>JBBELK010000882.1:0-1341382 GCA_037783545.1 Henricia sp. BOLD:AAB3569
TTAGAGGAAGCGCTGGGGTTACCGTAGCGCTTTCCAAAAAAAATATATAGAGGAAGCGCTGGGGTTACCGTAGCGCTTTCCAAAAAATTAATTAGAGGAAGCGCTGGGGTTACCGTAGCGCTTTCCAAAAAAATATATAGAGAGGAAGCGCTGGGGTTACCGTAGCGCTTTCCAAAAAAATAATTAGAGGAAGCGCTGGGGTTACCGTAGCGCTATCCAAAAAAATAAATATAGCCCTACGGTAGCAGTAGCGCTTTTTGTAGAAGTGCTAGGGTGGCCCTGGCGCTTTTAGTATAAGCGCTACGGTGACCCTGGCGCTTTTTGTAGAAGCGCTACGGTGGCCCTGGCGCTTTTTGTAGAAGCTATTTTTTAAGCGCTTTGGCCAAAATATTTATGTTTCCCAGAAATTAACTTTGAAAACTCCCGAAATAGCTTAAAAGTGGGTTTATTCTTTATTATTAATCATTTCTGGGACATTTTAAGAAAATACAATTTTTGGCAAATTTTAGAAAAATTTCTTATGATTTTTTTAATTTTTGGCAAAACATTTTGTGGTTCATACTTTGTTCAGAATTGCAGGAAATGTTGGCTTAGTTGGCATAGATGATATTCCTGGAATTTCACATCGATTGCTTGCCCAGGAAAATAAATATAATGACAATTTCAGATGAGGGAAACAAATCCCATTTTTGCCCAACATTTCCATGTTTCTCATAAATTAAATTTTAAATCACAAAATAGCCTCGAAACTGGTTGAGTTTGTGTTAATAATCATTCCTTCAGAAAAGTCAATTTTTGGCAAATTTGTAGAAAAATTGCTGGACTACCAGAGACTGTCTATAGACTCTACACACAATCGTGCCCAATCGTAGGAAATTCGTGGCAAACATTGCACAGTGGGAGGCCCGCTTAAGAGACAAAATTACATTTTTGGTCAATATTTACAAATTATAAGTTAAGCACATAGTATATAACTGATACTTTCACAGATGTGATTTTAGGCTACTTAGATTTATTTTTCTTCAAATGACTGGCGATATTATTTGTTTGAACATCACTGTAGTGTAGCAATGATAGCATTACAGCGAGGTTGACCTCCGGTTTAGTATCGGTCAAGTAGTAATACACGGCACTCTTCAACACCTCAACCTGTTAACACATTGAAAACAAAATGAAACGGTCATTATGTGGGATATTTGCATCGTTGTAGTCGAGCTCATCACAAGTCTATCACAAGTCTGCAGAGCCGATAAAATCACAAGTCCGTGACGAATCCTGCACAAGTCCAGTAACAAGAAGCAAAGGATGAAAACGCACAAAAGAATGCCTTTGTTGAATTTCATTTGAGTAGCTTGGGACATGAATTAAGACCCAGGGACTTGTGGTGGACTCGACTACAACCCTGGATATTTGATCCCGGTTCTAAAAGAAGTGAAAACACTTGTTTAGAATTATCGACGAAATTACACTACTCACGATAAGTTAGGGATATCGTGGGGTGTACGCAGATTATTTTATTGATGGTATGCATTCCACTTGAATGATTTTGTATATGATTAGACAATTGTATCTGCATGACAGACACACCTTGTCACAGGAATAGGTAAAAACAGTCATTTGAAGAAAAGATAAAAAATTTCACAATTGAGCCACACCAATATATTTAACTGATTGTGGCCTGGTAGTGTATACATACCACATGTGGCACTATTGGTCATCATAGCTACCTGTGCTGCGGAATCCGTGTCTAGTAGAGGACTCTTGTGGTACACATCTTCTCGGAACGTCTGCCGAAGTTTATCCAATTCTTGCTCTGTTTCCTCCAATTTCTTGAGAAGACGGCGCATCTGACTATCGCCATCCGAGGCAGAGGCGATCGCTCTACATACTAAGTCTTCCTCTTGATCGATAAGTTGTGCCTCGCGACCCTGTGGACCAACAGAAATCATTTTGTCGTTCAAACACTTCCGACTTAAAGCTTGTTATATACTGACCATCAGAAGAAAATTATCAAGAATGTTATTTTGTTCTATTCATCTATGTTAAAGCGTTTATGACTGACAACAACTAGGCCTATTGCATAGTTCCGATTTTGCCCAGTTAACCCCGCCCCTTGGATATTGTTGCTATGGCTCACACGCTATCGTAAAAATGGCGACACACAACGCACAAAGCAATGGGACTTTCAACGGAGAGCACAGATTCATTGGAGAAAACTCAAAGGTATCATGTTTCAGGGTTGACAGTTATCTTAGAACACACCGAGTAAAGGGCCAGTAATATAGGGATGTCATATCATGAAATACGTGCTTTCGTTGTTTCTTCCTCCATGCTTTGAACAACGAAACGACCGGCCTTGAAACCAAAAATTCACCCGGATCATCGCATCAGCACTGTACAAATTGTATGGGGCAGAACATCGCGTGATTGTTGTTGTGAGACGTACAGTGCACTTTGACCTATGCAGGCGCGGATCCAGTGGGGGGTGGGGGGGGGGGGGGGGGGGGGGGGGGGGGGGGGGGGACCACCCCCTCCCCCCCCCCCCCCCCCCCCCCCCTGCTCCGACACCAACAAATATAATGTAATGCATTTTTTGCGTGTCCGCGCCTGTCCGAAACAAGCAGACATAAAAATCTGATGGCAAAACCCCTCCCTGGTGGCAAAACCCCCTCCTGGAAAAATTCCTGGATCCGCCCCTGCTATGTGGGTGATGTCGGCTAGCTCTGTTGTGATTGGTCGGCGGGTTCGATTGATTGACAGGTCGGAACTATGCAATACCTGAAATTGAGCATGACATGTTCGAGTGCTTTTCTATTTGTGAACTGCTGAATTTGACCTTTCTGCTGAAAATAGAAAATATCTCGAGTTTCTTTTGACTTTCAGTATATACAGGGTGGTTAAACAAAAACGAAACCTAAATATTATTGCTAATTGTAACTAAAGTAAAGCACGTATGAATCAAAGGGAGATATCCTCCGTTAGGGTTGAATCTGCTCTTTAAAATGACACCCTGATCATGTCATTACGTCTTCGGTTGACTGAGCAGTGACTATTGTTATGCAAGGGTCTAGTTAAGGAATTGCCTCCAGAGGATATGTCCTGTAAGCTACCCTACTTTAGTTACTTTTAGCACTAATATCTCGGTTTTAAAACAACGGGGTTTGTAGTATCAAAAATTAATCGACCATTTCACCCAAAAAATTGCTCACATGAAAGTTAAAAGTAGTTCCAACTGACCAATGCAATGATTTCACCCGATATATCTTTTTAAAACAAAAACGACAACCTTAGATGAATCTATATTAATGCATACGCACACGCATTTTGTCAAGGGCGCCCTCATGTGACTGAAACTAGGCCCCTGACTACCCTGGTAGTATGACCTTGTTTTCCGTTAAGTATAGCCAGGGAACCAGCCTAAATAGGACAGCGGCTTTGCCCAATTACTTGAAAGCATTTGCCTTTTTTTTCGGAGCCCAATTTTTTGAAAGCATTTGCCTTTTTTTTTCGGAACATACATGTAGATGAGGTATGAGCTACGCGCTATAATGCATTACAACATGCCCAGAAAGCCGCCGCCATGTTTATTTAAACGGAAATAGAGTTTTACATTTCTGGAAAATGAAGAATGATCGTCGCCTCTTGGCCAGATGGATGAAGATTTCTGAATAAGGGAACATGTTTTGGAAAAGGTACGAGTTCCTCTGTGTGTAGGTACCCTAACTTTGGAAGTCTCTGTCCTGGGTGAGAGGATAATCTCGCTCAAAGTATGTAGCAAATTCGCTAAAAAAAAGCCCGGCCGCTGGGGGCGGTTTACCACACGGCCAGAGGCAAAGCTAAAAGATTTTCCCAGAAAATTGATTTCGTTTTATTCTAAGAATTATATAAAATACCTCCCCAAAATACTATCCATGGGATGAAAACAGGAAATTTGCAATCTCCAATTTGGATATGGAAGCAAAAAGGTTGGTGTAAGCACTGCACTGCTTTATGGAACCGGATAAATTAGTTCACGAACCATCGGTGGGATTTTGACGATATCCTTGACAATATACAGATTGAGAGCGCAAAATTCAGAATGGTAATGAGAAACATATGACAAATGATATGGTACCAAAATCTCAACACCCATGGGAAAAATGGACACGCGCTCATTTTCAGAAAGCAAAATATCTTTTTGAAGTGCCACGAACCTTTTGATACATATCCAAGTATCGCTTCTGATGAACAGCTTCCTTATCTTCCTGTTCTTTCCTTATCTGGGTAATTTGCTCCCTTAAGGAGGCCGTGATGTTCCCCTCAAGATCCAGAGAATTCGAGACATCAGTCAATGAATCTTCGCTCTGTTGGCGCTGCATCTGAAGTTTCTAAAAACGACATAATTACACTTATTGTAAGAATATTCGTATTATCTGCATTCATTAAACATTTCAAAACAGCCGGATACTTTCTGTAATCGCCCAAGATATCGATTCCTCCAAAAGATGGATTTCATTACACTGGGAATCAGAGGAAATTACTGAAGCAGAACAGTCTTGGAAACGATTCCGAAGTGATTGGTCCATCAGTGCCTTGTTATCCACAAATTCGGTAAACTGATATAAATGGTGTTATTTCCACTCGTGTTTAAAAGCCTATAGTAGCATTTATAAAACTGCCTCGTGGGAATTTCAGCCGCACAGATGCAGCAATACTGCATAAATCCTGAAAAATCCATGCACGGTATTTGTGTTGAATAAATGGCAAACATTTGTCAGCAAACAACTTTAAAAAAAAAAAAAAAACCTGGTTGGCAATTTCTTCTACAAAGGTACCATTTTAGACGGAAGAAAAATCATGTGGTGTTTGTTACCATTGCTATCAACACTTTTATTCTGGATTACAATTTTGGGTAACTGGAAACGATATTATTAGAGGCAGGGGCTCGTCAGCATTGCCCGTGCCAAATACGCAGCTCCATGTAGCAAAGGCACGGAGCTGCGTATATTTCGTGGCACGAATTTGGCGCGCGCAATGCTGACGAGCCTGTGCCTTTTAAGCGGGCCTCCCACTGTGCGATTTTTGCCACGAATTTCCTACGAATTGGTACGATTGCCAGAGACTGTCTATAGACTCGACACAATCGTACCCAATCGTAGGAAATTCGTGGCAAAAATCGCGCAGTGGGAGGCCCGCTTAAAGGCAGAGGCTCGTCAATGCGCGCGTGAGGCCAAATTCGTGCCACGAAATACGCAGCTCCATGCCTCTCCTAGGGAGCTGCGTATTTCGTGGCACGAATTTGGCCTCACGTGCGCATTGACGAGCTTGTGCCTTTAGGAAAATTGCTAAGAGTATTATTTGACAGCCTAAAATCACATACCTTGATCTCGATGAGTAACTTGCCCATTTCGGTATCTTTTGCCTGACCAAGTTCATTCAAAGCTTCCTGTTTTTCCTCTTCAAAACGCTGAATTCTCTCTTCTTGCTCAGCGACAATTTGTTCCAGTTTCGACATTTGGACGTTCATTTCTCTGTTTTGCCGGTCTTTCTGCTGAAGGGGCGTCAGGTACTTCTCGGCAGGTCCGTACGGCGAAAAGCAGTCGTGAGACATGGCTTTGGTTTTGATTTGGTTCAGGTCCACGGATCCCGGACTTTCGCGAGTCTTTGAGGTTGGACGATTAGCTGCCAGTGGTTGACCAGCGGTCGCCAGGCGCATTGTGCTGGACTGGCCTGCTGGTTTCGGTTTCTGCTCTTTAGATTTGAAATCAATTGAGGAGTCCAATCCTTTATCAGATATCAAGTCAAAAACATCTCGTTCGGAATTATCATCGCTGCTCGTGCTTCGACTAATCGATGAAGCGCTCTTCTGACCGACCGATTGGCAGTTCGTACGTTTATCACCTCCGATACTGTTCTGGCGTCTTAATTCTGATCGCTGTTGGGGAGTCCCTTCGGGTACCGGATGCGATTTGGCACGGAGCATGGACGCCCTCGTTTCCCGGGGTCTTGTTGCTGAATCGCGTCGAGTATTGGAAGTTGAAGAGCTGCGAGTTGAAGTTTTACTTGTCGTAGCTTGGCAACCCTTCGTCCCGTTTGGCAAGGATGAGCGATTGCTTTCTATTAAAAATTAAAAATAAAAACATCTGTGGTTTTTAAAAATTGCACACATAGCCTAGTAATATCCTGGCGTTCATATTACCCCTGGTCATCGGGTTCCTTAAATTAATTTCTTAATCTATAATAACCTCCTCAGCTTTCGGAAAATTCCGACAATTTTTTTTCACGTCTTCGTTCTGTAAACAGGAGGAACTAAAATGCAACACGTATCTAACTAACATGTCGTCACCAAAAACTGTGGAAAGCGGAGGAGAATTTTTATTACCAACCTTGGTTAAATATTGACAAAAAATAGATCCCACTTTTTGTCTACATAAGTAAAAATATTGATCACGGCGCAGGAAGTAACAAATATCATGCCTGTTCCAAAAAATAATTTACATTAAAGGAGCGTGACCAGATTTTTCTAAAATTTCGATTTCGTTCTAACCTAACAATCATATAAAAACACATCCACAAAACACTATCCATGGGAAGAAAATAGGAAATTTGCAATCCCCAATATCGACGACCGTGGAAGCAAAAATGTTGGTGTAATCACTGCATTGCTTTATAGAACCGGATAAATTAGTTTACTGAACTTCGGTCGATTTTTGATAATATCCCTGGAAATATACGGATTGAGGGTGCGAAATTTCAGAATGGTGATGAGAAAAACATGACACATGATATGGTATCAAAATCTGAAAACCGATAGGAAAAATGTGTGGGTCAAAATGTAATCTGGCGTCGATTTCACAAAAGTATAAAGACGAGTTCAATGCATCCTAATTCCCATACCAACGTCCCAAGATAAGAGTGACCCTACCTAAGATGCGTGTTAGCGCTTTGTGAAATCGGCCCCTCGCTGAAATTTTGGGGCATTGCAGATAATAGTCAATATTTTCATAACATGTGTTTACGGTTCATGCAAGATATTTCCGACATAGGCCTATTACACAGTAGTTGTGTGTACAATAATATGACATTTTCTTTATTCTAACTCCCGATTGGCGCTATCGATCAGTCTAACAATCATTTATGAATCTACACAAAGACTATTATTGAATACTTAATTAGCACGCCATGTGTGCAGTGCAAGGCACCATATGCGCCGAATGTATTTATGCAAACAGGCAATATTATATTACTTTACATCAACAATTTTATGCAAATAATGGTACGGCCATATGCCTGTACAGTGCTGTGCAAAATTATTCTAACATTTGTAGATTTTAAATTTTGTAGATTTTTTTTTTACAAATGAATTTTTTGACCAAAACAATTAGGACTTGGGTACATTCGCCACTAGGAAACATGATTTTAGCAATGGGAAAATGTCTAGTTTTTCTTTGAAAACACAGGATTTTTATGTCATGTTCCATAGACTTAGTGCATTGAGTCTCAACTGGCGAATGTGTATGGTAGTTTTTCAGGTATGAATTCCGTTCACTGATCGCCACTGATTTGCCGAGATAAGTCTATAAAACATGGCAGAATTACTATGGATGCTAGGATAGGGCGACATTTTATGTGTAATAAAGATATGTTAGGGCGACGCGCTCTACTAGGGCGACATTTTGGTGTCGCCCTAATATTTTTGAGTTTAAAAATCATTTTTTAGGTCAAAAACCATTTTGTTTAGGTCGAGAACCATTTTTATTGGGACTGGAGTTGTTTCTCTTTGGTCTGGAACCATTTTTGGAAGCTTTGGGTAAAAAAAATAAGGTGTCATTTTGAGTGACTCTTGCCGAAATTTCGGTGGTCCCCGGGGAGAGTCTTCCCGAAATGTCGCCCTATTGCGGCATTCAGGGTTATTTAAAAAACTTTAGGTATTTTCAAGGAAATTGTTATGTTTTCCAGTCCAAAATTCACTTCCCTTTATAAAAATATTAACACATTTTAATGGTTATTAGGTCATTAAGTGGCGACCAGTAAACGGAATTCTTTCCGATCACTACACATACCTTCTTTATGGTGTTCCGTTTCTATATTGGTCCCGCTGGCACTATCATTTCCGCCAATATCCGCACATTTGTCTGATCCGGCCGAAACCTCGCATTGGTTTTGCATTTCATCGCATTCCGCCGCTCTACCACTGTTTTGCCTCGCCCTAACTGCACGACCACACCCTACATCGCCACCCAGACATGCCCTGGTGTCTGGCAAACCCTCGCTGATCAGATCCCTCTCGTTCTCCATGTTCCATCTGGCACATATAAACTCACAATCAGATCAATATCACAGTGTGCATAACACATCAGGGCGACATTTGGATAGGTCAATGTAGGCGCAATATTTGCATGCATTACACGCTACTCGAATGTTGCCTAGCTTTCCATCAAATCCAGTCGACGTGTCGATTTCCCGATAATACAATATGGTATTATTTGCTACTGTCTAGTATGACTGCATACATAATCAATGCATTGTGCATAGCATTATATAAATAAATCAAGGTCATTTAAAGGTAGTTTTTTTTTAAACAAATGTTAGAAAGATTTAGGACGGAAATTAAGGAATGAATAACCACAATTTTTCCTTCAAAATGTCCCTTGGTGTAATTTTTGAACAAAATTTTCGTTGTTGTTAATTTTATGGCATCTTCGGCAACTAAGGCCCTTTATGCCATCAACTATACGGTTTTAGCTTTAACTATACTTTATTATCAACTTGAGATGACGAAGAAGGAGTTGCAGTTTTAGAAGTGGGAGGGAAAACCCCCAGAGAAATCCCCGGGGAAAACCCACGCGGTCAAGTAGGGACTGCAAACCCAATCCACATACACGCCCTGGATTCGAACCCGGGACGCCAGAGGTGAAAGCCGGGGGGAAAGAACCACTACGCCAACCCGACCGCCCAAACAATATTCAACTGGTACACGTCTTCTGTTTCATGCAATGCAAACTGATGCCCCATACACGTACATGTAGTGTGCGGTACCGGTGCACAGGTGGCGCCACCGGCCTTGTGGCTCATGTTAGAGATTAACTTCACTACGGTGCGACGCTGTAATCTTTGGTACCAAAAAATTATTTTCTGTTTAGCATGAATAATGTCTGGTGTCCTTGCACATGCACTCTTAATTTCCACTTCACCAGACTAAATGTTTGTTGCCATGTGGCGCTCGTGGCAGATGTGAAGTACAGAATCAATACCACGTTCGCCGTGTCCACGATAAAAATTACCCAAAAAATCTATAAACAAAGTAGCCTGCACATTTCGATTTATTCTTTAATTAAAACTTACAAATTTTGATAAATGTGATATTTGACGACCAATATAAATTATTTTGTGGCTTAAACACAATCTAATCTTGAACACAAACAATAACATTTATTCGGCACATTTCGGACAGAGTCAGAAACTCTGATTTTTTGCATCCGAAAACCCAAAATAAGCGTTACCATAAAACCCAAAGAACAAAACAGAATTTAATACTGAAAACTGCAAACCAGAGTGCTGGAAGTATCTACAGAGACAAACACGTCTTAAATTCTGTCCTTGAAAAGTTTTAAAAAGAAGGAAAGATATAAACAGGTTAAGTTATCTACACAAAAATATCGTAAGCAGCCAATCGTAATCTTGACATAATTAAGAGGTCGTGGGTTCAAGTCCCACCCGGGGAAGCACCAAGTATACAGTGCTAAATTAAATTATGTCGGGTGGGGAAAAACAAACCCTAGTTAATTATAATGCGCATCTACACACGTCAAGAAACAAAAATACTCGTCCAAAAAATAAATGCATTTTAAAATATCAATTCTTGATCAGAGCAGAAGTTGAATACAGTGAAATTGTCGATAACAAGGCACTGATCGACCAATCACTTTGGAATCGCTTTCAAGACTGTTCTGCTTCAGTGATTTCCTCCAGGTCCAAGAGGACCTGTTTGAACAAAGTGATTCCCGCAGTAATGAAATGTGACATTTTGTGTTTCTGGGAGAATCGTGCAAGAGCTCTCAGAAAACCAATTTTGTCAAGTTATCAACCTGATTCAACCTACGTGGGATGAGCCGTGCATCTCATAAACAGCCCTAGAAGTGCAGGAGCTCAGGGAGGCACTTTGGGCAGAGTGGCACACCCTGCCTCAGTGGCTCTTACAGAGGCTGGTGCAGTCAGCCTTGACAAAACATTTTACTTCTCTTAACCTCCTTGATTCTTCGTTCAGATTAAAAACCTTTTTATTTTTTGGACGAGTATACTTGTAATACTACACTAGTTGGTCAAAAACAAATCACAAAATTAATTTATTCTAGTTGTATTTATCACGGTGCGTCCATCTTTGTCTTGTTCTCCTTAGTACGTGTCGGGCACGATCAGTGCGTCTGCGCAACCG
Source organism: Henricia sp. BOLD:AAB3569 (assembly GCA_037783545.1). Classification (NCBI taxonomy): domain Eukaryota; kingdom Metazoa; phylum Echinodermata; class Asteroidea; order Spinulosida; family Echinasteridae; genus Henricia; species Henricia sp. BOLD:AAB3569. The sequence continues at coordinate 10,415 of JBBELK010000882.1, forward strand.
CATGTGTTGTTGTTTTGAGAGAATCACTGTCTGCGCTGCGCATTTTCTTGATCGCGCTAGGCGTGTTTTATTGTGATGCACACAATGAACAATTTCAACACGGGCCAAACTTTTTTCTCGAAGCATTGCTTTGGATACGTTTATTTTTATAAAGGAAAAGGGAAGATGGCCGCACAGTGATAAAGGTCTATAACCCCTTTGTTGCAGAACAGGGCTGTAGTCGAGTTCATCACAAGTCTATCACAAGTCCAGAGCCGATAAAATCACAAGTCTGTGACAAGTCCTGCACAAGTCCATTAACAAGAAGCAAAGGATGAACACGCACAAAAGAATGCCTTTGTTGGAGTTCATTTGAATAGCTTGCGACTTGAATTAAGACCCAGGGACTTGTGGTGGACTTGTGAAGGCTTGTGAGGACTTGTGATGGACTCGACTTCAACCCTGTTTGCAGAGAGCCACTGTAGCAACTTTGATCAGCAAACATGGTCAAGTGATTGACTGTAGCAGCAACTAGAACAAATTCCATGATTACTGTTAAAGGAGAAATGTATACCCCAAGAAACAAAAAACATGTGCAACTTGCACATTACTGTCATACAAAGTACAAGACCAACTGAAAAGCGGGAGACAATTTCATAGAGCTGCTTAGGAAAGACACACAAATCTAACCGCCGGTAGCGACACCGGTACCGCTGTAGTACCGCTCGAGAACAGCTCACTTAGTGCAGGCGGTAACGCTATAAACCGTCGGTACCGCAGTCGGTACCCGCGGTTAGATTTATGTGTCTTCCCTTAACAGCCTGCTTTCTCGTAACGGAGCATCAGGCAATATCATAGACATCGTTAACGGTAAGCAACTGAAAACGTGCCTTAACCGCACGGCCAAACTTTGCTGAAAACAGTGACGCAACAATAGCCGTTTCCAAGCATGCACATGCTTAACCACGCCGCGACCATAAAATAGTGCTTAACTCGTCTGCTACAATAAACACGCCGTTACGGCTCTATGCAATTGGGCCCAGATGGTAAGGTATAGTTTTATTGTTGCTTGATGGTCAGCATTTTATGTGTGGAGAAATTGTTTGCTTTTTTCTAATTGGTTAAAGACGTCAAATTCTTTTCGCTTCCCTTTTGCAATTTGCATGACGTATGAACAAGGTTTTACGCACCTTAAACAACCATTCCAGTTCTTGGCTACTGATTGTAGCTTAACTGGCGTCATTGGCCAACTTGGGTTTCAACGAAAGATCTTGCGCCTAGAGCGCTATATCATCTTGGGTTTGCGCATTCAGTCACTAGTATCCTGTACATATATCATCTCTTTCTGTGCAAGTCCAAAACTCTCTACAGTTGTCGAGTCTCCCGGTGTGAGTGTAGCTCTGCAGGGCAGGACTCGTCGTGGGTAGTTTGTTTGTAATCTGAATTCACTTGGTGTGTCGTCTTGAATGTAGACATAGTCATACACTGCCTGTATGGGGCAAATGAATGGACAGTCGCTCCTGTTAGTATACATACTGGAAATACTTGGCACTGAAGAAAATTGGCAATGGGAACGCACGGTAAAATTAAAAGGAGGAATGTTATCGCAAGGCCATGGTAATTTTCCGATGGGATCACGCCTTTAGTGTTTCTACTAAACATTGGATAAGTTGGTCCTCATCGAGATTCGAACCTCAGACCTCTGACACACCAGGCGGATGCTCTACCAGCTGAGCTATGAGACACAGTGGTATACAGTGGTGTATATTCGGAAAACCTGAGGGAGTATACCACTGTGCCTCATATCTCAGCTGGTAGGGCATCTGCCTGGTGTGTCAGAGGTCTTGGGGGGAACCTGAGGGGTCAATACCACTGTGCCTTATAGCTCAACTGGTAGAGCATCTGCCTGGTGTGTCAGAGGTCTTGGGGGAAAACCTGAGAGAGTATATCACTGTGCCTCATAGCTCAGCTGGTAGAACATCTGCCCAGTGTGTCAGAGGTCTTGGGGAAAACCTGAGGGAGTATACCACTGTGCCTCATAGCTCAGCTGGTAGAGCATCTGCCCGGTGTGTCAGAGGTCTTGGGGAAACCTGAGGGTGTATACTACTGTACCTCGTAGCTCAGCTGATAGAGCATCTGCCTGGTGTGTCAGAGGTCTTGGGGAAACCTGAGCCTTATAACTCAGCTGGTAGAGCATCTGCTCGGTATGTCAGAGGTCTCAGGGGAAACCTGAGGGAGTATACCACTGTGCCTCACAGCTCAGCTGGTAGAGCATCTGCCTGGTGTGTCAGAGGTCTTGTGGGGAAACCTGAGGGAGTATACCACTGTGCCTCATAGCTCAACTGGTAGAGCATCTGCCTGGTGTGTCAGAGGTCTTGGGGGAAAACCTGAGAGAGTATACCACTGTGCCTCATAGCTCAGCTGGTAGAGCATCTGCCCAGTATGTCAGGGGGCTTGGGGAAACCTGAGTGAGTATACCACTGTGCCTCATAGCTCAGCTGGTAGAGCATCTGCCCGGTGTGTCAGAGGTCTTGGGGAAAACCTGGGGGTGTATACCAATGTGCCTCATAGGTCAGCTGGTAGAGCATCTGCCAAGTGTGTCAGGGGGCTTGGGGAAACCTGAGGGAGTATACCACTTTGCCTCATAGCTCAGCTGGTAGAGCATCTGCCTGGTGTGTCAGACGTCTTGGGGAAACCTGAGCCTTATAACTCAGCTGGTAGAGCATCTGCCTGGTATGTCAGAGGTCTCAGGGGAAACCCGAGGGATTATACCACTGTGCCTCAAAGCTCAGCTGGTAGAGCATCTATCTGGTGTGTTAGGGGTCTTAGGGAAAACCTGAGGGAGTATACCACTGCGCCTCATAGCTCAGCTGGTACAGCATCTGCCCGGTGTGTCAGAGGTCTCGGGGAAACCTGAGGGAATATACCACTGTGCCTCATAGCTCAGCTGGTAGAGCATCTGCCCAGTGTGTCAGGGGGCTTGGGGAAACCTGAGGGAGTATACCACTTTGCCTCATAGCTCAGCTGGTAGAGCATCTGCCTGGTGTGTCAGACGTCTTGGGGAAACCTGAGCCTTATAACTCAGCTGGTAGAGCATCTGCCTGGTATGTCAGAGGTCTCAGGGGAAACCCGAGGGATTATACCACTGTGCCTCAAAGCTCAGCTGGTAGAGCATCTATCTGGTGTGTTAGGGGTCTTGGGGAAAACCTGAGGGAGTATACCACTGCGCCTCATAGCTCAGCTGGTACAGCATCTGCCCGGTGTGTCAGAGGTCTTGGGGAAACCTGAGGGAATATACCACTGTGCCTCATAGCTCAGCTGGTAGAGCATCTGCCCGTTGTGTCAGAGGTCTTGGGGAAACCTGAGGGAGTATACCACTGTGCCTCATAGCTCAGCTGGTAGAGCATCTGCCCGGTGAGTCAGAGGTCTCGGGGTTTGAGTCCTGATGAGGACCACACGATTTTGCACTCATCCCATGGTGATTAGGTACCACACTGAATATTGGTTACAGTCGATAACAAAAAGAAACTATGAGTGGTTCCTACCTGTAAAGGGTCCGTCTTAAGAAAGCAACGCTCTAGTCTGGTGCCACAAGGAAGCTTAACAACCAGCCGTATTGCATTGAGGTCGTTGGGATCCGGTTCTGCCGGTAGACTAGCCGCTTTGTCTTGCTTTAGTTCCTCCTTTTCCTAAAATGAAACACCAATCCATAGTTAATAGTCTGTAGTAAGCAAGCGTGCATGAGATAAGTCTATTGCTAAGTTTAATATTAGCTCGTAAGCCCGAAGAAACCTGTGAAGAGAAGACGATGAAGAAATGCTTAGTTTTAGAAGTGGGAGGAAACCACCTACACAATTTTGTACAGGGGGGAAACGCACGGAATCAAGTAGGGACTGAGAACCCAATCCACATACTGACCCGGACGGGATTCGAACCAGGGCCACAGAGATGGAAGGCGAGGAGTGACACCATGTTGTGTTTTTTATTAAATGACTCTGGTACTTTGAGAAGGCTTTGCCAAGAGACGTCCACCAACCTGAATTCTTCTCTCTGCTTCAATTTGCCTCTGCTGTTCTTCCTCTAATTCTCTCTGCTTCTGGTTCTTTTCTTCTTGACGTCTTCGTTCCTGAGAAATCAGATGATATCAAATCATATCAATTAGGTCATGGATACAGAGGCAAATTCTTGAAATTCAGATGTACATTTTTCACAGGCTTGTAACGCTTCACATATTGAAGTTTTTCTTGACTTTAAACACATGTTCCCCAAGCACCCTTGATTAAAATGTAATTTCTTTTTAAAACTTATGAATTTAAATCAAGTAACAGATCTCGCCAGTAGAGACTGAGACCTGGTCATGTATTGAAATCAAGTAACGAGTCTCACCAGTTGGTACAAATTATCAACTAACTACTGAGACTTGGTCATGTATTTAAATCAAGTAACAGGTCTCGCCAGTTGGTACAAATTGTCAACTAACCACTGAGACTTGGTCATGTATTTAAATCAAGTAACAGGTCACGCCAGTTGGTACAAATTATCAACTAACCACTGAGACTTGGTCATGTATTTAAATCAAGTAACAGGTCACGCCAGTTGGTACAAATTATCAACTAACCACTGAGACTTGGTCATGTATTTAAATCAAGTAACAGGTCTCGCCAGTTGGTACAAATTATCAACTAACCACTGAGACTTGGTCATGTATTTAAATCAAGTAACAGGTCTCGCCAGTTGGTACAAATTGTCAACTAACCACTGAGACTTGGTCATGTATTTAAATCAAGTAACAGGTCACGCCAGTTGGTACAAATTATCAACTAACCACTGAGACTTGGTCATGTATTTAAATCAAGTAACAGGTCACGCCAGTTGGTACAAATTATCAACTAACCACTGAGACTTGGTCATGTATTTAAATCAAGTAACAGGTCTCGCCAGTTGGTACAAATTATCAACTAACCACTGAGACTTGGTCATGTATTTAAATCAAGTAACAGGTCTCGCCAGTTGGTACAAATTGTCAACTAACCACTGAGACTTGGTCATGTATTTAAATCAAGTAACAGGTCTCGCCAGTTGGTACAAATTATCAACTAACCACTGAGACCTGGTCATGTATTTAAATCAAGTAACAGGTCTCGCCAGTTGGTACAAATTATCAACTAACCACTGAGACTTGGTCATGTATTTAGATCAAGTAACAGGTCTCGCCAGTTAGTACAAATTGTCAACTAACCACTAAGACCTGGACATTCATTTAAATCAAGCAACTAGCCGCTGAAACCTGGGATCGATTTCACAAAAGTTAAGACAAGTTCAAAGCGTCCTAATTCCCATACCAACATCCCAAGATAAGAAGAGTGACCCTTCCTAAGACACGTCTTAGCGCTTTGTGAAATCGGCCCCTGGTCAAGTGATTGATGTGAACATGGTTTAAGTCTCTACACTCAACACTAACCTTTTCTCTGTCTTGTCGTAATGACTCATGATACGCCACATCCTGTTGTTGCCGCAGCGTGTTTGCTTGGTCCCGTTGCTGTCGTTCATGTCTCATTGTGATAAGAAACGCCTCCGTCTCGGCCACAACTCGCGTGAGTCTCGCGATGAGATCCTGGGGCTGAATCGCTCCAGCTATTCTCTGGACGACGGTCATCTTGTTGTCTCTCAGGACAATTAGGGCCAGGAAGGGGTATGTTGGTTCTCGCAGGGCTAAGGATACTGCAAACACATCACACAAGAAAATAGTCGTATTAGACAGAGATGAAATTGTCAATTGAGGAAAGTCTGAAATGATACTAATAATGTCTCAGATTTAAAAATCTGTTAGAGTTCGAATCCCGATAAGGCCCTTAGAATTTGTCTCTCATCCCAAGTTTGGTTGTTTCATTTCAATGGTGATTAGGCACCATACCAGATGTTGCGTTCAGATTCAAAAAATTTGATTTCAGACAAAAGTCTGAAAAATACCATGCCTGTATTAGTGTTAACAATGTGATGAGGCTTAAAGGCACAGGCTCGTCAGCATTGCGCGCGCGCCAAATTCGTGGCACGAAATACGCAGCTCTATGCCTTTGCTATGGAGCTGCGTATTATGTGGCACGAGTTTGGCGCACGCGCAATGCTGACGAGCCTGTGCATTTAATGTTAATTAGGGTTTGTTTTGCCCTTTCCCGACGTAATTATTAAAATAAACCTTAATTAAAGATAGTATACATGATTGGTAAACTGTTAAAAAATGGTTTTGTCCCCCTGTGTGATTGAAGATATGCATGATTAAAACCAACCTGAGCAAAAACCAGCTCCGTACTTCGTCTGACTTTTGAGAAAACAGTCAAAAAAGGGTTTGCAGTCATTTCGCCTCAAAACTACTTCGCCCTGAACCATTTCGCCCTGAAATGGGGCGAAGTGGCATTTGGGCGATGTAGTGTTTGGACGAAGTAATTTGGGGCGAAATGGCACTCGGGTGAAGTGGTTTGGGGCGAAATGGCACTTGGGCGAAATGGTTTTGGGGCGAATTGAATTTTCGTCTCATGTGACGAAAACTAATTGTTTTACTCATTTCTCAAAGACTATAGCACTTCAGACAAAACCATTTCAGGGAAAGTTTTCTACGGTCATCATGTTTATATTGTGTAAGTTAGGCGTAAATCTGTGAACATTTCTGATTTTCGAGATACCAATCATGTATACTGCCTTTAACATTCAGTCTCCCGATGCAAGTTAAATCAATATGTGATGAGGCTTGTTTTACATTTCTTTCCCCTCAACCCAAGCTTTATGGCCTACTAAGTACTGCAACCAAATGAAATATTTAATAGTGGAAACAGGAAAACAATACCTCTGTAGCCCTCAGGTGAATGGGTGGACGCAGCCCAAAACAGCATTCTGGTGTTGATAAAGTCAGTCACGTCAGCGTTGCATAACGTGTCCCTGTAAAAACACATAAAAACACATGATCTTGAGTAGATTACCGGTTTTGGTTCAAAATCTTGAATTGGGGAACCCTAATTTTTGAAGTCTATACTTCATACAGAGCGCGCAGCATAGTATTTTTTCAAGACAGCCTCCTCCTTCGCCCCAAAATACTACTTAGGCCAAAGTAAATGGTGCGTTTACGGTAACGGCCTAAAATAATCCAGGTATTTTGGAAAATAATTTTATTTTGTCATTTTGTTTTATGAATTTGTTCATGCATTTGGGTCATTCTATAAATTTGGGGTCCAATTTTTCTGTCCCCGTTACATCTGACATCTTGTAAAATGTTGTAGTTTGTAAATTCAGGACATATTCTTTAAATGCTCTCTATTTGAAAGAGTGATTACTTAAAGTACAGTTCATAAAAACATGTTTTGAAGGCATTTTTAATGATACTTGTATGGCAAATAGCAGTATGTCAGGTGTAACGGGGACATAAAAATGTCACACGTTGGACCCCAAATTTAAAGAATGACCCATTTGCGTGTTGTTTTGCAATGTTTGAAACTCACTATTAACACTATTAAACACGTTCATGTACAAGTGTAGAAAATGTTATGTTCTTTGGAAATTATTGCAAATAGTGCTCATTTAAAATTATCAACTTGAAAATTGGCAATAAAAAGTTTGAGGTCGGCAATTTGACCCCAAAAATTCCAGGTAGGTCGGGTTACCGTAAACACACCATTTATTTTGTTTGGCCTTATCAACATTTTTTGTCACTACCATGAAATGTCAACATTTTACAGTGCATGTAAAGTCCTACGCGGCCCTCGACCTTCCTCCCCCTTCCTACGCTTTGTAGAACCATGAAGATGTTGACAATTTTGGACGACCCCTTAAGACAGTGAACTAACCTGCAGAAGATGGGCGTGTCCTCGTGATCATCGCCGTGTAAATAGACAAGAAGAAACTTCAACTCTCGCTTAGCGTCACTTAATGCCTGCATACAATGGACAATAATTTAAATAGTATTTGGGTAATTCCCAAAATTAGGGGTCCAAAAGTGTGACATGCTTTTTAAGATTTCCAAGTGTTTTTAATGATTGAAAGTGGTTTCTCGGTACAAATTAATTATTTTTATTTGAACAAATGCCACTCAAATTTAATGTTTGTGTGTAGATATGGCACCAAGGTTAATGCAAACTCATTCTACAGCCAATTTTCATTGGCGTAGGTAACCCGGGACACCAAACTCCTATTCAATACCATGGAACAAATTATAAGCTTTTATGGTCTTTTGTTTTGAATATTTTTCAGGAATCAGAAAACAATATTAAAGAAAATGATGCTGCCCCCTATAATCACAGTCCATTACTGAGAATTTGTGGTCATAAGTGGTGATTTTTCAAGCAGAGAGTGTCGTATGTGACTGGGACACCAAACATTTTGGACCCCTAATTTTGGGAATTACCCATTTATTATTCTCTAAATTCTGACATGTATACATTTCAGAGATTTGAGGACTTGTAATGCTTCACAATAATTTGAATAAGTGATTATTTTTAGGGATTATGACCCAGGAACCACTAGGGTGAATAAATTCAATACAAATGTCCATGAGTTTAAGAAATCTGGATGCAGTGAAAAGCAACTTGGCTCCACCGTGATTCAAACCACGGACCTTCTGCTTAACGTGCAGACTCCCTACCAATTGAGCTATGAAGCCAACTGGTGGTCTCAAATCACGGTATAGTGCAGTTGTCCTCACTTATTGGGATTGGCTAACACGTGAGCTTAGGAAGCCCTACAGAGGGATAAACCCTTCAATGAGATAACCACCCCTCCCAGATATCATTTAAGATACGCCCCAAACCCCTGCCCGGCTTGCCCCAATTATTAAGTATGAATAACTGATTATACATAAAAGTTGTTTGATTTCAAACATGTGTTTCTCAAGCATCCTTGATGGAAGTGTAATTCTTGAAAAATTGATTATAAGGAATGTTTAACCTATCAGTACTTAGATTGTGACATTCCCCCCCCCCCCCTCCCCCCAAGCTCTCCAAATATTTCTTGGGTTGACGAGGCAATTGAGATTAAGTGTCTTGCCCAGGGACCCCTGATATGTTGAATGACATTTTTAGGACTAATATGAACAGATGATGAATAATAAAGGACAAAAATAAAGGACTTTAACCAAGGCCACTGAGGCCAATGGCCTCATGCCCTGCTGAGTTGGCCCTGATGCCCCTTCAAGATATACACTTTCTGGGGCCAACTTGGCCAGCATGCCCTATCCCAGGCCTTGACATTAACCAAGGCCACCAAGGCCAATAGGCTTATGCTCTGCTAAGTTGGCCCTGATGCCCCTTCAAGGTATACACTTTCTGAGGCCAACTAGGCCAGCATGCCATATCCTCTTAAATTTCATGAGGCTTGTATACACTGATAACCAGTACACATTTGGAACAAAGTTGGCCGTGGTGCCCCTCTAGTTGGCCTCAGTGTCCTTTTAAACTCGACTAAAATCAAGGCCGGAGTGATTTTAGTGGACAATTAATTAATTGTTCTCACCTGGCTATAAGTTCCCTGGTAGAACGTTGGATGGTTTTGCCCATACTGCTCCTTAAACCGATTAATAAACGCAATGACGTCGCCCACTGGATCTGTCACAATCCGTCTTGGGTCCGGTCGGAAGAATCGCAGAACCCACTGAAGAATGTCCCAGAGGGTGACGTATGCAAAGCGAAAGGGGAACAATAAAGCCATGTAGCTCCATTGGAATATGGTTTGAGGCCTGTGCGCTCGTTGAACGGTGTAGACCCTATGTTAGATTTTAAATAAAATAAACAAAAAATATGTCAAAAAAGGGCAGTTCACTGTATTTGAAAAGGTACAGACGGGACGTTTACAGATTTTGCAAGCTATCCACATTAATACTAAGATCATGATAAATACTAGCCCGCAAGCGAGATGACGCAACAATACCTTTCCGCGCAAAGCATGATGGGCTTAAATGGAGTACTCGCCGAACAGCGGCTCATTGTGTTTGTGTTGAGTACGTCAAACTCAATGTAGTTTTTATCGCACTCTTTAAAGGCAGAGGCTCGTCAGCAATGCGCGCACATCAAATTCGTGCCACGAAATACGCAGCTCCATGCCTTTGCTATGGAGCTGCGCATTTCATCGCACGAACTTTGCGCACGCGCATTGCTGACGAGCCTGTGCCTTTAACTGAGTGGGATGCAGTTAGCTCCCGGCACTAGAGCCACCTCCGAAGAGTCTCTGGAGTATTATTGTTAACAGAATGTTACTTTAGCGAAGCGCCTATGACGTCGAATTCACCGACCAACGCTATATCTCATAAGCCATTGCATTAGCACACGATTGGGTACAATCACATGAACCTGTGCGCGTTGTGGTTTTGTGTACACTGTTGACCTCATCTCATATTTGATCTACTGCTTTTCAAATTAAATTGCTAACCATGATTTACCTCTGTTCGCTTGAATGAGTATTGACCTCAGGCGGTGGGGTAGCGACCCTATCTCGCGGTGTGTCAAACACGGTTGGTCGTCCCTCTGAAACATTTAGGGTGTCTTGGACTGCCGTCTACGGTACACATAAAAACAAAACGTTTCGGCTATTAGTACAATGGTTGTCTGCAAACACTGCATATAGACCTTATGCGTAGCGGCCATGATAGAGGGCAGGTTTTCATATTCAAATGATGTGACAATAGACCCACAAAGTGCCTACTCGTGCATGACGCACTGTGACAATGTGACTGCCCTCTATCATGGCCGCCGTGCATAAGGTCTATTACAACTACTCACAATAAGTTAGGGATATTGTGGGGTGTACGCAGATATTTTATTGAGGGTATGCATTCCACTTGAATGATTTTGTATATGATTAGACAATTGTATCTGCATGACAGACACACCTTGTCACAGGAATAGGTGAAAACAGTTATTTGAAAAAGAAAAAAAAATTCAAAATTGAACCATACAAATATCCCTAATTACCGATGTCTCTGTGGCCCTGGTTCGAATCCTGTCAGGGTCAGTATGTGGATTGGGTTCTCAGTCCCTGCTTGATTCCGTGGGTTTCTCCCTATACAGAATTGTGTAGGGGTTTTCCTTCCACCTCTAAAACTGAGCATTTCTCTTCACAGGTTTCTTCAGGCTTACGAGCTACAGTGCCTCGGGTACTTTTGAGGAATACTTGGTTTCAGTACCAGAAATAATTAATAATAATTAGAAAGTGGGTTTGGCCAGTCTTAAAGATATACGTTTAAAACTGGCTAGGGGCCTGGACGAGTGATGATGGCTCAAGCCGCAGTAAAACTCAACGAAATTTTGCCATGTTTTGCATCACTTTCCTACATGCTTGCGATGATATCGCATTTGTTCAAACTGCTGTGCGTCGAGTTGTTTTTGTTTAATGCGTGCGTTTTTTACGCGTAATGCTGGCATGTTGTACGCGCACGCACACGATTGGATACTTGTCACATAGTGTATATTTTGGGGCGCTACAGTTTGTGTGTGCGTTTGCATATGTGCATGTTCCATACACGCTGAATAGACTTTATCCGTAGCGGCCATAATAGAGGACAGGTTTTCATATTTAAATGATGTGACAATAGACCCACAAAGTGCCTACTCGTGCATGATGCACTGTGACTGCCCTCTATCATGGCCGCTACGCATAAGGTCTATAGGGTTCGGGCGAGACGTGGGCCAGGGTAAACAGTGTTCACTGGCCAGGCCTTTATCGTCCGTTTAAGACTGGTCACGTGATGTGCTCTCAGCCAATGAGGATGCGTAAACTGTCTAAGGTATAAAATTATGAATAATAATTAATGTCTTGTCTAACCTACCTCTATATTCCAATTATGTCGTTGTAGGATCGCTCTGCATTCGTCAGTGTCTTCATTGCCAGTCAAATCCTGAAATATTTAAAACCAAAATAATAGTTCACTTAACACCAAGAAAATCATTTCTTAATGATTCACTGCAGTGAAATGAGATAAGGCTATGGAGTATGACATGATATTGATAAGGTTCGGTCGACATGGGGCGAATGGACATGGGGCGAAGTGACCGACACTGGCGACAGCGGTGAAGTTCGCTCTCAAAAAAGACACTTTACTTTGATGAAGATGATTTTTAAAAACTACTCTTCAGCACTAAACTTTGGGCATACATCCCCTAATAATAAAATACCTGAAATTGTATCAATTTTTCCGTCTGCTCGGGAGTAATTTCATCATCATTGTCGCTTGGCTCATTTCCGTTTGCATTGTTGTCCGCCATTTTTCCTCTCGTCAACCTCGTGCCCTTGTGCGTATTATTTTATTCACATTGTTGGTTCCAACGTCAGTACAACTGGGGAAGAGATTGTACAGGGGGTAGAGAGCGCCACCTCTTGTCCATGTTGACTTGCAAAGCGCCTAAGTGTTTTACTTTACTTCGTCACTAATTTTCACCTTGGAAATTGCAAGTTGGATTGAAATAAAACCTTCTGATTAGCTTTAGCGAGATGCGGGAAAAAACCTAGCCGGATTTTCTTTGTCTGGGGCGAGGCAGATACGCTGAGCATACCAAGTAGGCCTGGGCGACTCCAGCATTTTCGGAGTCGACTCCGATTCCAAAAAAGAATAGCGATTCCATTCGGAATCGATTCCATTTTTCACACGGTACAACATATTGTGCCAATCCAGCCTATCAGACTGAGGCTAAAACTTCGGAGTTTTTGGCTTAAGAAGTAGGTCATTTGGTGATAGCGCTAGCGCCATTTGGGCCGTGGTTTCCACACACTGCGGTTGCTGCGCATTGGTGTACGTGCTGCCAATGGCGCCGCCCACATATCATGCCTATGTATCTCGATGTTTAGGTGGAAGACACTTAATTGTTAGCTTCATGCAATTCAGCCTACGGGCTGCGAATTGAAATTCTAAAAATCCATGAAATAAAACCTCATTAAGTATTACAGGAACACAAAAATTAGACAAAGCCGAAATTTTTGCTTTGAAAACTGTTGTATTCACAAGATAGATCTTATATTTCGCAAATAAATATTATAGGTATGAAATAAGAATCATACGATTTAACGTAAATGTCGGCATTGTCGCCATCCATGACCTCGCCCCTATTGATGAACAATATGGCAGTGGTAAATAAGATGGCGACCTCACGGATCTGGCGACTATGCCGACATTTAGTTGTAAACATAAAATTAAAGAGTTTCGGTTTCGACCGTAACATGTAACAGGAGAATATAGTGGCATTTTAGCAATTAATCCACATATTGGCAATGAATATACAATGACTGTCATATTGTCCAAATATAAAGGTAAATTAAATACTTTGGATTTTTATACATTTTATTTTATGTTATAATATACACGTATGTATAGTGTATATTCTCTAAAGCAATGTTTTAATAAATGTTACCTATCGTATTTTGACTTTGTGATTGTAATGTACCCCTACTAAATAAATAAGAATTACTACATGTACGTCTCCATTCAGTAAAAAGAATAATCTGTTCAGCAGAACGCACAAAGCGAAGTGAACTTTTTCCGGATAAGTCTAATTCCGGAAAAATTAATCCTTATGGTTTGCAGTTAAATTTAAACCGCACGGGGTATTGTGGAGGTTTAGATGTACGTAAAACGCGAACGGCGTGAAATGCTTTGTACACTTGGTCATTATTCTGAGGAGATCTTAGCGCAGACGAAAACAAACAAAATACATCTTTGACTTTCGTGGCGAGATAAAACTTTTGATTCGAGCCGGTGCTGACCGGTGCTGAAAGAATTTCGCTTTCACGTTCGCGTTTTGCGTGCATCTAAAGCCGGCCGTACATCTTGCGTTTCGTCCGTGATCCGATCACGATATAGCGCATGTTGTGCAGTCGCATCACATTGTGTATGGGTTTTGCGATGCGTTCCGATAGCGATGTGGTCACGATTTTGTGTACGTGTCCGTCGCAACGCAATCGCAGAATTTCGAGCATTTGGCGTGTCTGTGCTATCGCAACGGAGTCGGAACGCAAGGTATACGACCGGCTTAAACCTCCCTATTATGTAAACAGTCGACGCATTGTAAGATTCCATTCAAAAATATCTCACTACAAAACAAAACGACTAAAACTGCTGTTATAGAACCAAGTTCTTCCAACATAATATTATTGCATAGAGAACTACATTTTCTGCACATATAGTTTGACCTATAGTCGTAAAAGCCTCTGTAATCTTACAATAAACATCCCCAAACTGCTTAAAGGCAGAGGCTCGTCAATGCGCGCATTATGAGGCAAAATTCGTGCCACGAAATACGCAGCTCCATGCCTTTGCATGCTATGGAGATGCGTATTCCGTGGCACGAATATGGCCTCACGCGCGCATTGACGAGTCTCCGCCTTTAAAGCCGGCAAATAAGTCTATTATAAGGAACAGCATGTTTTCAGGTCACGTTTATATAGTCTTGAAATAAACACAAAACGCGTTTTACTGTGTCAATCGTTTGTTTAACAAGTATATAACCAGTATACTCTCAATTTAGAAGAGAAAACACATTTTAGATATCGTTTTACTACCTCTTCATAATTGTTCATTTAAAAATATTTCCCTAAATGTACTGAACTCGCGAGGGCGACGCGGGGGGTCTTCGTCCATTCAAAGCTGACAGCAAATCGTGACGTAATGTCTCCATCTGTTCTATAAGATTTTCAACCCTGTTCTCAACGCACGCGATATGGAAACTCATTGATTTGACCGCATCATCTTGTAAGTGGACGTCAGACAGTTGGGTTGGAGGTGGAGAAGTCACCGTGGGGGATTTTGGTTCTTTCCGAAGCTGTTCCATCAGCTCGAAGCGAAGACTGGAGATGTCGTTTTTTATCTCGTCAAGTTCACCTGATACAGAAAACAGGTTATTTTCTTTTAACAGTGATATCAACATGGTGTCGTAATTGCAGAATTCGCAATGTCCTAACATTCTAATCAACCATTTCTCCGGAAAGACCTAAACGAAAGATATAAGTGGTTCTAACTGTCCAACGCAATGATTCTGCCCAAGATGATATCTTTGTGTAAGAAAACGACACCTGAACATAAATTTATATAAAATGCGCACACATTTTTTAAAAAGGTAAACGAAACTAGCCCCCTGACTACCATGGTATTATAGTCTGTGCAGTATAGCCGGGGAACCAGCTTGAATAGGATCGTGGTGGCTTCGCACAATTTTTGGAAATCATGGACACAGTTTTTCATTGTTTTCTCGGAACGTAGGCCTAGATGAGATACTGAGCTGACTTATACTCAGGTTGGTTTTTTATCATACATATCCTCAATCACACATGGAGATAACACCGTTTGTAACAGTTTACCAATCCTGTAATCTATCTTTAAAGGAGCGCACCAGATCATATTTTTGACGCCCTCATTTTTCCCATGGGTGATGAGATTTTGATACCATATCATATCATATGTCATATTTTTCTCATTACCATTCTGACATTTCACGCTCTTAATCCGTATATTTTCAAGGATATCGTCAAAAACCAAAACAGTTTTGTAAATTAACTTATCTGGTTCCATAAAGCAGTGCAGTAATTACACCAACCTTTTTGCTTCCACATCCAAATTGGAGATTGCAAATTTCCTGATTTCTTCCCATGGACAGTATTTTGGGAAGGTATTTTATATAATTGTTATAGGTTAAAACGAAATCCATTTTCTGAAAAAAATCTGAGCACGCTTTTTTTAAACGCATTCTATATACATATTTATAAATTGCTCACCTTCATTGACCTCGTCGTTCTCCTTTTCCCGATGGAGTTTGAATAAATACCTCTTGACCACGCCCTTCATTGTGCTCTGTCAACAAACAATTATTTTCGTAAAAATAGAGAAAATGTATTTATAGAGAGGCACATTTACGGAACAGTGTTATAGGTAAGAGTTAGTAAAAAAAGTATATGAAAAGAAGTACTGTATGAAAAATATTATTTATGTTAATTGTTCATGAACGCCGGTTTGGTAAGCACATAAATTATGTCCATAGCTTGCATTTGTAACTTTACAGATTACAAAATAATGTTTCATCAGTTAGATGTTCAGCTGAAAATGGAGGATCGATTGATTTACTGTCGGGTTACGGATCGCAAATTCAAAGCCGAAATTTCGGTCTTAATCTCTAACCCTATTCTGATGTAGTCTTACCTCGTGAACGCTTTCAGTCCTCGTCAGCTGTGAGTGATTCATTATGTTAAACACGCCGTTTCGCTGCAATAAAATAGAGCGAAAAGTAAAGTAAAGGAGTGTATATTAAAAGTGAAAAGTTCGTGCCATTGGGATTTGTTTTTGCAAAAAGGTCGATGTGAATTGGTTTTCTGGGGTTAAATGTTGTTCGCGGTACCCGTTAGTCCTCAGGCGCCCAAAACCACCCTGCAGCTTTCTCCTCAAAGTGCCCAAACCGCCCTGTATATTTCTTTCATGTTCAACTCGGCGAAATTCAAGTTTCTGCAAACACACCCTCAATTGATAGGCATGTACTTAGGCTTGACTCATCCTCTTTCAAATCTTGTGTTCAGTGAGGGTGGCCATTAGATAACTGTTGTTATTGACCTTGACAAGGAACATTACTTAGAATTTCCAAAAAGCTCCAAGGAGTAATAAGAAACTTCAGAATCGTGTTGGGTTTCAATTCGTACTCACTCGCTCTTTCATTGGCACCGATGGTCTCGACCCTCCGTTCTGTTTTCTTTCCTTGTACTTTATAATCTGCCGGCGGATCCATTTATACACGTAGTAGATGCTCTTGGGGCTCGGGATAAGATTGAACGGGATTGGTAGCGTCGCTCCTTTCTCAAAATACGACAGCCAGAGCTGAGATCGGGCAAACTTCCACTCAACGTCTTGATCACTCTGTTGAAGGAAGCAAGTAAATGTGTTCTCTTGTCATGTGTTACAGGGTTGTAGTCGAGTCCATCACAAGTCTTATCACATGTCCATAGCCGATAAAATCACAAGTCCTGCACAAGTCTGTCATAAGTCCAGTAACAAGAAGCAAATGATGAACACGCACATAAGAATGCCTTTGTTTGAGTTCATTTGAATAGCTTGTGACTTGAATTAAGACCCAGGGACTTGAGGTAGACTTGTGAAGGCGAGGACTTGTGATGGACTCGACTACAACCCTGGTGTTATACGTGTTAACTGAATCGGAATCTATGTTAACGTGATGTTTATTTTAGTGTTAACATCTCATGTTAGTTCATCAACTCCCTTTACAAATCATGTTAGTGTAACAAGTCAGTTAACAGATCTGAGATTAATTTAGACCTTTCGTGATTCTCAATAAATTGAAGTTCAGTTTTTAAAAAAATTAGTAATGAAGTTCAGTTTTCAATCTTAGATTCTTTCCACAATTGAGACAATATTGTTTGGTTTCATGAAGATTTTAATCACTTAGTTTCTTGAAATTAAGTTTAAGTAACGCACAATTACGGAACGTAGATGAGGTACTGAGATCATGACTTATACACAGGTTGGTTTTTATCATACACATCCTCAATCACACATGGATATAACGCCGTTTGTAACAATTTTCGTGCAATTTAAATTTAAGGAATGATGGAAATGAAAGAAAATAAACCTCACCTCAATCTCCTGAAATGAATTGCTCATCATAGCGATCAGCATGTTGAGCATAACGAGGCCCATAACGATGAAATACACGATAAAAAGCATGGTGCCCACGAAGCTGGTTAGTTGATGGCCTTCGCCGTAGTCTGTACTGTTAGGGATGTTGGGATTTTCCGGTTGTGCCAGGCCAAAGAGTGCCCAAAACAGCGTCAGAAACGTGTCATGAAAACTAAACCAAAGAAACAAGCAGGGGTGGATTAATTGCAATGAAGAAAGTTAAGATATCTTAACTGCTAAGACGTCTTAACTGAGACATAAAATATTAATTTTTTGCAATAAAAATGTATGTATCATAAATTTTATCTTGAGATACATAAGACTTAGGACCCCTAAATTCAGTTAGGACATATGATGTGTCTTAGACTTAAGACGGTTATATTGCAATCCACTCCAGGTTTGTCATTCAAAATACCTTCGCTAATCTTGCGATTTGGAAAAGGTGTTTTTTTGGTTTGCCGTTTAAGAGTCTTCAGTAATGAAAATTGTTGACAAGAAACGTAGAAAACGCACAACAATCGACTTTAGTGTATCGGTAAGGGCTACTAGGTAAACATTTTTAAACATCGTGTAAAAAGTTTGCCAATTTGATGGCGATTTGTACTCACGAGCCAAACCCGAACCCAGATTCCTTAATATCACAACCGTCGACCTTATTCACTTTATTGTCAGCTCCATAGGACCAGTACAGATTATACAATGAGCAGAAGAATGCCATAAACACCACGCCAAACACAACACCAAATCGCACGATATCGCCGAGCATGCGACCCAGCGATATCTGCAGAGGTCCCAAGAATTCGCTAACTGGGAGCACGTAGGACATACGACTGAAGCTGAGGACGTTGGCGATGGCAAATAATGCTTCGGCCAGTAAAATAGGATCGTCGTCGTTCCAAAAGTGGCGATCTGAAATGGAATAAAGATAATAAGTCTGTGTTTTGCGGTATTGCGATATTTTAAAAAAAATCGCGATATGCGAAATTATCGCGATGTGGTAAAATGTATTGCGATAATATATATTGCGATATATATTGCGATAACCGAGAATATCGTATACCCAAGCTTATTTATAGGGGGTTCTACTGCGGGAACGATTACCGTTTCGAAAACGCTTTGGCACTGTTTTTCAACCAGTAGAAACGGTTTTAAAAGATTTTTTGGTGATGCACGTCGCACCGCCAAAAAGCGTTTAATGGCGACACCTGCTGTATATAGAAACACGCGAGTTTCTCGTTGCATGACATGCACATTTTTTAGTATGAATAAATTATTATTTTTTAGGGATTATATGACCCACTGCAGGGAACGCCAGGGTGAATAAATTCGATACAAATGTGGACAAATTAATGTCCATGAGTTTGGGAAATCTGGATGCAGCGAAAAGCAACTTGGCTCCACCGGGATTTGAACCACAGACCTTCTGCTAAATGTGCAGACACCCTACCAATTGAGCTATGAAGCCAACTGGTGGCCTTGAAACACGGTCTGCAGTTGTTCCCCACTGATTGGGATTGGCTATCACGTGAGCTTGGCAAGCCATGGAGAGGGATAAACCCTTTAATGAGATAACCACCCCTCCCAGAGATCACTTAAGAATACGCAAATTTTTAAAGAAATACAGTACGGCGGAATTGAAACTTTGGCTGAAATTTGAGAATAGTCACCCAAAATCTTTGTAAAAACGGATTTTGAGATTTGTGTTAAGGGTTAAAGAGGAAAAACACTAGTACTAGCCGGCCGCACACCTTGCGTTCCGACTCCGTTGCGATTGCACAGACAAGCCAAATATCGAGCATGCTCGAAATTCTGCGATTGCGTTGCGACGGACTCGTACACAAAATCGTGACCACATCACCATCGGAACGCATCGCCAAACCCGTACACCTTGTGATGCGACTGCACAACATGCGCTATCGTGATCGGATCACGGACGAAATGCAAGGTGTACGGACGGCTTAACGCTACAGTTCTCACCTCCTATAACATAATAATACATCTGAACAGCATCCGGGTCGTGTCTCAGTACCATATCACAAGCAGTTGGTGTATTTACGAAGAAGTCAATGGCAAAACTCGACTTGCTATAACTACAGAGCTTCAGTGCAAAACATGTCATGTAGAAGTTCAACATGGCAATGTCCAGCCAGTTCCAAACGGAGGCCAAGTATCGCCGGTAACCTTCTTCATACATCTGTTTGATCTCTCCCCACAGCGTACCTGCAGGATACCAGCAACAAACAAAAATTATAGAAGAAACAAAATATAATTTCTAGAAATTTTATTTTCTCCTCTAAACTGAGGGTATACTAGTTATACACCAGTTAGGCCTATACACCGGTATTGTGGGGTGTATGAAGATATATTATTGAGGGTATGTATTCCGCTTGAATGATTTTGTATATGATTATAGACAATTGTATCTGCATGACAGACACACCTTGTCACAGGAAAAGGTGAAAACAGTCATTTGAAAAAAATATTAAAAAAAACATATTAAAACACCTAACTTATAGTGTACAGTCATGTATTATCTTTACTTTCGAAAATATGTTTTTCGTTTTTTGTTCAATTGTTTTTCAAATAATTAAGTTTTTAATATATTTCACATGACAAGCGAGTACAGGACAATGAGACAATGTAAACGATGAAACACTGAGAACTTGATTTGAGAATTCTTCCAGTTAATTTAATCTGGCATTGAAACGTCCGTATACATGCAACAGGCTTTTGAGGTCTGCAATTAAGTTTGGATTATAAACGTGTGAGTTACGGAGAATAATGGCATCATGTAAATTGCGAAGGATATAAAGATAATTTGGTTTAAAGGAGCGTGTTCGGATTTTTCCAGAAAATGTATTTCGTTCTAACCTAACAATCATATAAAATATACTATCCATGGGAAGAAAACAGGACATTTGCAATCTCCATGGATGTGAAAGCAAAAAGGTTGGTGTAATCACTGCAGTGCACTACGTTATGGAACCAGATAAAATGTTTTTGTTTTTTTACGACATCCTTGAAAATATACGGAATGAGAGCGCGAAATTTCAGAATGGTAATGAGAAAAATGTGCCAAATGATATGGTATCAAAATCTCAACACCCATAGGAAAAATAGAGGGGGGGGGGGATCAAAAATGTTATCTGGACACCTCCTTTAAAGGGGAAAATAAACCCCCAAACTAAAAATGTTCTTTGTCATACTAGAAGCCAAACAACATCGAACATAATGCCATTTTGGTACTAAAAATGTCACACCAAAATAATACAGAGATATTAATGCATAGTTCCGACCTGTCAATCAAGTCGAACCCGGCGACCAATCACAACAGAGCTAGCAGACGGCGCCCACATAGGTCAAAGTGATGCAATCATCACAAACAATCACGCGATTTTCTGCCCATACAATTTGTATGTTTAATGTATGCGCCAGTGACCGGGTGAATTTTGGATTCAATGTTGGGCAATTCGCTGTTCAAAGGAAGGAAAACGCATTTTTTTTGAATATATGTCATCCCTGCATTACTAGCCCTTTGCTCAGTGTGTGCTACGGTAACTGTCGACCCTAAAACATAAATACCTTTGAGTTTTCTCCAATGAATCTGTGCTTTCCATGCCGAGTCCCGTTGCTTTGTACGTTGTGTCGCCATATTTGTTGCGATGGCTTGTGAGCACATAGCAACAGTATCTAAGGGGCGGGGTTAACTGGGCAATCTCGGAACTATGCATTATCAGATTCATCTAGAACAGTAACTTACCTGCAATAAACAATATAATGACCCACTCGAAGATGGTAACCGCAGAAAAACGCACAGGGAATGTTCCATTGGCGATGCTGGTAAAGTTAAATATTTGTGAGCAAGCTCCGCTTGGGTCCGAGTACATGATTTTGTTTGTGGAACCGCGGAATCTTTCAGCGTTGTGTATATTTCCTTGACTCTCATAGGTTTCCACCAATGTGGACTCCAGGAAGATGAACGTTAGGAATACGAGGTAGCTGGCCGTGTGAGTGATAAACTTCACCAAAGGGGTGCTGACAAGGCGACTCCACTTAAAGATAGATACAAAACGAAAAATATATCAATTTGTCAAAAGACATTGGTGGGATAAGAAGCATGCATTTTAAAAATATCTAGAGGCTAGGGGGTCCTTGCGAGGAAAAATATTTTATCGATAACAAATTTTAATTCTTCAAAGACCTTTAGGCTGCGTTCGGGCGTGTACTCGTGTTAACACGAGTTATACTCCTGCGCGCGCGAACGGCAAGAATAACGACACTCGGGTCAGTGAGAGTATGCTCTCACTCCTCCCCAACAAATAGGGAGTGTGCTCTTACTCCCAACGAGAGTCATGTGATTTGTACGAAGACGGCGAAATATGGGTGGGATTTTAGGTGAATTTGCTAAACGTGTCAACTGGATAACTGAAACAACAACTCACTAAGGTTTGTTTTGGACGGCATCAAAGGTTCTCGCGACTTACGGCCTGTATTTCCTCAGTTTCTTGTGAGCATTTAAACGGCGTTTCTTGTGCAGCACTAGTGATGGCATTAAGAGACGGCCATCTTCACTGATTGCTATTCGCGCACGCGGACTGCGGACTTGCCGTTCGCGTGATGTGACCCGAGTGCAATGCGCACGCATTACTCCCGAGTAACAAGAACTGCACGCCCGAACGCAGCCTTAAGGTGGCATCTGATGAAATTGTAGCTTTATTTTATAAGCACATGGTGCGTACTTACTAAAACGTTTTAAATACATTTGTATATTTTTCAACGGGGTTCTGAAACTTCAATTCGCAGCCCGTAGGCTGAATTGCATGAAGCTTACAAGCGTCTTCCACCTAAACATTTAGATACATAGGTGGGTGGCGCCATTGGCAGCCGACGGCCGGAGACAACGGGGAATCCCCTAACTCTTTACGAAAGAATGATTTGGGATATTTTAAGTGCGTTACACAACACACTGGACCAATGACTTTACATTCCTCTTAAAGGATGGAGCTATTGTGGTTAAATACCTTGCTTAAGGGCACAGGTACCACGACTGGTATATATCGATGGAATCCGCAACACCAAGTTTTCACCCGAGTCTTGCGAGTCAACGGCCTAAACCAGCTGATGAAAGCTGCAAAATTTCAGTTACGCCATTTCTCCAATTAAATTGGTAATGATGGCGCCATAGCACATTATATGGCGATACCAGGTATAACATAAGAGGGTGCATACCGTACCTTGGCATTAGGTGCTACCAAGTAGATAACAGCTAGGAACGGCAGACAGAGCGGAATTAGAAGGATGAACAGGACCTTGTAGAGAAAACCACTCTGCCTCCAGCCCGGGAATCCTTCATACCACATGGTCGCGAGCTGGTGCTGGCAGTGCGGATGGGCTACGAACTGTAATGAAGGCATCAAATTGGCGTAATTGATGGGCCACATCAATTACAGTAATGGAGACATTAAAAGGTGTCACGTAACATGATGAAACGACGCGCCTTTATCACGTTTCATTGTTGGAGTCGGGATGCAAGGCTTCAACGTCATCCACCCAAGTGCTGTATGGTTGACGTCACCCTCCCATTAACCACTTGACGCCTGAGGACGTTTAAACACGCCAAGATTTCCGCATCGGTGTAGCGGTGGACTTGTTAACACGTTTAGGGGAAATTCACTCGTTACTGCTTTTAACGTCTATACTCCCAGTAATTGGCGAGGGAAACGGGCAAAACACTTTATAACAAAGTGACATTGGGGTGTACAACGATGGTGTATCGACATAACAACGATACTTTACCGTGCATGGTTAATGAGCTCAGTTGTTTTTCTTCCTCCATGCTTCAACTAAAAATAAACCCGCGCCTACGTACAGCAATGTTTGAAATAATACTGGCGTTAAAGGAGCGTGACCAGAGTTTCTGGAAAATAGTTTTCGATGTAACTTACCAATATTATCGAGTAACTCCCATACACACCTCCCATGTCCCAAAAACCCGAAAACATTCGCAATTTCCAGTAAAAAAATGAACAAAACTATCGAGTATGCTTTCAGCGGATAAACGTTGATACTGGAAAATTAATTTACAAATAATCGGTGGATTTTCGACGATATCCTCGGAAATATGCGGCCTAGAAGCGCGGGAGTTTCAGTTTCGTAATCAGAAAAATATAACGGATGTTATGATATAAAAATCTCATGACCCATAAGGTAAGTCCCGGGGAGTTATGGGTAAAAAAAAGTGATCTGGTCCACTCCTTTAACTGGTTATAAGTTCAAATATGACACAGCCGGATTTGTTGCAAAGTTTATCATCGAAATTAATTATGTCGTATATTGTTTCCTGGATAATAGGAAAATAAAGCGAAACCTTACCTGTTTCTGGTAATACTTGATGGCAAGTCGCAATCTCGCAAGCTCGCTTGAATTAGTCTCCGTCTCAAGCACCAGGTCACCATCAATCTGCTCTTCGAAATCGGAAGGGGCAAAACCATCCATGAAGTTACCTCGCTGGTTCAAAATAGTTCGGACCTCTTGGGAGTTTTGGCACATTTCCAACAAATCAGAGGCGTACGTCTTGCACTGTTTCGCGAGATCCTTGTACACGTTCTGAGGAAGAGAATTGGGGATTGCAAATTTCCTGTTTTCTTCCCATGGATAGTTTTTTTTGGGGGGAGGGGGGTAATTTGTATGATTGTTAGGTTAGAACGAAATCCATTTTTTGGGAAAAAATCTGGTCACGCTCCTTTAATCGACAAAGTATGATCTGCTCACACCATATCCGCTGTTTGTACATTAAAGACGTACAGTGGTTTCTCAGGTGCATTTCGTGGCAATTAAATCTACTTGAAAAATAAAATGACATCCAAGGTTAGCGCAAGTTGACGTGGTAAGGTTTTCTCACGTACTACATTATTGTCCCTGCCAGCTAGCCTACTATTACGCCTTCAAACTCGACCTTCAACTATGAGCAGTGGAATCGATTGCAATGTTATTAAAAGGCGGGATACTACTTATGTTCGGTATACACGCGCAGTGGACCACAACTTAGATTTTAAAGGATTAAAAACTGTTTAAACGATGTTATTTTTATGTGTGATTGAGGATGTGTATGATAAAAACCAACCTGTGTCAGCTTAGTACCTCATCTACGTTCCGAGAAAAAAAAATTGTGTCCGTGCTTTCTAGAAACTGTGCGAAGCCCACGTCCTATTTTTTATTTTCTGCACACTATACTTTATCAAAAAAATGTACATATACCTTCCGTTGACAGTGGTTTTTAAAAATATTGAGCGCGCGCGCGTATTTTTTAGCATTTAACTGACAATAATTTACACCAAAAAGAAATCCGCAATTAGTACCATGGCTTTAATTTATGTGGCTTTAATTTATGTTCCAGACCATTGTATAATTTATGTGCCAGGCCATTGTATATGTGCCTGATGTATATTCGCTGGTGGTAATACGTACGTTATTGCTGCATTTAAAATGCATTCGTCTGCGAGCAATAATTCATTTAACAAAATAGGTCGATGCAGTCTCGATACATTTTGGCCGTTTTCATCCTATAGCATCAAGACTTGACAAGTGACGCCCATGTGTGCGTCACGATGTTGTTGTTGCTGGTATTTTTTATCACGATACCGTACGTGCTATTCTGCCCATTACAAGGAAACAATAAACGGTTATAGAGAGTGGCGTGGCGTAGTAGGCCGATGGCCTTGTCTATACATCTAATGATCACATGTTTCTAACAAACATGAACATTAACCAATTAAATATCTATATTCCTCGGTCTTACGTTCAGGTACTTGTGTTTAAAGGCAGAGGCGCGTCAGCAATGCGCGCGCGCCAAATTCGAGCCACGAAATACGCAGCTCCATGCCTTTGCTATGGAGCTGCGTATTTCGTGGCACGAATTTGGCGCGCGCGCAAAGCTGACGAGCCTGTGCCTTTAAAGGTAATTATGCCATCTCATTATCAGATGAGGCTTTTAAAGAACGACCCTGTGTATCTAAAGAAGAATTGGTAGAGCTTGAGAAGCAGTGCACATGTCTACCCTGCAGCATACTCATGGCGCTGTTGCCATTATTACCGCTGCCATCAGAAAATCACCATAACCATTTCGCTTCATGTGGCTGCCTGGCCAAGGCGCACAACCCTATCAACAGTTAGATTGTGGCATTCCCCATACAGGGTACTCCTGGCACTGTTGCCATTATTATCGCTGCCATCAGGATATCACCTGAACCATTTTGCTTCAACTAGGTGGCTGCCTGCCCAAGGTGCAAAACCCTATCAGCAGTTAGATTGTGGCATCCCCCCTAACAGCTCATCGCTTATGGGTTGACGAGTCAATTGAGATTAAGTGTCTTGCTCACGGACACAAACACGCTGACACTACTGAGGCTCGAACTTATAACCCTTCGGTCATGAGCACGACTGTGTATACCTACTATAGACCAAGTTTTCAGAACCAAAAACAAGATATTTACCTGAAATTCCTTCTCAATTCTTGAGAGTTGCATGAGCTCATTGCTGAGTAGAAACGCCGTGAGTATCGGGTCCTGGCTAGTTAGTGAGATATAAGCCGGACTAGCCAAGGCACGATATGCATGGATGCCTGCTATGGAATGCTTCAAAGGATCAAATAGTCTCTTATTGTAACAAGATGTACACTCGCACAATGTGTGATGAGGCTTCTTAATCGTGTCATTACGCCGAAGCAACAATCGAATAATATCAATCTCATTACAATGCGCCGCCAGCATGATAGGGCTTATGTCCTGGTCAAATTTGGAGTTGTTCTTGGGCTGGAAGTAGTTGGTTAAGCTTCCCAAACGGAACTTATCCTTGCTCTTCTGGAACATTGGATGCGTGAGTAGGGTCTGGGTGATCCTCAAGTACCCTTTACTGATGGCCACCATCAATGATTCATGGATGGCTTGGATAGATAACTGCCGTCCGCAAGCTCGTATCAGATGCTCAACTATATCAAAGTGTTCGTTCTCAGTAGCTATCTCCAAGCACGTCCGATCCTTGTAGTCTGTACATTTCAGAAGCCGTGCCACGGTATCTGGTCTTTCCAACATGGTCCGAGTTGTTGGTAAATCCCCAAACTCGACAGCTTGGAGGAATTTTATTTCTTCCTCGTCCAGGATTTCGTGTTGATTGCTTCCTAAAGAAGCCAACACCGAGTCGTAGGCTTTGCGCCTCATGGCGTGGAGTCCCTGTGGGGCGCGTGCACCTTGGCTTTCTTTGGCCTTTCGATTCGCCCTGGAAGAAATAAAAAAACGATTAACATATAACTAAACAACGATCACATTTAGTTTCAATGTCCAAGATTTGCGATACATCGGGTGTACGTACAGAACCTCTTTCATAATGGTAATACACGAGCACATAAAATCTACATGCGACAGAAGCATGTCTTGCCTGGTTAACATAAAAGTTACTGATCCGTAAATGAAATATGCACAGTAGGCCTATACCCTTCGCGCAAGATGAAGTGACACTAAAAATAAACGACCAGTCACTTTTTTTCAATTTTATGCATTATTCTGAGTGTTCATTTCGGTTTGCAATCAAGCTAGTGATGCAGCATTTGTCGTGTTTATCTTTTCAATTTCTTTTGCGGAAAGAGAGTGGTTTGTGCCGTGTCACTTCAGGAACCAATTTAGCAAAAGTATATGAACAAATGTAAACAAATAAAATAAAACTGGTATAGACCGTATCGAATAGCCGCCATTTCGTGGGGCACCTTTTGTTACTTAAACCATTCAACAATGGAAGCACAATATGTGCAACCATGCATGTCCTCAAGGAACAAAGAAACTGCCCCACGAAATGGCGGCTATTCGATACGGTCTATTGTGGCAAGCTACTGCGGTTTCCACACATTTTTTTTCTTGACCAAGAACAGGGAGTTATTAATGCAAGCAAAAACAAACAAGGGTTATAATATATTGAAGTTTTAAAAAAACGAAGCCAATATTTGTGCACAAGTTCAACCCATGAACGAAATATGTTCGCGAGTGTCTAACGTGACGTCACAACTTTGATCATGAATATGCAAATTACGTTTAGCATACAAACTAAAAAACGTGTGATGACATCTTAAAATCGGGTTTAAAAGTGAGTTTTGTATACTGTGACTGAGAGAAACAATTGCCTTTTGTGAATTAAACTGATAAAAATCACATTTCAGGGTCACTTTAAACTTATAATTTTTGTACAAATCATGATAAAGCGTGAATATTTTGACAGACACAAAAGAATTGTGAATCATCCATAAAATCCATACAAGCCAGAACGAACGTTTGTTGTTGCTGCGGTATACCTCCGTTAAAATTTAGTACCAGCGGTCTTACTGATAATTATGCATTGTTGCGGGCATATGCAGTCGCTGCTAAATGCCAGCGGCAGTTGGTATAGTGTTCGTCTGCTGGCTTCGTACAGCTTATCGAGCCCACAATAGCTCATTCTGGTCACGCATGACATCGTTAGAATTGTTGTATATTTTCATAATTCACATATTACGATCACAAAGACTTGCAATTCATGCCAAGTTTTCACGTTTACATTAACATATAGATATTTTACACCTGCGGCCATGACAGGGAGCCAGGTTGTCCTATTGAAATAAATGTGCCAATAGATCCACAAAGTGCCTACTCGTGCATGACACACGGTAACAATGTCACTGTCCCCTGTCATGGCCGCTCGTGCAAAGGGGCTATTTACTTCATTGTTATTGTGCCCTAACCTAGACAGTTCACAGTTTTATATAAACAAAGTCGAGGACAATACAACACCTATACAATATCCAAGCACGCAAAACACTGACCATCAAAAAATCAATTAAATGCTGATTACGGAAAAGAGCGAGTTACCCGTCAAAAACCCTTCTTGGTAAAAAAGGGGAAATTCCCTTTCGACTCCTACAGATCTCACGTCCCGGAATTTTGCACGATTTTAATTTAAATCACCGGCAAAAGGTACATGCATGTATTTAAATAATGAACACTATTAACCACTGTGTCATGTATACAGTAAGTCAGAAGTTTACATACAACTGTGTTAAAACTGGTGTGCTTAAACTTGCGTTGTCACCATTTTTGTAACAGTTTTTTATACCAAAGTCGTGATTTTGTGGAATTCCTCACGTGCTTGCAGTACTTAAAGGCACAGGCTCGTCAACACAGCTCCATGCCTTTGCTATGGAGCTGCGTATTTCGTGGCACGAATTTGGCGCGCGCGCATTGCTGACGCGCCTGTGCCTTTTAAACATAGCTTGCACACCTTGCAATGGTTCGGGTAGTCCTGTTTACCATTTTGGGTGATGATGGTAGTGCTGTACATGTATGTAAACTTCTGACTTCAACTGTAATTTATGGAAAACAAATCAATATGTGAGCGCCAGTGACAGTTGGAGATCGGTTAAATTTTATTACTTGTTAAGACCACCGGCATAATTTTTTTCAACAAAAAGGGCTTCCATACCGTGACGCATTGCTTGTTGCTTTAGAAAAATCCACATACATCTACGTTATACCTTCATTAAATTTGATTGCAGAATTCAGTGGTTTGTAGCGGAATACGTTCCGGCCGTCAGTATTTATTTTTATGAATTATAATTTTACATGCAAATATCAGTGATTCTTTACAGTTATTCTTTTCCCTTCCACTTTATATTGTTCTCATTCAGGAAGACATTTTGTCGAAATCGAAATATCTCTCCATTACTCACTGTCATGGAGTAATTTACCCCACGCGGATATGTCTTCAATTATCGGCCGGGTCCTTTTATCGTGCTTGTCACAGTGTATTCTCATTAACTCTGTCCTTTCTCCCTGCAGGGGTAGACCTACCATTATGCCTCGGGCGGTTTTGTTAATTTCAGTCTACCCCCAGGGGATTTGAGAGTAATTTTCGAACAGAAGGACGACAAGGTTTTAATTGATGGAGTCTATATTGGCAGGATGGGTTAGTAATAAACGAGAATGAATGATGTTGCTCGGAACCTTACGTTTGTAATAAAACTTTATTGCAGAATATGTTAATCTTGTTGAGCCCTTTATTGTATCGCGTGTCTGAAAATAAGACATGAAAATTTACCTAAAATATTACGGTTGAAAACGAAATGTAAACGGTCGAATGTAATTTACGATGTGGGGTAGGCCTACCGTGGCCGAGTGTGGGGTTGTGTGGCCGAGTGTGGGGTAGGCCCTATACCGTGGTCGAGTGTGGGGCTGTGTGGCCGAGTGTGGGGAAGGGCCTATACCGTGGCCGAGTGTGGGGTTGTGTGGCCGAGTGTGGGGAAGGGCCTATACCGTGGCCGAGTGTGGGGTTGTGTGGCCGAGTATGGGGTAGGCCCTATACCGTGGCCGAGTGTGGGGTTGTGTGGCCGAGTGTGGGGTACACTCTAAAAACTGAAGTGTTAAAACCTAGCACTATCCAAGTGCTACATAAATTCAGCACTTTAAGTTTTAAGATAGTGCTATAATAACACTTGGAGGCGTTCATTTCCAACACCATAATTGGTGCTATTCATAGTGCTATAATAACACTTGGAGGCGTTCATTTCCAACACCATAATTGGTGCTATTCTAGCACTTCAAAGTGTTTTAATAGTGTTAAGAATTATACTACTGGGTTTGCTCATTTGGAAATATCATCATTCAATAGAATTAAGTATACGATAAACGTATTGTTTTGTCTAAACTTTTGACATGGTTGTTGCTTCGAGGGATCAATTAAAAAATAAAGGCTAATTTGAAGAGACATCCTTTTGAATTTGTCATTTCTCTGTTCAATAAAGTAAGTCTGCACAAGGACCTAACTATCTTAAATTTGTCCAAAAATTGGTCCTTGTGTCAACTAACTTCATGAAAAATCACTGCCCCCAACCACCCCGCCCTGCCCCCACTGCCCCGCCCATTTAAAAGTAACGCCTAGGAAGGACTTATATTAGCACTTCATTGGTGCTGTATCGATTGCACCTTGGGGTGCTGGATGTCAAAAGCCAACACCAAGATGGTGCTACAAAGTACTTAAATCAACACTATATTAGTGCTGTATTGGTAGCACTTTCACAGCACTTAGATAGTGCTGCAATGCTGACACTTCATCAAGTGCTGTATGGATTGCACCTTGGGGTGCTGGATGTACACCAAGATGGTGCTACAAAGGACTTAAATCAACACTATATTAGTGCTGTATTGGTAGCACTTTCACAGCACTTAGATAGTGCTGCAATGCTGACACTTCATCAAGTGCTGAAATGGCACTTGAGGTGCAGTCCCTCAGGAAGCACCTGGATAGTGCTAAATCTAACACTTAGGGATTTATTTATAACACTTCAGTTTTTAGAGTGTAGGCCCTATACCGTGGCAGAGTGGTTTGGTCACTGACTCGCAATACCCGGGTGAAGACTTGGGGTTGCAGGTTCGATACCCGGCTGGGGTACATGTGCCCTTGAGCAAGGCACTTAAACACACTTGCTCCATCCTTCGGAAGGGATGTAAAGCCCTTGGTCCAGTGTGTTAGGTAACGCACTTAAAATATCCCAGAGCATTCCTTCGTGAAGAGCAAGGTGATTCCCCGGTGTCTCTGGCCGTTTATAATTCATCATGGGTTTTCTCATCACACTTGCGAGCGACAGTGCAATGGGTAATCCTTGGTTTTAGTACCAGAAAAATAATAATAACAATAACAATAATTAAAATGATAGTGCTCGAAAGCTGGGCATAATTTCATAAAGACGAGTGTATATAGTTGACTGAACTAATCTGCAGAAATTTCAGCTATAAGGCATGCAACAATGATTTAAAAAACCTTAAAATCTATGCATAATGCATGCTAACAAATATAGTGTACGTTCATTTTCTAAAACCCACATTTGGTTAATCTCCAATAAAAGGGTACAATTTCGCACAGGAAAAAAGATGGTGTTTGCCATCAAAATTTGGAGCAAGATTTCCTTTTAAAGTTAGTAAAATTATGGATTCTTGCATATGGAGGGGCTTTAGGCAACAAGCATGCTACAGTTAGCAGTTAAGCAAGATTTACTAAATGGTACACTGTAACAAAATTGCCCGTAATTTTTACGGTCGAAAGGTGTGCAGCGGGTTGCCAGCTTTGTGTTGTCATTTTAACGGCTATAGCTATCCTATTCGGAGCCAAAAAAACTGCCCAGTTTTTACCCTATATAGACGCTATTTG
Organism: Henricia sp. BOLD:AAB3569; assembly: GCA_037783545.1. NCBI lineage: Eukaryota > Metazoa > Echinodermata > Asteroidea > Spinulosida > Echinasteridae > Henricia > Henricia sp. BOLD:AAB3569. The sequence continues at coordinate 42,252 of JBBELK010000882.1, forward strand.
GGCAAAGATGCTCGATCAAAATTAGCGAAGGAACTTATTAAATCTTACCCGTTAGGCGGTAGTCGGTCCGCCATTACATTCCAACTTCATGTAACCCTACGTCCTAACGCTTCATCATACTCCAACGAACTGATCCGAGGCTGAGAACGGTGCCCGCCAAAATATTGATTTTAAAATTATAACTAATAAATATTTCTGCGCTCTGCAGACTTGTAAAATTAAGGGCATGTATACATCATGACGTGAAACGGGTATCGCTCAAAATAAATACGCAACACCGACCGAAATCTGAAAAACTAATTAACTATACTCCCAAGGTTGGTATCATTATTAGTGAATAATGGATGCTATTTAGGGAACAGGCGGACCGTTTAAATTTAATCAAGTAATTAAGAAGGAATGCGCATTGATTGCATGTGCAATATTCTAACTCAGTCTGTTAAAGGCATATTTTGTCATTTGCAATGACCCAACATTTTAATTTGGATTTACCCTTACTCAATGTGTTAATAGCAATAGTAACAAACCACACAATATACCTTAAAGGAGGAATTTAACAATTGAATGTGTTTTTAAATGACGGTGCACACTCACTTTTTAGCATCCAGTCAACATAAACACCATGCATATTATTTTAATTTTTTTTGTAACATTGCTTTATTTATAGGTGAAATTTCTGCAGGTAAGTTTACCAACCTTTTTCAGATGTGCAATGTCGTTGTTCAATAATTCGTTAAAAAGATTCGTTTGGAGATTTCAAAATGAAACCAGTTTTATATAAACTTATGTCTAGAATAACCATTTTGAAAGTGTTTGCAAAATGTTCTTGATCTACCGTTTGCAAAATTTTGCATGACACTGATCTAAGTGCCTGCAGAAATGAACGCAAAACGACGTGCTATAAAAGAACGAATAATTAAATTGAACGCGTACTTGGTATGACGTCAAATTTGCTGGCCTAGCATTAGACTAGTGCCCTGTCCATGTGCGCTACGCTGCATGCTCTCGCTATACAATACCGAGCAATAATCACGCGTGATTGGTCGTTGTATAACCACGCGTGATTGGTCGTGTATTCAATATATGCATGATCTATTTTTAGAGTTAGATCAACGACGAGTGAATTTCGCAATCGTTGATTTTGTCGCTGGGTTTTGCATATCCTATTCAATCTTTGCCAAAATAGTTATTCTTTTTCTCTAATGTTCTTATTTTTAAGCTCATTCAAAAAGAGTTGTACGACTATATAGTCAAACGGGGAATATTGAAGCGTGTCCGTTTTGCTGACGGAGAAAATTTGTAATTAAAACCAGTTTTCTCGAAAACCTTCACGGTCACAAAAACATGCTTTGTAATCTTTTTGTCTTTATATAATTGGTATCAATGGAAACCCTTTATTCTTATTTATCTCTCAAAAGGTTGTAATTAGAGGTTATTCATCTTTTTATGGAAGGTCATATACCTACAGTTTAAGTCAGAAGTATAAACATGTATAACACTACCATCATCACCCAAAATGGTATAACAGGACTACCCGAACAAGCTATGTTTTTAAGTACTGCATGCACGTGAGGAATTCCACAAAATCAAGACTTTAGTAAAGACTGTTACAAAAATGGTGTAAGCACACCAGTTTTAACACTTCAGGATTTTGAAAAAGGGGGGGGGGGGGAGGGGGAGGGGCGGGGGGGGGGGGGGGGGGGGGCGTGAAATTTGTAAGCATGAAATGCTGATGACAATAAAATAGCGAGCGCGTAGCGCGAATCCCTAATGGCTTCTAGATGATTATAGAGGCTCTGTGGTGCGATATGAGGCAATATTTAACCACTTTAAGCAGGAAAAGTGTGCACAAAAAGTGGATTTTTGTTTGTTTTTGTCTGTGTTGTTTTGTTTGAAAAGCCCCCCCCCCCCCCCCTCCCCCTCCCCACGCACCCCTCTGGATCCGCCCCTGCATACAGTTGCATTTGTACTTCAACTGTATGTAAGGTCGCGTGAAATCGGTTATTGTAGCTGATTTCACGATGATTAAGGCCGAATGTGCAACGTTTTATTGTGTAAGCTTCACAATTTTGCGACACCTGCAGTTATGCGCAAGTTATGTCATTTTGAAAAGTTGTTCAAGCTAGACACTTTTTCGTGAAGTCGGCTACGAAAATAATGAAAACGTTTCATTTGGAAATATGATATTACCAGGCAGTTGTTCCGATGCGGTCATGAAAAATAGGGCCTACACACTGTCCAAGAATCACTATAAATGATGAATGGATACCGTAAATATTAAGGATGATTGCCATAATGTAAACGGCCTTAAACCGTCTTCAATTTGGCTACAGGCTGGACATGGCTTGCATTATTCATGCCACCAACTTTGTACTTTCCGGTGGGTAGATAATCACGTTTCCATGCCAACCGAAAAACAGATTTCATCAATTTATTATTGGTGTTCCCGCGGAGGCGTATCACTCAGGAAATACAGCTTCGGGCTCGGTCCATTTTCGTTCCGTGAAAATTAGCTGAAGTGATGCGTGGCGGCGATCGCCATTTCTATGCGAAATGGATTGGGTTGGTTGTGGCAGTGGTACTAATGCATTGTTGGCTTTGTTATATACTTTTATTTTTAAAAAGGCCATTGTGAGTGTGATCCAAAACTGGTAAACACTGGATAAAAATTTCAAAATGTCTTAAATTAATCAAAACATTACCTCGAACAGTAATATAATTTTACAATCATATTAAAAAAAATTACAGAATAAATTTGGCTGGGCACACTGTGCCATCACATTTTCAAGAAATAGTTGAAAATGCATGTAAAACTTTGAGTTTTTGTCAATTTTATTGATTGTCCGTCCCTCACGCATAAAAACAGAGATCTGCATAAAACTGTAAAGTTAATTTCAACATGTGATAAACTGGGTGTGTGTATTAACATCAGTATAGCAGGTAATCAAACAGGTTCACTTTAGTTTTCATTTGTTGCTTGTATTGACTAAGGAAAGGCATTTTGTCTCTTGATTTCCACTTGAGGGACGGAATTGGATCACGAGACCTTTTTAAGAATTCCCGGAAAAACGACATATTTTGCGTTAATTGAAATATCTTTCCGAAAAACGACCGACACGATTCCATCGAGTCATAATTTATCTTAATTCATTCATTGAAAAAAAAGCACTTTAATTTCTTCATACAAAGAGCCCCTATCCTTGAAAATAATTATGACAGCACTTAAAACGCAGACAGTATAAGATGAACAACAATTAAAAATTCCTCAAAACAAATGTGTTGATTATAATTACGTCGCATGTTGGGAAAACGCAGCATGCAGATGCAATTCTCTGTTATATATAGGTTACACATCTTTAAGATTGACAGATTTTGCTGGAAGAAATTTGAATCATCACACTTAGCCGAAATGACGTGGGACGAGCTCCAATTAAAGCAGTCTTGGGGCTAACTTGATACTCAATAGAAACACCCGTTTGACAATAGACTGCCGAAATACGTCATCTTTTGTTAGTTGCCTAGGCAATGGCTCCACAAAAAATACAAAAACACAATGGAAATTCCTGGTAGTGCCCAGATACCGCCTGGAATTTCCATTGTGTTTTGGTATTTTAATGAGCATGGATCTGCCATAGATTTCTTCTTATGGTCGCGAAAACTCGACCTAGCCTGCGCGACTTTTCAGAGCGGTCACAGACGCTTTGAGGACTGCTCTGTATGTCGCTTTCTCATCAAAATAATACAATTAATTTCGCCACATGATTTCCAAAAAAGGAACTACCCGTACCTATTATACACTACTCACAATAAGTTAGGGATATTTTATTAAGGGTAAACTATGCATTCCGCTTGAATGATTTTGTATATAATTAGACAATTGTATCTGCATGACAGACACACCTTGTCACAGGAAGAGGTGAAAACAGTCATTAAAAAAACCCAAAAATTGACAACATACCAATATCCCTAACTTATTGTGAGTATAGTGTTATAGCATATACACTACTCACAACTTCCTGCATCAAAATGGTTGCATTGTGAGTTCAAATTGATGGCCATGACAGGTTGTGCCACTTGTGCCCTCGGGCAAGGCATTTTACCATACTTGCTTAAAATGGTTGTCTTGATGCGGACTGGTTGCCCCTCCAAGGCAGCCCCACAAGACTGGTCTTTGTTTCGGTGTGAGGGCTGGCTTCTCTGCACTTGGCTTTGATAGATCCTACCTTGAAATGGCTTCAGTGGCGGATCTAGCCTCATCAAAATACAGGAATACAATGGATTTCAGGGAGTTGTAGCCCCCGCTCTTCCTTTGTATTCTTGTATTTAAATAAGACTGGATCCCCTTCCGACTCTGCCTATGGGGGCCTGAAATACATGTATGCGACAAACAAACAAACAAACAGCCCACCCTAACAAACAAAGAAAACAAACAAACAAACGCCTACCTGGTAATCACATGCACAGGCATTCTTGGTGAAAACGGCATCTTAGTATCGGTAAACTGTCCTCGAATTAAACGAAATTCAGTTTAGAACTGACTCTAATGGCATCACTCATCTCTGGACGAGTTCGATAATTCGGCTCGCTGAAAATGCCCAACTTGCTCGAGGCAACAGATAAATCCTGAAGATACAACACGTAGAGATGATGCGAATTGCTTCTACGCATGCATCCCAAACTAAGATGCTTTGGCAATTATCCAGATCCGAGAGACCTTTGAAATTGTGCATCACGTAGCCACAACCGTAAAGCTTTTCTCATACACCAACACCAACTCTAACATCAGTTCATTCATTTGAGGTCCAAGTCTTTACGATCATTCATCTAGGAATCTCAGAAAACCATCAGGCAAAGCATCATTTATACAACCGTGACTGCTCTTTAACCAGTTTAAAATGTAACTTGTTGGTCACAAGCAATCGCAAACTGTCGAATCGTTTTCCACCGACGTCTAGGCCTTAATGCTTTGCGTTTGCATTAAGGGTAGCCATAATTAGTTCTGTTCAAAGTGAGACATTATCATTAACCGTTTACGCGCAGTTGCCTGGTAACCAACGCTACGCAATGGCGTTGCTTAATTTACAATGTAGCCCTATTTATACATGTAGTTCATATCGATGTAGGTTTTTTATCGAAAGAAACGCAAAATAGTTCGTGAAAATTTGCTAAAATTTTGAAACGAAAAAGTCATTTAACCAAGTCCAACCGTTGAAGGGCCTGCATGCTCAATTAAATAGGGCCTATTATCCATTATTCAATATCATGAAAAAGGTTGAGAATAATCTCTGGTAAATAATAATAATAATGATAATGGTACAGCATTTAGGTGCACAGTATCTAACATGACTGTCATTCAAAGGCGCCGTATAGCCATTATTATCACTGCCCTTATGGAATTACCAGAATCATCTCGCTTTAACTAGGTGGCTGCCTGGGCTAGTTGTGTACAACCCTATCAGCACTCATACAAACGTGTACGTACGTGATAATTTAGTACGTACGTACGTGATAATTTAGTACGTACGTACGTACGTGATAATTTAACACGTACGTACGTGATTATTTAGTACGTACGTACGTGATCATTTAGTACGTACGTACGTGATCATTTAGTACGTACGTACGTGATCATTTAGTACGTACGTACGTATTATTATCACGTACGTACGTATTAAAAAAAACCCACAATACTTAAATGTTCCCTCTGGGTCTTCGTAGTTTCACGAAAATACAAGCAATGGTCTAGACTGGTTCCCGCTCCACATATTCCACATACAAGGACTGAATATGAGAACCGGCTACTGTCGTGTTTAAAATAGCACTTTAAGCATTACGTCATGCATTTATTTTTAGGAGCACATAACCGTTAATTTTCAAAGCGCGCTGCGCGCTATATATGGCATGAGTGTACAACAATTTGAGAGGGGTTATTCCAATATTTGACCAATACAAATTTAATATATTAACCTTAAAATATTAAATAGACCTAGACCTATGCCCATTTTAATATACAATGTAGGCTAGCATCAAAAAGAAAATTCAAACCTTGTGGCTTGTCTGCATCACCCAGTGAGCTGTATATTGTACATGCAGTTTTAATCTGCTGTTGCAATCCCGTAACTATAGCCATTCATACGGTTACCGTACCTATAGACACTGATAGCCACTGCGTAGTTTTAAATCCGTGGCATCACCATAAATACACACGCAGCGGCACGCGTGCGTACGTATGTGCACGCGACGTCAATTCAAATTCTCGAAACAATTACGAATTGTACCCGACGCAGGGGCGGATCCAGGAATTTTTCCAGGAGGGGGTTTTGCCACCAGGGAGGGGTTTTGCCCGTCAGATTTTTTATGTCAGCTCGTTTCGGACAGGCGGACACACAAAAAATGCATTAAATTATTTTTTTGGTGTCGGAGCAGGGGGGGTTTTGACCCCCCCCCCCCCCCCCCCCCGCCCCCCCCCCCCCTCCCTCTGGATCCGCGATTAACGGTAACGTCCGGACGACCGGACCTGCATTCGGGTAACTTCGGAAACCTTCGGAAAAAGGAGGAATTCCTCCTGTTTCAAAATGGCGGAATTGGCGGCTGCCGGACCTTAAATTCAGTCTAGTCAAACAATTTTTGGTCCGGGTACCAGACTAGCAATGGTCGTGCAAATGGTCACGTGGGACGTGTTTTAACAATAAACAATCGTTTCAGAAGAAAAAAAAACAATTCCGGCAAGCTGTCATTTTGTTTTAGAAAATAAAAGATATTTCAGAGGTTCACTGAAGAAAATATTCGTGGCTATTTTTTTGCACACTATATATAATGCCAGACGCGCATTTATCGTTCACAAGAGGGCGCGCTTTATCCTAAAAGTAACACCAAGGATTGTTTCATCGCAATTTTACCGCGAGACTGTACGAGATCCACCGTGATTTGTGGCTGTTTTGCAAACAGTGGTCGCTTGTCTGTGCCTTCAACTTGCTGCAAATAAAATTACCTGGCATGAGTTATCAGTGTGTGCGGTACGTGTGGCGTTTGCCTGTTGCACTAGTACAATGCACACTGCATCATGCTTATGGCGTCCTCTTTCAATGTAAGTGCGTGCGTGGGCCGGATCCAGGATTTTACAAAGGGGGAGGGGGGAAGGAGCGTAAAATGTTTAAGCATGAAACTGATGACAATGAAATGGCGAGCGCGTAGCGAGAAGCGTGGTCCGGATGCTCTGTGGTGCGATCTCAGCCAATATTTAACCACGTGTTTGTTTTCTTTTTTTTAAAGGGGGGGGGGGGGGGGGGGGGGGGGGGGGGGTGTTGGGGTGTGGTGCGTGCGCCCCCCAACACGCCCCCCCCCCCCCCCCCCCCCCGGTACTGCCCCTGGGGCGACGATTTTGTTTTCATGGGACGCACCACCCCTCTGTAGCTACGCCGCTAGTTGCACAGACGTCAGTTGGGCAGACTAACACAAGACGGGTTGTCACACATCTGGTTGGGTTGGTTTGTTAAGACACCCGCCGATTATTCCGATGAACATAGGAATTAGAGCTACGCTGAACGACAGACCCATAACGATGAATGCAAGGTCATAGTTCCCCATTTCTTCATAGAACCATCCTATGAAGAACAAATAACAGCGTTAGACGGTCATAGTTAGGGCTTGTATACCGGCGTTACAGTGCACTAACATTTTAACCATTGGAGCAGCAAAGGGGAGCTTCCGGAAGGCACATTTGGGGTTTTTGTTGTTTCAATTTCAAAAAACAATTCGCCCAATTCTGCTCAAACTTCAATCCTTAACTTATTACCCTTGTCTGTGCCCCAGTGCCCCTGTTGTCGCCTTTAATGTTAACTTCACTTACTGGTCAGGTCCAGCCTTGGTAATCTTGGCCTCAAGCCTGGGCCCATTTATTTGTGTATGTTCTTTGAGTAAGGCCCTTTTGCTGCCGTGCATAAAAGCAGCTATCAATCATCCTACTGCAGGCCCAGGAAACAGCTGTGTCTTAAGGGGACCTCCATTCATCTATTTAGGCCATTATAGAAAGGATTGTGTTTACCAAACAGGGTTATTTATGCGTTATACAAAGTGCCTTCCGGAGTCTCCCCTTGAAGCCTCTGTGCCAGTACTGTACTACAATATGGGTTCGATTCCGGGCCGTGACGGGTTGTGGCACTTGTGCTCTTGAGCAAGGCACTTAATCACACTTGTTCCGTCCTTCGGAAGGGATGTAAAGCCGTTGGTCCAGTGTGTTAGGTTTCGGTAACGCACTTTAAAGATCCCAGAGCATTCTTTCGTGAAGAGCAAGGGGAGTGATTCCCCGGTGTCTCTGGCCGTTTCTAATTCAACTTAGAAGTTGATAGTTATTCAAATATCTATGTTAATTGATCCTATTCTTGTAATTGGCGGTCCTTCCGCTGTTGGATGTGGTGAATAAATAAAAACCATTTGGCCAGAAATAAAATACTAAAATTAAAGAGAGAAGTGGTTCGAACTGTAAGAGTACTGTAATGAGGTACTGAGCTGACTTATACACAGGTTGGTTTTTAAACTGTTTATATTTACACATCCTAAATCACAACAGTTTTCTAGTCCTGTAATCCATTGATCACGAGGGAAGTTTTATCGGGGGTGTTTAGCAGTATCGATGTTATTTTAGTTTAATTAAGCATTTTCGAAGTTACACGGAGGGTATAACTAGTAATTCGACGCAGCGCAAGTGCAACTTCGAAAAGACTAAAATTGTTACCTGGTAAGAAGCCAGCGAAGAGCCTTGGCAGACAAGCGATCCCCCGATTCAGTCCTAATAGACTGCCGGCCGTCCCTGTTTATTGTCTCGTTTCGTGACCACCTGAACGGGTGGGCATAATTTTTATATGTTTCTGGAGATAAAATTATGGAAAACAACCTATAACTTTTCACAAGCATGATTCTTGTTCATTAATTAACAGTATTGTTTTAAAAATCATGATTTATAAATGTTTTGTCCTCGTACGTACGACGACCAATCAGATGCGAAGTTTGATATGTCATCGGCTATTGACCAATTACAATCGCCGTTACAAACGAGTTCAGCAGTGTATTAAATGGCGGCTTCGAGTGCGGAAGACGTTTCGTCTTCGAGTGATGAAAATTCACACACAAAAAAGTGTTTTATGTGCATTTTCCCGGCCCAAAACTCGAAAATTGTACCATTTTCGAAGAAGTCATGGAAAGCTTTCTTGAAATACGTTCCACAATGGAAGTCTTTGGACGGTGAGCAAGCAGAAATTGCGAAAAGCTTTATCGGTAAACATCCCGAATCATGTGCCGATTTCGACAGTGTTGATACGGTACCAATTCCAATGCCATGGGATGGAGGGTTTCACCGAGTTTGCTACAGCCGGTTTACCGACTCACAACGTGTTCAACGAGTGATTAAAAACATGCAGCAGAAGAAATCAGGCACTGGTAGGTTTTATCATTTAAAACTAAACTTAAAATGACTTCTTATTAATCAGAATCTTATGAACTCTGAATCGAATCTGATCTGTTTAAGTGTTTTAAAAATTGCAAAATATTAAAAATAATAAATGTCAGGCTCTTATTTTGAAATGATAAATTTGATAACAAAATTTGGCAATTGCAAGAATTTAAGGTGACTATCAGACTATGCATATAATTATTTAAATTCATGGAAATTGTGGTTTTAAATGCTTTGCCGCTGGGGGCCCCTCTGGCCAATTTTTTGAAATTTTTCTTCTTGTTGTCGAAGTAAAAAATTTGATAACATATCAGCAATTGCATGAATTTGATATCACTGTCACTGTGCATGTGATTATTTTAAATTCATGGAAATTGTGGTTTTAAATGCTTCGGGCTAGGGGGACCTCTTGCCAATTTTTTTTTATTTCCTTTTTTTGTTGAAATTTTAAATTTGATAACATCAGTAATTGCATGAATTTGATATCACTGTCACTTAGCCCTACAAATAGGGCTGTAAAGCTCGCTTTTCAAATCTGACTTATATATTACAGTCTCAAATCACAGCCCTACTACGAGCATGACGAGGGCGTACGTACGTAGAGGCTAAGTTTTTAACTGCTGAAATCGGAGAAAGTTGCACTACAAATATCGTCCGAAGCACATCAGACCAGAGCACTTTCACATACACCATTGTAATCCTGGGAGTCTAGTGTTTCATAAAATAACGGTAACGCTTACGGAATCGTCAATTTGGCCATCTACAGCGTCTTGAAACATTGGACAAAATTCGGACAACGTTCTGACGTGCATGCCCTGGGCGCTGCCATCTGCACGTTAGAACGTTGTCCGAATTTTGTCCAATGTTTCAAGACGCCGTAGATGGCCAAATTGACGATTCCGTAAGCGTTGACGTTATTTTATGAAAAACTAGACTCTCAGGATTACAATAGTATACATATATGTGAAAGTGCTCTGGTCTGGTGTGCTTCGGACGATATTTGTAGTGGAACTTTCTCGGATTTCAGCAGTTTAAAATTTAGCATCTACGTACGCCCTCGTAGTAGGGCTGTGATTTGCGATTGTACTACACTGTAAGTCAGATTTGAAAAGCGAGCTATTTACAGCCCTATTTGTAGGGCTAACTGTCACTGTGCATGTGATTATTTAAATCGCCGCTAGGTGGCCCCCATGCCAAATTGTTTTAATTTCTTTTTTTGTTGAAGTTAAAAATTGGATAACATATCAGCAATTGCATGAATTTGATGTCACTGTGCATGTGATTATTTAAATTCATGGAAATTGTGGTTTTTAGATGGTTTGTCGCTACAGGCCAACTGGTGCCTATTTGGAGCGAATTTCAAATTGAATTTAATTTCACATGCTCAAATTTCAATCCTGATTACAATACAATATTGACTTACAAAGCTTAACGTACACATAATTTGGTACTAGAAGCACATTTTAAGTATGCACCTCAGCTACCGGTATGGCTGCCAAAATCAAAACCATGAATTGGCTGATTGGATTCGACTATTCCCGATCACATAAAAAGCAGGATATGACAATCTTTGTTTTTCTTGCAGACTACAATCAACATCTGGAACTTGGAGTTCATGAATATTTAATTTTGTTTGAAACTAAAACAATCAAACAAGAGCATGATTGTGAAAATTATACACAGTGGTTTTGATTTATCTGTATTGATTTATCTGTATTCTTATTATATTTTTCAGGTATATACAAGCGAAGCCTGCAGGCAACTCCTGATGTTCCTCCTCCCCAAGACCATGGCTGGAAGATTGAGAGCAACGATCTTGTCATTGACTGGATGACGCTTCCCCCTGCTCCAGATAGTGTTATGGAACTAGCTCACTGTACAGGTAGTTGTAAGAAAAGTACTTGCAGTGATGTGAGTAAATGTACTTGCCTAGAGAACAATGTACCCTGCACAGATTTGTGTAGCTGCGCTAGAAAGAACTGTAGCAATATTGCAGGTCAAGTCAACTTAGAAGAGGAACTGGACGGAGATGACGAAGCAGAGGATTCTGAAGCTGAAGAGAACTATGGAACTTGAATTAACTAAACTTTATCTCACTTCGAGAATGGACGTAACGTCATAGCGCGAGTTTCATTCTTGCCTAACATAATATGCAGTTACGTCAAGTCCATTCTCAAAGTGGGATATAGTTTCAGGCCAGTGCCAATACATTACGATACCGTTATTGAGCAAGCCGATGCATTTCGAAAGGGGCCATTTTGATTATTGGCAGTTTGTACATCTCGAAACAAACAATTATGTGACCTTGAATTTTTCAAAATTGCTCAAAAACGGCAAAATTTGACGGCGTCTTTTCAGGATATATTTAATTCACTCTCGAAGGCGCTTCAGAATAATGTATAATGGGTCTATTTCGAGCCCAAAATACCCCAACAAAGCCGGTGTGTTCCTTTAACTATTAAAATGTATCATTTTCTGCATAAAGAATTGCCTAATTAGTTGTTAATAGATGCTCAAATCTTTTGCATCACACTTTACAAAACTGTCAACTCTATGCATTTCCTACAGTCTAGGACTGAGTAAAACGAATATATGGGCGCCTGACATCAGGACCGGGTTGTGGCGTGATTGGTTGACGGCAAGAACAGGTCAACAATTAACCAAACACGTGGCTGTTTCCATCCCGATGTCAGGTGCCCAAATGTTAATTGTATTACCATCCTTTATAGAAATTAGAATGTTATCTCTGGCTTGAGTTCAGATCAAAACAACAGAAAGAAAAGACAAACCATACTGTGTTTATCCGTTATTGATCACTATTTATTTGGTAAAGTGACATAATACTGTAACAATTCACGCTAGAAAAGACCGTTATTGTTTAAAAAAGCAAATTAGCTTTTTAAAATTAATGCTACATTGTAGTCTAAATCGCTTATGAAAGACAAAAGGCACTTTCACTGCTGGAGGTGCAGATTTAACCATTAGCACTCTAAGCAGTCAATAATTACATGTTATAACACCCCTTACAAATATTCTACCTTGTGATGTGTTTAGAGCGCGTTGTTCACTTTAATGCCGCATATTGTTCAAAAAAATCATGAACTACACGTTATAAAATACAACATTATTGATATTATAAAAACAACTATTTCATTGACCTATTTTAAGAAATCTTCTTTTTTTTTTTGTTCTTTTGCGTCAACATCAATAAATATTGCTCTCAGGGTGAAATTCTATTTGAATTTGTTATTAGTAACCATTATTTTTTTTAATGAATTTATAACGTACACTTGATGTCAGCTGACACTTTAAGGCAGCAGTTCTCGCTAATGTGCAACATTTGGGCTTGTGAAAAAAAATTGGGTACTCAGGACACCTTTGCGCATCATTTCAAAAAGATTTTATTCCCACCCGAAGAGGTGGTCACGAAACTTTTTTTTTAAAGCAGATAGAGTCCTATGGCCCACAGTCTATAACGCACTCGTCAACCGTTCGGGCTCGAACACATCCCTAACCAACGTGTCACCTAGCGTACAGGATGATGCTATACCCAGTCCAAAAACGAACGTATTGGAAGCTATTTCAGGAACGTTGTCCAACCATGGGTCTATGCAGAACGACAGCGTCAAAATCAGGAAACTTATAATGACACCAGTGGAACACTTAATGACACCTCTATCCACAAGAGGTGCCCAAATAACTGTGCCCAACAAGTAGCCGATAGTTACCGGTAAACACAGGTTAGCTGCCGCCTCGGGGCTGAAGCCTTTAACTAGAAGATGCGGCACATAATAAATTACCCAAGCGTTATAAGCAGCTCCTGATGAGAACCGAACACCGCAAATGATCCAGAACTTAAACTGTAAAATCATTCTCAGATCAGTAGCTTCGATGATGCGTCCACAGAGATGTTTAGCTGAAGCAGACCCATCCAGAGATTGGTGATCTTCTAAGTCGTGATGCGGAACACGTTGGTACTGCGATTTGTCCTCCCGTACTACAATCATTAAGGGCACAATATTCGCAAAAATCGCGCCAAGCAGTAATGTTGCCCCTCGCCAGCCGTATGTATTGACAAAAAGTTGCACCATTGGCGCGAAGGCAAAGGCCACAACCTGCCCAGTATGGCCAATCCCACAGGCCAATGTGAAATGGTCGGAGAAGTGGCGAGCGATCAGGACTTTATTGAGAATGTTCAGAAAGCCGAATGCTGGACCTGGTGTAAATAAAGGGAGAAAACCAGTAAGACAAACACATTGCACTTCTTTTTACCATTTAATCTTTAATTTGTAGCATTGGCATCATAAAATAAAATCAGTACCGTAATATTAAAGGAGCGTATCTACATATCACATTATAGCACCCCCCCCCCCCCCCCCCCCCACACCCTCGCTCCATCTATTTTTTTCCATGGGTGATGAAATGTTGATATATCATGTGTCATATTTTTCTCAATACAATTCTGACATTTTACACCCTCAATCCGTATATTTTCAAAGATATCGTCCAAAAAAACACAGATGTTTTGTAAACTAATTTTTCATATGGTTAAACATAAAACAGTGCAGTGATTACACCAACCTTTTCGTTTCCACATCCAAATTGGAGATAGTAAATTTCCTGTTTTCTTCCCATGGATAGTATTTTATATGATTGTTAGGTTACAACAGAACCCATTTTCTGGAAAAATCTTAACCAATTAACAAATTGGATGTACATGTGTATAACTTCTTATTTTTAGAAAAAAATGGAAATTACACCTCACCCATTATAAACACGAGTGCACCGGACAGTACGATAAGATTTGGCGCGAAAGGTACCATGAAGAAACCGACCACTTCCAAGATGGCGCCCAGGATTAGCAGTCGCCGAGTCCCTAAAACCTTTTCCAGGGGATTTGTTAAGATACCTTCGTGAAGGAACAATCAGGAAAAACGATCAATCAGGACGATGGTTTCAATTAATTTAGAGGACGTTGCTACCTCCAGTGGTTAAAGAAAGGGACAACACTTGTTTGAAGTTATCGACGAATTTAATCAAAAATATTACCGATGTATTGCCCGGTGCATAAGCCTTCGTGAGAATCAGAGAATCTTGTTTTCAATGTCGGCAACCCAAGTAATTTTAATGACAAACTCTGTTGGATGACGTCAAGATTGATGCCTTGTTTCCCGACTCCCATACGCCCTGAGTCCGAGTGCCGAACTGCAAAAGATGGCGACTTACATGAAGCGGAATATCAAGGCTGTTCTGGTTCAGTGATTTCATCCTGTTTGAGTAATAAAAGAGATTCTCACAGCAATGAAATGTCAACGCCATTTCATGCTTCTGTAGTTGAGGGCTCTCAGAAAACTTTGGATACTCTGGGACTTCGACCTTTCAGACATAAGACCACAATGATAACAGTTATCAAATTGCTATTAAAACCTTAAGGGTTTTTGTCGTCAATTCCGGACATAAACTTAAAAAGTCATTGTAGGCCTATATTAGGCCTAGGTACAACGGGCTTTTAATCCTGTGCGCACGGTACTCACTCGTAATATCCGCCATCACAGAAATCGCTGCTATGACTGTTCCAATAAGCCATACGTAACTCGTGAATTGTTCTTTCAGCACGGGTAGTAAGACACCCAGACTCTTGAAAACGGCTCCCAACAGCATATTGACACCAAACGACAGGAGTATGATCAGGAGACCCCGAGCGTCAAATTCCCTCGAAGGTGGTTTGTGGTTCGCCATATTATTATTTCGTTGCTTGTCCCTGGTACTACATGCACCAAAATCTGAAACCTTTGACTTGTTTACCTCTCTGAGAACGATAGCGACTAAATCTTTCACGATTTGAGAGTGTGTTGGCCCGTATAGAGCAAGGGAACAATGTATCCACAATTACACGTAGTATCGCACCACATCAAGCAATCGCGACGCCAAAAACATTCCTAAAGTGTGGAATACGGTACCAGATGAACAAAACAAAATGACAATAGCTTTGCTAAGCTCTCCGGTACACGAACGCCGGAAAACAAGTAGCGTGGAACCCATGGTGGAACCAACCAGAACGTGATCTGCATTGAAAATAACCTCCTAGCAACCTTGGGATACGCTTTATTGCGGTCTTTGTCCGGCCGGGCTCGTTAAAAGGACTTTTACCATCTATACAATTAAAGAGAGACCTGACTTGTTCCCTTGGCCACTAAACTGCGATTGCACCTTGGGCGCGGGGTTACTAATGCCCAGTGGTTTGCGCCATCTATACCCAGCATGATATGTTGCAAATGGACTCCCCCCTATACCTCAACACACTCTTCCCTTTTGTTAACGCACCAATCCCCCTAAAAACTGAATGGAATTCCTTGGATGTTTGAGACACAATGGGGGAACAATGGTAGGGGGAACACCCTCTGCCACATATCGTGCTGCACATGGCGCCATCTTTGCGTGATAAAAGCTGCCACCTGATTGGCTGGCACATTGAGACACGTTTTAGCGTTGTTTGTGCATTTTAATCTTCCCCAAAAACTTTCCACCTGCGAGAGATTGTCGACACCTCTATATTTCGGCAGTATATCCCACGGCCTCCAGACAATTGGGCATGAATCACTTTGAGGGGATTTGCTTATCTTCCAGGCAGTGTAAACATGTGGCCAATTAAGTGTCAACTCCTAGGACCCGGCCTTGGGAAAAATGTACATATACATCATGTATGTACATGTACATCAGCTGTTCACCTGCACAATTCTCTGCTGATGTACTTGTGAATCTCGCAACTTTACAACAACGTTATGTACTACATTGCACCAAAACAAATCAGAGAGTGAAGAGGAATAAAACAACTGAAAGTGCTGGCTATATCCTACATGTACGTGCACACAAACTCAAAGCAAGGGTTGTTAAAGACACAATGATAAAATGGGTGGTGTGAAAAAGAAAAAAAGGCATGTGGGATTGAGGCGCGTGCGTTCTAGAAACGTGGCTGGGGAAACACGACTTGTACAGGGTAGGGTGCCTGCATGCGAAACGGACTAGAGAGAAATGGCTGGGATATAACATGCATTATCCATATGTAACCGTGCATGTGTGAGTGTTACAAGTAATGTGCTTTTGGGGCCGTCTAAAGTTGTCAACATTTTCACGGTTCTATACCGAGCAAACAAAAGCGCAAAATGGTTTCTCCATTTTTTTTTAGAGAGAGAGAGAGAGAAGTCAATCTGCAGAGTAGGAATTTCAGCACAAGCTAACTTTGTGCAGTCATATGCAGATTAAATGAAGCTGTTATGTAGATGTGAACTTGACATATATACGCTGTAAAATATTTACATTAAGTTATGGTACTGCCAGTATTTCGGGGAGTCTTGAAAAATACCACTTTCTGTCAAACTGCGAAAAGGCCTTTCCACAGCCTCTCAACCCGGGTTGAACTCAATTAACCTGGCCAGAGCAAATCCCGATCGAGACCGCCCCGGGTTGAAATATGAATTTTTAACCCCACATTCAATCCCGCATCATTTCACAACCGCGTTTATCTCACCCCAGGTCGAGTTCAACCTCGAGTTGAACGGGGAGTATTCACACTTGTGGAACGCCAACCCAGGGCGAGTGATAATCGAGCGTTGCGTAAGTGCCGGAAATTGTACAAATATTCCGACTTCACCATTGCTTTTCTGCAAAAAAGTGCAAAAGTGAATTCTGGACCATTAAAAAAATAGCCTCTCAAAATGGACGCTGTGATACACATGCAACCTGAATGTTCAAGTGTACATGTTTCACCGTATGTGGGCCGAAAACCAGTCGACCTAGCAGAATGGCCGCGCCCATCTGCTAGTGTATCAATAATACTGTACATACTTTATGCAAAAAAAACCAAAAAAAAACACTGAAAACAAATCTTAAAACACTCAAGTCGGATCGGCCTAGGTACAGTGGTGTGACCTAAACATTATTTTCTTGAATTTTGTCAATGCACCAAACGATGTCTTTGTGTGATAACTGTACCCGGGTGTTTGAAAACTTCGCAAAGCGGATTGTCCGTAGATTTTGATTTCTTCCTACCAGTCAGCCTCAGAAGCACCGTCTCGTTAGCAAGAGTTACCCGTCCCAGGACCTCATCAGCCCCGGTAAACCGCGGCCGTCGTCGCACGTTAAACTCAACCTCCGTGTCGTTCACTAAAAATTTGTCTTGGCCATACAAGTCGAAATTAAACATTTCATTGTAGACTGGACTACGGCCTGCGATGATTATCTTGGTGCGAGCGGTTTGCGTGGAAACATCGGGTCCGCTGCCTTGACGCAGTTTGACCTGCACATAAGAATCTTGATAATTTAAAAGTAGAAAAGAAAAGACTAGAGGTATGACGTTTGTTGTTACAAACGCCAGGTGATCGGGCTAAATGAACATTTTGTGATGAATTTCAGATGTTGTTATCACCCGTGGAATGACAAAAATGGAAGTATACACTAATCCGGTAACTAATATCTCCTCCCTGCATATCCGCCATACTACTGGGGGCGTCCAGTGCATGGGCGTAAACAAATATGCAGCTTCAGCAACAGCAAAAACATACAGTTCATTCAGTGGAAGCCCCCCAGGTATGGCGGATATACAGGGAAGAAGACCTGCGGCAAATTGTATCTGAAGAATTGTACTAGGTATGTGACAAATTCTTATGATAGGTCTGAGAGAACTGAAGAAATTGTAGACAGACATGATCTCTGTGTGATCTGAACTTCCGGTAGAAAGTGGAAGCTATTCAAAAATAGTTTTTGTGTTTATTTGAAAGCAAATGGAGCTAATATGGTTGGTAATTTGACCATCGTATGTACAACAATTTGTTGAAGTTTTTAGTTTCGGCGAAAGAATAGTGCACATAATGTTTGTGGTTGTCGAGATATGACTTTTGCAGCGATTCAACTCTAAAATGTTGTGTAATTTGAACTCATTGCGTAATCAACGTGCAAGTGATGACGTCATCATTGACATAGTCATGAAGTCTACATGTGTGATAAAATGTCGTTAGATAGAACCATGGTCAATTTCTCAGGGTGGTGGATGTTCTTATCAAATTTGTAAAAAAAGACAAATGAGACTTGTGTTTGTTGTGATAACGAACACATGGGTGTTTTTGTCTGACGTCATCATGGTGGTCTCAGATGAAGACATTAATGATCAGATGTGGCGCGGGAATGAAGAATGTAGGCCAAATGGTTGATTTTTTTTACCAAATTGTCAGAATTGAATATATTAAGGCCTGCTTCAAACGTTGAAGGGGGCCTTAATATCATGCACCTTTAATCTGACCTGTGAATTTTTAAATAAATAAGCTGCAATACCTACGTAATGTCATACCATATTACGTAACCACCGTGCATGTGATGACGTCATCATCATTGGTATAGTCATAAAGTGCACGTGTACGTGTGGGAATATTTTGTTTCGTTGAACCATGGTCAAAGTTTCTACCACTTCGGGTCTATTCGACACCATATATTACAGGATGTCAAGTTGCATGGTGATTGAGAACATCTTTTTTAACTCGGGGCCTGAAAAAGGCCCACATAAGGTTGAACAAGGCTGAAAGATACAGGCTCGTCCGCAGTGCGCGCGCGGCAAATTTGTGTAACGAATTACGCAGGTCACTGCCTTTGCTATGGAGCTGCGTATTTCGTGGCACGAATTTGGCGGCGCTCGCATTGCTGACGAGCCTGTGCCTTTAATCAAACTATTATAATCAAACTATTATAAATGTTGTTTTTGTATGATTGGATTGCGTCTAGAAAAAAAAACCTTTGTATTTTGATGTGGATAAGAAAATAAGATTTGAAAAGTTGGACCATCATTGGCGTTCCGTCGCGGCTCAGTTTGTGTTCGAATGTTTAGCGACATTAAAATCTACCGTAGATTTGTCATAGCGCCCTCATTAAGAAAAGGATTTTGGTTGCGCATGCGTGTGAAGAGAACTGACTGGTTGCAAGGCGACACGTGAACAGGAATGTTCGTCTTCGTAGACTACTCGGTACGAAGGTGGTCGTGTGCGGTTTGGGTATCGGGAACCAGTTTAACGTGATTGCGTGCGTGGTAAGTTGGTTTTGTGAAAACGTTGTAAATATTGGCACATTTTAGGGCAGTTAATGGCGAAATTTGGAAAGAAATCATTCAGATTGGATTATTAAGGTGCGAAAGATAGGCCTATTCGGTGTAATTGGAAGGAGATGTGGAAAATGAACATACATTTCAATTTTTTGTGTGTAATGACTAATGTGGACGGCAGGTCGCTATTTCAGTAGGCTAGTACTACACTGTACTAGTACTAGTAGTAGTACTAGTACTACATGTAGGCCTAATTGAATTTGACATGACATGTCGCGGCGCGTGCGTCCTGCCCGCGTGAAAACAAAAGAAGCTGAACGTACATCGTGCACGTTACTGGCAACAAACATGGCGGAAAGCACTGCATTGTGACGTTGCATGACATCACATATTCGCAAGCCCTATAGGCCTATCATGAAAAGCTAAAAATACAAGAGGGCGCTGTTTCGTAAAGCTTAAAATTGGGCTAAGTGAAATATTTTACGTATACATTGAACAAAGATGTGAAGGAAATTACGTTCTGCGATAAACAGATAATGTAATGTTTAGAACTACTGCCCACTAGCCCTACAAAAAGGGCTGTAAATAGCTCGCTTTTCAAATCTGACTTATTACTGTCGCTATTATAGCCGTACTACGAGGCTGTATGGAAATGCCAAGTGTCAAACTGCTGAAATCTGGGAAAGTTTCACAACAAATATCGTCCGAAGCACATCAGACCAGAGCACTTTCACATACCGGTACATCATTGCAGTCTTGAGAGTCTAGTGTTTTATAAAATAACGGTAAAGCTTATCGAATTGTCAATTTGGCCATCTACGGTGTCTTGAAACATTGATTGGACAAAATTCGGACAATGTTCTGACCTGCATGCCCTGTGTGCCACCATTTTAGCTAATATAGGCCTACTGGACGATGGTCATGATGGTGGCGCTTCTCGATCATGAGAAGTGAAGGAGCGCGGCTGTGCAATATGCATAATTCATATTGATGTTCCATGTGTTTATCCCACCTGGCAAGTACATCATGCGTGCAGTGCAGTTATGGCCAATTTTGTGATGTACTTGCCAGCTGGGATAAACACATGCGACATCAATATGAATTATGCATATTGCACAGCTAGCCGGGCTCCTTGACGTCTCATGATCGAGTTAGAAATGCCATTATCGTCCAGCATATCAGCTAAAATGGCGGCGCACAGGGCATGCAGGTCAGAATGTTGTCTGAATTTTGTCCAATATTTCAAGATGCCGTAGATGGCCAAATTGATGATTCCGTAAGCTTTACTGTTATTTTCTGAAATAGTAGACTCTCAGAATTGCAATGATGTATGTGAAAGTGGTCTGGTCTGATGTGCTTCAGACGATATTTGTAGTGAAACTTTCTCGGATTTCGGCAGTTAGACACTTGGCATTTCTGTACAGCCTCAAAACTGCCCAGTTGCATTTTTGACTTAGTTTTGTCAGAAATGTTAGCTTTTTTGTAGAAAAATCATATTATCCTTCAAAAATTGCATTAACTTGGCATGGTTAGTGCACAAGATAACCATTTAAAGGCACATCCTCATCAGCAATGCGCGCAGGCTAATTTCGTGCCACAAAATACGCAGCTCCATAGCATAGCAAAGGCATGAAGCTGCATATTCCGCTGCATGAATTTGGCGCGCGCACATTGCTGACAAGCCTGTGCCTTTAACATGTGTGTACAGTGCTGTGGACTAATTAGGATAACCTGCTATGCTTGGACAATTATATCTCTAAAAGTAATGGGCCTACAGAGATACACTTTATGTACCGGTATATCATTTTAAAAGTCTTGAAATGGCTTTCATTGTATAAAATTACATCAAAATTGTATCTTGTACCACAAAAAAGTTGTGAATTTATAACCTTTGACCTTGATTTGCACAAATGCGTATTTGTCAAAATGTGTAATTTTTTTTTATTTGTTAGCTTAAAATGTAAGGAACTTTTTCAGAAAGATTTGAGATGGGTAATCTTAGTTTTTGAGTTACGATAATTTAAATAATAAATAACATGTAAATGCCATGTACAGCATGTATACAGAACATGTTAAGTTGGTTCAATAGACCTTTATTACGGTGTGTCCATCTTTGTCTTGTTCCCCACTGCATAGTATGCATGTGTACATGTCTGCGCAATAGTGCGTGCAGTCTTCCGTTATTGTTTTGAGAGAATTACTGTCCGCACTGCATTTTCTTGATCGCACCTTGCGCATGTTATTGTGATGCACACAATGAACATTTTCAACATGGGGCCAAACTATTTTATTTTGGCAAGCCTCACTTTCGTTACGATCATTTTAATATGGAAAAAGGGAAGATGGCTGTGCCGTGATAAAGGTCTATAAGTTGATTTGCACCCATGGGGTAGAGGAAACTGTATAATCCTATTCATATCCGAGTGCAAAATTGCTTGGATTTTGGTACATAAAGAGTGTGAGTGAGATTGTTTCAGATTAAGGACCGTGTGTGTACTAAGTGTGTACAAACTTGGCCCCAGACTGACTCGGCCTCCATTGCCCCGTGTACAAACTCGGACCCAGACTGACTCAGCCCCTCTTTTCTTGTGTACAAACTCAGACCCAGATTGACTCGGCCCTAATTGCTTTAGGAGCCAGTGGCTTTTTATGTTATTTTTCTCCGTTCAGCGAAACCTTTATTATGAAATATGTTGGCAGATTAGCGTACAAATTGGAAAATACAGTATGCACATATATATAGTGTTTGTTGCACAATATTTTGAAACAAGAAGATAAACCAATTCCAAATGAGAATAGCAATTTGCACTTCGTAGTGGTTTATATGGCTGAACATAAAACTAAGTCCAAGACCACTGGATTTTTCCGAATTAGAAATCCGGTTCGGATAAATTGTCACATCGATTTTTGTTTAAGTGTCAATAATTGCGAATTTTGATGATTTCTTTTTAAGATTAATTTAGTTTATTTTGGAAAGACTTTCATAATAATGTGTGGGTCTATTTTGAACCCAAAATAGCCTAACGAAGCCTGTGTGTTCCTTTAAGGCTATGAGTGGACAATTTATGTAAAAGTGTCATTTGGACGTGCTTTCGTTTGTCACAGTTGAGTACTGGAGATATGATAGACAATTAAAGATTCCAGCCGGGTGATAAAATAGAGTGATTAGTATGTACTTTAAGAAGAAATACAATGTAGGCATTCACCAATTTAGACAAAAGATGTAAAGAAGCTAATCTACAGATAGAGGAAATCAGACCTTTTTAAAAACATGTTCACTTACCGGTATCAAGAAATCTTCATTCGTTAAAGGTTATACATTTCTCTGTTTGTTTGTGGCACGAGATACAATGTTGGTATTATTAAATGAATGCTATTTCTAGAAGTTTAAAATGATATAAAATTTATATCTGTTGGTACTTCAATTGTGGAATTATGGATGTCCAAATATAGCAGGTCATGCTAATTAGTTAAGTTTGTTCTATGGTAAGTGAACAAATAATTGACCAAATGACAATTTTCGTTCTAGGGGTTTGTCAAAGAGTTCAATCACCACACCAAATTTCATTTCAATCTGTGACATTCAGGCCTGGCAGTGTGTCAAAATAACATGGAATGAATCTTGTGTATGATATAACAGCTGAAATGCATTTGTTTGTAGAAATTTGAAATGGCACTTTTGGCTTAAAATTTGCATTTGTATTTGATTGTATTTTAGAAATCTGATGCCAAATATGATTGCGACTGTTGCTGTTGAAGAAGGGAGAGTTGTACTTGGAGATAACACTGAACATGGGGAAACCTGTGAACAGTCTATACTTGGAGATAACACTGAACATGGGGAAACCTGTGAACAGTCTATACTTGGAGATAACACTGAACATGGGGAAACCTGTGAACAGTCTATACTTGGAGATAACACTGAACATGGGGAAACCTGTGAACAGTCTATACTTAGAGATAACACTGAACATGGGGAAACCTGTGAACAGTCTATACTTGGAGATAACACTGAACATGGGGAAACCTGTGAACAGTCTATACTTGGAGATAACACTGAACATGGGGAAACCTGTGAACAGTCTATACTTGGAGATAACACTGAACATGGGGAAACCTGTGAACAGTCTATACTTGGAGATAACACTGAACATGGGGAAACCTGTGAACAGTCTATACTTGGAGATAACACTGAACATGGGGAAACCCTTGAACAGTCTATACTTGGAGATAACACTGAACATGGGGAAACCTGTGAACAGTCTATACTTGGAGATAACACTGAACATGGGGAAACCTGTGAACAGTCTATACTTGGAGATAACACTGAACATGGGGAAACCTGTGAACAGTCTATACTTGGAGATAACACTGAACATGGGGAAACCTGTGAACAGTCTATACTTGGAGATAACACTGAACATGGGGAAACCTGTGAACAGTCTATACTTGGAGATAACATTGAACATGGGGAAACCTGTGAACAGTCTATACTTGGAGATAACACTGAACATGTTGAAACCTGTGAACAGTCTGTACTTGGAGATAACATTGAACATGGGGAAACCTGTGAACAGTCTGTACTTGGAGATAACACTGAACATGGGGAAACCTATGAACAGTTTATGCTTGGAGATAACATTGAACATGGGGAAACTTGTAAACAGTCCATACTTGGAGATAACAGTGAACAAAGGATAAAGGCTAAACACATGGATATAACTGAGATTAGTAATCTTGGAGAAAAACCAGAAGAGATAATTGCAGAAGATAGGAAAGGCAAGTGTACAGATGATATGCAAAACATTAAGATAGATTTGAGGAATAACATAAGCAGAAGCAAAGTTGAAATAAATCACAGAGTGATGCAGCTTAATGACATTGAAGTAAGACTACAGTGTTTGGAGTGTGAATTGAAAGATAGACAGAAAAACTTGTATGAAAGAGACAGAAGGCTACAGTGTAAGCAAAGGAAACGAAAGTCATACAACAGGAGGAAAGAACGTAAACTTAAGAGCAGGTACATGGACATGTGTTTTGAAAGTAAAGAAGCAGGTTCAACACAGTATGAGAAGCAACGGAAACAAATTTACTCTGGTACTAAAAGAAGTTTGAGTAAAGTACTTAAGCATGTGGACTTAAACAATGGGAAGAAAAGGAGTAAGAAAAACTGTGGACAAATAAGTTGGGGAAAAAAGAAAGAGATGGAAATAAATGCTAAAGAAAAAAAATTGCTTGAAAAAGAGAAAAACCTGGACATACTGAAAAGTAAATTGAATGACTTTGAAGTTGATTTGATGATACGAGAACAGAAAGGGACTGTAAGTAAAGGACATTGCAGAAACAAGGCATCACCATACAAGTACGTGGGTTGTCAAGGAAAAAGCAAGAGAAATGGGAAGTCTGTGGGTTGTCAAGGAAAACTCAAGAGAAATGAGAAAGTTGGTGTAGCGAGAAGAGACAAAAAGTGCAAAATATCAAAACCTGGAAAGGACAAAACAGTTGTGACATACAACAGAAAGAGAAACGGTCGTATTATACAGGAACAAGTGAGCAAGGAAGATAAAAAGATTCATGAAAAAGCACAGAAATACATCTTTCACCGCACTAAAAGAATTTTGAGTAAACTTGTAAAGAAACTAAAGGGAGGTAAGAAACCAACATTAAAGGGTGCCAGTGTCCCCAAGAAATGTGGAAGTGGAAAGCCCAAGATGAAGTGTAAACAAAATGAATCTAAATTGGAGGACACCAACATTGAACAGTTTGATAATGTGTGTTGGCTTTGTGAGAATACTGACAGACATGAAACGGGTAGAAGGCAAATAAGATGTAACAAGTGTCTTGTGGTATTTCATTTATCATGCACAAAGTTCACGAAGATGGAGCCATATTTGATTGATAAGAGAGTGTCGTGGGTTTGTTGTAAATGCGGACAATCTAACTACAGTGACAGTTTGTTTTATGACATTGGTATTCCTACAGATAAAAATCTATATGAATGGACAAGACAGGATACAGTACAAGAATGTTCCAGTGCAGTTGAAGAACAACTGAAAGTCTTTGACAAGGTGAGAGAGGTTTTCAAGAAATCGCAGAAGCATGAACGTTGTACAGAATGTAGCAATGCATTGTACCAGCAGAAACAAACTGGTGGTTATTTTTTGAGGAAAAGAAAATCGACTACGGTAGTTGATGCAGCTAAATCAAACGGAATATCTAAAAAGACAAAAAGAGCAAGCAAACTTGAAACAAAGAGTAATGATTCAAATGCTAGTGAGAGCATTAGTAAACAACAAAGACAAACAGTGAAGAGAAAAGAGAGTACTGATATGGAAGCTGATAAACAACTGTCCGAAAAGGTAAAGAAAAGGTCAGCAGTTACTAAAAAGAGGAAGGTGGAAGTAGAAGAGAAGAACATACATGTAGACATTGATACTGATCAGCAAGCAGAAAAAAATGAGGGAAATTCAAGTAATACATGTGGAATGCAACATCGATCATGCCAAAGCACTGATAAAATGGACTCAAAAATGCATACTATGTACATGAGTACACCATGCTCAGCTGTGGAATATGTTACTATACAGGGAAATTATCACCAGGGTCATGCAAAGTTTGGTTTGAATAGCGGAAAGCAATGTGTTGCTAATAGTTTGTGTTCAATGATGTACAGTCAAGTAAAGGAATTGAAAAGGTGGACATGCCATGATATGGATTTGGTACTGAATACTGGTGATGAGTTGTATGGCCATTTGTCACAAAGTTCTACTATGCATAATGATTTTTTGTTAATCAATGAATTGCCAAATGAACTGTGTGTGTTCAATCATCATTTTAGCTTGATTTACCATGAGTCTGTCTGTGGTACTTTTGGAATGAACTTAAGTTTATTGGAATTTAATATGATAACATTGAATGATGCACTTGAGCAAACACTACAACAATACAATGCCTGCTTCATATGTTTCAAAGGAAATACATTTGCTGCTATTGCTCAAAGTGGTATGTATTATATATTTGATTCCCATTCCAGAGATCATAACGGTTGCCAAGTAAGTGAAGGCAGGAGCTTGATAAAAAGTGCAGCAACCTTGCAAGATGTATACAGGTATTGTACTGATTTGGGTAGATCAATGAATGTAACTGACAATGATCAGTTTGAAATTACAGGTGTTATGATGGGAAAAATAAATGAGACAAGAGAAGGTGAAGTGAATGTACATGACAATAAGGAAAACCAAAGAAGCAAACAAGATAGAGATTTTAAAAATCAAAAAGTTAAGGATTTTACAGATAATAATGTGTCAATAAATACTGGGGATGTTGAATGTGTAAATGAAGGTAGTGATATTGAAATGATGGAAGTACCTGAAATGACTAGTTTTAAGTTTGTTCCATTAAGACATGAACATAAGTTTGCATTAAGTAGAAAAGTTGGAATTGCTCACATTACTTCAAAAGTGCATGAAATACCTCGGCAGTGTAACCATATGGGTCAGCCAGCTTGTACAAAGAACATCAGAGGTGATGGAAATTGTTTTTTCAGAGCTGTTTCCTATGCTATATCTGGATCTGAACGGAATCATATGAGACTACGATTGGCTGCTGTGAATCACCTTTTGAAGTATGAGGACCAATACAAGTCTTTCTTGCCTGAAGGATTCACTAATGTTGAAGAGTATGTTTTAAAGAGGAAAGTTATGTGTTCTGGTGTCTGGGCAACAGAGATTGAAATTATGTCATTGGCACATTTTTTGGGAACAGACATATATACATACAGCAATAGATGGTTGATATTTTCAGGAAAAGTGAGTGAAGTGGGTACTGTGACATCTGATGCAGGAATTTACCTGATGCATACGGAGCAGATACATTATGATGTGGTGTTATCAGTTAGTGAGTTAATTAGTAATAACTGCAATGCTTTGATTGAACCAATCCTGGACAATGGTGGGTGCTCCAAAGAAAATAATTCCCATGAAGCAGGGCAAGAGAGTGTGAGTGATATTGGTGCATATAACAGTTACAATGTGAAGTCGGATGTACGAAGTGTAATTAAAGACATTGCAGTTGGAAAAGGGGTAATTAAAAAGAGAAAGTGTCGTCACAATTTGCGTTCAAAGAGAAATATTGACAGAGAAAGAAAAAAACAGAAAAATCAACATGAAGCAAATGTGTCAAATTTGTCGGGATGCGTTGATGAGGACGATGTGAAGAGCACTGCAAAGAAATTATATGATAAACTCAATTATCATGGAAATCCTGTTTTAAAAAAACAGAAAAGGGACAGTGTCATGATTAAATATCATACAAATGTTGATTATAAAACTAAAAAAATTATGACACAGAAAGATAAATATCATAAAGATGCAAATTACAAGATCAAAAAAATCCAAACTGTAAAAGCTAAATATCATGGAGACGCAAAATACAAAAGACAGGTAATTGAAACACAAAAAGGAAAGTATCATGGAGATGTAAATTACAAAAGACACGTAATTGAAAGACAAAAAGGAAAGTATCATGGAGATGTAAATTACAAAAGAAAGGTAATTCAGGTACAGAAGGGAAAGTATCATGGGAATAAAAAGTATAGACAAAAACAACGACAAGCAAGAAATACCAAATATCATAGGAATACATATTACAGAAAGAAGTTAATCCAGGCAATAACATTGATAAATAAAAATAAATACAATACAGATGACAACTACAGAAAGGATAAAGTTATAATGTCAAAAGAAAGACAATTGAAAGTAAAGGCTATGAAAACTCACGTACAAAATGTAATTGAGAATTTTAAGAAGAAAACAGAAAGTGGTCCAGACTGTATTTGTGCTGTGTGTCAGAGATTGCTCTTTCAAAGTCAGGTAAAAAAATGTAGTAAAGACAAATACAAATACTTTCAATATATTTGTGATCAGTATTTACATGAATGTAATGAAGATTGTAATATGCCATGTGCTTTGGCTACATCAAACAGAGGAACATTGTGGATTTGCTATACATGTCATAGAAAACTAATTGCTAACAGAGTACCAGCAGAAGCATGTATGAATACTCTAAGTTTGATAGACATTCCAGAAGAGTTGCAGAGACTGAATAGTTTAGAACAACATTTAATTGCAAGGAATATCGCATTCATGAAAATTGTAAATCGTCCAAAGGGTGGTCAAAAAGGAATTTATGGACCTTGTGTTTGTGTACCATCAAATACCATGGAGACAGTACAAAGACTACCTAGATGTGCAAATGAGAATGACATGATACGGATCAAACTGAAACGAAAACTGTCATACAAAGGTTACCATGAGTATCAATATGTGAATAGATGGCATGTAGAACAAGCTTTGTTTTATTTAAAAACTAATAATAAATGGTATCATGACATTGAAATAGAAGAAGATTGGGCAAATCATGTACCAGAATGTTTGAATGACGAAGAGGAAGAGGTTGAAAATAACATTGAAGTAAACAATGAAGTAGATACAAGCATTAAAACTGAGGATGAAAGTGATGTTGAGGATGATGATGAGGACCGATTGCGTGGGGTACAACTTGACACTTGTCTGCAACCAGCAAATATAGGGCAAGAAGTTCTTGATCAGTATTTTGATGAAATATTCTGTGTTGCTCCGTGTGAAGGTAATAATCCTGTAAGATTATTAATGGAAGAAGGGAATGAGGCAAAGTGTTTTCCAATATTATTTCCAACTGGAACACCAATATTTAAGGACAAACGGAATGTCAGGATAACACTCAGTAGATATTTACATAATCGATTGATGAATGCTGATCACAGATTTGCTCAAAATACAGACTACATATTTTATGCTCAATATCTGTCAGAAATACATCAAGTCATGTCTAGTGTCTCTATTGCTTTGCGCAAAGGAACTGCTAAAACTCGGGAAGGGAAGAATATAACATCAGCAATGCTTAACAATAAAGACAAACTCAGAGATATGCTGAAATCTGACAAAGGATATAAGTTTTTGAAGCCTATAAGAGGCACACCACCATACTGGCAATGTGCTCATAGAGATGTGTTAGCAATGATTACACAACTTGGACTTCCCACATGGTTCTGTTCATTCTCCTCTGCTGATATGAGATGGTCTGAAGTAATTGGTACAATAATGAAACAACAGGGAGACATTAGAAATTTTGATGAATTGGACTGGAATGACAAATGTATGTTACTGAGGAGCAATCCTGTTACAGCAGCTCGAATGTTTGATAAGAGATTTCATGTGTTTTTGAAGGAAGTGATAATGTCAGAAGCTCAACCAATTGGCAAAGTGAAAGATTATTTTTATCGAGTTGAATTCCAACAAAGAGGGTCACCGCACACGCATTGTTTATTTTGGATTGAAGATGCTCCTAAACTGGACACTGATTCTGATGAAGACGTCATTGCCTTTATAGACAGATATATCTCCTGTAATTTGCCTTCTAAAGATGAGGATGAAGATTTACATGAAATTATCAATAATGTACAGGTACATAGTAAAAAACATTCAAAAAGTTGTAAAAAGAAGGGTACTGAATGTAGGTTTAACTTTCCGAGACCACCATCTGAGAGAACCTTTATAATCAGACGTGTTGAACCAACTACTGTCGAGAAAAATGATTTTAGTGCTGATGATAGTGACATTGATAGCATGAGTCAGATATCAGATTTGGATGAACTTTATAATGATGTTATTAGTAAAGTTCAAGCAGAGGAATTATTAAAGAGTATTTGGAATGAGGTACAAAATCAAGAGAAACAGTATACGTCTACTGAAGAAGTGTTCACTGCTGCCGGGATCACTCAAAAAGAATTTGAAAAGGCTAATGAGGTATTGACTAAAAAACTTAGCATTGTGTTAAAGCGTAAACCCCGAGATGTCTGGGTAAATCAATACAATTCTAACTTGATACGAGCATGGAATGCAAATTTAGATATTCAGTACATAACGGACATTTTTGGATGCGTAGCATATGTTGCGTCGTACATGTCAAAAGCAGAACGTGAGATGGGAATGCTGTTGAGTAATGTTTCTAGTGAAGCACAGAAAGGAAATCTTGATGCAAAGCAAAGCATGAAGGAAGTTGGCTATGCATACTTGCAGAATCGTGAAGTGTCGGCTCAAGAGGCAGTGTATCGTGTGTGTAACTTAAGGTTAAAGGAATGCTCAAGAAAAGTAGAATTTATACCCGTTGGAGAAAATCCAGTAAGAATGAGTTTACCTCTAAAGTTAATTCAAAATAAGTCGGAAGCTGATGATGAAGACATCTGGCTCCACAGTAAGATTGATAGATATAAAGCAAGGCCACAGTCGCATGATTTTGATGAAATGTGTCTGGCTTCATTTTGTTCAAATTACAGAATTTTATATAGTACAGAAGCACTAAAAGCTCAAAAAGGAAAAGTTAATTCCAATATTCATGAATTACAGAATGGTTTAGGATATATACGAAAACGTACTCGGACTCAATATGCAGTGATTAAATATCCCAGATTTTCCATTTCAAAGACTTCAGAGAAATACTATCAAAGTATCTTGCAGCTTTTCTTGCCTTATCGTATTGATGCACAATTAAAACCTTTGCACTTTGAAACGTTTGAAGAATTCTATAACATTGCAAGTGTCAAACTTCATGAGTGTGATGATCGTACACAACGTGTAAGCTTAATTGTGGATACTAATCGTCAAAAATTTGAAGCTAACATAAAATCTATGGAAGATGTTGAACAGTACTTGCACAAGTTTGGACCACAGGAGGATGCATGGGCTTTAATTTCACCAGAGGTTGAATCGGAGAGAATTGAATGTGAAAATGAAAGAGGTCCAGTAAATGAAGGCAGTGAGGATGAGTATGATATTCCTGACCTAAAATGTAATGATAAAGAGAAGGCAGGACAAGGTATTGAATACCGTTCACGCAGAATAGCTGTGAATGAAGCTACGTGTTTAATGCGAATGTTAAATGCCAAACAAAAAGAAGTTTTCTACAAGATCAGAAAGTGGTGTTTAGATAAAGTAAACGGGAAAAGGCCTGAACCTTTCCATGTATTTGTAACGGGAGGAGCAGGTACAGGCAAGAGTCATTTGATTAAGTGTATTTACAGTGAAGCTGTGCGTATACTTGGGCGATCAACCCATAATCCAGATGATGTCACAGTGTTACTAACTGCTCCCACTGGTGTTGCTGCATACAATATTAATGGTTTAACCCTGCATAGTGCTTTGTCAATTGGAACTAGCGTATCACTACCTTATCAACCACTTGGTGATGAGAAAATGAGTACTTTGCGTAATGAATTAGGTCAGTTACAAATTCTAATCGTAGATGAAATTTCAATGGTTGATCAAAAGATGCTGTGTTACATACATGGGCGACTTCGACAAATCAAACAAACAAGATTTCAAGATCCTTTTGGTAAAGTGAGTGTGATTGCAGTAGGCGATTTTTATCAATTGCCTCCTGTAAAAGGAAAATCGTTACATCATAACACTGTTGAATCAGGATTGTGGCATGATAATTTCAAAAAAGTAGCACTGACGGAAATCATGAGACAAAAAGATCAGAAATTTACAGAAGTTCTAAATGAATTGAGGGTGAAAGTGAAGAAAGATAATTTAAATGATGAGACTATTGCAATTTTGCAAAGTCGTGAAACTGGGGAAGACTGTTTTGATGCTATTCATATTTATCCAACAAATAAACAGGTTGACAACTACAATGTTAAAGTTTTACATAAGACATGTGAAAACTGTATTTGTATAGAAGCAAAAGATTTTGAGAAAGACGGCAGTGGACGATTGAAGCTAAAAGAAAAACCTCTGAAATCAAATCGTGGCAGTCTTTGCAGATCATTGTGGCTTGCTGTCGGTGCTAGAGTTATGTTGACAAAAAATATTGATGTGTCGGATGGATTAGTAAATGGTGCATTTGGAATTGTTAATCATATTGAAATGTTGCCTGATGAATTGGACGCTGAATATATCAAAGTAAGATTTGATAATGAAAATGTAGGCTCAAAACTGAAGAGACGGGTGGTGGCATTAAATGATACTGATTCGGTTTTAATTAAGATGCAAGAAGAATCTATTGGCAAGAAATGCACAAGGAGACAATTTCCCCTGAAACTTGCATGGGCATGTACGGTACATAAAGTACAAGGTTTGACAGTGAGTAAAGCAGTAGTATGCCTGAATCGTACATTTGCAGCAGGTCAAGCATATGTTGGTTTAAGTCGTGTAACATCATTAAATGGACTTGTTATTGAGGGGTTTGATCCTAAATATGTGTATTGTGATAGATCAGTTACTGAAGCTTTGGATATCATGCCTGCATTTGTTACTAGTACTTTGCAGCGAAATATAACAGATAGAATGACTAATGCATGTACTGTAGTAACCCTTCATAATGTACAAGGCTTAAGAGCACACGTTTTAGACATGGAATCCCAATGTGAAATAATGCAGTCTGATTTTATTTGCCTAACAGAGACATGGGTTGAATCTGAACAAGTAGATCAGTACGACATAGAAAATTTCAAGTGCTATCATCAAGTAAGAGGTATGTCATATAATGCGTCCATGAAACATTTGCAGGAACAGAGTCATGGTGGTGTTGCAGTGTATGGCAAGAAAAGCAGGTCTTTTAGTAGATTGGATATACCAGTACAGAATGTTGAATATATTGCATTTCATATAATTTCTAACATATCAATTGTAATTGTTGTCATTTATCGACCATCATCATATGGCATTCAGGATTTTGTTAACAATTTGATCAAGTTGGTTAGTGAAATAAATAAGATCAGCAACAGATGCATTGTTATAGGTGATTTCAATGACAATATCATTGATAGGGAATCGTCAATTGAAAAAGCAATGAAAGAGCAAGGATATACACAGTATCTAAAAGAGGCAACTACAGAGAATGGAACACTAATAGATCATGTTTATGTACGGGGTTTGACTGATGTTGAAACATCTGTAATACCTACATATTATAGTTACCATGAAAGTGTTCAAATTCGTTTCTAATCATCTACATGTTTTTACATAGCTGTTTCATGAAGTAAATGTATGTACATGTATGGTACAGGTTCTTGAATGAAGACTACTGTTCAGCAGAAAACTGTGATCGAGTACAGTTTCAGGAAAGGATTTGCAAAATGTCAGGATTTCGTGCACACTTTGACAACACCACTAGAGTCAATCTTTTACCTTGCAATGCAAGATGGAGCAACAAATATCAAAGTTGAAGCAATATGTGCTCACAATAATAATCTCAAGTCTTTGACATTTTTGAAGAACTTTAAATAAAACTAGAAATGTGTTCGTTGTAAACGAACACATGGCTGTTCCCCTCCTTTTTATATACATATATGGTGTTCGGGATGACCTTTGTTAGTGATCGTATATGAAGAAATCACGATCGTACGTCAAACGGTTGAGTTTTTATCGATTTTTAAATATTGAATATTATTACATGCCCCTTTAATCTGACATGTAGGGAAGGTCAAAGGTGTTGCTATATGTTTGGATACCCCACCCTAGTCGAAGTGTAACACAGTTAACCCCATCGTGATATATTGCACCCCTTTCAAATGGCAAGGCAAAATCTGTTTGACCAATAGGAAACGAGGTCAAAGGTCAAGCCATGTGGGCATCTTAAAGACATTTGTTAGTGATCGTATATGCAGAAGGAATCAAATTCGTAGGTCAAACGGTAGATTTTATATTGATTTTTGAATATTTAATTACGTAATCATCTTGTCGCTAGAGGGCGCTATTTCGTACGATGACGTCATTACTTATATTTTTGGAAAGCTTAAGGGCCTCTGATAATAACACCATTGACCCCATCTCAATACCTCCTACCACTTTCAAACTAAGGGCCACTTCCGGTTTCGACCGGAAGTGAGCAAGGTCAAAGGTCACGGCCATATTTTTTGGATACACCACCCTAGGTCGAAGTGTAATACAGTTGACCACATGCAGATATCTTGTACCACTTTCAAATGGCAAGGCAAAATCTGTTAGACCAATAGGAAACGAGGTCAAAGGTCAAGGGGTGTGCGCATCTCAAAGACCTTTGTTAGTCATCGTATATGCCGAAGGAATCAAGATCGTAGGTCAAACGGTTGATTTTTTATTGATTTTCCAATATTTCATTACGTAATCATCTTGTCGCTAGAGGGCGCTATTTCGTACGATGAGGTCATCACTTATATTTTTGGAAAGCTTAAGGGCCTCTGGTAATAACACCATTGACCCCATCTCAATACCTCCTTTCACTTTCAAACTAAGGGCCACTTCCGGTTTCGACCGGAAGTGAGCAAGGTCAAAGGTCACAAAAATATTTTTTAGATACCCCACCCTAGTCGAAGTGTAACACAAGTGACTTTGTCCAAATATCTTGCACCACTTTCAAATGGCAAGGCAAAATCTGTTTGACCAATAGGAAACGAGGTCAAAGGTCAAGGGGTGTGCGCATCTCAAAGACCTTTGTTAGTCATCGTATATGCCGAAGGAATCAAGATCGTAGGTCAAACGGTTGATTTTTTATTGATTTTCCAATATTTAATTTATTAAACTTCATGCGCCTTTAATCTGACACGTGATGACGTCATCATTACGTCATTAGTACTGTGCACTAATTCACATAGTGACCAATGTCCATGTGAAGTTTGAAGTCAATCATCAATGTGCAAGTGTCCGAAATAGCGTCTGAAAAAAGTGGAAGAAGGAAAAGAAAAAAAAAAAAAATAAAAATAAAAAAAAAAAAAATCTTAACGAAAACAAAGGCTGTTCCGACCGTATCGGAACAGCCAAAAAGATAGCCAAGAAGAGATACGTGTACAAGTGAAGAAAACACCCAAGATGAGGAATGCATGAGTTTAAAAAAGAAACTTTTGTTAAACATGTTATTGATCTTGAAGCTTTGTTGGCAGTTTTACAAATGAATGGCTTAAAAAGTTAATGACATCACACCAACAACGACATGTTTAGAAGTTACTCATCAGAGGGATTAAAATAACAATAAGCTTAATATTATTTATAAAGTGCAACTGGTCCACAGTGTGTATCAGAAATTACTGACATTTATATTTTATAATTTAGTTGATTTTACAGTATACATGTATGAT
Source organism: Henricia sp. BOLD:AAB3569 (assembly GCA_037783545.1). Lineage (NCBI taxonomy): Eukaryota > Metazoa > Echinodermata > Asteroidea > Spinulosida > Echinasteridae > Henricia > Henricia sp. BOLD:AAB3569. The sequence continues at coordinate 77,937 of JBBELK010000882.1, forward strand.
TTTGTTTTTATTTACTAGCTCAAGATAACCATATTCCTGCTTCTACTGAGGAATAACAACCCAAAGACCAGAATTATCACAGAAAACCCCGCCGCTCCAGCTCATCAACATGGACATCAAAAAGATGATCTCAAAATGAATTGAACTGGAAATTGTCTTTAGTAGCTGCCATAACTGCGTCAACCAAGTGAGCTCATGCCATTTCATCTCCAGTTTGTATTGGCTGGGGATTGATTGTCTTTAATACCTGTCGGGGAGTAAGTGACTCACCTGAGCTCATGCCATTACATCTCCAGCTTGTATTGACTGGGGATTGTCTTCAGTACCTGCCATGGACTATGCCATTCATCTCAGCTCATGCTCTTCCCATGGTTGCCGTTTCATCTTCAGCTTGTATTGGCTAGGGATTGTCTGAAATACCTGCCATGAATTACGCCATTCATCTGGGCTCATGCCCTTTCATCTTCAGATAGTATTGACTGGGGTTGTCTGAAATACCTGCCATGGATTACGCCATTCATCTGAGCTCATGCCCTTTCATCTTCAGCTTGTATTGGCTGGGGATTGTCTTCACTACCTGTTATTGATTACGCCATTCATCTGAGCTCATGCCATTTGACATCACCAGCTTGTATTGCCTGGGGATTGTCTTCAGTACCTGCCATGGACTACATCATTCAACCGAGCTCACGCCATTTAATCTCTAGCTTGTGTTGGCTTGGGATTGTGTTCACTACCTGCCATGGATTATGCCATTCATCTGAGCTCATGCCATTTGACATCACCAGTTTGTATTGGCTCAGGATTGTCTTCAGTACCTGCTATGGACTATACCATTCATCTGAGCTCGTGTCATTTTATCTCCAGCTTGTATTGGCTGGGAATGGTCTTCAGTACCTGCCATGGACTATGCTTTTCATCTAAGCTCTATCATTTCATCTCCAGCTAGTATTGGCTGAAGATGGTCTTCAGTACCTGCCATGGACTATGCCATTCATCTGAGCTCATGTCATTTCATCTCCAGCTTGTATTGGCTGGGGATTGTTTTCAGTACCTGCCATGGACTATGCCATTCATCTAAGCTCTATCATTTCATCTCCAGCTTGTATTGGCTGGGGATGGTCTTCAGTACCTGCCATGGACTATGCCATTCATCTCAGCTCATGTCATTTCATCTCCAGCTTGTATTGGCTGGGGATTGTTTTCAGTACCTGCCATGGACTATGCCATTCATCTGAGCTCATGTCATTTCATCTCCAGCTTGTATTGGCTGGGGATTGTCTTCAGTACCTGCCATGGACTATGCCATTCATCTGAGCTCATGTCATTTTATCTCCAGCTTGTATTGGCTGGGGGTTGTCTTCAGTACCTGCCATGGACTATGCCATTCATCTGAGCTCATGTCATTTCATCTCCAGCTTGTATTGGCTGGGGATGGTCTTCAGTACCTGCCATGGACTATGCCATTCATCTGAGCTGATGCCATTTCATCTCCAGCTTGTATTGGCTGGGGGTTGTCTTCAGTACCTGCCATGGACTATGCCATTCATCTGAGCTGATGCCATTTCATCTCCAGCTTGTATTGGCTGGGGATTGTCTTCAGTACCTGCCATGGACTATGCCATTCATCTGAGCTGATGCCATTTCATCTCCAGCTTGTATTGGCTGGGGGTTGTCTTCAGTACCTGCCATGGACTATGCTTTTCATCTGAGCTCATGTCATTTTATCTTCAGCTTGTATTGGCTGGGGGTTGTCTTCAGTACCTGCCATGGACTATGCCATTCATCTGAGCTGATGCCATTTCATCTCCAGCTTGTATTGGCTGGGGGTTGTCTTCAGTACCTGCCATGGACTATGCCATTCATCTGAGCTCATGTCATTTCATCTCCAGCTTGTATTGGCTGGGGATTGTCTTCAGTACATGCCATGGACTATGCCATTCATCTGAGCTGATGCCATTTTATCTCCAGCTTGTATTGACTGGGGGTTGTCTTCAGTACCTGCCATGGACTATGCTTTTCATCTGAGCTCATGTAATTTCATCTCCAGCTTGTATTGGCTCGAGATTGTCTTCATCAGTACCTGCCATGGACTATATGCCATTCATCTGAGCTCATGCCATTTTATCTTCAGCTTGTATTGGCTGGGGATTGTCTTCAGTACATGTCAAGGACTACAATACGCCATTCACGACATTTTGACTGGTATTTATCTTTAAGACCTATCATAGACTTGTATTGCCTGACAATTATGTTGAGGATTATTCATGGACGACAGTGTATGCAAGGGCACCTCATTTATGAACATTCTGAAATGTTATTTATTAGTGCTTTTATTGATGTAAGTGATATACAAACATACATGTAGTACTCCACATGTGCATGCTATGGCATAATGATCTGTTGCATCAAACTCAAATTGCTGTGCCAGATAGCTGGAATGTAGGTTCAAATCTTGGCCACAGCCAATGGTGGCTCTTGAGCAAGTCTTTTTATTATTGCTTAAATAAACAAAGATGTAACTTGATTGTCTTGAAAACAATTGGTTACCACTCCCAGTCCCATTCATATCGTAAAGAAACTGGTATAAATCCGGTTTTGTTTCGGTGTGTGTGTGTGTGTGTGAGAGAGAGGCGCATGTCTTTGGTTTAATGGGCAATATACGTAACAAATTGCAATCAAGTAACAAAACAACCTTTTTATACTTTCCATGTTAAAATATAAACAATATGTAAAATAGTAACTGCTTTATTCACTCCAAAGGCTTCACTCCATTTATGCCCAGATCTGTACTGACAGTCAATGAAAACGCATCACCTTTAATATTTGAAAATAGTTTAATGGAACGTGTACAGAAAAAAACAACACAAAAACATTGAAGCGTAAAATTCACTGGTTTGAATACTCGGACTATTGTGCCTAGACTTAATGAATACAGTGGAATGCATTATACATGTACTTCACAAATTGCCAAGATACCGGTGATGCTTTTTTATTGACTGTCAGTATATTTATTCATAATACCTGTAACGTAATTAGGCAGTTCACACTTTTTAATAAGACAAAAGTTCTTGTCATTTATATCAAGTCAAAGCAAAGTCAAGTGCATTGGTGTGTTTTTTAAGGCTATGTCACAGGTAGGACAAAAAAGCACCCAAAACTCATGCGAGAAATTAAGAAAAGCTCTTTGCAATTAATTTCCGTTTCTTTTTGATTTTTTATTACTTGTAAATGTATTATTACTAGAATTCGTAAGACTAACAGCACTTTGAACCTCAAAATATCAATGCTTTTCTAAAGAGCTCGTTGTGTGCAAAGTAATTATGTTATAATACGTACATTGTACTACTAGATTTTTCTCTCATCCCAAGTTTGGTTATTTCCTTTCACTTGTGATTAGGCACCATATTGAGATAGGGTGTTATGACCAAGCGGTCTAGTGCGTCAAACTCAAGTTCCTGTGCCAGTACTAGAATGTGGGTTCGATTCCGGGCCGTGACGGGTTGTGGCACTTGTGCTCTTTAGCAAGGCACTTAATCACACTTGTTCCGTCCTTCGGAAGGAATGTAAAGCCGTTAGTCCAGTGTGTTTCAGTAACGCACTTTAAAGATCCCAGAACATTCTTTCGTCAAGAACAAGCGGAGGGATTTCCCGGTGTTTCTGGCTGTTTCTAATTTAACTTGGAAGTTGATAGTTATTCGAATATCTACATGTACATGTATGTAATTGATCCCATTCCTGTGATTGGCGGTCCTTCCGCTGTTGGATGTGGTGAATAAATAAATAAATAAATAAATACAAAATACTGGACGTTGTGTTCACGTACTACTCGACTATAATATTGATTATCATTGCAATTAATCTCATCTGTGAATATTAAATAAGCATACATGTATTTGTTTAATAAGATTGAGTTAAACGGCCTGTGACATGTTAAACAACTTTGTGCCTAAGCTTTGCTTCATAATGACGGATTACTTGTTCAGCAAGACATAATATTGTTCGTTTGGATGTAAAATCAATAAAAGGTGGCCTTTTTCAACTTTGAAGATTTCATTGCAATAAATCACAGACAGAGGGCGCTGTTTTGAGTGCATCACATAAGGAAGACAGAAGGGAAAAGTTAAGAAAAAACATAAGACTTCAAGTTAGACTTGCGGCAAATTGCTGCAGTTTTTACCCCCAGTTTTGTCATGGCATACAGCAGGCAACATGTAAAACAAACTCAAACAGCCATGGATTACAAAAGTTTCAGGAAAATTGAGAAAACAAGTGGAATCTTTTGTGCACGGTTGAATGTGATTTTCCTGTGTTTGCCTCTTGTGACATCGTGACCTTGTTCATGAATATGCATATCATTAGCATAAAAACTAAAAACCTTTGTTTTAACCCCCAAAGCTAGCACCGTTGTTGTTGTTAATTTATGGCATCTTCGGCAATTAAGGCCCTTTTAGAAGTGGGAGGAAACCCCTAGGGGAAAACCCACGCGGTCAAGTTGGGACTGCAAACCCAATCCACATACACGCCCCGGATTCGAACCCGGGACGCCAGAGGTAAGAGGCGAGGAAAGAACCGCTACGCCAACCCGACCGCCCCCTGAAGGGTGTAGACTCTGCTCAAGTCACCAAAATCGTCAAATTCACGAGGCCTTGACAAAAGGCTACCTTTGGGCCTATGCCTGTATCTATTTTTTTTTTAAAGATTCAGCTTGGTTTCATCATCCTGAGATATCAGGGAATTTCCACTCTGCAAAGTGACGTAACAATACCCTGAGGAAATACACGCGAATCTGTGGAGCCAGCCGGATGTTGTCTTGAGCCAACTCACGCCCGAGCATTTTGATGTAATTTAATCAATTCGGTCATGTTATGCCGAAAAGAAACAATTTCTATACTTTCCAGAAATTGTATTTGGTTCCGTTCCTTATGACTGTCCCATTTCTACCAAACTTTCAAACGACGAACTTTATTTACTCCGCAGTTGTTCACATTAATAACAGGGATGCATGCTGACGAATGTAATGGAACGGATTCCCCAGTATGCTTTAAATAGCAGCCAATCGCCGACGCGGACAACGGCCAGCATTACCGAGTACATGTATCACATGCATGCACGGTGTTTACAATCTGCGCGCGTTACATTTGAATGCCTGCAATCGTGCTGCAATGCACTGTAAGCGTCCTGATTGGTCCAGCAGAGGCGACAAGATTTCTGTCGCTAGTCCTACCGCCAAATGGGGCCTTTTTCAACGGGGCCACTGTACGCAGGAGTGAGGGAGTGCGTTAAAGGGGCACTGTTGCAAGAGGATGGGTTTCATGGGCACTGTGCTCAGTAAGTGAAAAAAATAGAGATTTTAGCGTTCGTTGAACCTTGATCTCCAATGCATAGTTCCGATTTTGCCCAGTTAACCCCGCCCCCTTGGACATTGTTGCTATGGCTCACACGCTATCGTCAAAAATGGCGACACACAACGCACAAAGCAATGGGACTTTCAACGGAAAGCACAGATTCATTGAAGAAAACTCAAAAGTATTTATGTTTCAGGGTCAACAACCATTTTGGTATTTTTTTTCATATACATTGAACACGGATTTGGGTAAACTTATATGTTGGAATCGATAGCTTATTCAATTCTAAGATATACTTCCCACTGACACTTCCGTCGCAAATGTTGCATTTCTGAGATAAATAAATGATAAAATTACTGCATAAAGTAATGCACAAAATGACGTGGCGAGCGGTCTGTGCGTAAGCGCGACAACAGAGGGCGCTGCGCGCGCGCGTGAATGGTTATCTTGTGCACTAACTGAAGGCAATTTGAGGAAGAAAACGTGACTTTTTTACAGAAAAGCAACATTTGCGACAAAAGTGCAAGTGGGAAGTATATCTTAAAATTACATTATGTGTTGATTCCAGGAGGTAATTTCCTTAAAATTGTTGTTCAATGTATACGAAAAAAATACCGTTATGTTAGAACACACTGAGTAAAGGACCAGTAATACAGGTATATCATATCATCACGAAATATAGCTTTCGTACCTTTGAACAACGAAACGACCGGCCTTGAAACCAAAAATTCACCCGGATCGTCGCATACAACACTGTACAAATTGTATGGGGCCGGCAGAACATATCGCGTGATCATGTTGTTGTGAGCGTACAGTGCACTTTGACCTATGTGGTGACATCTGCAAGCTCTGTTGTGATTGGTCGCCGGGTTCGGTTGATTGACAGGTCGGAACTAGTATGCATTGACCCTAGAAGGAAGGGTCAGATGAAAATTTTTGGTTTGTAATTTGATACCTGATGACGTCACAATGACGTCACACTTGTATGCACACCTTCACATTGGGGTTGATATTCCTACCAAGTTTCAAGTTGATAGCTTGCACCGTTTTGAGATATGAATTGTTGAAATAATAACCTTTGAAATATTGTAATGTGACACCTGTGACGACATCATGACGTCACAATTTTGTACACAAATTGTTGAACAATATGTTGAACATCAAGTTCTTAAATGTGGCGAAGGAATCATACCAATATCTGTTGTAGTTTTCAAGATACAGCATTTTAAAACAATTCAGCTCCAAATTTGCGTAATTTGACACCACATTACGTAACCACCGTCCATGTGATGACTTCACCAATGGTATAGTCAAAAGGTTCACATGTGTGGAAACATTTCGTTCCGTAGAAATATGGTCAAATTCACTACCACTTTGAATCTATTTGCATTCAAAATGCTAAAAAATTGCACATTTTCGAACAACTTCCGGCTTGGACCGGAAGTAGGCGTCACACAGGGGTCATGACATCGTATGATTTGTTCAGTTCATTTAGACTTATCATGTTGTGAAAGAATTGTTCAAGTATCTATTGCGGTTCTTGAGATATGAATTTTGAAAATAATAACCTTTGAATTTTTGTAATTTGACACCTGATGACGTCATGATTACGTCACACTTTATGCCATCATGATACTATACATGCTGGTGAAAGTCTGCCGTAGGGCCTATGTCTGTATCTAATTTACTAACGATTCAAGCTTGGTTTGATGGGCATTGTTACTGGTAAGTGTAAAAACTGAGATTTCCGTTTTCGCTGAACTTTGACCTCCAATTGACCCCAGAAGGAATGGTCAGATGAAAATGCCCACACAAAGAAAGTTGTAGCACAGAATGTCATCTATAAACCTGCCAAATACGAAGATCCTGGGTCACGTGGTTTTCGAGATGGAAGCATTTTAAAATATGCATATTTTGCTTTTTTGGGAGGTGTAATTTGATACTTGATGACATCACGATGACGTCACGCTTGATACCATCATAATATTATACACGCTGATGAAAGTCTGCCATAGGACCTATGCCTGTACTTAGTTTCTCAAAGATTCAGCTTGGTTTGATGGGCATTGTTGCTCAATAAGTGCAAAAATTGAGATTTTCGTTTTCGTTGAACTTTGACCTCAAATTGACCACAGAAGGAAGGGTCAGATGAAAATGCCCACACGAAGAAAATTGTTGGCCATGATCTGATCTATAAGCCTACTAAATACAAAGATCATGGGTCACGTGGTTTTCCAGACGGAAGCATTTTAAAACATGCATATTTTGGTCATTTTTGGTTTGTAATTTGATACCTGATGACGTCACAATGACGTCACACTTGTATGCACATCTTCACATTGGGGTTGATGTTCCTACCAAGTTTTAAGTTGATAGCTTGAACCGTTTTGAAGAAAAGCTCTGGAAACGTTTGAGTGGAAGAAGAAAAAAAAAAAAAGACAAAGAAATCGTACGAGAGTAATAGGTGATCGGGCTGTTGGCCCGATCACCTAAAAAATTAGTTCCATTGACCGAGCGAGGTATTTAGTTGTACACGTATACCACTGTGTCTCACTGCTCAGCTGGTAGAGCATCTGCCCGGTATGTCAGAGGTCTTGGGGGGAAACATGAGGAGAATACCATTGTGCCCAATAGCTCAGCTGGTAGAGCATCTTCCCGGTGTGTCAGAGGTCTTGGAGAAAACCTGAGGGAGTATACCACTGTGCCGTATAGCTCAGCTGGTAGAGCATCTTCCCGGTATGTCAGAGGTCTTGAGGGAAACATGAGAGAGAATACCATTGTGCCTCATAGCTCAGCTGGTAGAGCATCTTCCCGGTGTGTCAGAGGTCTTGAAGAAAACCTGAGGGAGTATACCACTGTGCCGTATAGCTCAGTTGGTAGAGCGTCTGCCTGGTTTGTCAGGGGTTTTAAAGAAAACCAGAGGGAGTATTCCACTGTACCACATAGCTCAGCTGGTATAGAGCATCGGCCCAGTGTGTCAGAGGTCTCGGATTTGAAACCCAATGGGAAACATTACTTTTTTTCTCGTACCAGTCTGTGTGTAGTTTGTTACAACAGTAAACTAGGTTTTTACATCATAAACACAAACTAGAGCTCTGGGAATCAAGAACAGGTCTCTTACTTTTCCTGTGAGCCGACTTCTTCAAAGCAGTTGCTTTTATCACCATGACAACCAGTTTATTGTCCTTCGGTTGGTATGACAAGGCAAACGAGATGGAACCTGCAGCCTGAAAAAGACGAAATACCGAGAATAGGTATATATAGACTAAAAGGTAGAACATATGATTAGTAAACCGTTACAAATGCATGTACATTTAGTTTTATCTCCATGTGTGATTGAAGATATGCATGACTGTAACTAGCCCGAGTAAAAGTCAGCTCCATACCTCGTCTAACAAAAGTGGTTTTGGGGCGAAGTGAATTTTCGTCTCATGGGACTAAAATTAAATGTTTTATACTCATTTCTCAAAGAATATAGCACTTTAGACCATTTCAGGGGAAGTTTTCTACCATCATCATGTTTATATTGTGTAAGTTATATGTAAATCTGGGAACATTTCTGATTTTTGAGATAGGCCTATACCAATCATGTGTACATCGTTAATAATTCATTACTTAATGTAAATTAATATATAGTTTTTAAAACGATAACGCCGAAGTACACATTTAAATATAAAAACATGCTCCCTGTCATATGGTTGAGTGAAGGGTCTATAGTTGAGTGATTTCTGCGTGACAATGTTTCGTCTCAGAGGCACCCAGTAACAATCTCCAATAAGCGAAGCATCCTCTAGTGGCATTACGGCATTGTAGAGAGTCCCGTCCGTCTTCCGAATCCAACCCTTGGTACACACCTTGACGGAGAGACATCTTGAAGCAAGGGTTATTGACCTCACGTTCCGGAAGACGGCTACTGAAGACGCAGAGTCACAATCGATGTTGTCTCCCGCTGAAATCGGTACAATTTGTCGCTGTTTTCCTGGGGTAAGCGTAAGTTTAACAACTAACTTACGAGAACTTTCTGCATTCAAATCCGCGCTTCTAAAGTCGTGAACCTTAACGATCAATACTTTCTTTTGAGCGCTGTAAGAAACAGATAATTTCAAAGCGTTTTCACAGTTAGTTTCAATCATACGGGCGTCGTTTATTGAGTCATTCGGGAGCACCACGCCGTCAAAAAGACACCGACGCCCGCCGCAGGTTCGTGGTTTCCAACTGGGCCGTCTTTTTGTTTCATCATCGTTGTTCGTGTATCTGAGCGCCGTTTCAGACGTTGACGAAAATGAACTGTTCCGAGTTGAGCGCGTCCTGAACTCGCTGTACCGTCTCGCACGCTCGCTAAGTCTACCAGTTGGTGTCTTGCAAGGAGAATTTACCGTGGATTCATTCGACAAAGGTGGAATCAGAGAGCATAGCAGATCCTGAAGGTGTTGTGTCACGCCGCCAGACGAACTTGCACGACTCCTGCATCGACTATCTGATGAGAAGCCACGAGATATTGGCACCGTATGACCAGAAGACCCGAATGAGGTCAGTCGGTCTCTGGTACCCAATTCACCCCATCTATGGGTGCCTGTAGATGAAGACAGAAAACTCGTGTCTGACGGGGATGACTTGAGAGACTTAGATAAACTACTGGTCCTGGAAGTTACTCTGCTTGCGACGCTGCTTGGGCCTATGTCAGTTGAAAGCTTTCTCTGGAACTGTTTTGGAGACGGGTTTTTCATTCTTCTCGGCAGATAATCTCCTGCTCCTAAACTGGAAGCCCTTGATTGTCTAAAGTTCAACCTGGTCGGGATCATAAAACTATGTGATCTTCCCATATTAGACTTCAAGATTTCCTCTGTGCACCGATGCATTGTTGTATGCAAAGCTGCAGTTTTTAAACAAAGAAACTGTCAGTAGTTGTCAACAAAACAAACCGATCGTCTCGGTTGACGACAGATGGGGTTATGGCAGGATACACCCACATTCTTTCTTATAGAACATCATGAACGTAGTATACTATAATGTATCCACTCCAACATCTATTTTTATGAACTTACGCTAGTACTGGCCTTAAATTCCACGTTTACATAAGCTGAGGAGGCACTTATATGCATTCACGGAATGTCTGAGGCTTGAAAAGCGTAAACAACTATAATTATGTACTCATGTTATGTAAGCCATTACTACATCTTGCGTGGTGTAAAAGAACCACACACGTTATACCAAAAAGACAACTAGGAATTCTTATTTCAAAATGACGCCAATTCATGGGAAGTGAAGCTTTTTGAGAACGCAAGGTTCAGTTAGACGTCAGCAATACACCTTTTTGGATTTCCACGACATCATTAATTGGGCTGAAATCGAAGCTGGTGAAGCCCTGCAGGTATATGAGTTTCCCAATGCATTATGATATTACCCTGTTTTTGCTCCCCGGCGTCGATCCTGGAATTCTTCCAATCAAAAACATCATTAAGCCTTATATGCTCTGGATTCGTTAATTTCATGACTACCCGCCACGTAGCGCGTCACACAGTCTGCTCGTTTTCCCACAATCAGCGGTATAACAGTAGTTGATTGTAAGAAAACCTAAAACCTGAAAGGAATTCCTTTAAAATTCGTGGGATATTAAATGAACAATGGAAGGGGTTATTCTCTGTCAAATACAGCAAAGTAGCAACGGGGGGTGGGGGGTGGCCGCTGGGGGCACCCACCAAATACAGCAAAGTAGCAACGGGGGTGGGGGTGGCCGCTGGGGGCACCCACAAAATACAGCAAAGTAGCAACGGGGGGTGGGGGGTGGCCGCTGGGGGCACCCACCAAATACAGCAAAGTAGCAACGGGGGGTGGGGGGTGGCCGCTGGGGGCACCCACCAAATACAGCAAAGTAGCAACGGGGGGTGGGGGGTGGCCGCTGGGGGCACCCACCAAATACAGCAAAGTAGCAACGGGGGGTGGGGGTGGCCGCTGGGGGCACCCACCAAATACAGCAAAGTAGCAACGGGGGGTGGGGGGTGGCCGCTGGGGGCACCCACCAAATACAGCAAAGTAGCAACGGGGGGTGGGGGGTGGCCGCTGGGGGCACCCACCAAATACAGCAAAGTAGCAACGGGGGGTGGGGGTGGCCGCTGGGGGCACCCACCAAATACAGCAAAGTAGCAACGGGGGGTGGGGGGTGGCCGCTGGGGGCACCCACCAAATACAGCAAAGTAGCAACGGGGGGTGGGGGTGGCCGCTGGGGGCACCCACCAAATACAGCAAAGTAGCAACGGGGGGTGGGGGTGGCCGCTGGGGGCACCCACCAAATACAGCAAAGTAGCAACGGGGGGTGGGGGTGGCCGCTGGGGGCACCCACCAAATACAGCAAAGTAGCAACGGGGGTGGGGGTGGCCGCTGGGGGCACCCACAAAATACAGCAAAGTAGCAACGGGGGGTGGGGGGTGGCCGCTGGGGGCACCCACCAAATACAGCAAAGTAGCAACGGGGGGTGGGGGGTGGCCGCTGGGGGCACCCACCAAATACAGCAAAGTAGCAACGGGGGGTGGGGGGTGGCCGCTGGGGGCACCCACCAAATACAGCAAAGTAGCAACGGGGGGTGGGGGGTGGCCGCTGGGGGCACCCACCAAATACAGCAAAGTAGCAACGGGGGTGGGGGTGGCCGCTGGGGGCACCCACAAAATACAGCAAAGTAGCAACGGGGGGTGGGGGGTGGCCGCTGGGGGCACCCACCAAATACAGCAAAGTAGCAACGGGGGGTGGGGGTGGCCGCTGGGGGCACCCACCAAATACAGCAAAGTAGCAACGGGGGGTGGGGGTGGCCGCTGGGGGCACCCACCAAATACAGCAAAGTAGCAACGGGGGGTGGGGGGTGGCCGCTGGGGGCACCCACAAAATACAGCAAAGTAGCAACGGGGGGTGGGGGGTGGCCGCTGGGGGCACCCCCAAATACAGCAAAGTAGCAACGGGGGGTGGGGGGTGGCCGCTGGGGGCACCCACCAAATACAGCAAAGTAGCAACGGGGGGTGGGGGTGGCCGCTGGGGGCACCCACCAAATACAGCAAAGTAGCAACGGGGGGTGGGGGTGGCCGCTGGGGGCACCCACAAAATACAGCAAAGTAGCAACGGGGGGTGGGGGGTGGCCGCTGGGGGCACCCACCAAATACAGCAAAGTAGCAACGGGGGGTGGGGGTGGCCGCTGGGGGCACCCACCAAATACAGCAAAGTAGCAACGGGGAGTGGGGGTGGCCGCTGGGGGCACCCACCAAATACAGCAAAGTAGCAACGGGGGGTGGGGGGTGGCCGCTGGGGGCACCCACCAAATACAGCAAAGTAGCAACGGGGGGTGGGGGTGGCCGCTGGTGGCACCCACAAAATACAGCAAAGTAGCAACGGGGGGTGGGGGGTGGCCGCTGGGGGCACCCACCAAATACAGCAAAGTAGCAACGGGGGGTGGGGGTGGCCGCTGGGGGCACCCACAAAATACAGCAAAGTAGCAACGGGGGGTGGGGGGTGGCCGCTGGGGGCACCCCCAAATACAGCAAAGTAGCAACGGGGGGTGGGGGTGGCCGCTGGGGGCACCCCCAAATACAGCAAAGTAGCAACGGGGGGTGGGGGTGGCCGCTGGGGGCACCCACCAAATACAGCAAAGTAGCAACGGGGGTGGGGGTGGCCGCTGGGGGCACCCCCAAATACAGCAAAGTAGCAACGGGGGGTGGGGGGTGGCCGCTGGGGGCACCCCCAAATACAGCAAAGTAGCAACGGGGGGTGGGGGGTGGCCGCTGGGGGCACCCCCAAATACAGCAAAGTAGCAACGGGGGGTGGGGGGGGGGGGTGGCCGCTGGGGGCACCCACCAAATACAGCAAAGTAGCAACGGGGGGTGGGGGGTGGCCGCTGGGGGCACCCCCAAATACAGCAAAGTAGCAACGGGGGGTGGGGGGTGGCCGCTGGGGGCACCCCCAAATACAGCAAAGTAGCAACGGGGGGTGGGGGTGGCCGCTGGGGGCACCCACCAAATACAGCAAAGTAGCAACGGGGGGTGGGGGTGGCCGCTGGGGGCACCCACCAAATACAGCAAAGTAGCAACGGGGAGTGGGGGTGGCCGCTGGGGGCACCCACCAAATACAGCAAAGTAGCAACGGGGGGTGGGGGGTGGCCGCTGGGGGCACCCACCAAATACAGCAAAGTAGCAACGGGGGGTGGGGGTGGCCGCTGGTGGCACCCACAAAATACAGCAAAGTAGCAACGGGGGGTGGGGGGTGGCCGCTGGGGGCACCCACCAAATACAGCAAAGTAGCAACGGGGGGTGGGGGTGGCCGCTGGGGGCACCCACAAAATACAGCAAAGTAGCAACGGGGGGTGGGGGGTGGCCGCTGGGGGCACCCCCAAATACAGCAAAGTAGCAACGGGGGGTGGGGGTGGCCGCTGGGGGCACCCCCAAATACAGCAAAGTAGCAACGGGGGGTGGGGGTGGCCGCTGGGGGCACCCACCAAATACAGCAAAGTAGCAACGGGGGTGGGGGTGGCCGCTGGGGGCACCCCCAAATACAGCAAAGTAGCAACGGGGGGTGGGGGGTGGCCGCTGGGGGCACCCCCAAATACAGCAAAGTAGCAACGGGGGGTGGGGGGTGGCCGCTGGGGGCACCCCCAAATACAGCAAAGTAGCAACGGGGGGTGGGGGGGGGGGGTGGCCGCTGGGGGCACCCACCAAATACAGCAAAGTAGCAACGGGGGGTGGGGGGTGGCCGCTGGGGGCACCCCCAAATACAGCAAAGTAGCAACGGGGGGTGGGGGGTGGCCGCTGGGGGCACCCCCAAATACAGCAAAGTAGCAACGGGGGGTGGGGGTGGCCGCTGGGGGCACCCCCAAATACAGCAAAGTAGCAACGGGGGGTGGGGGGTGGCCGCTGTGGGCACCCCCAAATACAGCAAAGTAGCAACGGGGGGTGGGGGGGGGGTGGCCGCTGGGGGCACCCACCAAATACAGCAAAGTAGCAACGGGGGTGGGGGGTGGCCGCTGGGGGCACCCCCAAATACAGCAAAGTAGCAACGGGGGGTGGGGGGTGGCCGCTGGGGGCACCCCCAAATACAGCAAAGTAGCAACGGAGGGTGGGGGGTGGCCGCTGGGGGCACCCCCCAAATTTCCAGTTCCCCGCCAGGTTCCCCAACGAAATATTCCAGATACATGTAGTGGGGGACCCAGGGACATGTTTTTTAGTCAAATTTCCTTCTTTCCCTCTGTATTCCTTACCTTTTTAGAGGGCACTAAATTTTTTTATGGGGTGGGGCGGGGGGTGGGGGGGCGGGGGGTGGGGGGGGGGGGTGGTTGGGGGTGGTTGGGGGTGGTTGGGGGGACGTGGCCCCAGGCCAATCCCCCGAAGCTACGCCCCTGTGACAATGTACTTTTACCTCACGATTGATACGCCATCGTTCATACTATTGCTATGGGTTAAAGTCCTTTTAACATGCCCTGATCTAAGACCGCGATAGAGCGTATAGTCAATGAGCCAAAGGAGAATTAGAAACGGGTACCGTGCGGGGGGACAAAGTCTATTATGAATTTTGAAGGTGTAAAAAAAATAAGTTTCCGAGAAAATGTGATGGAATTTCTGAAACGGTAGTTAAAAGTGTTTTTTCCCCAACTTTTTTCGGTTGTAGGTTTTAATATTCTCGGCGCCTCACTTCGTCAAAAACGACGACGGCTGATTACAATTATTCCAAAATACACCCCAGCAGATGCAATGCATTTCTATGCGAGTAACACTTACTCATGTAAACAGGAAACAGTCGTAAAATGTTTACCTGCTGGTTGATCACTACATGTTTGGAAGACGTTTCTATGGGCGGACCGCTTGTTTTTGACGTCGCGATTGCTTGACGCGATTGCTTGATTTTTTTAACTTTTAACATAATAAATTAACCAACTGTTGGTAAAATATTGCCCAATTACTGTGAACAGCATTTCAGTAAAATGCCCAACCATTCGGGTATAACCAACTGAATGGTTAAAATTTGCCCAATTCAGCATTAACCAACAGATTGGTTAAAATAAAATTAACCAATAATTGGTTAAAAAGTTTAACCAACCACGTATTAAAATTTAACCAACCTGGGTTGGTTAAGATTTTAACCAACTGTTGGGATGTTCACCTGGTAATACATGGTTGGTTAAAATTTTAACCAAGTTGGTTAACATTTTTAACCAACGTTCTGAGAGTGTACTGCCAGTATTTCGGGGAGTTTCGAAAACAATACCACTTTCTGTCAAACTGCGAAAAGGCCTTTCCACAGCCTCTCAACCCGGGTTGAACTCAATTAACCTGGCCAGAGCAAATCCCGATCGAGACCGCCCCGGGTTGAAATATGAATTTTTAACCCCACATTCAATCCCGCATCATTTCACAACCGCGTTTATCTCACCCTCGAGTTGAACGGGGAGGATTCACACTCGTGGAACGCTAACCCAGGGCGAGTGATAATCGAGTGTTGCGTGAATGCGTAAGTGCCGGAAATTGTACAAATATTCCGACTTCACCATTGCTTTTCTGCAAAAAAGTGCAAAAGTGAATTCTGGACCTCCATTAAAAAAAAATAGCCTCTCAAAATGGACGCTGTGATACACCTGAATGACACCTGAATGAAACCTGAATGTTCAAGTGTACATGTTTCACCGTATGTGGGCCGAAAACCAGTCGACCTAGCAGAATGGCCGCGCGAAGGGCGGCCATCTACTAGTACATACTTTATGCCAAAAAAAACCACTGAAAAACAAATCTTAAAACACTCAAGTCGGATCGGCCTAGGTACAGTGGTGTGACCTAAACATTATTTTCTTGAATTTTGTCAATGAACCAAACGATGTCTTTGTGTGATAACTGTACCCGGGTGTTTGAAAACTTCGCAAAGCGGATTGTCCGTAGATTTTGATTTCTTCCTACCAGGCAGCCTCAGAAGCACCGTCTCGTTAGCAAGAGTTACCCGTCCCAGGACCTCATCAGCCCCGGTAAACCGCGGCCGTCGTCGCACGTTAAACTCAACCTCCGTGTCGTTCACTAAAAATTTGTCTTGGCCATACAAGTCGAAATTAAACATTTCATTGTAGACTGGACTACGGCCTGCGATGATTATCTTGGTGCGAGCGGTTTGCGTGGAAACATCGGGTCCGCTGCCTTGACGCAGTTTGACCTGCACATAAGAATCTTGATAATTTAAAAGTAGAAAAGAAAAGAAAAATTAGTTCCATTGACCGAGCGAGGTATTTAGTTGTACACGTATACCACTGTGTCTCACTGCTCAGCTGGTAGAGCATCTGCCCGGTATGTCAGAGGTCTTGGGGGAAACATGAGGAGAATACCATTGTGCCCAATAGCTCAGCTGGTAGAGCATCTTCCCGGTGTGTCAGAGGTCTTGGAGAAAACCTGAGGGAGTATACCACTGTGCCGTATAGCTCAGCTGGTAGAGCATCTTCCCGGTATGTCAGAGGTCTTGAGGGAAACATGAGAGAGAATACCATTGTGCCTCATAGCTCAGCTGGTAGAGCATCTTCCCGGTGTGTCAGAGGTCTTGAAAAAAACCCGAGGGAGTATACCACTGTGCCGTATAGCTCAGTTGGTAGAGCGTCTGCCTGGTTTGTCAGGGGTTTTAAAGAAAACCAGAGGGAGTATTCCACTGTGCCACATAGCTCAGCTGGTATAGAGCATCGGCCCAGTGTGTCAGAGGTCTCGGATTTGAAACCCAATGGGAAACATTACTTTTTTTCTCGTACCAGTCTGTGTGTAGTTTGTTACAACAGTAAACTAGGTTTTTACATCATAAACACAAACTAGAGCTCTGGGAATCAAGAACAGGTCTCTTACTTTTCCTGTGAGCCGACTTCTTCAAAGCAGTTGCTTTTATCACCATGACAACCAGTTTATTGTCCTTCGGTTGGTATGACAAGGCAAACGAGATGGAACCTGCAGCCTGAAAAAGACGAAATACCGAGAATAGGTATATATAGACTAAAAGGTAGAACATATGATTAGTAAACCGTTACAAATGCATGTACATTTAGTTTTATCTCCATGTGTGATTGAAGATATGCATTACTGTAACTAGCCCGAGTAAAAGTCAGCTCCATACTTCGTCTAACAAAAGTGGTTTTGAAGCGAAGTGAATTTTCGTCTCATGAGACGAAAATTAAATGTTGTATACTCATTTCTCAAGTTATGTAAATCTGGGAACATTTCTGATTTTTGAGATAGGCCTACCAATCATGTGTACTACCTTTAACATCGCGATAATAATTCATTACTTAAAGGAGTGTGACCAGATCACTTGTTTTTACCCATAACTCCCCGGGACTTACCTTATGGGTCATGAGATTGTTATATCATAACATCCGTTATATTTTTCTGATTACGAAACTGAAACTCCCGCGCTTCTAGGCCGCATATTTCCGAGGATATCGTCGAAAATCCACCGATTATTTGTAAACTAATTTTCCAGTATCAACGTTTATCCGCTGAAAGCCGACTCGATAGTTTTGTTCAATTTTTTACTGGAAATTGCGAATGTTTTCGGGTTTTTGGGACATGGGAGGTGTGTATGGGAGTTACTTGATAATATTGGTAAGTTACATCGAAAACTATTTTCCAGAAACTCTGGTCATGCTCCTTTAATGTAAATTAATATATAGTTTTTAAAACGATAACGCCGAAGTACACAGTCATTTAAATATAAAAACATGCTCCCTGTCATATGGTTGAGTGAAGGGTCTATAGTTGAGTGATTTCTGCGTACCTTGACAATGTTTCGTCTCAGAGGCACCCAGTAACAATCTCCAATAAGCGATGCATCCTCTATTGGCATTACGGCATTGTAGAGAGTCCCCCCCCCCGTCTTCCGAATCCAACCCTTGGTACACACCTTGACGGAGAGACATCTTGAAGCAAGGGTGATTGACCTCACGTTCCGGAAGACGGCTACTGAAGACGCAGAGTCACAATCGGTGTTGTCTCCCGCTGGAATCGGTACAATTTGTCGCAGTTTTCCTGGGGTGAGCGTCAGTTTAACCACTAACTTACGATAACTTTCTGCCTTCGAATCCGCGCTTCTAAAGTCGTGAACCTTAACGATCAATACTTTCTTTTGAGCGCTGTAAGAAACATACAATTTCAAAGCGTTTTCACAGTTAGTTTCAATCATACGGGCGTCGTTTATTGAGTCATTCGGGAGCACCACGCCGTCAAAAAGACACCGACGCCCGCCGCAGGTTCGTGGTTTCCAACTGGGCCGTCTCTTTGTTTCATCATCGTTGTTCGTGTATCTGAGCGCCGTTTCAGACGTTGACGAAAATGAACTGTTCCGAGTTGAGCGCGTCCTGAACTCGCTGTACCGTCTCGCACGCTCGCTAAGTCTACCAGTTGGTGTCTTGCAAGGAGAATTTACCGTGGATTCATTCGACAAAGGTGGGATCAGAGAGCATAGCAGATCCTGAAGGTGTTGTGTCACGCCGCCAGACGAACTTGCACGACTCCTGCATCGACTATCTGATGAGAAGCCACGAGATATTGGCACCAAATGACCAGAAGACCCGAATGAGGTCAGTCGGCATCTGGTACCCAATTCACCCCATCTATGGGTGCCTGTAGATGAAGACAGAAATCTCGTGTCTGACGGGGATGACTTGAGAGACTTAGATAAACTACTGGTCCTGGAAGTTACTCTGCTTGCGACGCTGCTTAGGCCTATGTCAGTTGAAAGCTTTCTCTGGAACCGTTTTGGAGACGGGTTTTTCATTCTTCTCAGCAGATAATCTCCTGATCCTAAACTGGAAGCACTGGATCGTCTAAAGTTCAACCTGGTCGGGATCATAAAACTCTGTGATCTTACCACATTAGACTTCAAGATTTCCTCTGTATACCACCGATGCATTGTTGTATGCAAAGCTGCAGTTTTTAAACAAAGAAACTGTCAGTAGTTGTCAACAAAACAAACCGATCGTCTCGGTTGACGACAGATGGGGTTATGGCAGGATTCTTTCTTATAGAACATCATGAACGTACTATAAGGCCTACTAATGTATCCACTCCAACATCTATTTTTATGAACTTACGCTAGTACTGGCCTTAAATTCCACGTTTACATAAGCTGAGGAGGCACTTATATGCTTTCACGGAATGTCTGAGGCTTGAAAAGCGTAAACAACTAGAATTGTGTACTCATGTTATGTAAGCCATTACTACATATTGCGTGGTGTAAAAGAACCACACACGTTATACCAAAAAGACAACTAGGAATTCTTATTTCAAAATGACGCCAATTCATGGGAAGTGAAACTTTTTAAGAACGCAAGGTTCAGTTAGACGTCAGCAATACACCTTTTTGGATTTCCACGACATCGTTAATTGGGCTGAAATCGAAGCTGGTGAAGCCCTGCAGGTATATGAGTTTCCCAATGCACTATGATATTACCTTGTTTTTGCTCCCCGGCGTCGATCCTGGAATTTTTCCAATCAAAAACATCATTAGGCCTTATATGCGGCTTTGGTATTCGTTAATTTCATGACTACGTGCCACGTAGCGCGTCACATAGTCTGCTCGTTTTCCCACAATCAGCGGTATAACAGTAGTTGATTGTAAGAAAACCTAAAGCCTGAAAGGAATTCCTTTAAAATTAGTGGGATATTAAATGAACAATGGAAAGGGTTATTCTCTGTCAAATACAGCAACGTAGCAACGGGGGGTGGGGGATGGCCGCTGGGGGCACCCACCAAATTTCCAGTTCCCCGCCAGGTTCTCCAACCAAATATTCCACATACATACATGTAGTGCCCTAAATTGCTTTTTAGTGGGGAACCCAGGGACATGTTTTTTAGTCAAATTTCATTCTTTCCCTCTGTATTCCTTACCTTTTTAAAGGCACTAAAATGATTGTTTTGTTATGGGGGGGGGGGGGGTTGGGTGGGGGGGGGGTGGGGGAGGGCGGGGGGGGGGGAGGGGGGGGGGACGTGGCCCCAGGCCAATCCTCCGAAGCTACGCCCCTGTGACAATGTACTTTTACCTCACGATTGATACCATTGTTCAATCATACCATTGCTATGGGTTAAAGTCCTTTTAACATGCCCTGATCTAAGACCGCGATAGAGCGTACTAGAAACGGGAGAATTAGAAACGGGTACCATTCGGGGGGACAAAGTCTATTATGAATTTTCAAGGTGTAACCATCTTCCTTTCGCAAGGGTCTTTCCTGCACTCGTACCTCGCTTGCCAAGAACCCTTGCTGCATCGACTGGGTCTGAGCTGTATTACAGGCCTAGGGCTGTTCAACCAATGAGAGACAAGATATCTTTTGACCTGTATCTTTTGACCTTTTAATGAGCCGTTTCGAACAATCATCTCGCGTGTTGTTTATCTCGCGACATCGTAGCCGCAATTACCACAATTTGTGTGGGGGAGATCTTTTTATGTACATGTATATCATTTTATCTTGCACGCAGTATAAATGTTCGTAACTGAAGGAAGACTTACTATATTTCGCTAAAAGCTAAACGCAGAATCTCTGAATAAAGATAGGCCTATTAAAATGACTGTTTAGATAGGCCTTTACAATGACTGTTTATTTAAACATTGGACCCCACCCCCTAGTAAAAGTGGACGCTACCACTAAACGGATCGAGGCGCGTGATTGGCTCTTGCTGTTGGCAACAGCGTCCTAGCTATGATGCATTTTGAATGTCGCGCTATACGTGCATGCTACGTGCACATCGGGCCTATCGGCACTGCATGCGATGACCGAGAAACATGCGCTGCGCGTGATTGGTCAGTTGCGATCACTGTCACTGGCTAATCAATATTCATATATATTCCTCAATACAGCTCAGACCCAGTCGATGCAGCAAGGTTCTTGGCAAGCGAGGTACGAGTGCAGGAAAGACCCTTGCGAAAGGAAGATTGCTTGATGTGGTGCGGTACTACATGTAATAATTGTGGATAGATTGTTCCCTTGCTCTACGGGCCAACACACTCTCAAATCGTGAAAGATTTAGTCGCTATCGTTCTTAGAGAGGTAAAAAGGTGCAGAGTTTCAGATTTTGGTGCAGGGGCGGTCGGGTTGGCGTACGGGTTCTTTCCTCGCCTTTCACCTCTGGCGTCCCGGGTTCGAATCCGGGGCGTGTATGTGGATTGGGTTTGCAGTCCCTACTTGACCGCGTGGGTTTTCCCCTTGGGCATTTCTCTGGGGGTTTTCCTCCCACTTCTAAAACTGCAACTCCTTCTTCGTCATCTCAAGTTGATAATATAGTATAGTTAAAGCTAAAACCGTATAGTTGATGGCATAAAGGGCCTTAGTTGCTGAAGATGCCATAAAATATACAACAACAACAACATTTTGGTGCATGTAGTATCAGGGACAAGCAACGACGTACAATGGCGAACCACAAACCACTTTCGAAGGAATTTGACGCTCGGGGTCTCCTGATTATACTCCTATCGTTTGGTGTCAATGTGCTGTGGGGAGCCGTCTTCAAGAGTCTGGGTGTCTTACTACCCGTGCTGAAAGAACAATTCACGAGTTACGTATGGCTTATTGGAACAATCATAGCAGCGGTTAATGTGATGTCGGATATTATGAGTGAGTACCGTGCGCACTGGATTAAAAGCCCGTTGTACCTAGGCCCAATGGGCCTATAATGACTTTTTAAGTTTACGTCCGGAATTTACGACAAAAAACCTTAAGGTTTTAATACTAATATAGCAATTTGATAACATGTATCATTATGGTCTTATACTGTCTGAAAGGTTTCCCTCTCTCTGTAAAAATTAGAAGTCCCAGAGTGTCCCAAGTTTTCTGAGAGCCCTCAACTACAGAAGCATGAAATGGCATTGCCATTTCATTGCTGTGAGAATCTCTTTACAGGATGAAATCACTGAACCTGAACAGCCTTGAAAAAGATTCCAAAGTGCTTGATCGATCAGTACACTGTTATACATGTACCATTGATATTTCAATGAAGGGACAACAATTGTAAAAGGTTGGCTGCCTAACTCTGTACGCTTCATGTAAGTCGCTGCACTCGGACTTAAAGGGACACACCGGCTTACTGTTTACATAATGTAGCAATCTAGCATCCCTGACAAAAAAAAATTATCAAAATGTCACGTAATTAACTAGAAATGTTTAAAATTAACAAAAGAGACAAATGTTGGGCTATACGCTTTACCATCCGTCGCGATGTATTATGTATCATGTATCATGTGTTTGTAAATAAAGGTGGCGTTCGATATGGGTCGACACGTGTTTAACCTCGATTCCTTGTTTTCCCTGACTCATCACACCTTGCATGATCCCTCAGGTCAGCGCTGACTTGAGGAAGCACATCGGAAGCACATCGAACGTTTTGGTGTCTTTAGCGCCCTCAATAGGCCTATGCTGTTTTTTTCTGAGAGATTCTGTCGTCTATATCAACACCCAGAAACCCTTCTTATGAAATCTGTTGGCAGATTTGTGTACATATTGAAAAATACGGTATGTACATAGTGTTCGTAGGATCAGGACATTATGACATTATCAGGACATTATGACAAAAGCAACTCGCACTTCGCGCTGGTTTCTACGGCTGAAAATACAACTAACTCACAAGACCACGTGACTTTTCGGAACCAAAATCTGGTTCCGAAAACTCACGTGACCTTGAATTTTTAGAAAAATGCTCAAAAACGGCCAAATTGACGGCGTCTTTTCAGGATATATCTAATTTACTCTGGAAAGCGCATCGGAATAATGTGTGGGTCTATTTCGAGCCCAAAATAGCCCAACAAAGCCGGTGTGTCCCTTTAAGAGGGCGTATGAAAGTCGGGAAACAAGGCATCAATCTTGACGTCATCTATGCAATCGTTGCATGGTTGACGTCATCATCCCTTTCAAATTTTCAAATATGGCGCAGCACGTAGTTGCATTAGTCGCAGAGTTTATCATCAAAATTAATTAGGTTGCCGACATTGAAAACAATATTCTCTGATTCTTACGAAGGTTTATGCACCGGGCATAGAAAGCCCCTCCAGGCGTTTTCATGCAGTATAAAATATTTCTGAAGATTCTGAAGAATACATCGGTAATATTTTTGATTAAATTCGATGCTAACTTCAAACAAGTGTTGTCCCTTCCTTTTACCACTGGAGGCACCAACGTCCTTTTCCTGATTGTTGGTTTATGAAGGTATCTTAACAAATCCCCTGGAAAAGGTACTAGGGACTCGGCGACTGCTAATCCTGGGCGCCATCTTGGAAGTGGTCGGTTTCTTCATGGTGCCTTTCGCGCCAAATCTTATCGCACTATCCGGTGCACTCGTGTTTATAATGGGTAAGGTGTAATTTCCATTGTTTTCCTAAATATAAGAAGTTATACATGTACATCCGATTTGTTACTTGGTTAAGATTTTTCCAGAACATGGATTCTCTTGTAACCAATCATATAAAATACCTCCCCAAAATACTATCCATGGGAAGAAAACAGGAAATTTACTATCTCCAATTTGGATGTGGAAACGAAAAGGTTGGTGTAATCACTGCACTGTTTTATGTTTAACCATATGAAAAATTTGTTTACAAAACATCGGTGTTTTTTGACGATATCTTTGAAAATATACGGATTGAGGGTGTAAAATTTCAGAGTTGTAATTATATAAATACAACACATGATATATCAAAATGTCATCACCCATAGAAAAAAATAGGTGTGGGGAGGTGGGGAGGGGGAGAGGGGGGTGGGGGTGGGGGGGGGGGGGGGGGTGGGGGGGTGGGGGCGTGCAAAATGTGATATATAGATACGCTAATTTAATATTACGATACTAATTTTATTTTATGATGCCAATGCTACAAATAAATAAATTTGTCTTACTGGTTTTCTCCCTTTATTTACACCAGGTCCAGCACTCTGCTTTCTGAGCATTCTCAATGTCCTGATCGCTCGCCACTTCTCCGACCATTTCACATTGGCCTGTGGGATTGGCCATACTGGGCAGGTTGTGGCCTTTGCCTTCGCGCCAATGGTGCAACTTTTTGTCAATACATACGGCTAGCGAGGTGCAACATTACTGCTTGCTGCGATTTTTGCGAATATTGTGCCCTTATAATGATTGCACTACGGGAGGACAAATCGCAGTACCAACGTGTTCCTCATCACGACTTAGAAGATCACCAATCTCTGGATGGGTCTGCTTCAGCTAAACATCTCTGTAGACGCATCTCTGAAGCTACTGGTCTGAGAATGATTTTACAGTTCAAGTTCTGGATCGTTTGCGGTGGTCGGTTTACAACAGGAGCTGCTTATAACGCTTGGGTAATTTATTATGTGCCGCATCTTCTAGTTAAAGGCTTCAGCCCCGAGGCGGCAGCTAACCTGTGTTTACCGGTAACTATCGGCTACTTGTTGGGCACAGTTATTTGGGCACCTCTTGTGGATAGAGGTGTCATTAAGTGTTCCACTGGTGTCATTATAAGTACCCTGATTTTGACGCTGTCGTTCTGCATAGACCCGTGGTTGGACAACGTTCCTGGAATAGCTTCCAATACGTTCGTTTTTGGACTGGGTATAGCATCATCCTATACGCTAGGTGACACGTTGATTAGGGATGTGTTCGAGCCCGAACGGTGGACGAGTGCGTTCGGATTGAGTCGGGCGTTCGTTTGTCTGCCAAGGCTCTTCGCTGGCTTCTTACCAGGTAACCATTTTAGTCTTTTCAAAGTTGCACTTGCGCTGCGTCAACTTACTAGTTATACCCTCCGTGTAACTTCGAAAATGCTTAATTAAACTAAAATAAAATTGATACTGTTAAACAAGGGATGTAAAGTCGTTGGTAAAGGGGGTTAATTAACTCATTTTAAAGATCCCATAGCATTATTTCGTGAAGAGCAAGGGGATCCCCCGGTGTCTCTGGCCGTTTCCAATTCTCCTCATAGGTTTCCTCAAGCTTGCGAGCCGACAGTGCAATGAGCCCTTTTAAGGAATCCTTGGTTTCAGTACCAGAAATACCGGTAATAATAATAATACTGCCAAGCAGTTGGGGCTTAGTTTCTTTCATAAAAAAAACACCTCTGTAAAAATGTGTGCGCACACTCATTTATATTAAACTGACCTTCAATTGTGGTTTCTTAAGCTTTAAATATAAAAATACATCATCTGGGCGGAATCGTTGCATTGGACAGTTGGAACAACTTCTCTCTTTCATTCTAGTATAATGTTATTCTGTTTTAAAATGTTGGTCTTTTGTAAATCCTGTGTACAGCCTTAAAGGCAGTACACATGATTGGTATCTCGAAAATCAGAAATGTTTACAGATTTACACCTAACTTACACAATATAATTATGATGACCGTAGAAAACTTCCCCTGAAATTGTTTTGTCTAAAGTGCTATAATAGTCTTTGAGAAATGAGTAAAACAATTAGTTTTCGTCTCATGAGAAATTTTTTTATTTCGCCTCAAAACCATTTTGCCCAAGTGCCATTTCGCCCCCAATCACTTCGCCCTAGTGCCATTTCGCCCCAAATCACTTCGTCCAAACACTACATCACCCAAATGCTACTTCGCCTCAAACCACTTCGTGCACAGGCCGTGGATCAGGGCGAAGTGGTTTTGGGGCGAAATAATGTTTGACTGTTTTCTCAAAAGTTAGACGAAGTACGGAGCTGGTTTTTGCTCAGGTTAGTTTTAATCATGCATATCTTCAATCATACAGGGGGATAAAACTATTTGTAACAGTTTACCAATCATGTATACTATCTTTAAAAGTTGTTCAGATTTTTCCAGAAAATAGATTTTGTTCTAACATAACAATCATATAAAATAGGCCTACCTCCTCGAAATACTATCCATGGGATCGGAGGAAAACAGGAAATTTGCAATCCCCAATTTGGATATGGAAGCAAAAAGGTTGATGTAATTACTGCACTGCTTTATGGAAACGGATAAACTAGTTTACAAAACATCAGTGTGTTTTTGGCAATATCCTTAGATATATATATACAGATTGAGAGCGCAAAATTTCAGAATGGTAATGAGAAAAATGTGACAAATGATATGGTATTAAAATGTCAACATCCATGGCCGCTCAATAATATGATCTGGACATGCTCTTTTGACAGGATGGTTCTATGAAGAAATGGGGAGCTATGACCTTGCATTCATCGTTATGGGTCTGTCGTTCAGCGTAGCTCTAATTCCAATGTTCATCGGAATAGTCGGCGGGTGTCTTAACAAACCAACCCAACCAGATGTGTGACAAACCGTCTTGTGTTGTTTGCCTCTACCGACGTCTATGCAACGAGCGGCGTAGCTACAGGGGGGTTGACCTCCCTGTCCCCCTATATTGCATATGATAAGACAATTAGTGTAAAAAAAGGTATATTAGGGCATGGAGCTATTATAGAGAGCTATGTGTAAATAGGGAGACATCTGGATGTCTCCCTATTGTAATGATTAATTTTAGGGATTATGACCCAGGGACCGCCGGGGTGAATTAATTTGATACAAATGTGGACAGATGTCCATGAGTTTGGGAAATCTGGATGCAGTGAAAAGCAACTTGGCTCCACCGGGATTCGAACCGCGGACATTAACGTGCAGACGCCCTACCAATTGAGCTATGAAGCCAACCGGTGGTCTCGAATCACAGTAGTGCAGTTGTTTATCACTGATTAGGATTGGCTATCACATGAGGTTAACAAACCCTACAGAGAAATAACCACCTCTCCCAGATACGCCCCAAACCCGGCTTGCCGTAATGATTAAGTGATTATTTTTAGGGATTATGTCCCAGGGACCGCCGGGGTGTATTAATTCGATACAAATGTGGACAGATGTCCTAATTTTTAATTAGATTTAAAAACCATATTTATTATGTTAAAAACCATTTTTGTAGATTTAGGTAAAATAAGTTAGTGATCATTAAAGAAATTGTTACCGATAACTCAGTGGTCATTCAAGAAATGGTTCTCGAAAATGTCTCCCAAATGCCCCATTCTCGGTTACTGTTATTATTATTATTATTATTATTATTTATTTGGCCAACACAAGCAACAATAGAACAGATTATTGAAAAATATAACTAAAATAGCACAATTACTTATAGGTACAGATAGTAAGCTCGAACTGCAATTAAATTTGACGCAATAATTGATTGAAATTTATTGAAAAAAGTGTCACTTTGTAAGAGACGACCCGGTAAGTGTTCCTCCTGGTTAAAATGTTACGTGTAATACGAGACTTTGGGTTAAATTTAACCTGGGGTTGTTTGCAGCTACCCGGGTCGCTGGAGATGTTTGGAGACGGCCCTGGACGGCTAATGCCGGTAAATAGTTTGACATGACGTGCCCGTAACGGCGTTATTTTGGTAGTGTATAGGGGGAGGGCACGGGGGAGCGCCTTCAAAGTGAGGCCCTTCATTTCACACAAAAAATGGCCGCTCGCGAGTTTGTATGCTATCAACTGTGATGAAGTATATAAACTTTATCATTCTAGAAAGGGATTAATTCTTGAACATGCATGCGTAGTTTTGATTTAATGAGGTAATACGCAAAGTACTGACAGTTACACACATGTACTGTTCAAAAAAGAAACGCAACTTATACTCCGACCAAAAGATCAAGGCTGAGAACATTTTATTGTTCAGTAATGTGTTTGACCACCCCATGTGGCAAGGCTGACTGCACCAGCCTCTGTAAGAGCCACTGAGGCAGGGTGTACCACTCTGCCTGAAGTGCTTCCCTGAGCTCCTGCATTTCTAGGGCCCTTGGTAGATGTACAGCTCCAGAGGTCAGCTCATCCCATGCAGGTTTAATCAGGTTGAAAACCCATCAAAATTGGTTTTCTGAGAGCCCTTAACTATAGGATTCTCCCAGAAACAGGAAATGTCACATTTCATTGCTGTGGGAATCACTTTGTTCACAAAGGTCCTCTTGGACCTGAAGGAAATCACTGAAGCAGAACAGTCTTGAAAGTGATTCCAAAGTGATTGGTCGATCAGTGCCTTGTTATCCACAAGTTGAAAATCTCTCTAAAATTACTCTAAATAGAGTGAAAATCATTTTAAAATTTAATACCATAAATAAAGTGAAAATTACTCTAGAATTACTCTAAATAGAGTATAAATCATTATAACCCTAACCCTAACCCTAATCTAATTTTCACCCTATTTGGAGTGATTTTTCACGCTTTTAGTGAGTTTTATGAAAAAAACGTTGTGGGGACATTTTTCCTGATATGTAGTCCCCGTAGCATCTGTGAGTAACAGGGCTGCGCTCCAAACATGCGAACGGTTCGTTAACGTTGGCGCCAACGTTTGCTCAATGTGGAATGGATCGTTTGCCAAAATACATTGTCAAGATGGCGGGCCCCAACAGTCTCGGCAGTCGTACGGACGTTGCAATGTGGCTCTCCGCTGCTTACCAAATTTTTGAGGAAATATGTGACATGTTGCTGTTGAGGGAGAAAACCACGAAAAGGTGCAATTTATTTGTTATTTTCCAATCTGCAAACTATCGTCTGTCATCTTTCATGTCGCGTACGCCATTTTGAAATGACTCGCGAACATCACGAACAATCCAAAAGTTTGTTGGCCAACGTTGGCGAACGTTGTTGGCGCACAATGCGTTCCACTTGAATTGTTGGCCAACGTTGCCAACGTTTGCAAACGTTCGCGTGTTTGGAACGCAGCCCTGGTCAATGTCCCCACAGTTAGGGGAAACAAGTTCACTGTATTCAACAAACTTCTGTTCTGATCAAGAATTGACTTCGCGTTTCTTTTTTGGTCGAGTATATTATTTATTCATATAAAAAGAAAGCATTACACCCAAATATACTTTAAAAAGAGGAATTTTGACCGAAGCAGCGAAAACCAAAAAAAAAAAGTGGCAAGCCAATTTTATATAAACTGTAGGCTAGGCACACACTGCCACGATTATCCCAAACAATCCAATTCATCCAAGATAATCTGGACAGTGTGAACAAGGCTTGGGCGATTTCAATTTGGGAGTAGGAATCAATTCCTTTTCATCCAGATTCGATTCTCAGTGATATCCTGCCGATTCCAAAAATTATCTTGCAATTCCAAAGCGAAAATACTCTACTTCAGAGAGTATTCAGCCTATTGTCATGTCGACATTATCAGGATCATAGTGTATGGCACAGGCTGGCATCATTTCATCGACGTTTACAATCAAAGACAATGCCAATAATTGGGTCGTCGTCAATGTACACGCTCATTATATTTAACGTTTTCAGGTGAAATTAATTTCAAATCGGACCGTTGTAGACTGGTAAAGTCATAGGCAAGTGAGAAATTACGCCGTACGATTTTTCCAAATTTCTCCACAATGTTCGAGTTGTGCGAGGCTCGCGTACTCGTGGCAGTGTATGCCTAGCCTATAAGACCCTGCGTGTTAATCCGGGGTCTGTTTTTACCGCTCAATCCAGCTCATCTGAACTACGTGTCATTTTCTGCAGCCGTATTGTTTGTAAGGAGTCGCGGAGAGCTTGCGTAAACCGCCACACGTCTTCAAACTTGGTGTACAACGGAGCTGGCGCGATGCGAATTACGTTCGGTTTGCGTTCATCACACTAAACATAGGAATCAAACAATTTTCAATGACACATTTCTTATGTCATGCTTTTCACATTTCACAAAAGTTAAGACAAGTTCAATGCATCCTAATTATCATACCAACGTCCCAAGATAAGAAAAGTGACCTTTCCCAAGCCGCGTCTTAGCGCTTTGTGGAATCGGCCCCTGGTCATGTATTTAAATAAAGTAACAGGTCTCGCCAGTTGGTACAAATTATTAACTAACCACTGAGACTTGATCATGTATTTAAATCAAGTAACAGGTCTCGCCAGTTGGTACAAATTATCAACTAGCCACTGAGACTTGATCATGTATTTAAATCAAGTAACAGGTCTCGCCAGTTGGTACAAATTATCAACTAACCACTGAGACTTGATCATGTATTTAAATCAAGTAACAGGTCTCGCCAGTTGGTACAAATTATCAACTAACCACTGAGACTTGATCATGCATTTAAATCAAGTAACAGGTCTCGCCAGTTGGTACAAATTATCAACTAGCCACTGAGACCTGGTCATGCATTTAAATCAAGTAACAGGTCTCGCCAGTTAGTACAAATTATCAACTAGCCACTGAGACCTGGTCATGTATTTAAATCAAGTAACAGGTCTCGCCAGTTGGTACAAAT
The DNA here is from genome assembly GCA_037783545.1 of Henricia sp. BOLD:AAB3569. Classification (NCBI taxonomy): domain Eukaryota; kingdom Metazoa; phylum Echinodermata; class Asteroidea; order Spinulosida; family Echinasteridae; genus Henricia; species Henricia sp. BOLD:AAB3569. Next base: position 108,493 of record JBBELK010000882.1, read on the forward strand.
TATCAACTAACCACTGAGACCTGGTCATGCATTTAAATCAAGTAACAGGTCTCGCCAGTTGGTACAAATTATCAACTAACCACTGAGACCTGGTCATGCATTTAAATCAAGTAACGGGTCTCGCCAGTTGGTACAAATTATCAACTAACCACTGAGACCTGGTCATGTATTTAAATCAAGTAACAGGTCTCGCCAGTTGGTACAAATTATCAACTAACCACTGAGACTTGATCATGTATTTAAATCAAGTAACAGGTCTCGCCAGTTGGTACAAATTATCAACTAACCACTGAGACTTGATCATGCATTTAAATCAAGTAACAGGTCTCGCCAGTTGGTACAAATTATCAACTAACCACTGAGACTTGATCATGCATTTAAATCAAGTAACAGGTCTCGCCAGTTGGTACAAATTATCAACTAACCACTGAGACTTGATCATGCATTTAAATCAAGTAACAGGTCTCGCCAGTTGGTACAAATTATCAACTAACCACTGAGACTTGATCATGTATTTAAATCAAGTAACAGGTCTCGCCAGTTGGTACAAATTATCAACTAGCCACTGAGACTTGATCATGTATTTAAATCAAGTAACAGGTCTCGCCAGTTGGTACAAATTATCAACTAACCACTGAGACTTGATCATGCATTTAAATCAAGTAACAGGTCTCGCCAGTTGGTACAAATTATCAACTAACCACTGAGACTTGATCATGCATTTAAATCAAGTAACAGGTCTCACCAGTTGGTACAAATTATCAACTAACCACTGAGACTTGATCATGCATTTAAATCAAGTAACAGGTCTCGCCAGTTGGTACAAATTATCAACTAACCACTGAGACTTGATCATGCATTTAAATCAAGTAACAGGTCTCACCAGTTGGTACAAATTATCAACTAACCACTGAGACTTGATCATGCATTTAAATCAAGTAACAGGTCTCGCCAGTTGGTACAAATTATCAACTAGCCACTGAGACTTGGTCATGCATTTAAATCAAGTAACAGGTCTCGCCAGTTGGTACAAATTATCAACTAGCCACTGAGACCTGGTCATGTATTTAAATCAAGTAACAGGTCTCGCCAGTTGGTACAAATTATCAACTAACCACTGAGACCTGGTCATGTATTTAAATCAAGTAACAGGTCTCGCCAGTTGGTACAAATTATCAACTAACCACTGAGACCTGGTCATGTATTTAAATCAAGTAACAGGTCTCGCCAGTTGGTACAAATTATCAACTAGCCACTGAGACCTGGTCATGTATTTAAATCAAGTAACGGGTCTTGCCAGTTGGTACAAATTATCAACTAGCCACTGAGACTTGGTCACGTATTTAAATCAAGTAACAGGTCTCGCCAGTTAGTACAAATTGTCAACTAACCACTGAGACCTGGTCATGTATTTAAATCAAGTAACAGGTCTCGCCAGTTAGTACAAATTGTCAACTAACCACTGAGACCTGGTCATGTATTTAAATCAAGTAACAGGTCTCGCCAGTTAGTACAAATTGTCAACTAACCACTGAGACCTGGTCATGTATTTAAATCAAGTAACGGGTCTTGCCAGTTGGTACAAATTATCAACTAGCCACTGAGACTTGGTCACGTATTTAGATCAAGTAACAGGTCTCGCCAGTTAGTACAAATTATCAACTAACCACTGAGACCTGGTCATGCATTTAAATCAAGTAACAGGTCTCGCCAGTTAGTACAAATTATCAACTAACCACTGAGACCTGGTCATGTATTTAAATCAAGTAACAGGTCTCGCCAGTTAGTACAAATTGTCAACTAACCACTGAGACCTGGTCATGCATTTAAATCAAGTAACAGGTCTCGCCAGTTGGTACAAATTATCAACTAACCACTGAGACTTGGTCATGTATTTAAATCAAGTAACAGGTTTCGCCAGTTGGTACAAATTTCAACTAACCACTGAGACCAGGGATCGATTTCACAAAAGTTAAGACGAGTGCATTCTAATTTCCATACAAACGCCCCAAGATAAGACGTGTCTTAGCACTTTGTGAAATCGGCCCCTAGACCCCTAAAACATAAGATTCTTTCGAAAATTCAGACTCAAATTTCTCTAGTATGGCGTTGAAAAAAATGGAGTCTGACAGCACAAAAAAATGCCAACCAGCATGCAATTTTGCTCACCAAGTTCTTGACTGTGGTGAAATGACAGCGCCTACTTAGAAAACCCATGCATACAGGGTTTTCAAAATGGGCCCTGTTGGTGTAAAAAGGAGGAAACAAACTCACCAAGACGCCTCTCTTAACAAGCTGGGCTAAGATGTCATCAGTAGGAGTGTTGAAGAGAAGCGAAAGCTGGCATCCACGCTCCGACGTATCACTGAAAACAAAGGGGAAATAATGATAATATTGATTGCTTTCCGGTGACGTCACGCCTTCCATCCACCATTTTGGTGGGCATTTTTCATGACCCACGTGGCACGAGTAATAACCGGCAAACAGAGCAAGAAAAGCGAATTGGTTGCACTTACCTCCGTTGCTTAACCTTGCTTTATGTTGTTGCGCCATGGCTGTTGTATCGATAAAGATAAAAATGTCTTTCTTCAGGCTAAAAATCGCGATCAAGTAGAAGCACTTTCGTTTTTACAAGCTGACTGCATGCTCAATATTTTGAACGTATCGCAACGCGCGTGTGTGGCATCTTCGAATGAAAATATGCTGGTGAGTCTATTGGCGCACGCGTGTACGCGCGTGACTGTTGACCACCACACATTCCCGGATGTTCTACGTCATCAAAAGCAATCAATAGACTAAAGGCTCTCTCACACATGGACAATGTAAAGGGAAAGTATTCTACTTAGATGCGCCACGAAAAAAGCACTTTTGGGGAATTGGCACATGGCCTAAGTCAGGGTATCCTGAGATCTCAGGGAATTTCCACTCTGCTAAGCGACGTTACAATACCCTGAGGTAATCCATGAAAATCTGTGGAGTAAGCCGGCTGTTGCGTTCAGCCAACGCACGCCTGAGTCATTTTAATGTAATTTAATCAATTCGGTCATGTTATGCCGAAAAGAAACGATTTCTATACTTTCCAGAAATTGTATTGGGTTCTGTTCCATACGACTGTCCCAATCCTACCAAAATTCCGCAGCTTTTAGTCTGCAGCTTTTCAAATCTTTGTCTTGTTCCCTATAGTACGTGTTGGGCACGATCAGCGTGCCTGCGCGATAGTGCATGTAATCTCCCGCTGTCGTTTTGAGAGATCCTTGTCCGCGCTGCGCATTTTCTTGATCACGCTACGCGTGTGCTATTGTGGTGCACACATTGAACAATTTCAACACGGGACCAAACTGGTTACGCTCATTTTAGGAAAAGGGAAGATGGCTGCACCGTGATAAAGGTCTTTTGATAAACATACCTTGGAGTAATGATTTCAATGTAGATGTCCCCGGCATCCGCAGTGGCGGTAGGGTTCTTGGCATTGTTAGTGGTACCCTTGGGTTGACTGAAGTAAAAGTTCACAAGGTACTCGAGATAAGCAGTCATGAGCAGCGATTTCTTGCGCAAAGCGCTCATTGACGTCTTGGAAAACACCTGCCAAGGAAGGACATATTAATGAAGATTTGACTCAGCGGAACGTCTTAAAGGAGGTTGTTCGCATTTATTTCAGAAAATGGATTCCGTTTTAACTTAAAGATAGTGTACTGATTGGTAAACTATTACAAATAGTTCTATCCCCCTGTGTGATTGAAGATATGCATGATTAAAACCAACCTGAGCAAAAACCAGCTCCGTACTTCGTCTAACTTTTGAGAAAACAGTCAAAAAAGGGTTTGCAGTCATTTCGTCCCAAAACCACTTCGCCCTGAACCACGGCCTGTGCACGAAGAGGTTTTGGGGCAAAGTGGCACTTGGGCGAAGTGGTTGGGGGCGAATTGAATTTACGTCTCACAAGAGGAAAAATAATTGTTTTGCTCATTTCTCAAAGACTATAGCACTTGAGACAAAACCATTTCAGGGGAAGTTTTCTGCCATCATCATGTTTATATCGTGTAAGTTATGTGTAAATCTCGAACATTTCTGATTCTTTGAGATTTGCAATCTCAAATTTGGATGTAGAAGCAAAAAGGTTGGTGTGATCACTACACCGTGGAACAGAGATAAATTGTGTTTTTTTTTACGATATCCTTGAAAATATACGAATTGAGAACACAATTTCATCAAAATATTCACTTAACAGGTTTATTATGCATGGCTGCAAAAGCTTGTGTGTGCTAAAAACTCTCTCTCAGACTGACTGTTTTTTGTTTTTTAAATTAAAAATGGGAGGAAATTTTTGCATTTTTCTTGTTGCCTGGTATATATAACATACCTCCATACTTGCTTTGACTGGTATAATAGCCATGAAGGACGGATTACTGATTCTATACCCCGAGATACCAGGAGCCAAGTTCATTTCTGTAAGAGACAAATAAAATAAACAAAATTGTCATCAATCGTAAATATTACATAAATGGAAAATTAGTTTGAGAATTGCTTGCTCAAATTAATTGTACAACTTAAATCACTTGAAAGAAATTTAAGTATGAATAAGTGAATATTTTTAGGGATTATGACCTGGGGACCGTTGAGGTGAATTAAATCGATACAAATGCGTACAAATGTCCATGAGTTTAGGAAATCTGGATGCAGTGAAAAGCAACTTGGCTTCACCGGGTTTCGAACCGCGGATATTCTGCTTAATGTGCAGACGCCCTAGCAATTGAGCTATGAAGCCAACTGGCGGTCTCAAATCACGGTAGTGCAGTTGTTCCTCACTGATTGGGATTGGCGATCACGTGAGCTTAGCAAGCCCTATAGAGAGGGGTATGGGGCGTATTTTAAGTGATCTCTGGGAGGGGTGGTTATCTCTCTGTAAGGCTTGCTAAGCTCACGTGATAGCCAATCCCAATCAGTGAAGAACAACTGCAATAGACCTTTATCGCGGTGCGTCCATCTTTGTCTTGTTTCCCACTGCATAGTACGTGTACGTGTCGGGCATGATCAGTGCGTGTGCGTGTCTGCGCGATAGCGCGTGCAGTCTTCCGTTGTTGTTTTGAGAGAATCAATGTCCACGCTGCACGTTTTCTTGATCGCACCGCGCGCATGTCATTGTGATGCGCACAATGAAAATTATTAACACGGGGCCAAACTATTTTATTTCGGCAAGCCTCGCTTTGGTTACGTTCATTTTAATAGGGGAAAAGGGAAGATGGCCGCACAGTGATAAAGGTCTATACCGTGACCACCCGTTGGCTTCATAGCTCAATTGGTAGGGCGTCTGCACGTTAAGCAGAAAGTCCGCGGTTTGACTCCCGGTGGAGCCAAGTTTCCTTTAACTGCATCCAGATTTCCCAAGCTCATGGACATTTGTCCACATTTGTATCAAACAAAAATAAAGAAAGAATTCAATTTCTCCTCTTATACTCACTGTTATCCATGTCGAACCTCGTGCTCATTTTGTGCGACCACCAACCAGTGAACCTAGACAACACAAAAAACACACGCAGTAACTTAAGGAGCTTGTTTAGATGTTTCCATAAAATAGATTTCGTTTTAACCTAACAATCATATAAAATACCTCCACAAAACGCTATTCATGCGAAGGAAACAGGGAATTTTCCATCTCCAAATTGGATGTGGAAGCAAAAAGGTTGGTGTAATTACTGCACTGCTTTATGGAACCAGATAAATTAGTTCACAAACATCGGTGTTTTTTGACGATATCCTTGAAAATATACGGATTGAGAGTGTGAAATTTCAGAATGGTAATGAGAAAAATATGACAAATGATACGGTATCAAAATCTCAACACCCATGGGAAAAAGGGGGCTAAAAAATGTGATCTGGACACGCTCCTTTTATAAGGAAAAGTATAGAACAATCTGTTAAAGGCAGTATACATCATTGGTAATCTCGAAATTCAGAAATGTTCACAGATTTACGCCTAGCTTACACAATATAAACATGATGACCGTAGAAAACTTCCCCTGAAATGGTTTTGTCTGAAGTGCTATAGTCTTTGAGAAATTAGTAAAACAATTAGTTTTCGTCTCATGAGACGAAAATTCAATTCGCCCCAAAACCATTTCGCCCAAGTGCCATTTCGCCCCAAACCACTTCGCCCGAGTGCCATTTCACCCCAAATTACTTCGTCCAAACACTACATCGCCCAAATGCCACTTCGCCCCAAAAACACTTCGTGCACACGCCGTGGTTTAGGGCGAAATGGTTCAGGGCGAAGTGGTTTTGGGGCGAAATGGTTCGGGGCGAAGTGGTTTTGGGGCGAAATGACTGCAAACCCTTTTTTGACTGTTTTCTCAAAAGTTATACGAAGTACGGAGCTGTTTTTTTCTTAGGTTGGTTTTAATCATGCATATCTTCAATCACACAGGGGGATAAAACTATTTGTAACAGTTTACCAATCATGTATACTATCTTTAACTAAAGTCCTCCTCCCTGTATATCCGCCATAGCTGGGGGGCTTCCAGTGCATGGACTGTGCGTTTTGTGTTGCTGTTGGAACAAAAAGCGCCGCACGCGACGCGTACACAGCAAAAACGTGCAACTACTTCGAACAAGTTGCGCGTAGGATTGTGTACGCGAAGGGGACGCATCGCGTGCAGCACTTTTCATTCTAACAGCAACACAAAATGCACATTCCATTCAGTGGAAGCTCCCCAGCTATGGCGGATATACAGGGAAGGAGACCTTAGTTACTGGATTGGTCTATACCCAAAAAATAAAACACACTGCTATAAAACGAGTGTAACTTGTGCATTATCATCATATACTGAAACGCAAAAGAAACTTACCACCTTTTAAACCTTTAAATAGCAACAAAAACACTGCGTGTAGTAATGTGTGAACTTATTTATGGACAATAGTGTCCTCACTGTCGGACCAAACGGTGTCTGAAGGTCACTTGAACCTTCAATGGTCACTTCATGGCACAGCTGTTGAACAGCTGTTTTGACTGTCAGTGATTAGCCAAGGGGTATGGGATGATTGTAATGAGCTGCACGTGATGTCTTGATGTTGGCTTTAAAAAGGCCAGTGCAAAATGGGCATTTCAAGCAACTGGTCGGCAGTATACGCCGACGATTCACTGCCTGTATCCAAATCAATGGTGGCCACACACGCTATTGAAAGGGGACTGACATTGCACCCTCTTCTGTTCTCTTCAATTTCAGCGATGTCTTGCAGTATGGGTTGCTCCCATTTTGTTTAAAAAACTAGATGAAGAATAGCATTTTTGTGTACAACTGTTTTGTGCATCGCCTTAGAAATACACAAAGGAGTCGTACGCAATAACGCTTGTCCAAACTTTTTGATCAATAAACATGCAATATGCATACCTCGGGTTGTCGTTCAAAGCATGCATGTCGTGTAGAAATGCCCCAGCAATTGCACCGCCTCCACAGTTGAGATACTGGGCAATAACAAAACATGATCAATTTTATAACTAATATTAAAAACAGATTAAATGATCGGAAAACTTTTAGAAACAGGAACAACAGCATTACATAACTAAAGAATAATGGTGATAAACTGCCTTGTAGAAATTTCAGCCACATAGATGCAGTAATACTTCAGAAAATCTGAAGAATACGTGCATGGTTTTTGTGTTGAATAAATGGTAAAAGAAATTGTCTGCAGACAATTTTTCAAAAAAAGAACCTTCAGTTGGCAATTTCTCCCACAAAGGTACCATTTTACACAGGGGGAAAAAATCATGTGGTGTTTGTTACCATTGCTATCGAAAGATTTTTCTTGTCGACTAGTTAAGTAAAATTTTGGGTTCTGCAAATTGAGGCTTTTTAAAGGCCCATTGTATCATTTGCAATGACCCAATTTTTCATGAGTTGACAAGAAAACCTTACTCAAAGTGTTGATAGCAATGGTAACAAACACCACATTAATTTATTTCCGTCCAAAATGATATTTCATGCTGGAAATTGACAACCGAGGGTGGTTTTCTAAAAAAGTCCCGTGCACGGGACTTTTTTACTATTCACTTGTACACAAACTCCATATAGAATTTCAAGGTTTTCTGAAGCATTGATGCATCTAAGTAGATAAAATTTCTTCAGGCTAGTTTACCAACATTCTTCCTTAGATATGTTACACTCTTATTCCACGAATCTGTACAAAGTGTTATCTTGCAAATGATACATAGGCCTTTAATCTCACCTTGTACGTACACCATGCAGCAAAGTCCACGTCCCAATCATGTAGATGTAGCTCTACGTTACCCACAGCATGGGCCAGGTCAAAACCAACCAGACACCCCTGAAGAAAAATATAACATCATCATGCTTAAAGGCAGTATACATCATTGGTAATCTCGAAAATCAGAAATGTTCACAGATGTACACCCAACTTACACAATATAAACATGATGACCGTAGAAAACTTCCCCTGAAATGGTTTTGTCTGAAGTGCTATAGTCTTTGAGAAATGAGTAAAACAATTAGTTTTCGTCTCATGAGACGAAAATTCAATTCGCCCCAAAACCATTTTGCCCCAAACCACTTCGCCCGAGTGCCATTTCACCCCAAATTACTTCGTCCAAACACTACATCGCCCAAATGCCACTTCGCCCCAAAACCACTTCGTGCACAGGCCGTGGTTCGGGCGAAATGGTTCAGGGCGAAGTGGTTTTGGGGCGAAAAAATTTTTGACTGTTTTCTCAAAAGTTACACGAAGTACGGAGCTGGTTTTTGCTCAGGTTGGTTTTAATCATGCATATCTTCAATGACACAGAAGGATACAACTATTTGTAACAGTTTACCAATCATGTATACTATCTTTAAAGAAGTGTCTTCAGATTTGTCCTAACAATCATATAAAATACCTCCCAAAATACTATCCATGGAAAGAAAACAGGAAATTTGCAATCTCCAATTTTAATGTGGAAGCAAAAAAGTTGGTGTAATTGTAAGAGGGATAAAAGTACACATTATTTTAGTTGCATTTTTTATATAGGAGTGTGGCCCCCATTTTAAGTGTTTGTCTTTTTTTCCCACTACCTGTAATTTATTAGTAGTGTGTCCCCACCCCCTTACATCATCAGTTTGGTATGTAGGTTTAGGTTACTAACCACAAGCTCACATGTTGCTGTGGGCAGTTTGCAGACTGGCAACAAAGAGAGTGGATGTCTATTGTTGAATAGGCACTACTGAACAGCATGCTTGCCACCAGGCAGTAACACATGCATGCACTGTTTAGAGATATAGGCACACACTGGGCCATTGTTTCAGCCATGTAGTGGCTGACCTTGCCATGACTCCAGCCCAGTAAAGATTTATTGCTACTTATTCATGAATTGTTCCATGCCCCTGGATTCTGAGCTAGTTTGTTGACCCCTTTTTGGCTAGTGACTTACAAGTTATATCAATACATGTACAGTAAACCTTGCATAAGTCGGATAGTTTATGTCGGATTTTCACTTATAATCGCTTGGAATGTTTGATTTTTGAGGAATCCTTGGTTTCAATACCAGAAAGAATTAGTGATAATAATACTAATATTCAACAAACCTTTTGGTGTCCAGCCTTTGTGATTGCTTTCATGTCAAACACCTGCCCTGTGTAATACTGAACTCCGGGTAGCAAGATAACCGCTATGTTGTCACCCTCGCGTTCAATAACGTCGAGGATGTCCGCCGTTGAAATGGTGTGTTCACCCTGATACGTATTATAACACAATGCTTGAATTATCATCGGGAAAAAACCCATTCTGTACTTATTTCCGAGTTTGGTACTTTGTAGAAATCAGAGCATTTAGAAATGACCTAATTGAACTTTCTCAAAGAACTAGAGCGATGCTACACGAGTACAGTATTCAAATGTTTAAAAAAATGATGACTTAAAAATGAATGAATATTTGCAAATACGAAAAGAATTTGGAAGTTGATTCTAAATTCAAGGAAAATTACATGGCAACAAGAGATAAATCGTCAGTCAAACTTAAATTTTCTAATTTCTTTTTGAGGAGTTCATAGATAAATTCCTAGAGGAATTAATTGACATACCTGTTGAGGCTTGGCCACCAAGAGGCTGGTCTGAGGTTCGAATCCATGAAAACGGATCTGGGATTCAGCAACATACTGTTAAAAACAATCATCAACACGGTGAAATTGTTAAAACTTTGAATTACTTCTGAGGTATTTCAATCTTGGAAATATCATATATTTTCGGAAAATAGCTGTACAATTCGCAAGATATACTCAGGCGGTGTTCATTGGCACAGTTGAAATTACATGTATGACCCTGTTCTCACTAGAGAAATCGCTTCGTTTGACGAAGATTTAACGATGATTTTGATGAAGAGATTTCCTGATGTGAATGCACGCCTCTTCATTCGTCGAGAATTATAATCTCTTAATTCAACGAAGCAAATTAGCTTCATACGACAAAGAGATCGCTTCATTCGACGAAGGAAAATTGTAATGACGAAGGGATTTTGCATGTCGTGCATCAAGCGCCCAGCAAGCGTCGTTTTTGACGCACCACTGGAAAACCACGCAGCACGTCGGGCACTTGAAGCGCGACGCGAATGCGACCAGGTATAGAGCGCCCTCCCACAGCTTCATTCAATCTTCGTTAGCAGTTGCCTAATGAGAACGGTATCGCTCTTCTTTCAATCTTCGTTCGATCTTCGTTAAGTGAGATGTAAACGCACGCTTCATTAACTAACGATGATTAACTAATCTTCGTCGAATAAAGCGGTTTCTCCAGTGAGACCGGGGTCTATGTTAAAATGAAGTTTTGGACAAAACTTACATGATCTGATGGAAAAGCGTGGTCCTCGATCATAATTTTGTGCCTTTCCTTTGTCGGTTGATAGAACGACACCTATATCATTAAAATAAAAATAGATTTACGATAGATTACAGGATTGGAAAACTGTTACAAACGGTGTTTTCTCCATGTGTGATTGAGGATGTGTATGATAAAAACCAACCCGTGTATAAGTCAGCTCAGTACCTCATCTACGTTAGATTACAGGATTGGTAAACTGTTACAAACGGTGTTATCTCCATGTGTGATTGAGGATGTGTATGATAAAAACCAACCTGTGTATAAGTCAGCTCAGTACCTCATCTACAATAGATTACAGGATTGGAAAACTGTTACAAACGGCGTTATCTCCATGTGTGATTGAGGATGTGTATGATAAAAACCAACCTGTGTATAAGTCAGCTCAGTACCTCATCTACGTTAGATTACATGATTGGTAAACTGTTACAAACGGCGTTATCTCCATGTGTGATTGAGGATGTGTATGATAAAAACCAACCTGTGTATAAGTCAGCTCAGTACCTCATCTACGTTAGATTACAGGATTGGTAAACTGTTACAAACGGTGTTATCTCCATGTGTGATTGAGGATGTGTATGATAAAAACCAACCTGTGTATAAGTCAGCTCAGTACCTCATCTACGTTAGATTACAGGATTGGTAAACTGTTACAAACGGCGTTATCTCCATGTGTGATTGAGGATGTGTATGATAAAAACCAACCTGTGTATAAGTCAGCTCAGTACCTCATCTACGTTAGATTACAGGATTGGTAAACTGTTACAAACGGTGTTATCTCCATGTGTGATTGAGGATGTGTATGATAAAAACCAACCTGTGTATAAGTCAGCTCAGTACCTCATCTACATACATTCTGAGAAAATGAAAAACTGTGCTCATGCTTTCAGGAAATTGTGCAAAACCACTATCCTATTTAGGCTGGTTCCCCTGGATATAATGCACAGAAAACAGAGTCATTACCAATGGTAGTCAGGGGCCTAGTTTTGATCAAACGAGGGCGACCTAATAAAAGTACATGAACACAGGCTTTTGTATAAATTTATCTTCGCGATTGTTTTCTATAAAATATATCATCTCAGGCGAAATCATTGCACTGAACAGTTGTAACCACTTAGGTCTTTCCACAGTAAAGGGGGCATTTTGGCAACACAGACCATATGTTCGAGGAAATACCTTTGTCTGGTCTCAAAATAAAATAAATAAGTTTCAGTTGTTCTAAGAGATAACTTAGGCCCAAAAAGAGTTACAAATAGTGTGACAACATGCCTTTCTAAAAACCCTGTGTACAAATTTCCAATATACGCTCGTAACCGGGACGGACAGTGTTACATTTTCAGCCGTCCCGGTTACGAGCGTATATTAGAAATTTGTACACAGGGTTTCTAGAAAGGCATGTTGTCACACTATTTGTAACCCTTTTGGGCCCTAAGTTATCTCTTCAGAACAACTGAATTTTTATTTTTTATTTTGAGACCAGACAAAGGTATTTTCTGGAAAATATGGTCTGTGTTGCTAAAATGCCCCCTTTACCGTGGAGAGACTCGCATTTGCTTTAACTTACCAATAGAAGATGAAGATTAACTGATAATCCATTCATGATTGCCACTTCGTTCTCATTAGCACCTGCATGTAGTAAAACAACAACTAGTTATGATGACTTTTTACAAAGGCCCGTTTCACCACAAAGATCATTGATACAATTTTCCCCTTTTACTAAACTTTTATCTTTTTTCTTATAGAAACAGTCAAATTGTGACCAAAACAGGTTGGTCCCATAAGGGTCATTCTATAAATTTGGGGTCCAATTTTTCTGTCCCCCGTTACATCTGACATCTTGTAAAATGTTGTAGTTTGTAAATTCAGGACATATTCTTTAAATGCCTTCTATTTCAAAGAGTGATTACATAAAATACAATTCATAAAAACATGTTTTGAAGGCATTTTTAATGATACTTGTATGGCAAATAGCAGTATGTCAGGTGTAACGGGGACAGAAAAATATCACACGTTGGACCCCAAATTTATAGAATGACCCATAAATCTGAGCTCTATTTCATAGAAACAGTTTATGTTAAAATGTATGAATAAGTGATTATTTTTAGGGATTACGACCCAGGGACTGCCGGGGTGAATGAATTCGATACAAATGTAGACAAATGTCCATATGAGTTTGAGAAATCTGGATGCAGTGAAAAGCAATTTGGCTCAACCGGGATTCGAACCGTGGACCTTCTGCTTAACGTGCAGACGCCCTACCAATTGAGCTATGAAGCCAACTGAGCTATGAAGCCAACTGGTGGTCTCGAATCACGGTAGTGCAGTTGTTCCTCACTGATTGGGATTGGCTATCATGTGAGCTTAGCAAGCCCCACAGAGAAATAACCACCCCTAGCAGAGATCACTTATTAAGATATGCCCCAAAAATGTGTCTGAAGGAATCCGTGTATCAGGAATTTTATTTGTACGTCACTATAAGAAGAAATCTGCGGCAGATCCACAACCATTAAAATACAAAAACACAATGGAAATTTCTGGCGATTTCCAGATACTGCCTGGAATTTCCATTGTGTTTTTGTATTTTAACGAGCACGGTTGCAAAAACCCGACCTAGCCTGCGCGACTTATTGGCCTTTTTTGCGGAGCGGGTCACGTATAATCCTATGTAGCTACGTACCAACGATCTTTGCCATTGGCGCAAGCAGTACCTCGTCTGCCAGGGCCCAAGGCATTCGGCCTGATAAATGCCCAAGAATGGCCCTGAAATGATCAAATAAAATTATGAAATCAGGATTCAACGTTATGAAAATAAGGTAATTGAGGCCAACTGGAGGGGCACCATGGCCAACTTTGTTCCAAATGTGTACTGGTTATTAGTGTATACAAGCCTCATGAAATTTAAGAGGATAGGCCATGCTGGCCTAGTTGGCCTCAGAAAGTGTATGGGGCATCAGGGCCAACTCAGAAGGGCAGGATGCCATTGGCCTCGGTGGCCTTGGTTTATTGTCAAGGCCTGGCATAGGGTATGCTGGCCAAGTTGGCCTCAGAAAGTGTATATCTTGAAGGGGTATCAGGGCCATCTCAGCAGGGCATGAGGCCATTGGCCTCGGTGGCCTTGGTTTATTGTCAAGGCCTGGGATAGGGCATGCTGGCCAAGTTGGCCTCAGAAAGTGTATATCTTGAAGGGGTATCAGGGCCAACTCAGCAAGGCATGAGGCTATTGGCCTTGGTGGCCTTGGTTTATTGTCAAGGCCTGGTATAGGGCATGCTGGCCAAGTTGGCCTCAGAAAGTGTATATCTTGAAGGGGCATTGGGGGCAACTCAGCAGGACTTTGTTTTACATGAAGAATGTGGCCTTGGTTAATATCAAGGCCTGGGATAGGGCATGCTGGCCAAATTGGCCTCAGAAAATGTATCTTGAAAGGGGCATGAATGAGCCAACTCAGCAAGACATGAGGCTAAGGCTCGGGATAACCCTTTCTCTTTGACAGTACCTCAAATCCAAAAATCATCTTTAAAAAATGCAAAAAAATCTTGTACTTGTACGTTTTGCTGATGTTACTTTCTACCATCGCGATATATTGTCAAAAATATGTTCTAACAATTCAATATAGACTGCCAAAGTGAATACGTCATCTTTTGTTGGTTGCCTACGCAATGGCTCTACACTAAAAATCACTCAACCATGTCCCTGTGCTTTTGCAATGGTACTTTTTCCCGACGGCCATGATGTTTAGAGCCAATTACCATGACAACCCATGCCACACTTTGGCTGTCTATTATGATTTTTGCTAGTAGCTGCACATGGTTTAAATAAAGGGCCCACAGAGAACAATATTATACCCATGTTCCTTACGTGCGAGACCATTTATTCAGTTCTTCCTCCACTATTTCCCTCGTCCGTCGAGGCATTAGACCAAGGGAGTTGCCTATCATATAGATACCATCTTCATCCATGTTCACCAATGAAGAATCAACTGAAAGTTGAAAGAAAATGAACTGTTTTGTTTCTGTACATAATAATTCTTAAAGGCCCTGTAGATGATCTGTTTTTGAGCGAATCTGCGAATAAAACCATTATAAATCAAAAGAAAGACATCAACAAACTCATCTGAAGAAATTTCAGCTTTGTCAAATGTTTAAACAAAACATGAAAATCCATATGCGTTTTCCTGGTCTTGGCGGGGTGTTTCAAATATTCGTTCTCAGTTGATCGGGTACTATGTGGCTTGCGTCATGCACTCTGTGGCGCACATAATATACTGCGTGTGCGCGCGATCCATAAAAATGCATCGCGTTGGAACACGCACTTGCAGTACACAGCGCCCATGCATTTTGGACCGCGTAGATGCAAACCAAAAATAAGTAAATCGTTTGCAAACGATCTAAATAATTTCATCTTTACGGATTATTTTCTGGTAAAATTATATCATTTTGAGCGGAAACCTTTCATTGGGTAGTTGTTATTAATTCAATCTTTACTTTCAGAACTTTTCCCCTGTAAACTCGTCGATTACTTTTTGGGGTCATTGCAAATGATACACTGGGCCTTTAACAGCCAAATTATGTGAACCTCCAATTTTGCAATTCGAGTAAATAAAGCAATTTTAAAGCATCTTCTTATTACTGTTTTTATGAAGACGTTGGGTGATCCCTGTGGTATTTTGGCAACAAAAACAAATTTAACGATTGTGTGCATTTTAAAGGAGATTTTCCAGATTTTTCCAGAAAATGGATTTCGTTCTCACCCAACAATCATATAAAATGCTTCACCAAAATACTATCCATGAGGAGAAAACAGGAAATTTGCAATCTCCAATTTGGATGTGGAAGCAAAAAGGTTGGTGTAATCCCTTGACGATATCCTTGGAAATATGTGGATTGGATTCAAAATGGTAATGAGAAAAATATGACAAATGATATGGTATCAAAATGGGGGGCTCAAAAATGTGATCTGGACACGCCCCTTTAAAATTGGGTGAGCGGGGCTTACTGGATCGGTCTATTATTATTAATCTAACCTGTAGGTAAGGTGCTCATCTTCGGTATTTCAAACTCATCTCTAAGATGTCGTAGTGGGTCGATGCGGTCCATACACTTCGCAAACTGCCGCGTGGTCAACGTGCACGATAACCCAGCAGCCTGTTGCATGAGTTCTACCATGGGGCCTAAGGACGTGGTGGACGCGCCATTCCCTGAAGTGCGGCTATCGTCGCGAGAGCGCTTTGCTGCAGGTTGGTCCTGGACCTCGGGTTCATCAATCAAGTCAATGGAGTGTTTGGCAGACGACATCTTGCTTATTTTTAGCGTTGTGGGGGCTTAGATCGAGTTAGATTAGACGATACTTTATTCTGTTGAAAAGGAAAAACGTGAAACATCTAGGCCTATTGTTATTTTTCTTTAACATGACTTTAATAGGCCTAGTTATAATCAGTGTGCAGCCATATTTGATAGAAAAATCCAAATTTATGAGAGGGAAAAATTAAAGTTGTTTTTAATTTTAATGCATGTTCGATCCCGCATGAGGAATATGTGGACCGGGAACCAGTCTAGGGCGAGTCTCCAGCTGACCAACACACAGCCAAAAAAAAGTTGTCAAAATCATCAATTTCGGCCTTATTATTAGCACATTTTTATCAAACACTCGAAAGTTTAGTTATCTAACTTACAATCAGTAATGAAACAATACAAAATGCATTCAATTACAAACATAATTTACTTGATAAAAGTCGGGTAGAGCACCACGACAAACCACGTACATGCATGACGTAATAATAATATGGTGGTCGACTCGATCAAACAGCGCCACCAAACGTTTATAAGGTTAATGTAAGCCGTGTTCAAATTTATTGGCTGTGGCTTAATTTTGCACACACGTCAATAGAACGGCTACCTCTAGCATGCTAGCATAATTATTGTGATATCGCGCTCGAGTTCCCCGCCCCCTCCCCCTGCACCCCTTCCCGGGCTTCCCCACCTCGGGGCAAATTCTCTCCCCAAAGGGAATAATTTTGTTCCCAGGTCCACTGAAAATTTGATGTCATAAAACATGACGAAATTCTTACCCAAAGAGTGGCACAGCTAGGGGAAGGGGAAGCTAGGGGAAGGGGGATGGGCGAGAGGAGAATTAATCGGTCTATTACGTTTACAACAGTAAAAACCGGTCTTCACGAAACAAAACACAAATAAACCACTCTGATTTTTAACTTTGAGTACATTTATTTACATGATGAAGCTTATCCCTGCAATGCCAAGTGATGTTAAAAAAACCCCGAATATCAGACTTTGTACAGTACCATTACACAAAATCATTTTCCCAGCAAAAACCGGACAGTCTATGAATGGCCCTCAACTTGTGCACACATCTATAAACCACTGTATGGTCTTAACTTTTGTGAAACCGATCCGATGGTATTAGTTGACAATTTGTACTAACTGGCGAGACCCGTTACTTGATTTAAATACATGAACAGGTCTCAGTGGTTAATTGACAATTTGTACTAACTGGCGAGACCTGTTACTTGATTTAAATACATGAACAGGTCTCAGTGGTTAGTTGACAATTTGTACCAACTGGCGAGACCTGTTACTTGATTTAAATACATGAACAGGTCTCAGTGGTTAGTTGACAATTTGTACCAACTGGCGAGACCTGTTACTTGATTTAAATACATGACCAAGTCTCAGTGGTTAGTTGACAATTTGTACCAACTGGCGAGACCTGTTACTTGATTTAAATACATGACCAAGTCTCAGTGGTATTAGTTGACAATTTGTACCAACTGGCGAGACCTGTTACTTGATTTAAATACATGACCAAGTCTCAGTGGTTAGTTGATAATTTGTACTAACTGGCGAGACCTGTTACTTGATTTAAATACATGAACAGGTCTCAGTGGTTAGTTGATAATTTGTACCAACTGGCGAGACCTGTTACTTGATTTAAATACATGATCAGGTCTCAGTGGTTAGTTGACGATTTGTACTAACTGGCGAGACCCGTTACTTGATTTAAATACATGACCAGGGGCCGAGTTCACAAAGCGCTAAGATGCGTCTTGGGAAGTGTCACTCTTCTTATCATAGGACGTTGGTATGGGAATTAGAATGCATTGAACTCATCTTAACATTTGTGAAGTCTATCCCGGGTCTCAGTGGCTAGTTGACAATTTATTGTTTTTAGCTGGTTTTAAACTAGTTTGTAAAATTTGGTTAAGCAAAACAGAATATCCAAAATTCAAATTCATTTTATTAGCTACGAAAAGTAGACGTTTTCAAAATGTTTTAAATGTACTCTACTTGTTTGGTAATTACCCTCCAAACAAAATTCTGAATTACCTTTAAGCTTACTTGTTATCAAGATGGTAATGGTAGTAATCATCCTGTGAAATTATTTCGTCTAAAGTGCCCCCATTCATGAGAAAAATATTTGAATCTCCAAAGATCGCCTACAGGCGATCTTTGGAGCCATTCATTCATGCACAAAAACCGTACTTGCATTTCTTCATGTTTCTAAAGTACTGCATCTAAGAGCAAGTTCGGGTGGGCGACTAGACTTAACCATAGTCGATATGGGCAGTGCGGGCGACTATAGTTAACTAGACTAACCTACCCCCGGGGCTTGGTTCCTCTAGTCAGACTAGCTAGTCAAACCACGCAGCGTTCGGGTGACATCTAGTTCGAATATGGTTAGTCTAGTTAACTATAGTCGCCCACCCGAACTTGCTCTAGGTGGCTGAAATTTCTACAAGGTAGTTTTTTCTACCTATGCTTTCAATTACCAGTGGAAATCATGCCGTTTTAAATAGTTTACCAAACAAGTATACTACCTTTAAACAACTAAAGATCTGTGTTCACAGTGAGTTGGCAATGCTTTCAAAGAAGCAAAACAGAAAATGTAACAATAATTTCATTCAAAATTTATGAAATATTTTGGATTGCAGGTTTCGGCGGTTTCAACAAAAGACAATTGATGATGAGGGCTATCACAAAATGGAAAAACCTCAAAAATTCAAATAAAGTAAGAACTGTAGGATATTGTACATAAGCAATTTTATACAACGTCAGGGAATGTTTCTGTGCTATATGGTTGCAGATGTTATGATAAACATCAATAAACAATACCAGTAATCGAAACGAAATAATCAGAACAGAACCAAATGAATGTACAATACAACAAAAGACCACGCCCTAGCTTTATATACATCGTTATGTACAAATCATACGACTAAAACTAATTTATTTGTGTAATCCGTTTGATATTTAAACAGATTAAAATGGAATTAGTTGATGGAAATGAAATACGCTCTTAAAAAAAAAACAGAAATTTGTTGAATACAGTGAACTTGTGGATTAAACAAGGCACTGATCGACCAATCACTTTGGAATCACTTTCAAGACTGTTCTGCTTCAGTGATTTCCTCCAGGTCCAAGAGGACTCGTTTGAACAAAGTGATTCCCACATTTTATTTGGTTTTTAACCCGAGTCATGATGCTGAGATCTCAGGGAATTTCCACTCTGCTAAGCGATGTTACAATGCCCTGAGGAAATCCACACAAATCTGTGAAGTAAGGCGGCTGTTGCATTCAGCAAAAACACACCCGAGTTATTTTGATGTAATTTAATCCATTTGGTCATGTTATGCCGAAAAGAAACAATTTCTATACTTTCCAGAAATTGTTTTGGGTTCCGTTCCTTATGACTGTCCCATTCCTACCAAAATTTCCGTCGACGATCTTATTTACTCCGCAGTTTTTCAAATTAATAACAGTGATGCATGCTGACCAACATGAATGGAACGGATTCCCCTGTATGCTTTAAATAGCAGCCAATCGCCGACGCGGCCAGCATTACCGAGTACATGTATCACATGCATGCACGGTGTTTACAATCTGCGCGTTACATTTGAATGCCTGCAATGCACTGCCAAGCGTCCTGGGGCCAATTTCATAAAGCTGTTTAGCAGAAAAATTTGCTTAATCAAAAATTTGTTTGCTTTATAAAATGTGTTAATAGTCAAAATTGCATGTCAGCTCTTGTTCTTCACAAGAATATCTGCTATATATTGCTAAGAATACAAGTTGACATGCAATTTTGACTACTATAACACATTTTTATAAAGCAAACAAATTTTTGATTAAGCAATTTTTGCTGCTAAACAGCTTTATGAAATTGGCACCAGATTGGTCCAGAGAGGGGCCGGTTTCAACAGGGCCTCGGTACGCATGTAGGGTACGTTAAAGGGGCAGTTGCAAGAAGATGAACCTGAGATGGATTAGCTCTTATTTGTCTACTCGTCCAAAGGATTATACAATTGAAGTACTGGTTTAAACTATAAACCATAAAATAAAAACAATCACATCGCTGGACTTGTCCAAAACTGGACAAGGCCGAAAACTAAATTTATAGACCATATCGAATAGCTGCCATCTTGTAGGGCAGTTTCTTTGTTCCTTGAGGACATGCATCGTTGCACATTTTGTGCTTGCATTGTGGACTAATTTGGGAGCGCGTGTGGTCTAGTGGGTATGAAGCGGGACTCCCAATCAGAGGTTGTGGGTTCAAGCCCCACTTCGACCAACGTGTCCGTGTCCCTGGGCAAGGCACTTAATCCCAGTTGCCTCGTCAACCCAAGCGATATATGGGAAGCTGTTAAGGGGAATGCCACAATCTAACTGCTGATAGGGTTGAGCGCCTGGCCAGCAGCCACCTAGTTAAAGCGAAATGGTTCTGGTGATTCCCTGATGGCAGCGATAATAATAATGGCAACAGCGCCAGGAGCACCCCCGCAGGGTGGACATGTGCGCTATATAAGAATCCACCATTATCATTAATTATTATTAATTTAAATGTCAAAAGTTTCCCTACAAGATGGCAGCTATTCGATACACTATTGGACCCAGTATGGCTATCCAATGCAAACTTCCAACCCTACGCCCTATCTGAGATAGTGAGGGAATCAGTTGATCCAATCAAAGAAACCGATTTCAGTCAGCTCCTTACGAAGCGCCTCCACATCTTCCGGACTCATCTGAGACAGCGGAGGTCTGGGCGGACCCACATCAAACCTTGCTAGGGACATGGTGTACTTCAAAGAGGCCTTGCCGGCAATCTTTTCTGTAGAGGGAAGCAAGTTGCAAGAACATCAATCTGAACTTTGAGAGACCAAAAACCTTCTACATAAACCCTTAGTCACAAAGTCGGGGCCTCTTGTAGGACAATATGAAAATTCAGACCAACCAACTAGGAGCCGATTTCATAAAGCGCTAATACGCGTCTAAGGAAGGGTCACTCTTCTTATCTTGGGACGTTGGTATGGGAATTAAGACGCATTGAACTCGTCTTTTTGGAATCCATCCCAGACCATTTACTCACCCCCAGCTACATGGGTAACAATTTAGCAAAATCAAAATAGTCCTTAAAGGCAGAGGCTCATCAATGCGCGTGTGAGGCCAAATTCGTGCCAGGAAATACGCAGCTCCATAGCAAAGGCACGGAGCTGCGTATTTCGTGGCACGAATTTGGCCTCACGCGCGCATTGACAACCCTTTCCCTTTAAAAGACAAATTTATTGCAAAATCTTGGCATAAATGCTACGAATGTAAAAATCTATCCTGAAGAAACTACTTACCATATCTATTCATAACATCTAGGAATGCGTGCATGCGGAACTGAAAAAAAAATAATAAATTGAAATTCATTATGATTATTTTGGACAAAATAGAATTGAATAACAACAAAGACACGCTCAAGCACTTTTGGACTCGTCAGAGTATTATGGTAGTAGTCAACCCCTTTGCAACGTGAAACTGCATATGCAGTTTAAGTGCGAGTGTCTTGGCGCTGTTATGCAGAATTAGCCCGTGGGTCAGTACTACCTGGGCAGAGCTGATCTCTCAACTTGTTGGCTTGGGCTCAAGTTCGTTTTGGGTTTTTGAACTTGGGAAATAAAAATTAATTTACGACTTGGAAAAAAAACTATATAACCAAAACTGCAAGTGCAGTCTCCTGCTTCAAAAGAATAAATTAAAAAATTGTTAGCTGCTGCGAAGATATTAAAGCCGGCTGTACACCTTGCATCCCGACGCCGTTGCGATTGCACAAACACGCCAAATTTCGAGCATGCTCAAAATTCTGCGATTGTGTTGCTAGACACGTACACGAAATCGTAACCATATCGCCATCGGAACACATCGCAAAACCCGTACACTTTGCGATGCGACTGCACAATATCATGATCAGATCACGGAAGAAACACTTGCGTAGCATTTGGAAAGAATTTAATTGACTCTTGAGTATTAAAGAAGGGGAGTTGGAAATACCTGTTCTGCTCTCGCCCGTTCAATGTCACCATTGCTATAGGCTTCCAGCAAACGGGAAAACACCTTCCCGGCAAAGTTAAACGAGCTGAAAGGAAGAAAAAAGTAATATTATGACTCCCCTACACGGCCTCTGCACAGTGATCATGCCAGTGTTAAATTTGTTCATCTTTGCAAACTGATCGACTCACCTGCCAACGTAAGCTTCTCCTCCGAGCGTCATTGACGGTAGAATAAGCTACAGAAATGAAAGCATGCACAGAGTTAGGCATATCACAGGAATAGATATAATATGTGGCAAACTGCCTTGCTTAGGAACACATGATTAAATTTACGAAGCATCAATTTAGGGATACGTACCCTGTCAAGTGGGTAAAATAATCTTATATTGTCATTTAAAGGAACTTGTTCGGATTTTACCAAAAAATTGATTTTGTTCTAACCCAACAATCACCTCCCCAAAATACTATCCATGGGAAGAAAACAGGAAATTTGCAATCTCCAATTTGGATGTGGAAGCAAAATGGTTGGTGTAATCACTGCACTGCTTTATGGAACCAGATAAATTAGTTTACAAAACATCGGTGTTTTTTGACGATATCTTTGAAAATATACAGATTGAGAGCGCAAAATTTCAGAATGGTAATATTAAAAAATAATATGGTATTAAAATCTCCATACCCATGGGGTAAAATGGTGGGTTCAAAAATATGATCTGGACTTGCTCCTTTAAGACGTTGATGCTGATAGATTGTGGTAAAGTGACTTGCTTCGGGACAATATTACCAAATTACAGATACATACCCCGTCAAGTGAGTAGATCATTTGATATTTGTCTTTCGACACGTTGACGCTCAGACTGAAATCGGTCAGGTCCGGCGACGAAAACTTTGCCCCCTTGAAGTTTGGGATTGGATCCAACTCTAGTGCACGTAGAATATCCATCATCGTGACTGCAAATGATTGAAGGCAAGTTGCTATGAGAACATATTGTTAGTTATTCAAGCTTAAAGGCACAGGCTCGTCAGCAATGCACGCGCGCTAAATTTGTGCCACGAAATACGCAGCTCCATAGGAAAGGCATGGAGCTGCGTACTTCCTGGCACCAAATTGGTGTGCGCGCATTGCTGACGAGCCTCTGCCTTTAATTAGGGAATAAATATTTTATAAAGAACACACTTGAATAGACCGTATCGAATAGCTGCCATCTTGTAGGACAACATTTAAATTAAAAATACACTCGACCAAAAAAGTTCTGTCACCAGTAAGACATTTGTAGATACACACAAATTGCCCAAATCACAAGTTGCATTGTTCTTTGGTGTTTTTCATTCTGACCCCACACTCCTTTGTTGCATTCCTGTTCAGTGAAGCTTGCCATCATGATCTCTCTTGAGCTCTATTCCTTTGAGGGATATGTTCAGCTAAAATTTGATATATTATTTTCCTACATTAAATCCAATTTAATAATAAATATCTAAGTCTTACTGGTGACAGAACTTTTTTGGTCGAGTGTACATAGATTGGACCTCATGAACAGATTAAACAAACGTATAAAATTATTGTTTTTGGTGATATTTCACAATTACTGGGATAGATTTTCAGATGGTCTGAAACAACGCGTAATCGGCTTGATTCATTTCAGAAAAAGGTAAACTATTTCCCACTAAGGCTGACAAAAATACCATACTTTTTTTGTGACTTGTCACAACAAAATAAGCGTAAAGTCGAAATTTGCACAAATTCGACACTGGTATTTTTGAGTTCAGCAGAAAATAAGCTTTCTAATGGTATATAACACATAAGGTAAAACTATTCCCCCAATGCAACACAGCTTGGAGAAGTGGTAGTGTTCAAACAAATCTTACAAATCTTCAAACAAAATTTCTTGTGAGGCACGAAGAAAGCTATCGTCAAAATTGGTCTGAAAATGATGCTTTTAATTGTTGGATGATGCTAACAATTTGGAATCAAATAGAATAAGAGTTACTCTCTCCAAATATTACAAAACCCCAAAAATGACCTGCCGTTTAATTTTTGACTTTGAACCGTCGTTGTAGGAAATAGAGTGCGACTTTACGGTCATTTCGTCGTGACATGTCACATTTTATTAGCTGTTCATGAGAAACGGACTCACAATTGACGCCGGTCTGGTTAGGATAGTGATAATAAAAGACGGGCATCGTCGAAACGACCGCGCCGACTTGCTTCAAGTAATTGATGAGGTGCTCTGAAATAAGAAACAAATTATTTCATTTAGTCATTTATTTTACTTGAAATCAACAGCGGCATCAAGAGAGCAAATCGAGTCTTTCTACGGTAAAGGGGGCATTTTGGCAACACAGACCATATTTTCCAGAAAATACCTTTGTCTGGTCTCAAAATAAAAGAAATCAGTTTCAGTTGTTCTGAAGAGATAACTTAGGCCCAAAAAGGGTTACGAATAGTGTGACAACATGCCTTTCTAAATTTCCAATAAAATTATACGCTCGTAACCGGGACGGCCTAAAATGTAACACAATTTCCTGTTTTCTTTCCATGGATAGTATTTTGTGGAGGTATTTTATATGATTATTAGGTTACAACGAAATCCATTTTGTGAAAAATCCTGTCACGCTCCTTTAAACATAAATAAAGCAAAGAAAGCAGCACAAATCGATTTAATTTAAGACTTGACAGACTTCGATACCTGGCGTTTGTGGTTTGTAGTAGAAAGGAGGCAAAACAGCAATTGCAGAAGCACCGACTGATTGGGCATGCAACGCCTAAAAGGAAGAAAAGAGGATATAAATGAAAGTATCAAACAGGATCAAATAATAGACTGTATCGAATAGCCGCCAGGGGTAAGATCAAAGGGAAACAAAAATGCCGGAAGAAAATATTTTTGGAAGGGGCATGGCTTCCTTGGGGGAGGAGGCAGGGGAGAGACGTAGAGACCATGAAGACTTTTTTAACCAGGTATCACAAGAACCAGTTTTGTTTTAAATATTTACCTTGTACAAATGTGGATAATATTAAAAAGAATATAGGCAACATCAATCGTTGAAGACGGTGAAGTGAAAGCGGAGGTTAAAATCGATTCGTTGTTTTCCCGTTTGTCCACAACAAAAAAGCGGAAATTCACTAAAAATTTGAGATTTCACAATAAATAACAGAAAACTCTCAAATCCGGACGTGTCGGTAAATTCCGGAAATCCGGATAAATCTCACCCCTGAACCATCTTGTAGGGCAGTTTCTTTGTTCCTTGGGAACATACATGGTTGCACATTTTGTGCTTACATTGTTGACCAATTTAAATAAACATTGCCCTGCAAGATGGCAGCTATTTGATACAAATAGTTGTTTACTGGAACAAACAAAACAAATCTTCTCACCAATTCCTGTGTTTCTTTGAGGTTAGTGGTTCCAACCTGCACAATCACACTGTCCAATCTACATATCACGGGAAGCAAAAGAGAACGTGCATAGAATTTGTCAGTATTTTGCTGCAGTTTGTGATTCCGATTAAATTGCAAATGAGTCTTTCCGCGGTAAAGGGGGCATTTTGGCAACACAGACCATACTAATGAGGAAATACCTTTGTTTGGTCTCAAAATAAAAGAAATAAGTTTCAAATAGTGTGACAACATGCCTTTCTAAAAACCCTGTGTACAAATTTCCAATATACGCTCTTAACCGGGACGGACACTTGTGTTACATTTTAGGCCGTCTTGGTTACGAGCGTATATTGGAAATTTGTACACAGGGTTTTTAGAAAGGCATGTTGTCACACTATTTGTAACCCTTTTTGGGCCTAAGTTATCTCTTCAGAACAACTGAAACTTATTTCTTTTATTTTGAGTCCAGAAAAAGGCATTTTCTGGAAAATATGGTCTGTGTTGCCAAAATGCCCCCTTTACTGTGGAAAGACCCAAATACCTTATAAATATTTCAGCTACAGGCCTAGTTATTTTCAACTGATTTTTTTGAAAACAGTTTTCTGAAGTTCTCTACAGAGATTTGTTTCAAGGGACTCACTTCTTTTTGCCGTATTTGACCCATTCTGACGCTACCTGTTTGCGTTCTTTCATCGTTAATGAAAGACCCTCGGCAGTTGTGCCAAGAACTGGATACAAAAATAAGAGGAACATAGAAGTTTAAAAAGGTAATTTGCGTGCAGTTAAAAGGTTCTGTATAATATACACTACTCACAATAAGTTAGGGATATTAGTATGTTGTCAATTTTGGAATTTTTTTTTTTTAAATGGCTGTTTTTACCTATTCCTGTGACAAGGTGTGTCTGTCATGCAGATACAATTGTCTAATCATATACAGAATCATTCAAGCGGAATGCATACCTTCAATAAAATATCTGCATACACCCCACGATATCCCTAACTTACTGTGAGTAGTGAATGCTAAATTAATCTGGAAAACTGTTGAGCCAATTCTCAACCAGGACATTTGATTGCTATTACACTCAAAAGATTGCTTCAAAATCTTTGACGAAAATTTGCACAAAATTTTCTTCCGAGACAAAGCAAAAATTGTAAGATTCCGGGACAAAACTGGAATATGTTGTTAACCATGACACTTACCAAAGATGCTGTCGACGCCATCTTGTACAAGGCTATCCACGTACTTGGGAATCAATTTCAGGTTTAAATCTCTGTCAAAGATAAAGAAATCATTTGCAAATTTATAAACACAAATACACTGGAAGCCTTTTGACCATATTACGAGAACCTTTGATGGACATGTGAAAAAATGTCCGAGTATGGAAAATCTGGATGCAGTGAAAAACACTTGGCTGAACCAGGATTCGAACCGCGGACCCTCTGCTTAACGTGCAGATACCCTACCAATTGAGCTATGAAGCCAACTGGTGGTCTCGAATCACGGTAGTGCAGTTGTTCATCACTGATTGGGATTGACTATCCTGTGAGCTTAACAAGCCCTACAGAGAGATAAACCCTTCAATGAATTACGTGAGCCAAGGGTCGTAGCAGTACAGCTATAAATTTAAGAACCTTTGTCATACCCATTTTCCATGAAGGGCGTAAACGGAGCCGCGATCAGGCCTCTCACTTTGAATTCTTCATAACGGACTTTCATCTAAAAGGGAAGAAAACTCAAACATTATACTTTCATGTACTCAAGCCTCATTCAAATTTTGCCAGCAAAGGATACTGCCACTTAGGGGGACTTGTGGTGTTAACTTTGCAAAGGGCACTGACTTTAGAAAATTAAAATGTTTATGGGAAGACTGCAAAAAGGGCAGCAAGGCCAAGACCAGGGGCAACGGAGGCAATGGAGCCTTTGCACGGAGGCCATGACAGAGGGCAGTCACATTGTGACAGTGCGTCATGCACGAGTAGTCACTTTGTGGATCTATTGTCACATCATTTATATATATGAAAACCTGCCCCTGTCATGGCCGCTGGTGCAAAGACTTTATAGCCTTCTGGTCTTAAACGACACTCACCATTTTGGGTAAGCGTATTTGGTCTCCGGGTGACATTATGTTTCGTTTCAGAGGACGTCGTGGTGTTCCATCTTTGTTTGGGGAGAAGGGATTTGGGTTTTTTTTCATGGTGCAACCGGGGCAGGTGAACACGAACTCTCTGCAGATGTGACGCGGAATGCGCGAGAACATCTTTGAAACCTGGACACGGGAAAATTAAAATTTGGTTAGTCGTTGTTGTATGTGCAACGTCCCATATGAGAGAATAAAACTCATGGTCAAATTTTAGCAAGCTTAGCCATTGACAGCTTTATGGTGACGTCATGCCTTCCACCATTTTGGGTGTCATTTGACAATCATGACCCGAGTGCTAACCAGCAAAAAGAGCAAGAAAAGCGCATTGGTTGCACTTACGTCCATTGTTTAACCTTGCTTTATGTTGTTGCGCCACGGCTGTTGTATCGAGAAAGATAAAACTGTCTTTCTTCAGGCTAAATCGTGATCAAGTAAAAACAATTTCTTTTTTTTTACAAGCCGAGTACATGGCTCAATAATTTGAACGCATCGCAACGCACGAGTGTGACATTTTCGAATGAAAATATGCTTGTGGGTATTTTTTATGCATGTTCATGTGCGTTTATTGGCGCGCGCGTGTACGCGCGTGGCCAGTGACATTCCTGGATGTTGCATGTGGTCGAAAGCTATCAATACGGAACCCAACAGAAAGGGGACAATTTCATGGTGCTGTTTAAGCGCTAGCTGAAAAAGTGCGCTTACTGTAGCAGAAAAAAATGTGCTAATTTTACCGCTATTTGACAGCCGCGGCTTGCTTAAGCATGCACATGCTTGGAAATGGGCATTGTTGCGTCACTAGTGTTTAGCAAATTTTGCCTCTGAAGCTAGCAAACGTTCAGCAGTGCTTATGGTTACGGTCTCCATGAAATAGCCGGAGCCTCCGTTCGCA
Organism: Henricia sp. BOLD:AAB3569; assembly: GCA_037783545.1. Lineage (NCBI taxonomy): Eukaryota > Metazoa > Echinodermata > Asteroidea > Spinulosida > Echinasteridae > Henricia > Henricia sp. BOLD:AAB3569. The sequence continues at coordinate 137,070 of JBBELK010000882.1, forward strand.
CAAAATGGGCTGCTAAAAAGCGCCATGAAATTGGCCCCAGGTCAGAAAAAAAAACTTTTCTTGAAGAATTATAAACAGAAGTAGGAAAACTATACACTAAGAATAAAAAGAAATTGTGGCCCAGGTTCGAACCCCACCTGAGTCAGTACGTGGATTAGGTTCTCAGTCCCTGCTTGATTCCGTGGGTTTTCCCACTATACAGAATTGTGTAGGGGTTTTCCTCCCACCTCTAAAACTGAGCATTTCTTCATCGTCTTCTCTTTACAGGTTTCTTCAGGCTTACGAGCTACATGTACATGTACGTACAGTGCCTTGGTTTCAATACCAAAAAGAATAAAATAATAATAATTAATAATAACAATGATAAACTGCAGCACATTACCTCGATGTACGTTTTTCTGTAGTTTTTATGTGGATGATCTCTCTCATGAATATCCTTCAGAAGATCATATATCTCCTCAGCGTACGCCACTCGCCTCCAGTTGCCCAGAATTGATGGATCGGAGGCATCCTTGAAGAAAGAAAAGAAGTATGCAACTGATCTAGTTTGGAACTTTAGAATAAAATGGAGAGTTTTGCTCTGGGAGAGTTTAGTTTTGTCATCTGAATTCTATTGATAAGATATTTCATGTTATTTTACACATAGATGGTCACAACATTCAACGGAAAGAATTAAGTAGTTGATCAACTTCAAGGCTTCAGAAATTATGAGACAGGCTGAAAAAAATTCCAAGTGTTTCCTCACAAATTTTTAAAATTTTCTCACTCCTAAAATTTGAGCTTTTTCATCAAATCCAGGAGTGGATCCAGGAATTTTTCCAGGGAGTGGTTTTGCCACCAGGCATGCCAGGGATGTGTTTTACCCGTCATATTTTTTATGTCAGCTTGTTGCGGACAGGCAGCCACACAGAAAATGCATTACATTTATTTGTTGGCGTCAGAGCAGGGCAAGGTTTTGACCCCAAAACCCCCTTCTGGATACGAGCCTGAAATTTGCACTTACCAATTGAGCAAATGTTACCAAATGTTACCAACGTTCAAATGACGTCACTTCCTACAAATTGCCACGTGCATTATGATTTTGAGCGTATTTTTTGTGACGTGCATCCGTTGCGCCGTATTTCGAACAAATTTCGAGCAACACGCACGCGTGCTTGGAACATGTTCCAGCGTGTGCATGCGCGTACTTTATGGCGTTTATACGCATTAGCATTTTTTCCTACGAAGATGGCGTCTGTGAACGTGATCAATAAATGAGTCATTTTAAAAAAAATAAAAAAATTCAACTTCTCAACTAACCCAACATTTTGAGTAACTTGGCCAACAAGTCAAGACTTGACCACTTTTGAACCGCGTTCACACATTTATTCATGACAAGGCTAGGTAATTTTAATCTCACCTCTTCTCTAGTAGGTTCACACACGACTGCATCATGCCAGCCGAGATCTGCAGCCGTCTTCAAGGCAAACTGTCGAGAGCGGACGTAGAACAGAAACCTGGCGCTCTCCTCCGCATCCTTGCCTCCTTTCAATAGGACATTCCGAATCCTGTCGACTTTCTCTTTGCCCAGCATGTCCGAATTACGGCTCTCCATAACTTCCATGATTTTAGCCCAGAATTTATCCTTCCGTTGATCCTCCGTCATGAATAATCCTTGTTCCGGCAGAACGAGGGGCATCTCTTGGCTCAACACTTGCGCCACCGACACAGCAACTTGCTGTTCGCTACGCGAGGCGACGCCAGCTTCCACGTTAGCGACTTCCAAAACCTGAAAGATAGTTTCACAGGGAATTCCATCGGCGGTTATTTCGGGGTGAGTTTTTGACAGAGTGTGGGGTAGGACTTCGGACAAAGTCTGCATGATTTCAGTTGCAACCTGTATCTGAGGGTCAGTTCCCGTTGCTTGGGTAACATGGACGTTTTGGGCAATAGGTACTTCTATGAAGCTCCCCTCTGGTATTGCTTCAGAGATTTGGGTCACAAGTTGCAACTCTTCTTGCTGCTCTGATTGGGCGTCTTGGCTCATGGGTTCAAAGCTCCCCTCTTGCGATGGGTACGTGTCTTGAGTGCTAGCTTCCAAGACTTCTTCATCACTCTGCTCCAAATCTTGGCTAACACTAACAGATTCAAAAGCTTCGTCTTGAGTTTGAGCAGCGGGCACGGAGCATTCTTCTTGCGCCTGCTGATTTTCTTGAATACTCTGTTCCAAATTCTCTTCTTGGTCAGGTTCGGGCTCTTGGTCAGGTTCGGGCTCTTGGGCAGGTTCGGGCTCTTGGGCATCGGGCTGCGGATGTCCTTCTTCATCTGGTTGAGGATTCTGGGCACTAGTTTCCACGACTTCTTGCATTTCCTCTGTGTTTTCAGCATCGCGTTCCAAACTCCGCTCTCCTTCTGGACTGTCTTGCGTACTAGCTGCCACGTTTGGCTCTGTTCCCTCAGGTTTTTTGGTCCTGAGTGACGGCCGAGCAGAGCGTATAGTAGGCAACATTCTCCGTGGAGGCGGGGTCACGCTCGGCGCTGGTTCAACGGGCGTTTCCTCCGGCACCTTTCGTGAGGACGATCTTCCCCTTGGTAAGGTTTTCTGCGAAGATTTACGTCTTCTGAGTGACGACATTTTTGCTTCAATTCATAGAATCTGTTCGTCTAAAAGATAAATTATCAAACGAGAGCACTCAATGTTATACATGTAGGTCAAGTAAAAAAAAATAGTGAGGGAGATAACATTTTACTAAGATTATTCCCACAATTTATTCTGTCGGTCGGTGCCACGTCACATCCTGTAGCTGGGGTCGAAATAAAATTGAATTTTTTGATAGTCATGAATACAGCAGTCAAGAATTGTACACGTACATTGATTGTTTTCAGCCGTGTGTATGTACTATTTTCTATTATAATTTTATATCGCAAAATGAATCACAATCACGATCCGCAGCCCGGCACCACTTCGCCAAACACTTTAAAATTCACGATTGGCCACTTTACATACCGGGTAATTGGGTCCTACTCCAATTGGGTCAAGGGGGCGAGTAGGATCCAATTATGTAAAGTGGCCAATCGTGATTTTTGGAGTAATTATAGTACATAGAAATACAGGGCCACTTGGAAGTAGACCCCGGCCCAGCCGGTTACTGGCAAATTTTCCCTTTGAAAAAACATCCCTCACCTGTGTTATTTCAATAAGCCTGTTAACTATAATTCCCAACTGACCTAGGGGGTCAACTTCCAAGTGGCCCTGCCTTCTTCTATAGTTCTACTCGACTGAGTCAGGGGCGAGTCGGTCAGGGCCAGGCATGCCAGGGGGCGAGTTGGAAAGGCATGATTATGAAAGGGCCGAGTAGTTAATGGACGAGTAGGTATTAGGTAAGGGGCGACTCGGCCAGGGGCGACTTGACCTGATTCCCATTAAATCTATGCTTGTATTTTACCTGCAAAGTCATGAAAGTGGGGAAAACGCAAAACGATTTTGATTTTACGAAAACAACGCAACGCGACATCAGCCTCCGTCGCGCGTCATTTCTGCTGGGGTTTGCCATTCGTCTCTTGAGGGCGCTGTTTTCTTTCTATGTGAGCTATTATTAGGTGTGTTCAATTAGCTTCCCTGCGTTTTTGGAAAATACCTCTTCAAATCCCGATGCTGCTTGAACATCACACACAACCCCTTGGAGAAATTTAGACTGACGCAAACCATAGAGCAAGGAAATTGCCCTATGCACACATTCCACATACAGTAACATGTACAACAAATGAATAGTGAGGACTGGCAGCCGACACGTAAACATTTGTAACATGACGTCATCCATATTTTATTTTTAGGAGCGCAGCTATTCTTGGGTTTTACTTGGCTTGACAACGGTTGCTATCCGCCATTACTGTGTCCATACTATGGCACGCCAAAGCAAAAAATAATTAAACACTGTTGACCCATATTTTCGCAAATTTGCGCAAGAAAAAAAGGTTGGCATGACTTTTAAATGTTGATCTTGAAACTGCATACCGTGCTTTTGTTGGCAAGTTTTTAAAAATGTTGAGACTTGTTTTTTCAGGGTTGATGGCAAAATTATCAGTGTTGAATTATTTTTTGCTTTGGCGTGCCATAGTACGGAAACAGTAATGGCGGATATGATAGTTGTTGACGTCACGCGTATGGCACGCCAAAGCAGAAATAATTAAACACTGATAATTTTGCCATCAACCCTGGAAAACAAGTCTCAACATTGTTTTAAAACTTGCCAACAAAAGCACGGTATGCCAGTTTCAAACAGTCTATCAACATTTAAAAGTCATGCCAAACTTGTTTTTCTTGCGAAAATATGCGTCAACATTAAATTATCAGTGTTGATTATTTTTCGCTTTGGCGTGCCATTAGTATGGACACGGTAATGGCGGATAGCAACTGTTGTCAAGCCAAGTGAAACCCAAGATTTAGTTGCAGCTCATAACCATCGATATATATATACACTGGATGAAGTATGCAATAGCAGTTGGCTATAGACCGTATCGAATAGCCGCCATTTCGTGGGGCACCTTTTGTTACTTAAACCGTTCAACAATGAAAGCACAATATGTGCAACCATGCATGTCCTCAAGGAAAAAAGAAACTGCCCCACGAAATGGCGGCTATTCGATACGGTCTATACGAGAATGGAAGCCACGCGCAGCCCGCCATTGTACCCCACGAACAATGCTTGGCGTAGACTGCTCCCCGGTCCATGCGATCGCTTGCATGCCACTTAAAACATGTAGACCATGATGTAGACTGGTGAAGACAGTACGACCAGTCTAGGCAAGGCAGTGTATTTGGTGGGGTACATACAATGGCGGGCGGTAGCTTCAATTTTAGACGTTGTTGCTTCATCCAGTGTGTATATATATATCGATGGCCGGACCTCAGAATAGCCGGAATCTTTTGGTCTGGGAACCAGAATTTGGTCTGGTCATAGAATTTTATTAGATTTATTAGTTTTATGCTGAACAAATATATATTTTACACAATCTTTAAACAAAATACATGTACATGTAATACTGGTTTCCCGATTTTGCATTTTTACACAATTTCTAAAGTTATGTTAAAAAGTTGTATATACTTATTTAGTACAAAATTGATTTTTAAAATATAGCTATAGGCAATACATTAAATCAATTAAATTAGATTAATTACATTAAATTACATTAAATTAAGTTATTAATGGTACATGTAGGCCTATATCGGTAACTTTAAAACGCAAGTGCTCAAGTAACAACGCACATTTTAACATACACGTACTCTGTAACTGAAAGAATAAATCGTCAATGCTTCTGCTATTTTCAAGCGGTGTGAAAATTATGGTGAAGAAACTTACAAAGTCGATCAGATTGTTGTGATATTTTATTATTCATGGTCATGAAATGGCAGTTGTTTTACCGAAATAATTTTAGTTTGTATTAATTACAACAGCACCGAAAAATGGAAATGGGCAGATTAAAAAGTAGGATTTTGTTCCATATAGAAGCAGCCGCTACTGTTAGTGCATCGTCTTGGAACAGTGCCTCTTTAAAGCAGGCCTCCCACTGTGCGATTTTTTCGCCACGAATTTCCAACGATTAGGTACGATTGTGTATAGAGTCTATAGACAGTCTCTGGTATATCTCACCAAATCGTACCTAATCGTTGGAATTTCTAGGCAAAAATCGCACAGTGGGATGCCCGCCACGAATTAGCTACGATTGGGTACGATTGTGTGTAGAGTCTATAGGCAGTCTCCGATAATCGTACAATCGTAGGAAATTCGTGGCAAAAATCGCACAGTGGGAGGCCCGCTTAACGCACTCCTCTACTCGTGCGTCCCGAGTGTTGAAATCCACCCCATTTCGGTGAGGAAGCAGCGACAGAAATCTTATCCCCGCTCTGGGCCAATCAGAACGCTTGGCAGTACATTGCGGGCGTTCAAATACACACACGCAGATTGTCAGTACACATGTAAGTGTCCACAGTACAGTGAAATACTCGGTATAGCGCTAGCCGTGCCCGGCGCCCACGCCGGCAATTGGCTGCTATTTCAAGCATACAGGGAATCCGTTCAATTCACGTTTGTCATCATGCATCCCCGTCTCCCCGTTATTAATTTGAAAAACTCCGGAATTAATAAAAACGTCGCCGGAAATTTCGGTAGGAAGGGATAGTCAATACATGAAGAACAAAAAACCAATCAAATTTTTGGAAAACATAGAAATTGTTTCTCTTCAGCCTAACATTACAAAATTGATTAAATTACATCAAAATAACTCATGTGTGCGTTCGCTAAGCGTAACAGCCGCCCAACTTCACAGATTTGCGTGTATTTTCTGAGGGGATTGTAACGGCGCTTATACCCCAGTCACAATTAGCTTGCGATAGGTTTGCGAGTAGTTTGCGACGGATTTCTAGGCATTTTCGGCCGGGGCCCCACGGGACTCCTTGCGGCTGCCGGGTCATTTTTGGGCATCGGGCGGGCATCGAGTTACTTTTAACTCGGACTTAAAACCTGGTGCGGCGTTTCGCATCGCAAACTGATCGCCAATAAATCGGTCGATGCCTGGCCGATGTCCGGCAGGGCATCGCACACATCGGGCGGGCCGCCGGGCCAAATTTTGGACAACCCAGACAATCCATATATCGGCCAGGCGCCGCCCAGACGCCGCTAAGACGCCGGCCGGGCCCCGCCCGGCGTCCGGTCGACTTGGCGGCGCCCGGCCGGAAATCGGCCAGGGTATCGCAGGGACATAGGCAGGACATCGGAAGGACATCGGACGAGTGCCTGCCGGACACCGGCCGATAAACGGGCCAAGAATTCGACCCCATTCCGTCATGGCAGCGTGCGGGGCACGCTTAATTGTGACTGTGACCGCCCTATCGCGCGATCTTTCGCCGACCTCTACACGCCGACCGATGCCTATAAATCGCACACGCCGCCCGGCCTCCGCTTTAATTGTGACTTAGGTATTAGCAGAGTGGAAATTCCTGAGATCTCAGGATGCTATTAGCGTTGTTATAGTAGCATATTAAAATGGACACAAAAAGTCATGCAACATGATGTTAACGAATCATTAATAAATACATTGTATATCTTCAACTGCAGATTTGGAACAATTCGTAATAGGTGACATTTCATACCAACTAAGCACAAGAAGAATAAGTATACTTCCTTACATTGGCTTAGAGTTTCCATGAGGAGGGCATTTAAAATATAGCAGTTAATGTAATTAACCCTAACAAAGCGATCATGTACATAGAGTGTCACATATTATGCTTGATACGGTTCCTGAACATGTAAAGCAGACGTTTTGTTCAAACAGTAAAATGACTTTCAGTCGCAAAGGAGCGACAAGAAAAGAGTTTGCATGGCGTGCGGCAATGGGCTCTGGCAATTCACGATAGTAAGATATTGACGTGTACGTGTGGAAAGTCCTTGAAAAAGTCATTTGAATTTGTTCGTTTACTGGCAAAAGCACACATTTACAGATTGGTACATTATATAATAAAATATGGCACCAGCATTTCACTCGAAACTTTAGCCGTATCAAGTTATTCTACTACGTCTCAAGAAAAAAAAAGCATGTTCTACTTTTAATCTTGAATAGCCTTGTCACTTTCCAACGGATTTAAACAAATTTAACTGAGTGAGTTTCATCAGTTTTGCCTGAGAGGTTGAGATTAAATGGTCATACGAAAAGAAAAAGTCAATTTCAGAATTCGCCACTCTCGACTTAGCCTCCCTAAATGTCAGTACATTGCTGGAGACGGTGGTTGAATGTGTGCTGCATCCGAAAGCTTATGAAGAAAGGCAGGATCACTCCAAATGTTATTGCAAACCATCTCGATCGCTTCGAGCATTTCATCAGGAGATGCAAAGGGATCTTGGACATAGACAGTTTACTTGAAAATGGCGGATGCCAAGTCGAAAGTTGCAAATTCTGAAATTTGTTTTTTTTCGTATGGCCATTAAATCTCACCCTCTTGGACAAAACTGATGAAACTCACTCAGTTAAATTTGTCAGGTCTTGTTTACATGATGTGAAATTTTGGTTTAAATCCGTTGGAAAATGACAAGGTTATTCAAGATTAAAAGTAGGAAAGGTTTTTTTTACATGCACGTAGTACATAATTCCATTACAACTTCAAAACAAATACAAAATATCATCAATAAAGTTATCAAAAACGGTTATGACAAATCTGAAAACCTCTTAAGTCAGCAAAATAATTGTGTATTCATTTTATGTCAGTTTGTTCCAGGAAAATATAAATGTAATTTTATTTTGCATAGTTTGAAACAGGATGAAAACTAAACAGGATTACAGTAATTATATAATTAAGTACTGCTATTAAAACATTTAAGGGTTTAAGAAATTTTGTTACTTTTTTTAAAGGTAATAGTTTTTTTAATAACCAATATACAGAAAAACGAAGCATCGGGTTGAAAAAATGTAATATTCCACACTGTTTGGTGGTTTCGATTTGATTTACAATTTGCTTTCTTTACAAGAAGTCTTGAAATTATATGCAAAAATACGAATTTTGTAAATTAAATAGATCGTGGTATTGTGAAAGGCGAACAGACGGTTGTGCAACACGGAATATGGTTTGTTTTGTTGATTTGCTCTTAATAATGCTGTCAGTCAATGACCCTTTAGGTATGGGGAGCACTGCAAGTGAGCACTGTTGGCAGTTATTGCAGCGCCCCCTCTGTCGACAAATCTCACGGACAATTATTCCTTAGAAAAGATCCAAGCTGGTTTCCTCATCCGGGGCGTTTTCCTGAATGTACTTTAAGATGTCACCATCATCCATCGCAGTAACGTTCTTAGAGTCTTCTTTGGTCTCCAGTTGTTGCGAGTCCTCTTTCGAGACAGACAATTTGCTCTTTCTCGGAGCGGGTTTAGGCGGTGTCTTCCCCGGTGTTGTGCTCCGGGCAGCCGGGGTGGGTCTCGGTGCTGGAGTGGGTTTGGTTGAAAGCTCGGGTTTCGCGGTTGGAGATGGCTTTGGACTGGGAGATGGTTTCTGAGGTGGTTTGTCTGGTTTCTTGATGACGTCAGAGAGTAACTGCTCTAGATCGTCTTCAATGCTGCGTTTGGAAAGGCAAGATTGTCCTCAATGAGCAGATATTGTCTCTTCCATAAAACTGGTACATGTATAGACTACTAAAGTGTGACGTCAGTTGTCATGGTAATTGGGTCTAAACATTCGCTGGTAATCTGAAACGTCCATTGGTATAGCGCAGGGAAACACTACAGTTCCCTGGTTTTAGTTCAGACCCAAAAAAAATGGCAACACACAAAGGGTGACGTTTTCACTTTAGTAGTCTATTGCAACACATTTTGGACAGTGGCGGATCCAGCCTCATTAAAATATAGGAACACAAAGAAATGCGGTGAATTGTGCCGAGTTATATCATTTATATTCCTGTATTTTAACCACCCAATTTGTTTCCTTCGCCAAGTGTAATCAGCTATTATTATATAAGACAATTTCCTTTGAATTGTTTCAATGTTTTGTAAGGTTTCGGGACACTGTAATTAGTGACCCCATTTACGCAGGAGAAAAGTTAAATCATGTCCCCTGAATCAGTCGTATAGAATACAAATTGCCGACTGGAAAAGTGCCAGACTAATGTAGGTTCTGAGCCTCGTCTTTGCAACGAGGCTCTGGAGGCAAAGTGTGGCACATTTCTAATATCAGTTCATATTTTCATAGATGTGATTCAGGGGACACGACTGAAACTTGCATGGATAGGGTCTATCATGAAGGCTATATTTTGGCCACAGACAATTTTTCACGAAAGGATGTTAAATTAGCTCCGGAAAAACAAAACATACATACTTCAAGAGGTCTTTATCCTCATCATCGGCAGATAAACTAAACCGAGCAGCCTGTGTAGCGACCTCTTCCGTCGCACCAGGGGGAAGGTAGATACCGGCTGCGTTGTCAGTTGACGTCATGTCATCGATGTTATCCGAAAACAGTAGAACATCTGTGCCTAAAAATGGAGGAGATGAAATGGTGCAGAGAGTCGCCATCTTGGAATGACAGAGAAGCTGGGAAGGTATAAGGCTTTAATTTTGATGATCCGAGTCAGGTTAGATGGATCGGAAGCAGACTTGCTGACGTACAGGATTTAGGTATAACAGAACGTGTCTGCTGCCACCAATAGTTTTAACATGTCCAACTCAGTTACCACTCGCTGCAGCTGACACACGCATTGCGTTACATACTTTCATCTAATTCCGTGCGAATATTTCTCATACAGATCAACATGTTCGTGCAGCACAAATCACAAACCACGACATTAACCCATAGAACAAACCAAGCCAGGTTAGATGAAATACGAACCTGTTGTAACGCTCAGGAAGCAGGGATCATGGAACGTGTCTGCTGCCACCAAGAGCTGTAAACATGTCCAACTCAGTTACCACTCGCTACAGCCGACACACGCATTGCATTGTTTGAAAATTGCATGTTGTTTTCAAACACCATTTTACACAGTATTCAAACATGTTTACACACGAACATTCGCAACCCGTATATACGTACACACATCCTGCAACATGTAAACGTGTTCGGTTATTTGCAACTTGCAAGCACATTTAACGCTTTGTCGTCTTTTAGTATTTGCCTTTACATCCTTGTAAAATATACAAAGATAATTTTTTCTTGTGTAACAAATTAACTTACCAGCACATGTATTTCCGGAGTTTTTTTGGCCCCAAAGCAACCTCTGACTCCGGGTTTCCCCAGATCCTGACAGGGAATCTTCTGACACGAAAAGTAGTCATTATAATTAGGGAATCCTGATAGGGAATATTCTGACACGAAAAGTAGTCATTTCAACAAAATCATTCACGCCAAGAAGAAGCATGTTTTTTACAACACAGCCACACTTAGTTTCATCACATTCACACGATTTATGAACTCGATCTTACCAAATCAATCTTACCATGTAATGACGCCAATAGCTCAAACCCGCTCTCGCCAACGTACATGTAAGCATCTCATTTCTGTCATCGCATTTTAACTTCACGATGATTCACAAAATTGGTCGTGAATAAAAATATTACCAAATACGAACAAAAATGGTAAAAAAGACAGAAAAAAGTACAGGATTAGTAAAGAACAACACACAATAAAGCTAAAATAACTTTAATCTGATATGTAATTAAATACATACATGCAACAGCATCCGATTTCACGAAAAAGTGCGTAGCTTGCGCAACTTTTGAAAATGGCATAGGCCCCATAAAGCTTGCACGTAATTATTGCTGGAATGTCGCGCAACTTACGTAATAAAAAGTTGCGCAAGTGGGCTTACGCAGTGCGTAAGGTTAAAATCGCCGTATTAAAATAACGAATTAAAACGAAAATACGAAAATTATCAATTATTAAGACACCACTACCAAAGGATTAACATGTACTTTCTGTAAAGGATTCGAAAAGAAAGGCATGGAAAGTTTGAACGTTAAGTGGACTAAGGCTCGATTTTACCAATTATTTCATTTTAACAATTCAGTTACAATCGAAAAAAAATGCAATGGTAGAGCAAAATAATGTTATTTCTCAATTGAATACTTCTGATTGTTGAGATATAAAGTCGAATAAAATTGAACAATTCTTTCACAAACGAAATATTTGTGTACGTTTGAAATATCCTTTGGGGCATGACAAAGAATAATTTATAGAAATATTGATGCTGCCCTTCTGCTGTGGTTTTCGGTAAGTAATCGTGCGAACACAAATCGGGAAATTGCGCGACCTTCATGTGTCTAAATCGCCAATTCATTTCACCGTTCTGTGCCACTTCTATTCCTCAGGTTATTTTTATCCTCTTTGATTTCTATCAAAAATGCTGGCGATCGTGGAGGTCGGCTCATTTGGGCGTGGGATGCCTGATTAAATGTCTTTACAATAACGACACCTGCGCGCCACGGCACATGGCGTCTTTATATCCGCTCCTTGTGAGACTTCTCAATGCCAAATAGCGAGGGAATGCCGGGATATTACAAAAAGGTTCACGAGTCAAGTGGTCCGCATTTAATAGTTGGGGCGTCAGACGTAAGCTAGCTTCTCGGTAAAAGTGGGCTGGAGGGAGCTCCGTTCATTTTTATCCCCTCGTAGCCAGTGGTAACAGGTCACTCGTTCCTGTAAAGAAGAGAGATAAAAATTGAAAGAAAAGTCTTAAAAATGCTTCGGAAAAAAGTCTTAAAAAATGCTTAGAAAAAAAGTCTTTAAAAATGCTTCAAAAGAAACGTTTTTATAAAAATGCTACAGTAAGTAATTAAACATAGTACATTTGAATGTTGATAACGTTCTCAACTCCGGTAAAACTGTCCATTTTGCTCTAAGCACAGATAATCTTTAAAGTGGTGCTGAGATATTTACAGTCAAACGCAAGCTGCTGTTTGTCGTTGTTGCCACGACTGGCGCTCGGTGACATTTCTACAAGACACGACACTTCCATGGCATTGGCTAGTGCGTGATGGATGAGTAACACAAAGCTGGTGCAAAGTGCGGGAAAATAAAAACCAAAACAAAACATTAATGGATGCAGCCAGACTCAGGTGTTAATATGATGAATTGGCCTTTGACAAATAAATACAAGTAATGAACTATTGCATGAAAATGAATGGATGGTGCAGCTAAATGAAGACAATGTATGCATATACAAACGTATAAACGAACAAACTCCTACACAACACACAAACCAAGAAGTTAATCTTAAATATATACAGTCCGTGGTTCTCAGCAATTTCGATTTGTTTTCTTCTCTGAACAAATATTTGAAGCATATACTATATTTTAACGAGAAAACATCAAACTTTGAACTTCAGACATCGGTAACCCTGTGAAAAACGCCGTTTTGTAAAGCCGTTTTTGCGCCCTTGTCTATTGACTTGCCCAAGTCTCGCTTGGTATTTGGTCTGTGTCCAACGGCGTGCAGCGCGCCCTCTTGACTATAGTAGTGGCCTGTCAAATCTCTTTTCGTCTGTCTCGGAAGACTTTCCGAGACAGAAGAAACAAAATTGGACAGGCCACCGGTACGGAGGGCGTGCTGTGCGCGGCCCGCTGCAGACCAGACACGGGACAGACTTCGGCAAATCTATGCCTTGAATTATTGGCGGTCCGAAATAATTCGAAATATTGACAGTAAATGTTCGATAACTAAACGTTGGTCGATTTACTTTTTTTGTTGATGTCTCATTTGAATAACTTTTATGTTTCTAGAAAAATATCAATTAAAAAAACATTTTAGTTTTCGAGGTGCCACACCCAAAACGCTCGGACTGTATATCTTTAAACCAAACAAAACGAGTAAAAACCAACAAAACAAACAAATACAAACGCACAACAAACGTAAAGTCGTACATAAATAAAACTTGCCGCTATACCAGACGTATATAACAACTGCCTTATCTACAAGATGCCAACAGAATCCAATAGACCAGATGCCAATACAAATGCTGAGAGAATCAAGATTGGTATTTTATCAAAATTTAAAACAGAAGTGTTTAAATTTTGCTGCAAATGTTTCTGCCTTTCAGTAGTTTGGCTGCCAATAAATCCAACACGATCCGACTTCAAGTTCAACAGTTCTCCGACAACAAACTGCAAATCAATAACTCTGTGTATAGCAGTAAATTTGTATAATCGCAGATCGACCTAATAGCTAAAAGTGAAAATACCAACTGAAACATATAGCACGAAACATTGCAATGTGGTGTCGGTAGACTCCCTACGGCATGTATGCATTAGGATTCCAAGTTATTGGGGCAATCAAGTGCGATGTGTATATTACATGTACTATAAAAAGAAAGAAATAAAATTTAAAATAAAATTTGAAAAGGAAGTTGCGACAGAAAGGCTGGATTATGGACTAAGGAATAGTGTCATTCAGCCAAAAGCCTTGTATCCAACATTCAACATTTAAATTACATGTATACATCTTACTGCACACAACACCAAATGAAACACAACATTCACCTCATTCAAACAAGCATCATGCAAGTATATCAATGATATAGAACAAAAATAATACCTCTCTTTTCATGGTTGCCGACAAGCTCCATCGTAACTGAAAGACTATAAAGCCAAGATATTTTTAAACTGCTCAAAACAAAATGCACGTTAATGAAGGTAGTTTTCCTCGAGACGCAGACACAATCAGGGTGATGATCTTACGGTTAGCAGTTTGATTATACGTTATCCAGTCTTACGGGGGAATAGTCGTATATTCCGAGAATGTAGGTTATCTAATCCGCTTAGCCACGTTTCAACAAGCCAGAGATAAACACAAACACAGACCCAACAGAATCACGACAATTTCGACTCGTGACAACCAGTCTTACCGAAAAAGACAACCTGAACAAAACAACACGAAATTCCTTTCCAGGCAAGTTTCTGCGGATTACGTTTTTTTACAAATTCGTGGAATAAGAGTGTAACATATCTAAGGAATAATGTTGGTAAACTAGCCTGAAGAAATTTTAGCTACATAAATGCATCAATGCTTCAGAAAGCCTTGAAAATCTATATATGGATTTTGTGTATACAAGTGAATGGTCTTTTTTTTAAAACTACCTTCGGTTGTCAATATCCAACATGAAATACCATTTTGGACAGAAATAAATTCATGTGGTGTTTGTTACCATTGCTATCAACACTTTGAGTAAGGTTTTTCTTGTCAACTCATGAAAAACAAAATTGGGTCATTGCAAATGATACAATGGGCCTTTAACAAGGCGAAACGATTGTAAAATTGCAATCGCCACAAGACCTGACCGTCTCACTATACTGGCTAAACATTGTCCAAACCATAATGGCAAGAGGACAGTAACACAGAAGGGAGAAACAGGGATATCTTCACTCTCTAAACAAACCCACAATATCACAAAAGCAAAACAAGTGGGGTTAAGAAATAAAATGTCACGACTATACCAAAACACAGTCGACGTTTTCAACTTACGACATATTTAGTCATCGGTCAGCCTTCGACTTATGTCCACATCACAGAAATTCCAGTCGGGAAAATAACCAGTAATTCGTGACGCGGTCTAAGTACCATCCCATGTAATACAAGTGTCTAGAATCGGCACATGCAACTGGATTTCTTATTGGCTTATTAAACGTAGCTTCCTGGATTTGTTGACCAAAACTGCCAACGAAAACCATTTAGTGCACGATGAGAGAACAAGTGAACCCTAAGAAATAAAATGTCACGACTATACCAAAACACAGTCGACGTTTTCAACTTACGACATACTGGAATTTTGTTCCAACATGTGAAGTCAGAAATCTTACCCGATTAAGTTCGAAGTGAAATACGTGTTTGTTTTTCCTCTTTTAACGATACCTCATCTTTTTATTGAATTAAGTTTTCTGAATATACATGATACATCTGTAATTTACAATTTGTAATTATTCAAAACTTGAAATCGCTATTCGCATATCATACAATAAAATCAATTTGATCTTTTAAAACGCAAGCCACATACATCGTGCGTACTGTACAAATTATGACAAACTTTAATTTAGGGGAGAATTTATTCTTAAGTTAAATATCAATGCACTTTGAGCATATTATAACAATCTGTTTTTGCTATTTACTGTTTCAATTGAAATGCACACAGCAATCAGAATTTGTTTGAAGTGATTTAATTTGTATGGCAAGTGTATATTGTTTGTTGATCATGCATGCACTTTATGCGCCAATAAAAACACTTCCTTTTTAATAAGAGTTTGGTACTGCAAAATCGGAATATACACTCGACCAAAAAAGTTCTGTCACCAGTAAGACATTTATAGATATTTATTATTAAATTGGATTTAATGTAGGAAAATAATATATCAAATTTTAGCTGAACATATCCCTCAAAGGAATAGAGCTCAAGAGAGATCATGATGGCAAGCTTCACTGAACAGGAATGCAACAAAGGAGTGTGGGGTCAGAAAAAACACCAAAGAACAATGCAACTTGTGATTTGGGCAATTTGTGTGTAGACAATTAGGACATTTTGAAGTGAGTTTGGATTTATCAATGTCTTGTCAAAAACATCCAAATAAAAATGGTTAAATTGTCCAATCTGAATCGTGCCATTGCATTAGGTATGTTGGAAGCAAAATACTGAACTGTAACTCCCCTTGCTTGAGTGCAATAAAGTTGACATCGTTGGTTTTTTTGGTGTTTTTCATTCTGACCCCACACTCCTTTGTTGCATTCCTCTTCCGTGAAGCTTGCCATCATGATCTCTCTTGAGCTCTATTCCTTTGAATGATATGTTCAGCTAAAATTTGATATATTATTTTCCTACATTAAATCCAATTTCATAATAAATATTTACAAATGTCTTACTGGTGACAGAACTTTTTGGGTCGAGTGTAGAATTAAGTAACATCAAAGACATGCTAAAGTTGTTCAACTCGCACTCATCAGAGCAAAAGGCAAGAATGGTGTGGGTGACCCTATCGATATAATATAAGGCTGGAATGACGTGTTGCTGCGGATGGAGGATGGAACATGCTGTTTAATGCGATCCGCCAGTTTTTGAGACGTACGCCTTACGTACCGAGCTTCACATCGGCACTGAAACTCCGATAGTTTACCCACGCCATTCTTGCGTTTTGCTCTGATAAGTGCAATCGAAAAGCTTTAGCATGTCTTTATCGTTACTTAATTCTATATTCGAGGTAAATCTTACCTGCACGATCATAAGTCTGTCAGTGTTAGTGCCATAATTTTTAAGCACAGTGGTATACCACAAGTAAAGATAATCTCACTAACGTAAGACAAATGCCATTTTTTTCTCCTATCGACAAAATGACACTACCATCCCACTATGGCGTATTTCCTATTATCTGTACAGCGCATCCTTGTAATTACATTTTTCATTATAAATTAAACGTAAAAACAATTTTCACTGAACTTTTTCGAAAAAAATTAAAGAGGACTATACATGTATTATATCTGACGTAACGTATATTAACTGATAATTAATGCATTCTAAACATGCATATGCATGCACCTAAGTTTTGAATTACGTTTTTCACAAATACGTATGTTTCTGAAAAACTAATTAAAAAAGTTAATGAAATTTAATTGTTCAGCTACATGCATAATTATGTACATGTTTTAATAATAAACGCAGCTCAACCAATACAACGTATTCGTTGAAATACTTGTTCTTGGTGTTTTAATTTTTCAAACACAAATATCTATTAAATTCATCATTGTGTGTTAGAAATTTAACCTCACGATCTATGCATTAAAGCAATAAATTTGTTTTCCTAAAAGAGCATGTTCAGATTTTTCCAGAAAATTGATTTCATTTTAACCTAAAAATCATATAAAATACCTCCCCAAAATACTATCCATGGGAAGAAAACAGGAAATGTGCAATCTCCAATTTGGAAGCAAAAAGGTTGGTGTAATCACTGCTCTGCTTTATGGAACCAGATAAATTAGTTTACAAAACTTCGGTGTTTTTTTTGACAATTTACTTGAAAATATACGGATTGAGATCGCGAAATTTCAGAATGGTAATGAGAAAATATGACCAAAGATATGGCATAAAAATCTCAACGCCCGTGGGAAAAATGGGGAGGGGAGGGGGGAGGGGTGGGGGGGTTTAACAAAATTGGGATCTGGTCACGCTCCTTTAATCAGCAAAAAATATATTTCTTCAATCGTACAGCAAACTCCAAATATAGCTTCTTGATGCTGAAAATATTCGTATTTCCTCTACAGTAACAAACGAAAGATATCCAGAATATACCAAACAATTATTGAAATCTCACAATTCGCACATACCACACTGATCTGGACCAAATACCGATAGAATACCATAAAATAAGCAACAAAACAAGCGGTGTACCTTTAACGAGTACACATAAAATCATATCAGCTCACAGTACATGACTGAACATGCAACCAATCTGACGATCAAAATAGATAACAACGCAAAACACCACAAACATGAGCATCAAAAAGCCAAAAACATCGTATAAAGAAAACTTTCATGAGATAACACAAATCATAAAATAAAATCTTGCGATCAGCCAATAGCAAAGAAAGTGTGCACAGAAGCAATTTGTTTCAATTAGTACATGTAATAGTAAGTGGACTGAGAGATGATGAAAAATACGAATATCAAAAGGGTAATCAGTTTTCCCGCCAAAAACAAAACATTATTTCAATATACCAAGCCATCTTTGAGTTGCCATACAAGCGCAAATCGTCCATTACAATGTCGAGTAACCACGCACAGCTAACGGCTGTATACCAAAGCATAGAGAAGATAAACCAGCCTTTGACACATGAACAATACAAATTCTACAAGACATGAACAAGTTTGAACAGGGATATAACCAACATGGTTCAAAATAAACAAAAGTGTGGTAAAGTGCCTTGCCTAAGGGCACACGTGCATGACCCGTCGCTACCAGGAATAAAATCCATAACCTCACGATACAGAAACTCCTTCGGAAGGGATGTAAAGCCATTGGCC
This sequence comes from Henricia sp. BOLD:AAB3569, assembly GCA_037783545.1. NCBI lineage: Eukaryota > Metazoa > Echinodermata > Asteroidea > Spinulosida > Echinasteridae > Henricia > Henricia sp. BOLD:AAB3569. Next base: position 155,574 of record JBBELK010000882.1, read on the forward strand.
CAGTGCGTTGTGTAACGCACTTAAAAGATCACATAGCACTCTTTCGTGAAGAGTAAGGGGATTCCCCGGTGTCTATGGCTGTTGGCTGCCAATGGCGCCACCCAGTATGTATCTCAATGTTAAGGTGGAACCTACTTGTAAGCTTTATGCAATTCAGCCTACGGGCTGCGATTTCGGAAGTTCATACACACCCTTTGATAAAACCCATGCCAATGCATGCACATCGAGAAAATCATAGTTCACGTCGACTTCAAATGCGTAATCCATGAGATATAAATTTAAGCTACTTTACTCTTTATGTCATTAACCTCTCTTGGCTTGGATGAAAGTCTGGATTTTGCATGTGGTTAAAATATGAACCAGTCAGATGAATAATTATGTTCAAAACGTTATCATACGTTGTCCATCATGCGAGGACAGTCTAATTGACAGACCAGATATTTTTGACGGTTTTTTTTTACCACATGGCCCAAATTTCTCATGTCAAGGCCATATCTTGCGTAAAGCAAGCTAATTAGAGCCACGTTTAGTCATCGGTCAGCCTTCAACTTATGTCCACATCACAGAAATTCCAGTCGGGAAAATAACTAATCACGCAAATTAGTACCAGTAACTCGTGACGCGGTCTAAGTACCATCCCATGTAATACAAGTGTCTAGAATCGGCATACGCAACTGGATTTCGTATTGGCTTATTAAACGTAGCTTCCTGGATTTGTTGACCAAAACTGCCAACGAAAACCATTTAGTGCACGATGAGAGACCAAGTAAACCCCCCGCCCCGCCCCCACTTCTATTAGGGACCATTATAATTGGTACGCGTACGGGAAACGTGTGCGGCTCGCAAAAACTGGGTTGTTATAGCACAATTTTGCGTGGCTGTTTAAGAAATGTACGGATGTGTACATGGTTATATTGATGTGAAAGTCACATTACCTATGTTGTACTTGTGCAGACAAAATAACCGCGCAAACTGTTGATACAACCATCCAGTTTTTTTCCGAGCCACATACGTTTCCCGTACGCGTACCATTGCCAATGGTCCCTATTGTTCCCCCATTGTGTGTCGAACATCCAAGGAATTTCCTTTCAGGTTTTAGGGGGAGTCGTGCGTTAACAAAAGGGAAGTGTGTGTTGAGGTATAGCGGCGGCGGGGCGTGGGTGGGTGGTGGGGGTGGGGGTGGGAGTGGGGGGGGGGGGGGGGGGTGTCATTCGATCTCATATCGTGCAGCATGTAACGAAAATTGTGGTCCTATTGGCTGTATACCACTGAGAACTGTTGGCCTCATTCCAGCAAAAAAGATGGTAGATGAGAACTATTGAAAGTTTGGACTAACTGACGGAAGATTGAACAAACGACCAGTACAAACAAAATAAACAAAGTCACTGAACCAAAGAGCCAAACGATACACTAAAAGAAAACAAACAAACAAACAAAACAAAACAAAACAAAACAAAACAAAACAAAACAAAACAAAACAAAACAAAACAAAACAAAACAAAAAACAAAAACAAAACTGGTGCAGATGTGAGGGTGTGGTTCTGTAGCTGTGCGAGTGAATACAAAGAATGTACTGATAAAATCATGGCAAAATTAAATGAACAATAACAGTCTTTTATGACTCGGTTTTAAACTGTAATTTGAAACATGCCCTTTAAACGTCCAGTTATCCCAACTCTTCTGATGGTGTTGAACCTTTAAAAAGCCCAACTTGCCACCTACTATGTTCATAGAAGTACAGTGGAATCTATCAACGGCTTGGTTACTTAGTAACTTTACGACAGGTCTGCTCATGCTAATATTCAAACAGGAGCACAGATAGAGCATCATTTGTGTATAACTTGCAGTCAAAAGCATTGCGATAAACAAGTTAGCTGCAAAGTTTGCCGAGTGAAATTTGGCTTTTCTCCCATGAGGCCCTCATAATGCCGAGTAAAAGAAGGTGTGATACAGGGGTATAGTACTCCTAATAACCTGCAACTACGCAGCAAACACGCATGCTACATTTCAAACCGAGCTCTGCGTGACTACCGAGGTGGATGTATATCCCCCTCTAGAGTTCGGTGGAGAGCTTACTTCGTGACACTGAATGGTCTTCCTGAAGGCCTGCCTGAATCTAGCCGACATTATGTTGTAGAGTATGGGGTTAATAGTGGCACTGGTGTACATCAAGACGATTGAGAGTTGGTAGAGGACCTGGAAGTAAGCCTTTTGCATGCCTTCCGACCAGTCGTCGATGTTGAAGTTGGGAAGGATTCGTATGATGTGAAAAGGTAGCCAACAGGCTGCGAAACAGCCTGCTACCAAAGCTGAAAAAGGAAACCGTTAATGTGTTGGTGAGGTGCCTAAAATATCAAAATATGGGATGAGACAAATCATGTTTTCATCGGGATTTGAACCCGAGACATCTGCCACACCGGCCTAAGAGACGCAGTGATATTGTCATTCAAGAGGAATGCCTATTTTACGGATATTACCACCAAAATCAATAAACTATCAAACTCAGTGCAATATGAAGCAAACTATCATTATCAGGGCAATATGAAGCCAAACTATCAAGGCCAGGGTAATATGAAGCCAAACTATCAAGGTAAGGGTAATATAAAGCCAAACTATCAAGGTAAGGGTAATATGAAGCAGAACTGTCAAGGTCAGGGCAATATGAAGCAGAACTGTCAAGGTCAGGGCAATATGAAGCAGAACTGTCAAAGTCAGGGCAATATGAAGCAGAACTGTCAAAGTCAGGGCAATATAAGAGCAAAACTATCAAGATCGGGGCAATATGAAGCCAAACTATCAAGGTAAGGGCAATATGAGGCAAACTATCAAGGTAAGGGCAATATGAGGCAAACTATCAAGGTAAGGGCAATATGAGGCAAACTATCAAGATCGGGGCAATATGAAGCCAAACTATCAAGGTAAGGGTAATATGAAGCCAAACTATCAAGGTAAGGGCAATCTGAGGCAAACTATCAAGGTAAGGGCAATATGAAGCAGAACTGTCAAGGTCAGGGCAATATGAAGCAGAACTGTCAAAGTCAGGGCAATATAAGAGCAAAACTATCATGGTGTGGGCAATATGAGGCAAACTATCAAGATCGGGGCAATATGAAGCCAAACTATCAAGGTCAGGGCAATATGAAGCCAAACTATCAAGGCCAGGGTAATGAAGCCAAACTATCAAGGTAAGGGTAATATGAGGCAAACTATCAAGATCGGGGCAATATGAAGCCAAACTATCAAGGTAAGGGCAATATGAAGCCAAACTATCAAGGTAAGGGCAATATGAGGCAAACTATCAAGGTAAGGGCAATATGAGGCAAACTATCAAGATCGGGGCAATATGAAGCCAAACTATCAAGGTAAGGGCAATATGAAGCCAAACTATCAAGGTAAGGGCAATATGAGGCAAAACTATCAAGGTAAGGGCAATATGAATCCAAACTATCAAGGTCAGGGCAATATGAGGCAAAACCATCAAGGTCACGGCAGTGAGAAGTATCTAAAGACTCACCAAGCATCTTAACAATCTGCCTTCTGGATTTCTCAATAGAGTTCTCCTTGTCATGATGATTGACACCATTTCTAGCTCGCCTCGAGTTCCGACGCACTGATACCTCCACATTGACTCCATAAAGGACCCTCGCGATCAGCGAGTAGAATATCGTGATTAGTATCATCGGAATTAGAAAGAGCAGCGTGGCGGATACAATGTACACTTGATTAGTGATCCGCTCCCACTTTGGGGATGGATAGTTACAGATTGTCGTCTCGGAGATTCCCGGGCAGACTTCATAGGTGTCGTAACCGATGAACAGAGGTATACTCATGCAGAGAGAAAAGATCCAAATTGCGATGATTATCTTGACGGCTCGGGAGTGCGAGACGTAGGTTTTTGCCTTGATTGGGTGACAGATGGCGATGTAGCGCTCCGTGGTGAAGGAAGTTATGTTTAAGACGGACGTAAAGGTACATGCTTCGATCAGAAAGTACCTCAGGCGACACATGAAGCGCGTGTAGGTCCAAGGCCACGCTTTGAGCTCATACGCAATCTCCATCGGGCCCGTTAGCAGGAGTATCAAGAGATCTGAAATAGCCATGCTGACCAGATAGTTTGATGTGGTCTGTAAGATTCGGTTCCTGAGTATCACGACGATAGTAAGTAAGTTACCAATGATACCAATGATACACAACAAGCCTACGACGGTCACAAAGGGTATGACCTGCGCGTATGCATAGTGTTGGGCATACATGAAGTACCTGAGATGTGCAAAAAGGTTGTCGCCTTCCAGTTCGTAGAGGTAGTGAGGACAGATACCCTCCCCAAAGTAACAATCAGAGGTGATGTCGTAGAGGAAATCGGAGGCGCTGGTGTAGTGGTGTTGTTTGAGGGTGTCATTATCGATCAGATAACCGTAAGAGACGTTACAAAGATTGTGATCTTCCATGTTGACTGATCGTGGGGGATCATGCACACAGCCACCATCTGTTTCACCTGCGTCGATCAAACACTGTACTCTGGGAGAACATTTCGCAATTGATAACACTTCATCAACCAGACTGCTGTCTTTTAAGACACGTGACGTATCTCATCGAATGGTGGTGGTTTTACTCGGTGTTGTCTTGAGCAAACAACCGTCGTCAGTCACTGCGCAAGTCAGAAACTTCAAATCAAATAAAACTCCTGGCATCCGTGGACGGCACAGTGGGGAAGGAGAGTCACTAAGACATTTGCAACAGGTGGTTAAGAAAGAAGTATTAAGTGGCGTTAATAAACGGAGCCGTAATATAATCTTTCAGAATCAGCCGAAGATTTTTCCAAAGACATTAAACTTTTTTTAACCTCGCAATAAACGAAGACAGTTTTTGCGAGATGCGTTAGATGCATCAGAGTTTTACAAGGCGTCAGACGAGACGTTCAATATCTCCTTACAGCGAATGTGTTAAACACGGCGTCAGTAATGCACTGAACGGTAATGCAACGATATAAATGCACTTGCACCGCAGGCAAAGTTTTCGCGACTGTTAATTTGTGTACCTGAATTGGTCAAATCTTTCCCGGGGATGATTTTGTCTCTTGTCGTCGCAACATGAGCACTTCTAATTCCCGATGTTGCCCCGTCAGTCATCAAATTGGCTTCAGCAAACGGAGGCGTCGATCTGACATCTGAGTTAAAAGCTCGTCTAAGGAGCTTTTCTTGCAGTCATGGATTCAACGCCGAACAACCGTTAAGACACTAGAGCAAGTCAAATTGCTTGCTGACACGGAAGCAGTGTTTACCGCAAGAAACGAAAATGTCGATGGTTGACTGTTGCCTGAGCTACCTCTGGAAGAAAACAAAAGAAAACATTTTAATTGGGAAAATTTTCCCTTTTTCATCACATACATCACATTTTACTTGAAAAGCCGACTGGTCTTCTTCGTGGAAACCAGTGAACGGTTGGTGGCAGAACACTCGAAGCATCATCGCTACTGTTTGTGGTTTTTACAACTATACCCCAGTGCAACAAACACGACAAAAAGAACCATTTCGTTTTCTGCCCAAATGTCAAAAGTATAATTGTTAGTGTCTCCAGATACTTAATGTTGTGTGTGTGCAATCTTTGAAATTACAGATCGGAACAGCACCGGTGGTACGTTAGGTTGTGCTGTTTTTAGCCCATGGGATTATTGGAAAACAGCACTTGATCAAGTGGCTGTCAATTCTTCTATCAACCTTCGCAGCAATCTGCCCTAACATATAGATAACGCCCCGATGATCTGATCTCCATGAATGACAGCAGCCCAACCAAACCCCGCGCAGTTGATTCGGCCTCAAGATGTCGATCAAACCTCCTCGATTGCATATTAAAACTCGTGCTTGGGCGAAGCTTCACTAATTTTATTTCACGGCTGAACAGTTTGATCTTGCGGCTCAGTAAACCTCACTCAAATTGGGCAGGATCTCTGATATATTAAACGCCAATATCTGACGTTGTGTCGCCACGAGTCTTGTTATTCGTTCAATTCTTCGGGCGATAGAGGACGACGCTTGATATGTCATTAACCCTTATGCCAACTGACATCCCACATCATGTACAACTGAGCGATTCGACTTTTGAAGAACCGCAAAATACGTTCAGTTTTACTTCCATAAGTCAATAGGGGAGAAACTCTTCTTTTCGACAAAGGTATAATAACCGGTAATGGGTACGTAAGGAGACATTTCCATAGAAACCTGCACAACACTTTAATGTCACTTATCTTTTTATTTTTACACGAAGCTAACGAACTGGAATTTGAAACATTAATGGTTTGTGCCTTAATAAGTCAGGTTTGTGCCCTAATAAGTAAGGTTTGCGCCCTAACTTTTTAAATTTATTTTTGAAAAATAGGAAGACTAATTCCAAATGTCCCCCCAAGTCTCCTTTTGTTTTACCCCCCTAAGGTGTCTCCCTAATAACCTATTTGTAAAAATAAATGTAGAGGCAAACATTATAAGATAAACAGGTACTGACAAAAAATAAACACAACTAAAAAATCATATCAATTTCGTCAATAGTTTGAGCTGTGTTTTATTATTATTATTTATTCGGCCATTGAACAACAACTTTTACAACGTGCAAACATACAAACCATAAATACAATAAACAAAACTTAACTGAAACAAAACTACCCAATTCAAGCTGGCCAGGGCCGACAAAAGTATAATAAAACACTGTTGCTCGAAAGCCTGTCGACCCAAACGTTGGCAATTTGTTTGATTTTTCCCGGCGGAGGTGACCGTGAAATTTATACCCAAATATCAAGAAGTCTCACAGGATGGAAATGGGATTAAAAGGTAAGATCTGTCACAGAGCTCGGGCTTTCTCTAATCTCGCTGAATCAACAACCAGTTGGGACCTGTTAGATTGAGCTTGTTTGACCCCGTTTGACCGAACCCTGGTCCTACTCGGCACAACACCATCTAACGTTGGTATGCCCACATCAGAAAGACACTTTGCACGTAGCTACTACAGCTGTAACTTCAATATTTTAGAGTCGTGTACAAACTTACCATGAACACCAGAGCAACGTTGTTTGCATGTCAATTTTGTCAAAATGTGTTGTAGGAAACTGCAACAGCCAAATTACTCTACCCAGACCGCATTTGATGCACTTCGTAGTAGTTATTATGAAAAAAATGTAATATGTTGTCTTTTGCATACATGTAGTCTTAAAGCGTGTAGATTTCGTCTCAGTGTGTAACTAGACTAGGTCTGATCTTTACTTGTAAAATAGAGCCGTTACCATGCCAACGAAACAAGCTACAAGGGACAGGAGTTCAAACCCCTGGGGTGGATTGCAATAAAACGCACTTACCAGTTAGTGCACTATGGCCAAAGTGCACTAAGAAAACGAACTAGCATTAGTCTACTTACGAAAAGTCACTAGCCAGTTTCAATACAGATTTTCAAGTTCACTAACGTAAGTGTACTTTTTGCTGCTGTCAAAATGGCGGTCATTAACAGCGATAAAATCGTTTTCAATCGCAAAATTAGCGGAAATAGGAAGATTTATCTGGCGATTCAGGCTTGTAAGATGTGTATTACGTCGAATACGTCGCTATTTTGATGGGCAGTTTAATGTTAATCCACTGTGGATGTGTTGAATGGCTTCCGATTTCGGTCCCAAACCGGAGCAATCGCACTCAGCTCATATGCGATATAGCGAGCGTGCGCGCGGGTGCCGTTGAAAAAAAAATCATGACTGACATGCAAGACACAGAAAAAAAAAACTTGCAGACGAAATGTGTCATCCTACCTCAACCTTGGCCTTCTTCAAACCGGTGCACATTATCGATGTTTACTGTCAGTTTCTAATTCTTGAAATGTGTTCAAAACAAATGTACACGTACGTACATGTATGTACATCCAGGATTTTTCAGTAGACGTAGCAAGTTACAAAAAGTATGTCTAAACCACAGTGGTATAAACGGCCAAAACAAATGTTGGGCAACTGCTGCCGGCCTATAGCTCCTACATGCACACACACCGGCCACGAGCTACCTATGCCACAAAATGTATCAATTTATTTTTTACGCGCGCGCGTTTGCGAGTAAAGTAATACATTACAGAATGATACCTCATGCAAGTAAATAAATAAACAGTCAATATCCAAAAGGTGTCTTGAAAACATTTTGGCGGATATGTGCGATAAATGGTAGGCATATTTTTTTCCAATGTAGTTTGTGTCTATCATACATTCGAAATAAGAATCATTTCTTTTCCATGACACATCCATGATTTCGTGAAAAAGATAGCCTACACATGCTCTAGAAAAAAATACAAACATAGCGTAGTTGTCCGTGCATTTTTCAAGTGCAACAGACGACACGGTCGTTCCCCCGCCTCCCACCACAAAACGTAATAGGAAAGCATTGGTTAGACAGGTTTGTAGTAGACTAAGAGAAAGTGGTGTTAGTGTGCTATGTTTTAGTGTACTTTTCTTTATTGAAACCGTCAAACTAAGTGCACTAATCAAAACGTACTTGGGGTGACGCGTTTGAAGTCGCGTGACGTAATTTTAGTGCACTAACTGGTTAGTGCGTTTTATTGCAATCCACCCCAGGTTTCAGAGTAACCCCCTGGACAGAATGAAGTCCAAAATTTACGATATATTTGTGCATTTTTACGAGGCAACAGTAACCCCGCACGACCTGAAAATAACACATGAAATCGTTGCACGTGTTGGGCAATATAAGGACCTAAATGTGTGACGTCAGTTGCTGTGGAAATATGATTAAGCAGTCGGTTGCAACGTCCATGACAAAAGCAAGCGGTAGAGATACATTTTAAAGCACAATTTGCCTTGGCAGCTGTGATACGTAAAGAGATGACGCGTGCACTTTGGCTCTCCATACAAATGTAAAACAGAATTCATGCATGCGTACCTCAGACATTATTTGGAAACCGAGAAGATCATTTTTAATCAAGTAGGCATATTCCCCATTTTGAAGCACACTTTTGAAGCACAAAGTAGCAGACGTAACTTGGACACCAAACGTTTTTGGACACCTGATTGTAGAACCGACTCTTTTGTAAATAAATTGCTGAAGTTGACAGACTATCTGAGGGCGGGTTTCGCGGTATCACTTTAAGATGTTACTTTAGGATCATATCGCTTCACTTTAGGAACGGAAACGAAGGACGCGATAGTAATGACTGTTTGTACAAGCACGAAAACAAACACAGTGGATGGAAAAATTACATCAGAATTAAAAGGATGGCTTGATGTGGGAGGAAGATGGGAGGCGATGAAAGGTTCTTCCGATGCGGTTAGAGTCCGCTATAACACTTAGCCAAGGCGCGAATGATCAAACATGTTGAACTGATTCCGGACGTCATCAAACATATACTATTTGTCTAGGCCTATATATAACGCATTCTACAGCCATTAAGATTATGTAAAGAAAGCCGCAATCAGCCACAAAATAAAAGGGGACGATGTTGGCATTACCACGTCAAACCATGGCGACTTATCTCATATAGGTTTGAGAGCCAAAACGTAAGAAGAAAAGTCAAACGAAATGATTTTGACATTTGCATGTCTACATCAGGAGCTAATTTCATAAAGTTGTTTAGCAGAAAAATTTGCTTAATCCAAAATGTGTTTGCTTTATAAAAATGGGTTAATAGTCAAAATCTTATGTAATGTGTATTAAAGTTGATTGGTGTTCTGTTATTCTTGTTAAAAACACAATTAATATAGGCCTACATGTACAATTTTTATAAAGCAAACAAATTGTTGATTAAGCAAATCTTTCTGCTAATCAGCTTTATGAAATTGGCCCAAGGTTTGCAAGGTATATTCACACCGAACCTTTCCACGCGTTATGGCGCTGCGTATTTCGGCATGGAGCTGCGTATTTCGTGGCACGAATTTGGCCTCACGCGCGTATTGCAATTGACGAGCCTCTGCCTTTAAGTTACGACAAATTCATGCTAAAGCACTTTTCGACTTGCACTCGTCAGAGCAAAACGCAAGAATGGCATGTGACGCCAAGGCGTGATGAACTGAAAATCATACAAATCACAAAAACGGCTGACTCCCACCTTCTGTGGTTTTCAGTGCATGCTTCGGTTCACACCAAATTGCCTCCCTGAACTGCATTTTTTGTGAGGCGACGCGTGTCACATTACCCGCGTAGCGCCTGAAAAAAAGAGGCTCGGAGTGAGAATGCCGTCAGTTAGGTAAATATGGAGTAAACATTGCGCAGGAAGAAACATGTCCATGTTTAACACAAGGTGAATATTACCAACTTACACAAAAACAAATTAAGCACATCTTACACTAGACCTATCAAGTGTGGCGTTATTTACACTATCCTCAGGCCGTATATGTATAGGAATGTTCGCAGGACATGATGTTAAGACGGTGAAAGAGTACCCCTGCGTCGAAAATCGTACGCCGATAATTGCCTCTTGTAAGATTAGCAAGATTGACATTTCGCAGATGTAGTTTGGATTTGGAGCGATTTCTTTTCCTAAAATAAAGACTTTTCCCCCAATTCGCCTCTGGTGGGGATTTCTCGAGTAGAGAATTTTAAAGTAAAGGTCTAGTATCAACTAGACACGTTTTGGGTACGTCTATACTGACATACATGGTAAAACAGGAAGAAGATTCGCTAAAAATGGGAAAGGTTTAGAAAGGGAATGAAAGGACAGTGCTCCCTGCGGGAAGTTGAAATTGGATCATTTGGTCCCTACTTCGTCAGCCTGATTCGAGATGGTGTCAGACAACCATAGAGGGCTAACTAAGTTAAGAGGGTTTGTGGCAACCCTCAAACGGATTATTCAAGATAATCCCTTGCATAATTACATCAGGGAATTTTGCCAGATTACCGGCTTAAACCGCAAAGGATAGAAATGGAATGTTGTGAATCAAACACAAATAAATAAAATGGGAAAAGTACAAATAAATCAGAATCGTGTATTTTTCCGGTTGCTTTAGTAGCCATTTTGATATTTTTGGTCAAAACGCAAGAAAACAAATGCAAAGTGAATTTAAAATTATGAAAATTTTGACGCTGTTCGTCGACTTTGGAGTACAAAATCGCCTTTGAATCGCCTTAGTTTGTGTTCTATCATTCTTTACACTATAGTTTTCATCTGTATATTAAACAGAATGTATCAAGGCACCATAATCCATTACGATTACGTATAAAGAAGCCTCATGAACTGAAAATAAGAGAGAAATTGGACATTAACAATCTGTTTCTTTCATTAGCCACACTGGGTGAACAAAACGCCGTAATAACCGAAGATTATGAAGGCACTGAGAGCCAGCCATGCCTGGCATGTAGCGATGAGAGGCAGTCTTATTAGAAAAACGTGTGGAATTACTTCTAAAAGGTGACCAATTTCGTTCTGAATTCGACCTATATCTTACCAATGTAGGGCAGAGCAGCAAAATGAAAATGTATATCTCGTTTTCTAGTTCAACTTATGACAAAACTAGACGATATTTAAGCATATATATTGTCACCTTCTTTATAACAATCAACCGGTGAAAAATTGGGAGATGGGGAGGGTATATGTGACCCGCTCTGCAAAAAAGGGTCTTAAGTCGCGCTGGCTAGTATTCTTTTTGCGACCATCAAAAGAAATCCGCGGCAAATCCACGCTCAATAAAATACCAAAACACAATGGAAATTCCTGGCGGTGCCCAGATACCGCCTGGAATGTCTGTGTTCCCCCTGGAATGTCTGCGTTACGCCTGGAATTTCTTTTGTGTTTAGGTATTTTAATGAGCGTAGAAATGCCACAGATTTCTTTTTATGGTCGCAAAAAGAATACTAGCCAGCGCGACATAAGACCCTTTTTTTACATATCGACATTGAGGTCTCATCAACGCCACAGGAATTACACTGCGCCAGCACCTGCAAGCGGCGCAGAGAAAACCGAAAATGATTTGAGAAAGCAGTGACGTGTAAAATGAAAGCACCTGCCCTAACCGATCGACGACCATACAAAGGCCAGAGAAGGCCTATTGCAAGGGCAAGGTGCATTCTTAATAAGACCTCAATTATTTTATTTCGAACACACCAATGCCAACTGCTTACCACTGCATAGCGGTCGGCGCGTGTAACCAAAAGGCAATGGCTTCATCGACTGGTTCAACTAAACTATGCATGAAACAATATTAAATGGATACATAACAAGAAAAATCCGGGAATCATGAAAAGCATATACAGTTAAGGTAAAAATTATAAATGCAACTGTATGCAACCAAGTGTTAAAACTGGTGTGCTTACACCATTTTTGTAACAGTCTTTACTAAAGTCTTGATTTTGTGAAATTCCTGACGTGCATGCAGTACTTAAAACATAGCTTGCACACCTTGCAATGGTTCGGGTAGTCCTGTTTACCATTTTGGGTGATGATGGTAGTGGTGTACATGTATTTATACTTCTGACTTCAACTGCATGTGCAAAGCTGTATAGATTGTTTATATGCAAAGCTGCATTGTAAAAAATAATTCGAAAAGGTAAATTATCAACAAAAGGGTTATAATGAAAGACACGAAGCTGTTTTTCACGCTATCCAAGAAAATTAAGGAAGCACACGCTCCCTTTATAGCAATCGCATGGACCAAATCGATAAGATAGCAAACATACAAATAAATCATGAGGTTGCAATCAGACCAAAATACCACATCGCGTCGTTCACAGATCGATATGTATATCAAGGTGATTCACCAGAGGGCCAGCCACTATACAATCACTGCGGCCATCGAGGAAAACGAGGTTACCAATTAGTAAAGTATACCAGGTGAAAATGTAGTCCTTGGTCGCATCTCATTGCTCATTTTAACCTTAAGTTAGTAGCACTGACCTATATACAATGGATTGGGTAAGCCACTCCCTGAAGGTAGCAACCGTCTGCCATCTTGGTTTAGGGAAAACAATACCTTGCCAGTGATGGTTATACTGCCCTCACAAGAGTAGGCCCTACATGTGTTATGTGGAATGCAAGCGATCGTATGGACCGGGAAGCAATCTGGGCAAGATATACACAAATCCGGTAACTAACGTCTCAGTCCTTCCCTGTATATCCGCCATAGCTGGGGGGCTTCCAGTGCATGGAGTGTGCGTTTTGTGTTGCTGTAATCACAACGAAAAGCGCTCATCCATTACATGCACGCGACGCGCCCCCTTCGCGTACACAATAGTCATGTTCAGACGGGCACTATACCTTCGAAGGTAAAGTTAACAACGACAGTCCCACTAACAACGACGCGTGTCCACACGGTGCTTTAACAACGACGCGCAGGCATGCACACGGCCCATATACCAATGGTGCGCGCTCGTAAGTAGCGCGCTACTCATAAGATTTCTCGTGGGTAAATCGTCGTTGGTAACTTGTAAGTAAGTGCGTCCACACGGTCACTACGTACGAGCTTACTCACGAGTGCCCACTACCAACGACTTACTTATTTAACAACGATCGTCTGAACGCACCTAATCCTACAAGACGAGCAACCTGTTCAAACAAAAACGCGCAACACCTCAGCAACATATAAACCACAGTTCATTCATTCAATGGAAGCACCCCTCCCCGCTCCCCCTCCCAAGATATGGTGGATATAAAGAAAAGGAGTCCTTAGCTCTCGGATTTGTGCATAGGAGCGGAAAGGGTGATTGGTGTCTGGAAAATAGGGTCATGCGGACACTCTAAGAGTGTTCACTTTCATACTTTCGTCTTGAGAGGCACCTGAGACCAAACTACCACCAAGGCCACTATTGCTTCCCTTGCTTAAGATATCTACAAGGTGCCAATCTGCGGGAACCAGATGGATTATGTGAATCTGTAACTGATCACAACCATTGCGTGTGGCAGTCTTCACGGCCATGTCTCAAACTTCGCAGTCGTGTGATGAATAGTTAATGAAAACCTAATGAGCCTGATAAGGCAAATCCAAGTCCGAGGCCCGAGGACAAGGCCGTGTGTTTGAAGGAGAAAGACGTCCATGCATGCATCGTTGCGTCCATATAGCGTGTGATATGACGATAATAATCTATTAAATACAGGTTCAGGGTTGGGAACGTATAAAGATCGTCCGATGGTTTGTCTTTGGCATAGACCACACATGAATGAGCGTGAGTAAGGACACCAGACAAAATCCTAACCAGTATGATACACGTTAGGGCGACCTGCCTTATACCAGTGCGAACAAAACATGGTACTATACACGGGATCAGTGCGAACAAAACATGGTACACGGGACCACGTTCCACATGTTCGCAGTGCTTTCTGGCGATAAAACAGGCATATTGTTCCAAGAGAAACTCTAAATTTAAAATCTTCGACAAGATTAATTTTTGTGCATTGTGCGCATCTCTCGTGAAGCATGCTGGGTTGTTTTTGTACCAAACAAACATACGCGGCCAATGATACAGACGATATTGGTATAGGGAGTAGGGTTCATTCCCTCTGTCATATGGCTGGGAGCGCCAACCGGTTCACGAACTGCACGTTATGTTGTTGCTAAATCAAGCAATGTACAAAGTGTAAATAAACTATCTTACAAACCACCGCGAAGTGACGACATGCAATCGGTTCAACAGTAAAATATACACTTCATGCACCGGATGGTCTCCGCTAGTGGCGGATATATGGATGAGTTTCTACAGCTCGCGAACGCGTCAATGCGTGATCTTTAAAGGGCCTGTGACATGCTAAACAACTTTGTGCCTAAGCTTTGCTTCATAATGACGGATTACTTGTTCAGCAAGACATACTATTGTTCGTTTGGATGTAAAATCAATAAAAGGTGGCCTTTTCCAACTTTGAAGATTTCATTGCAATAAATCACAGACAGAGGGCGCTGTTTTTAGTGCATCACGACAGAAGGGAAAAATTAAGAAAAAACATAAGACTTCAAGTTGGACTTGTGGCAAATTGCTGCAGTTTCTACCCCCAGTTTTGTCATGGCTTACAGCAGGCGACATGTAAAACAAACTCAAACAGCCATGGATTACAAGTTTCAGGAAAATTGAGAATAAAGTGGAATCTTTTGTACGCAGTTGAATGTGATTTTCCTGTGTTTGCCTCTTGTGACATCGTGACCTTGGTCATGAATATGCATATTTTCATTAGCATAAAAACTAAACACCTTTGTTTTAACCTCCAAAGCAAGCTCCAAATATGATTTTTATGACTTTGACTGAGTAGAGTGGTTTTAAAGCATAGATTTCATTGATAAAAATCCTTAAAAAGGGGCCCTTTAAGTTTATTTGTCAGCCCCAATGAATGTGGTCATTTTGTACAAGCGCTCATCCTACCCTAAAGGGAGCTATCAAATGTTCCAATTTGACTCTAAAAGTGCCACTCTGCGTCTACGCATGTTGACGTATGTTAAGGGTTTTTATAAATGGCTTTCGCACGCGTGCATCTTGCCCATTCGTAACTCCGACACCCAGCCGCGTCGTCACGTGAGGTCCCCAGACGCATATCATATGTCAAACAACATTCTTCCTATTTGCGAGTTGACACGCGCGGCCCATTATGCCTTGTCAACACGCAACCTAGCCTATACTACTTGATCGTCCGTGAAATTGGACGCGCGCTTTTTCAGAAGGTGCTATATAACCCCATCCCACAGCAAGTTTTGACACTGAAGAAAGTACAATGAACCTATGTGGAGGGGCATCGGTGTCTTCAAGACACGGTGTGTTAACGTTTGCCACGAATGTTTGGTTTATGAGATTAACTCGCAGTGGCAAAGCACGGTCGATGCATCACAGATAGTGCCAACGGCAGAAAATACCACGGAAAATAGTTCACTACTTATTCTATATAGGAGTCGGTAAAGATTGAAACACTCCAATTTAATATGTGAGCACGTCGAATGTTAAAACGACCACTTTTTTCGTCAGAATCCAACTTGAACTTTAAAGGCCCAATGGAGGTATACCAAATAATCCCGATGTCCCAGCTTTGCGGTACAGTTTTAATGGACAACCATGCTCGTTCCCCATTGACAGAGACATCAGTCAAGACAGTTAAATTCACACCTAAGTGCCACATCTATATAAGGGAACATGTTCCAACGCCTGGGATCGCAGTGTGCGCGTGTGTCATGACGCAAGTAGGGCATGGTATTAATGGCGGGAATTCTGACGTCTTTGGTCACGGTGAAATGGGGACGCTAACAGTCTGAAAGGTTCGGGCTTAATAACTACATTAGCGTTGAAGGATCCGTTCAGAACGCAATCCTTTAGATGACAAGGTGTAATATGTTGTTATACATTGTACCACTAATCTTTGTTTGAACTAGACTACTCGTGCTTTCATTAAACTGTGTCAAGAGAGCTAGTTATTAAACTTGTTATAGATGTACAGTACGCCATTTTAGTTCCGGTTATTTTCGTTATGAGCTGTTCGTGAATTGAGATTTATACTTACTCTGACTAATTGTCATGCGCCTCTGTCCGTTAGTGGCCACCACGCATATAGTTACACAATTTACAGGCAGGGGCTCGTCAGTAATGCGCGCGCCAAATTCGTCCCACAAAATACGCAGCTCCATGTAGCAAAGGAACGGAGCTGCGTATTTCGTGGCACGAATTTGGCGCGCTCGCATTACTGACGAGCCTGTGCCTTTAAGCTCATGACAAAAGTAGGTATACTGTACAACACAGAGTGCTACTAGCTTTCCTTAAGGTTCTGTATAACCCACAAACTCCAAAACGTAATATATTCTACAAGTGAATCAGCATGCACGCCATCACTTTGAATGAATATCCATAATAGCTGTTTGTTTAAAACTATAGTCGGACTATCCGACTGCATATTTTAGTAAATGAAAATGTTGAAGTAATTTATGTTTGCACATGCATCAAAACTCGCCCCGTGGCTTCTAAGATTTAGAATCCCTTTATTATAATTTCCATTGACGCACAGCACTGTGGCGCAGGGGTAGAGCGTCGGGCTTGCATCGGATGGTCGTGGGTTCGAACCTCGAAGCGGTCGCAGGCTTTTTCATTGGTCCGAAAACTTAGGTGTACATCGTCACCAGCGTCAGCTGGTGTAGCGGGCCCCGGCCACTCAGTCGTTAATGGGTACTTGGTGCTTGCACTGGGGAAGGAAAGTGCAGACCCGAGCAGTAGTCGGCTCTATCGCCGGGTTAAATGCAGGCTAAAAAGCCAAGAAGTCGGGAGTTGGGCGCCCGGAGCAAAGCGCGGATACCGCGCATGCCCCTTCCTTTTGACGCACACCAACAATACTCTAAGCACCAATTAAACTTTATCTTTTCTCTACGCACCAAACGGAACTGACCTACCTTTCAAACAATCTACGTTTTAGCCATTACATGTTACCATTACACGACTCGGCTTGTCAGCCATCACCTGTATAACAATCACAATTTAGACATATTTATTATCTGTTGGAATACTTCAGTCGCGAAGAATAAATATTTATAATTGACAAGCATTTCCAACAGGAGTGAATTTATGCGCGAAGGCGGCGACGGAAAATGATTTGGACGGGAGTCAACGACCGGGGAAAGTCGTCTTACTGTTTAGTTTGTCAGAAGATCAATTAGGGTTAGTTTTGCCCTGTCCAACTTGGTTGGAACTGTATGCTCAGTGCTTCCCCGAGACACTTTATGACAAAAACTTCATGGCGCGTTCGGGTGGGACTCGAACCCATACTAGGCAAACATCTTCGACCACCGAGCTGACCGGTGTTGAGTAGTCGGTTCGAAGATGAATCTTGCTGCATATCACATCGACAGTAAAAAAAAACATATCAGAGGAAAAGTTGAATTAGTCATTTCATGAAAACAGGACGCTGCAGTTACGTCGTGACATTTCTGGAGTTGTTTTTATACCTATTTATGTTATCCAAAACATGACAAAAACAACACAATGCGATCTTCTAAATGCAACGAACAACTCTCCTTGTATTTGTTCACATTATTACGATCCAAAACATTCCAGGAAACATGGTGCTTCACGGACTTCCATCTTTATGAATCTAAAATCAACATGGAGACGATTCCATCGCGGGACATCTAAGACAAGAAACTTTCAAATAAAAACACGCACGTAGCCTTATGCCTTAAAACAACAAGCGTATACGCTATTATCAAAACACTATA
Organism: Henricia sp. BOLD:AAB3569; assembly: GCA_037783545.1. Taxonomy (NCBI): domain Eukaryota; kingdom Metazoa; phylum Echinodermata; class Asteroidea; order Spinulosida; family Echinasteridae; genus Henricia; species Henricia sp. BOLD:AAB3569. The sequence continues at coordinate 173,701 of JBBELK010000882.1, forward strand.
AGACTGACGTGCGTTACAAATGAAATGAGATTTGTATTCTAGTACATGTAACACGATATATGTGATATTCTATCGCCAGGTTTACACAGAAGACTTGGAACACACCTCATTTGAAACATCATATTTCGTTCAAGAATTCTGCAAAATATCGATTTAGCTTGTATCATTACGGTATTTTTAAAAATAAAATTATGTATCGTGCCACACTGCATTGCGACATTAAACTAAGTTACACAAAAACACTTGGAATTTACCAACAGTTCGATCGCTTCAAACGATAAAATTGTCAGTACGCCGGTTCAATGAGCGAAATCGACGAAAGGGGAAACATTTAAACAGCAAACAGCCGTGGACAAGCCTTTTATATCAACACTAACGTTTTTAAATTTACCACTTCATATCTATAACAATTTCAAAGACTTTTAAACATCACCCATGATCGATGTGCATGTAATCGATTCTTTCAAAAGACGGAATCGATATTTCGATTTTTAAAATCGTTTCTAATCGACTCCAGAAAAGATTAATTTTGCACAAGCAGTATGAATGAGACGCAAAAAAATAATACACACAGGTGTATTTTTGAAGGACAGTGATATAATGAATCCGTATCGGAAAAGCTGATTAATTTAACCCGTAAATGTACGTATGACAGGATGCCGTTTCCCCTAAAGGAACAGTCTGGGTTGTTATTAATGATGTCGACTTTTATGCATATTAAAAATTTGATGAATCTAGTTAAAAACAGATGTGACTACGGATATTACCGGCGGTCTTGTCCGTTTTGCGGAAAACTCAAAGGAAACGAGATTGCATTATTTCGTAGGGTTTAACGAGACTTCCTTCAAAACAGCAGATGTGATCAGCGTGAAACTTGGTGCCAAAACGGGAGGTCGTAGGTTCGAATTCAGGAACAGTCACTGTACGAAAATCATCAGTGAAGGCAAATTCACATCTAGATAGTGCCGATGGTCAGGGGCTTGTTTTTGTCACCTTAACCAGAGACACCTTTTCTGACATAATCGATGTTACAACCAATTAGCGGCTTGGTTGTGACGGCCAAAGCAGATAATTGGTCGAATCAGTAAGAAACACGTTTCAGGTTATGATAGCGAAAACAGGCCTAAATCTCTATTACAAACTTCTAAAATTACAGAATGTGGAAATACGTGCACAGTTATTCATCTCTTTTTCATTATTTATATATTACCATAGCGGATGCTGACGACTTGACATGTAGTACAGAACATATAGATGTTACCCATTGTAAATCAGGTGATTATAAGATTTTGCTTATATTAGCGGTCAGCAAATGGAATATAAATGCGAGTTTGTTCTCTATAATAATTTAATATCAGCTTTGCCTATGTGCATTGGCGCGACATTTTGATTTGTTATGTCAGGCGTTGTTTGACTTCGTTTGTTCTTTTCGTTTTCATCGAGCTAAAAATAAACTATTGTTATGTCTACAGGACTTCTTGGCATATAAATATGATTTTAGTTTTTTTAAATTAGACGCACGATTATAATAAAGCCAACGGTAAATTTAGACCGCTCGCGCAGATAACAAAAATGTTTCATTAGACCAAGGCCCAATTCTTGCGAAGCAATTTAGCTTCCGACCATCGAGCTTGATTTGTAATATTGGTGACCCCTTTTCCCTAGATGCCACGGTTCCTTTTTGGAAATGTAATTGATTGGTTGCGCCACCTGATCCCATGGCCAGTTGACTAGCACTCAAGTAGACATGTGGAACAGAATGGCTCGATAACTACAGTTGAAGTCAGAAGTATAAATACAACTGTATGAAACCAAGTGTTAAAACTAGCGTGCTTACAGCATGTTTGTAATGTTCAGTCTTTACTAAAGTCTTGATTTTGTGGAATTCCTCACGTGCATGCAGCACTTAAAAACATAGTTTGTACACCTTGCAATGGTTTGGGTAGTCCTGTTTACCAATTTTAATGAGGACTTACTCATAAAAAATTAATTATTAAAAACCCGAAACTGGGTTACTGACCCGTCCTGAATTTATATCGTGAAAATATTACACGTATTGCGGTCAATGTTAGTCATAAATATTACTGAGGTTATGTGGGCGTCTAGTCTACGTCAGTACTATTACCACACCCCGGCCCCAAACGGCAACGGTGAAGCGGTCGTGCCTTTAGCAAATTACACTAGAAAATGTGCACCTATTTTGGCAAGCACATATTCAAAATTTACAATTTAAATGTTGTCGTTGGTATATTCTCATGTGCAGCGGCGTAGCTAGGGTTCTCTCCATGGGGGGCGACTGGGGGTTAGACGTGTATGTGGGAGGGCGGCCATGTAATACCAAACAATTTCGCTAGTCCATGCGAGCGCCAGCGTCGCTCAGCAGGGAGGGGGAGGGGGGGGGGGGGGGGGGGGGGGGGGCGTGCTGGTGCCCTTTTAACCCCACCCAGATTTCTTTTTTTGTACATAATTACATTCACACCATCGTACTTGACACCAGAGAAACAACACTTTATATAGTTTTCTTGGGCGCTGCCCCTGTGGACATAATCAATTTACATCGATGTGAAACATTTTATCGTCCTTGGCTTGTTTTTATTGCCATTAGATTCAGTTCAATTGTACGAGTTCCTGCTTCATGAAAATTCTGTTGTCATCTTATACATTTGCACCAGGCAGACCGATACAGAGACAGACAAAAAAAGCCTGAAAGATTGTAATTCTCGCGAATTTAATTGAGAGCAGCGCAGGCAGTTGGTAATACACTTCGCACAATGAATTGTTTGAGAAGCTGTTACCATGGTTACTGAAAGTGGTTAATCGCGATGAAGTGTGTCATAGAGGCATATGTATCTAAAGGTAAAAAAAAAGCTGTGTTGATGCTTGTTCACAAGGTACTAGATACTCTGCCTATACCTAGCAGGTTCAAAATATATACCTTTTCTTGCCTTGCAACACCACACAAAACGTCTGGTTAGGATGACATCCCCGAGTACGCGAAGGGTTTAGGATTGTGTCCGGCATAAATCAACGCAATATGTAATTCCTTCCAACCTTTCGTAGATGTGCAGAAAGTTTAGTTCACCAAAAACAACGTTAGAAAACCGCGAGCTCAATGTAAATATAACAAGAGATGTGGTCCATGACAAGAACGAAACATCATGAGAACACATTGTGAGATTGTTACAATAGCATTAAAGATAGTATAGGCCCCTAAATGATTGGTAAACTGTTACAAATAGTTTAATCCCCGATTGATTGAAGATAAAAACAAACCTGAGCAAAAAACAGCTCCGTACTCCGTCTAACTTTTTGAGAAAACAGTCACAAAAGGGTTTACATTCATCTCGCCCCAAAACCACTTTGCCATAAACCACTTCGCCCTGAACCACGACCTGTGCACGAGGTTGTTTTGGGGTGAAGTGGCTTTTGGGCAAAGTAGTGTTTGGACGAAGTGGCCTGGGGCGAAATGGCACTTGGGCGAAGTGGTTCAGGGCGAAGTGGTCCAGGGCGAAATGGTTTTAGGGCGAATTTATTTCACGTCTCGCGAGACGACAAATAATTGTTTTGCTCATTTCTCAGACTATAGCACTTCAGACAAAACCATTTCAGGGGAAGTTTTCTGCCGTCATCATGTTTATATCGTGTAAGTTATGTGTAAATCTGTGAGCATTTCTGACTCTTCAAGATACCAATCATGTGTACTGCCTTTAAGGAAGCTTGATTTATACGAACGACTCTGATAATATCACACTTTAGAAGCCAAGTAATAAGTAAACAACACAAAATAGACATGTCCTTGAAGAAGACAGACAAGTGACAATGAGATAAGGAGTCTCGTATTCCGACTTCTGCTGCTGGATTGAAGACATCATTCGCCTGAAAGACTCGAAGAGCAATCACTGAATGGAAATGCAAACATTTTCTCAAATGTTTTATTAAAAACGGTAGTCAAATTTGAGAGTGGGAATTTTCAGCACACAGAAGCAGTCATGCATTATGAAGCTGCCATGTGAATGTTTCGATGACAACTTAATTACAAAAGAAATTGTCAAATTTTGATAAAGTACTGAAAGTTTGCGTTTCTTTTGTCGTTCGGTATAAAAAGAAGTCACGACACTACTCCATTTAGGCCTATAGCAAAGCCTATCGCGGCGGGCACTGGGTGTACGTGCGTGGGCAGCATGTCGGTTTCCGAATGTAAATACGCAATAACATCGCTCGGCTTTGGCCTCTGTGGGTTTTCAATATTTTCCCGCCAAAATGTGGCATTGCGTATACATGTATATCCGACAACGTAAAACCACGCCGCGCAGACTGGCGGCAAACGTAAGTTAATTGTGGCGGGAGCGAATAGAGCATGACACTAAACAAACAGCACTAAAATGTCATTGCATTACCGTGTTTTCTTTTGAAACAGTGATGGCAATGTGGACCGACATTAGGCCGTGATAGCGCGCTGTTTTTAATTAATCCACCTGTCCTGCCATGCGCTCGCTACACCTGCGAATCGTCCTCTGAGAATAGGTCAACAAAAACGAGGTTGTGAATGCAAGAACAAGTGAATGGCTCCTTGGCGTCGGTTTATGTGAGCCTTTTATGACGCATGCGCAGTGATCCAATGTAAAATTATATAATGTCGTCATGTGATGTTTGCGACATGTGAAGTTTGCAGTATAACGCCTTTTAAAAGCCGCCACAAATATTTCAAATAAACTAAAATTGCATGATGGTTTGACTCCCGCAGCTTTTCATTAAATTTCGCCCACCTGCTAAACTAAGTCATTTTTTTCCCGATGATCGCAGCATCCCGCTATTTTTGGGCTTGTGGCGCGAAGGTTATATCTCTCTCGTCCTACAGGCATTCACCGCTGGGCCATGGGTAATCTAATAGACAGGCAGGTGACACGTCTATGGTCTGGCTTTAATTTGCTTCAGTCTGGTACGAGGGAAAGGATAATTGGTCTAACACGTCTAGAGGTTTTGCCCTATACTCGGTCTCGAATCACAACAAGCATTTCTCATTTCTACAATAATGGCCTCGCCACACGATAGTGGCATCCAAGTTCGAAAGGCGTCAACGACAAACATGATCACGGTAAACGAACGATCGATGTCGTTAATGCCAAACAATCCTGGTACCAGAACTTGACACTCATATCACGACAAACATCCATGAACCGAGACAAAAGGTAGTGCGTCAAGCCAGACACTCGGGTTCGGATCCAGGTTCGGATCCGGCAAATTCCTGTGCTAACTTTAAACAGCGGCACAAATTCTTTCATCTCATTTATTTCATATTCCTGGTAATTTTAATAACTGAATTACGGACAAAATAATCACACGTGTATGAATATTGATCTTGGTTGAGCAGAGAACAGAATACAATACCATATAGCTCCCGCAGGATTGTCTAAAAGATACAAGTTTGTATCGAGGGGCTCTCGAAACTAAATTGACTGCAATTTATTTTTTGCAATTTATTTTCTGAATAAATTCCATTCACTTTTTGGTTTCTCCATCTAAAAATGATGGGAAAAGACTTTGCGAAAAAAAAGTAAATTAAAGCGGGATTATGTGCATTGGAAATTGGGACATTCTACAGGTTGTCCCAGAAAAAAAGGTAATCCTGACAAAAAGGGTGAATATGGCCAAGATACGCACTTTATACCTGTTGGTCATATTTTACCATAAAGTAGAGGCAAAATGATTTCCATGATTACATTTCTCTGGTCACATATCACTGCTCTGAGCAGCATTGTTTAGAAAATGATATGGGAAAACCCCTTTGCGACAGTATTATTATTATTATTTCTTTTTGGTATTCATACCAAGGATTCATCAATAGTGCTCATTGCACTGTCACTCGTAAGCGTGAGGAAACTCATGAAGAATTAGAATTAGAATTATAAATGGCCAGAGACACCGGGGAATCCCCTTGCTCTTCAAAATAGAATGCTCTGGGATCTTTAGAGTGCGTTACCATTACCTAACACACTGGACCAACGGCTTTACATCCCTTCCGAAGGATGGAGCAAGTGTGGTTGAGTGCCTTGCCAAAGGGCACAGATACCGCAGCCGGAATAAATCCCTCAACCCCAAGTTTTCACCCATGATTACGAGTCAATGGGTCGTATGAATAAAAAGTAGTATTTGCTTTTACTTCAATATTTGTAGTATTTACTATCATCCGTATGAATAAAAATGAGTAAAAGCGTTTACTAGAAAGTATTTTCTAAATGTTAAAAGTATTTACTTGTACCTAAAAAACATTTGCTTTTCTTTTTAGCGTTTACTTAACTCCGTATGAATAAAAGGAGGCAGATACTACAAATTGCAAGTAATTACTTGTCCTTTTTCAAGGTAGCTCCAGAGCTACCTTATGAATAGAGAAGTAAGGACTCAACGGGAGAAATGGCATGATGGTCAGAATCAACATCACTCATGGCTGACTTGTAGATTTTAGATTTAACTCTAACTTCTAACCTAATACTGCTTGTGTGACTATGTGCGTGTGTGTGGGGTGTACGTGAATGGTTTTACAACACAAAGGAAATAGTTTTATTTCTTCAAAGTCATTCGGCCATGCACGCAGCATGATTTGCAGAAGCATTTACTACAAAGAATTAAGTGAGTGCTTTGCAGTAAAAGAATAAGATTATTCATACGGAATGTAGAAGATGCTTTTACTGAATGCTTCTACTTTGAAGTAAATTCTTTTACTTTTTGCTAATACTTCTTAGTATTTACTACTTTTTATTCATACGACCCAATGACCCAAACCACTCGGCCAAACCACTTTGCGACAGTAGGACCAAAGAAGTGAAAACAGAATGTCCATTGCCATGATTGGCGTTTTCACTTCCTCAGATGAGATGGGTGGGTTACTTGTAACATTTTCTTGACAGTATAGAAGCCAATGCCTTGGTAAAAGGTACTCTCATATTGACCATCGTTAGCAAGATGGTTCAACAGCACCACGAAGCAAAGGGTGTTTGTGGTGACAACAAATACGAAACCAGGAGCCTAAGCACTCATGATGCATTTAGCGAAGCCTTCCCGGTCCCTGAGAGGGATCCACCGGCCAAGAAGATCTACAGCCAAACCATAAAACCGGCAACTTTGCATACAGACTCCATTTTGATCTATAAGCGACACTGAATACCTTTGCAAGCAAAGCCCGCAGATTTACTCTGCCAGTGTTCAATTACAAAGTCCCCCTGATACAGCGAGGTTTGTCTAACATACACCGACGCTATGCAACTATAGTTCCGCAAAACACATGACTGTGATGCAAACCCCATACATCGACAAGAGGTTAATTGAACGCAAGCGTTTCCATTTAATCAAGAAGAACGTGCAAAATGGACGGCGACATGAATAACGCCAACGCACTCACGCGGACGCGCTGTTTAGAAAGAAAACAAGGGAAAAGACCGCAGATGAGTCTACCCTACCGTGCGCCGTGGTTTGATTAATTCTCGGAGTTTAAACTTTAGGCCACCGCAATAAGAGAGCAACGTTTCACTTTCTTATGAACACAGTCATATAGTTTACGGTGTCTCGTCCATACAATAACCACAGAATGACTGTATTCTTGGGTTTCACTTTCTTGACAACCGGTTGCTATCCGCAATTACTGTGTCCATACTATGGCACGCCAAAGCGAAAATAATTTAACACTGATAATTTAACGTCAACCCTGAAAAACAGGTCAACAAAAAAGGTTGGCATGACTTTCAAATGTTGATAGACTGTTTAAAACCGGCATACCGTGGTTTTGTTGGCAAGTTTTAAAAAATGTTGAGACTTGTTTTTCAGGATTGATGGTAGAACTATGAGTGTTGAATTATTTCCGGTTTGGCATGCCATAGTATGGACACAGTAATGGCGGATATGATAGTTGTTTACGTCATGGGCTTTTAATCACGAGTGGAAATAACTCCCTTTGTAACAGTTTACCAAATGTTCTGTACCTTTAAACGGGATTATGTCATTGTAAAAACATCTAATAACTGTTATAAGGTACTATATATACGGTACTAAATAAGTACACACACACACATGCACCGTTAAAAGTACCCAATAAATTTAAAACAAATTATGCCATATGTTGTAACTAACGCAGACACGCCCATGTAAACACTTAGGCCTACCAAAGGCAATAAGGTATACCTAATAATTTTGGCGTTAAGGGCATAGAGTACCTGATACTTAAAGGCAGTATACATCATTGGTAATCTCGAAAATATGAAATGTTCACAGATTTACGCCTAACTTACACAATATAAACATGATGACCGTAGAAAACTTCCCCTGAAATGGTTTTGTCTGAAGGGCTATAGTCTTTGAGAAATGAGTAAAACAATTAGTTTTCGTCTCATGAGACGAAAATTAAATTCGCCCCAAAACCATTTCGCGCAAGTGGTATTTCGCCCCAAACTACTTCGCCCGAGTGCCATTTCGCCCCAAATTACTTCGTCCAAACAGTACATCGCCCAAATGTCACTTCGCCCCAAAACCACTTCGTGCACAGGCCGTTGTTCAGGGCGAAATGGTTCAGGGCGAAGTGGTTTTGGGGCGAAATGACTGCAAACCCTTTTTTGACTGTTTTCTCAAAAGTTAGACGAAGTACGGAGCTGGTTTTTGCTCAGGTTGGTTTTAATCATGCATATCTTCAATCACACAGGGAGATAAAACTATTCGTAACAGTTTACCAATCATGTATACTATCTTTAAGCTGCCATGTGATTTAAGTCCAAACTGGGAGTACTTGTTTCTTGTTCCTCTAACACCATGAACCAGGGAAGTAATGCATCTCCATATATCAGGATCGACAATGTTGTTGTTGATATTGTCCCTATTACGTTTGCTGCACTCTTGTCATTGCACTTATACGTTGGTGTAAGCCTTCATTATATTGGTCCTGAGTGTCCTAGTGGCTCAGCTATGGACACGGCCAGAGACACCAGGTAAACCCCTAACTCTTCACGAAAGAATGCTCTCGGATCTTTAAAGCGCGTTACACAACACGCTGGACCAACGGCTTAACATCCCTTCCGAAGGATGGAGCAAGTGTGTTTAAGTGCCTTGCTCAAGGGCACTGGTACCACAGCCGGGTATCGAACCCGCAACCCGCAAGTATTGCGAGCCCGTGACCTAAACCGCTCGGTTACGGTACCTCACTATGTGAACTAGGTGCATAAAAATGAAGATTCATCCTCAAAAGAAAACAGAGGAATTCACGAACTAGCTTCATTCGTTTTAATCTGGGATGGACAACTTGACGCGGTGCCGCACACCTGACCAAAAACATTAGCACGCAGCGAAGACAAGCAAAACAATTTCCACGTATCAAATCTCGCACCACCGAAACACCTTAGTTCAACACCTTAAGTGGCAATTTCCATCAATGTTTACTTTGCTGCAAACACCGCGGTTCATTTGCACCATCTTCTACATATATAAAGCTCGCAAAGAACTTGGATTCCACCTGTACTGTCTTGTGTCCAATCGCAGCATCTTTCAAGGAGCAAGGCTTCAGGCTGTTTATCTCAACAATGGAGAATCTGAAGTGGCTATTTTTTACAGATTGCCAAAACCTATTTTGATAGGCAAACTCAGAGAAAACGTCAACAAGATTTACTTGGTATATACTGTAAAACAGAAAGGTAAGTTTTTTTTCCCACATAGACTGTACTGAAGGAACCCACCACAGAATGGAAACGGACTGGGTGGTCGCTATGGGTTTGTTGTGACAAAAGTGAGAGGGGAGAATTAATGGTAAGCCCGCAGAGCTATATCACTGGCAGTATCACATATATGTCAAACACCCCATGCACATATAAGGAAATAGTGATGATGATAATAATAATATCGACTTATACCGCGCACTTATCGGGAGAAACCCCATCAAGGCGCCTACACTATCATTACCCTTGACCACAGCATCTAAGCTCCCTGGGGAGTATACGGCTAATCAAACACATCAACTTTCGCTACCCTCTCAGGTATACCTATTTTGCTCCTGGGTGGAGAGAAGCAATGCGTGGCAAAGTACCTTGCCCAAGGGTACACGCACCTTGCCCAAGGGTACACGCACCATGGATGGGATGGACCGGGATTCGAACCCACTACCTTTGGAACTAACCCAGGTTTTGAATACGATCCAGTAGACCGCGCCGCCACAGCAAGAAAATAGTCAACTATGAACATGGCTGATGGGGCTGCTTTAAATCTGTTGACCATAATCCTTATGTCCTAGACCGAAATCCTCATGAATCAAAGATCTCGTACTTAATGTAAATCCTCACTCTCGTCTGCGCCTCTTTTTCAAAGCGTTGGTGCCGGATGTATAAGTTTTCGTTAATGTCCCCAGAGACGTGCTTAATACCTAACCACTGGGGACAAACCGGCAAGCGTCTTATACTATACCGAGGACCTCTTTTTAAACAACAGAGCAATATTCGAGGACCCCTCGATTCTTGCATGCGTCCTCTTACCTCAGTGATTATCGTAATCGTAATGCATGACCTGCTTCTTGACTTAGTTATTAGTTAGAAATGTCGAGTTAAGACAGGTTATACACTGGGAATTTGTTCAACCACGGACTGACCACAATTACATATCGCACTGAAAGAAGAGTTGGCTCCGAGTAAACACTGCAGGCAAAATTAGATTATACTTTGTTATGACACTTAGGGATAAGTAGATTATAGAATCCAAAGAGGAAGACAGACAATAGCGATATATGTGGAATATTGATAAAAATAACAACACTGACATTTTTGCTGCTTTCATTTGCTACACGAAGACAGCTGATGCTCCATGTTCCATATACAGCTGAAGACAATAAACTCAGAACTTTAAAGGGATAGACAGCATTTAATTGGAGATAATTTGAAAAACTCCTTACGATATACAGTGTGTTTAAAGCGGGCCTCCCACTGTGCGATTTTTTCCACGAAGTTCCAACGATTAGGTACGATTAGAGTCTATAGGCAGTCTCTGGTAATCTCACCAAATCGTACCTAATCGTTTGAAATCGCACAGTGGGAGGCCTGCTTAAGGTAATCCAACTTCGTAAAGTTGTTTTGACCAGACGGTTTATCTTAAGCGGGCCTCCCACTGTGCGATTTTTGTCACGAATTTCCTACGATTGGGTACGATTGTGTGTAGAGTCTATAGGCAGTCTCCGACAATCATACCAATTCGTAGAAAATTCGTGGCAAATATCGCACAGTGGGAGGCCCGCTTTAAAGCAGAAGATGTGCTTTCCAATGATACCTTTGTTACTTTCCTAGGGTCACGCATCACTGAGCACCATTGTCTTGAAATTGAGGTGTAAAATGGGGTTTGGTTTACTTTCGTGTTGAAAGTGGCAAACTTATAGTCTGGTCAAAACAACTTTTCAAAGTTGGATTACTTTTTTTTAAACACTCTGTATAAAGAAAGCTATTTAAATCCAATATTCTCTTTTAATGTTGAAAATGCTACCTCAAAAAATTATTATCGGTATTCGATGTCTACCTATATAACGTGTAGCGAGTACAACGTGCGACTGTTACAATTTTTCCAAGACTATGCATTAATGGAAATTTAAGAACGTGTACATGTAATTTGCAACAGTTTTTAAAAGTACGGTATATATTTAACAAGTAAATCAGATCAAATTGAAGAACCATGTGAAATAAAATGTCTAATTATTCTTTTGTTATTTTAGGAATGAGACTTATCTTGGTGCGACCGAGGTGAAACATTCTTGGGTTAACTATCCCCTCCGGCCACGAGAAAGGTCATCTTAACAGAGGGCCATTTCGCGACTTATCGCAAGATATTTTAATTTTTAAAAAAGCAAGAAACAGTATACAAACAAGTATATACGGTTTGTGTGTGTAAATTCGGATATCCAATGAAGCCCCTAGAGTCATGTTTTGCATAACATTGGAGAAACGCACGTCCGCGTATCAGATCTCCGGAAAACGTGCACCAAGATGATTTAAATGCCAAAAGAAATCAATCGCTGGGAAAAATAATCTAGCTTTTAAGTATCACATACATGTTGGCATCTTTCGATTTTACAGAGCTAGGTTGGCCAGATAAACGTGAACTGGAATTGCCTATTCTTGGGTTTCACTTGACTTGACAACGGTTGCTATCCGCCATTACTGTGTCCATACTATGGCACGCCAAAGACTGTTTGAAACTGGCATACCGTGCTTTTGTTGGCAAGTTTTAAAAAATGTTGAGACTTGTTTTTCAGGGTTGATGGCAAAATTATAAGTGTTGAATTATTTTTCGCTTTGGCGTGCCATAGTATGGACACAGTAATGGCGGATAGCAACCGGTTGTCAAGCTAAGTGAAACCCAAGAATTTCTCACACTGTTTTCACAGACCCAGCTTTAACAACATAACGGGTGGGTTGCCAACTTCTTGGCTGTAAAATAACATACCTGATCAACCCACCTGCAGTTGAATGTGATAATTGACCGCGACACTTAACTGAACGCGACACTTTCATACTGCTAAATTTGTGAACTGTATGAGCAGTCAGACAACACGTGATTCAAGCAGAAACTGCTACAAACCACAGCTGTATTTGTTCTCGCCAATCGACCCTTTGCGCCGGCGGCCATGGCAGGGGGCAGGTTTTCATATTTAAATAATGTAACATGAAGTGCCTACTCGTGCATGACACATGGTGACAATGTGACTGCCCCCTGTCATGGCCGCGCGTGAAAAGGGTCTATAAGATACAAGTATAAACATATTTCTCGTGTAGGTAGAAAACCTAAACATTTAAACGCTTTCAGTCAAACAGGAATCTGGGATGCAGAAGCAAGACTCAACCACACAATCTCAATTACATTTGTATCAAGAAAAGAAGATTGATTTGTTTAATATCTAGACGCTCTGACGTACGCTTGATTAGGACCTGTTCTAAAACGCTGTGTCTATTCTGACGATTTACCCCACGTGGACAATATTTTTAAAAGGAGACACACAATAGAAACTATGCTCAATTGGGCAAAATTTCTCCCCAACCTTGGGCCGTAATTGCAAATTTCTTCCGACATGGTGCCACAATAGGTGCATGATACAATTTCATGTGAAAAGGTCCTTTCGTCTTGGTCTAAAATTGGGACACGCGCGTCTACTTTTATTGTATTATTTCCCAGTGACCGAAACACAGCATGAATACACGCTCGGGGTTATGATATATGACAGTCAGGGGCTAATCAGGTATACAAAAAAACGTACAAATACATGGCTGTTTTGTCCGGGATGTTCATACGCCTACGTCCGCAATGCCTTTTTTTTTTAATGTGGCTGTTATAATGCCAATGGCAAAACATGGTTACTGGAAGCTGTATTTCATGCTGAAATATCAGTTGAAATTAATATAAACATTATTCCTGAATCATGTTTGCACCTCGATTGTGTGGTGACGATCGGAGATGGGTTTCTTTTCCGCACGCGGTTAGCCAAAAGGACGATGTTTTGATAACTTTGCGTCGTTTTTGTTGTCAATGCTGATAGCAACGCTTTCAAAGTTTGGCTAAAAACGGATAGGAGCGTGCTCCAAAACTGGTAAACACTGGATTAAAATTTCACAATTTCTTAAATTAATCAAAACAATAACTCGAACAGTAATGAAATGTCCATATTTGACAATCATATTACAAAAATTAACAGAATAAATTTGGCTGGGCACACTGTGCCATCACATTTCAAAGAAATAGTTGAAAATGCATGTAAAAAGTTGCAGTTTTTGTCAATTTTATTGATTGTCCGTCCCTCACGCATAAAAACAACCTCCGCATGAAACTGTAAATTCAATTTGAATTTCAAACTGGGTGTGTGTATTAACATCAGTAGCAGGTAAACATACATGTTCACTTTAGTTTTCATTTGTTCTATTGACTAAGGAAAGGCATTTGTCTCTTGATTTCCGTCCAGGAATTGGATCACGCTCGTCGTAAAAAGTAAAGCTCTTAAGGTTTAGGTGTAGTCGTGACCATGCACGTCGAAACCTCACATTAATCAAAGTAACCCTGCCTATAGGTACAAAACGTACATGTTGAACCAACCTTTATAAATCCCCGAAAATACCAAAAGGTTACAGAGATAGAAACCATTGAAAAGACACACATATCATACAGTAGGTAATTTGCTATTACAATTGTAGCAATTTACCTTTCAAACGACCACCTAATCGATTTAATTCCATAAACATCTTCTTCACTGGAATCCCATAAATTCCCTCGCTGCTCGTAACAGAGACGTTGTATCTCGTATGGGGAATGTCCAGGCTGCCTGGACGAGAGCTGATGATCTTCTATAAGTTCTGAGCTGTCTTAATTGTATCAGACGTTTTTATTTTGAGTGCCAAACTTAAAATTGCCGACTTGGGACCAAAAATCGTCTTGCCACAAAATGATTTTCTTACAAGTGTGATAACGCCATAAGGTATTCCAATATTACGCCTATATAGTGTGGCCACCACACCATATACTCATGGTTCTTAATTGTTCTGTTAGGTGTGGTGGTGCACCATTGTGGATCAGTACTCCGAGGCCGGCAACCGTGCTGCCTAATGGTTATGTGCCTGCTGTTCGTACTGTTTGTAAAAAAATAAAATTATATTTGTTAGTTGTGAATCTACTTCTTGTTTGGACCGTCGTTTATTTGCGTTGAGTATAATGTGATCTTGGTTAAGGCATCACATAGTTGTTTGTATATCTAGAATTGTTTAGTCATTTTTTATTTTAACAATCAATAACTGGTTACAAAGGGCGTTACAGATCGTGATTAGAAGCCCATGCATGTTTATAAAACTGCCGGGGGGGGGGGGAGGGGGGAGGGGGGAGGGGGGAGGGGGGAGGGGGGAGGGGGGAGGGGGGGGGGGGGGGGGTACGCGCTGGCAAGTCTGGTCGATCAGAGCTTCGACTGAACACTCTTCCTTTTAACAGAAATCTGGTCGATAACAAGACTATCAAGTAAACGCCACTATATCACATGATTTTCAATTACCCGTAGGTCTAATCGCACTGTAAACCTCTTTATATTTCGTCCGACGATCAAATTACCAGAAACCTCCCCGACAATGAAGCTAACTCGTACCGTCACTAGCTAATAATATGAAATTAACGACCAATTTAAATTGTTCAGGAGTATCTAAATGAACCGACTGGCGCCGACAGTATTGCTACGAAAGTCTGAATTGGTTCGAGTTACATCCAACGACATGTCGTTATGGAAAGGCAGTCGCAATTAGAAAAAGTAGATTTAAATAAATCATAAAGAGGAATCGTGTAAATGATGGATTGAGCGGAAGTGATGATCCGCTACATTTCAATCTTTATGTCTGTTGGTTTTGTTTTTTACACAATCCGGCGATGTATATGCACTATGCATGTTATGCATGTTACGCCGAACGGTCAACGGCCAGGCGCCATGACGTCACGTGAACCAAAGCAGTTAAATGTCTCACAAGACAAAACCAATTTTCCAAAAGATACACTTGGTAAAATCATCTTAAGCCCGTTCAGAGGCTATCCTTACGGCACTTACTCATTTTGGCTGTGCTACACTTTAGTTTCCACCCCGTTATAGCTAAACAACTGTGTTTTCCTGCCGCCAGCGTATCGGCTTGAAATCTTCAATATAATCCATGCTCATACCTTAGCCCTCCCTCGCAGGCAAACAGTTCTGGATGCTAACCTGGGAAGATGTAGTGCCGTTCGTTTGCTCGGTATGTCTGCATAAAGCATGCTACCTTTTGTACCAGGAAAACTGGAACATGCATGTAAATTGTCGTTAAAATATTACACATATTTGTAGTACATACAAACTGCCACGAAACTATATTTCACAATGTCCAGTTTGTGTGGTTATTGGTCGTATACTAAATTTTATTTACATGTAAATTTTGACTTCGTGTGCATAAGGATTTTGAAGGGGGAATCAGGTTGGCGTAGCGGTTCTTTCCTCCTCTTCCACCAATGTGGCCCTGGTTCGATTCTCGTCTGGGTAGATTTGGTTCGCAGTCCCTGCTTGATTCCGTGGGTTTTCCCCACACGTTTGTGTGTGGGGTTTTCCTCCCACCTCTAAAAATGAGAATTTCTTCCTGTTCTCTCGCACTTCGTGGCCGAGCTGAAGAACCTCCTAGGTGGCTACAGGGCAACGATTTACGTCAACATATTTTTTTTAGCAACTTGATTCCTTTCGGGATTATACGAGAGAGGGGGGATTTTGAATATCGGCGTACAAATACCCAGATGCGCGTGCGTTTACTCTTAGTTTTGCATTCAATTTGCATGCCGGAAAATTTTAATTATTTATTATGTTTACACGATAATGCATTCCACGTGTGCAAACAACAGATGCCGAATTGTACATCAATGCATCTCCGGACGCCATTTTACTTATAGGGTCACGCCCTCTACGGTATAAACACCATCAAAGTGTCTAAACGGATTTACATCCGTTCAACAAATTACGCCGGGATGTTTTGCTGCTGTTTGTTATGTTTTGGCCAATTATTTTTGGACCAGTAGAGAGATTTATGTCTTGTGGCAAGGACAAAATTGGACAATAAATTATAAGAAGGTAAAAGCTGCAGTACGTGGAAATATATCAATGTCTTATGCGAAACGACACTCAATGAGAAGCAGATGCAGTAACACTTCAGAAAACTTTTAAAAATCAAATCAAGGTTTTGTACATGAATGAATGGCCTACATGCGATCTTTGGAGAGTCAAATAGTTTTGTCATTTTGGGGGCACTTCAGACGAAATAGTTGTACAGGATGATTACTATACCATTGCCATCTTCATAACTAGTAAGCTTTTAGATAATAATTCTTTTTTTTTTTTGGGAGGGTAATTACCAAATAAGTAGACTACTTTTAAAACAAAAACTCTACCAAAGCGTTATCGAAATCTTCACGACTCAGTACTGATGTGCGACATGTTCACGTGCTTTTGCGTATAATTACCAATTGAATAACGCCTACATCTAATTCAACATATATTGCAATTGCTTAACCCTTGTTTATGTTTTGCGTGTTTTGGACGCATTCTAGGATGGTCGTTTCCTCAATTCTTCTTTCCTCAAATAACTTTGGATATCATCTTTCAGCAACAACATCTACGAAAAACAACTTGGCGCCTTAAATTTAAACAAATCTAATTGTCGCGTTCTTATTTCTCACGCGAGAAAAAGTACAACTGAGGTATCAAAACAGGTGTGCAACGTAAGGGCCTGCTGACATTTGATTAAGTTTTGTTTTCCCTGACATTTCCCTCAAGAACTCCCTTCACCAACGAACTCATCACATTCCAGCAGAGCGCGACATTCGCAAAGCTTATACCCACACCTTTCCTAAAGCACAGACTCCCGTTCGTACTAGTAAATCCAGGCATTTATGATAGTAATTGTCACTTCGATTGGTAAGGGCGCATGTTTCCTGTGCAAATAATACGACTGCGTGACTGGTTACAGCGGCTGTCAATTTCTTTCTGATTTAGATTGGCTGAGATGCCATCTGGAGTGCGTCTTAATGCAACGTTCCTGCATGGGCTGAGATGCCTCGGGTTGTCCTTAGCATGCTAGCTAGTGTCTGCATCTTGCACAACTCGCTATACTTCTCGTCTCGTGTACCATAAATCAAAACACATTAAAATATACTCACTGCACGTGTTGGATTTCTTAAAGAGCCCTTGTATAACCACTAATACTTAAGTTACTTCACGCTCAATCTTTGCATAAAAGATTCTTACAATTTTTCATTTAATTGGACTTAAAGGCTCACTGTATCACTTGCAATGACCCCAAAAGTTAATCAACGAGTTGACAGGGAAAACCTTACTCAAAGTAAAGATTGAACTGCAGCAACTATCTAATGAAATTTTTCCGCTCGAGATGATATAATTTTACCAGAAAATAGTCCATGAAGATGAAATTATTTAGACCGTTTACAAAACGATTTACTTCTCATCTGGGCGGTCCGAAATGGGCGCTCTGTATATATACTGCGTGTATGCTGTTCCAACGCGAAGTATTTTTAATGCATCGCGTGGGTCGCGCACACACGCAGTATGACGCGCGCCACATAGTGCATGACGCGCGCCACAGAGTACGCGACCGACTGACAACGAATATTTGAAACACCCAGCCAAGACCGGTAAAACGCATATGGATTTTCATTATTTAAGAAGACGTGGTACATTTAACAGAGCTGAAATGTCTTTGGATGAGTTTGTTGATGTCTTTCTTTTGATTTATAATGGTTTTATTCCCAGAATCGCTTAAAAAGGCCCTACCTTTTAAGTTTTCTTTGCAAAGTGAGTGTGCCCTCTGTGCTATTAAAAATGGAAGAAACGTGTCAGGATTCAAAATGTAGCTAAATGGCTAACGTTTCTATTAACGTTGTCGACCGAACAGGGAACATCAAAAATACAAGAACAACCAAGCCATGACCCCCCAACCCCGCCCCCCCCCCCCCCCCCCCCCCCCCCCTCCCCAAAAATTAATCAAAGTTCCGAGTATCGTAAAATGAAAAAACGTGTAGTTTGAATTGTAACAACACAGTGTTATTAGAAACCAAGCTATATATCGTGGCCGTCTAAAAACAGCAGTAAACACCCAAAGAGCACGTCTACAAAAGGTAGAGTCTACATATTGGATTTTGGCACACAGTGCATGCTGCGAATGCAGTTTTTGCTACTCTTAAACATCCTGTCTGAAGTGCGCTAAAAAAAAGCCTCCCAGAGACTATAATTCAATATCGACTGGTGGTTGGAGAATTCAACATGGATCGAAGGCTCTGAACTTGGATGTTATAAAGCCGAGTCAGGAGCAGCGGAATGTTGCATCCTTCGCCTTCTGTGCCAATCAATATCTGTGACTACCGGCTCAGGGGCAAGATACGGCGTCTGGGAAATGTTACCTTCAAGTTCGGATTGGTGGCTTTTAAAGGAGCTTGTTCAGATCTATCCAGAAAATATATTTCGTTTTAACGTAAGATTCATACAAAATACCTCCCCAAAATACTATCCATGGGAAGAAAACAGGAAATTTGCAAATCTCCAATTTGGATGTGGAAGCAAAATGGTCGGTGTAAATACTGCACTGTTTTATTGAATCAGATAAATTAGTTTTTGACGATATCGCTGGAAATATACAGATTGAGGGCGAACAATTTCAGAATGGTAATGATAAAAATATGACACATAATATGGTACTAAAATCTCAACACCCATGGGAAAAAAATGTGGGGCTTAAAAATGTGATCTGGTCACGGTTTCCGCGCTTTGCTGCGGGCGCTCATCTCCCGGCTCCTTGGCTTTTGAGCCTGCATTTAACCCGGCGATAGAGCCGACTACTGCTCGGGTCTGCAGTTTCCTTCCCCAGTGCAAGCAAAAACGCCATTAACGACTGACGCTGACGCTGGTGGCGATGTACAGCTAAGTTTGCCGACCGCTTCGAGGTTTGAACCCACGACCTTCCGATTGCAAGCTCTATCGCTGCGCCACAGTGCTTTATTATAACGGTTTTAAAATACCCTCGGTAAATAAATAGATAAATTAACAAAATAAAATGTGTTTCAGTCGTTTTGTTGTTAAATCAAGCGGCACATGCACGCAGCTGGCTTAATTATTAAAACTAAACCGATGAGATAAAACGTGCCCTGTTATCTCCTGGCGTCATTTTTCACAGTCAGTTAATCGATTTCAAGCACGAACGGGGCAGCTTGGATGATCACCTGTATAGCATTTTATTATTGCCCTTTGAAAGGGAATTGAGGCATTATTGAGTTTTACGAAGGTCGTTTTATTAAATTCCTAAACGATACAATGGACAAAATCTGTTCGAGGTCAAAAATAATAGCTAATATTGAATACATGATGTTGCTTCATAAAATTGTAGCTTGCATTTTATACACGATACACCAAGGTCGGTTATTGCGGTGTTTTGTAATATAATATAAATATAATAATGGTGTAATCTTATATAGCGCACATCTATCCTACAGGACACTTATGGTACCTTATAATATGAATACCCTGGTCATTGGGCACAACTCCCTGGGGAGTATGCAGCCCCGGCAGTTTGACACAAACACTCAGGGGCTGCAACCCTTGCAGGTACCCATTCACTCCTGGGTAAAGGGAGGCAACCTATGGCAAAGTGCCTTGCCCAAGGGCACACGCACCATGGAGGATACTCATGGTATGCAGCCCCGGCAGCCTGACACAAGCACTCAGGGGCTGCGCAGCCCTTGCAGGTACCCATTTACTCCTGGGTGGAGAGGGGCAAAGTGCCATGCCCAAGGGCACACACACACCATTGTTATACTGGTCACTGGGCCCAACTCTTTAGGAGGTATGCAGCCCTGGCAGCCTGACACAAGCGCTCAGGGGCTACAACCCTTGCAGGTACCCATTTACTCCTGGGTGGAGAGGGGCAAAGTTCCTTGTCCAAGGGCACACACACCATTATTATACTGGTCACTGGGCCCAACTCTTTAGGAGGTATGCAGCCCTGGCAGCCTGACACAAGCGCTCTGGGGCTGTGCAGCCCTTGCAGGTACCCATTTACTCCTGGGTGGAGAGAGGCAAAGTGCCTTGCCCAAGGGTACACACACCATTATTATACTGGTCACTGGGCCCAACTCTCTGGGAGGTATGCAGCCCCGGCAGCCTGGCACAAGTACTCAGGGGCTGCAACCCTTGCAGGTACCCATTTACTCCTGGGTGGAGAGGGGCAAAGTGCCTTGCCCAAGGGCACACACACCATTATTATACTGGTCACTGGTCCCAACTCTCTGGGAGGTATGCAGCCCCGGCAGCCTGACACAAGCACTCAGGGGCTGCAACCCTTGCAGGTACTTATTTACTCCTGGGTGGAGAGGAGCAAAGTGCCTTGCCCAAGGGCACACACACCATTATTATACTGGTCACTGGGCCCAACTCTCTGGGAGGTATGCAGCCCCGGCAGCCTGGCACAAGTACTCAGGGGCTGCAACCCTTGCAGGTACCCATTTACTCCTGGGTGGAGAGGAGCAAAGTGCCTTGCCCAAGGGCACACACACCATTATTATACTGGTCACTGGGCCCAACTCTCTGGGAGGTATGCAGCCCCGGCAGCCTGACACAAGCACTCAGGGGCTGCAACCCTTGCAGGTACCCATTTACTCCTGGGTGGAGAGGAGCAAAGTGCCTTGCCAAGGGCACACACACACCATTATTATACTGGTCACTGGGCCCAACTCTCTGGGAGGTATGCAGCCCCGGCAGCCTGGCACAAGTACTCAGGGGCTGCAACCCTTGCAGGTACCCATTTACTCCTGGGTGGAGAGGAGCAAAGTGCCTTGCCCAAGGGCACACACACCATTATTATACTGGTCACTGGGCCCAACTCTCTGGGAGGTATGCAGCCCCGGCAGCCTGACACAAGCACTCAGGGGCTGCAACCCTTGCAGGTACCCATTTACTCCTGGGTGGAGAGGAGCAAAGTGCCTTGCCCAAGGGCACACACACCATTATTATACTGGTCACTGGGCCCAACTCTCTGGGAGGTATGCAGCCCCGGCAGCCTGACACAAGCACTCAGGGGCTGCAACCCTTGCAGGTACCCATTTACTCCTGGGTGGAGAGAGGCAACTTATGGCAAAGTGCCTTGCCTAAGGGCACATGCAGCATGGAGGATATTCATGGCGCTTTACAATATTATTACCCTGGTCATTGGACACAACACCCAGTGGAGTATGCAACCCCGGCAGCCTTACACAAGCACTCAAAGGCTGCAACCCTTGCAGGAACCTGTTTACTCCTGGGTGGACAGATTGGTCTAATTCAACAAATGTGGTTGGTAGATGTGTCCAACCAATCTATTGGTTAAAATAACCAATCTTACATGTATATGGTTTCCCTTTTCAACCAATACACAGGGTTAGCAACCGTTTTTTCCAACCGATCCATATTGATTTAACCAATATGGATCGGTTAAAAAACCATATACATGTACATGTAAGATTTGTTATTTAAACTAATATATTGGTAGGACACATATCTACCAACCACATTTGGTTGAATTCAACCAATATGTTCTTAGGGTGTAGAGGCAACTTATGGCAAAGTGCCTTGCCAAAGGACACACACACCAGACACGCGGCCGGGATTCGAACCCGGTGTTTAGGTTCAATGCGCTAAATCGCTCGGTCACTTCATCAATTCTATAGCTTATAGGGAGGGAAATTCATTTTATAGTTCAGAAAAAAATGTCCAACGATTTAAATGCGTCAGATATAAATGGAAAATTGCATCTTATCTTGTTCCCACATATAATATACAAGATAGGTGATTATACAATAGGGCCGGTCGATGGATAAGAAGAAAAACATGATATTTAAGCGAAGAGAGTTTTATGCATGAAATCATAATCCATTCCTTAAAATCGTCTATAGTACTCTACCGTTCACATCCAGAAAATAGGGTCACAATACATTCACGTGAAAAAAGAGAAGGTAAATCTGCACAATTTCCTAAGTGCTTTCTTGCGATTGCTAATCATCATTTAAGCCACAGAAGGAAAAAAACATCGTGCATGAGCAATTTTAGAGGCGGAATGCATCCCTACACCACCGCGAAAATGTCCACACAAATCATCTGGGAATTAACAGAAAAATAAATACTGGAGGAGATGCTTAGGAGGGAAATGCGTTGAGCTTACCTTAATCCGCTTAGATCACGAAGTGGACATGTATCTATAAGCATTATCAGCGAGCAAGTGACGTCATATATTAATAAGCATCTTTATTATTCTGTAGGTTCTAGCATAAATATATGTTGTCGATTAGCAAAAATACAATTTCGTAGTGACTTGTAAACT
Organism: Henricia sp. BOLD:AAB3569; assembly: GCA_037783545.1. NCBI lineage: Eukaryota > Metazoa > Echinodermata > Asteroidea > Spinulosida > Echinasteridae > Henricia > Henricia sp. BOLD:AAB3569. The sequence continues at coordinate 196,596 of JBBELK010000882.1, forward strand.
TATGTCGATACCAATTAACTACTCCAACACACAAGTCAGTGTAACCTGCTTAGCAGGTGTCGTTCTTTATTAAACGACGTCGTCAATAAATAGTTAAGCGGTCATGCTTGAGTTTTCAGCCCATTTAAAGCTGACTATACCTACAGTCAGAAGTATAAATGCAACTGTATGCAACAAAATGTTAAAACTGGCGCGCTTACACCATTTTTGTAACAGTCTTTACTAAAGTCTTGATTTTGTGGAATTCCTCATGTGCACGCAGTACTTAAAAACATAGCTTGTACACCTTGCAATGGTTCAGGTAGTCCTGTTTACCATTTTGGATATATGACGGTAGTGCACGGTGTACACGTATTTATACTTTTGACTTCATTGTACGTGTAAGGTTATTTAATTGTCACGTTTTGCCGAGTTCCAGGGGCACTAACATGCAATAGGGAAACATTCCGACAGGACAAAATAAATAGCAGCTGTATAGTGCACATGGGATGACAAAAGATTGGTCTATGACGAAGTACAGCACAGTGCACAGAGCTGTAGTCAATGAAGCACTCACCCTATTGGAATATATATTCTTTAGAAGTGCCAGAATTTTAATTGAATAAAAGGAACAAAGCTTAACAAAGACTTATTTTGATTGCCTGACAAGATGCATCATATCATGCAACACAAGTCATAAACCGATAGCCTTATACATAAACTACAAGTACAAGCACCAGACTCCAAGTACAAAGCATTGGTTATTGGGTATAGATTTTTCTTTTCCCATTGTGGTATTTGTCTTGTTTTGACAAACAAGTCTATGATGAATGACACCAACAACTAAGTGAAAGGAATATATTGATTTCGTTAGAAATGTATGTAATACCGTTTCTCTTTGTGGAGACGTGGTCTAGTGAATAGCGCGTCGGACTTTCGGGCGACAGGTCCGTAGTTCGAAGCCTGGTCACTGCTATCGGGTTGTGTCCAAGACACTTATATATACTTCACATTGTCTCTCTCCACCCAGGTGTATAAATGGGTACCGGCAAATAGTGGTTTGGAAACCCAACCAACTGCTGGGGGTAAACCTCCGATGGACTGGCATCCCATCTATAGGGGGAGTAGCATTGCTCATAGTCACTCCATGTCGTGAAAACCGGGGATGAGTACCGGGCTGTATGAGCCAGCTTGGCTCGTAAAGCGACTTTACTTTACCGTTCTCTGACTAATTTAAGATGTATCGATTTTTTGTTTTAGGTTTTTTTTAGAATTAACAACTGTACATTTGTCAAATGCAAATTATCAGGCACGGCAAGATTGTGCTTTATAAATGACAAACCTGACATTTACCGTGCATGGATACGTTGACTAAGAGCCAACTGTTTTCATCATTAATGCTCGAGTTTGTAATTTAAAATGATCTCGTTAATGACGTTAATGATGAGTACATGATGATCAAGCGTTCAGTAGTGTCAAAGAGATTAACACATGGACACATTGGTGCTAATATGGTGGTAATAACGTCAAGAAAATGATCTATATAAAACATTGGACAAGCATGAGAGCACATAACTCCTTTCATTAGAAGTTATCAAGTGTAAACCTAAATATTTTAAGTAATTTTAAATTTTAAATTTTATACTAAACAACTTTATGCCTAGTCTCTCCTTCATATGATGGATTACTTGTTTAGCAAGACATTACTATTGTTCGTTTTGATGTAAAATCAATAAAAGGTAGCCTTTTTAAACTTTGAAGATTTCATTGCAGTAAATCACAGAAAAAGGGCGCTGTTTGGGGTGCATCACTTTAGAAAGACACAAGGGAAAAGTAAAGAAAAACCAAAAGACTTCAAGTTGGAGTTGTGGCAAATTGCTGCAGTTCGCACCCCTAGTTTTGTCATGGCTTACAACAGGAAACGCGTAAAACAAACTCAAACAGCCATCGATTACAAAAGTTTCAGCAAGTTTGAGAAAAAAGTGGTATCTGTTGTGCACAGTGGAATGTGATTTTCCTGTGTCTGCCTCTTCTGACATCACAACCTTGCTCATGAATATGCGTCCCATTAGCATAACAGTTAAAAACCTTTGTTTTAACACCAACACATATGAATTTTATCATTGTAACTGAATAGTTTCATAACATAAAACAAATCCCTAATTATGTGACCTTTAAAATCAAACAACTTGAATACGTGAAGCATTACAAGCCTCTGAAATGTACGTCTAGATTTCTGCGGAATTGCCAAGGTATAGATAAAGCTGATGTGTGATATTTAACCCTGTATATTATGGTTTGCTTTCTTTATAAGATGGTGATGCGTGTTGATAGCCTAATGGCCAACATGCATGCAGTAATTATAGGCCCCCTGCCGTAAGTACTACGGGCAACCAACAATTCACAAATGGGCACATAAGTGTATTAGATACATACTTGACATTTGTCAGCCATCAAAGGTCTATCTGTATAAACCAATTTATAGTGAGCATCAGTACAGTGGGGTGTCTATGGTAATTAGGCCATCGGCTGTGGAAGAGGAAATGCCACCATCTTTCTTATTAAAGGCCGTTATATCATTTGAAGATGAAACTTTTACGAATTCCAGGAAAAGCAGCATTACATTACGAAAGAATAATGTTAATAAACTGCCTGGTATAAATTTAAAGAACTCTGAATGCCGCAATAGGGCGACATTTCGGGAAGCCTCTCCCCGGGGACCACCGAAATTTCGACAAGAGTCACTCAAAATGACACCTTTTTGTTTTTTACCCAAAGCTTCCAAAAATGGTTCCAGACCAAAGAGAAACAGCTTTACTCCTAATAAAAATGGTCTTTGACCTAAAAAAAAAAAAGTTTTTTGACCTAAAAAAATGATTTGTAAAAAACAAAATATTAGGGCGACACCAAAATGTCGCCCTATTGAGCACGTCGCCGTAATATAGCTTTTTTACACACAAAATGTCGCCCTATCCTAGCATTCATAGTTTTTTCAGCCATTATTATTATTATTATTTAATTTACAGCATCCCGGAACGACATCACATCGTTCCTCCGCGACTACGCGGCTGTGCTGGACGGTTCGTCAAGTGAAACTATTCCCGAACCGTCGAAATGGCAGAATCTGTCCAAGGTTATGCCCGTACAACCGAGGACAGTTTGCTGTGATGACATACAGCTTCTTTTGTTGTATTTGTTTTGGTCAAACAACAAGCGCTTTGGGTGAAAGTAGTGTGAAGTGCGAACCAAATGAGCCATATACTTGATTTTGAGTTGATGGACAAACTCTGTCACAGGTTGCGTCTTGCATATCCTGTGGACATCATTGTTAGTTAGTGCAAGGGCATGTTCTCCATATTATGCATCCCGAATCCCGATAAGGCCTTACGATATTTCTGTCATCCCAAGTTTGGTTGTTTCATTTCAATGGTGACCAGGCACCATACCAGATGTAATTCGTTCATTAGCCAGTAATACTTTATTACCATTCTGAAATTCCGCGCTCTCAATCCGTATATTTTCAAGGATATCGTCAAAAATATAAACTAATTTATCCAGTTCCATAAAGCAGTGCAGTGATTACACCATTTGTTCTGCTTCCACATCCAAGTTGGATATTTTCTTCTCATGGATAGTATTTTGTGGAGGTAACTTATATTATATGATTGTAAGGTTAGAACGAAATCCGTTTTGGGAAAATTTGGACAAGCTCCTTCAACTAAGGTCCAGCAAAGTAATGAGTCTTCGTTATGCATATTGGCTCATGCCCCTAAGGGGTATTAAGATGGGGAATCATTCCGACGATTCTTAAATATTAACAGTGCTAGTGGCCACGCAACGTGAAGAAACACCGAAATACTTGACATGCATTTCTGTCACATCGCGTGCGAACGTGCCGTTACTGCGAAAAGATACATGTACAGTCCTATAGCAATGATACGGTGTAATATATATATAGCATGTTATCAGATACAGCTTCAATCAAAGATATAGTTCACGTCGTTACGCTTTATATCTCAGCTAAAAAATGACTGACATGACATTTCTATATTGTGAAAACATTATTAGGCCTACTTGCGGGGAAACAACATGGACACTGTACATGACTTGATCGGTGTCGTGCAAAACAAGTATTTGCATAGAAAGGCCAAGACTACAGCACGGGCCTATATTGTTTCTATATTGTTTAATCATGAAACGTGAGTATATTCACAATAAGAAACGACATGTTTAATTACAAACAACAGGGGTCGAAAAACAATTTCCAATCACGCAGAATTGTATAGGGAGTTTACCGTATACACACAGGCACATAATGAAATACAATAATTGAGTCCACGGTAAAGGGGGCATTTTGGCAACACAGACCATATTTTTGAGAAAATACCTTTGTCTGGTCTCAAAATAAAAGAAATAAGTTTCAGTTGTTCCGAAGAGATAACTTAGGCCCAAAAAGGGTTACAAATAGTGTGACAACATGCCTTTCTAAAGACCATGTGTACAAATTTCCAATATACGCTGGTAACCGGGACGGCCTAAAATGTAACACAAGTGTCTGTCCCGTATATTTGAAATTTGTACACAGGGTTTTTAGAAAGGCATGTTGTCACACTATTTGTAACCATTTTGGGGCATAAGTTATCTCTTCAGAACAACTGAAACTTATTTCTTTTATTTTGAGACCAGACAAAGGTATTTCCTCGAAAATATGGTCTGTGTTGCCAAAATGCCCCCTTTACTGTCAAAAACCTACTTACAAATTCAGACTCACAAAAATGATTACATTGCAATTTAGTATGCGGCCCAGGCCCACCGTGCGCAGACAGACAATCATCTACAAACTACACACCTTTTTCGGTGATGTCTTAAATATTTTTAACTCTACGGTGGGGCAGCACAATAGAAAACGTATTTTTAAAAGGGTGAAATCCAAATATAGAAGGGGAGAATTGCAAGTGACAACGTCTTTATAATACATGCACGGTGTGGAATTTTTAATGTAACCTGCATTGTGCCAGGATTAGGGAATATCCCGAGGGGGTTAAATAAATCATAAGACGGTCTCTGTGTAAGACGGCTTAATGGAATACTGAGAGAATAGACACGGTGAGATGCATGGCCAGAGCGGCCTGTTTGCCGTGTAAACGCGAATTTCGTGAAATTAGACACTGACATATTGCAGACAGTGTCGGTGAAGCGTGAAAGCTTTTGGATTTTTTTTTTCTTTTTTTCTTCTTAAGAAATATATTTATAGCAGGATACTGCAACCGAATATATCGCATGTTATCCATATTTTATCCAAAATTAACTGTCACTTTTAAATCAATTTTTCCTAACCGTATTCTGAAATAAGAACGCATTGCCAAATTAACAGTAAGCAAGAGATACCTTAAGAAGTTATCTCTTGTCTTGATCGAGGCCAAACCACAAAATCCGTGCAAGTTAAGAACTAACAACTTTGACCCCGTTCTTACTAGAGAAATCGCTTCGTTCGACGAAGATCAATTAATCATCGTTAGTTAATGAAGCGATGTCTTCGTCGAATGAAGCTCTTTCCTTCATCGAATGAAGCGATTCTAATCATTGTCGAATGAAGAGGCGTGCGTTCACATCAGGAAAACTCATCGTCGGATCATCGTCGGATCATCGTTGAACGAAGCGATTTCTCTAGTAAGACCGAGGTCATTCTCGGTGCAGGAAAATATATAGAGACCAATATTCCAAAATTACATCATAATATTATACTATTATAAAGTAAAAAATAACCAAAGTCCCCTTGATTTAATTGACAGAACTAAACAGGGTTTATGCTTGTTTCAGAGAGAAATGATTACAGTCGAAGTAAAACAGTGTAGACTCATTCTGTTAGCTGCTGTGTAGGCGCCTTATTATTTAGCGGTCTAGCACGAGTGAGGATTGACAACTTTCAAAATATATTGGAATGAAGGAACGGATTATTTTTGCCTTTTATCAACTCACTCGGGTAAAACGAATCTTAAAAAATAGATTTCAATACGCCACAGAATCAAAATAGCGAAAAAAATCACTTAGCTGTTCAGTTTGCTTTCTCGTTTGGCTTTTTCTACCTATAATGTCTTTTATAAAGTATTAATAGGGGGCCTAAGTGATTTTTTAAAGGTATTATGACCCTGGGGTGAATAGATTTGATACATATTATGTGGACAAAGGTCCATACGTTTAGGAAACTGGATGCAGTGAAAAGCAACTTGGCTCCACCGGGATTCGAACCAAGGACATTCTGCTTAACGTGCAGACGCTCTACCAATTGAGCTATGAAGCCAACTGGTGGTCTCGAGTCACGGTATTGCAGTTGTTTCTCACTGATTGGGATACACTCACATAAAAACGTTGTTGTGGTGGAGAGATGTAGCCACTATCAGCTCTAAATTACAAAACAAAAAAAATCATAAAAGAGCGCGAAAGGTTTTGGAAAATGCAATCCCCTAAAATATGCAACTTTTTGCATATTCGTGGAATAAGAGTGTAACATAATCAAAGGAAGAATGTTGGTAAACTAGCCTGAAGATATTTTAGCTACTTATAGCTGCATCAATGCTTCAGAAAACCTTGAAAATCTATATATGGATTTTGTGTACTAGTGAATGGTAAAAGAAAGTCCCGTGCACGGTATTTTCTTTTAGAAAATCACCTTCGGTTGTCAATTATCAGCATGAAATACCATTTTGGACGGAAATAAATTCATGTGGTGTTTGTTACCATTGCTATCAACACTTTGAGTCAGGTTTTCTTGTCAACTCATGAAAATTGGGTCATTGCAAATGATACAATTGGCCTTTAAAGACGAAACAAACCTCGAATAATCCCTACATAATTGACAATTATTACGCAGCGCCTACGCATTTTCGTCAGTATGTCGTACCAATTATAATGGTGAAAACTATATACGCCACTTCTTCACTCGTCAAAAGGTATAGAGTTTGACAAAAGGGACTTGACACGAGGCGGAACACCTCATTTCCTCCACACATTAGTGTCTCGCAAAAATCTCTTCACACTATCGCGTCGGATTCCACGATGCGTATTCCTCTCATAATGTGATTTGTATGATTATTGGGAGCCACATTGGCGTCATGTACGCCCCTATCAGGATCTGCTATCGGCGGTAGACAACATCGCAGCGCAATGCTTGAACGACAAATCGCGAAATTAAGAAAGTTCTGTCGAGTGTGAAGTTACGTGTCATCTTTACGGGTGGTGATGCAGCGTGGGGGCCAAGGCCCCTGGTTACAGTCCTCACTAGGGGCTTATAATTTAGGTCATCTGAAGACCCGATGTTAAGAGAACTCGGGGCGAAGCTTTGGAGCAGAAATGACACGCTTATAATCGGGCTATGCGTATAGACTGACAGATATGCATTTATGAAAACTGGGGTATCATTGACGAGCAGTCTAATGAACCGAACTCAAGACTTAATTCTGGAGGTAGTGAGTTCGAATTCATGGTGCGTGTGCCCTTTGGCAAGGCACTCCGCCATAATATGCCGTAATATGCCGCACCTAAACCCCCCCCCCCCCCCCCACCCAGGAGAAAATGGGTATTCGTGTTGGCAGTGAAGGTGTTGTGTTCGATTAGCGCATGGGTACCAAAGAGGCAGCCAGGCTGTATAGTCCCAGGGAGCTGAGAAGGTTCGATTGTCAGTCCAACGACCAGGGGTAAAAATGTGATTTATGTGTTTCTCAAAATCACAAACCTTTAATTGATGAAAAAAATAAAAGATATTAAGCAGAATTGTAAGGCAACATTATGCTGTGGATAACACCGATATTAAATATGTATAGTTGGGAATAATGCTTGCTTATATGTGTGTCTTTTGGTTTAAGTTATTGGTGTAATTATTCAAGCTTTTGTTGTGCCCTTTTATAGCCGTTATACAGGGAATGTTACAATCTAAGTGCCGATAGGATGTGCGCCATGGCCGGGCAGCACGCCTATAGCCGAAGCGAGATGGTTCTTATGATTCCCTGATGGCTGCGGTAATAATGGTAACAGTGCTTTGATCCTCCGGTTAAAGAACGTTATATAAGAATATGAATAGCTATTATTATAAAGTGTCGTATGCTCTGGTTGGAACTTTCGTCAATATTTGTGCAATACTAAGATTAAAATTATGAAAAAGTGCCGTACGGTTGAATTTTTAATTATTTACCTATGCTACATGGGTACCACGTTTATATAACAATGCATTAATAAACATTCACGTGATTTGAACCCAAAATAAAACCTATTATACATGTACGTATCAGAGCTGAGTTAAATTTACAGATTTTTTAGTTAAATATCATAAAATGTGACTCGACGTATACATCTAACGCAGATGCATTAAAGGCCCTATGTATTATTTGCAAGATAAAACTTTTTACAGATTCGTGGAATAAGAATGTAACATATCTAAGGAAGAATGCTGGTAAACTATAGCCTGAAGAAATGTTAGCTACTTAGATGCATCAATGCTTCAGAAAACCTTGAAAAGGTATATATGGATTTTGTGTACAAGTGAATGGTAAATAAAAAACCACCTTCGGTTGTCAATTTCCAGCATGAAATACCATTTTGGTCGGAAATAAATTCATGTGGTGTTTGTTACCATTGCTATCAACACTTTGAGTAAGGTTTTGCTTGTCAACTCATGAAAAATCAAATTGGGTCATTGCAAATGATACAATGGGCCTTTAACGATTGCGAGAATAGAAAAACTGATGCAAGCACGGACGCGGCTTAAAACACAGATGTTAATTTTGACAACAAATGAAAAAGGAGAAACAAAAGCAGCCATTTCATTTGATTGATTTTTGATCGTTTGCCAATATAGTGACAAATAAAAGAAACAATCTGTCGATGCACACCTTATTTAGAACTATAGGTCTTCTTTGAGCTCATTCAAATCGGCACTTCGCCAAACATACACATAATATTCACATGATCAACTTCAAGTGAGAAATGCTAATTTACGAAGTCGTATGACTTGGTTGCCATAAAATTAAACTTTAATTTTGGAGCCGGAGGGGAATTTTACCATTTGTTATTTGTTTTCCATTAAAAAGGGTTTTTGCGGGTTTTTCGCCCTTCCCGTAATTAGCGTAAATGTTAGTGTCACGTGCATGTATAACAATTACTTGTGATGTTGTTCTTCTGCCGTTCGTTTTTTGATGTTGTAGTTGTTGTACAAATGTATCTTATTCCAGTTTGTTTGTGATTGTGAAGTTGTTCAATTAAGTATATTTGTTCTATGTGTGTTTGCAGGGCCCCAATGGAAACCAGTTTTTGTAAACTGTTTGGGCACACCCTGGGTAAATAAATGGAATAAATAAATAAATTTATCGCGGTAAAGGGGTGGCATCAAACGATTAAAGGCATAGGCTCGTCAGCAATGCGCGCGCGCCAAATTCGTGCCACGAAATACGCAGCTCCATGCCTTTGCCATAGAGCTGCGTATTACGTAGCACTAATTTGGCGCGCGCGCGCATTGCTGACGAGCCTGTGCCTTTAAACTATGGGTTTCCCAATGGTTTTACCTTTAGGTTAAGATCGAAACAAATTAGCATGGTTCTACTATATGAGGGAAATGCACAGTGCACTTTTCAAAATTGTATTGCATGAAGTGATATTGAGGGTATGCACTCCGCTTGAATGATTTTGTATATGATTAGACAATTGTATCTACATGACAGACACACCTTGTCATAGGAATAAAAAAAAAACAGTCATTTGAAGAAAGAAATCAAAAATTGAACAACACCAATATCCCTAACTTATTGTGAGTAGTGCATATTAAATATATGTATAACAAAATTAAAAGTAAAACTATATGAATCTTTTTGTTTTCAAAAATGTTGCCGTTTGGTGGTCAGGTGCATTATCATTGTCTGCACATTAATGCTTCTAGAGACAATATATTGAAAGAACCGGGTTTTAGAAGAAAAAATATACATTTTATAAGTATGCTGTAATAAAAAAAATTATATGGAAAAAAGTTGGGAGAAATGCACTTACCGAAGTTAGAAGCTAAAAGTGTAATCCCACTATTTGGCTGATGATTATTCTTGACAGTAAATTAAAACGATCTCCTTTGCTCCGGTAAATATTCAGAACACGCAAAGTTCCTTGGTGTTTCTGACACCGGTGAGATGGGTTATGGATTGTCAGTGCTACGGCATTGCCGTATGCACATTCACAGTTTGTACGCGTGCTGTATACACGTGCGTCAAACAGTAACTGATGAATATTCATGTGGTGGGCGGGGTTTACTCCTACAAGCAGTAGCCACCTGCTGTGATTGGATGAATATGGGTTGTGTATGCTCTTTGCTGCTCTGTGGGGATGAACCAGGCAGATATTTGTTGCTTTATAATTCCATATTTTGGTGCTTTACGCGATACTGAGCTAAACCACTTACCACACCAAGTGGCGAGCCAGATACCAAACGTATAGGCTACATAGGCGAACAACTCACGTCTTCATAATTTGTATAAACGCTTAAACGTAGTCTACTTGTTTGGTAATTACCTTCCAAACAAAATTCTGAATTATTATCTTTAAGCCTACTTGTTATTAAGATAGTAATGGTAGTAATCATCCTGTGAAATTATTTCGTCCGAATTGCCCCCATTCATGAGAAAATGACAAAACTATTTGAATCTCCAAAGCTTTGGAGCCATTCATTCATGCACAAAAACCGGATATTTCAGGTTTTCTGAAGTATTACTGCATCTATGTGGTTGATATTTCTACAAGGTAGTTTTCTCGACCTAGGCTTTCAATGCAGTTGAAATCATGCCGTTTTTAACAGTTTACCAAACAAGTATAGGCTACCACCTTAATTTATGCTGAAAGTTTTCTTATTTTTCAGTATATATTACGTTCCTTAATTGATTTTGCTGTTTAGTTTTGGTCTTAATTGCTTAGATATGGTAATTCTTACAAAATATTTGATTTTTTTACGTCTGTTTAATTTTTTATAACAAAAGATTCATATGAATAAGAATAAACATTTAAACAACCCTGAATGCCGCAATGGGGCGACATTTCGGGAAGACTCTCACCGGGGACCACCGAAATTTCGGCAAGAGTGACTCAAAATGACACCTTATTTTTTTACCCAAAGCTTCCGGAGATGCTTCCAGACCTAAGAGAATCGGTTCTAGACCTAATAAAAATGGTTCTCGATTTTAAAAAAATGGTTTTTGACCTAAAAAAATGAATTTTAAACTCAAAAATATTAGGGCGACACCAAAATGTCGCCCTATTGAGCACGTCGCCCTAATATACCTTTTTTTACACACGATTTGTCGCCCTATCCTATTTTTTTTAGTTTTCACTTATCAAAAGCAAAATGTACTATCCTTTTGCTATATTTGTACCATAAATAATAATAACACAAAGCATAAACGATGGGTTAGACATGTTTTTATATTAAAATCCGGTTTGGATATCAACATTTTGTTTTCTGTGCAGCTTGCACGGTTGGCTAAGCTGGGAATAAGCATGACTTCAACGGTATGTAACGATATCTATCGGGATATTGCTTTCCAATAACAAAGTGTTGCTACTGTATTTGAAATTACTGTTTTTAAAGCTTTAATTGTGCGGATATATATTACCATTGGCGACACCATTGTAATAATATATCATATTGTTATTTTGCATAGTGATCACGCGAATGATGAACGGTGCCTCGCAATCTTTAAATGTAAAACCATTTTGGGTCTGTTATACGCCACGTCCCTTTGAGAAAGGTTACTGAAATATTCGCTCGTTCTCATGCAGTCGCCCATACTAGGCGCTGGTACGGGCTGCGCTGATGTGCCTTCACATATTTCTGTGACGGAAACACGTGACGAAAAGGTCACATATACAGAGCCGCGGAGCATTGTGGGTTGCTTACTGCCATACGAAAAATGGATAAAAAGTATGTTAATACTTTAATATCCAATGCAAACAAAAATCAAATTTACGAATAAAATGAGTGTGCCAGATTGCCTTGTCTGTTGCAAAATTGTTTTACGTGCGTTAACAAGAAAAAGACGCGACCTCGTGGCGCATACAATTTTGGCCAATGAGGGCGCAAAATTAGTCTATATGGTGATAGATCATTTGTTTTTTCAGCGGCACACCTCTGGAATGGTCTTCCTAACAGCATGCGTCAAATTCATTCCATCAGTAATTTCAAGTCCCAGCTTAAGACACATCTTTTTGTTCAGTATTACCAGACTTGATGCTCTTGATGATGCTCTTTGGATGTATGTTATCGCTTTGGTTTTTGTTTTTATACTGTAAAGCGCCTAGAGGCCCTGGCATTTGGCGCTATATAAGATTGCTATTATTATTATTATAATAGTCTGTCCCAGGCTATGGAACGAGCGAAACTGAAATAATGTTTTTAAACTCCATCTTTGTTTATTACTTCTACATTAGTTTTGTCAATCAGGACCTCACATCAGGACCTACCCCTTACATCCCTCAACGCAGTCTACGATCTTCCAACAAGCACCTCTTAGAAATTCCCCGAACCCACAAGACGTATACGGAAATAGAGCTTTCTCCTCCTGCGCACCAACACTCTGGAACAATCTACCACTAGAACTTAGATCACTTAGCAGTCTGGACACTTTTAAATCACATTTGAAGACTTTCCTTTTTTAAGAACTGTTACACCAACAATGCATCCGCAGCTTGATCTTAACTACTCATTATTTCAGTATTTGCTCTTTTTTTCTCAAGCGCCTGGGAATAGATTTATCTAGATAGATGGCGCTATACAAGTGTGTATTATTATTATTTATTATTAATCCAACGAATTACCTGCATACTCAAAATGTGCGTTACTTTGCCCAGTTGCGCCACCATGCAACACCGAGGTCTATAGGGAAAACCCGAGGGAGTATACCAACTATGCCTTATAGCTCAGCTGGTAGAGCATCTGCCCGATACGTCAGAGGTCTCGGGTTCGAATTCCGATAAGGCCCTTACGATTTTTCTCTCATCCCAAGTTTGGTTGTTTCATTTCAATGGTGATTAGGCACCATATCAGATGTTGCGTTCGTGACATTTTCATATTAAGAATAAAATAATAAAAATGCATGCATGTTTATTTATCCTTAATATGTAAGAAAACAGATTACAAAACATAACATACTTTCCAACATTAAACAAAAATATGCTTTTTAAATAAAAATGAGTACCGTATAGGCGATAGGTAGCAATTTTGATTTTGAAAAAGACGAAACTGCAAAGCTAATAGAAATATACGCTTGACGTTCTGAAAGCACATTGAATTGCAAAAACAAATAAGCGTAAAACCGTGGAATTGGGTTTTAAAGAACACTTCAATTATGTGGCCTTGTTGAAGTCAGAAGTATAAATACATGTACACCACTACCATCATCACCTAAAATGGTAAACAGGACTACCCGAACCATTGCAAGGTGTACAAGCTACAGTTGAATTCAGAAGTATAAATACATGTACAACACTACAATCATCACCCAAAATGGTAAACAGGACTACCCGAACCATTGCAAGGTGTACAAGCTACAGTTGAAGTCAGAAGTATAAATACATGTACACCACTACCATCATCACCCAAAATGGTAAACAGGACTACCCGAACATTGCAAGGTGTACAAGCTACAGTTGAAGTCAGAAGTATAAATACATGTACACCACTACCATCATCACCCAAAATGGTAAACAGGACTAGCCGAACCATTGCAAGGTGTACAAGCTATGTTTTTAAGTACCACATGCACGTCAGGAATTCCACAAAGTAAAGACTGTTACAAAAATGGTGACAACGCAAGTTTAAGCACACCAGTTTTAACACATGGTTGCATACAGTTGTATTTAAACTTCTGACTTTAACTGTATATATTGATGGTTCTATCTACATAACTAGGGCAGGTTACGGATATGGACAGATTTCCCATGTGCAGACAGTTATTGGTGGGTGTCACAGTTAGCAAATTGCGCTGCGTGAGACTACGTTTAATATGCAGTCGTTGCTACGGCACGGGATCAACGACCAGATATACAGACAAACGGAGGTTAAAACTGGCATGATATGGTTCAGGTGCCATTTGGGGCAATTGCTGGCTCTTGCCCTTGTGTATTTTGGTATAGACCTATAAAAGGTCCGATTTTTCCTGATTATGTTGGACTTGAGCATGGAAGATTAAATAAATATTTTCTTGTCGTTTAAAAAGAAAAAAAACCGATATATCAGGCAAAACCATTGCATTGGACAGTTAGAAGGATTTATGTCTTCCTTTTGAGTAAAGGGGAGTTCACACTATCGCGGAAAAATCACACTGTTCCATTGGTTTGTACACAAACTGGTTTGCCGCTGGTGCGCGGCCTTCCGCGACGCGCAAAACGTTTTGAGCTGGGTCAAAGTTCAAATTTGTTGAACTTTGACCGCGGTGCGCTGACCTTTCCAACGCGCAGCCAATGAGGTATCAGAGAAGCCCCAACATTACCAGAGTGGAATTTTATATTTTGGAATAATCGGCGATTGGGAGCTCATGCAATGCGGTGAGCGCAGCGCGAAAGTGTGATTTTTCCGCGATAGTGTGTATCCGCCTTAAGAGGTGTTTTTTATAGTCAAATGGTTTATGAAAATGCTGCAACATTCCAAATCCTGTGAACAGATTGAGAGAGCATGGTGGAATTACACTATCAGTCTGGGAAGGAATGTTCTAAGTTCTCGAGAGGATTTCCACTCTTTTCGTTACCTTTGTCACTCGCCGCCAAGGCCCGAGGGGGCCCGAGGCCCGCACTGTGTATCGCACCTAAAGTGCCGCTTCTTGATTAGAGTGTTTATCTTATTCATCTACTAGCTGCGAACCAATGTTGATACTATCTCTCCAACGCCATGCCTCTGGTGTCGCCAAACAAAATGGCGTCTGTGAATCTTTTGTCGTGTTTTTGATTGAGATATTAACACCATACGAACAAACACGATGTACCATTATGATGATTGAAAAACTGCCGGTGGACAACTGAAGACTTTAAAATGTCATAGATTAAATTTTCAATTATATGGGATAATTGCAACGACTACATAATCTGCTATAAAACCCGCCTTCTTACAATAACATGCATTCATGTTGAGAAAACATTTTTAGCTAAGTACAAGTTCCGAAATAAAGTTGTTGCATTTTCTGCATGACAAAAACTTTCAGCCAACCACAATTTGTAATATTTCCGTTGGTAAATATGATGATAATCATGCAATACAAATGTGGACGAATGTCCATCAGTTTGGAAAATCTTGATGCAGTGAAAAGCAACTTGGCTCCACCGGGATTCGAACTGCGGACCTTCTGCTTAACGTGCAGACCGCCCTATACCAATTGAGCTATGAAGCCAACTGGTGGTCTCAAATCACGGTATAGTGCAGTTGTCCTCATTGATTGGGATTGGCTATTACGTGAGCTTAGCAAGCCCTACAGAGCGACAAACCCTTCAATGAGATAACCACCCCTCTCAGAAATCATTTAAGATACGTCCCAAACCCTTGCCCGGCTTGCCCCAATAAGTAATCATGCGAGTAAAATCTTGTTTCTCCTGACAAAACTAAGAGTGCAATAAAACTACCAGGACGTAATCGTGAAAACATTGACCTGTGTTTCTATATAGGCTCCATGACTGACGCATGGAGATTCTCCATATTGTTTTAATGCAAGAAACGAACCCGGGTATAATATATTTCCTTTGTTGAAATAAGTCGTCCATTTCCGAACCAAGATCGTGAGAGTATCCATTTCAAATTGATTTACATGTCAATTCTCAAGCACTCTATTATAAGCACTTGACCTGATGAGAAATTGCCAAAAGGCGGCTCGTCCAAGAATGAATAAATAGTCTAGCGGCTCTAAAGAAGATACTGTGGTCTGGCGGAATGGAGATGTTGCTTTTTACAAAGAAAACGGAAACTTAGAAATAACAAGGTGCTCCCACGTTTTCTGTGATTCATTCTGATGCATGGGCCAAGTGGAGAAACATGGCACCACTGTGGAGGACAGAGAACGAGATTCGCCGTGTCAGGTCACTTGAGCAACACACCAGGACCTACCCCCTAGTGGGTGGACACAAATTGTCTTACCAGTAGGCCTACCCCCTGGACAAGGGGAAACTTTTGACCACATTAAATGCGATTGACTGATGTGATATTGCATGTTGTGGTTAAAGATAGTATACATGATTGGTAAACTGTTACAAATAGTTTTATCCCTCTGTGTGATTGAAGATATGTATGATTAAAACCAACCTGAGCAAAAAACAGCTCCGTACAGTACTTCGTCTAACTTTTGAGAAAACAGTCAAAAAAGGGTTTGCAGTCATTTCGCCCCAAAACCACTTCGCCCATAAACCACGGCCTGTGCACGAAGTGGTTTGGAGGCGAAGTGGAATTTGGGCGATGTAGTGTTTGAACGAAGTTATTTGGGGCGAAATGGCACTCGGGCGAAGTGGTTTAGGGCGAAATGGCACTTGGGCGAAATATTTTTGGGGTGAATTGAATTTTCGTCTCATGAGACGGAAAATAATTGTTTTACTCATTTCTCAAAGACTATAGCACTTCAGACAAAACGATTTTAGGGGAAGTTTTCTACGGTCATCATGTTTATATTGTGTAAGTTGGGCGTAAATCTGTGAACATTTCTGATTTTCGAGATTACCAATGATGTATACTGCCTTTAAAACGAGCTCTACAGATCTACAGGAGACGATCTTATTAATGGGAGTGCCGATGCAATATTATTTAGCGACAAGATGTTTTCCAAATTAAAGAGAACTTCCGTGACTTGTTGAAGGTCACTGATGACCAAGCGTATCGGGGATGAGAAGGAATGTGATTTGCAGAAAACTGTCATCAGAGGACAGACTTGAGGGGAAATTGTGGCTAACCAAAGACGACAATTTATGGCAATCAAACTCCGTAATGCAGATTAAAAATTATTATTATCCACTATTACTTTTACAGATCATTTTACAGAGATCTTCAAGGAATGGAAATGATATTACAATTAACAGAATAACGTACAGCTTTATATCGGAAAGAGCTTTTAACAAGAGCTTGTATAAAACAGAATGACCACTAGTGATTACGTTGGCATGGATTTCCCCCCCCCCCCCTCCCCCTCGCCCTCCCCCCCCCCCCCCCCCCCCCCCCCTCCCTCCTCGGCATTTCTGGTTACTATGTGCATTAGGGTGCGGAACAGCCACTAATGGGTTTTAACCCTTTATTACTGGGTTAGGGAGCTCTTTTTATTGTGCCTCTCTTTTTTTCCTATTTCGACACAAAACAGAACTCCCTAACCCTCTGAAATTTCGAAAATTATCGACGAGACTGCCCTCTAACTGGCGATCCACACAGTCACCGATCCACATAGTGAGCGTATTCCACATAGTGAGCGGTGTAAATTGCACAATCCACACAGTAACCACTTTTTTGGTTACTCTGTGGATTTTCTTCCTTACTGCACACCCACATAGAGAGTTCGGGTTGTGCACAAGACATAGGGAGTGCAATCCCCTCCCCCCCTCCTCCCTCCTCCCTCCTCCCCCCCCCCCCCCCCCCCTCCCCCCCTCCTCCCTCCTCCCTCCTCCCCCCCCCCCCCCCCCCCCTCCCCCCCTCCCCCCTCCCCCCTCCTCCCCCCCCCCCCTCCCCCCCTCCCCCCTCCCCCCCTCCCCCCTCCTTTCCCCCCCCCTCCCCCCCTCCCCCCCTCCTCCCCCCCCCCTCCCCCCCTCCTCTCCTCCCCCCTCCCCCTATGGAGGTAGGACCTCTCTTCACGATAGGCCACCAATGTAGTCAAATTCGTCGCAATTAATGGTTGGCATGGATTTGCCCCACTGCATTGTTGGAAAAAGAGAGACAAACACGAGATTGTTGTGGTGCTCTGAGGGATGCCCAGATAGCTCAGTTGGTAGAGCAATTGGCCGTGAAAGCCAAGAACCTGGGTTCGAATCTCAGTCGGGGCACTGCAATTTTTTTGTGGTTTCAAATTCATCTTTCAAAACAGAATGAGTTTTACATTACATGTATATTGATTTGTGTGCATGTTTTTAGTGTTCAAATAGTGAGTATCGTTACGAGTCGACCATAAGAAAACATGATTTTCACAGAAATAAATTCTGGCTAAAAATGTTCTCGGGTCAAGAAAACGGGTCGAATTGACCCGATTCTTGAAGTAGTAGATTTTGTTTGTAAAACTCAATATTACGATCATTAATGTCTTACTATTTATCATATCAATTGAGTGCGCGTATGCGGGGTATCCCCGTTTAGGGTGCAGTGTCTATCGACATGTTAGATTAGATAATGAATATGTGACTAGATTGGAGCAAGTTTTTTATCTTGTTAAGTTTCAGAGTCGTGGTGATTACATTTTTGGTAACAATGCTGCTTTTTTTGTATACAGCTTGAACGACTCCATCAATACTTGATCGCGTGACAAGGTGGCGTATAATGTCGTTTCTCGCTCGATTACCAACGCAAACAAGAAGGTGACATGTTATATACCAAACATAAACGTACAAATTGTTTAAATTGTCTAAATACTTTGAAGATTCCGCACAGGGCTGTCGATCGAATGTTTGGTCCGTCAATCATTTACATAAACGTTTGTATAGGGAGAAGCGGGATTCGTTTATTTAGCAGAAATTATATTCAGGAGTGTTAAGCACAACACAATGTGACGAAAAGTTATAGGCCTACTAAATATTAACAATACAACATTCACTTTTAAACACACACACAAGGTGACACACAAAAAACGACTCACAGAAAACTGGGACAGTACCACGAGCAAGTGCAACGGAAGCTAATGACAGTTGAAGATTGCTATAGATGGCTATAGATTTCCAAAAGTCTGCATTGTGTCAATCGACGAAGGGAGAATTAACGAAAGCATGAGACTTGTTTTACATTGTGTTTTAGTTAGTGTTTTGACAGTGTCAGGAATTTTATTTGTGGCACTTTCAGAGGCAACTAAAACCTGGTGTTGTGTTATATATATACCAAGTCTAGTGTTAAAATTTAACACCATGGGTGTTAGTTTTTATTTCTCAATTGGAATAAATGCATTACTTTTAACACCCTAGGTGTTAAAACTGATACTTGTGGTGTTTAAACTTAACACCAGGCTTGGTATATATATATATATACGACCATAAAAATGAATCTGTGGCATTTCTACGCTCATTAAAATACCTAAATACAAAAGAAATCCCAGGCGTAACACAGACATTCCAGGCGGTATCTGGGCACCGCCAGGAATTTCCATTGTGTTTTGGTATTTTATTGAGCGTGGATTTGCCGCGGATTTCTTTTTATGGTCGCAAAAAAGACTACTAGCCAGCGCGACTTGTGACTCATTTTCGTAGAGCCCGTCACAAATGAAGTTTTTGTTTGTGTTTTTTCCCTATAATACGGTGCATATATCGTGTTTATACCCTAGTGACGTCAACTACCGCACCGTAGATTTCCGAAGTGGCGGGTAATAGACGCCGAAGATAGCTGTTTGTGGGTAATCTTGGACATTAAGATTGATTGATTTCTTCGGCCAGCAATGCATGATCGGAGTGACCAATGGCAACAGGCTTATCGTCTTTAAGAAAGATAGATAACAACTACGGGTTGTTAAAATGAGGAATATATCCACTACATCTATCCTCATCTCGTTCTAAGACCTTAATGTTCTTCGTCGGGTGAACACGAAATGAACAAGGATACTTGCAAAACCCTTAATTTTCGGCACTGCGAAAACAATCTTTATAATAGACATGATGACGTCAGTGTTTGTTACGCGTGCGCATTGCTGAAACACCCCAGACAGATTTGACTAGAAAACAGTCAAAACATTGCATTCAACTGACCCTAAAGGCCTATATATGTGACCCGCTCTAGAAAAAAAGGTATAGCATAAGTCGCGCAGGCAGAAGATACCAGTAGCCGGCCGTGTTTTATTACCAAATGCATTAAAAACCTGTCCGGAATCTGTAAAAGCTTCGGCATATAAAACCCACACATGTTCAAAACAGTGTAGCTTTCTATATAATTGTTTTTCTGCAAGTTGACCATGCACCATTGATTATTTACGTGCGATCTGACCTGTAGGCCTATATGCATGCACTCAAGAGAGGAAACGAAAGGGGATGGGAAAGTGGGATTTTATAAGTAAAATCTCTAAATCTCCATCAATCACCGAGCGACACAAATGTATTTGCTGATGGCCGAGCGAGTATGGCAAGCCAAAAGGGTCATAACGTATTGCGGCAACGCGTTGCAAAAATATCACAACGGGTTGTGCTATCATCCAATCAGAACACTGTATTTCTGCAACGTGTTGCTAAAAATAGACTCGCGACGTGTTGTGAGGTGTCCAACATCGCGTTGCGAACATCTCACATCGCGTTGTGGATATCTGGCAACGCGTTGTGAGATGTTCGCAATGCGTTTTTGGACACCTCACAACACGTCGCGAGTCTATTTTTAGCAACACGTTGCAGAAATAGTGTTCTGATTGGATGACAGCACAACCCGTTGTGATATTTTCGCAACGCGTTGTGGTATTTTCGCAACGCGTTGCCGCATTACGTTATGACCCTTTTGGCTTGCCATAAGCGAGGGGGTATTAACCCCGTGTTATGCGGTGTGACCTGAATTAAAGGACAAGGGAGCGCTGTTCATCATCAGATGCGTATAAGGCAATGTTCTACAGAATCGATTTACATGTATATCATTTGTAACGACCTCTAAATTTTACACCCCCCCCCCCCAACCCCCCCCCAAACATTTAAAAAGTATGCCAAACCTTTTTTTCTTGCGCAAAATTTGCGAAAATATGCGTCAACATTAAATTATCAGTGTTGAATTATTTCGCTTTGGCGAGCCATAGTATGGACACAGTAATGGCGGATAGCAACCGTTGTCAAGCCAAGTGAAACCCAAGAATAGTAACTAACTTAAAAATTACTAATAAGTGCGAAATATCAATCCTATACTGCGTCACTAGGCCTACCGACGGCGTTATGAATTATACTAACATTTTGAAAATCCCAGAACTATCTAAACTGCATGGGTGTAATATCTACAGCAAGCCTCACGTTTAATTACTGCTATTTATGGAGTTTGAACGTGTGCAATATGGCAAAAGACACAGTGCTGAAGATGGTCTTAAACCTACATATTTCGTAGTCGAGTCACAAGAGTGCAAGTCGCAAAGCTCTCTGACCGGTCACGTGTCTAGTTTTCCACACGTGCACACATTTCATCGCTCGTGACAATTAAAAATTTAGCGATTGATTAAGCTTCCTCATTGACACAACAGCTGCCGTATATACTCAAAACCATGACAGGGGAAAATTTGTAGACGTGTCGGCGGGAAATGACGCGTCAGTTTCTAAGAATAAAATCGTGAGGGTTTGAATTGGAAGTTATCCCCGAGGTGCAAGCCACATTGCTACATTATCTTAATAGGTGTAATAAACATCGCGAAATTGCGGCGCAGTGTACATATAAGTGCAGCGACGGTAGTAAAAATCAAGTTTTTATATTGCGTGACGCAAACGAGTCAGACCTCCCGAAGAGTGCACGGCGCATGCTCCTTCTTAATTTAAGCGTATCACACCGTGTACATGTAAGCAACATGTGTGTGTCTTAGGTTCGATTCCCTTCGACTATATTGTGCGATTTTGATGTAATACGTTAATCTTTACAGACTCGAGCGGTTTAGTGTGCAATGTTCTAAATCTTGATATAACATTCTATTTACAAAAGTATATTCTTTACAAAAAAATGACATCTTCAAGAATTACACATCTTAAGAAACAACCAAACCTAGGATGAGAGAAAAATCGTAAGGGCCTTATCGGGATTCGAACCCGAGACCTCTGACTCACTAGGCTTTCCCAATGGACCCAATTTTTCTCTCGGTGCTGCATGGTAGCACAACTGGGCAGAGTCCCGAACGCAATGGTGGCACATCTCAAGAAAGAAAACCCCCTTTTTTAAAACAGAAATTCACTGGATACTTGTATAGTCAACATTTCATTATTTCCTATCAACTATAAGAATAAAGTTCCATGCATGTAAGTCAAATGTGTTTGACCAATGATTTGAGCTTACTCCATTTAGGTTATTATAGGACTGGACAAAAACATTGCATGGTCAATTCGACTGCACAGAATCGAGTGTAGTTTACTTTCCACTGTTTCTAGAAACCAATGAGATGATGGACCGTTCTATAATCTCGAATGTTAAGAGTGTGTTTAATTACACCAAGAAATAAATTACATTGTCAAGATGACCTAAACACTCAGAAAGTTGATCTCAATAAATCCACGTCAGCTTCACAAAATTCTTCATTATACTTGATAGATATCGTCACACACTGCATGCAGACACGCTGTCGACGATGAATAAGGAAATTGTACGCAACATTAAGGAAGTAACATGAAGGAAAACATATCTCCGAGAATGCAGCTGTACAGCTCAGTAAATCTTTGAAAGATAATTTATCATATCAAGCATGGGGTAATGGAACGAGATGGTCACAGTACTGCGAGTTGTGGGTGGCTGCGGTGCGGTATGCAGACAAACTTGTTTGGAATGTATGCATCAGTCCACGTCGTGATAAAGTACAAAAAAGCAGTATACTTCTAAACTATTCCTGTAGCGAAATGGATGGATTGACAAATCCCTCATGTCCTCAACCATTTCTTTGTCATTTCTTAATCCCCCAAATCTTTATGCAAAACACGATGCGCGCCCACAATCACAGTCAGATTTCGAACCAGATGCAGACAAATTTCTTATTGACTATACTGTGGAAACAATTAGTGTTGAGCTCGTGCCAATGACGTCATTTTGGGAGTAAAACAATGCCGCGTCGTTGTGGAAGCAATGTGCGTGCGCGTTGTGTGTGTCCATAGCGCGCGTAACGCGCTATGATGAGGCTCCCATTGGTGAACTAAACCGCGTTGCGCCCACCAGAGAGACACACAACGGGCACGCACATCGCTTCTACAATGACTTGGCATTATTTGACTCCCAAAATGGCATATTCGCACGTGTTCGAAAGGGGTCAATACGTCAGTTTAAAGTATGCCA
Source organism: Henricia sp. BOLD:AAB3569 (assembly GCA_037783545.1). Taxonomy (NCBI): domain Eukaryota; kingdom Metazoa; phylum Echinodermata; class Asteroidea; order Spinulosida; family Echinasteridae; genus Henricia; species Henricia sp. BOLD:AAB3569. The sequence goes on from JBBELK010000882.1 coordinate 219,724, forward strand.
CAGAAAGGTGCGCGGCTAACTCTAAACTTTCAAAGGCGAGCTTTAAATTATTATTATTATTATTTCTTTCTGGTACTGGAACCAAGGATTCCTCAATAGTGCTCATTGCACTGTCACTCGCAAGCGTGAGGAAACCCATGAAGAATTATAATTAGAAATGGCCAGAGACACCGGGGGAATCCCCTTGCTCTTCACGAAAGAATGCTCTGGGATCTTTAAAGTGCGTTACCGATACCAAACACACTGGACCAAAGGCTTTACATCCCTTCCGAAGGATGGAGCAAGTGTGATTAAGTGCCTTACTCAAGGGCACAGGTACCCTAGCCGGGGCGAGTTTCGAACCCGGTGCCTTAATGAACCAACTCTGAGCTCAGTGAACTGTATGTATTGCACATACACTTGTACATGATGCCACGAAGATTTCTGGGAAATGTGCAAATTAAGGATTTTCTATGATATATTCCACTCGAATACCAGCGACTTTATGAATATGAAAATGGCATCCAAGAAACGAACTTTAAATGCACTATGCTCTGAGCCGTCATGAAGATTTGTGGAAGAGACAAAAAGAGAGAGAGAGTGTGTGTAAACTAAGGAGGATGTATCTCACTCGAATACCGGCGCCTTAATGGATAATCAGTCAAGACTTCTCGGGATGGACAGGTTATGACAGGTTGACCGGGGATGCACTAACAGCTAAGAAGAAATCCCGAGAGTATTTCATCTGGCAAACACTTGAAGACAAGATGGAGGAGAGGAAGATATTTGGGAAAAGAAGGCGGCAGTCACGCAGGACTCTGTTACCAAAATTACCGGTAGATCAGTGCGTCTCTATACGCAAAGAGAAACCAAAAAGACATACATACAAACAATAAAAACCAAGACATGCCAACATATCTAGAGAGACAACCTCGAGCAAGTTAGATCGAGCGACTACAGTTAACTATAGTCGACGAGAGTCTCTCGAACAACGGAAGTTAACCGTCTTTCGACGGACTCTGTAGTTAACTATAGTCCCTCAATCAAACTTGCCCCTAATGCCTGATTGTCTGTGTCTCCTGTGCGCAGGCTAGGCCGAGAGTTCAATGTTCGACCGTCTACCCAGACAGCGCACCATGTCTCTCCATTAATGACCTGCCCGGCCATGTGAACTCGATCTCATCTAATGTTCCTTGCCTACTGATTGATTTCGGGGAGTGGATGGGGAAGGGATGATCTCCTGAGACAACCAAGCAATTCATTGAACTGTAGGGAGGATCAGGAACAAAGAGCGTGACGACAATCCGACTGTTGACGCTATACTTCTACTAACACTCAGACATGCACTGTGAAAACATCCAGAATGTTCAAGACTCACGAACGATTAAAAAGGTCCGTCGCAAAATGCCACAAGGGACAATACAATTGAAAAGGACACCGACGCTTTTCTTGATTAGAATATACGACTTATGGTATGTCATGAAATAGATGAATTTCAAATTGTCATCGGGGAATTAGGATGGCGAAGCGGTTCTTTCCTCGCCTTCCACCAATGTGGCCATGGTTCGATTCCCGTCTGGGTCAGTACGTGGATTCAGTTCTCGGTCCCTGCTTAATTCCGTGGGTTTTTCTCCCACCTCTAAAACTGAGAATTTCTTCCTGTTCTCTCGCACTTCGTGGCCGAGCTGAAGAACCTCCTAGGTGGCTACAGGGCAACGATTTACGTCGGCAAATCCTTCAGCAACTTCATTCCTTTAGGTCAACATCCTTTAAATTAACTAAAAAGGCTTCCCTAATAGCTGCTACAAACACCGGCACGATCAGCAGGTTAATCCAAAGCCAATCGCCATTCCTCTTCAAAGCCTGGATGCTGCAACAATCCCGTGTATTGTATCAATAATCCATTTCTTTATTTCTGCTGTCATCTGAGAAAAATACAGTATAGCTTTTCCTTAAGTTGACAAAACACCTGTTCTCGTTTGGTTGCCCGAAGCAGAGACTTTAAAATTGATTCAGAAGGAATCTCCACAAACAAACTCCACTGACCATCAGTTGATACACGTACATTGTCTGTCATTTTGAGATTTACATGTTCACACAATCTGAGCTTATCAGATTTGCTGGTCAGTCGGCAAAATTACCCGCATCTTACAAAGGTGTTTGGAGAATAGGTGTTTACCTATGGCCACGTTACGCCTTCTTAAAATTGCCGGACTCGAGTACGTTTTTGGAAAATTTATTCCATGCAGTTTACTGCAAAAGCGTCCAGCTGGATTGGACGGTGGAAGTATTGTACTGTGGGATGTATTTTAATAAATATTATACTGAGCAGTAGGCCAAAGATCGGCATATTGCGTTTTACACTAAATAAAATGTAAATTATTGGATCGTGTCTGTCATACTGACTTGTATTCTTGGGTTTCACTTTCTTGACATCCGGTTGCTAACCGCCATTACTGTGTCCATACTATGGCACGTCAAAGCGGAAATAATTTAACGCTGATAGTTCTACCATCAACCCTGAAAAACAAGTCTCAACATTTTTTAAAACTTGCCAACAAAAGCATGGTATGCCAGTTTCAAACAGTCTATCAACATTTAAAAGTCATGCCAACCTTTTTTTGTTGACTTGTTTTTCAGGGTTGACGTTAAATTATCAATGTTGAATTATTTTCGCTTTAGCGTGCCATAGTATGGACACAGTAATGGCGGATAGCAACCGGTTGTCCAGAAAGTGAAACCCAAGAATAAGTTGTGAAAAGAACTGCACATACTAATTTAGTGCACGTGAAGTTCTTTATGTGTTAAGTTGTTCATTGGGAGTCCGTATGTTTTCAGCAGTGTTTTAATCCGTTTCAGCAGTGTTTTAATCCGTTTCGTTTTTGCATGTATTTTCCCCAACTGTTAGTAATGTAGTTTTGTGTCTTATGTTGTATTTTAACGTCTTGTAATTTTATTGGTGTACATGTCTTTTTAAATGTAACCACATCGTACAATTCAGCCTTTGGCTGAATAAGTATTGTGAGACAGTAGATGAGTATTTTGTATGTTCCGATTACCACGATTAATAACCTACTTCATTTTTTTAATAATAATATGTATTGTGTAATAAATAGGCCTATACTGTTCTTAATGTGGATTCTACAAAATGTTTATTTAATATTTAAAACAATAAAACTCTGGTTAATATTACTTTACATAGCAAATAAATACAAACAAAACGTTGTTAAACAACTGAACTCACCTTAGCATTATATCTTGTCCTCGCTTACCTGCCTTGCAATTTTCTTAGTCCCAGCTTTCGTCCAAGCTCCTTTCCTCTTTGCGATATTCTTATTTAGATGAATTCCATCGCGATCGGCATATCGGTAATTTTTTATTTTATTTTTTACTTTTTCCATCTTTCTCACAACCTCTTCATTGCATCAACTTGATCACTTGCATATTCTTTCTTTTTCACAAGCTACTCACAGAGCCCCAAATTGCAGGTACATCGTGCACGGCAACAGCGCACACCAGACAGATACAGTCGCGCCCAATGCTTATTACTCCGAGGCAGTGTTGTAGTCGAGTCACTAGCCGAGTCCGAGTCTCGAGTCCGAGTCTCGAGTCACTAGCCTCGAGTCCCAGTCTCGAGTCATTAGCCCCGAGTCCGAGTCACGAGTCACTTGTTCATCAAATTAATGAAACTGAATCTGCTATATTTGGTTCACACAATAATTATGTGAAATGATGACGTACTCATGCGCTCCTTGCCGGCCTGGTGGGGCAGTGTACATATTCGCGACATTGATATCCAATACCAACATCATCTGAAACGAACATCATCACGACCAAGAAGGGGGCATGATAAGCAATTCCGTGAGAACGGTCACCGAATATGATGCATCCATCTTCCGTCAAAAGCCTTTAAGGATTCATATGGAGAATTCCCCATCGAGGTATCAAGGTTCAACACATCATGCTAGTGTTTAGGGAAAGAACAACGCCATCAAATAACCATCATTTGTGATAAGGCTTCATATTGATGACAACCAGTTCTCCACAGAACCAACATTCTGTGAAAGAAGCCAAGTCTCTAGGAAGAGGGAAGATACCCCTCTTCCTTCTGCTCTCAAGACTCTTCCAACCCTAAGAAAGGCCTTTAATATCCAGCTGCACCCTTCTTTTGACATTGTGAAGTACACTGCAATTCACAAACTCTGCAGTTATCCTTAAATCCATCGAATAGTGACTTTAGAAGAAGATACCCCTCCGTCCTTGTGCTACTAAGACTGCCTTCCACTTCCTGTCCCATTGATGACGTCGTGAAAACCTCGGCTTAATACAAATTTCTGGAATTTCCTGCAACTCACAGACTTTGCAGATATTTTCCAAAAGTTGTTATCCCATACTTAGTCAATGCAAGCCTGCATGACTTGAAGGAGAGGGAAGATACCCCTCGTCCTTCTGCTCTCAAAAGGCCCTGCCACATTCTGCCTTTCCTTTGACGTCGTAGAGACCTTGGCTTAACAGACAATTCGAGAGTTTCTTGCAATTCACAAACTTTGCAGACATTTTTAACTCCATCGAATGGTTATTTTGGGATTTTTATCCCAAACTTAGTGAAGACGAGGGAAGATACCCCTTGTCCTTGACTTATTTCGACATCCTGTGGGCTCCCTCATTGACACCATAGAGAACCTCGGTTAAACAGACACTTTAGGCCTTTCCTGCAATAAGCAGGGGCAGACATCCGGGAACTTTTGTCTTGCTCCCAACTTCATTCACTTAAAAGTGAATAGGACACGAGTCCAGCGCACAGACCCAGCGCGCCGATGAAACGTCATCGGTTGCTGTGTACACACAGTAATGAGCAATGGCTCCTTTGACCGGCTGACGTTCTCAACCCATTCACACACTCTAATTCAGACATAATGTAGTACGACTGAATAATCATTTGGGGCTCTGTATCTCAAACTAGATCAATCCCAACCTCAACTGGCTCTGCATTTAAGGTATACGTGACCGAGTCAGCAAAAAACCAGGACAAAATCGCAAACCATGAGCAAGTTTGATTCACGACCATAGTTAACTCAACCAAACGCAGGCTAGTCAATGATGGTTAGTTATGTCTGGTTGACCATTTGGAACCAGCCCACAGGGCACGGTTGCGCTGGTCACTAGTACTAATGATGTAACCGAACAGACGAACAGAACGGGATTTTACCGAACTTGTCACTTATGAACCAAACCGGACCGAACCAAACATTTCAGTCAGTTCGGTTGTTCGGGAGTGGTTCACTTTGGATTTCACATCTTACGTATTTTAACTTTAAATGTGAAAGAGAGCTGGCTTCCTGAAAGTCAAAAACGCACTCAAAAGGACTTCATTATCTTGTTCATTATGACAAATAAATATTGTAAAAGAGCGGGTTTGAACATAAAAAAAATACATACTTTCTAAAAAAAGCTAGCTGCATGTGCGTGATCACTTTCAACCCACACCGCTGGTAATACTTGCCGAACGCGAACCGAACAAATGTTCGGTAAGAAAGTTTCGAACTTTAGCCGAGCCAAACCGAACCCGAACTTGCGGACTTCGTTACAGCACTAACTGGTACCTATCAGGGATTGAGTTGATGCAGCGTTTTGCACGGAACCAACTGACTAACCAAAGGCTTTCGCACTTACACGTCAATGTGCATGTGTGTTGCCTGGATGACATTCGACTAGTGGCTGACTCTAGTCGTGAGCCTAACTTGCTTCATGTTGTCCACTCAGCGCATCATTCTCAAATGTTATCCACACTTTGCCACTCACTTCAAATCAACATACACCGATTCTCACGCTCTTGCATCCTGAGCAATTTTGGAGAGGTACTTACCTTTCTTGAGGGCTTCTCCCGATATCTGTTGAGAATTCTCCGAGAACAAGTCATCTTCCAAATCCTCCTTGTTTGTGTCGACGCCGTTTGAATTTGCTTGGAAGAAATCAAACTCATCCTCGGGGTCGTCGCTGAATAAACTTGACTGCTGGCTCCCGGAACTGAGATGATGAGAGTTGGAAAATAGAAATGACATCTTTGTAAGAACGTGACAAACAATTGATGAAGTGCATATTCACCACAGATGTAAAACAACAAAGTATATGGAATGATGGAGGTTTGTCTCACAGATATTTGGTTATTAATCATTCTGACAACAGTTGTAACAAGTCAAATCGACTTGATTTAGACAAGTAACTTGGTTCTAGTCCATTTATGAGATTCCAAAGCTTCCCCTTGCCCGCCAGCAGCAAGGGAGTTCCATCTTGCAAGAAAAACGTTCTCCCTAAATAAATCGTTTACAAAAATCTCCACTGGTGTTCGGCCCCAACCGCAGATCGATCACCCAACTTGGTGACCTCAGCTTTAGGTGGTGCGAGCTTAATACACGCATGCTCCCTCGCTCAAATAACAGGAGTTGGAGTTCCTAATTCATGGAAATCGCACCTCTACAGGCCCAAACCAACGAGCGAAGGCATGTCATCACAAATTGTGCCGTGGGTCAGACTAGAAGCAGTATGCATACCTGAGTAAATTGCTTCTTCGTGTGTTGAGTTTTGGTGGTTCAACATTCTCCTCATCCTTTTGATTGACATCGTCACCTCCCTCTTCCACATGTTGGATTCTGTCGGGTTTCACACCTGTTAAGGTTAGACCTAAATCAATCATTGTTCCACATGGATGGTACTTTAGCTCAGGCATTATCAGTGTCCAGGGACCTTATTCACAAAGCACCCATAGCTGTTTGCGTTTTGCGGGGCCCGTAAGTCGATGTTAAGGGGCGTAAGACTGGTTATTCACGAAGCACCGAGAGAGTTTCCTTGCAGACCCGCAAACTGCGGGCAACCACAACTAACGCATTGAGAAAGTGTACCGAAGCGTGACAAAAGCCAAGTGATTATTCCCAGAAACGGCGCAAGTACTGCACTGCTCAATAATGCACCGAGATGAACGCTGAGTGACAGTACATTACCTACTGCTCATAGCTATTGCACGACCCATGCAAATTTACGGGTAGTTTACGAGTGCACGCAGATTTAAGGGAGTTTTGTGAATAGCCCGCAAGAGCTTAGGTAAGGGTTACGGGGTAGTTGCGTGCCCGCAAATGGTTGCGGGTGCTTTGTGAATAAGGACCCAGGTCCCTAAACAGTGTTCGTTCCCTAATTTAAAAACTACCCGTGTGACTTGATTCTTTAACCATTTATAAATTATGTTAAACATTGAACACCATTTAGACATTTTTTTGCAACTTTGAAAAGCCATTTTTACAGATGCATTCAAATTTCACACTTTGGCTCCCAATTTTATGGAACGATCCTCTCATGAAACTCACCCAGAAATGTCAAGACAAGATTACTGCAGCAGACTTTGGTACTGGATGCAATAAACTTCATCAGGTTGTCGAAGCTTTGCCTTCTTTCCTGCGGTGTACTGTCTTTAACCATTAACACTTTGCGTGGTAGGTCGGGGAAGATTGTCGCTGGATAACGCTCCGTTAAAGCTTTGTGGAGGGCCTCAAAGTCACCGTATTTCTTTTCAACCTTAAAATAGATGCAGATTTACAAGCTGCAATAATATAGGCGAGGCGAGCGGCAAAGTCAAAATTTTCGAAGTGCACAGAGGTTGAAGGTTCTTTAACATGGTCACAACACTTCGCCCCATTTTGGGTATGAATTTCGTTTACTGGTCGCCACTGAGACGCTGTGTGTAATAATTCTATGGAACAGGGCAGAAAAAAGTATTTTTAATTCACTTCCCTTCAAAATATTTACACGTTTTGGTGGTTATTGGGTCATAATAAGGGGAACAAGTGGCGACTAGTAAACGGAATTCTTTCTCCATTTTGTATATCCAAATGAGTCAAATTTGACAGAAGAAAATCCACAATAACTTTAGTTCCAAGAACCCTCTGGAAATGAAATACCTCTCATTTTAAAGGGTTTTCAAGCCCTTTAAAATGAAATAAAAATTCAAGTTATTACAGCAATTTGACATTTTGGTAAATGTTTTTAAATTTGGAATTATGGAACAATGGATCTATATCCAGCAGCCCAGAGGAATTCTGATGATCAGAAAACTTTCTGAAAGAACATACCATGAACTGCACAGCATTGTCCTGCTTGTTCCTTATCGTCTTGAAGTACGGCAAGTTGGTAATAACGATAATGTGATACTCCTCATAACTCATCAGGAGCCCGCTGACCTCCCGATAGTCTGGTACAAAGATATCCAGACCTGTCTCTTTGTTTTTAATCTCCCTTTGAAGCCAAAAGAAAAGGAAAAAGCACAGAAAATTTCCACATTACAAGATAACAAAATTAAGGATTTCAGAAAATTAACCACATTGCAAGAAAAACAAAACTTAAGAGGCTGACTTCATTATTTCTTTCGGGAAAAAAAATTATGTAACTTTAATTAAACAGGATCCTTTTTGGCAAAGAGCGAAAAAGACATTCTGTTTGTAATTTTTAAAATGTGAAATGTTTTCTACAAAGAGTTGATGGTATAAATGGTCGGGAAATTTCCCCCTATTGCGCGCGCAGAGAAAATAAAGCAAGATCCTACATTCTTTCTGACCAATGGTATGGGGGCGTGCCGGGAAAACCGGACACAGTCGCGTCGCGTCGTGCACATCCTATTTTCACTTCATTTTCCGTATAAGCTTTGCTTTCAAAAAATGTCAGTCACCGTGTGTGTACAACCTACCTGGAAGTTCCTATTGGCGCCGACATTTTTCAAACTTAAAACGTAAAATATGCTAAAAAGAGTTAGAAGTTGTCTGCGCTACTTTTTCAAAGTTGCTAAATTTTGACAGGATGTGTACACGAGTAGTGAGCCCTCAATTGACGAAATCGTGAAAATCTCGGTGTGACTAATAAAAATGTTCCCACCTTCATTTGGTGTAGAAATGGGAAATTAATTCTTTTATTCAATTTAGATACAAATAATCAGTTGTAAGGACATGTATAAAGTATGAAATCATCCTAAATGTATATTAAAAAGTTTTATTTTTGTATTGGTTTTTAATTAAACGTTGAAGACCAAATTTAAATGGAAACATTATTACTTGCTACACCAATTTAATAACACGTACAACAGCTACATGTGCATGCAGAGTTCGCATTCATCGCGCGCGTTTAATCGGGAACGTGTATTTACTGGACGAATATGCTTAAATTATAAAAGAAATCACACAAGTTCGTTGTTTAATTACCATGGATACGAAGAGTGTGGTCAACAGTCTGCGTCGGTTTGATGCATACCCGAAAACATTAGAAGATTTCAGAGTGAAAACCTTCGGTGGCGCTGCCGGTAAGTTAGCGATTGAGCGTTTGTTGTGCATCAAGCTAGCTGAAGGTCCGCGGTTCGAATCCGATGGAACCAAGTTGTTTTTTCACTGCATCCAGATTTCCGAAACTTCAAAACTCATAGACATTTGTCCACTTGGTATTTTTTTAGTTTATGTCACAACTCGAATTTAAGGAAAATAATTATTGGAATCGATAGCTTGGACGATTTTAGAATAGGAATACTTACATGCATTTCCGTCGCAAAGGCTTAGTTTGAGAGAAAAATCACGGAAAGAATATTGCATATGATTGCACGCAAAGCGTGACTTCTTTTTAAAAATTTAAAGGAAGTCACCATGGTCACTACTAAAAACAAAAACGGTTAGTAGGCCTACAACTTTGCCTATAACTTTGATACAAAAAAATATTTTATGATTTTTTTCTGTTCTTTTTTCAGTAACGGTCGTCAGCGCTATTTTAATGACGGGACTGTTTGTGTCTGAACTCAACTATTACCTGACAAAAGAGGTAAATAGTTGACCACCTGTCCACTTCAAAGCTTGTGTACAAAACATGAGACTAGTTGAACAAAAATTGTAAGCTTTTTAAAAGAAAATCTTTAATTTTTCCTACCAATAAATTGCTTTTTTGTTTGCGTCTTTTGCGTCAGATAATTCCAGAGTTGTACGTTGACAACACGAGAGGAGAAAAACTAAGGATTAACATTGACATCTCATTTCCTCAAATGCCTTGTGCCTGTAAGTATGAAAATCTGAACACATCAATTGGTATAATTCACAGTTTTAAATATATCTAAATAAATCTCTATTTATTGTAAAATAGCATTACACAAGCAAGACTTTTTCCTTTGTAATTCCATTTTTGAATGAATGAATATTATAACCATAGTAATTGACAGATCAAAGGCTCATAAGAGGGTTGTAGTCGAGTCCATCACAAGTCTGTCACAAGTCCGTCACAAGTCCAGTAACAAGAAGCAAAGGATGAACACGCACAAAATAATGCCTTAAGTTTGTTGGAGTTCATTTGAATAGCTTGTGACTTGAATTAAGACCCAGGGACTTGTGATGGACTTGTGAAGGCTTGTGAGGATTTGTGAAGGCTTGTGAGGACTTGTGAGGACTTGTGATAGACTCGACTACAACCCTGGCTCATCATGGCAGAACAGAATTGGTTGACGTGCCAGGAAATTTTCTCCAACTGTTATTTTGGGTCTAAATTCATGCTACATTGTTCTATCCAGTTATAAGTTTAGATGCAATGGACGTCTCGGGAGAACATCAGTTGGACGTGGATCTTAACATCTACAGAAGACGACTGGATCCAATGGGAAAGCCCATCGACGACAAGCCGGAAACGGTCAAATTGGGAGACGATGATGCAGCTGATAAATTAATCAAAGTATTACCAAATATCATAGACCGTATCCAATAGCCGCCATCTTGTAGGGCAACTTTTGTTCTCGAGATTGGTCAACAATGTAAGCATTAAATGTGCAACCATGCGTGTCCTCACGGAACAAAGAAACTGCCCTACAAGATGGCAGCTATTTGATACGGTATATACAGCTTCATATTAAACTTAGAGTTGATCACAAAAATACACATTTCGCTCACTTTAAATTTGCAATTTAAAAATGTCCATACCATCTGTTCAGTAAAATAAAGATCAGGTTCAAAAAGTACCATTATATAAACCAATACACAGCATTTTGCAGTCTCTTGCATAATTATTATTCTGTTAGAGTATTTTTAACATGCCATTGAAGGGCTGGGACAAGTCTGGCTGTCCCCCTTTTCCCATTGGTGTTTCATAGGTCATTTGCATATATGAATATTCAACGTGGGGAGTCCGATTAGTTTTTACCTTAACAGTATCCTTGAAAATGTTATTTAGTGTTAATTGTCCTTGTGAAATTGGTTTTGTTTCAGTACAGTTGGTGAACAAATATGCTAGTCTGTAATTTTCAATCAAAATATGACAAACAACCTGAGAAAAATGTGATTTTTCTGAAGACTTTTTGTAACACACCATGGCAGGAAAGTGACCTTTCACTATGTAGTCAACGAATCAAGGCTTTATGTGGTACCTGATTGTCAGGCGTTCGATAGAATTATAACTCTTTTGAATTTCTCAAGAAGGGCAGAGAATTTTATTCTCGCCCACGAAAATATATAAAAGCAGGACTTATGAAACATGTAATTTCTCGTTGTGGGCACGGAAATTTGATCTTCATTTGGCAAGTTTACCAACCCCTCTCCCCCACCACCACACCCAAGACTTTATCAAACATTTATCGACATCAAAGCTGCGATTTGATGCGTGGTTCATTGTTTTGTGCATGTGTTTTTTCACTGCCAGTTCGCCAAGAAAGAAGAGTTAGACCCAAATCGTTGTGAAAGTTGTTACGGAGCTGAAACTAAGGAACTTTCGTAAGTAGTTCGCCCCCCCACCCCTGAAATTTGACATTGTTCCGAACATTTTGTAGGGTTTAGCTAGTATGGTTGAAAATAATTATGTGTTTAATGAACCTCAACTTGCAGCCCGTAGGCTGAATTGCATGAAGCTGTCTTCCACCTAAACGTCAAGATACATAGGTGGGAGGCGCCATTGGCAGCCGACGGCCAGAGACACCAGGGAATCCCTAACTCTTCACGAAAGAATGCTCTTGGATCTTTTAAGTGCGTTACACAACACACTGGACCAACGGCTTTACATCCCTTCTGAAGGATGGAGCAAGTGCGTTTAAGTGCCTTACTCAAGGGCACAGGAACCCCAGAGTTTTCACCCGAGTATTGTGAGTCAGTGACCTCGGCCACGATACCCAACGATAATAATGAATGCACATAGCTTAAAACCACCAAAATGTACAATGCTGTAACTATATTTTCTGCCACTAGATGTTGTAACACATGTGAGGATGTTCGAGAAGCGTACAGAAGGAAAGGCTGGGCCTTCAACATGGCGACTGAAATCGTCCAATGCAACAGGGAGGGCTGGAGCGACAAAATACAATCGCAGAAGGGCGAGGGATGTCAGTTGTTTGGGTATTTAGAAGTTAACAAGGTGTGTACTATAGATCCTTCAAAAAATGTTGTTAGCTTTGGCCAGATTCAGAGAGTGTTGTGATGAGCGGGCATGCTGTTGCTCCAGGACAATGCCCCTGTCCACACAGCGCAGGTGGCAGTGGCTGAAGCGGCCAACTGTGGCTTTGAATTGTTGCCAGATGCCCCGTACTCACCTGACCTGGCACCTTCCGACTTCTACCTTATTCCTAAACTTAAATCCCACCTGTTGCATGAGTAACTGATCAATTAACCCAGAAAATCATCTATTTTGGTCTTTTTGTTAGGTTGCAGGGAATTTCCATTTTGCTCCTGGGAAAAGTTTCCAACAACACCATGTGCATGTCCACGACTTGCAGCCGTTTATAGGAGACAGGGTGAATATTTGTCGCTATAGACCCTTACAAATAGCAGCCATCTTGTAGGGCAACTTGTGATGTTTAAATTTGTCAACCCTATTAGCCCAAAATGTGCAACCATGCGTGTCCTCGCGGAACAAAGAAACTGCCCTACATGATGGCAGCTATTCGATACGGTCTATAGACTTACCTGACTTATCTAGCTATTCAATTGTCTATTTCATGGCTAAAAATCTTAAATTTGCTGTATTTTATTTCTCCAATTTCTACAGTTTAACATGACGCATCACATCCAGCAGTTGTCTTTTGGAATGGAATATCCCGGAATGGACAATCCATTGGACAGCACTTTGGTCGTGGACCACAGAGGTAAAACAATAGCATTTGACAATTAAATATTGGGAGATTTACATGCACTTGACACCCTTTAATGCCTTTGTTGGATTTTATTTGAATAGCTTGTGACTTGAATTAAGACCCAGGGACTTGTGATGGACTCAACTACAACCCTGGTCCATTATACAGAGATCAGTGTACAATGTAACAATGGTACCACAATTCCGTTCATCCCACAGGCTCAACTATGTACCAATATTTCGTCAAAGTCGTCCCCACGACCTACACCAAAGTCAACGGTCAGACGACCCGGACCAACCAGTATTCGGTCACCAAGCACGAGAAGCAAGTCTCCATTTTGAACCTCAGCGGCGAGCAGGGATTGCCCGGGGTGTTTGTACTGTATGAGCTCTCGCCGCTTATGGTCAAATTCACAGAAAAACACAGGTGAGTTGAACGACCTTCAGCTTCAAGGGATGTGACAGAAGCTATAAAAAGGGTGGAAGGGTGTGACTATGGGGCGGGGCATTTTAGGGAAGGGCATTGGGAAAAAAGTTCAGTTACATTTGTTTTAAATCAACACCAGTATACACCAATCCGATAGCCAAGGACTCCTGTTCTTTATATCCGCCATAGCTGGGAGCGTCCACTGAATGAAGTGTATGTTTTTGCTGTTGCTGAAGTTGCATTTGTTCAAACAAGTTGCGCGTCTTTGTAGGATTGTGTACACAAAGGGGGTGCGTCGCGTGCATGTAATGGATGAGCGCTTTTTATTCTAACAGCAACACAAAACGCACAGTCTATTTACTGGAAGCCCCAAGCTATGGCGGATATACAGGGAAGGAGACCTTAGTTTATACCGGATTGGGTCTATAGACTACTAAAGTGAAAACGTCACCTTTTGTGTGTTGCCAAAGTTACTGGGTCTTTACTAAAACGAATGAACAGTTTCAGATTACCAGCAAATGTTTAGAACCACTTACCATGGCAGCTGACATCACACTTTAGTAGTCTATTGTGTAATTTTGAATATTCATACACTAAAATCACGACAACAAAAACATTGATATCAGCAGCTCATGTAATAACAAACTTACTCGTTATTTCTGTTTCATTCAGATCGTTTATGCATTTTCTGACCGGTGTTTGTGCCATTGTAGGAGGAGTCTTTACAGGTTTGTAGACAAAAATGCCTCTTCTTCAGAAAATTTATACTTTGAAATTTTACAAAAACAGAACAAAGATTACATATACATGTGTAGAATATCTGTTAACTAGTCAAGAGATAATTAAAATACACCAAGGAGCATTTGAAGTCTCCAACCCCAACGCTGTAATGCCCATGTTTTGTTTTTGTTTTCTGCAGTTGCTGGCCTAATTGACTCGTTAATCTACCACTCGGCAAGAGCAATACAGAAGAAGATTGACCTTGGCAAGGCATTATAACGCAGGCTAGCCATTCATACATATTCATGAGCTGATATTTACACCTCATTGGTCACATGATTTATGGTAATTGCCTCAGAATACAAGAACAAAGTACATTTTGTATCAACACAATCTGTTCTTCAGATCCAATTTACTCATCAAATACAGCACAAAATGGCATATCCATAAGGTACGTACGCACGGAGGGGGAGGGTCAGAGCCAATTTGTACGCCAATGTTAATGGATGACGTCACAAATTTTGCGAATAAATGTGTACAGGGAGGAGGGGGGTCTAATGCCTAGCGTACATCGACATTGCAACTGGAAGCAACTCAACTGATCAGTTGCTGTCGATGTGTGCGTAGCGCGCTCATCGACACCTCGGTAAAGCCAAGAGTACATTGACCTTGCATCTGGAAGCAACTGTTGCTTTCAGTTGCTGTCAATGTGCGCGCACATATTCAGACACACACGTGCAACTGGGTACAACTAGTTGCCAGAAAGTAGAACATGAGCAACTCGCGGCAACTGGGATTTTTCCAGTTGCCAGTAGTTGCAAGTGCGCGCACATCGACCTTTTTGAGCAACTGATCAGTTGCTCCCAGTTGCCGAAAAACACCAGTTGCCACTAGTTGCTTCCAGTTGCAATGTCGATGTACGCTAGGCTTAAAAAGTAGGCATTTCGTGCGTGCGTACGTATTTTCTGGACGATCTGGCAATATTTTTGACACTTTTCATTCCTTCTTCCAGTGCCAAAGTAATGATGCCTGATAAATTTTTTTTATATACAAAAAAAAAAATCAAATGTATCAACGATACTAAGCTTGTTGAAATCATTTTACTTTATTATGAATTTGCAAAAACTTGCAGGATTATAAGTTGGATTTGGATGTGTATTGATCGAGAAAAACCTCCCATGTAAATGAATTTAATTTAGATGATTTAAAAAAAATGTTGTTTCGAAAAGTGGGTGTAATATTTAGAAAAACAGTTTAGATTAGTTTTATAGTCCAACTGCTTTGCAGACTGGTTCTCGAAAAAATTATTGTTGTCCACCTTCACCTCGTTTACACTGGTCCCGAGCTCTGGATCAAGATTGATTCAGAGTGCCGCATTTACATTCTGTAGTTGATCTCGAGCGCAGCGCCAGAAGTTGCAGTCAAGGGTCATGCATTGTACAGAGTGAAAGGCCACTTGAATTTCGCCCAGCAACGGAGCAGATACAGTAATATTAATTACTTATCTAACTGATTCCGAGCTCGGGGTTCGACCCTCCACCGACACGAGACCAAAATCTTGGGGTCTAATCCGGGGCCAATTTGGTCACTCAGTTTGTGATCTGGGGCCAATTTCATGGCGTTGCTAAGCACAAAAATTTGCTCAGCACAGGATGTAAACTTGTGTCCTTCGCAAGAGTAGCAGAATACCTTTTAATACACATCACTTACAATTTTGGAAGGCAACCCATTTTTGCAAAATAAAGCAAATAAATCCTGTGCTAAGCAAATTTGTGTGCTTAGCAGCGCCATGAAATTGGCCCCTGGAGCCGAGCTCGACCCGAGGCTGTTAAGGGTTTATATTTTTATCATGCGTTCAATTTCAAATTTGAGTCTCAAAGATTTTTACTTCTAGGATTAACAGCCACTCAAAGTGTGACATTTTGATTTATTTGTAAAAATGGCCTTTTCAAGTAAATAAAATTGTTTAAAGTAATTTCTAAATAATGTACAACAGATAAAGGTGGTGTTCGATTCATGAGGTCATATATTCTTTATATGCTGAGGGTAATCGTTCTCTGAAGTCCGGTAATTATAATAAATCAACTTTCGAAGTGTCACGGCGTAAGGGGGACACTGTCCCATTTTTATGGAATGACCCAGGTTTGTTTGAAATGCCGGGAAAAACTGGGAGTTTTTTCACAAAGATATAGGGATCCAGTGTGATGCCCACTTAATAAAAAAAGGGATTTTTATTTGTATTAGACACTGCAGTAATTTAGTAACTGTATATATTTGTTTTGTTTATTATAATCTGGTAAACAGTTAAAGCTGAAATTATTTGTCTTTGGGATTAGATTTCTTAAGGGGTAATTTGTTTTATTCGAAAGGTGCGGAAATTTAGTAAATTTTTTCAACCAATTTTTGCTTCCGAGTGCTTTCTTTGTTTTAAAATTTTTCCCTTGTTATAAACTTTCATCAGTTTTGTCGAAAACGTTAATATTTAAACGCAATAGGAAAAAAGTCAATTTCAGAATTCGCCATTTTCGACTTGGCCTCCTTCAATGTCAATACGTTGCTGGTGGAATGTGTGTGCTGAGCCGAAAGCTCTGAGGAAAGGCAGGATGCCTCCATTTCGTGCAATTCTGAATCATCAAGAGGTGCAAAGGGACCTCAGACATTGACAATGGCGGATGCCAAGTCGAAAGTGGCAAATTCTCAAATTTAGGGTTTGTTTTCGTATGGCGTTTAAATCTCAATCTCTTGGACAAAACTGATGAAACTCACTCCAGGAAATTTGTCAGGCCTTGTTTACATAACAGTGGTCTTATTAGCCTGGAGTGTTTTGTACATGCATTAAGGGTTATAGACTCTTTTCACTGGCTGCCATGTTAGGGGCAGTTTTCTTATTTAAATGATGTGACAATAGATCCACAAAGTGTCTACTCGTGCAGGACGCAATGTGACTGGCCCGTACAAAAGGTCTATTGGCATGATTGGAGCCAATATCTACATTCCAATCTTGTTAAAAATCGTGACTTCGTCTCATCTCAGTAACTCAACACGTGGTATCGTCATTGGATACCAAACACTGTGACATCCGTTGGAATCAGCTAACACGTACATGTACATTCATTCCCATAACACAAGCCAATGGTTAATCTGAAGAAAAAAAGTCACCAAGACCACTAGTGACTTGTTTCTTTGGTACTCCATGAAACCGAAATGCCACTCGATGTTCATTTCCAGACCTACTTAGCTGTGACGTTTCAGCGTTTTTCTGCGGCCGTATGCTAGCACCGTATGCCTGTCCCAACGCTCATGAACAGTCCAAATGTTCCTCCGCCTTGAAGCATGGTTTTTCCGACTGTTGTCATCAACTCTCGACCTCGTAATCCGTACCTGAAGAAGAAAAGATGAAAATTTGGTGCGTAAAGAGAGTGCGAGACGGATCGTTTCAGATTAATGTCGTGAGCAGAAAATGTCATTTGGATGTGCTTCATGATCGACTACTTGAGATACAACAGACGACTATTGTTGGTTAAAATTTCAGGACGTTGAAAATCTTACAAAGGTTGTATTCTGTCGGTCGCACATCCTGGCACTTTTGTGACCCGGTGTCATATGCCTTTGTATACGGGCATAACACCGTGACTGGAGTGAAAAAAAAATCGTTCATGCTTAGATACATGCTGTACGTGTACGTGTTGCGTAGACAACGGCTTTGGTCCTTTGCTCGTCACCATGGGCACAGCGTTGTTTTTACTCTAGTGACGTTGCAGCGACCGACAGAATGAGCTTTGAGGTCATACGTACCTTAGAGCAGAAAATCCACCAAAGAGGGCGCCAGATCCCATTCCGACGCAGAATCCAATCATGAAACCCATCTTGATCCGATCGAAGCAGCTTGGGCCGCCAGTTGGTGTCATTGATACTGGCATTGCTATGGAAACAAACAAACAAACAATGACACATTTATTTACACAAATTGGCATTCCTGTCGAATATTCGTCAAATTTTGTCTCGCCAACATTACACTATAGTCACTATCATGACTATAGCCAGTCTAGACTGGTTCCCGTCCACATATTCCACACAGGAGAATATAAGGACAGGTAAAGGGCACTTCATCTTGATCTGTAATTGGTCGTCTTTGCACGTGCGCATTGTGTTTTTTATATTTAAAAATTGGCCAAGCCTTTTGCTTTAGGCAATGTACTTTATTTACATAAATGGATATGTTCGACACGCACGGCCAAGTTACAAATGTCAATGCAAAATCTGCGCACTTTAATACTAAAAAAAATAAAATAATAATAACCACGTGACGGGCAGAATTCTGCCCGTCATGGCTGCCCTTTACCGATCCCTATACCTATATTTGCGCAATATGATAAGCAAACCAATCTAGTATAGGGATCGGGAACCAATCTATAGCCAGCCATGCTCATGCCAGTAGGCCTAAATCGAGTTTTTAGAAACATATATATTTAAAAGGAAAAAAATGTATACACGTAGGCCTATGCCTACTAAAGTTTCTGTAAAAATGTTGTGTGTGTTCTCGTAAATGAAGTTGAACATTTTTCCACAAAAACTAAAAAAAGCCTAGCTAGGCATGAAACCTTTTGTCTCTTTGAAACATCCACGATCCACTGAAAACAAACACGAACAAATACATTTTTGAGATTAAGACAGCCATACTAACCTGCCGGGTGAAAATGTCTAAAACAAAACTTGAAATTTCGGTTGCTAAGATTAATCCAAAAGGCGTAAATTAAAATGTCATCATCACTTGTCACATGTGGGCAGCCATCTTAATAATGCCTTTGTATAGCGCGCCAAAACAACAACAGTGCAAGGGAGCGTTCGACGACTAATAAATTATATTTCTCTTTCGGTGTGGTGATCATCATAAATACGATGGTCATAATAATTTGCATTAAATACGAAAACAACATTGCAGTGCCACGTTTTATTATTTTGTTATAAATGAATCTAAATTATCTTTATTTATTACCTGTAATTTTCCACAGCTTACAATAAGCCAGTTCGGAGTCTCGACTGCGCATGCGTCTCCCGACTTTGGTTTGAGATAAACAAAGCGGTATGCATTGTGTTTATCTCAAATGACCTGTGTTTATCTCAAATGACCTTGACACAATCCCATAGACGTTCATTGCGCGCGCGAGATTCCGAACTGGCTTATATGTTTTTTTTGTGGGGTACCGTGGCCGAGCGGTTTAGGTCGTTGACTCGCAGTCATAGGTGAAAACTTGGGGTTGCAGGTTCGAACCTCCCCACGGCTACGGTACCTGTGCCCTTGGGCAAGGCACTCAACCACACTTGCTCCATCCTTCGGAAGGGATGTAAAGCCGTTGGTCCAGTGTGTTAGGTAATGGAAACGCACTCTAAACGCATTCTTTCGTGAAGAGCAAGGGGGATCATCCCCGGTGTCTCTGGCCATGCATTTCTAATTATAATTCTTTATGGGTTTCCTCACGCTTGCGAGTGACAGTGCAATGAGCACTATTGAGGAATCCTTGGTATGAATACCAGAAAGAAATAATAATAAATAAAAATAATAATAATATGTGAGGGCGCTCTTTATGCAGGTCGCTCTCAGCCTAGACTGGTTCCCGCTCCACATATTCCACATACAACGACTGAATACTTAAATTCAGTCTAGTCAAAATATTTTTGGTCCGGGTACCAGACTAACTCTCAGCCCACCGTGCAACACGTAAATAGGGCTCCCATAGGAACCAATGCTAAATGCCAAATTTTCTAAAATTATTTAAAAATACTCACAACTCTCTCAGCTTCTCAGGACAATCAAAATACTAATTGAAGTCTAGTCTTTTCAATTCTGTTCAATTTTATGGGGGTAAGACGTCACTTTTATTCCCTAATTTCCACTTGAAACAAAACTACCCCAGCAACAGTGAAAATTGCTAAACAGACCAGCATCCATTTTGGAACTAGGGCACATGCGCTACTAGGCAAAATAGGGCCACTTTTAGGAGCTACATTGTCCAAAATGTTTATAGTTGGAAGAAAAAATACCCACACTCGTTCAGCCCGCAACTCTCTCTCTAATAAAGAAGAATTTGCGGGCATACAAAATATTCATGAGCTCGGCGCACGGATCTCTGCCTATTTACTTGGGTGCACCCAATAGGGCGGAAAATAATAGAATCCAACTTTTTAAAGTTTGAGATTTGTTTTAGAAAATGGACAATCATACAAAATACCTCTCCAAAATGGGAAGAAAACAGGAAATTTGCAATTGGATGTGGAAGTAACATGGCTGTATGACTTTCTGGGGGAAGAAGGGGGTGGGGGGAATGGATATTTCTATCACAAGCAATTTAGTGGGTTTATTTTTTTAATCTGACTTTGATTTGCATTGGG
This sequence comes from Henricia sp. BOLD:AAB3569, assembly GCA_037783545.1. NCBI lineage: Eukaryota > Metazoa > Echinodermata > Asteroidea > Spinulosida > Echinasteridae > Henricia > Henricia sp. BOLD:AAB3569. The sequence continues at coordinate 240,356 of JBBELK010000882.1, forward strand.
GGACGTATTAAGTCGTGAACCCTAAACACGACGAGTGGAACCAGCAACGCTCTTAACTCACACCGAAGTGCAAAGGGGACGTATTAAGTCGTGAACCCCAAACACGACGAGTGAAGCTGGTAACCGCTCTTAACTTGGAGAGGCCAAATAAAACCATTGCTTCACAAACCATGAAATCAATGCAACGTGGTTGGCATAGTTGGGGGGTGGGGGGAATTTATTTTTAAAATCCTTAATTTTGAATTAACAATACTGTGAATTAGTATTTTTAATATGCAATATCATCCAGTACATGTGCTAGTCGTTGCATATGGGTTGCTAATGTCGATAATTGTATTTGTTTTGGGGGAAATGAAATTTCGATAATATTTAACATTACAAGTAGATGTAGTACATTTGCAAGGACCCCAATTTATTTAAGCTAGTTGAGAAGAAAACCTTACTAAAAAGTGTTAATAACATACCAAGCACCAAATTTGTTTTCCAGTCCAAAATGGATTTTGTTTGAGAAATTAACAACTGAAGATTAATATTATTATTATTATTCCTTTCTGGTATTCATACCAAGGATTCCTCAATAGTGCTCATTGCACTGTCACTCGCAAGCGTGAGGAAACCCATGTAGAATTAGAATTAGAAATGGCCAGAGACACCGGGGAATCCCCTTCTTGCTCTTCACGAAAGAATGCTCTGGGATCTTTAGAGTGCGTTACAGTATACCTAACACACTGGACCAACGGCTTTACATCCCTTCCGAAGGATGGAGCAAGTGTGGTTGAGTGCCTTGCCCAAGGGCACAGGTACCGCAGCCGGATTCGAACCCGCAACCCCAAGTTTTCACCCATGATTGCGAGTCAATGGCCCTAACCACTCGGCCACGGTACCCCAGATGGTAATTTATAAAAAATCAAAGTTTGCACACCGCTTTGCAACAAAAACGGTAATATCTGCGCCAATTAGTTTCAGAAGTGGCAAAATTAAAGATATTTCAGGAGTGAGAGTTGTTCTGTCATTTACGAATTTAAAGAAAACATTCTTCATAATATAGTGTAGGCGCCATGATCGGGGTTTCCCCGGATTAGTGCGCGATATAAGTCCATATTATCATATCATTTATCAATATATTATTATAACTGGCACATTAATATGGTTATTAAATACAATCAACTTTGGCTATAAGCTACATACACCCTTAATTTATTGTCGATCACTTTGTAAGCACCTAAACAGAGTAACATAGTTACTATAATTTAGCTATCTTGGCAAGACACTCAAATACAGGAACAAACCAGAGTCGAGACAATAAAACGGAAAAGATATATCTATTATGTATTCCAGGCATGCGCTGCAAAATGTATTGTAATCAGTATACGGGAACTTAAGTTTCCGTTTATGTTTTTTAAGCCATTGTTTCCTCAAATGCAGCTGTCTCTGGCCAAATACTTTTTGCAGTTTCATATGTTAAGTATCGATGCAGTATAATGTATGGGGAAGCTGGCGGTATAATAACCATTCTCATTTCGTTAAGACTTGAGGCTCGAACAAGACATGGAAAACAGTGGCGGATTTGGTGCTGTCACGAGCCGCTCTTGGCCAAAGACTGTCGCAGTGAGCTTTGCAACAATTGGCGTGTTTAAGGGCAGACGTGTAGGCCACACAAGGCCCTGTTTGGTGTGCAGTAGAGAGGGTACAGATAATAAACCGGGTAGGTAAACAAAATATATTTTTTTGTCTCAACAATTTATTTCTCAAAATGTAGACGAGGTACTGAGCTGACTCATATACACAGATCTTTAAAGGCAGTATACATGATTGGTAATGATTGTAATAATAATAATAATAGCAAGTTCTTATATAGCGAATTTCTGATCCACTGGATCTCTCAATGCTATAACAGTGAAAACAGTCAATTTGTAACAGTTTACCAATCATGTATAGGGGCCTACTATCTTTAACTGCACATGGAGATGACTCGACACAGTTTGTAAATTATAATTGTTCAATCTTGTACTTTTCTATCAAATCCTAAATTGATTCACAAGTTGTGAAATAATACATAAAGAGTATCATAATTTGGCTAAATAGAGATATGTTTGAGGTTTTAAAAGCCCGGTATCAACTGACACTTTTTCGGTCGACGCGACTCAACTCAACTCAACTAATGTCGGCTAGAGTTGGTGTCAGTCGGCGATAGTCAGGCCTATTTTTTAACACACTGCTGAAAAACTAGTTCAGACAACTTCAGACTAGAAGCAACTGACACCGATTTGAGTCGTGAAGTGGTATACACTTACCGACTTTCACCAACTAGTTGGCTGCAGTTGAGTTGAGTTCAGTTCAGTCGGCCGAAAAAGTGCCAGTGTATACCGGGCTTAATAAATGGCTAAAACTGAGCGATCGCCAAACCTCGTTTATACCGAGGATTTTACATATTTCTTTGTTATAACCGGAATCTTGTTTTATTAAGAATGGGAACAAGACGCTTTGTTTTGTTATGAGTAGAATGTTATTATAATAACATGACACTATTCTTATCGAAGTTCGACTGCTATAGGCCTACTTCCTCTTTCGTTGGGGGAATTTTTTATTTCGTGTTTACGTTCACTCTTGTTTCCTGGTTTTGTCAGTACATTCATTGTACATTCAACTTGATTCAAGGCAATCCCCTTCCATTAAGTTTCATCAATCTAACCATTTTCCACAAACAAAAGACCCTCGGCTAATGAGTAATGACAACTTACATACACAAAGTAGGGCCAATTTCATGGCGCTGCTCAGCACAAACATTTGCTTAGCACAGGATTTATTTGCTTTATAAAATGGATTACAAGCCAAAATTATACGCCAACTTGTGTTCTTCGCAAGAGTAGGAGAATACCTTTCAATACACATCACTCACAATTTTGGCTCACAAAAACGGCCTATGTGGAACAGATTTTGCGCGTACGTCAACACATCCAAACGTAACACGTGCATAGCTACGCCCTGGTTACTGCTATTTGCATATAAATTGCCCGCCGACCTGGTACTTTTCATTGGGAAAATACTCCAAAAATCATAAAGTGGATGGATTTAAAAAAGGTACGAGGATTGTACTTTTACTCATAAACTATCGACTGGTTTAAACAAATCGTGATTTGTGGCGAGGCCCTAGGCCAAGTCTTCGGACAGTACGAAGTTTGATTAGCCCTTTAAAGCTCAGTGTTACGTCACGTTCGAGCTAAAGTGCGCATGCTCAATATGACGTATCAATGGAAAACATCTAGATATATATACACTGGATGAAGTATGCAATAGCAGTTGCTATACGAGAATTGAAGCCATGCGCCGGCCGCCATTGTACCCCACGAACAATACTTGGCCTAGACTGCTCCCCGGTCCATGCGATCGCTTGCATTCCACTTGGCACATGTAGACCATGATGTATAGACTAGCGAAGACAGCATGACCAGTCTAGGCAAGGCATAGCCTTGTCCAAGGGCTATGATATTGTGCTACATAGCATACATGCAAATTCTTCACGGATTCACACAATATCATAGCCCTTGAACAAGGCATTGTATTTGGTGGGGTACAATGGCGGACGGTGGTTTCAGTTTTAGACGTCGTTGCTTCATCCAGTGTATATGGCCTTTTTCCAAATCTCGACTTGGACTCAGGCTCAGGCTCCGGCTCCATGTGGTTGAGCCTGAGCCCAAGTCGAGATTTGAACAAACGGCCTATGTATCGATGATGGAAAGGGACCGGTTTGTTTGCTGCCACCAAGCGTTTGAAATTCTCTAATTTATGTCGTTTTTGATTCAGCAAATCATAACACACATTTGGACACTGGTTTGGACGACAACGGCAATCACCGCGTGGAAACCGATTTGTTATCTGATGAAGGGAAACTGAACGGGGAATCGGACGGGGAATCGAGCAGGGAATGCGGCGTTTGCAAGAGTTTGCTGTGGAATGCCGACGCGGTGGTAGTTAGCGACCTCTCAAATGTTGGTGAGTTAAAGATAGTATACATGATTGGTAAACTGGTACAAATAGTTTTATCCCCTGTGTGATTAAAGATATGCATGATTAAAACCAGCCTGAGCAAAAACCAGCTCCGTACTTCGTCTAACTTTTGAGAAAACCGTCAAAAAGGTGTTTGCAGTTATTTCGCCCCAAAACCACTTCGCCCTGAACCGGCCATTTCACCCTGAACCACGGCCTTTTGCACGAAGAGGTTTTGGGGCGAAGTGGGATTTGGGCGATGTTATCTTTAGACGAAGTAATTTGGACCGAAATGCACTCGGGCAAAGTGGTTTAGGGCGAAATGGCACTTGGGCGAAATGGTTTTGGGGCGAATTGAATTTTCGTCTCACGAGACGAAACTAATTGTTTTACTCATTTCTCAAAGACTATAGCACCTCAGACTATTTTCAGCCCGTTTCGTTCAGGCGCCTGGGAGTTTATCTATAACAAACGAAAAAGGGCTTACTCAAATTAGTATAAGATGCTTGTAATATGACGCCTGATGACGTCATCACTACGTCGTAGTAATATAACAAAGGTCATGAAATGCAATTAATGTTTAAAGTTTCTTCAAGCTTACAGCTGCATTATAAAAACAACCCTCAACTGTGTACACAATTTTGATGACGTCATCACGACGTCACTTTAAATGCACCTATCAATTGTTTCCCCCACCCCTCCCCGCCCCCTTTCCGCGCTGCCCCACCCCCTAGGTGGGGGTTTGGTCAAATTTTTCATGTTTTGCACCCGAGGGTGGGAATTTTTGTCACCTAAATGTTGCCCCAGGGGTGGGGATTTTGTCACGCAAAAAGTGACAATCCCCACCTCTTAGGTGGGGTAGCCCGGCGGGGGGGGGGGGGGGGGAACAATTGATAGGTGCATAACGAGAGACATTTAATGAACAATCCACGTGTCAAGTTGTGAACTTGACCAGGGCCCAAAAATTACGCATATTGTAGGTATGTTACAATCTGCTTGTGAAAGGCCAATCGCGTGGCACAACCAACTATCCACAGTCTCGATCGCAGCTCTGCAGTGTCATTAGTGATTACAGCACTTAAAAAGCACCTGCTGTTGAGGTATCCCCAAAACAAAAGCAATGGTTGCAAAGCATTGTACTGACAATATTATTTTAATCCAAATTTAATAAATGTCTCTTCAAAAAGCCACTTAAAGTTAACAAGTTTTTGCATGAGAAGATTTTTTTTCCAACTGAATTTAGTTTTTTACGTTTCATGAACACCAGCACATTATGGTGAAAAAATCGCACGTTTCATAAGACGGGAAAACTTATTAACAAGGTTTCCATTAAAAATATTCATGCGCTTTATATGGAAGTCACGGGAACAGAAAGACCAATAATCATTGGCTGGAAGTAGGTGTCCGGACCTATGCTGTTGAACCGCCGTACGCTGTTCAACTCCGCGACACTTTTCCTAACGGTCGAAAAGGTGGATCTGGAATCCCAAAAGCTCACGCGTGTCGCTTTTGACCATTTGGTATACCGATTTTGCAACTTCAAATGCTCATAATTTCATAAATACGGCACATGTCAAGATGCTTTTGCGCCATTTTTTTTTTTGTAATGTTCTTTCAGCTTATATCGTTTACTAGACAGTAATTATTGATCTCGGTTGATTTTGAATTTTTTTGTAACATACCTACATATTGTCATTTTAGATGGCGCCGATGGTGCTTTGGCCTTGATGACGTCATTAAAGTATGGGCATGTTTGACTTTATTTACATGTGCAATAGAGCCTTTGCACGGCGGCCATGACAGGGGGCAGTCACATTATTACCATGAGTATGCATGAGTAGGTGCTTTGTGGTTCTATTGTTACATTATTTAAATAAGAAAACCTGCCCCTGTCATGGCCACTGGTGCAGAAGCTCTATATGTCATATTGGTGAATCGTAAAAAGAAGACCAGGGTCAAATGTTTTTATTTTAATTTATTTTATTGCTGTTTTAGTTCCATCGTGGCTCAACAGCCGAGCGACTGGTGCTCTGTCCTTCCTGTGGATTGCTCTGGTGTCAGTCTTCATATTGGCAAATGCTGCCTGGTATCTGTACGAATTCTGGGGTAAGGTAGAGGGCGTAACACACATGGTGTCATTTCTATCCTACATCCTTATGCTTATGGCTGTGACGATGTTTTGCACCATCGCGACAGGCATCAATTACTTGCGTCGGGTACCAGCAGCAGCCAAACCTACAAGCTGGACCTACCTTCTTGACGCCAACTACGCCGCACGTCGACTGCGATCGCTGACTGGCCGGAGTTCCCTTCAAATCCCTGGCACGGCTTTCTTGGTTCTTGGGGTGCTTTGGGCAACATGCAACATCTCTCTTCAGATAATCAGCGTTGTTCACTACCTGAATTCTCCCGATTGGCACCTCCGGAATACTTCCCAGTCACACTCAATACCAGCGGTTCTCTTGGTGTTGAAGCCAGACGACGAGCTTTACATAATCTTCCGTCGAGTGAAGACAATCTTAAACGCTGTCTCTGCGTTGTGCAGTCTGCCGATTTATGTATCGTTTTGGCATTACGTGTTGGTGATGCGCAAGGGCTTAGAAGCCGAGTTGAATCTGGTGTTGGTCTTTATCAAGCGTAATGAGGGTCAGTTAGACTGGTGCCGGCGTCGCATTGCAGAGATTCACTACGAGTTTGTTGTCTTACAGAAGGTGGTTGCCAGACTGATGCCTTTCATGGTGGCCACAGGAGTGTTAGGGATAACAGTCCACATTTCGTGGAATTACAAACTTTACGGCACAGACGAGAAGGATTTAGCGAATCATAACCTCCTCATCAATATCTTTATCTTTAGCGAGAAGTTCATGCTTCTAGTCTTGCCTGTACTTGCGGTCGGCGGCCTCAACATCAACCACATGTGGTTGCAGTTCACGTACGCCCTCTCTCGTCAGCGGAGTACGGCTCGCGAAGGATTCTGGGATCGTGTTTATCGGTTCACCACGGAGCTTGAGCTGGAGGGGGGCCAAATCGACGTCACAGTCTTTCTGATGATTATAAGTCTGTATCTTGGTCGCAATTTGAGAAGTCAGGACGTTGACTACACAACAACAGGGTTGTGACGAGTCGGTGTTCCTCGAGTCGAGTGGAGCTTGAGTATACAGTTGAGACACAAAAGAGACAAAGACTCGCTTGGCATACTGGGCACCCCCTTCTAGTATTGTTCCCCATTGTGTCTCAAATATCCGAGGAATTTTAAAGGAATTCCTTTCAGGTTTTAGGGGGAGTCGGTGCGTTAACAAAAAAAGGAAGTGTGTGTTGAGGTATAGTGGTATGAGGAAGAATCCCTTTGTCACATATGCCTACATGTACATATCATACTGGGTCAGTTGAGATTAAAGGCACGGCTCGTCAGCAATGAGCGCGCGCCAAATTCGTGCCACGAAATACGCAGCTCCATGCCTATGCTATATGGAGCTGCGTATTTTCGTGACAAACCGGAGATCTAGAACTTTAAACGTTCGGGTTCTTTAAAACTGAAAAATTTGATCCTCCGCGTTTGAAAATCTTATTTTGCAAAACCAAAGGTTCCTACATGTATAATAGTGCTTATTATGCCTAAGTAGCGTTTGCTTTGGTTAACTTCAGAAATAGCCTTTCCTCATATCACCAATGACTGACAACCTGTAAAAAAATTATCTTCATGTTAAATACGTTTTAGAGTTAAGCTATCCTACTTTTGGAAATTGGAAATATAAAGTACATGTATTACATTAAAATGGAGGTATTTTATTGTACAGTAACTTGCCTGAGTCTGTGTCCATGCCTATGCGCAACGTTTTTGATCAGTTGAATGTTGTTGTTTGTCATACGCTGCGTTCGGGCGTGCAGTTCTCGCTACTCCGGAGTAATGCGTGCGCATTGCACTCAGGACGGCGTCACATTACGCGAACAGCAAGTCCGCTTGTGCGAATGGCCCACAGTCAAGATGGCCGTCTCTTGCCATGACTACACAAAAAACACCGTTTCACTGCTCACAAGAAACTGAAGAAAATACAGATCGGAAGTCGTGAAAACCTTTGATGCCGTCTAAAACAAACCTTAGTGAGTTGTTGTTGTTGCTTCCGTTATCCAGTTGACACGTTGAGAAAATTCACAAAAAATCCCACCCATATTCCACCATCTTCGTACAAATCACATGGCACTCGTCAGGAGTAAGAGCACACTCCCCATTTGCCGGGGAGTAGCGAGAGCATACTCTCACTGACCCGAGTGTCGTTATTCCTGCCGTTCGCGCGCGCAGGAGTATATATTACTACACCTCATAAATATTCATCAGCAAATTGGAGCGCGTCATTGGCCGATTCAGCCGCGCGATTGGGAAGTAAAAATGCTACGCGCCCAGGGGCCGATTTCACAAAGAGCTAAGATTGATCTTTAGTGCAAATCGATCGCAGTTGCTAAGTAAAGTGTGATGTCACAATACAAATCACTATGGTAATACTGACAATTTGTCTTGCGATGAATTTTATTGCTTTGTGAAATCGGCCCCAGGGGCCAATTTCATGGCGCTGCTAAGCACAAAAATTTGCTTAGCACAGGATTTGTTTGCTTTATTTTGCAAAAATGGATTGCCAGCCAAAATCGTAAGTGATGTGTATTGGAAGGTATTCTCCTACTCTTGCGAAGAACACAAGTTGGCGAATATATTTGGCTTGTAATCCATTTTATAAGGCAAATAAATTCTGTGCTAAGCAAATTTTTGTGCTTAGCAGCGCCATGAAATTGGCCCCAGGTGACGTCAGCCCGGTGAGTATCCAACTGGCTGCCGTGCGGTAGTTTTTTCTGGTAGCACCAAAAATTTCCTCTGGAACCCGCCTCGTTAAAAATGTATTGGAATCTTCACGGAACCAGACTAATTCAACTCTATTGCCATGGACCTCTGCAGCTCATAAACAACAATGGCAACATTTCTGAGTTTGGATTTAATACAGCAAAATAATTGTTTGTTGTCATTGTATACTGGCCTTGAATCTGTTATTTTGTAGTAAAACAAATACAGCATGGTTTATTTCTGGAAAGTAGTGGGAATTACTGGTCCCTTTGTGTAGGTCAGCTTGACTACCTCCCTCCGCTTCGCGTCGAGAGGTAGTCAAGCTGACCTACACCTCGGGACCAGTAATTCCCACTACTTCCCCTCAAACCATGCTGTATTTGTATACTCGTGTTAACAAGAGTACACGCCCGAACGCAGCCATATCAGAGAGTTGCGCCATGAGCGATCTAAAAAATCTGGTCTGGCGACATTTTGTTTCCAATATTACACATACTGCATATGAAACGGAATGGCGTTTTCAGTCTTTAATTACAAATCTTAGCCTAAAATCGCCCATTTTGCAAATATTAGCAACTGAAGATATTTGTTTTGGCATTCCAAAGCAGAAATCTCAGCACAATTGTCAATTTGTGTTTGTAACTAAGCACTGCACTTTCAACAAAATTACATAACGATTTAAAAGAGACACTCCATGTTTCCAATTTTAAAAAAGAAATCTGAAATTTAATCTAAAATTTAGTGTTGAATCTATATATTTTACATTGTTTGGAAACAAAACGGCGTCATTAAATCGCCATGCAGTTGTCGCAACTCTCTCTCTCTATCAGGGGACTCTAGTTTGTCAGTGAAATAGGCGCCCTCTTAATTGCAAGTTTGTGTACCATCCCGGTTTAAATACGATATATACAGAACGTGTGTCGTCCTACAAAACCAGATTAATTTTAAGTATGCAAAATCAGACCACTTCTGACTTTTTGTGAAAAAAGTCTGTTATTTCGAAAGAAAACGGTCCATTTATGTACAGTATTAAATTAAACTGAAGTGTGAACTTTGACCTTTTTCTGTTGACCTTAAAAGTTCCTAACGGGTAACTACCAAAGTCCAGCTACTTTTGGAATAAATTGTTCGGCAAACTGGCTTATCTTGAAACTCGCCCTATAGCAGTTGCCTTTGGTATGTTACTCGGTGGAGACAAGCCATCAACATTATTCCCCAACATGGAGGGTTTTCTAGGTCTGCACGCGTTGTGGTTTCTGGTAGATTTTCGAACACTTCTAGTGTTCATAACGCTCATTTTGGTTCTACGCTGGTTCCTGAAAAAGCCAAAGAACCTTCCACCTGGTCCTCGCGGGTTCCCGCTCATTGGATCTGTCTTAGATCTATTTCTTGAAGTGCAGCGCGGTTCCCAACCCCATCACCTTTTCGCCAAGTACGGTAAGCGGTACGGACCCGTGTGCTCCGTCCGCTTTCTCAACAAGACGTTGATCATTCTCAACGACTTTGAGTCTTCAAAGGAGGCGTTTCAGCATCCAGTGCTTAGCAACAGACCTACATCCAACAGAAAAGGAAGAACTACAGGTTTGTTCAAATACTTAAGACGCCTATATTATATCGTCTTTTTTATGCATATGAAGTTTAGAGGGAGAGAAACACTTGTAAAAGAAGGTTGCTCAATCTTATCGTCAGCGTGAAACCTTCTGAGACGTGGTGGTCTAGTGGACAGCTTGTCGGACTTTCGGTCGAGAGGTCCATGGTTCGAAACCTGGCCATTGCTAGACTGGCATCCCATCCAGGAGGAGTATAGCATTGCTCCTAGTCACTCCATGCCACGGAAACCGGGGATGAGTACTGGCCGTATGAGCCAATATTGTCTCGTAAACGACTTTTTAATACATACCTAAAAAACTTCATACTACCTTTAGATTTCATACCTACATATACTTTCTGACCATTAATTTGACAAATCTCTTAATTTGCGTTCTGATGACGTTCATGGGTCAGACTCCACAACGTGTTTGAGTCGGGAAACATGGGTTCAATTGACTCACGGCTCCTTCGAAAGCGCCGTGCAAGTTTAAAATTTATTAAATAATTTAACACTGTATATTATACCGTCTTTTTGATGCATATGAAGTTTAATTTGCGTTCTGGTGACGTATTTGAGTCGGGAAACATGGGTTCAATAATGACTCACGGCTCTTTAGAAAGCGCCGTGAAAGTTTAAAATTTATTAAATAATTTAACACTGTATATTGTAGTTCCTATGATGAAAATGCAGTGATAAACGTGTGGTTATGACTTTAATACTGAACTGACGTTCAACCCGTTTTCGTCAAGTCCAAAATGTTTCTGTTTGTTTGGTCTCTTTTTAAGGAGTAACATCTTCAAACGGAGAGCAGTGGACGGTGGTCCGTCGATTTACCTTGACGGTTCTCCGGAGTTTCGGAATCGGTAAAGCGAGTTTTGAGGAGAAAATTGGAACGGAAGGCAGTGAACTTATCAAGGAGTTGTCTGCCTTCAACGGCAAGCCCTTTGACCCCAAACCCTTCCTTGCAAACGCCGTGTCTAATGTCATTTGCTCCGTTGTTTTCGGCCAGCGATACGAGTACAAAGACGCTGATTTCAAGGGTCTCATCTCGGGTCTCAGCAACATCATCAAAGCGCTTGGAACAGGCGGTTTCTTCTATTTCTTTCCAGACCTTGCGAGACGACTGCCATTCGCTAAGGCAAAACTCAAACAGATCCATTTGGACTACCAGTTTATTCTTCACTTTCTTACGAATGTTATTGACTCCCACCGGCCCGGGTTCGACCCTCACAATTTGAATGACTTCATAGATGTATACCTGAATGAAATTAAGAAAAACGAAGAACGAGAAGCGAAAGGGGATAGGGAAGCTGAACAACCCGCAACTAGGAAATACCTGAACGAGCAGAACTTTACTGTAACCGTCGCTGATCTTTTTGGTGCTGGTACAGAGACTACGGCCACGACGATGGAGTGGTGTCTCGTGTACATGGCTATTTATCCGGACATTCAGAAACGAGTCCAGGCAGAGATTGACGCGGTGGTTGGCCGTAACCGGCTGCCTAGACTCGCTGACAAGCCGGAACTTAACTTGACTCAAGCAGTCCTCTGGGAGATTCAACGCATGGCATGCATCGTCCCGCTGGGTCTTATGCACGTCGCTGCGTCCGATGTCATATTCCGGGGCTTCTTCATTCCTGAGGGAGCTCACGTTATCTCCAACATGTTTCAGCTGTTTAAAGATGAACAGATTTGGCCGGAGCCAGACAATTTCAAACCGGAACGCTTTCTAGACGACGAAGGCAATGCTTTCCGTCCTGAGGAATTCATTCCTTTTGGAATAGGTAAGAATTGTGACTATTTCCGACTTTTAGCTTTTCACTTCAACAACTCCAACAAACTTCAGTTTTTATTCGAAATGTATCATATTGAAGGTTCGCATCTTAATCCCTGACTCCCTTCATGTAGGTCGCCGTGTCTGCCTCGGCAAGCACCTGGCCAAGATGGAGTTGTTCATCTTCTTCAGCTACTTCATGCATCAGTTTACAATCAAGCCACCAGAGGGCGCCCCACCACTTACACTTGAAGGCCAATCAGCTCTGACATATTCGCCGCTGCCCTTCAAAATATGTCTTGTGAGTCGCGACTGAGTGATTCGTATAGTGGGACACCCAAAACGGTTCGGAAATGGTTAGCTTTTAAACGGCACCGTTTTGGCAAAATGGCTTCGGTCTCTTTTATTGTTCTAAATGGAAAATTCACTATTTTGCCAAAAAGCCCTTTAAAAAGTTAAACCACCTCCAAGCTTGCTGCATGTAAATAAAACACGAGATATTTTCAGTTACGTAACATCAGTAAAATAAGGAGGTTTCTTACTGATGATGCATGCAGAGCCCTTGTTCAAGCCAATGTTATATCTAAATAAAATAATGGTGGATTATAATATAGCGCACATGTCCACCCTGCGGGGTGCTCCTGGCGCTGTTGCCATTATTACCGCTGCCATCAGGAAATCACCAGAACCATTTCGCTTCAACTAGGTGGCTGCTGGTCAGGCGCACAACCCTATCAGCAGTTAGATTGTGGAATTCCCCATAACAGCTTCCCAAATATCGCTTGGGTTGACGAGGCAAATGGGATTAAGTGCCTTGCCCAGGGACACAGACACGTTGGTCATCGTGGGGCTTGAACCCACAATATCTGATTGGGAGTCCCGCTTGATACCCACTAGACCACAGGCTTGATTATGCAAATGCTCTCTTATATGGTATAAGGGGCGATCTTATGAACCAGCTTCAACTTGTTCAAAATACAGAAGCCAGGATAATCACTAAGAAAAATAAACAAGCCAACATTACACCTATCTTAGCCCAACTTCATTGGTTACCCCTGTTGTCAAAGGGTAGAATTATTGATTGTATTTAAAGCACTAAAGGGACGAACACCAACTTATATTGCTTCCATGATCCAGCAGTATAGACCATCTCGGGCCTTGCGCTCTGCAGATCAGTTCCTCCTGTCTGCTCCAAGAACCAAAACAAAAGGTTTCGGCCATCCTGTTCTGTGGATCGGAACGCATTGCCATGCAATTAGCCTTTTTGAAGTATGGCAGACACAATAGGAGGGCGCACTTTGCAGTGGGTATAAAATCGACTAAAATGCAAAATAACTCAGTTTTTCACTTTACACTGATTAATTTTATTTATAATTCTGTCTATGTATTATAATTACAACATGTAAATCAAGTTTTTGGAAAGAAATACAATTGATAAAAAAATCATACCCAAATGAAATTGCGCCCTCTCGTTTTGTTCCGCCATACTTCTAAAAGGCTACTTGGAGTGAGGTTGGCGGAATCAGTTAGTTTATCAAATACTTTAATCAATTTAGATATTTTTGTTTTAATTTTATATATATATAATTTTATGGTTTTTTTAAAGTTTTTTTTTGCTTGTAGTGTCCATTGACACGTTTGTTGTTCTCCTGGGAAATAATAAATAAAATAATGAAAAAAAAAAGCTTGTTTTAATGTTTGTTTTTTAAAATCTAGATGTGTCGTTATTATCGCTAAATTATTGTGAAATTGTGAAGCGCCTTAGAGCCCTTTAGATTACGGCGCTATAGGCGAGGTATAATAATACATGTAATAATATTTTACAATATTTACTTACTCTTAATATTCAGCGGTGCTTTACTCGTGAGTTTACATCCCAGAAAATACTGCTTACCACAGAAAAAAAATGTGCTTAGGCCTATATAGAAAATAGCTTGTATGGACTTTTCCAGTTTAGCTTCTATAAATACAGTGAAAGATTAAATAAACAAGATTGTAATATATAGATAAGAACAAAAAATTACCAACAATTAAACAAGGAGATGTTTATTCGACCTTCAAACTTTGGGTCAAATTTATGTGTGAAGTTTCTTAACCTCCGGAAAATTTAGACCAATCCAAAATAGGCCTATAGATGTCTATAGGAAGCCGACGTGTGACGCGTTGCAGCATGGAGGAAGGAAACATGGTTGCAGTCACACGCTGGCTATAGGCATAAACAAAAATGTTATGTTGGCGTATCGGGCCCCCAAAAATAGGGTAGGTAGGTAGGGATTTTTGTTTTGTTTTTTTCTCCCAGCAACGAAAATGACATGTTTTCTAATTGTTTAAGCCGGTAGTAATTTTCCAACATCAATATCTTTGTATGGACCCGCTTCTTCCTTTGACGATTGTATTTTCAGCACTGTGTACCCCACCTTGACATCGTCGGCGCAGCTCTGGGCGATTAACCTCAGCTGTTGACTCAAATTTATCCGTTTAAAGCGATCAAAAATGACCGCAGATCCACATTTCCCTTGATGGAAACACTGTACGCTTCGGAACCGGACGCCATGTTGATGCGACTGTGTAAAACACGGGGCCGGGTCGCCGGGGTCACAAAATAGTTTACAATTTTTAGAATGTATATAGATCAGTTTTTATTGTGTAAAATGCTAAACAAATAATTAAAATAATTTATATTGTAACAAACTATTTTTTAAACACAAAATAAATAGCCAAATATTTTGAATATTGTATGTAGCTGTCCGCGCCGTGCAACAGTCTAGGACGAGGCTACCATATTTTTCATGTAGAGCTCCCTTAGATTGGTTCCCGATCCCTATAGATTGGTTCGCTTATTGCGAAAATATATATATATTCTCATGTGTGGAATATGTGGACGGGAACCAGTCTAGAGCTCCTTCGGTTCAGCGAGCGTGAGGCTGCTCTCTGAGTGGTAAACTGGTTCCCGCTCCACATATTCCACATACAACGACTGAATATGAGGACCGGCTATGTCGTGTTTAAAATAGCACTTTAAGCATACGTCATGCATTTATTTTTAGGTGCACATAACCGTTAATTTTCAAAGCGCGCTGCGCGCTATATGTCACGAGTGTACAACAATTTGAAAGGGGTTATTCCTTATTTGACCAATACAAATTTAATATATTAACCTTAAAATATTAAATATGCCCATTTTAATATACATGTAGGCTAGCATCAAAAAGAAATTTCAAACCTGGTCTGCATCACCCAGTGAGCTCCTACGGTTACCGTAACTATAGCCACTGCGCAGTTTTAAATCAGTTGCATCACCATAAATACACACGAAGCGGCACGCGTACGTGCACGCCACGTCAATTCAAATTCTCGAAACAATGACGAATTGTACCCGACGATTAACGGTAACGTCCGGACGTGCATTCGGGTAACTTCGGAAACCTTCGGAAAAAGGAGGAATTCCTCCTGTTTCAAAATGGCGGAATTGGCGGCTGCCGGACCTTAAATTCAGTCTAGTCAAAGAATTTTCGGTCCGGGTACCAGACTATCTGAGTGGGAGTCGGGGACGCGACTATACATGTACAATGTATACTTGGTGCATCTATCTCCGTATCGATATCACACCTGTACATGTACATGTACATGTACATTGTTGTAGAGCCTGCGCAATCTTCTGCTGCATGTTCGATCGTTGGTGCAACAATGTGCACTCCAAAGTGCCACGCGCGCCAGCGTCGGACAAGTCAATACAACAATGAGAAACGGTCAGAAATGGTTTCAAACGTATTTATAACTCATTTATATAGATTTTAATCATTAAATTTCTTCCCTTGAAAAAAATAAAAATATCCAGGGTCGGCCGTATTTTTAGGGTCGGTCGGGTTTAACGCCAACATAACATTTTTTTATGCCTTAGTCTAGGCCCCAGACGGTCATTATTTTGTTGGATACCCGACTGCCGCGAGAGGGCGTAATCACGACTTACCAATCCGATAGACTCGCTCCTAGTCCTACCACCATATCGTTTTGTTGTTATTGACTGTGTCGCGGCGATCGGTTTTCGGGATGAACGCACGTTCAAAACAAAAACAATAACAACGTCTAGGGCCTAGACTACAGCTATATGGGAAGCCGACGTGTGACCGTTGCAGTCACACGTCGAACTTCAAATATTCGGCTTCTTCCAAACCGAATCTTATTTTGCAAAACCAAAGGATCCTACATGTATATAGTGCTTATTATGCCTAAGTAGCGTTTGGTTAACTTCAGAAATAGCCTTAGTTTCCTCATATCACCAATGACTGGCATTCTATGACCTTCTATAACATGCAATTAGGCCTATATGCATGGGGACGCAACTTTACCAGAAGTTCCGGATCTGTGACCTCGAGCGCGGTGAAAACAAACGTCCGCTCGCATGTTGCTCTATGGGAGCAGCAGGCGTTTGTGTTCACCGCGCTCGAGGTCACAGAACCGGAACTTCTGGTAAAGTTGCGTCCCCATATACTCATATTGGATACGTTTTAGAGAATAAGGTATCCTACTTTTATGAAATTGCTCATGGTAGCCACAGTAATCTTTGTCCAAACATTTTCGCCTCTATACTCCGAGGCCTCTTCCGAGGTGCTGAATTCAGAAACACTGAAGAGGCCTCAGAAGAGGCCTCGAAGTAGAGGCGAAAATTTTGGACTAATATAATCTACAAAGGTTTGTGGCTTTATACCATGAGCAATTTCATAAAATTATCGACTAAAGGCCTTAAAGGCAGAGGCTCGTCAATGCGAGCGTGAGGCCAAATTCGTGCCACGAATTACGCAGCTCCGTGTCTTTGCTATGGAGCTGCGTATTTCGTGGCACGAAATTAGCCTCACGCGCGCATTGACGAGCCTCTGCCTTTAAAAACGTTCAATGTATAGATTACAAGTATCCTACTTTTAGAAATTGTAAAATGTAAAATACATGTATTACATCTGTGTTCATGCGCAACGTTATTCATGCGACATTTGTGTACCATCCCGATTTACGATATCCAAAACGTGTTGTTCTATACAGCAAAACCAGATCTATTCTAAAGCAGGTACCCAAAGGAAGATGAACTATATTTTTACTAAAAGTGCGTTTAAAACAAATGATGTAAATATGCAGTTGCCTTACAGAACTTATAACAGCTTGCCAAAAGTTAGGAGTTACACGGCCCCTAAAACACCGAGATTACCAAAGTCAAATATTGGTCGTTGAACGTGACGTCACACACGTACGTATGCATCGTGCTTCTTTATTCATTGCACGCTTTTAATTCCATTTTTAGAATATAATATTTGGCAAACTGGCTTATCTTGAAACTCGCCCTAGCAGTTGCCTTTGGTACTGTATGTTACTCGGTGGAGACAGGCTATAAACATTATTCCCCAACATGGAGGGTTTTCTAGGTCTGCACGCGTTGTGGTTTCTGGTAGATTTTCGAACACTTCTAGTGTTCATAGCGCTCCTTTTGGTTCTACGCTGGTTCCTGAAACAGCCAAAGAACCTTCCACCTGGTCCTCGCGGGTTCCCGCTCATCGGATCTGTCTTAGATCTATTTATTGAAGTGCAGCGCGGTTCCCAACCCCATCACCTCTTCGCCAAGTACGGTAAGCGGTACGGACCCGTGTGCTCCGTGCGGTTTCTCAACAAGACGTTGATCATTCTCAACGACTTTGAGTCTTCGAGGGAGGCGTTTCAACATCCACTGCTTAGCAACAGACCTACGTCCAACAGAAAAGGAAGAACTACAGGTATGTTCAAATACTTAAACAGCTAGAATTCCCCATGCACATTTTTTTAGTTTTCCTGTTTATTATGGAGGTTCATGTTTCTACAACGCGATTAAAACGTGTTTTCCGCCAAAAACCGACAGTCTTTTGTTTAAAACGCAATTCAGTACCGACCCTCTTCACCCGAAATTATGAAACGCTCGAGGTCACTTGGTTTGTTTACAAACAGGGGCGTACTGTTGTCATCCTGAGAAGATCTCAAAACGGCCTGACAGTATTGAATGGAAAACATACGAAGTGTATGTTCATTATGCCTGTTTCGTCCTCCGTAATTCAAATTACAAACGTGAAAAATACTTTCTGTATACTATGACAATTAACTCTGTTATCTTTTTGTGGCTCACAATGATGCTCTTTTGAAGTAAATTTCAGTGAATCGCGGCCGTTGGTTTTGACACGAACGGCCGTCTTGAAATTGAAAAAAATATTAATTGGGTATGAATTGAGGAGTTGAATTCCACATCTTGTTATGAGTTGTAAACCACGAAACAGTGAAAGTTTGATGGAATAAAAAGACGACTGAGACAAAGTTATGATTTTTACTGAAGCAAAACACATGAGTGCCACAGGGGCAGTTGGCAAACGGTCGAGCGTTGTACTTGGTCAACTTCAAGTTGACTGTTGCACTAGCTCGACCGTTGTTAGCGACTTGGGAAAAAAAAACAAAATATATATTTTGAGTTAAAACCACTTTCAAACAACTGACCAACTGCAACAGATTTGAAAAATACCTTTGTTGCAAAAATTCACCAAGCGGTTGCTGTTTTATGCTCGTTAAATTGCGTCCAATTTACGTGCGGAACCGTCAATCGGAAAATGAATAGACAGCTAGTTCAAAAATTGTGATGTGATGCATAGCCCCTATACGCGCACACACACGGCAGCCTAGCCGTACACATAACCCAACTCACGGCAGCCTACCCGGAACAAGTTCGCCTATAACTAGTATAAGTACACCTTCGAGCGACTCATTTTTCTCATTCTTCGAAATAATAAAGAAAATGTTTCTGCTCTTTTTTTTTCATAGTGTCTGGTAAAACATACAACCACGCAACTACTGGGCATATCTCTGGTTTTTTGGACCAAAACAATTATTCAAAAAACACCATCTAACAGAGACGGTTTTCCAAGTTTTTTGCGTGTAAACGTATGGAGCTAACAATCGTGTTGACTTCTCTTTCTCAGGATTGCGTCACGGGGTCACGCGCATATCATTAATACTTAATGAGCGTTTCAGAAATCGCGAAAATCTCATTTTTGAAAAGCGCACTTTTGCTTGTAATTTATCCACTTAAAACCGAGAATTAAAAAATAAAATAAAATACACGTCGGCAAGAGGGATGTTTGGACTATCGAAAAGAGCCTAACTGCTTGATTTTCCTTCAAGGGGGATTCTAGCTCTTTAAGACGCCCATATAACGTCTTTTTGATGCATATGAAGTTTAGAAAAGATGCAGTCACGGGTATGTTCAAATACTCTCTCGGCACCCTTTAGTATAAATTAAGACCTCTATACGGTTGGTTTTTTTGTTTTATTTAATGCACGTGGAATATAAAGACAGACGAAATTGTGCTCAATCCTATCGCTATTATATGTAACGATAGTGGTATGCGATAGTGGTAATTTATCTTTTATACCGTATAGTTTTTCTCACCTTTTGAAAAATCACTTTTGCGTCCATTTTGTTTTCGGCGTGTTTCAGTGAAAAAAATTGTTTAATGGAGTAACGGCTCTTTCATAAAGGTGCTGCATGTGAAAGCACTCTGTAGGTACATGTACATGTACATGTACTACAGATACTTTGCTCAGTTGCACATACTATGCAACACCGACAGAAAACGGGGTTCGTAGGGAAACCTGAGGGAGTATAGCTCAGCTGGTAGAGCATCTGCCTGGTGTGTCAGTGGTCTTGGGGAAAACCTGAGGGAGTATACCACTGTGTCTCATAGCTCAGCTGGTAGTGTGTCAGAGGTCTTGGGGGAAACCTGAGGGAGTATATCACTGTGCCTCATAGCTCAGCTGGTAGAGCATCTGCCTGGTGTGTCAGTGGTCTTAGGGAAAACCTGAGGGAGTATACCACTGTGTCTCATAGCTCAACTGGTAGTGTGTCAGGGGTCTTGAGGGTAACCTGAGGGAGTATACCACTGTGCCTCATAGCTCAGCCCGGTGTGTTGAGGTCTTGGGGAAGCCTGAAGGAATATGCATGTATACTACTGTGTCTCATAGATCAGCTGGTTGAGCATCTGCCCAGTGTGACGGAGGTCTTGTGGAAAACCTGAGGGAGTATTCCACTGTACCTCATAGCTCACCAGGTAGAACATCTTGCCGGTGTGTTAGAGGTCTTGCGGGAAACCCGAGGGAATATACTACTGCATCTCAGAGCTCAGCTGCATGGTAGCATCTGCCCGGCGTGTCAGAGGGTCTTGGGGGAAAACCTGAGGGAGTATACCACTGTGCCTCTGCCCAGAGATTTCCAGGTTCGAATCCCGATGAGACCCATAAATTAAGTTTTATTTTCCCATGTTTGGTCGTTTTATTTCAAGGTGATAAGGCACTATACCAAATTTTGCGTTTGCACAGTGCTAAAAATGCGTTGAAAATGCGTTCATGTATAAATGATAAACGTGTCGATGTAGACTGACTATATAATGGTGTTTATTAACGCTGCAAAAAATCAAAAATGCCTCCTTTTTTATAAGTTTCCATTCAAATTTCCTTTCCAGGCGTAACTGCTTCAAGCGGCGAGCAGTGGACGGTGGTCCGTCGATTCACCTTGACGGTTCTCCGGAGTTTCGGAATCGGCAAAGCGAGTTTTGAGGAGAAAATTGGAACGGAAGGCAGTGAACTTATCAAGGAGTTGTCTGCCTTCAACGGCAAGCCCTTCGACCCCAAACCCTTCCTTGCAAACGCCGTGTCTAATGTCATCTGCTCCGTTGTTTTCGGCCAGCGATACGAGTACAAAGACGCTGATTTCAAGGGTCTAATCTCAAGTCTCAGCAACATCATCAAAGCACTTGGAACAGGCGGCTTCTTCTTTTTTTTTCAAGACATTGCGATTCGCCTGCCATTCGCTAAAGCAAAAATCAAACGGATCTTTTCGGACTACAAGTTTATTCTTAACTTTATTACGAGTGTTGTTGACTCCCACCGGCCCGGGTTCGACCCTCACAATTTAAATGACTTTATAGATGTATACCTGAATGAGATTAAGAAAAACGAAGAACGAGAAGCGAAAGGGGATAGTGAAGCTGAACAACCCGCAACTAGGAAATACCTGAACGAGCAGAACTTTACTGTAATCGTCGCTGATCTTTTTAGTGCTGGTACGGAGACTACGGCCACGACAATGGAGTGATGTCTCCTGTACATGGCTATTTATACGGACATTCAGGAACGAGTCCAGGCAGAGATTGACGCGGTGGTTGGCCGTAACCGACTGCCCAGACTCGCTGACAAGCCGGAACTTAACCTGACTCAGGCAGTCCTCTGGGAGATTCAACGCATGGCATGCATCGTCCCGCTGGGTCTTATGCACGTCGCTGTGTCCGATGTCATATTCCGGGGCTTCTTAATTCCTGAGGGAGCTCACGTTATCTCCAACATGTTTCAGCTGTTTACAGATGAAAATATTTGGCCGGAGCCAGACAAATTCAAGCCGGAACGATTTCTGGACGACGAAGGCAATGCTTTCCGACCTGAGGAATTCATTCCTTTTGGAATAGGTAAGAATTTCGACTTTCTCCGACTTTTAGGTTTTCACTTCATTCAACCACTCCAACAAACTTCAGTTTTTATTCGAAATGTATCATATTGAAGGTTTACATCTTAATCCCTGACTCCCTTCATGTAGGTCGCCGTGTCTGCCTCGGCAAGCACCTGGCCAAGATGGAGTTGTTCATCTTCTTCAGCTACTTCATGCATCAGTTTACAATCAAGCCACCAGAGGGCGCCCCACCACTTACACTTAAAGGCGAATCAGCACTGACATATTCGCCGCTGCCCTTCAAAATATGTCTTGTAAGTCGCGACTGAGTGATTCGTATAGTGGGACACCCAAAACGGTTCGGAAATTGTTAGCTTTTAAACGGCACCGTTTTGGCAAAATGGCTTTGGTCTCTTTCATTGTTCAAAATTGAAAATTCACTATTTTGCCGAAAACCCCTCTAAAATTTTAAACTCTAGATGTGTCGTTATTATCGCTAAATTATTGTGAAATTGTGAAGCGCCTTAGAGCCCTTTAGATTACGGCGCTATAGGCGAGGTATGATAATACATGTAATAATATTTTACAATATTCACTTACTCTTAATATTCAGCGGTGCTTTACTCGTGAGTTTACATCCCAGAAAATACTGCTTACCACAGAAAAAATGTGATTATGCCTATTTTAGAAACAGGGAAGCCTATACGAGCTGAAATTTCAGAAAATAGCTTTTATTGACTTTTCCAGTTTAGCTTCTATAAATAAGTGAAAGATTAAATAAACAAGATTGTATAATATATAGATAAAAACTAAAAATTACCAACAATTAAACAAGGACGTGTTTATTTGACCTTTGAGTCTAATTGATATGTGAGGTTTCTTAACCTCCTGAAATATGTCTATGGGAAGCCGACGTGTGACGTATTGCAGTCACACGCCGGCTATATTAGTCCAGGCCCTAGACTGGTTCCCGTCCCTCGCAATAAGCGAACCAATCTATAGGGATCGGGAACCAATCTATCCAGGCCCTAGACTGGTTCCCGTCCACATATTCCACACAGGAGAATATAAGGACAGGTAAAGGGCGCGTCATCTTGATCTGTAATTGGTCGTCTTTGCGCGTGCGCATTGTGTTTTTTATATTTAAAAATTGGCCAAGCCCTTTGCTTTAGGCAATGTACTTTATTTACATAATTGGATATGTTCGACACGCACGGCCAAGTTACAAATGTCAATGCAAAATCTGCGCACTTACTAAAAAAATTAAAATAATAATAACCACGTGACGGGCAGAATTCTGCCCGTCATGGCTGCCCTTTACCGATCCCTATATTTTCGCAATAAGCGCACCAATCTATAGGGATCGGGAACCAATCTATCCAGGCCCTAGACGGTCATTATTTTGTTGGATACCCGACTGCTGCGAGAGGGCGTAATCACGACTTACCGATCCGATAGACTCGCTCCTAGTCCTATCACCATATCGTTTTGTCGGTTTTCGGGATGAATCGAAGTAATCGAAGTTCATGATTAGGCCTTCAGCAACAAAGAAGATGAAAATTACTCCACTCTCAATGTTCACTTCTGTTTAGAGTAGATAAACCTACCACCAAAAACCCAAACATAAGTACACATGGTGAGGACGAAAATCGCAAAGACCGAGATCTGAAGCCAAATTAAGAATTATTGAAAAAGGCCATAATTCACCGTATTTGCGCTAAACATTCGCGCCACTTGTGGCCAGCGCGGACTACCAGCGACGCGCTGTCATGGGTGTGTGGTTTTTATATTACGTGTAGGGTTACCAGTTTATCTCCGAGACGGAAATAAAAGGTCAGATTTAAAATTGTATGAACTTTTTGCTCAATTAACTTTGAAGAATTTGTACAGTGGACCCCGAAACGGTATAGGTGAAACTGCTAATTTTGATGTGCAGTGTCAAAATGGTACCGGGGAAAAAACGGCGCTGGGCGTGGTTAAGCTCCTATACGAGGTCTACGGAAGTCGAAGAGTCTCGCGGAGTCTCGCTCGTTCTCGAGATCAATTCTAATACACCTTATTCTATTGACCTTAAGAGTTACCACTGGGTAACTTAACACCAAAGTCCAGCTATTTTTAGAATAAATTGTTCGGCAAACTGGCTTATCTTCGCCCTAGCAGTTGCCTATGGTATATGTACTCAACTTATATTAACATTATTCCCCAACATGGAGGGTCTTCTGGGTCTGCACGCGTTGTGGTTTCTGGTAGATTTTCGAACACTTCTAGTGTTCATAACGCTACTTTTGGTTCTACGCTGGTTCCTGAAACAGCCAAAGAACCTTCCACCTGGTCCTCGCGGGTTCCCGCTCATTGGATCTGTCTTAGATCTATTTCTTGAAGTGCAGCGCGGTTTCAAACCCCATCACCTCTTCGCCAAGTACGGTAAGCGGTACGGACCCGTGTGTTCCGTCCGCTTTCTCAACAAGACGTTGATCATTCTCAACGACTTTGAGTCTTCAAAGGAGGCGTTTCAGCATCCAGTGCTTAGCAACAGACCTACATCCAACAGAAAAGGAAGAACTACAGGTTTGTTCAAATACTTAAGACGCCCATATACCGTATTTTTGATGCATATGAAGTTTAAAGGGAGAGGAACACTTGTGAAAGAAGGTTGCTCAATCTTATCGTCAGCGTAAAACCTTCTGAGACGTGGTGGTCTAGTGGACAGCTTGTCGGACTTTCGGTCGAGAGGTCCATGGTTCGAAACCTGGTCATTGTTGGGGGTAGACCTGCGATGGACTGGCATCCCATCCAGGAGGAGTACTTGTAGCATTGCTCCTAGTCACTCCATGCCACGGAAACCGGGGATGAGTACCGGCCGTATGAGCCAATATTGGGTCGTATAAAACGACTTTTTAATACATACCTAAAAAAAAAACACTATTAGACTTCATACCTACATATACTTTCCGACCATTAATTTAACAAATCTCTTAATTTGCGTTCTAGTGACGTGTTTGAGTCGGGAAACATGGGTTCAATTGACTCACGGCTCCTTCGAAAGCGCCGTGAAAGCTTAACATTTATATAATAATTTAACACTGTATATTGTAGTTCCTATGATATAATTGCAGTGATAAACGTGTGGTTATGACTTTAATACTGAACTGACGTTCAACCCGTTTGCGTCATGTCCAAAATGTTTCATTCCTTGATCGATGTGTTTCTGTTTGTTTGGTCTCTTTTTAAGGAGTAACATCTTCAAACGGGGAGCAGTGGACGGTGGTCCGTCGATTCACCTTGACGGTTCTCCGGAGTTTCGGAATCGGTAAAGCGAGTTTTGAGGAGAAAATTGGAACGGAAGGCAGTGAACTTATCAAGGAGTTGTCTGCCTTCAACGGCAAGCCCTTCGACCCCAAACCCTTTCTTGCAAACGCCGTGTCTAATGTCATCTGCTCCGTTGTTTTCGGCCAGCGATATGAGTACAAAGACGCTGATTTCAAGGGTCTCATCTCGGGTCTCAGCAACATCATCAAAGCGCTTGGAGCAGGCGGCTTCTTCTATTTCTTTCCAGACCTTGCGAGACGACTGCCATTCGCTAAGGCAAAAATTAAACAGATCCGTTTGGACTACCAGTTTATTCTTGACTTTATTACGAATGTTATTGACTCCCACCGGCCCGCGTTCGACCCTCACAACTTGAATGACTTCATAGATGTATACCTGAATGAAATTAAGAAAAACGAAGAACGAGAAGCGAAAGGGGAGAGGGAAGCTGAACAACCCGCAACTAGGAAATACCTGAACGAGCAGAACTTTACTATAACCGTCGCTGATCTTTTTGGTGCTGGTACAGAGACTACGGCCACGACGATGGAGTGGTGTCTCCTGTACATGGCTATTTATCCGGACATCCAGAAACGAGTCCAGGCAGAGATTGACGCGGTGGTTGGCCGTAACCGGCTGCCCAGACTCGCTGACAAGCCGGAACTTAACCTGACTCAGGCAGTCCTCTGGGAGATTCAACGCATGGCATGCATCGTCCCGCTGGGTCTTATGCACGTCGCTGCGTCCGATGTCATATTCCGGGGCTTCTTCATTCCTGAGGGAGCTCACGTTATCTCCAACATGTTTCAGCTGTTTAAAGATGAAAAGATTTGGCCGGAGCCAGACAACTTCAAACCGGAACGCTTTCTGGACGACGAAGGCAATGCTTTCCGACCTGAGGAATTCATTCCTTTTGGAATAGGTAAGAATTGTGACTATTTCCGACTTTTAGCTTTTCACTTCAACAACTCCAACAAACTTCAGTTTTTATTCGAAATGTATCATATTGAAGGTTCGCATCTTAATCCCTGACTCCCTTCATGTAGGTCGCCGTGTCTGCCTCGGCAAGCACCTGGCCAAGATGGAGTTGTTCATCTTCTTCAGCTACTTCATGCATCAGTTTACAATCAAGCCACCAGAGGGCGCCCCACCACTTACACTTGAAGGCCAATCAGCTCTGACATATTCGCCGCTACCCTTCAAAATATGTCTTGTAAATCGCGACTGAGTGATTCGTATAGTGGGACACCCAAAACGGTTCGGAAATGGTTATTTTGCCACAAAAACTTGCTGCATGTAAATAAAACACGAGATATTTTCAGTTACGTAACATCAGTAAAATAAGGAGGTTTCTTACTGATGATGCATGCAGAGCCCTTGTTCAAGCCACTGTTATATCTAAATAAAATAATGGTGGATTCTAATATAGCGCACATGTCCACCCTGCGGGGTGCTCCTGGCGCTGTTGCCATTATTACCGCTGCCATCAGGAAATCACCAGAACCATTTCGCTTCAACTAGGTGGCTGCTGGCCAGGCGCTCAACCCTATTCGCAGTTAGATTGTGGCATTCCCCATAACAGCTTCCCAAATATCGCTTGGGTTGACGAGGCAAATGGGATTAAGTGCCTTGCCCAGGGACACAGACACGTTGGTCATCGTGGGGCTTGAACCCACAATATCTGATTGAGAGTCCCGCTTGATACTCACTAGACCACGGGCTTGATTATGCAAATACTCTCTTATATTGTATAAGGGGCGATCTTATGAACCAGCTTTAACGTGTCCAAAATACAGCAGCCAGGATACTCACTACGACAAATAAACGAGCCCACACTACACCTATCTTAAGCAGGCCTCCCACTGTGCGATTTTTGCCACGAATTTCCTGCGAATTGGTACGATTATCGGAGACTGCCTATAGACTCTACACACAATCGTACCCAATCGTACCCAATCGTAGCTAATTCGTGGCAAAAATCGCACAGTGGGAGGCCCGCTTTAGCCCAACTTCATTGGTTACCCGTTTGTCAAAGTGTATAATTATTGATTGTATTTAAAGCACTAAAGGGACGAACACCAACTTATATTGCTTCCAGCAGTATAGACCATTTCGGGCCTTGCGCTCTGCAGATCAGTTCTTCCTGTCTGTTCCAAGAACCAAAACAAAAGGTTTCGGAGTAGAGGCAACAAATTGTGGACAAAGATTATATACAAAGGTCTGTGGTTACCATGAGCAATTTCATAAAATTATCGACTAAAGGCCTTTAAGGCAGAGGCTCGTCAATGCGCGCGTGAGGCCAAATTCGTGCCACGAAATACGCAGCTCCATCCCTTTGCTATGGAGCTGCGTATTTCGTGGCACGAAATTGGCCTCACGCGCGCATTGGCGAGCCTCTGCCTTTAAAAACGTTCAATGTATAGATTACAAGTATCCTATACTTTTAGAAATTGTAAATGTAAAATACATACATGTATTATATTTGTAAATCTTTTCATCCATTAAAATGGCGGCATTACAGTAACTTGCTTACAACTCTCTGTGTTCATGCGCAACGTTTTTCATGCGACATTTGTGTACCATCCCGGTTTACGATAACGTGTTGTTCTATACAGCAAAACCATATTTATTCTAAAGCTACCCGAAGAAAGATAAACTATAAATTAACTAAAAGTGCGTTTAAAAAAAATTATGTCAATATGCAGTTGCATTACAGAACTTATAACAGCTTGCCAAAAGCTAGGAGTTACACGCCCCCTAGGCCTAAAACACGAGGTCACCAAAGGTCAAATATTGCTCATTGAACGTGACGTCACATCATGTACGCATCGTGGGCGCGTGTATCGCGCTTCATTCATTGCATATCTGACGTTCATTGCAAACTTTTTTAGGGCAAATTGTATTCAATGATAATACGGGGTGGTTTAGAATTACACTTAGATTATACATGTAATCGAAGTTCACGATTACAGAAACAAAGAAGATAGCAATTACTCTACTATCAATGTTCTCTTCTGTTGAGAGGCCAGATAAACCTACCACCACAAACCCAAACATAAGTACACACGGTCAGGACGACAATCGCAAAGACCGTCTGAAGCCGAATGAAGACTTTTTGTAAACAGCCATAATTCACCGTATTCGCGCCAAATATTCGCGCCACTTGTGGCCGGCGCGGACTACCAGCGACGCGCTGTCATGGGTGTGTGGTTTTTTATATTACGTGTAGGGTTACCAGTTTATCTCAGAGACGGAAATAAAAGGTCAGATTTAAAATTGTATGAACTTTTTGCTCAATTAACTTTTAAGAATGTTTTACAGTGGACCCCCAAACGGTAGGTGAAACTGCTAATTTTGATGTGGTATCAAAATGGTACCGGGGAAAAAAACGGCGCTGGGCGTCGTTAAGCTCCTATACGAGGTCTCCGGGGCTGCGTTCGGGCGTGCAGTTCTCGTTACTCGGGAGTAATGCGTGCGCATTGCACTCGGGTCACATCACGCGAACAGCAAGTCCGCAGTCCGCGTGCGCGAATGGCAATCAGTGAAGATGGCCGTCTCTTGCCGTCACTGCACAAAAAATGCCGTTTCATTGCTCACAAGAAAC
The DNA here is from genome assembly GCA_037783545.1 of Henricia sp. BOLD:AAB3569. Taxonomy (NCBI): domain Eukaryota; kingdom Metazoa; phylum Echinodermata; class Asteroidea; order Spinulosida; family Echinasteridae; genus Henricia; species Henricia sp. BOLD:AAB3569. The sequence continues at coordinate 268,954 of JBBELK010000882.1, forward strand.
TAAGGAAATACAGGCCGTAAGTCGTGAGAACCTTTGATGCCGTGTAAAACAAAATTTAGTGAGTTATTGTTTCAGTTATTGAGTTGACACGTTGAGCAAATTCACCAAAAATCCCACCCACATTCCACCATCTTCGTACAAATCACATGACACTTGACAGGAGTACGAGCACACTCCCCATTTGTTGGGGATCTAGCGAGAGCATACTCTCACTGACCCGAGTGTCGTTAATCTTGCCGTTCGCGCGCGCAGGAGTATGCTCGTGTTAACACGAGTACACGCCCGAACGCAGCCTGTAAGTCGATGAGTCTCGCTCGTTCTCGAGATCAATTATAATACACCTTACTCTATTGACCTTCATTGACCTTCAACCACTGCGTAACTTAACACCAAAGTCCAGCTATTTTTATAATAAAATGTTTGGCAAACTGGCTTATCTTGAAACTCGCCCTAGCAGTTGCCTTTGGTATGTTACTCGGTGGAGACAGGCCATAAACATTATTCCCCAGCATGGAGGGTTTTCTAGGTCTGCACGCGTTGTGGTTTCTGGTAGATTTTCGAACACTTCTAGTGTTCATAGCGCTCCTTTTGGTTCTACGCTGGTTCCTGAAACAGCCAAAGAACCTTCCACCTGGTCCTCGCGGGTTCCCGCTCATCGGATCTGTCTTAGATCTCTTTCTTGAAGTGCAGCGCGGTTCCCAACCCCATCACCTCTTCGCCAAGTACGGTAAGCGGTACGGACCCGTGTGCTGCGTGCAGTTTCTCAACAAGAAGCTAATCATTCTCAACGACTTTGAGTCTTCAAAGGAGGCGTTTCAACATCCACTGCTTAGCAACAGACCATCATTGGAGAGAAAAGATGCAGTTACGGGTATGTTCAAATACTCTCTCGGCACCCTTTAGTATAAATTAAGACCTCTATACGGTTGTTTTTTTTTTGCATTTATCAGTTGGTAGAGCATCTGCCCAGTGTGTTGAGGTCTTGGGGGAAACCTGAGGGAGTATTCCACTGTGTCTCATAGCTCAGCTGGTAGAGCATCTGCCCGGTGTGTCAGAGGGTCTTGGGGGAAAAACATGAAGGATTACCACTGTGCCTCATATCTCAGCTGGTAGAGCATCTGACCGGTGTGTTGAGGTCTTGGGGGAGGGAGTATACCACTGTGTCTCATAGCTCAGCTGGTAGAGCATCTGCCTAGTGTGTCAGAGGTCTTGGGGAAAACCTGAGGGAGTATACCACTGTGCCTCATAGCTCAGCTGGTAGAGCATCTGCTCAGTGTGTCAGAGGTCTTGGGGAAACCTGAGGGAGTATACCATTGCGCCTCATAGCTCAGCTGGTAGAGCATCTGCTCAGTGTGTCAGAGGTCTTGGGGAAACCTGAGGGTGTATACCACTGTGCCTCATAGCTCAGCTGGTAGAGCATCTGCCCGGTGTGTCAGAGGGTCTTAGGGGGAAAACATGAAGGAGTATACCACTGTGTCTCATAGCTCAGCTGGTAGAGCATCTGCCCGGTGTGTCAGAGGGTCTTGGGGGGGGGGGGAAATGAGGGAGTATACCACTGTGCCTCATATCTCAGCTGGTAGAGCATCTGCCCGGTGTGTCAGAGGGTCTTGGGGGAAAAACATGAAGGATTACCACTGTGCCTCATATCTCAGCTGGTAGAGCATCTGACCGGTGTGTTGAGGTCTTGGGGGAGGGAGTTACCACTGTGTCTCATAGCTCAGCTGGTAGAGCATCTGCCTAGTATGTCAGAGGTCTTGGGGAAAACCTGAGGGAGTATACCACTGTGCCTCATAGCTCAGCTGGTAGAGCATCTGCTCAGTGTGTCAGAGGTCTTGGGGAAACCTGAGGGTGTATACCACTGTGCCTCATAGCTCAGCTGGTAGAGCATCTGCCCGGTGTGTCAGAGGGTCTTGGGGGGAAAACATGAAGGAGTATACCACTGTGTCTCATAGCTCAGCTGGTAGAGCATCTGCCCGGTGTGTCAGAGGGTCTTGGGGGGTGGGGGGGAATGAGGGAGTATACCACTGTGCCTCATATCTCAGCTGGGAGAGCATCTGCCCGGTGTGTTGAGGTCTTGGGAGCGGGGGACCTGAGGGAGTATACCACTGTGTCTCATAGCTCAGCTGGTAGAGCATTTTGCCGGTGTGTCAGAGGGTCTTGGGGAAATCTGAGGGAATATACTACTGTGTCTCATGGCTCAGGTGGTAGTGCATCTGCCCGGTGTGTTGAGGTCTTGGGCGAAACCCGAGGGAGTATACCACTGTGTCTCATAGCTCAGCTGGTAGAGCATCTGCCTAATGTGACAGATGTCTTGGGAAAACCTGAGGGAGTATACCACTGTACCTCATAGCTCACCAGGTAGAACATATTGCCGGTGTGTCAGAGGTCTTGGGGGAAACCTGAGGGAATATACTACTGTATCTCATAGCTCAGCTGCATGGTAGCATCTGCCCGGCGTGTCAGAGGATCTTAGGGGAAAACCTGAGGGAGTATACCACTGTGCCTCATAGCTCAGATATTAGAGCATCTGTCCAGATATTCCCAGGTTCGAATCCCGATGAGACCCATAAGTTTTGTTTTCACATGTTAGGTTGTTTTATTTTAATGGTGATAAGGCACCATACCAAATATTGCGTTTGCACAGTGCTAAAATGCGTTGAAAATGCGTTCATGTAATGATAAACGTGTCGATGTAGACTGCATGACTATAGAAGTGATGTTGATCAACGCTGCGTCAAATCAAAAATGCCTCCTGTTTTATGCGTTTTCATTTAAATTACCTTTCCAGGCGTAACTGCTTCAAGCGGCGAGCAGTGGACGGTGGTCCGTCGATTCACCTTGACGGTTCTCCGGAGTTTCGGAATCGGCAAATCAAGCTTTGAGGAGAGAATTGGAACGGAAGGCAATGAACTTCTCAAGGAGTTGTCTGCCTTCAATGGCAAGCCCTTCGACCCCAAACCCTTCCTTGCAAACGCCGTGTCTAATGTCATCTGCTCCGTTGTTTTCGGCCAGCGATACGAGTACAAAGACGCTGATTTCAAGGGTCTCATCTCGAGTCTCAGCAACATCATCAAAGCACTTGGAACAGGCGGCTTCTTCTATTTCTTTCAAGACATTGCGATTCGCCTGCCATTCGCTAAAGCAAAAATCAAAAAGATCCTTTCGGACTACCAGTTTATTCTTGACTTTATTACGAGTGTTGTTGACTCCCATCGGCCCGGGTTCGACCCTCACAATTTGAATGACTTTGTAGATGTATACCTGAATGAGATTAAGAAAAACGAAGAACGAGAAGCGAAAGGTGATAGTGAAGCTGAACAACCCGCAACTAGGAAATACCTGAACGAGCAGAACTTTACTATAACCGTCGCTGATCTTTTTAGTGCTGGTACGGAGACTACGGCCACGACGATGGAGTGGTGTCTCCTGTACATGGCTATTTATCCGGACATTCAGAAACGAGTCCAGGCAGAGATTGACGCGGTGGTTGGCCGTAACCGGCTGCCCAGACTCGCTGACAAGCCAGAACTTAACTTGACTCAAGCAGTCCTCTGGGAGATTCAACGCATGGCGTGCATCGTCCCACTAGGTCTTATGCACGTCGCTGTGTCCGATGTCATATTCCGGGGCTTCTTTATTCCTGAGGGATCTCACGTTATCTCCAACATGTTTCAGCTGTTTAAAGATGAAAAGGTTTGGCCAGAGCCGGACAAATTCGAACCGGACCGATTTCTGGACGACGAAGGCAATGCTCTCCGACCTGAGGAATTCATTCCTTTTGGAATAGGTAAGAATTTCGACTTTCTCCGACTTTTAGCTTTTTACTTCATTCAACAACTCCAACAAACTTCAGTTTTTATTCGAAATGTATCATATTGAAGGTTTGCATCTTAATCCCTGACTTCCTTCATGTAGGTCGCCGTGTGTGCCTCGGCAAGCACCTGGCCAAGATGGAGTTGTTCATCTTCTTTAGCTACTTCATGCATCAGTTTACAATCAAGCCACCAGAGGGCGCCCCACCACTTACACTTGAAGGCCAATCAGCACTGACAAATTCGCCGCTGCCCTTCAAAATATGTCTTGTAAATCGCGAGTGAGTGAATCGTGGGGTACCGTGGCCGAGTGGTTTGGGTCATCGACTCGCAATCATGGGTGAAAACTTGTGGTTGCGGGTTCGAATCCGGCTGCGGTACCTGTGCCCTTGGACAAGGCACTCAACCACTTGCTCCATCCTTCGGAAGGGATATAAATTCGTTGGTCCAGTGTGTTAGGTAATGGTAACGCACTCAGATTGTTCTTTCGTAAAGAGCAAGGGGATATTCCCCGGTGTCTCTGGTCTTTTCTAAATTGAATTCTTCATGGGTTTCCTCACTCTTGCGAGTGACAAAGCAACGAGCACTATTGAGGAATCCTTGGTATGAATACCAGAAAGAAATAATAATAATAATAATAGTGGGACACCCAAAACGGTTCGGAATTCGTTGGCTTTAAAACGGCCCCGTTTTGGCAAAATTGTTCTAGATGCCTCTGGCCGCACACATCTTATAGTGTGGCGGCCAGAGCGGCCGACCGTCCCCAGCTAGCGGCCGGACTTTTTTGGGCGCGCAGCGCGCCCAATGCCCAGGAGGCCGCCGCCATATTTGAAATGGCAATGGAGGAACGATATTTCTTGAACTTTCATAATGATCGTTGCCTCTTGGCCAGATGGATGAAGCTTTCTGTATAAGGGAACGTGTTTTGGAAAGGTATGAGTTTCTTTTTAGGGAAGTAAGTTTTAAAAAAATCTAAAACCCACTAATCATGTGATATCCTACCTTGCATTTGTGCAATGGTTTAAAACAAATTGAAATAATTATTATAAAGATGTTTTTAAACACACCAAATTACTATCAATGCTAGAATAGGGCGACAAATCGTGTGTAAAAAAGGTATATTAGGGCGACCTGCTCAATAGGGCGACATTTTGGTGTCGCCCTAAGATTTTTGAGTTTAAAAATCTTTTTTTTAGGTCAAAAACCATTTTTTTTTTAGGTCGAGAACCATTTTTATTGGGACTGGAGCTGTTTTTCTTCGGTCTGGAATGGAAGCATCTCTGGAAGCTTTGGGTAAAAAAATAAGGTGTCATTTTGAGTCACTCTTGCCGAAATTTCGGTGGTCTCCGGTGAGAGTCTTCCCGAAATGTCGCCCTATTGCGGCATCCAGCGTTGTTTAAATTATCATGCATATTGATCTCCTATATTTTAACTTTTTGTATTATGTACTTGATAGGTAACTAAATATTGTACAATAGCTTGACTGTGTTTTATTTACATGTAGCCATCGACTGGACTATTTTGTAGCGAGTTTAATTGCTACATACTTTGAGCGAGATTTTCCGCTCACCCAGGACAAGATTTCCCAAGTTAGGGTACTTACACATAGAGGAACTAAATTTTCTGAAAACATCAATCTCCATTTAGCTCATGATTATGAAGCATATATTAAACTTGTATATAAAATAACAAAATTACAGTTTAGTCAGAAAACATGGTTTTTGTGACTTAGCAAATTACAATATTGCGCGGTCAGTTACGCAGACAAAAATTGTACTACCTGTCCATTATTAAAATTGCTTATAGTCACAGCATACTGCTAATAAACTCAAGTTTGGCTAGTGACGATTTCTGTCTTGTTACCAAGTCATTTTCCTTGAATTTTGTATCATTTGAAATCCCTGTTATTCCTCTTTACAATGATGTGTCATTTCCTACGATTAAGCAATTGGGGGATGTGCCGCAAAGCTGAATACGGGGGCGGGTGTAAAGTGAAATATCACAAAATGCATTGCCGTTGTCAAAAGTGTGTTGACACATTCCCACCCTCAAGCAAAAGGGGAATGCACTGTACGACAATACAGTCAAGAACATGTACGAGCTTATCTAGAACAGGTATAGCTAAAATCTCCTAAAAATAGCTTGTATATGGACTTTTGCAGCTTCTCCAACTATATTGACGATTGCGCTTCTATCAATAGATGAACGATTCAATAAACTGATTGAAATATAGTTAAAAATTAAAAATTACCAACAATTAAACAAGGACGTGTTTCTTTGACGGTCCAACTCCGAGTCTAACTGATCATTATGTGAAGTTTCTTGACCTCCAGAAATATGGCTATGGGGAGCCGATGTGTGACGCATTGCAGTAACATGTCGGCTATGGGAAGCCGACGTGTGACGCGTCGCATGCAGTCACACGCCGACGTGTGCCGTGTGACGCGTTGCAGTCATGGCGGACACAATAAGAGGACGCAGTTTGATTTGGTGTGATTTCCATTGCAAATAAATGCAAAATGACTGCATTTTTCACTTTGCACTTATTTTATTATAATTCTGTATATCAAAACAGTCAAAATCATGGAAGTTTTGGAAAGAAATCCACCTGTACAAACAAATTCATACCCAAATAAAATTGGGCCATCCCCTTTCTTTACGTTACACATGTATTTTATTTAAAAAGGGCAAAGGTCCGTCTACTATCAGACTTCTGCCTTGACTTTGTTTAAAGACTTTGGCCACACTATCAGACATCAAACATTTTGTCTGTGATGTTTAAAGCCCATAACAGGGGTTATAAATCCATACCGATTTGGCATTAAACTATCGCTGCAACAGAAAAACATCTCTTGCAGATTTGGAGTTTCTTCTAAAAAATCTCCCAATTTGTCTGGTATGGCGACGAAAAAGACATATTACCCCAACAAGACCAATTTGGATGCTATTTAAAGGAGCGTGTCCAGATTACACGTTTGAGCTCCTCGTTCCTATATGGAGTGCCGAAGTGTGACGTGTTTGCCATGGTAATTGGCTCCAAACATCATGGCTGCCAGATAAAACACCATTGCAAAAGCACAGGGAAACGGTTATTTTTTAGTGTAGAGCCATTGCCATGCCTAGGCCACTAACAATAGGATAATGTATTCACTTCGTCTATAACCAGCACAATATGTGGCAAAGGGACTCCCCCTAACGCCCCTATATCTCAACACACTTCCCTTTCGTTAACACACCAACGCACGCCCCCTAAAAAACTGAATGAAATTATTTTGAAATTCCTTGGATGTTTGAGACACAATAGGGGAACAATGGACGGGGATGGTGTATATATACCCTCTGCCACATATCGTGACGCAAATGGTTTCCTCATATGGGCATTTAGATTTTAATACCATATCATGAGACAATTTTCATTGCCATTCTGAAATTTGGCGCTCTCAATCCGTATATTTTCATCGTAAAAAACACGTTTTGTAAGCTAATTTATCCGGTTCCATAAAGCAGTGCAGTGATTACACTAATCTTTTTGCTTCCACATCCAAATTGGAGATTGCAAATTTCCTGTTTTTCCCCACGGTTAGTATTTTGGGGAGGTATTTTACATGATTGCTAGGTTAGAACGAAACATAAAACGGGTTTTATGAAAAGAAAACCAAAGTAAAACTGATAAAGGTGCTTGAAGTGCTTTACGAAAGTTCAATAACAAAACTAGCCTTATCATAAGCCTACAGGACAAACAGTTTGCAAGTTCATGTATAGGACTTTATCTCCACCCGAACTTTAACAAATTTACGGATTGAAAAAAACGGACAAGGAGTCAGGTGTTTGGATCTCACCACCAGCTAGGATTATTATTGGTTTCTATGGATCTGCACTGAGGATTCCCTTGGATTAGGTTGATTCCAAGTGTGTGGTTAATGGATGTGTTCCAAGTGTGCTACGTGGTTTATCTCAAATGTGGTTTTTAAAGATTCACGCACAGGAATAATCTTGGATAAATTACGGTTAAGATAGGTTGGTTCTCTATCCCATCCGGTTACTGAAATTGGTGGAAATTTAGGCTTAAAAACGGAGTCTGGAAAATGGCAAATGATTCGGAACAAAATTGACATGGGAATGAACTGTCGTCTGGTGATTAGATACACAAACTATTGAGGGCGCTATACAATGAGACCGTTGGATTGCTTTCCTTACTGGCTTCACTAAATAAATCAACAGAGGGCGCTATTTAAGTCCCCTGATCAGGAATGCTTTCTGACACGGATATTTGCAACAGAAGATTGGATATCAGTGCGTCAACAGATCATTTTGTTTCTTTTTTATTTGTTTCTTTTTAAATTGTTTCAGGCCTACCCTATATTTAGACACAGGTCAAAGGTTATTTTCGTTGACCTGAGTGTTTGTGAAACTAGGGGTGGGAATTTACGGTTAATTCAGAAACCGGTTTGCAATTGTTAACCATTTTGCCGACGCTAAAGATTGTTGCTGGTGTTTATAGATGCATGTGCAATGTACAGAATACCCCTAGGCCCCCAAAATAATAATTGAACCTTTATCTGTTCAAAATTGTACAACGACCCCATAAATTTATTTCATTTTCCTGAAGGATGAGCCACTACAAATAACCCTCTAAAAACTACTAAATTCTTTAAAATTGGGTGTCGTTTAAACGTTTGGCAAAACAGGTTTTTCATTTATTTTTTATTTCCTTTGGTTAAACCATGGATGGTTAAACGGTCAAACTGAATTCTACACACTGGAGCGACTCAACAGCGAGTGTGTGTACAAGCCAGCGTCGGCCATCTTGCCTAGACTGGTCCTCAGTCCCCTAGACTGGCTCACTCGCATTCCACATTACATTCTATTATACATGTCATATTGGATGGCCCCCAGTTATGGCGGACGTACGAGGAGAGGACTTCAACTATCGGATTAGTGTATAGCTGGGCTGCGTTCCAAATACGCGAACGTTTGCAAACGTTGGCAACAGCTATTAAAAATACTTTTGTTGCAAAAATTAATCAAGCAGTTCCTGTTTTATGCTTGTTAAAATGTGCCAAATTTACTTGCGGAATCGTCAATAAAAATAAATAGACAGCAACTTTAAAAATTGTGATGTGATTTTGGTGATATTTTGGGGCGGAAAATCTCACCACTGCACAGGTGGATTTGCGTGATATTTGGCACAAATACAAAGAAAACCAGCCCCAACAGGCCTGTACCAAAAATAAATCAGTCTGGCAGATTAAATGACAGAAACTAAAGTGCAATTTCACGCAGCAGTCTATCAAGCTTGCAAACTTCGGTTACGGATTTGACCAAGTTGACGTAATTAGTCACAAAAATTAATTGCGAAGTTGTATCTAGTGCGCGAATTAAGCCGCCTTCTAGCTTAGAGAAATTATGAAATAAGAAGGGGTCTTAGAATCGATTTATTCAGACAAGTAGGCACTTTTTGTTACGATTTTTCAGCTGTAATATAAGAAATATTCAAGACATGTAGAATTATCATAAATCAGCTTTATCGCCATAGCAATCGATTTAATTAGTCAAACAAATTAATTGTGAAGTTGTATCCAGTGCCGGAATCAAGCCGCCTTAATCTTAGAGAAATTGGGAAATAAGAAGGGGTCTTAAAATGCGATTTATTCAGACAAGAAGGCACTTTTAATTTAGATTTTTCAACTGAAGCATAAGAACAACTCATATAGAATCACAATCAACCAGCTTTATAGTCAAAGCCATCGATTTAATTAGTCAACAAATTAATTGCGAAGTTGTATCCAGTGCGCGAAGCCGCCTTAGATATGTTTTGTGCACGCACATGCGTCGCTTGAGGGCGCTCTTTGCACCTCCTTCAAAATGGCCGCGAAAATGTCGAAATGGCCTTACGAGCAAAAACAATGAACAACAAAGACACGTTTTGTGCCAAATTTGGGGATTCCGTGGCCTGCTTTTTGGAACGAGATGTTCGCCTGCTCGTCTGTTCACGCCAAACTGAGGGGCGCCGAAGCCAGTTGGCAAGATCGATTTTGCTTGCGTCAATAAATTTCGTCATGAATCTTTGTGAACAACGTCGGCGCATGGTGCGTCGGCGCCCTGTGGCTGTGCGAAATTCGTGGCTGTGCAGCTTCGCCGCCGAGTGGCTATACGCCTATAGTTAGGTAATGTTATGCACCTTGTACTGTAGCCCCGCGAGCAGTGCTTCGGGTGGGAAAACCCTCAGCCCTGTCGTCTAATATACCCAAAATCTGTGGCAAACTCACGCAAATGAAATTTGTCCCATGGCTCTGATATTTGCTCAATAGGTGCACTCACCCCAGTTTATAAATATTCCGAAGAGTACGCATCGATCCGATGTCTAGTTTCGGTGAAATCGTGGGGAAAGTTTGAGACCTTTCGTGCGATGAAATACCTTCTCTTTGACCAAAAATCAAATATGCGCATGCTCGAGAGCGGAGAGGTCAACACTAGACTGGTTCCACATCCTCAATTTACTTCCCTTCGTCGTAAGATATGAAGGGAAGTAAATATGAGGACAGCGAACCAGTCTAGATTGTGTTGACCTCTCCGCTCTCGCGCATGCGCATATTTGATTTTTGGTCAAAGAGAAGGTATTTCATCGCACGAAAGGTCTCAAACTTTCCCCACGATTTCACCGAAACTAGACATCGGATCGATGCGTACTCTTCGGAATATTTATAAACTGGGGTGAGTGCACCTATTGAGCAAATATCAGAGCCATTGGACAAATTTCATTTGCGTGAGTTTGCCACAGATTTGGGGTATATTAGACGACAGGGCTGAGGGTTTTCCCACCCGAAGCACTGCTCGCGGGGCTACTTGTACTGATACTGTATACCTATCGGTAAGAGTTGAGAAGCTGACCCTGTTGACTTATTAAGCATCGTTAAAAGGGTTAACATGTGCAGATTTGATGGGAAAAACCAATAGTTTGGGTGAGAATAGTTTAAGATTTTGTGAGGAAACACTTAGAAATTTTCCAGTCTGTTTGTACACGAGTTCTGAAGCCATAATAAACTTCTCAATTCTTTAAAGATGAGCACAAATTTTTTTTGTATTTGTAAATATATACTCTACAATTTTTTAAAGATGCTCGTCATACTATAGGGACTGCTAACCCAATCCACATACACGCCCAGGATTCGAAACGGGTACGCCAGAGGAAAGGCGAGGAAAGAACCACTACGCCAACCGGACCGCCCTTAAGCAAATTAAATTTAAAATGATCAACGGGGGTTTTACTGCAGGTTGTTTCTTTCTTATTTGTTTGTTTGAAAGAAGAAATACAAATAAAGCGAACTAACAAAACAGACAAAGTGAGAATTTTATCAATATAAATTTCTTTATTTAAATTTATAACAATTTAAAACAATGTAACGGTACAATCTGGACGATTCCAAGATTTTGGGTATCAGGCTATAATAATAATAATAATAAAACGGTGCTTATATAGCGCATTATATGTCCATAGACATCTCAAGGCGCTGTACAAAAAAATTCACAGATTACCCAATAAAAATGTTTTGTTATTAAACCTAACAGCTAATTACATCTAAAAAGATAAGTTTTCAGTGATGATTTAAATTCATTTAAAGACTGTGCACATCTAACAGACAATGGGAGCTCATTCCAAAGTTTGGGAGCAGCCGCTGAAAATGACCTATCACCGTATGATGTTGATGTTTTGACTACTGTCAGTAGATGCTTATTGCATGACCTTAGAGTGCGTGATGGCACGTAATTTGACAATAATTCAGCAAGATAACCCGGTGCTAACCCATTGAGGGCCTTGTATGTCAATAACAAAATCTTAAATGAAATTCGCTTTCGGACTGACAACCAATGCAAATGTCTGAGGACCGGTGTTATATGAGCAGTGAACGATTTCGTTCTGAAATATTGTATAGCAGATTTGCTATGCAATTTTCTTTTTTGCGTAGCAATTTGTAAATTTTGTTTAGCAATCCAGTATTTTTGTATAGCAAATTCAAAATAGATGATTAAACGCTGCATACAAAGGCTTCTTTTGCGAGTTATTTTAAAGACCACAACAATGTTGTTAATATTCACATTTTAAATTTAATGAAAGATTACCCGAATTACCACATGTTTTATTTCAGTACATGTAGTCTCTGAATAGCACATTAAAACTGGAAAAAGGATTGTTAATACTTGCAGGCTGCACAGTAAGAGTAAGATTCTTGAGAAGCTCATCAGAATTTTTCTTTTTTAAAAACTAGGCCTAAAGCATCGGCGAGTGCAGATTTGATGAAAAAAACACCAAATTTTTGAGTGGGAAAATTTTAATATTTTGTGAGGAAACATTTCCAAAAACAATTTTTCAGTCTGCCTCGTGTTTTGCACACAAAGTCTGAAGCCATGATCAACTACATTTACTCAATTCTTTCCCATACTGCGCCCATTGCCTAGGCCGTAGGCCTCAGTCTTCCGGGTTCCCGCCCCGGTCTATCCCCGCCCCGCTCGTCGCTCGGGCGCTGCATGCAGAGCCAATAAGTGGCAGGCTCGACACGGCCAGTCATTGTCGGTAGCTGGCGGTCGTTCCACTTTCGAAATATCCTCATTTCTCCAACACATTTTTACACTTTGTCCACGAGAGTGGACGATGTTTTCTACAAAAATGACGATCAACCAAAACACGATCGCTGTGATCATTCCTCCATGCCTGGATGCACGAAAAAAAAGATTACGAAACAATGATCATGAAAATCACGGTACGATCCTTGCTGTATGGTACGACTCGACGGCCCAGCTGAGCTGATATAGATCTCCATGCACATGCATACACAACTAGGCCTATGTTTTGCAAGAAAGCGATCGTGTTGTAAAACGCATGCTGATTGGCTGGTAAAAATAATATGACTTGTTGCTACTAAATTCTGGCCAATGACGTTTAAGTTAACAAAACGGTGATCGGCAGCATAAGATATCAAGCCGCTGACTTGATTTACTGTGTTCACATGCGCGCATATGCTCTTCGCAGGTTTTTGTGCCGTTGCACAGAGAACGTATCACTGCATGCACGTGCGGATTAGCACCGCTATCGGACCGGGCCGCTGGCTGAGGACCATAATCGGGAGCTGTTTTTTGCCGCTCGTGCAAATCAGAAGCAGTGATCGAAGTATTTTTTTTATCAGTTCTCTCCGTGGTTCTTTTTTTCACGAAACATAATTTATGTAAATTCTTTACTTTTTCATGCGTGTCGGACCGGAATTTCAGGCGACAGACAAAAAAAGGAACATAGTTAGTCACACGAATGTGGTCACGTGACGTCTGACTGTCACGTTCCTACATAATCATGATAATGCCGTATTCCACTCGTGCTCGCGGGATAACTAATATTATCTTCAAGCAAAATTGACGCACTAATAACACGCGCACTCTGCAAGTACTACATGTACTCCGTGCATATGCGTAGGGACACAGTTATCTTGGAATACCGTGGTGCATTACCGGTACGCAGAGTGCAATATGAGAATCGGAAGAGTATTATGAAACATTATCACACTGTTGGTTGCCATGGATCCACCAATCAAGTTTGCTTGAAGATATATTAAGTTATCAACATTTGAAGTTATACAGGGTGTATCAGAAAAAGTAGACACTCATAAAATTGTAGATAAAATGAAAATTGTAGCTAAACAAAGCTAAAATTAACTTGCGCATAAAAATGGAAGATGCAAATCAGATTTGACATGTCCATTTTTTATGGCAGTTCACTTATCAGAATTGTTTAGCTAATTTTCATTTTAACAATTAAGAGTGTCTACTTTGAAGGGAGCATCGGGGCAACATCAGCAGGGCATTAAGGGCCATTGGCCTTGGTTAGCCTTGGTTAATGTCAAGGCCTGGGATAGGGTATGCTGGCCAAGTTGGCCTCAGAAAGTGTATATCTTGAAGGGGCATCGAGGCCAACTCGGCAGGGCATGAGGCCAACTCAGCAGGGTATAAGGCCATTGGCTTTGGTAGCCTTGGTTAATGTCAAAGCCTGGGATTGAACCCTTTCGAACACGTGCGAATATGCCATTTTGGGAGTCAAATAATGCTGAGTCATTGTGGAAGCAATGTGCGTGCGCGTTGTGTGTGTCTCTGGTGGGCGTAACGCGGTTTAGTTCACCAATGGGAGCCTCATCATAGCGCGTTACGCGCGCTATGGACACACACAACGCGGACGCACATTGCTTCCACAACGACGCAGCATTGTTTTACTCCCAAAATGACGTCATTGGCACGAGCTCAATAGGGCATGATGGCCAAGTTGGCATCAGAAAGTGTATCTTGAAGGGGCATCGGGGCCAACTCAGCAGGGCATGAGGCCATTGGCCTTGGTGACTTTGGTTAATGTCAAAGCCTGGATTGGTTGCATTTCTGTCACAGTTGCTAATTTTTGTTCATTATGTATTCACAGATTGGAGATGGAGCCCACAGACTGTGGAGCTTCATATTACACACTACAAAAATGGACGTGTTGCCATGGATACTGAAAACACAGGAGAGGTGAGTTTTTGGCCATCATTCCAATTTTATTACAGTGGAAATTCGCTATAATGAACACCAAAAAGAACATTCAGCTACAGTGAACATCGCTCATGGCTCCCAATCATTTGTTCGCGTCAAACGCCACCAAAACAAACACTTGTATGGTTCAGATACGATGCCCACTTATGGTGACTTTCCACTGTATTAAAACTTGTCTAGCTTCCGCTTATAGGCATGCATGGGTAGGGCTTCCTCAAAGATGATATACTGTAGCAGCAAAAGTGCAAGATAGCCCACCCATGCGAAATCAATTCAATAAAGTGAAGTATGTAAAGGTACCATTTTAGTAATAAGCAAACGAGACGCGCCTTGTGTCTGTTTGACATGCCTCTCGTAGTGTAATCTGTGTCGCGGCGAATAGTTACAGCGGCATCCACACTTGGGATGAGAGAAAAGTCGTAAGGGCTTTATCGGGATTCCAACCTGACACCTGTGACTCACTGGGCAGAAGCTCTATCATCTGAGCTATAAGGCACAGTGGTATACTCCCTCAGGTTTCCCCCAAGACCTATGACACACCAGGCAGATGCTCTACCAGCTGAGCTATAAGGCACAGTTGTATACTCCGTCAGGTTTTCCCCAAGACCTCTGACACACCAGGCAGATGCTCTACCAGCTGAGCTATAAGGCAAAGTGGTATACTCCCTCAGATTTTGCCCAAGACCTCTGACACACCGGGCAGATACTCTACCAGCTGAGCTATAAGGCACAGTGGTATACTCCCTCAGATTTTTCCCAAGACCTCTAACTCACCAGACAGACGCTCTACCAGCTGAGCTATAAGGCACAGTGGTATACTACCTCATATTTTCCTTAAGACCTTTTACACACCAGGGAGACGCTCTACCAGCTGAGCTATAAGGCACAGTGGTATACTCCCTCATATTTTCCTTAAGACCTTTTACACACCAGGCAGATGCTCTACCCGCTGAGCTATAAGGCACAGTAGTACACAATGTACATGTATACACCCTTAGGTTTTCCCCAAGACCTCTGACACACCGCGCAGATGCTCTACCAGCTGAGCTATAAGGCACAGTGGTATACTCCCTCAGGTTTTCCCTAAGACCTCTGACACACCGGGCAGACGCTCCACCAGCTGAGCTATAAGGCACAGTGGTATACTCCCTCAGGTTTTCCCCAAGACCTCTGACACACCGGGCAGATGCTCTACCAGCTGAGCTATAAGGCACAGTGGTATACTCCCTCAGGTTTTCCTCAAGAACCCAATTGTTGCATGGGACCGCAACTGAGCAAAGTAACAAACACAATATTTGGTATGGTACCTAATCACCATTGAAATGAAACAACCAAACTATGGGATGAGAAAAAAATCAGCAACCGCGAGAGTCATGTCAAACGGACATGAGGCGCATCTACCGGTAGTTTGCTTACTAAAATGGCACCTTGAATTTCTACGGAGGTCAGCCCCTGGTAGAGTAGTCTATCTTGCAGCAGGCATTTAACTTTAATAGTTTGTGTAATATTCAATTGTTCGTATTCAAATTTATGCAAATAAATGCTTAATTTACATATTACTGCACCATTAATTAATACTGACATATTGATGTACTGTTCTTGCCTTAATCAAAATTATGCAAATCTGCTACTTATTTACATGTCACTGCAGCATGCTAATTTTACTATTTTGCCCTTGCTCATGTATGGTATTCCCCTGAAGCGGAGTTCCAGTTTTGTTTTTTAGAAGTCACATCATGGCCATGGTTTCATCATGATGTTACCCAGAATGCCCCAATATTTTCTCATGTTTATTCATGCATGGTGTCCCTCTGAAACTGAGTTCCAGTTTTGTTTTTTGGAAGTCACATCATGGCCATGGTTTCATCATGATGTTACCCAGAATGCCCCAATATTTTCTCATGTTTATTCATGCATGGTGTACATGTATACCCCTGAAACTGAGTTCCAGTTTTATTTTTTAGAAGTCACATAGTGGCCATGGTTTTATCATGATGCTACCCAGAATGCCCCAATATTTTCTCATGTTTATTCATACATGGTGTCCCTCTGAAACTGAGTTCCAGTTTTGTTTTTTGGAAGTCACATCATGGCCATGGTTTTATCATGATGCTACCCAGAATGCCCCAATATTTTCTCATGTTTATTCATGCATGGTGTATACCCCTGAAACTGAGTTCCAGTTTTATTTTTTAGAAGTCACATAGTGGCCATGGTTTCATCATGATGCTACCCAGAATGCCCCAATGCATTGAATGAAATGAGTTAATACTGTTAATACTGACACCAGGTGTACTATCCTTATCAACATTTTATTTTTAAAATTGCTCATTTACATACCATATTTCCATACCATGTTTGTTTCTACTACGGCATGTTACTTACAGTGGCTCAAGAGTCCAAAAACATTTACTTCCAGCCAAAAAGCTACAAAAGATTTTTGCAAACTTTGTTTTGTTGATCATCATGTCTCTGTTAGGGGCCGTCCATAAAGGAGGGGGGAGGGGGTTGTTGACATTGCGTACAGGGTGGCAGGGGGGAGGGTCCAAGCCAATGCGTATGTACATATTAGACAGGCCACACATTTTTGTCACTCATCTCACATTTTTTTTCACTCCTCAATTTAGGTTTTTCCCATTAAATCTGCAGTTTCTGATGCTTGATGTCATTTTACCGGTATGTGTAAACAAAAATGCAAAAACAATCTCATTTATTTCAGATTTTGGAGGCGACATGCGAATCGTTAGTAGTATAGCACTATACATGTAGTACTGAACCATTTACCAATGCTTACTAATGCTGAGGTATATGGAATGCGTATGCGTACAGGGGTGAAGAGGTTGGAGCCACTGTGTACGCCATGCGTACAGGGGGGGGGGGGGGGGGGGGAGGGGGGGGGGTCTAAAAAGTTACTGTATTTCTAGCATTGTGTGCTATGATATCATTGGAAAGCCTGTTCATTTCTCTAACAGTTTGTCCCGTTCGTTATGAACATAATTTGTGGGATGAGCACCATCAAACAAATTTGTCAGTATGTTTTCCTCATTTCTGTTACTTAAAAAGTTGGTTTTTCTGTTGAACACTGTTAAGCCTAGCGTCCATCGACATTGCAACTGGAAGCAACTCGACCATCAGTTGCTGTCGATGTGTGCAACTGGGAACATCCAGTTTTCAAAGCGCACACATCGACACGGCAAATTGGTAAAGCCTACAGTACATTGACCTTTCAACTGGAAGCAACTGTTGCTGTCGATGTGTGCGCACGTATTCAGACACACGCGTGCAACTGACAGCAACTAGTTGCAACTACGCGTGCATGTACATTGACGCAACTGACCGCAACTGGGTACAACTACAGTTGCCAGAAGGTAGAACATGAGCAACTCGCGGCAACTCCAGTTGCCAGTAGTTGCAAGTACGAGCACATCAACCTTTTTGAGCAACTGATCAGTTGCTCCCAGTTGCCGCGAGTTGCTTCCAGTTGCCGGAAACACCAGTTGCCACTAGTTGCTTCCAGTTGCAGTGTGGATGTACGCTAGGCTTTAAAGACCCACCCACATTCACAACAGAGTAATTAAGTAAACTTTACATACTCATGCATTTCATTTGATTTCCTTTTAACAGGACCAATTTATGAAGCTCCCTTGTGTTGCTGCCCATGCTTGGCCTCACCTGGACTATTGGACTCCACATACATGTCTCTCTCTTGTTGGAATTCATTTGTCACCGTGAGCAGCTTTTAGGTATTGTAATCATCAGCTTGTTACTACTTCTCTACATTAGGAATAGCTTGCTCTTTCCCAATATAATCTTACAGCACTTTTGCTCAGTGCTTTCCCAAGAACTATCATTATGTTAACAATTTGTGCTTGGGTGGGATTCGAACCCACAACCTTCTGCATTCTGAAGCAGTTGCCTTAACTACTCAACCTCTTGGTGTGCTGGTGTCAAAGGGCCTGTTTGATTCTTGCAACATTTAGTATCAAAACTAATCCCTTGCCCTTTTCCGACATTTATAAGAACAATTAAAAATATCAAAATGTGCTTGGGTGGGACTCGAACCCATATCCTCATTCTCCTACATTCTACTACAACAGTTGACTTGACCACTCGGTGTGCTGGTTCAAATCATGGAGCAGTTGGGACTGGAACCTAGAACAGTTGCCTCACGCATTCGACCACTGAGTGTACTGGTCTCAAAGAGCCAGTTGGTTTCATAACTAATCCCCTGCCCTTTTCTGATGCAATTTATCAGCACTTTATGCTCGGAGCTTTCCCAAGAACTCTGTTAAAACCTGTGCTTGGGTGGACCTGAACCCACAACCTTCTGAATTCTAGAGCAGTTGTTTTTAACCTTTCAACCAATCATTACGCAGGTGTCAAAGGGCCAATTTGAATCATGGAAGTTGGTATCACAACTAATCTAGAGCAGTTGCCTCAACCACTTGACCACTCAGTGCGCTGGTATCAAAGGGCCAGTCTGAATCATGGAGCAGTTGGTATCACAACTGCCCTTTCTTGGTCAAATTTATAAGAACTGCTAAAAACATCAAAATGTGGTTGGGTGGGACTTGAACCTAGAGCAGTTGTCTCAAATTATTCAACTACTCAGTGCATTGGTGCAAAAGGGTCTATTTGAATCGTGGAGCAGTTGGCATCACAACTAATCCCTTGCCCCTTTTTGACGATATTTATTTTTGCTATGTGCTCAGCGCTTTGCCAAGAACTATGTTAGAACCTTGTGCTTGGGTGGGACTCGAACCCACAGCCTTCTGCATTGTAGAGCAGTTGTCTTAACCACTCGCCCACTCAGTGAGCTGGTGTCGGACTGTCAGTTTGAATCATTAAAAACCAGTGCTTGGGTGGGACTCGAACCCACAGCCGAGCAGATCTTTTAAGCACTTTTGTAAGGCACATTTTTGTATTTTCTTTTTTAATTACTAAAACATCTTTGAGCAAATTCCGCTCAAACTCCATAACATTTTCGGGCCTGTTGTCTGTTTTGGCACCGATTTGGCACCGTCATATTTAGTTAGATGATAGCATTTCTGCGGTTGTACCAGTGTGGATGAACTAGCTAAAATAAACCATCTTTTGTTTGGATCAATTCTGCTTTCATAAAATGCATTAAGTTCATTCACACATTTTCCACTTTAGTGTTAGATATTTGGTTTGAAGTCTTACATGTAGCTCTGATTTGTAAGTACCGTAACTTTGTTAACTTTACTTATATATTTTCTTTCCCTTTTAGTATGTGGCTACTGTTCATATGCACCACCCATCATGTTGAGATTTGCTGGGAGAAGAAATCTGGCCAGTGTTGACCTACAGTATCAGTAAGTCACAGTCCATTGTTCTGTTCATCTTTACTGCAAATCCATTTTGGGTCAATTTTATGACCAATTTTTTTTTTTTAAATCAGCAGTTATTTGCACAAATCGGCATAAAAAAATATATGACTTTTCAAAAAATGTCTCAGAAATTATCAGGAAAACAATTTTTGCCCGTTTCCAACCTGTTTTGGTACGTTTCAAAGTTAAATTTTGAATCTTTTTTGTCTTTGCTGAAAATCCATACTGATGTACCCCGGTAGGGTCGTCTCTACCATCCCAATCAACTCTGATTGTGAATGTAGCCTGCAGTTTATACAGTGAACACTCATTAGGGAAGATTCCACTACACATTCAAATATTTGCGGAAATGCCTCTCATCTTGCATTTTAATTGCTCTACACTTCACGTTAATTTCTCCAAAGCAGTTTATTTGTAAACTCCACCATGCGTGAGGCAATCCATGATTTTAAACAAATCAGATGTGAATCTTTGTAAGCAACCTAACGTGTCTTCATTTTTCCAGCCAAATTGAAAAATTCATCAACTTTTAATTTTCTCTAATTTTGCAGCATTTTATAACGTAGTCGTTATGTTTTCTTAATTTGTGACAGGTGACAAAGACGTGTGTGCCAAGCGATGTCGACCAGGAGCTGAATATTTTCAAGATCTGTTTTGGCAGACCTCACTGCATCGTCTTCAGAGTGGCCAAGATTGACCCACGGTGAGCCCCAATATACTGGCATTTTCCACGGTAAGGGGGGAATTTTGGCAACACATACCATATTTTCCAGAAAATACCTTTGTCTGGTCTCAAAATAAAAGAAATAAGTTTCAGTTGTTCTGAAGAGATAACTTGGGCCCAAAAAGGGTTACAAATAGTGTGACAACATGCCTTTCTAAAAACCCTGTATTCCAATTTCCAATATACACTCGTAACTGGGACGGCCTAAAATGTAACACAAGTGTCCGTCCCGGTTACGAGCGTATATTGGAAATTTGATCACAGGGTTTTTAGAAAGGCATGTTGTCACACTATTTGTAACCCTTTTTGGGCCTAAGTTATCTCTTCAGAACAACTGAAACTTATTTCTTTTATTTTGAGACCAGACAAAGGTATTTTCTCGAAAATATGGTCTGTATTGCCAAAATGCCCTCTTTACTGTATAAAGTATCTCCAGTTTTCGAAAAATGACCATTGGGCCTTCAGGAGTTGCAGTTTACAGGCATGCAACTTTTCCTCATCTGCACCATCGGAAATTGAAAAAAACACTGTACAAAGTCGGAGATTTGTTTGCATTTCCCTTGTAACACAGTTGCATGCCTGAGTTTACAGCATAGAAAAACATTATCTGATTCAACAAATATGGAAATGTTGCATTTGTGCCATCTGTAGATTTACTATACTGTTTAAAAACCTTTTACTTTTCCCCCGCAGACACAAGTTGAAGAAATCAGGATGATTGAACCTTCTGCCACAGAGTTCCCAAAAAAAACCAAAGCAACTTTCCAACAAGAAGCTCTGCTGTCCAAGCCTCTCTCCAAAAACAGTTTGTAAACATTGAATCAACTCAACTGAACCTTCCATCTATCAGTCCCTAAGCACACAACTCTTCAATGTCTAACAGCTTGTAAACAAACAAGCTGTCCTAAATTTGTTCAAGCCTCTCTCCAAAAATTGATTATCAGTTTGTAAACAAACCAAAACTTGCTCAAATTATTTTCTCAAAAAATGACTATCAGTTTGTAAACAAACCAAAACTTGCTCAAATTATTTTCTCAAAAAATGACTAACAGTTTGTAAACATTGACTTGTACTTAATATTCTTGTCTTCATTTAGCAACAACCAATTGTATTTATTTCTCTTGTAGCATTGTTAAATGTACTTTAACAAATATAGTAATGTTTGTAAACAATCTTATTTAAATAGTGTTATAAAAGTCACTGACAACAAAAGTTTCATTTGTAAACAAGTCTCATTTTATTCTGTACTCCAATAAGTAAACCAAGTAATATATTCAAGTAAAATGTTCATTAACTTAATTTATGCAAGGTCCTAATTGCTATTGTCTTTACAGATAGTCCAGGGCACGGTGGTCCATAATTTAAATTTGAAAATCGAACAGGGGTTGCCCCCTGTCCGATTTTCTAACATATTGAAATGGAGGTTTCCCTCCTCTACCTGTTAAAGAAAAAATTAATAAAAATGGTTTACAAAGAAATACAATCACTGTAAAACAAGAAAATATAATTACAAACGATAACTGCAATTTCAAGAAACAAATCAGTAAAACACAACATTTGTAACTTGGTAAATCACAATTAAGTTACATATTGTTAGTGACAACATGACGAGAAAATTGACTTTCTCAAGTTTTCTGTCTACATACCCAATTGACTAAAAATATCATCGGCAATTTTTTCCAGATTACGACGTACCACGGCACAAAGACATCACTCGCGAAAAGATTTAAAAACTATTCCGTCTGGAACCGAGGTTGTAGTCGAGTCCGTCAAACGTCCAGAAGCAAAGGATGAGCATGCACAAACGAATGCCTTTGTTGGAGTTCATTTGAGTAGCCTGTGACTTGAATTAAGACCCGTGGACTTGACTACAACCCTGCTTGCAGCCTCATGAGCTCCCATTTCTGAAAAAGAAAATTACAAAAATTAATTTCAGATCAACACAATTTACAATGCATTTCATACCAAAACAAAATGAATTTTGAGTTAAATTTCTCATAACTTATTCCATTTGCCTAAAACAATTTACCAGTCGTACAAAAAAGTACCTTTTAGCTGGAAATCATGTGTAGCTTTTTGAACTGTATTATGTTCAATAAATTTCCTGTTGGTGAATACTTTTGCATTAATATAGCATGGAAGTCATCTACAGGGGTCACCTTATATAATAATACAGCATTTGTCTCAAATTTACTTGAAAATTTCTTTTTACAGGGAAAACATTTCTGTGACATTTCTGACGTCACACACGTAACATACATTTTCCCCCTGTAAAAAGGAACTTTCAGATAAATTTGAAACAAATGCTGTACTATTATAAGGTGCCCCCTGTAGATGACTACCATGCTAAACTCCTCAAAAAAAGTTCGGAAAGTCAAGTTTGACTGACGATTTTTCTCTTGTTACTAAATCATTTCCCTTGAAATTTGTATCATTGGAAAGCCCCGTTATTCCTCTTTACAGTGATGTGTCATTTGTTATGATTAATCGATTGGGGGATGTGTAGTATAGCGGAATACAGGGGTGGGTGGAAAGTAAAATGTCACAAAATTCACTGCTATTGTCGTGCATTCCCCTTTTGCTTTGAGGATGGGAATGTGTCAATGCACTTTTTGACAATAGCAATGCATTTTGTGACATTACACCCGCCCCGTATTCAGCTGTACTGCACATCCCCAAATTGCTTAATCATAACAAATGACACATCGTAAAGAGGAATAACAGGGCTTTCCAATGATATAAAATTCAAGGAAAATTATTTTGCAACAAGAGAGAAATCGACAGTCAAACTTGGCTTTCCGGAAATGCTTCAAAATGTCACACACATAGGTTTATTTAAACATGTCCAGTTTACGTGATCACTAAATGGGTTGACAGGAAAATTTCCACATGTTTAGTTTTATTAGAATGTAAAATGTTACAGCAAAAAATTTGCAGATTTGATCAGGAAAAACCCAAAATTTTATTCTAAAATGAGTTGGATGTTGCACAGCCCGAGTCAAGTTTTTGCAAGTATAACTGGAAATCAGTGGCGGTTCTAGGCTTATGGACATTTCAAGCACTACCCAGATAGTGCCTGGATCCACTGCCAATTTCTAGTCATGATCACAAAAACTCAGCCCAAGCTGTCAGACACATTTTTCAAAAACAAAATTACATTTTTTGGCCAATCCTCCGGTTTTCTGATGATCGAGTACTGAATTCTTTCCTCATAAAACCAGGTTAATTTAGTTCAACTTTGAAAATGCACACAAACTTGTTTATGGTTTTTCAATGATTATCAATTTATAGGTAAGAATTAAGGGTTTTTTCCCTATAAAAAAAAAACAAACTAAATTTAAGAATTTGCTTAGAAACAATTTTTAGCCATTCTCGTGTTTTGAGCACAAACTGCATGTTACACATTTCATTTTCTACAAAAAAGAAAAGGTCAATTCATGTGGCGTGGATTGCATTTGAGACAATAGAGAGGTTTCGCAAGGTGACGAATACGGCCGGATAACGGTAACCGTTCACGTTGATGCGCTCGCTGAACTGGGTTTCGCACTGTGTGATTACGTGCATACATTCATCTGCTAAATATGCTCTGCGCTTGGCTTTGTTTGCAGCAGATTTTCCTCACTTTCACGTGGGAATGATTCATTAAATTCGATCGGTATTCATGGAAGATACATCACAAAAAAACAAAATGCATAAAACTTAATAATCCATCACGGAAAAAGCGAAAAATCTGCATGATAACCGGTATCCGTTTTTATGCTACGCGTATGGAGGCCGATAACCGTTGTTCACGCATATGAAAACATGTGTACTATATACGGTGACGCGCATAAAGTCGTGACGTATCGGTAACCGTGACGGTGCGAAAACCTCCCTAATGATTAGTTCTAAACGTGGGTTCTCTCTACCCAGGAGTAAATGGGTACCTATAAGGACAGTGAATGTTGATATGTTTGCTGGAATACATGTATTATAATGGCAGACAGTTCATGTTGTAACATGCAGTTTGTACTCCAATTTTAAACCACTTCAGCAAGTAAATTCATTCCCTTCGCACATATGCAATAAGTAAAGTTTGTTTAATCTACATGCCAAACATATTTGATTTTGTGCTGTACATTTACCAGCATGTCTGAATAAAAATTGTGGCCATGCACAACATGGAACCTTCCGACTTTTGACACAGATGAGTATAGGTGAAGTCTGTACGATGTATGTATTCATGTAGCCTTTTCGCAAATTCAACTTGATGTGCACAGGTTTCAGGATGATATACGGATACAAATACGTTGCTATATTTTCTTCTTTAATAGCATAGTGCAGGTAATTTGCAGAATGAGTTATAAGTATCGTGGCAGTTTGGGTCATTAACTTACAAACTTCAGGTGGAAACACCCGAAGGTTGTGGTTTTCAGACTACTTGAGGTACTTGTGCCCTTGAGCAAGGCACTTTACCCCAATTGCTCCATCCTGTGGATGGGATGTAAAGCCCTAGGTCCAGTATTGTGTAATGCATCTTAAAGATCCTAGAACATTCTTTCGGAAGAGAAGGGGAATTTTCCCAATGTCTCTGGCTTAGCCGCCACTTGCCGATCTATGTATCAATATTGAGGTGGTTCGCATTGAGATGTCAAGAGACATGAAATGCGCTATTAAAGGACACCAGAAATTTATCAGTAAATTTATTTGTGTACACTGATTTTGCCACTGATTTCTCAAGCAATGAAATTGCGAAAAGGCCAATAATTTAGTTATTTTCCTAACTTAATTAGTTTTAAAATTATCAAAAACTAATGGTTTCCGGAAAATGCAGGTATTGATTTTCATCACTGTCTCTCAAGCCAAGTTTCTTTCATGTCACTGCAGGGCCACATATTCCAATTTTGTTTTAGTTTTACTTTTTGCCTCAAGATTTAAATTTGGAGGTTAGTTCTTTCCTTCAAAATATACGTGGGGTTCATTACCATGCACGGACACCCAGGATTTGCCTTTTTATGATCAATAAACCAAGTAAAAACACAAAAAAATGTCTGGGCCAATTTTAATATGAAATTTAGATATCCAAACAGTCGAGTGTCATGTACTCAATACCTTGGTTAATTCAAAAGGTTGTAGATGTGCCTTTGGGCAAGGCATTTTACCATAAATTGCCTCTCCACACAGAACAATATAGGTACCTACTTTGGTGGTGAATGTATAAAACTCCAGTACTATTTATATCATTAACATCAACCTAAGAATTGCATGCCCAGATATTCATGGTAAAATTGGCTCCAAGCTCAAACAATGCATCTTTAAAATTACAATAGAGACTATATGATACTTACATTTAAACTGGACCCTTGGCTGGTGATCAAAAACCTGAGGAGAAAAGACAAAGTATTGCTGTTAATAAAATAAATAAAAGGTTCCCAAAACCCTAA
Source organism: Henricia sp. BOLD:AAB3569 (assembly GCA_037783545.1). Classification (NCBI taxonomy): domain Eukaryota; kingdom Metazoa; phylum Echinodermata; class Asteroidea; order Spinulosida; family Echinasteridae; genus Henricia; species Henricia sp. BOLD:AAB3569. Next base: position 294,827 of record JBBELK010000882.1, read on the forward strand.
CCATGATCATTCAAAATGGCCTCATTTTGTTGAATTATTGTTGTGGTAATTTTAATTGTTCCTATGTCGATTAAATAAGAGAATTCTAGTTAAGAGTTGAGAAGTTAATCAGAATTGTTTTCCTTTAAAATAACTTATGTCGCGCTTACGCAATGTATTTTCAATGTATAAGGGAAAAAATACCGGGAATTATTCCCAGTTGTCCGATGGGTTTAGTGCAGGAAAGCTTATGTGATGTCCGACTTGTAAATTCTTTCCAAAATTACACTATCCACTATAAAATTCATGTTTCGGTAAAAGTTGAGAAGATGATCAGAATTTGTTTTGGTATGAATTCCGTTCACTGGTTGCCACTGAGACGCCGTGTGTTAAATCTATGGAACAGGGCAGTATTTTCAAGAAAATTTTTGAATGTTTGTTACTGCACAATTCACTTCCCTTTCAAATATTTTGATGGTTATTAAGTCATAAGGAGAATAAGTGGCAGCCAGTAAACATAATTATTTCCTATTTTACTTAAATACCTGCATTATTTCATTCATACAGCTTATCTTTCGCTAAAAAAGTGAAATTTTGTTGTGAAAATATTATTTTAGCCTGAATAAAAAAAAGGTATTTTTTTCGTTTAACATGTTTAAGGAAATTACCTCTTGGAATCAACAGATAATCCAATTCTAAGATATACTTTCCAGCTTCCACATGCAATTTTGTCGCAAATGTTGCTTTTCTAAAGAAAAATGACATTTTCTTCTTCAAAAATTGCATTTAGTTGGTGCACAAGATGAACCATGTACGCTTGCATGCAGCGGCCTCTATTGTCGCGCTTACTTGCTGTGATTTTGTCTTACTCTCTGCAGTACCGGTAGTTTTATTATTCATTTATCTCAGAAATGCAACATTTCCGACAAAAGTGCAAGTGGGAAGTATATCTTAAAATTGGATTATCTATTGATTCCAGGAGGTAATTTCCTTAACATCTTTGTTCAACCTAAACGAATAAAATAACAAAAAACCTAAATTTTGTTAATGAAGTCCATAAGACTTGTACAAAGAGTTGAAAGTGCAGGTATTAAAGTAAAATCTTTCAGGAATTTCTTCCAATTAAGAGTTTTAACAGATCCGCAATTTACCTTTTCCAAGAAGCCGCTGTCATACGACTCCATCCTGAAAGCGAAAACAACAATCAGATTAGAAGGATGGTTACTTGATTAAGCCCCATTATAAGCATAGAGCAAAGCAAGGAATCATAACAAGTTCATTTCACTCAACCCTAGACAAGGTTTAATATACCTCGGCTCGAAATTTTTCATGTGGTAATCTTTTAGACAAGGACAGGTTACCTCGGCTCGAAATTGTTCATGTGGTAGCCTAATCTTTTAGAGATTACCACATGAAAAAATTCGAGCCGAGGTAACCTAAGCTTGTCTAACCATAGAGCAAGGAACTGTTCCTTGCTGACTATGGTCTAACTCAACCCACGTATTTTAAATCCCGAACCCCACATAACTAATTTTCCCCTTTTCAAGTAGGTAAAAGACCCAGAAAAACTTTAATCTTTACCATTCCCACATAACATGAAAACATAGGAATAGGATAACCGTTACAATCGTAGTTTACGTACCTAAAAATCCCACTAGCGTAGATTGTCGAGGACGTCCCGTATCATCACCAGCATCTTGACCGGCCGTCGGCAGTTCGTCTGTTGCAAAATCTACCTGCTGCTTCCACGGTTCATTGCGTCCGGAATGCGGTGCATGGTTCCGGTTACGTAACCGAAGAATGGAAACGCGGGCTTGGGCGACTCTGGACAGCATTTTTGGAATCGATTCCGATTCCAATCGATCGCAATTCTAGCTACCCGGAATCGATTCCATAAGTGGCACTGAGCGGTACTGAACATTCATGATATGATATCAGAACCAAGCCGAGTACTCTTGCAAAACCCCATCTTCCTTTCGCAAGAGTCTTTGCTGCACACCGGAAACTCGGTAACTCGGTGTGCAGCGTGCAGCAAAGACCCTTGCGAAAGGAAGACGGCAAAACCCGTGTATTTTGGTTCCGGAATTTCTAAGAATCGGCATTCGGCAACCTATCACTGGGGATCGAATCTAGATAAAAGGAATCGATTCCTGAAAATTTGGAATAGTGACTCATATTCTTAAAGTGGAATCGATTCTACTCGACTCCAGCGTGGAATCGATTCTACTCGACTCCAGCGTGGAATCGCCAAAGCAGACGCCCACATAGCATCTGAGAGTACACCTGTTCCTATTGTTATTTCAACATCTTAGGAATGTATATGCAGCACGATGTGGCAGAGGGTATGCCCCCCCTACCATTGTTCCCCCATTGTGTCTCAAACATCCAAGGAATTCCTTTCAGTTTTTAGGGGAGTTGGTGTGTTAACAGAAGGGAAGGGAGTGTTAATATAAGGGGAGCTCGGAGAGGGGTTTGGGGTGGGGGAAGGGGTGGGGGAAAGGGTGAGATCCGTTTGTCACATATCGTGCTGGATATAGTGTGGGGTTGATAGACTACCGAAGTGAATACGTCATCTTTTGTTAGTTGCCTAGGCAATGGCTCTACACTAAAAATCACTGAACCGTGTTCCTGTGCTTTTGAAATGGTAATTTTTCCAACGGTCACGGTGTTCGACCCCTAGCTCGGGATTAAGTGTTAACAGCTAAAGCTTGTTTTTATGTACACGTTTTTAAGCAATTGCTAATCTAGGAAGCTTTTGCTTGGAGAAAATTAGTTCTTGCTTTTATTATTACTTCTTGGAAACCAATGATTCTTCAAAAGTGCCCATTGCATTGTCGCTCGCAAGCGTGAGGAAAACCATGAGAAGACGATGAATTAGAAACGGCCAGAGACACCGGAGAATCCCCTTGCTCTTCACAGGGTGGAGGGGGGGGAAGGGGGGAGGGGGGGGGAGGGGGGGGGGGGGGAAGGGGGGAGGGGGGTGTGGGGGTGAGGGGGGGGGGGGGGGGGGGGTTGGGGGGGGGGGGGGTGGGGGGGGGGGGGGGCGAGAACAAAAAAATCACTTTTATTGAAAACCAGTCAAGTACGTGTGAGCAATTTATTATTTTAGCTTTTTTTTTAGCCATGCATAGTTTTTCTAACAATACACTGATTCTTTTAGCATCAATATTAATGACGTTCATAAATACATGTACATGTATTAAGGTATTAAAATGTTATAATTTGAGCACTGCTTGATCTACAATTATTATACAAAAGCCATTTAGAAACATCTATAATAAGGTCCAATTGTGCAAATATTTATACAATTTAACATTTTATTGGGCTATTTAATACAGCTTTTGGCCTGTGGGTCAATCTCATAAACTGTTTAGCAGAAAAATGCTTCATGCAAAATCTGTTTGCTTTATAATAAAAATGGGTTATAATAGTCAAAATCTTATGTATTACAATGGACTATAGACCGTATCGAATAGCTGCCATCTTGTAGGGCAGTTTCTTTGTTCCTTGAGGACGTGCATGGCTGCACATGTTGTGCTTACATTGTTGACCAATTTAAATATCAAAAGCTTCCCCACAAGATGGCAGTTATTCGATACGATCTATTCTTGCTAAGAACACAAGTTGACAAACAATTTGTACTATTAACACATTTTTATAAAGCAAACAAATGTTTCTGCAAAACAGCTTTAAGAAATTGGCTCCTGGTCTTGGGTAACACCTATTTAAAACGAGATACTATCATAAATCTCCTCGATGTTGTGGACCTCTCCTTTCTCAAATAAGTTCTTGAGGTTTCGAGCAGCGGCCTGTCTTGATACCTGGATCTTCATCGCCCTTCCCTTCTTTCACGACGTCGTCTCGTTGGATCGGAGTGCTTTCAGACACTCCTCCATCCGCACCATCGCCCCCTTCATCATAATCCTCCAATTTTTTAGGTGTCATCTCCATCTCCTCCTTTGATTTCTCCTCAATGTTCGACACATTTCCTTTCTCAAATCTAGCTTTCAGGGACCGAGCTCCCCCCGTGGATATAAACGGATGTGGAAGCAAAAAGGTGAATTACTGCACTGTTCTATGAAACCAGATAAATTATTTTGCAAAACATCGGTCTATTTCCGGCGATATCCTTAAAATATATACAGATTGAGAACGTGAAATTTCTTAAGTTATGGTAACGAGAAAAATTTGACAGACAATAAAATATCAAAATCTCAATTTCCATGGGAAAAATGGGTCGTCGCCCCCCCCTCACCCCCCCCCCCCCCCCCCCCCCCCCCCCACCCCCATTTTTCCAATAGGGGTTGAAATGTTGATACCATATAATTTTTCATATTTTTCTCATGACCATTCTGAAATTTCGCGTTCTCAATCCGTATATATTGCCGGAAAAAGACCGATGTTTTGCACAATAATTTATCTGGTTCTTTAGAAAAGTGCAGTAATTAACCTTTTTGCTTCCACATCCACAAAGGTCTGTGGCTATATACCATGAGCAATTTCATAAAGCTCGTCGATATTATTTTTGGGAGCTATTTTCATTGCTAAGTTAAAACAGACAAACAAAACCCACTTTTTACTGAACACGCTCCTTTCGAGTCACCCTTGCAGGCCCCATAACCTTTATTTCTGACCTTCATTCGTCGCGTAGCCTATGGTGTGGTACGGTTTATTCAGTGACGTAGGATAAGTGTATTTCCCTTTACGTCTCTGAATAAACAAAGGAGAAACGGTTATCATCGCGCACGTGTCTCTCATCACGTGATACACATCACGTGATTAATAGCTGGGTGCTACCTAACTACAGTCTGGTACCCGGACCACAAAGTTTTGACTAGAATGATTTTGACTGAATTATTCAGTCGTTGTATGTGGAATATGTGGAGCGGGAACCAGTCTAGGTGCTACCCACAATTCCGTTTACGCACATACATTGAAAGATCTAGACTGGTTCCCGTCCACATATTCCACACTTTCGCAATAACCGAACCAATCTATAGGGATCGGGAACCAATCTATGAAAGATCATGCCCACATATCACGAACACCGCGACCCCACACATTGAAATATCCCACATTTATGTCGAAATATCGCAAACATGTTTTTATAACATTGCATATATATGTCAAATTATTGCACATATATTTTTAACATCGCATACATATGAAAAAACATTGCATATATATGTCAAATTATTGCATATATATTTTCAACATCGCATACATATATGTCAAACATCGCACATATATTTGTGCATTATCGAATATTGCAACGTATCACAGGCCATTTAAGGGTCCCTTTTAAAAACGGAAGTGATGCATTTGTAAAGTGGCTTTTCCAACTAGGTGGCATTATATACCTCATGCGTAGATTCCAGTCATCTGATTGGTTAAAAGTGGGGGCATTGAATCGGCTAGACCCGGCGCGTATGCCAACTGGTCAATAGTCTTTGCCATGCCCCGGGCATAGTCATTTAGCGGGTTCCGGACGCGCGCATTACATGTGTTAGCATAGCTATAGCTGTGCACCAACTATGCAGCTGTGCGCTTCACGTAAACATTCATCAGGACGGTAATGGCGGAATCTCGACGTAATTTTGTCGTCTGTCGTAGATGATGAAGTCCTTAAGAAAGTAAGAGAAGTGGCCTACAGTGAAAACTGTGTCAGGTGAAATGTGCTACTAAAGTGCCAGGTGATTATGCTACAATGTTTGCTGTAAATATACAACTTTTCCGCCGTAGACCAGCTTCCGAAATCGAAACGCGAAGGACCACTGTCATGACTGTATATGATGTCTCGTTACTTTTAACCAACCAGATGACAAAAATCTACACATTCGGTATATAAAACAAATATTGACTGCTGTTTATTCGGGTCATGGTTAAGATTATAGGCCCTCGGTGATCTCGAAGCCATGACTATGCCCCTCGGCTTCCGCCTCGGGGCATAGTCATGGCTTCGAGATCACCTTGGGCCTATAATCTTAACCATGCCCCTCATATTTGTATACTAGTTTATTGAATCGTTCGTGTTTTGGCATTAGCATTATGCACATCCTTTGGGGCCAAAGACGTGGCCTCTTTATCAAGGTAGCCTTAATAGCAGGTTTAACTGTACATGTACGACTTCCAGTAACTGACTACAATGAACCATTTGAATTCAAAACTCATTTATTGACTCAACTCTTCCAAAATAAAAATGCAGAGAGAATTAAAAAGAAAAAAAACTAAATCTAATAATCTAAAATGCGGGAGACAATACACTTTTACGCAGTTTTACACACGGTTAGATTTTAATAAGCTGGTGTGAATAGGGTATCAAGGATACTGTTGGTGAACAACCAAAATGGCATCACATGGGGATGTACATGCGAATCTTTCCACGGTAAAGGGGGCATTTTGGCAACACAGACCATATTTTCCCAGAAAATACCTTTGTCTGGTCTCAAAATAAAAGAAATAAGTTTGTTGTTCTGAAGAGATAACTTGGGCCCAAAAAGGGTTACAAATAGTGTGACAACATGCCTTTCTAAAAACAAATTTCCAATATGCGCTCGGCCTAAAATGTAACATAAGTGTCCGTCCCGGTTACGAGCATATATTGGAAATTTGTACACAGGGTTTTTAGAAAGGCATGTTGTCACACTATTTGTAACCCTTTTTGGGCCCAAGTTATCTCTTCAGAACAACTGAAACTTATTTCTTTTATTTTGAGACAAAGTTATTTCCTCGAAAATATGTTGCGTGTTGCCAAAATGCCCCCTTTACTGTGGAAAGACCCATGTAACATAAGTATAGCATCCGGCACATCACGTGCGATGATTAAATGAATGCACAAGGATGGCCATATTGTCATATTGGTTGTTCACAGGTTTTTACCATAACATACGCTGTGGCAATTTGACCTGCATGGTAGTTAAATACCAAAGATAATAAGACCACTCATGCAATCAAATGAAATATGAAAAGGCACCATTTTAGTAGGCAAACTAGCGCGCCTTGTGCATGTTTGACATGCCTGTCGTGGTGCAATCCGTGTTATGGTGAAAAGTTACAGCAGCATCCGTGACGGGCACATTAAACAGACACGAGACTGGTCTAGTTTGCTTATTCAAATAGGGGCTTACCGTACTTCACTTTATTGCGCGAGGGGTCAATCTCGCGCCTACGGCGCTATAGAGCTTCTGCACCGGCGGCCATGACAGGGGGCAGGTTTTCTTATGTAAATGATGTAACAATAGAACCACAAAGCACCTTCTCGTGCATGACGACAATGTGACTGCCTGTCATGGCCGTCGTGCAAAGGCCCTATATCATCTTTGGGTTAAAACTGCTAGGAACTAAATCAGTTTAAACATGGCCCAACAATTGCTGTTATCTATTCGGGAAAACAGTATTAGCGTTTTTTGTTTAATGAAGAAATATAGCCAAGTTATTTGCAGCTTTTTAATAATTAAAAAACCAAAAGCCCGGGAAAAGCGAGAAAATAAGGATTTATCTTAAAATCTACAGAGAAAACAAGTAAATTATTATTAAATATTGGAAGATTTGCGCGAGCACAAAAAAACAGCTACTTAATTACTAAAATCCGTTAGTTTTGAATTCGGCGTTTTGCAGATTTTTTTGCAGAGAGTTTTTATTTTTTTTAAACCTTTGTTTCTTGATTTTTAAATGACGTTTCGTTCAGTTTATATTTTTTTATAACATCTTCCATACCACTTTTCTTGAATCGTTTATCAAGTAATTCACCATCCAAACCGTTTTTACTGTTTTTATTAATTTTTTTATTCTAGTCTTACTTCTTGCGCTTTCGCAACCACCTTACAATAAAATGGTATTTTTTAAAGTTAGCTTTGAACTTTTCCTCTAGTTTAAAAACATTTTGCAATTTTTTTTCGTTACTTTTTAATATTTTTTGAGTACTTGTTTCGTGCTATTTACAGTGCTACAGACGGAAAAACTATGCTGTACGATACGAGACCGAGTTAACTCCCCTACACCTCAACGCACGATTCCCCCTAAAACGCACGATTGACACACAATGGGGAAACAACAGAAGGTTGATTCAGTGTTCTCCACCGCTAAACAATTTTTTTAGGCGCGCTGAGCAGCGCCCTCATGCTGCGAATCGGTGTTCGCCGTGTGAGGGTGCTGTTCAAAACGAATGTATGCAACTGCCATGGCAGTTATCGACCAGAGATTGGTTCGCCGATGCGTGGTAAGCGACTTCAGACCTAATTTTGAAAAAACTTGGCTGTATTTTAGAGGGGAAATTTTTTTTGTTGTCTGGGCGCAATAGGTACTTCAGGGGCCAATTTCATAAGACTATTTAGCAGAAATGTTTGCTTAATCAAAAATATATTTGCTTTATAAAAATGGGTTAATAATCCAAATTTTATGTCAACTTGTGTTCTTAGCAAAAATAGCAGATATTCTTGTGAAAAACACAAATTGACATGTAACTTTGACTATTGACCCAATTTTATCTAGCAAACAAATTTTTGATTAAGCAAAAATTTCTGCTAAACAGCTTTTTGAAATTGGCCCCCGATGATTTTGTCCGGGCGGCGCTCCCGGACAAAACCGGTAGTAGAGAACACTAGAGTTCACTTGGTCTCGTATTGTGCACCAAGCAGGGGAAAAACTTACACGTGCAACCCAAATGTGAACTAGTTATGAAAGATCTTCCCCGTCATATCCTGTACGTATCCTAGTTCCGACGAGTTGGCCGACAGTCTGCGCTGTTCAGGCCACATCAGGCCATTTACTGCGGCATGGTAGGTTTACCCGAGCCCTCTTTCGCTTGATGAGCTTTCAATACATTCACAGCTTCGTCAACCTGATAGACAAAATGCCACAAATTCATATTTCATGGCTAAAAATGCAAGATTTTCCTAATTTCAGTATTTTTTTGTATTTTAATTCTTGTATTTGAGCATACAATAAACAAGACGGCTTGTGAAATCATTTTCCCAATGTGAAAGCATCAGAACAGGATCAAGGAATCAATTCGACCCCAGGGAGGATTATCCCAATGTGAAAGCATAAAAACAGGATCAAGGAATCAATTCTAATTGACTCCAAGGAGGATTATCCCACTGTGAAAGCATCAAAACAGGATTAAGATCCCTACCTTGGCCTTGAGTAGTTCATACGACTCCAGCATGTGAAGCAACTCCGAGTTATCAATCTCGAGCAACATTCCCGTAATCTTGCCAGCTAGTTCACCGTGGCTACGTTGGATCAACGGGAAGAGCCGTTCTCCCAACATTTGTTTCTGTTGTTGGGGCGTAGCGGAAGCCAACATGCTAGGGGTTAGGGGTTCTTGACCGGAGACCTCGATAGCTTGCGGGGGCACAGTCTGAGGGGGATAAACAAAAACTTCAGCAAGGTCTCAAATACTTTAAAGGCCCTATGTATCATTTGCAAGACAAAACTTTAGATTAGTGGAATAAGAGTGTAACAAGGAAGAATGTTGGTAAACTAGCCTGAAGAAATTTTAGCTACTTAGATGCATCAATGCTTCAGAAAACCTTGACAATCTATATATGGATTTTGTGTACAAGTGAATGGTAAAAAACGTCCCGTGCACGGGACATTTTTAGAAAAACCACCTTCGGTTCTACAGAGAGTAGTATTTTCCAAGACCCCTTCCTCCCCCAAAATGTTGACAACTTTGGACGGTCCTTTACCTGTTGAGCAGTGGGCATACCAGGTACAAGCTGTGGGTTGCGAGCTCCAGCAGCCTGCGCAGGTACGTACTTCATGGCTCTGGGCTGGACACTGCCTGGGACTGGCATGTTGGCACCCATGCGCATCGGTTGCTGGTTCTGGGCAACAATATCTGAAGTGAGGGAATTTTATGCCATTATTAGAAAAACACAAAAACAAACTAGCTGCCTTAAAATGAATTCTACCCTCCCCACACCCCTTCCAAAAAATGAATGCACAATTTGTAAAAAAAAATAAGGAGCTGGGGTCGATATTCACAAAAGATAAGACAAGTTTGATGTGTCCCTATTCCCATACAAACACTACAAGATAAGAGTGACTCTTCCTAAGATGTGTCTTATCACTTTGTGAAATCGGCCCCTGGTCATGTATTTAAATCAAGTAACAGGTCTTGCCAGTTAGTACACATCAACTAGTCACTGAGACCTGGGATCGATTTCACAAAAGTTAAGATGAGTTCAATGTTGCGATCAGCGATCCAAATCACTGCCACAGTACCCAGCCCATAGACCGTATCGAATAGCTGCCATCTTGTAGGGCAGTTTTTGTTCTGTGAGGGCATGCATGGTTGCACATTTTGTGTATACAATGCAGCAGTACTAAAAGATAACTAAAAAATCATGAAAACTCGGCAATTAAAATGCTAAAACTTACTGGTCGTGACTCTCTGAGCTGATGGCGCAGGCTGAAGGGGCACTCTAGGATGAACTGGGCGAGTCGCTGGAGCGCCAGTAGCAGCAGCACGTGGGTTACCAGCAAACTGATGCCGACCACCAGCCGGCATGGCTTGAAATGGCTGGCCGCCTGGACGGGCTTGGGGCTGCGGCCAGCGTGGGTTGCGCACATGGGCAACTTGGCCCGCTGCGTACATGCCGCGACCGGCTGGTGGGATGGTCGGCGTGTAGTAGTTGCCATAGTTGGGGAACATTTGGTTGACTTGTTGGGCGGGCTATGCGAAGAAAAAAACAAAACAGAATGCTAATTAGAATGCTTTTTACCCAAACACAAGGGCCTGCCAGACCGTCTCGGTTTGCCCTGGAACATAGAGGTCGAGCTTAAAGGTGCACTTACTATGTTTTTTTAGCTGTATGTGAAAGGAAAATTATGGAGCTTAAAAAAAAAAAGACAAAAATTAAGAAATTAAAAATGCTCTTAAAACAAGCATGTCACTGCAATGCAGGGTTCAAGTCTTAAAGAACCGCACACCTTTACAATTGACAATAACAATGCCTACAAATAATTGATCGATTTTATCCAAATTATAGTTCTTGGGCATCTTTAAATTTGTAAAGAGAATGCCAACACAAACATGTTAATCCCACGGTATAGAGCTTGTGCGTTTCCTGCGTCGTTTTGGGAGTCAAATGAACCACGTCACAATGCATTATGTGCATGTTGCACCTTTTCAAACGCAGATGCACAGCAAAACACCAATGAGACGCCTTAAATTTGACATCCAAAATGGCAGTCTGCACACGTGTGCGATGATTCACACAAGATTAATAGAGCACTCCACGAGAACTTACTGCCATGCGGATTCCAGTGGAAACACGCTGCATCATCTGATTGGACAGTTGCGCTTTGCGTTCCTCCTTGCGTTGGGCCAACGCAACGTACAGCGGCTTAGCGACGATTATACGACCGTTCATCTCAGTCACAGCTTTGGTAGCTTCCTCGGGAGATGAAAAACAGACAAAGCCGAATCCCTTGCTGGTGTTGTGCTCATCGATCATGACCTGTTTGACGAAGATTAGTTTATCATTAGTTAATAAAGCGTGCGATCACAACACGTAAAGTGGACGACAATGCTTTTTCAGTTGGGGGTCCAAAAATCTGGAACGGAGTCTTTCCACGGTAAAGGGGGCATTTTGGCAACACAGACCATATTTTCCAGGAAATACCTATGTCTGGTCTCCAAATAAAAGAAATAAGTTTCAGTTCTGAAGAGATAACTTAGGCCCAAAAAGGGTTACAAATAGTGTGACAAGATTCCTTTTTAAAAACCCCGTGTACAAATTTCCAATATACGCTCGTAACCGGAACGGCCTGAAATGCAACAAGTGTCCGTCCCGGTTACGAGCGTATATTGGGTTTTCAGAAAGGCATGTTGTCACACTATTTGTAACCTTTTTGGGCCGAAGTTATCTCTTCAAAACAACTGAAAACCATTTCTTTTATTTTGAGACCCAATTATGAAATTAGTTAAAATTATGAAATTGGCTAAAAAATGACACGTCTGATGTAGCTTTATTTTGGAGCATGTCTTACCTTTGCACTCGAGATGGAGCCAAACTTGGAGAATTCTTTGCGGAGTCTCTCATCGTCAAACTCATCATCCAGGTTTTTGATGTAAAGATTCACGCCTTGGTAACGACTGCTGCGTTCCTAAAAAAGAAAAAACACAAAAATAGCATTTAAAGGAGCTTGTTCAGATTTTTCCAGAAAATGGATTTTGCTCCAACCTAAAATACCTCCCCAAAATACTATCCATGGGAAGAAAACATGAAATTGACAATCTCCAATTTGGATGTGGAAGCAAAAAGGTTGGTGTAATCACTGCATTTTTGATTAAGCGCAACATGTTTTATGAAATTGGCCCCTTGGTCTTATGACGAGTCTAACCTGTTTCATGGCCTCAAAGCGAGCCTTCAGTTCTGCCTGGCGTTCAGTTTTCTTTTGTGCTCGGCCTGCGTATATAGACCGTCCGCTGATGACTTGCCCGTTCACTTCATCCACAAACTGAAATAAAAATAAGATATTTTTTTTTTAGAAAGGCTTACAAAAATGTCCATGTATGAAGAAAAAAAGAATTTTTACCGTATATATCCTTTATTCACATAATTTGTAACTGGGTCTTCCCACAGTAAAGAGGGCATTTTGGCAACACAGGAAAGACCTTTGTCTCGTCTCAAAATAAAAGAAATAAGTTTCAGTTGTTCTGAAGAGATAACTTCCAAAAGGCCAAAAAAGGGTTACAAATAGTGTGACAACATGCCTTTCTAAAAACCCAGTGTACAAATTTCCAATATACACTCGTAACCGGGACGGACAGTTGTTACATTTTAGGCCATCCCGGTTACGAGCGTATATTGGAAATTTGTACACATGATTTTTAGAAAGGCATGTTGTCACACTATTTGTAACCCTTTTTGGGCCCAAGTTATCTCTTCAGAACAAACTTATTTCTTTTATTTTGAGACCAGACAAAGGTATTTTTTGGAAAATATGATCTGCATTTCAAAAATGCCCCCTTTACTGTGGAAGGACTCATATGCAGCACGATATGTGGCAGAGGGTAGCCCTTCTATTGTTCCCCATTGTGTCTCAAACATCCAAGGAATTTTAAAAGAATTCCTTTCAGTTTTTAGGGGGTGTTGGTGCGTTAACAAAAGGGAAGAGTGTGTCGAGGTATAGGGGTGATAAGCCCACCGCACACCTTTGCGATTTACCGGATAATCGGATCACAGGAGGAAAGGTGTGCGCTGAAACAGTTCGGGCCGGTCTGACCGTACGCTATAGACTGGAGCAAATCAAACTCGTTTTATTTTTTCGGATCCGATGGTCCGGTGTCCGATGGGCTGGTAAATTGCAAAGATGTGCGGCGGACGGGGAGTCCCTTTGCCACGTATCGTGCTGGGTATACAACAAATGTTGCCCTACAAGATGGCAGCTATTGGATACAGTCTATAGACAACTTTCACTATACCTTCTGACATTTTGCATCATTTAACGATCAGGGCCTAACCAGCAAAATGAGCGAGAAAAGTGTATTGGTTGCACTTACCTCTGTAGCTTAACCTTGCCGTTAGTTGTTGCGGCAAAAAAAATCTCTCTCTTCAGGCTACATCGTTAATGAAGTACAAAATGTTCGCTTTTAGCTGAAGCTTACATTTCAACGTCTCAAAATGTTTAGACAAAAACAACGAAAGGCGTATCTTTTACGTATCGCCGTGCGCGCGCGTGACGTGACACCCATGCTTCTCCGGATGTCGTACATGTACATTACGGAAAGCAGTCTGTATAATAATAATAATGGTGGATTCTTATATAGCGCACATATCCACCCTGTGGGGTGCTCATGGCGCCGTTACCAATATTACCGCTGCCATCATGGAATCACCAGAACCATTTCGCTTCAACTAGGTGGCTGCTGGCCAGGCGCTCAACCCTATCAGTAGTTAGATTGTGGCATTCCCCTTAACAGCTTCCCAAATATCGCTTGGGTTGACGAGGCAACTGGGATTAAGTGCCTTGCCCAGGGACACAGACAAATTCAGTTGTGAGAAACATTTAGAAGATAAACCAAACAAGCTTTCCGCACCATTTTTGGGGGAATTCTTATCTGAATTTTACAAGATTTTTAGAAACGTAAAACCTTAAACACATTACCAGTGAAGCAGCTATGTGGTCCTCGAAACTGACGAATCCGAAGCCTTTGCCGCGCCCCGTCTTTTCGTCCATCATGACCTTGACCGACGTCATTTTGCCGTACTTCTCGCACATGACTCGTATCTTCTCCTCGTCCCACTCTTCCATGAAGTTCTTGAGGTACACGTTGGTGAACTTCTTGCGCTGGTCGCCCAGGTTGGCCAGACGTTCCTTGCGAGGGACAAATCGACCCACATACCTGGAGAGTCAAATGTTTAGAAATGGGTTTAGTGAACTCCATAGCACGACTACAACTGTTGGTATGATTTGAGAAGTTGATTAGAATCGTTTTCTTTAAAACGACTCATCAAGCATTGGCAAGTGCAGATTTGATGGAAACCCCAAATTTAGGAGTGAGAAATTTTAATATTTTGTGAGGAAACATTTGGAAATTTCAGCCTGTCTCATGTACACTGATGCAATGATAAACTACTAAATTATTTACTAACTATTTTGTTTAAAGTTTAGACAAATATTTGGGTGGAATTATGGAATTGTTTCAACCTTTTTTTCAACCTTATCAATATCCAAAATCATCTAGCTTTAATTTAGCAAAATAGCACTAATGCAGGCCTCAAATTTCGCAGTTTTTAGGGCAAGGCCACTTTGGCCTTGAATGAAGGCAAATTAGAAAGGGCACCGAGGCCACAAGGCGGGGCACTAAGGCCAACTTTAGTTTTGAAAAAGGGCGACAAGGCAAACAAAAACAATGAAAACAAATGTTTGTTTGGAGTCGAGTAGGTCTGGTGGCAAAGTTTATACACAAATGAATTGGGGCCGAGTTGGTCTGGGGCCGAGTTTGTACACAAAGCAATTGGGGCCGAGTTGGTCTGGGGCCGAGTTTGTACACAGGGCAATTGGGGCCGAGTTGGTCTGGGGCCGAGTTTGTACACAGGGCAATTGGGGCCGAGTTGGTCTGGGGCCGAGTTTGTACACAGGGCAATTGGGGCCGAGTTGGTCTGGGGCCGAGTTTGTACACAAGGTAATTGGGGCCGAGTTTGTTTGGACAAAACGTTTTCGCCACGCCGGTAAAACTGGGCGGTATACCCAGTACATGTACATGTACCTGACGAATACCAGTGAAAGCATGATGCAAATGCCGGCTCATGTACTTTTTTCCTTCCATGCGCTGGGTGGGAAATACCCACCATAGACGATGTATGAGCTGTGTGGCTTATCATCAGTGCAGTACATGTACTGTACACGTGTACCGTACATGCGCTATGCATTCACGACCGACTGCGTGCCATGCATAGTCGAGTCACATGGCGCGCGCTGTGCTCTCGCTTGTTGATATGACCATGATATGACGTTCGTTCAGTTTCCAGGAATTTTGGAAGAGTTTATACCCGTGGCCGTACGCGTACCGCGGTACACTTCGAGTGTCGTTTATCGCCCATTTTATCTTGATGCAAAAAAGGGGCACGACGGCCATCGGCGAAAAAAGGCAGGGCATTTTTGGCCGTGAAAGGGCCAAATTTTTGAGGGGCATCAAGGTCAGTAAGAGGGGCATCGGCGGCCATGGCCGTCGTGGCCGCCGTGAAATTTGAGCCCTGCTAATGAGCGACCAAAAAGGAGTAAATAAGCTAAAAAAACATTTGCTTGAATTAGAACAACATACGTCATGAATTATGTTAACTTGTCGCCACTGAGATGCCGTATGTAACTGTTAAAGGCACAGGCTCGTCAGCAATGCGCGCGCGCCAAATTCGTGCCACGAAATACGCAGCTCCATTCCTTTGCTATGGAACTGCATATTTCATGGCACGCGCGCATTGCTGACGAGCCTGTGCCTTTAAGTTTATGGAACAGGGCAGAAAAAGTTGTTTCAAGGAAATCGTTAATGTTTAGGTGCCGACCAGTAAACGAAATTCTTTCCTAACTTACACTTTCTTCCCGTTGAGCAACATGCCAGAGACTTTGGCTATGGCTTTCTGAGCGGCTTCCTCAGTCTCAAAATGTACAAAGCCGTAGCCCTTGGAGCCATCCTCGCCCAAAGCTACCTGCAAGTTTTAAGAAAATAAATATTTACAATCTATATTTTGTCAGATCAAAGTACATATAACAAAACTACATGTTCAAATTTCTTTTTGAATGAGCCTCCAGATTTGTCCAGAAAATGGATTTCGTTCTAACCTAACAATCGTAAAAAACCTTTCCAAAATACTATCCATGGGAAGAAAACCGGAATTTTGAAATCTCCAAATTGGATGTGTAAGCCAAAATTTGGTGTAATCACTGCACTGCTTTATGTAACCAGATAAATTAGTTTACTAAACGTCGGTGGATTTTTGACGATATCCTTGAAAATATACGTATTGAGAGCGCAAGATTTCAGAACGGTAATGAGAAAAATATGACATGGTATGGTATGAAAATCTTGCCACCCATGGGAAAAATGGGTGGCTAAAAAATGTGATCTGGGCCCAATGTCATAGAGCTGTTTAACAGCCCATTTTCCGCTAACCGAGCGTCGGGCTATTTCATAGACATCGTTAACGGTAAGCAACTGAAAACCTGCCTTAACCGCAGAGCCAAATATGCTTAAGATAGTGACGCAACAACAACGGTTTCCAAGCGCGCGCATGCTTAAGCACGCCATGGTCGTGAAATAGCCTTAACGTTAGCACAACTTTTCTGCTACAGTAAGTACACATTTTCAGCTAGCACTTAAGCAGCTCTATGAAATTGGGTCCTGGACACGATCCTTTGAGTGTAAAATAGCACAAAGCCAACATAGTTGATATAAAGTACATTACCTTGCAGGAGAGAATGTTGCCGAAGGCCGAGAATGTATCGTACATGGCCTTGTTATCGATCGACTTGTCCAGATTCTTGATGAAGACGTTGCCTACGCCAGAACGTCGCAAAGACGGATCGCGCTGCGACCACATGATACGTATCGGACGTCCCTTCAACGTATCGTAATTCATTGTGTCGAGAGCACGCTCGGCTGCAGAAGAAAAAAATAATCCATTGTTGTTTCAGTTTACCGTAAGAACTAAAAAGTTGAAAGATTCAAAAAGAATCGAGTAGGTGATCATGGCTTCGGACTGAATACAAAAATGAGAAAAAAAATGAATGAATGAATGTTACCATCAGCTGGCTGTTGAAAGTTGACATAAGCGTATCCAAGCGAGCGACGAGTGATCATGTCACGACAGACACGAATCGACAGGATCGCACCGGCTGAAGAGAACTTTTCAAACAACATAGCTTCAGTCACGTCGGGATGCAGATCACCCACGTAGAGGGATCCCATTGGGTAGCTTGCACCGGTAGCATTCATTTTGTCTCAGTTTGGGCTGGAAGGAAATTAGAAAAACGGAAAGAATTTACAAGTCGGACGTTACATAAGCCCTCGTGGGACAACTCAGAAATATTCTTCATATTTTTTCCCCTTCAAATGTTGGTTTCTTCTTTAGATTTGCACTTATTGATGTATAATAAATCATTTTAAGGCAAAATTAGTGGCGTCCGAGTACTAAATTCTTACCCAAGTAAAATTTATGTTTTTTTAATTTTCCATTTAGATCTGCACATCTATAGGCCTACCGATAGCTGCAAGTCATTTAAAAACAAAAATAAATGTGATGGCCGTTGTGAATTCTTGCCGTGACAAACATTGAACAATTTCCGTTATGAATTCCGTTCACTGTGTTAAGTCTATGGAACAGAACAGAACAAGTATTTTCAAGGATATTGTTCAATGGTTTTCACTCCAAAAATCACTTCCCTTTAAAATATTAACACGTTTTGGTGGTTAATTAAGTCATAAGGAGAATAAGTGGCGACCAGTAAACGGAATTCTTTCCAAACTTCCTTGAAAATAGTTAACGTCCTTTTTCTGTCATGTCCCATAGCATAGACATGCATGACATGAGAGACTTAACAGACACAGCGTCTAAGTGGCGACCAGTGAGCCATTTTAAGGAAAAAATAGTCACGTCCGAGTACGGAATTGATCACGTTCACAGACGCCATCTTCGTAGGAAAAAATGCTACTGCGTATTGAACGCCATAAAGTACGCGCACGCACGCGTGTTGCTCAATTTGTTCAAAATACGGCGCAACCGGTGCGTGTCACAAAAAAATACGCTCAAAATCATGATGCACGTGGCAATTTGTAGAAAGTGACGTCATGTGAACGTGATCAATTATTTCCATTACTTTTTCCCCATCATTTGCTTACGTTTACTGTTAAGACAATTTCTTTCTTTGCGAAACTTTTAGTTAGCCAAGCCCAACATTGAACAATGAAGAAAGCTGTAGGCCAAAAGCCATTTTGAAGCAGCGGTGGCGGCATATGGCCATGGCATGGCAGGGCGGGGTGAAGTGGCAAGTGGTAGGCCTACTGTAGTGGGGCGAAGTGGTAGTAGGGGGAAGTGGAAAGGGGGCGGAGGGGGAAGTGGAAATGGGGCGAAGCCTTTTCCTTTACAAAATTAGTCACTTCGCCCAATTTCCACTCCGCCGCGCCCGGCCCATACGACTTCGCCCCACACCACTGGACTTTACACGCAGTTCAACATTTTCAAATTGGCTTCCAGATGTGACTCACGTTTTGTCGGATTCTGGGAGAAGCGTTGAATCTTGTAGTTTCCTCGTCTGTAGCAGTGGATAGCGAAACGTTATTAATATTTTTGTAGTATTTTTTTAGTACGTTTTAAATTTTTTTTGTATTTTTATGTTCCAAATGGAACGTTTTTAGTGGGGTTGTGTGAACGAATTCACTGAACACACAACGCTCCGCGTATGGAAAATGTAGAGGATTCGGAAACGGCATTGCTTCTATTTATGGCATTTTGATGATTATCACTCCGCGTGACGTCATGATTAATAAATTGGTCAAAAAGAGTTTAATTCTGACAACGTAGCTCTGCGTGGATTTAAAAATGTAGAGATGAGGTGTTTTAGAGTGTATTTCATCTGATGAAATAAGTTAAAGCTAAAACAGATCCTCGTATAATTTAAATTAGTGGGAACTACTTTCTTCACGAGTGAACGGGTGATTAATTTCGCGGAAGTCCGTTTCGCTGGTATCCTATCCAATGATGCAATAAACAAACACATTCTCGCTGGTTTGCGATTACCGCGTGTTTTCGATTGCGCAATGCACCCATTCGTGATTGGACAGAAGTGCAATTTAGACTGGATTATCTGTCCTCCCAAAGTAAACAAAAATGGGAAGCGCATGTCATTAATTTTGGATAATATTAATGCATATTTTTCCTATTACCTGCAGTATTTAAACTCCGTTGTATCTAAGCCTAATCACTGATCAGAATTTCTTACATGTGCTTCCATTTTCTATATTTTAAGCGAGCCGTCCGGCAATGATTTTTTAATTATATTTTCAAGAGACATATCCTCTGAGAGCCCGTGGTTCTCAACAAATTCGATTTTTTTTTTTCTGAACGAATTTTTAAAGCATTTACATTATTTTAACGAAAAAACCTTTGAACTTTAGACATCAATCCGTTTTGCACGGCCGTTTTAATAGACTTGCCCATGTCTGACTTGGTATCTGGTCTGTGATCTGCGGCATGTAACGCGCCTTCTGGACTAGTGGCCTGTTAAATCTAGTTAAATCTAGATTGGTGCGTTAACAAAAGGCAAGCGTGTGTTGAGGTATAGGGGCGTGTCCCTTTGTTACATATCGTGCTGGGTATAGAGAACTGGGGTGAAAACGTCATCCTTTGTGTGTTGCCAAGGTTACTAGGTCTAACTAAATCCAGTGAACTTTTGCCCCTTCTCTTTAGCAATGGACGCTGACATCACACTTCGGACCCTGTGCAGGAGCGGCCATAGCATAGCAGGGGCAGTCACATTGTCACTGTGCGTCATGCACGAGTAGGCACGCTGTGTATCTATTGTAACATCATTTAAATAAGAAAACATGCCCCTTGTCATGGCCGCTGGTGCAAAGGCTCTATTTTAGGCCGCCATGGCTCCTGTAAATTACATCAAAAGGAACAACCAACAAACGGAATCAATATGACGGCAAAGACGATCTTTTATTTCCAAAGTCTGTCACAAAAGCCGGTTTTATCGTCTATATAAATAAGACTTTTTAACAGTATATGTACAGTTTGGATTTATTAGTAACGTTTTCTGTTGTCCTAAAATTAAAACAAAACATGCGTACATGTATTTACATGTAGTTTGGTTGTGTCATGTCGTTTATCTGTAAATCTTTAAAGCCACACATAAAGCACTCGTTAAAAACAGAAATACGCCTGAAAAACTTCCAGATATTAACTCAAATGTAATGTAGGGAATAAAAATCCCCAAATTCCATTTTAACAAAATTAAAACATATTTTCTGCGGTTTTGACTGATTACACAGGGTATTTGAGTTTTTCAAGTTTGGTTTTGATGTTGATTTTTCACGGCATTTTATTCATTTTCTTAAGAACGAAATTAGTTATGAACACAACAATGCAGATTCAATATCGATATCTTTCAGAAAAACAAAACTAAGACATCAAGAAATCAATCATATCTAAGGTTATAAATTGCAGGTCCTTTATTAAATTTGGAATAAAAATGAAAAAAAAAAATCATAAAATTGAGATTACAGAATTTACAGGGCTAGAATTTTAAGTAAAATTCTACAAGACTGCTAGTAAGTAAAAAGATTTACCAGACCAGAGATTTGTTTTTAATGAACCATATCAGGGCCGATTTCACAAAGCGCTAAGACACGTCTTGGGAAGGGTCACTCTTCTTATCTTGGGATGTTGGTATGGAAATTAGGACGCACTTAACTTTAACTTTTGTGAAATCCATCCCAGGTCTCAGTGGCTAGTTAATAATTTGTACTAACTGGCGAGACCTGTTACTCGATTTAAATACATGACCAGGGACCGATTTCACAAAGCGCTAAGACACGTCTTAGGAAGGGTCACTCTTCTTATCTTGGAACATTGGTATGTGAATTAGGACACACTGAACTTGACAAATTTATTTCGTTTTAACCCAACAATCATATAAAATACCTCCCTAAAATACTATCCATGGGAAGAAAACAGGAAACTGCAATCTCCAATTTCGATGCGGAACCAAAACGGTTGGTGTAATATGAACCAGATAAATTAGTTTACAAAACATTGGTGGTTTTTTGACGATATCCTTGAAAACATACGAATTGAGAACGCAAAATTTCAGAATGATGATGAGACAAATATGACAAATGATATGGTATCAAAATCTCAACATCCATGGGAAAAATGGGGGTAAAAAATGTGATCTGGACACGCTCCTTTAAATCATGCACATAAAGTCCATCTTATTCATCACTATCATCATCATTTGAATGTTCTGCCTTTTCTTCCGAGTCCTGTTCTCCATCGCTTCCCTCATTCTTGTCTTGTGTCGACCTCAAGGTTGTTGCTTCCGTCGTTTGAGACGATTTCAGGTCCTCAAAAGTCCCGTCGTTTGACCACATGGCCAAAAGCTCAATCTTAAAATCCACCATGGCGTTTCCAAGGAGTTTCTGTAATCACAATGTTTGAAATTAGTTTCAAATTAAAAGCGAAGTGACTGAATCTTAATGCAAGCTTAACAATTTTCTACCAAAAGTGCACTGCCAAAATGTTTAGTCTTTAGAGAATTTGTGGCGTTTGGAATGTTGTTTTGTTGTTTGTTTAAAGGCACAGGCTCGTCAGCAATGCGCGCGCGCCAAATTCGTGCCATAAAATACGCAGCTCCATAGCAAAGGCATGGAGCTGCGTATTTCGTGGCACTAATTTGGTGCGCACGCATTGCTGACGAGCCTGTGCCTTTAAATACATCACTTTTTCTTTTTTTTTAAGATCATTTGTTCTTTAGATATTTTGGATTGCAATATACGGTCTAAGACCGGTCTATAGGCTTAGCCGTCTAACGCGGCATCCACTAAGACCAGTCTATAATTATAGCCCGCTTGCAATATCTTTGTCTTAAAGTTAGACCAGTCTTAAAATTTAAGTCTGCAGCGAGCAGACTAATTTTTTGACACCGCACTACATCTCGTAATTTTGATTGAAAAAAGACGAACATAACGCACATTAGGGCCTTTTTAGTGCCGTTTGATAACTTTTGCGGTCAGTTTCTTTGCAAAAACTGCACCACACACGCGGCATCAAGTGGTTTCGTGAGGACGTCTGTTTGGCTTGAAATAGCCGGCTGCGTCACTTTCCATTGAGTTATGTGTGTTTCTCGGCTGGCGCAGCTGTACTTCAGTTAGACTGGTTTATAGCAATGGGCTAAACCAGCGACTAAGCCGAGACTGGCTAAGTTGGATAGCCGGCTATAAAAGACCGGTCCTAGACCAGTGGCTATGTCGATTTTATTGCAATCCGCCCCAGATTGTCTCAAATTTCTAGGATGGCTGGAAACCCCGTTTTTCATCGGGGGCCAATTTCATGGCGCTGCTGAGCACAAAGGTTTGCTTAAAGCAAATAATTGGATTTATTTGCTTTGTCGATTGGTTACCAGCCAAAACTGTATGCCATATTGTGCTCTTAGAAACAGTGGCAGAATACCAGTAAATACATGTACACATGACATACGATTTTGGCTTAGCAGCGCCATGAAATTGGCCCCAGATTAAGAGCATCTCTTACCAATATTCTAGCTTGTTCTGGTGTGAGAGGGTCTCCCTTTTTGCACACAGTGTGTTCGCTCACGAGGTTTATAACGCCTGAAAAAATGCCATTAAAATAGTTAAAACAAAACATATTTATGATGAAGTTCCCACGGTTGTAATGACTCGGACTCGAGTCCCGATTTTCACTGACTTGACTTGAGACTCGAACCTCACATGACTTGACTTGGACTTTTTGACATGAGTTTGGCAAAAATAAAATAGATCTGTTATGTATTTTTTTGGTCATTTTGGGGATCGAATTGTATTTCAGACAGTACTAAATAAACTTTGGCCAGAGCAACATGAATATGAGTTTCTACATTTAGACTCATTTTAAAATTAGCTTGAACAAATTTAATGTTGTGACTATTTGACTTGACCCAACTTGACCAGTATGCCTGACTTGATTGACTTGACTTGACTTGACTTGACTTGGGACTCGAAGGCAGTTTGACTTGACTTGAGACTCGTAGGCAGCTTGACTTGACTTGACTTGACTTGGGACTCGAAGGCAGCTTGACTTGACTTGGGACTCGAAGGCAGTTTGACCTGACTTGCCTTGGGACTCGAGAAGAGGGAGACTCGTTACAATTCCACATCTAGGTATCTTGTTAGCTTGCAAATGAATCTTCACAATATATTGTGGTAAACCTTCATGCAAATCCTTCTAAAGTAAATTCTTAATGGGGGAAATCTTCCACTTTCAAATAAATAAAATGGAGTATATATCGAAAACTCTTATAAAGGAAAAATGTGGAAAAAAGAGGGTTCTTGGCAAACTAGAAGGATTTGACATGAATTATGCAGTCAAAAATGTATGAACTGGGACAGATAAAAAATAATATGAATGAGTTTCCGAGAGTGGTGGCGATAATATTTAAAGTAAACGTATACTCCTGAAATAAAAATAAGTGCCTTCAAATTTATGGTATTGATTGTTTTAACAACTAAAACAATTAAATGAATTTGATACAAATGTGGACAAATTTCCATGAGTTTGGGAAATCTGGATGCAGTGAAATGCAACTTGGCTCCACCAGGATTCGAACTGCGGACCTTCTGCTTAACGTGCAGACGCCCTACTAATTGAGCTATGAAGCCAACTGGTGGTATCGGTATTGCAGTTGTTCCTCACTTATTAAGATTGGCCATCACGTGAGCTTAACAAGCCCTACAGAGGGATAAACCCTTCAATGAGATAACCACCCCTCCCAGAGGTTCTTACCTTTTTTAAGTAACGTTGGAAGACCAAGCTGCCTTAAGTGGGGTTCCATTGAGTGAGGGAATTGGCTTAAGGGCCCCTCGTCAAGAACGACTGTGGACTTGGCAAGGTTTCCAGATCTTGCAAAGTCAGGCTCAACATATTTTTCGAACCATCTGGGGACAAATAAAAATGAAATAAATAGGGGTCATCCAAAGTTGTAAACATTTTCACGGTTCTACAAAGCATAGGAAGGGGGAGGGGGTCGAGGGCAGCGTACGACTTTACATGCAATGTGAAATGTTGACATTTCATGGTAGCGACAAAAAATGTTGATAAGTAGTATTTCGGGGGAGGGAGGGGGTCTTGAAAAATACTACTCTCTGTAGAACTGTGAAAATGTTGACAACTTTGGACAGCCCGTTAAAAATAAATTACAGGTGTTACAACCAGCATTATCTCAATGTGTGATTGAGGATGTGTATGATAAAAACCTCATCTACATTCCAAGAAAACAAAGAAAAACTGTGTCCATGCTTTAAAGAAATTGTGTAAAACTACCATCCTATTTAGGCTGGTTCCCTGGCTATACTGTACAAAAATCAGCGCCATCACCTTGCAGTAGTCAGGGACCTAGTTTCATGAAAAGGATGTACTGTACTTACTCAGAAACTGAATCCTTGTCTTTATTGGTAAACAGCAAGCCAACATTTCCCTTTAATTTGCGGCTGATCATGTGTAAACCATCCCGGTATTCGCTTGATTTTTCCTTGCCGAGTGCAATTGCGATTACCTTGTTTTTCCCGAAGAAAAACCTGAGAATAAATGCATAAATTAGGGGAATTAGACAAGCTGTTTTGCAACAGTATGCAATGAAATTTAGAAAGACTAAATGGCACAATCCATGAGACTAGAAACACAAATGGCACCATGCTTTTTTCATAAATGTCCTCTCATCCTACACGAAGGTAGTTGTTTACAAGCCCATGCTGGCTCACACGGCTGGTACTCATCCCCGGTTTCTGTGGCATGGACTCATGAAGTGACTAGGAGCATTGCTACTCCTCCTGGATGGGATGCCAGTCCATCAAAGGTCTACCCCCAGCAATTGGTTGGGTTTCCCCAACCGTATTTATACACTTGGGTGGAGAGAGACAACGTGGAGTGAAGTGTCTTGTCCAAGGACACAGCGCGGTGCAATGGCCAGGTTTCGAACCATGGACCTCTCGACCGAAAGTCCGACACGTTATACTATCCACTAGACCACCATGTCTCCACAATCTATGTAATAAATTCAAGGTACCCAATTCAAGGTACCCAATTCAAGGTACCCAATTCAAGGTACCCAATTCAAGGTACCCAATTCAAGGTACCCAATTCAAGGTACCCAATTCAAGGTACCCAATTCAAGGTACCCAATTCAAGGTACCCAATTCAAGGTACCCAATTCAAGGTACCCAATTCAAGGTACCCAATTCAAGGTACCCAATTCAAGGTACCCAATTCAAGGTACCCAATTCAAGGTACCCAATTCAAGGTACCCAATTCAAGGTACCCAATTCAAGGTACCCAATTCAAGGTACCCAATTCAAGTTAGGGTAGATTTAGAAGAATTCTGATTTAAAACCTTTTCTTATATAAACCTGATGACCCATTTTCAGGGTAGATTACCATGCACAGACACCCAGGATTTTCCTTGTTATTACGTAGAAACCACGTAAATATATTAGTTCGATGATAAAAACACAAAATTAGGAGGAAAACGTGTAATGAATTTACCGAGGATAAACTTAAAATTGTTCACAGTTGTCCCATAGGTTTAGTCCATGGGGTCTCGGTGGGTGTCTGTCAGCGCTGGTGTCCGTGCATGGTAATCTTTCCCATTTTCCTTACCTACTGTGTTTCCACATATTTCTAACATCCTTAATCTTGCTGTTTCGCATGTTCTCCACCGAAAATATAAATATTCTGGCATATTTGTCAACACACGCCCTAACCTGCCAAAAGAAAATTAAAGACAAATAACATGATTGGAAAACAGCAGTACATAACTAAAGAATAATGTTGATAAACTGCCTTGTAGAAATTTCAGTCACATAGATGCAGTAATACTTCAGAAAACCTGAAAAATCCATGCATGGTTTTTGTATTGAATGAATGGTAAAAAAATCATCTGCAGATTATTTTTTTAAAGCACCGTCACCCAAAGAGACTAGGCCTAGTACCATTTTAAAAATATTTTTTATACATAAGAAAAAAAATCAGTGTTTTTTACCATTGCTATCAAACTTTGTCAGGTTTTTCTTGTCAACTTGTGAAGTAACATTTTAGGGGAAATTTATAAAACCCGGAGGTCGGAGGTGGTCGGAGGTACCCAAAGGTACCCGGAGGTAGATTGTTTTTGCTAACGTGTAGTTGGTGCGTTGACGGTGGCCCGGAGCTACGCAGTATTAAAATAACAAGCCGGAGGTAGGTTGTAGCATGTACTACACGGTCACAACAAATTCTACCTCCGGGTTACCTCCGACCTCCGGGTTTCAACGACACCCCATTTTAGGTAATTGCAAATGATGATTCGGGTTTTTATTCCAACAAGCACTTTATTATACAAATGTACATAAATGAACCAAATGCATGCAAATCTCACCTCTTCAATAAGATTCTGCTTTAATTCAAGACCCTTCTTCCTTGTATTTGTTAGCGAAACTGAAATTGAAGCAAATAGAATTAACTGTTTTTACGTCATTTGGAAAGAATTCCGTTGACTGGTCGCCATTATATTCTCCTTCTATATACAGTAATGACTATTTGGTAAGAATTTAGTACTCGGACATCACTATTTGTTTCCTTAAAATGACTTCATTTATTATATTAGGCTGCAATAAGTGGAAATCTAATGAAAAAAACAATTTAATAAATAAAATAGGGCCTAAATGTAAAAAAATTGGCGGAGAAAATATGAAGATTTTACTAGAAAAAACATAATTCTTCCGAGTTGTCCCATAGGTTTAGCAGTGCTTTACAGTCACTTCGCCCCATTTCCACTTCGCTCCATGTCAGTTCGCCCCATTGCACTGCATTGCCACTTCGCCCCATTGCCAACTGACATGGGGCGAAGTGGAAATGGGGCGAAGCGTCCAGAGGATGTGATGACCAAACTGTGCACCACCGTCCGAAAAAAAGAAGAAAAAAATGTTGTCGGACTTACTCTTTTTATCTCTTTTGGACTTCGGCATTTTAGATGTAGGTCCTACAATTGTTTCAAATTCAACAACTCCTATCTTGGGGGTTGGGGAACGACGGACTGAAATTTAAAATGCGGTGTATGTGTTTGGCCCGATCGATAACACGTGTGATGTGAAGTCTGGTATTCGCAAATATAAAAGCGTTGTTACTGCCACTATGTGGATACGGGGATCCGACTAATTACCTACCATCAGTTGTCCCAAGTTGGAAGTCAGACCCAAATAAGGATAGCAGCTAAAATATCAGACTGGATCACATGTCCCTGTTGTACTGGCCGGTACATTCACTACTTATGTGTGCAAGAGAAAAATGCATGTGATGTGTACTTTGAACAGTTTAATGGGGCCTCTTGAATCACTTCGATTGAACGCAAACTGCCGATTATAAAGGTGCTAGACATTATGCATCCCAAGCCTCGTCTTCAGATCGAGGTTTGAAACGCATGCGTAACTGACACCTTTCCAATTGACAGTTTGCATTCTATTATTGGGTTTTACTTGGCTTGACAACGGTAGCTTTCCGCCATTACTGTGTCCATACTGTGGTACGCCAAAGCAAAAATAATTAAACACTGATAATTTAAAGGCACAGGATCGTCAGCAATGCGCGCGCGCCAATTTCGTGCCACGAAATACGCAGCTCCATAGCAAAGGCGTGGAGCTGCGTATTTCGTGGCACGAATTTGGCGCGCGCGCATTGCTGCCGAGCCTGTGCCTTTGTTGACGCATATTTTCGCAAATGTTGCGCAAGAAAAAAAGGTTGGCATGACTTGTAAATGTTGATAGACTGTTTGAAACTGGCATACCGTGCTTTTGTTGGCAAGTTTTAAAAAATGTTGAGACTTCTTTTTTCAGGGTTTATGGCAAAATTATCAGTGTTCAATTATTTCCGCTTTGGCGTGCCATAGTATGGACACAGTAATGGCGGATATGATAGTTGTCGACTCTAGTCCCAAGTCTCGAGTGGGGCAACGCGCGACGTTGGAAGCTAAGGGGAGCCATTTGGGGTGCATTACCTCCAAGACGCGTGTGAACAGGGGCGGGCGTTTTAATTTACAAACAAAATTAACGAGAACCACAATGCTTCAATTTTCGGTACACCAATGTTTTTTTTGTTTTTTTAATGTCCGTTAAAGTCCAGTCACACTACACGAGTTTTAAGAACATGTCTGGACAATATACAGGCCCAAAGGCTACACAGCTTCGACATTCATGCAGTTATGAAAGCATTCAAAATGATCTAGAATGTTAAAATGTCAAACATGGAAGTTTCAAATTTCCGTCTCTCGCAAATATCAACATCAAAAAATTTAAAGTTTGTTGTCGTCATTGGGTTTCCGAGTTCATTTACCCTATCAGCCAAAAACGAAGATTACGGCCGATACCGACCTTGGTAAAGTTTAGGTACAACCGCAACACACAATAGTAATTCCGACAGCATGTTTAGTAAAACATTTAATGAAATTATGGAGGTGGCTGGTAACACCAATAATGCACCGGCCAAAACTGTTTTTGTGGAAACACCATGTGGTAAACACATTACTATGTAGACCCGTTGCACTAGCGGCCATGATAGAGGACAGGTTTTCTTATTTAAATGTGTGACAATAGATCCACAAAGTGCCTACTCGTGCATGGTACATGGTGACAATATGACTGCCCCCCTGTCATGGCCGACTGTGCAAGAGGTTTATTTACATTCAGTGGCGGATCGGGATGGAAAGGGAACGGTGGGGCGACATGCGGCGAGTTTTAAAATGGATAGGGACGAAAAAGAATCCTGCAGATTTGAACATTTCAAATTATAGGCGCGTTTGACTCGTTATTCAGAATTGTATATTTGTCGCAAAATGGACGATTCCCTTACGTTCCCAATCCGCCATGCATGTTTACACAAGGTCCGTATATTGACAATGTGCAAATTCCCTTTAACTAAGGTTTACCTTCCGGAATTGCCCCGTTCATTAAACATTAATATACACGTAGACTGACGTTATATTACACAATAAATCGAGCTCAAAATTACATCGAAACTACTTCTACCGACAAAAATGTGGATTAACAATCGTTAATTACGCGTATTCCAGCCGAAGACGTGACTTTCTTCAAAATCAACGTGCGATGTTTTAGTTCCAGATGAAACGTATTTTTAACTGCAAACTGGCCAGAAGTTTACATCGTAAATATCCAGATAATACATTTTCACTGAGTTTATGAAATTTAACCTTCAGAGCATACATGCGCACTGAAAACAAAAAGAACTTAAACAGTATATATATAAAAAATCAATCCTACTTTTGCCAACTTAATACAACATGACGCGGTTCATAGTGAAAAGTGGTGAGAACAAGTGTGTATTATCGCCAAAAATATGGTGGGTATGTCTACAGGTGTTTGCCGTGTTTCCCATCAAAACGTGACTCGGAAAGTAATCTGGTTTCACATGTATTTGGTCGTTTTTCGTTTGATTTCAGTAATAATGGTGCGTGGTGACTATACCAAAACCACTGTTCCGTTACAAGACTACCAGGAGATATGGAGGTAACACGTACATGTACAAGATTGAAAAAAATACAAGCAATGCACGAACTTTAAATGGCGTCAACTAACTTCAGCAAACACTGTGACAAAACAATTATCAAATTCGTAAACTCGGGACGAGAGAAAAATTGTAAGGGCCTTATCGGGATTCGAAACCGAGACCTCCGACTCGCCGGGCAGACCGCTCTACCAGCTGAGCTATAAGGCACAGTTGGTATACTCCCTCGGGTTTTCCCTGTGGACCCAATTTTTCTCTCGGTGTAGCATGGTAGCGCAAAGTAACGAATGTTCAAATTCGTAAACAGTGAGCTAAATTGAAAAAGACAATGTATTGAACATCAAAGGCTCACCATAAAAAAAATGCACGAAAATGGGACAAAAATGAGACTGTAAAAACGTGCGCCATCTTGCACTCTCTAGACGAAAACTACGGGATACAATAAATTCAGATCTAAGATTGAAAACCTCACTAATTGAGAAACATCCTGCCTCAACGCAAAATCCATTTTGTCTCGTCTCAAGGCGTAGTAAACGAGAACAGATATCAAGAAGTAGACAATAATAGTACAAGTATACTACAATCTAGCACTAATATACGTGAACACCAAGCCATTTTGAACATGAAACACTACTGTAATATTATCAGTAAGAATATCATTTCATAGTTAACTGGTTATATCATTTTTATACTTTTGCCATCCTTCGTTACATGTTAAGCTAGCCTGAATGTCTCTGGCCGCACACGGAGCTAGTGGTAGACCTTCCCAAGAAGCCGGACTTTTTTTCTAGCGAATTTGCTACATACTTTGAGCGAGATTTCCAGACGTCAGGGTACCTACACATCTACAGGAACTTATGCAGAAAGCTTCATCCATCCGGCCAAGAGGCCAGAAATATCGTTCCTCCATTGCCGTTTCAAAAATGGCGACAGCCTTCTGCGCGTGTTGTAATTGCTTTAGGCGCGTATTGCTCCCAATGTTACGAGCCCAAAAAAAGTCCGGCCGCTGGGAAAGGTCCACTGCTCTGGCCGTCACACATAAGATGTGTGCACCCAGAGGCATTGGGGCTAATGTTAAGCAAATTACTGGACCAAGTTGTAAGATTTTTAAATTTATAGCAAGGAGAGCAAGCAGAGAAATCAGCATTGTATTGAATGTTAATAGGCCTTTTCCCACCCCCAAGTTCAACCCCGCGTCGATTCACACTTGTTCTGAAACTTTCCCCGGGGTAAACTGACCCCGGATATCAGCACCTTGTCCCTCATTTGAACAAGTGAGAACTTACCCCTGCCCTTTTCCGACTACCATTGTTGCCCTGGGCCAAATTTTTCAACCCTGGTCCCGAGCAGCATTGAACTCGCCCCGGGGAATGAGCAATCTCAGAGGTGGCTTAGGGGTGAGACTTTCAAGTAGGAAACGAGGCTTATTTTCACCCCGGGGCCACCCCCGAGATTTTGTCTAGTGGCAAAAGGCCTAATGTGGTCGACCTCGGGACAAGCTGTAATGGAACGTACATACATCTTTTCACAATTCATCTGACCGTTTACTCAGTAGACACTGAGCACCGGCGGCCATGACAGAGAACAGATTTTCTGATTTAAATGTGATAATAGATCCACAAAGCGCCTACTCATGCATGGCGCACAGTGACGATTGCCGCCAAGATGGCTTCCGTGCAAAACGTCTATTGACATGACAGCACCTATAGTCTTAAGTTAGACAGACAAATTGTCAACCATGACAGATGCAGTTTTATCATTATGCAGTTAACTTGGGTAATACATGTATGCACTAAACACTACGATTTAAATTATACCACTCAGTGTAGGTAGCCCATTAGTTGCAGTTATCACTGGGCAAGCACAATTTTGATTAAATTGGAGTTATTTTTTTATATTTTTTACCGCTAAGAGCATTCAATTGAGGGACACTTATAACATGTTTCATATATCAGGAGGGGGGTGGTGAACAACTGAACATCAACTTAGTTATTTTGGCAATTCAGAAATTTAGAAAATCCAGACAATTCATCAATTGTTGCAACTTCTTTTTCCCTTGAAATTAACCAGAGACCGGTTCAAAACGATTTAAGTGAGACTGCGAGTAGTTTATTATTTTTACGTTTCACAACAAAAATGCCTTTGTATAAAAAAATGGCAGAAACGAAAAAAAAGTGGCTTGTGTGAACTTATTACATTTTGGGCGACAGAACTTCACTGCAAGATTGTACAGTTGCAAATGAGTTTTTAAAATTTTTTTAATTTTATTTTTTTAATTTTATTTTTTTGGCAACCTTGAATGTCTGAACTTTCTTGAAAAATCCACATCAGCATAAACTGCTCCCAAACAGACTTTCCTATTCCATGAAAACAACGTGCCGTAATTTATTTATGTAGAACACATCACAACGTCTTGATCAAAAGCGAGAATAAATGGCGACGAGACACGTATAAATGAGAGGGATTACAATTGGGGGGCGGACAAGAAATAAACATGGCTGGACAATTATGAAGAAAGAAACATGTTGTGCACGAAGCTGATTAGTGGTGCTTTAAAACGGTTAATTTGTTTCTGCCTACATTCTGAGCGTGAGCAATAAACACTGAGGGCGCTAACACACTACTGACGTTAGTCGTCGTGAGGCAGGTTATTTAATCAGCATCGGCATCTCCTTGGCCCTCGTCTTCATTGCCATCCGATGTCCACAACTGGAAAAACGAGAAATAATTACATCATTAATAAAAACTAGGCCTTAAAGTCTACATAATTTGCAGTAACCAAAACTAAAATAAAAGTGGGTCATTCAATACATTTGGGGTCCAAAGTGTGGCATTTTTCTGTCCTGACATGTGCTATTTGCCTTACAAGTATCATTAAAAATGCCTTCAAAACATATTTTTGTGATTTGTACTTTATGTAATCACTCTTTGAGATAGAAGGCATTTAAAGAATGTGTCCTGAATTTACAAACTTCAACATTTTACAAGATGTCAGATGTTACGGAGGGACAGAAAAATTGGACCCCAAATTTATAGAATGACCCTGATAGCAATGGTAACAAACAACCCATGATTTTTTTCCCAGTGTAAAATGGTACTTTTGTGGAAAAAATTGCCAACTGAATGTACCTCTTTTTAAAAAGTTGACTGCAGAGAACTTTTTTTTACTATTCGTTCATGCACAAAAACCATGCATGGATTTTTCAGGTTTTCTTAAGTATTACTGCGTCTATGTAACTGAAATTTCTACAAGGCAGTTTTATCAACAAACGGAAATAATGCCATTTGATGAATTCTAAAAGTATGCATTCAAATTTTTTGATGATAAACCAGGGATCGACATATCTCTTCTCAATTTAAGATGACCCTTTAGCTTAAAGAGAAAGGAAAAAAAACTAAGAAAAGTGGGGAAAACCACTTTGGCCTTTTCGTCAGGATTTTGAAGGAGCACCAAGGCCAACCATGCTCATTACTTATTACTGTATGCTGGCCAAAATGGCCCACAATAAATGTACAGTATATTCTGTGTGCCATCACGACAGGGCTACGTATGTTCTGAAATTGTTATCTCAAGCCTAAATTGGTAACATTGGTAACATTGTCAACATTTTCACGGTTCTACAAAGCATAGGAAGGGGGAGGGGGGGTCGAGGGCCAAGTAGGACTTTACATGCACTGTAAAATGTTGACATTTCACGGTTTTGACAGAAAATCTTTGATATTAAAGTAGTATTTCAGGGGGCGGGAGGCGAGTCTTGAAAATCACTACACTCTGTAGAACTGTGAAAATGTTGACAACTTTGGACGGCCCCTATGTTAACACAGTGTCTGTACGACGCCTAAAGAGGTATTCACACTATCGCGAAAAAATGGCTTTGCGCACGTCTGTGCCAATGGTTTGTACAGGAGCTGATTTGATGTGACCGTGGTGCGGTGACCTTTCCAATGCGCAGCCGATGATGTATTGCAGAAACCCCTAGTTACCATGGTGGAATTTTCTACTTTTTAAATTTTTTTAAATTTATATACCACATCCAACGGCGGAGGGACCGCCAATTACAGGAATGGGAGCAAGTGTGGTTGAGTGCCTTGCTAAAGGGCACAGGTGCCACAACCCGTCACGGCCAGGAATCAAACCTACATTCTAGTACTAGCACAGGAACTTAAGTTCGACGCACTAGACCGCTCGGCCATAACACCCCACTATTTTGGAAAGTTCAGCGATTGGGAGTTCATGCAATGCACTAAGCGCAGCGTACAAGCGTGGTTTTTCCGTACTAGTGTGAACGCGCCTTAATCTGGCAAGGTATGACATCATGGCCCTTGGGTAGCATACCGTTAGATTATCTCTTAACAACTGCATGATGAGTGTGCTGTCTTTGTACGAGTCCTCCTTCAAGTTATCCAGTTCGGCGATCGCATCGTCAAAAGCCTAACAGTCAAACAAAAATATGATCAACGTTTTAACTTAAAACATTCTAGAATTTACACAATATAAACATGATGACTGTAGAAAACTTCCCCCGAAATGGTTCTGTCTGAAGTACTATAGTCTTTGAGAAATTAGTAAAACAATTAGTTTTCGTCTCATGAGACGAAAATTCAATTCGCCCCAAAACCATTTCACCCAAGTGCCATTTCGCCCCAAATTATTTCATCCAAACACTACATCGCTGAAATACCACTTCGCCCCAAAACTACTTCGTGCACAGGCCGTGGTTCAGGGCAAAATGGTTCAGGACAAAGTGGTTTTAGGACGAAATGACTGCAAACCCTTTTTTGACTGTTTTCTCAAACGTTAGACGAAGTACGGAGCTGGTTTTTGCTCAGGTTGGTTTTAATCATGCATATCTTCAATCACACAGGGGGATAAAACTATTTGTAACAGTTTACCAATCATGTATACTATCTTGTTGGCTGTTTCGGCGACAAAATAGCTGTTAATATTATCCATTCATAAATACCTTAGTTTATGCATCCCTATTGGCCAAGAGCACATCACGTGCCCAGTTTTAAACGGACGATAAAGACCAGTGATAAAGACCGGCCGGCTGGCTCGCGTTTGTGCCCGCATCCTAGTCATAAAACACGCAAACAGAAACTGCATGTTCCCGAACGCAAAATGTGCACTAGGGGGGTTGATGTCGTACATGTACTTAATTCAGTGATTAATATTTAAATTTTGGAGATTGCAGCATATTAATCAGATGTATACTTTTAACAAGGTCACTTGTACATTGTGTATTTCTATACAGATAACAATGTTTGTGCTGTACATGTGATGGGTAATTTGCGAGGTCTCATGGGACTTGTTATAATCAGAGTGAACAATTTTCTATTGAACTACATGTACCTCTCCAAAATACTATCCATAGGAAGAAAACGGGAAATTTGCAATCTTGGTAAAAAGGGTTGGTGTAATCACTGCACTTTTATGTAACCGGATAAACGAGGCCTTGAGATAACTATCGGCACCATGGCAAATTGTTATCAGTGCCCTACATGTATGCTTTTGCCCTGTTGCCATTTCCTCATTCAGGTGCCCTTTACTTAGGGAAAATTGCTGTGCCCTTTTAAAAATGAATTTCGAGGCCTGCAAAATCCTTGGAAATATGTGGAATGAGAGGGTGAAATTTCAGAATAGTAACAAGAAAAATGCGACAATTGATAAGGTATTAAAATCTCAACGCCCATGGGAGAAAAAGGACGATTAAAACAATTTCCTTGAAAATATTTTTTCTGGAATGTTCCATAGACTTAAGGTACACAACGGCTTTGTCCAGGCCGTCTAGTGAAATCGTGAGCAGAAAATTTGAGATATCCTGAGTAGGAGAAGAGCGAATCGTTTGTGACAAAGTCGTGAGGCTCGCGCGTAGTTGCAACGGCTGGTAAACGTATAACCCGTAGTTTGACCATTTTTGTTAATTTTGCACTTCTTTAGTAAATTAAGGGATATTTTGATGATCTTTTTTCACAACGACCATCAGAAAAGTATTGTCAATGCTGCTACATCACTAAATCATATAAACAGTAGGCCGGTGCTTTAACACATGTCATCTCAATGGCGACCAGTAAACGGAATTCATACCGCCGTCAGTTTCGACGCTAGATTAAACATAAAGAGGACACAACATGCATACAGTGACTTACCTTCTTTGCAAGAGAACATGCCTCTTTCGGATTGTTTACAATTTCATAATAAAATACTGAGAAATTGAGCGCCAGTCCAAGGCGGATTGGATGCGTTGGGGGCAGCTTCGTACCGCTCAGGTCAAATGCCTCTCTGTAAGCCGTTTGTGAGCTATCCCTCGTTTCTGCAGATTAATGTTCAAGGGAAAAGAAGAACACAAAAACTTTAGATAAGAATTTAGTACTTGGACATCACTATTTTTTCCTTAAAATGACAGGCATCAATAGGTGCAAATCTTATGAGAAAAAAAATTGAGGGGAAAAATATGAAGATTTTTTGTCATGAATTTACTAAGAAAAAATATGATTTTTCAGAGTTGTTCCATAGGTTTAGCGCATCGGGTCTTAGTGGGTGTCCGTGCATTCTAAATTTACTGAGGAAAACCTTATAATTCTTGAGTTGTCCTATAGGTTTAGTGCAGGACCCATACACTAAACCTAGGGGACAACTCTAAAAAATTATAAGTTTTTCCTCAGTAAATTCAGAATGCACGGACACCCACTAAGACCCGATGCACTAAACCTATGGGACAACTCTGAAAAATCCTGTTTTTCCTTAGTAAATTCATGACACTTTGCCCTCCTAATTTTGCATTTTTACCATCAAACTAACATTTTCACATGGTTTATATGTCATAAGTAAAATCCTAGGTGTCCGTGCATGGTAATCAACCTGTAAATTTACGACACTTTTGCATTTTTATCATTAAACTAACATTTTTACATGTTTTATACGTCATTATACAAGAAGAGTAACCACAAGGAAAAACTTGTTAAGACGACGAGGACAATCTACAAGAATGTGGAATACAAGAAGATTTTTCTGAAAATGACAGACGTAAATTTACCTTTTTTCTTGTCTTCACTAGCCACTTCTGCCAGATACCGGTAATAGTCGCCTTTCATTTTCAGATAAAATACCTTACTCTCGCTCTCCTCTTCAGGGACGGTTGTGAGCAAGATGTTGTCTAGCAAATTCTGTAGTTAACCAACAAAAATGTACAAACATTTACTGTACAAATTTACTGTACAATGACCCCGTTCTCACTATCGATTCAACGATGATTTGACGAAGAGATTTCCTGATATGAATGCAAGCCTCTTCATTCAACGATGATTAGAATCGTTTTGTTCGATGAAGCAATTAGCTTCATTCGACGAAGAGATCGTCGCAATGTGAAGGGCAATGTCTGTGGAGTCCAAAACAGTTTGAATTTTTAAAATCGGACCATTTTGAGAGGAGATACTATCATTTTGGTGACCCATAAAACAGCACTTTGGGAATAACTGGTATTACGTAATCTTTCGTTACAGATGGCACCCGTTTAATACAGGACTATATATACAGGACTATAATACAACTATACGTGTACACGTACACCACACAGACTCATACAAGTCTATGTAGGCCCACACGCACGCACGGCCGATAAATGTGCTCAGCAATTGAAAAATATGGGTTCAGAAAAACAGAAATCCGTTAGTCGTTGATGGCCAAAATGCCTTTAAACTTTCACCAATGACAGACAAATAATGACTTTATACTGATTTAAAGATTTTCTTAATTACAGTGCCGCTCGTGAACGGTTCATCGAAGTGAAGCTAAACTCACACGAGATTTGCCGATATCTCACGAGCTAGAAAATGATATCGGAGCCTTTCGGCAACCAATCGGAGCTCCCGGAAATGGAAGAAAATGAAGGACTCGTCATGCACTCGGATCGCGAAAAGCACGCTCATTCGTGGCCGCCGTGCGAGCGTACACACAACGTGGGAAGAAAATCCCTGCGCGGGTCACGTGATGAAAGTGCCTAGTATAATGCAGAGCCCGTTTATACCTCGGCGACTACTATGCGCAAAGCGGATTTTTATGATCGCGTGAAAACTCTGCGGCTCCTACACTCGGCGGGTGTGCGGCGAGTGAGTTCGGCGGAGAAGTATGAACCTAGCTTAAGTTTAGCCTTCTGAAAAGTAACTCCCACTCACCAAGACGTCGCTACAAATCTCATTTAATTCGGCTTCAATCTTTTCCCGGTATTCCTTCGCCATTGACTTTTTCCTCTCGTTGCCGTCCGTCTTCTGCTCGATACTACTTATTACCCTCCAAGACGAACGCCGGGCACCCACCACATTTTTGTAAGCAACAGAGAGAAGATTTCGCTCTTCGTTTGTCAGACCTTTGGTCGGCCCGTCTTTCAAAGTTTCCGTCACACTTTTCATGGCTGTGGCCATATCATCGTAACGCTCTGCTTGCTCCGCGAGCTTGGCACGTTGTACCAACTGATCCTTCTTACTATCCCCGTCGTTAGACATCGTGGAGCTGAAGAAAATCGGACAAATTATCAGAAAATGATCACAATTTACTCAGTCGAAAATCTCATGCAACGTACTTGCTGGGCTAGCTAGCCACTCGTCTCTCCCAAAATGGCGGCTACTACAGCACAACCTTTTTACACACAAAAATGGCTACGCATATTAATACGCTTATAGCATTTACCTGATTTTTCAAAGTAATAACTGATTATAAAAGAAGCAGAAATGGACTTGAAGTCATAAAATGCTTAAATGTAGATACAAAGGATGATTAATAAACAAATCCAATCACTTTGATTTGCAGCGATACTATTTTTCAACCGCTTCACGACGCGGACTATTGTACACATGTAGTGAACATGTACATGAATTAAATGCACTTCTGTAAATGTACATGTACATGTAGAATGTATGCACTATATGTAGGGTGAGCCATTCAGTGCATGCCGTACAAATGAATAGCGGTCTTGTGTGAAGGGTTTCCGCGGTGAATCACACGGGTCTTGTACGTCACTGTTGCCAGGGACACCATTGGTCAAAGCACTCAGTCGATGAGATCATCGTTCAACTATTCCGCTTTTCCAGCTATGGACTTTATGCACAAAAATGCAAATTATCCTGAAACCGAAGCCACAAATGGCAAAAATTGAGTTATGCAAAGCAGGATGTAAAACCGATCATAAAACACGTTTATAAATACTCTTTCTCTTATTATTTGTGTATTTATTAATAATGTCAATAAATTTAATTATTATTATTGGCGTCTGACGTCGAGCCCATTTTTGGAGAAAGCATGCGTCTCCCTAACGCGGGCGCGGCAATCAATGTAATTGGTTAGATTTGTAGTCAAAAGGAAATGACGTTTTCAAGTATCTTCAAGGCTTCAGAAATTTAAATGGAGGAATCATTTATTTGCTGGAAATTCGCAATGTGTACGTAGTACCATTTATTTTTGCTTTAGCAAAGTAACGTGACATGATGGAATTTCGACATCATGCACGATAGAGCCCGGAAGCTAAAGGGCCAGGGGCCGGGCAGGCATTTCACGCGAACAAAATCACACCAAGTATGTTCGTGCAAAAACTCTGTAGCTTGGTCCTCAACATATCAGCCAATCAGCGAAGAGCGCGCCACGTTTAATAATGAATTAGACAATTATATTATGCTTGTAAACGTCTGTTGTTTCGGTCGGTGTTTTTGAATTATTTTTGTTACAAAATATGCGAATGACTGTTCCCGGTGACTGTTTTTCACGGGCATTCGTTTCTGCACAGGCTCGTCAGCAATGCGCGCGCGCCAAATTCTTGCCACCAAATACGCCTCTTCATGCCTTTGCTATATGGAGCTGCGTATTTCGTGGCACGACTTTGGCGCTCTCGCATATTTGCTGACGAGCTTTGCCTTTAAGCTGTAAAAGTCTGACGGAGTCTTTGTGTCACGATTAAAATGTGACTAGTCCCCGAAACTCCGAAGTGCACTTTTAACGAGACAAGGATGATTTGTGTAAATCATCATCATACTCCAGTTTTTGACAATTTTCATGAACGAAAATGGATTTTTCGAGTTTTTGAAAATTTGGCTTCCCATACGTGGCTTTGTGATTGATGGCCAAAAGAGGGCGCCCTGTCGTGTGAACGGTGACAGCCACAGGTGCTAATCAATTGATGGATTCAGCTTTAGGTTCCGTCTTGGCAATTTTCCATATTCCTTGTAATGTGGTTTATTTGCCGAAGGTTCTTCCCGGATGCCTTAATAAGATGAACTTGGTGAATGTTTAAGTCGGTGTTTAGGGAAAATGTGTCTTTATCGGCGTAAATTTTTCTTACGATACACGTGCACCAAGCCAGAGCCCAAAAATAAAGCCGGTCGTTTTGAAAACGGTGAGCCAATGTCAACAAACTAAACCAAATGACACGGTGATTAAAAGAAAACATCGCGAAAACATCCGTCTTCTACATCATGTTATCCCGAGAAGCACATGGCCCTGCCATGATGCCAACAACAGCTGCAAACATCAAATCCTTTTGCCATAATTGTCACCCAGAGACTAAGCTTTTAGTCTTCAATTTACCCCCATTTTGTCCTCTTTGTGATCGAGCAGTAGACGCCGCCAGTGTCACCTCACCAGTGGTTCAGTACTCCTCACTGTTTGTAACAGCCGATAGCGCGCCGTTCTCTGTTCTCATTAAGCCTACACTTGGCGATTTTTTAGAGTACGTTTGTCAAAATACCCGGGTTCTGATTGGGCGGCAATGTGGTTTTATTATTCGTTAAATAATGATATTCATAAACAAATACTCATCTGCTGTCTTAATAATACGATGTGGTCATAGCGTGCTGGTTTAAAGAAAATATTAAAAATTTAATGCAGCTTGTAATGCACCTATCAATTGTTTCCCCCACCCCTCCTCCCCGGGCTGCCCCACCCCTTACGTGGGGATTTGGTCACGATTTTCATGCCCCAGGGTGGGGACTTTGACACATAGAAATCCAGTTTCAGCGCACCTGGGGGGTGGGGGGGGGGGGGGGGGGAGGGAGGGGGAAACATCAGTCTTTTTTTCTCCAGCGGTGGGGATTTTGTCATCCAAATTGTGCCCCAGGGGTGGGGATTTTGTCACACAAAAAGTCACAATCCCTACTCTTGGATAGCCGGGGGACAATATTGATACATGCATAAACTAAACAAAACATAATTCTGTCATCGGCCATTCTGTCAGTCATTATGAAAAATTAAAAATACTGATTTACAATTGATCAATTTTGTCTGTTACAGTTCATACGGACAGGGTGACAATTTACACACAGGACTAACTAGCACTACAGGTACTTGTGCACGGCGGCCATAACAGAGGGCAGTCACATTGTCACAGTGCGTCATGCACGAGTAGGCACATCGTGGATCTATTGTCACATCATTTAAATATGAAACCATGTCCTCTGTCATGGCTGCCGTGCATAAGGTCTATTAAGATATGCTATACTTAAAATTTAATCAATTTTCCTGCTTAAGTTTATACATAAATAATCACTGCTTTGTGTAAAAATCACAGTAAAAACACAGTGACTTTTGTCCTCTGTGGTCACACATTGAAAACAAATTTAATACAGATAACCAATAATTGATAAATTTTAGGCCGGAGAGGATTGTGTCACATAACAGTGTGTGAGTAATTTTGACCATGGTTTTTTTTTTTTTTTTTAATGATACGAATTGAGAAGTTGATCATGAATATTTTTCTTTAAAATAACTTATCAAGCATCAGTAAGTGCAGAGTTGATAGAAAACCCCAAATTTAGGAGTGGAAAAATATTGTTTTTATCAGTCTCATATGTTTTGTGCACAATGTCTGAAGCCATGATCAACTTCTCAATTCTTTCCTTTTTAACTTCTAAGTTTTGGGTTTTTCTGTACCATACTGCGCCACCGGTTTCTGGGTATATGTAGTAGCAATTCCAGCCTGAATTTTGCCTGTCTATCACAGGGTCAGTTTGGAGTTATGACGAAAGAGGAGTTTCCCAGGAACACAGTGGTTGGATTCGGTGCCTTCCTGTGCCAATACTAGAAGAATATGACATCGACATGAAAAGCGACTGGGATGGGAGGCTAGCAAAGACTGCTTCGGACTCACAGTGGCTCGGAGAAAGGTCTGACAGTGCAGTTTTAAAAACATCTTGTAAAATTAACGTATCATGGAATTTTAAGAATTATGTTCAAAATTTGACAAATTATATTCTTTTTTTTCTAGATACGAAGATGATAATCATAACTGCTTTGATTTTGTCGTCTGCTTCTTAAACGCCATTGGCTACGGTCAAACGGATGGACCAATCACGAGAGAGAGTTTCTGTCGAGAGCATGTCATGCCTGTCACCGCTCGAGCTGCTGGGTATATAGGAATCTATAAGAGTATTGCTAAATATGGTTTCTTGGTCGAAAATAGACCCAAGAACTTATGATGCGTGTGATTCCTCATTAATAATTAACTGAGTAGGCACTTTGTGGATCTATTGTCACATTGAAAACCTGCTCCCTGTCATGGCTGCCGGTGTAAAGAGTCTATTAAGATGAAGCACACTCAAGGACCAATATTATGGTAAAATATACTGACCAAGCTTTTTATTCATAATTTCAGCTTTTACAATTGTCATTTGAACAAATTCATTACAATATGTACGCATTTGTACGTGGCGATACTTAACAAAAGTTAGCAAAATTAATCAATATAGAACCGTTTGGGGGAAAAAATGCATTTTGTTTGTGTATATAATGCTTAAATATTTGTGGATTCTTAATTTGTAAGAAATTGTTTAGTAAGATAAAATATTTTAATTTGATTAGAGCTTACCCATATACATTTCCTTGGGTATACAGGCCGCACCCAGGGCTGTGGGATATATCTTGTATTCTTGGGTTTCACTTGGCTTGACAACCGGTTGCTATCCGCCATTACTTTGTCCATACTATGGCACGCCAAAGCAAAAAATATTTCAATGTTGTGCAAGGAAAAAAAAGGTTGGCATGACTTTTAAATGTTGATAGACTTTTTGAAACTGGCATACCGTGCTTTTGTTGGCAAGTTTTTAAAAATGTTGAGACTTGTTTTTCAATTCAACACTGATAATTTTGCCATCAACCCTGGAAAAACACGGTATGCCAGTTTCAAACAGTCTATCATTTAAAAGTCATGCCAACCTTTTTTTTTCTTGTGCAACATTTGCGAAAATATGCGTCGACCAACATTAAATGATCAGTGTTGAATTATTTTTCGCTTTGGCGTGCCATAGTATGGACACAGTAATGGCGGATAGCAACCGGTTGTCAAGCCAAGTGAAACCCAAGAATACACTAACAAAGAATGAACATAAGTTTATTTCCAACATCTTTCGGACAGACATTGTCTAAAGCATTACCTGTGCGCTTTAGAAGGTTGAGCCCTTTCTATTTAAGCAAAATATGTGCAAGTATAACGTAAATATAGAGTGTTTAACAGAGCTACCAACCCTCCCGGATTTTGGGGAAGGCATCTGGGAAAACGGGTTCATTCCATGACTCCAAACACATCTAAAAATCCCCAAGGTTGTTCATTGACAATCCAGGAGGGTTTTTATCCATGTCAGGACTCACAAAATTAGTCATTTTCCAAAGAATCTGTTGCAAAATACGGGTGGGTTCGCATCTCTGAATTAATCGCTCATTAAACATTAATTGAGGACACTAATTAATCTACATTTGATTGGCAAATGTAGGAAAATCACAGTTTTAAAACAAAATAAGAAAAAAGGGTAATGCATTTTGTTTTAAAAAAATTGAATACATGTACAGCATTCTCAAATACATGCAGCAAAGATGATACACGAGACTTATAAAATATTGGTAAGAAAACCTGATTTTTATGAGATAATTAAATTTTTCAATTCAATACAAGTCTCAATGTAACATTAAACATGAATTTATTATCAGGCTTGAGTCTTCCAGAATAACGAAGTCTCGTCGAAGAATTTTAGAAAAATATTTGAATATGAAATATTCAAATAGTTATTTAAAGATACAAATATTTGCAAATGCTCTTAGAAATTAAGCCTTCACAACAGGAAGTAAATTTGGCTTTCCGAAGATTCAATTTATATCCTTAATCAATGTAGTAGTGCAATATTTGTTGAATTTATACACAAAATGTGACCGGGTCGTTCTAATTCTTTTCTGAATTCCAGAAATTGTGCAATTTTGTTTTCTTATATATAATTATTACTTTTAATAAAATTATACATGAAAAATATC
This sequence comes from Henricia sp. BOLD:AAB3569, assembly GCA_037783545.1. NCBI lineage: Eukaryota > Metazoa > Echinodermata > Asteroidea > Spinulosida > Echinasteridae > Henricia > Henricia sp. BOLD:AAB3569. Next base: position 338,861 of record JBBELK010000882.1, read on the forward strand.
AGTGATTCTTACCAAAATTATGAGTACGGTAGTAGGCTATATTGCGATGTTCAATTTTGATGGCATAAACTTGGCGCCAACAACTTTGTTGGTTTCAGTAAATCCGGAACAATGTTCTTTTGTCGATCTTTTGTGGCTTGTGATAAATTTGCAGCACAGTGAAACTTGTATATTCTTGGGTTTCACTGGACTTGACAACGGTTGCTATCCGCCATTTCTGTGTCCATACTATGGCACGCCAAAGCGAAAAATAATTCAACATGGATCATTTAATGTCGACGTATATTTTCACAATTTTTAAATGTTGATAGACTGTTTGAAACTGGCATGCCGTGCTTTTGTTGGCAAGTTTTTTAGGGTTGATGGCAAAATTATCAGTGTTTAATTATTTTCGCTTTGGCGTGCCATAGTATGGACACAGTAATGGCAGATAGCAACCGTTGTCAAGCCAAGTGAAACCCAAGAATAGTTGCCACCCTCGAAACTTTAAAAAACTGGCCACTGTAAACAGGTGGTCCCTTTATAAAGGTTGCATTAGCATTATACACATGGCATTTGGGACCAAAGACGGGTGGCCACTATAAACAGGTGGCCACTATAAACAGGTGGCCTCTTTATCAAGGTGGCCTTAAGTACAAGAATATTTTGTCCAATGTTACAAAATGTCATTTAGAGGGAGTGTAGTCTTTTTACAAGTCATCCTCGCCAATTCCGGCGTCGAAGATGTCATTCTCGACGACGGATTTCATCGTGTTTTGCTTGTTTGACCCCGACTGCAACTTATCCTGTGCAAGATAAAACAAAACTACCGTTTCCAAAAAGTAAAAAAAAAAACCTGTATCATCATTTTCTCTAGCTGTCTAATACATGGGGGAACATGTATACATGTACCATGTTTGCAAAGATGACCATTTGTGTATGGGTTTGCGGTAGCACCATGTGAATCTCTGTTGAATATGTGTGGTTCTGAAAAGAACCGGTGAGTGTGAACTCAACGTTTCGAACAGCGTGCTTTGTTCGTCTTCAGGAGTAATGCCGGACTCGCGATGATACAGGGCTATAAGTACTGGTTGAGGGCATTCAGTGTGCAATGTATGCACTGAAGTGGAATGGCTTGGGTTGAGGAGGCGTGGGTATGCTAGGATCCTAATCCTGTGGTTGGCTGTGGTGTGCTCACTGGTGCGTGTCATTGTGGTAGGGGCTGTCCTGGGGAGATGACCTAGAGTATAGCCGCCATTTCGTGGGGCAGTTTATTTGTTCTTCGAGGACATGCATGGTTGCACATATTGTGCTTCCATTGTTGAACAGTTTAAGTAACAAAAGATGCCCCACGAAATGGCGGCTATTCGATACGGTGACCCATCGGTCTGGTTGGTTAATAGGGACTGCCAGATATTGCTGATGTTAAAGCCAATGTCTTGGGTAGCGAAAGTTGATGTGTTTGATTAGCCGTTGAACGCCTAAGGCAGCGGGGCTGTATACTCCCCAGGGAGCTGAGATGGTATATGGAGTGATTTAATGGAACACTATGATCAGAGGTAATAATACTGTAGGCACCTTGATTGGGTTTCTCAAAAAAATTCCTATTATTATCACGAGTATTTGTATCAATTTTGTTTGAGAATTTCATTTTTTAAAACCATTCTTGGTCCATACTCACCGATATTTTCTTGACGGACATCTTGGTTTTTGACACTTTACTTGGACTCGAGTTTGTGGGGCTCTGATGAGGGAAATGTGTGTTATGTTAGCATGGTAATGAATGCGTTTGTGAAATGATATGCAGCATTGAAATCATGAACGGAGGGAGTATATTCGGTAAAAGAGCATGACCAGATTTTTTCAAAAATGGATTTTGATCTAACCTAACAATCATATAAAATACCTCCCCGAAATACTATCCATGAGAAGAAAACAGGAAATTTGCAATCTCCATTTTGGACGTGGAAGCAAAAAGGTTGGTGTAATCACTGCACTGCTTTATGTCACCGGATAAATTAGTTTACTAAACTTCGGTGGATTTTTGACGATATCCCTGGAAATATACGGATTGAGGGCGCGAAATTTTAGAATGGTAATGAGAAAAATATGACACATGATATGGTATCAGAATCTCAACACCCATGGGGAAAATGGGGGGCCTAAAAAATGTGATCTGGACACGCTCCTTTCAGAAGGTAGTATACATGATTGGGCAACCGTTACAAATAGTTTCATCCCCTGTGTGATTGAAGGTATGCATGATTAAAACCAACCTGAGCAAAAATCAACTCCGTCCCCAAAAACCACTTCGCCCTGAACCACGGCCTGTGCACGAAGTTGTTTTGGGGTGAAGTGGCATTTGGGCGAGGTAGTGTTTGGACGAAGTGGTTTGGGAGCGGAATGGCCTTTGGGTGAAGTGCTTCAGGGCGAAGTGGTCAGGGCGAAGTGGTTATGGGGCGAAATGAATTTACGTCTCGCAAGATGACAAATGCTCATTTCTCAAAGACCATAGCACTTCAGACAAAACCATCTCAGGGGAAGTTTTCTACCGTCATCGTGTTTATATCGTTTAAGCCATGTGTAAATCTGTGAACATTTCTGATTCCTCGAGATTGGTTGAAGTCTTAGACGCAAAGAATTGTAGTCAGGGGCTTTTACGTGAATCTTGGATGTTAGTTATCTTACCAGTTGCGGGGATGTGGAGGGCTCAGATGATTGGGCAGGACTGGTCGTTGATGATGCGACTATAACTCCACCGTCTTTTCCCTTAAACTGCCTCTGGGGCCCTTTGACTCGGTCATGCGGCTGCATGCAAAGAGACGGAATGTGTTGCGACTAATCACCTTGCCACGGAAATAGCATCAGTGCTTTAAAGGGGCTATGTCACGGTTTGCGCATGCGCAGCAAAACTTGAAAAAGTTAGGCTAACTTTTTTTAATTTTCTCGCTGGGTTTTGCATATCCTATTCAATCTTTGCCATCCCTTATAATTCTTTAGTCATTTTGGCAGTGGTGTACTTGTCAAGTGTCAGGTTGTCCTGACGTATTACTTTTTTCTTGAAATGGCGCCTTTTGCCGTATTTTTAAGCCGCCAAACATCAATATCACCGGGTGTGTGGCCGTCGTTCAAAAGAGAGATTTTTCATCCCATGAACACACTCGACAAAACATGACAGAAACGACATCGAGTGATATGAATGACATGGTTGGATACAGCAATTTGTTCAACCTTGATTTCCATCAAAATTGTTATGCTTATTTGGTCCTGACAGCAATTTTACAGCATATCTTCTGTCGATGGAAAAACACCGTGGCCACCGCCGCTGTACCAATTTTTTTCCAGACACGTGATGCCGAATCAAACGAAGGCGCGCAATACGTGTACTGTGTAGTTGAATTCTGCGTATTGTAAACACTCATGAACGAACACACACTGCCCATGCCAAGTACACGATGTACATTTACGCACACGAACCAATGGCGTTGTGTAACGAAAATTCACTGCATTAATCTGAGCGCTCACGTATGTCAAGGATTTTGCGCATGCGCAAACCGTGACACAGCCCTTTAACACCACAGTGGAGCGGTACCATTAATATATCTGGCAAAACAAATTTCCCAATATATAAGTCAGACTGTCTGTCACAAGTCCAGAGCCGATAAAATCACAAGTCTGAAGAATGAACACGCACAAAAGAATGCCTTTGAAGAGTTCATTTGAATAGCTTGTGACTTGAATTAAGACCCAGGGACTTGTGGTGGACTCGTGAAGGCTTGTGAGGACTCGTGATGGACTCGACTACGACCCTGCTTCTAGCCCACTTACCCTTTTGATTCGACCACCGCGTTTCTTAAGGAGTAACTCGTCCACCATAGCTTGGAGGCACAGACTCATTAAGATGGCCTGCGTGCTCGTGATTGTAACCCAGCGAAGTTTGTTCTTGCCGATCAGATACTCGAAGGATAGCTCCAAATGGCCGGGTTCCTCTTTCATGTCTTGACTTCGACTCACCTTTGAAAAAGTGTCGAGATAAATTTTCTCTTCAGATTTTTACAGAAAATGGATTTTGCTCTAATCTAACAATCACATAAAATACCTACCCATGAGTAGAAAACAGGAAATTTGCAATCTCCAATTTGGATGTGGAAGCAAAAAGGTTGGTGTATTCACTGCATTGCTTTATGGAATGGATAAATTAGTTTACAAAACATTGGTGGATTTTGACAATATCCTTGAAAATATACGGATTGAGAGCGCGAAATTTCAGAATGGTAATGAGAAAAATATGACAAATGATATGGTATCAAAATCTCAACACCCATGGGAAAAATGAGGGGGTCAAAAATCTGGACACGCTCATTTAAAGGTAGTACACATCATTGGTAATCTCGAAAATCACAATATAAACATGATGACTGTAGAAAACTTCCCCTGAAATGGTTTTGTCTGAAGTGCTATAGTCTTTAAGAAATGAGACGAAAAATTCAATTCGCCCAAAAACCATTTCGCCCAAATCCATTTCGCCCCCAAACCATTTCGCCCAAGTGCCATTTCGCCCCCAAACCACTTCGTCCAAACACTACATCGCCCTAATGCCACTTCGCCCCAAAACCACTTCGTGCACAGGCCGTGGTTCAGGGCGAAATAGTTCAGGACGAAGTGGTTTTGGGGCGAAATGACTGCAAACCTTTTTTGACTGTTTTCCCAAAGTTAGACAAAATACGGAGCTGGTTTTTGCTCAGGTTGGTTTTAATCATGCATATCTTCAATCACACAGGGGGATAAAACTATTTGTAACAGTTTACCAATCATGTATACTATCTTTAAATTCTGATAAGAATCTTTCAACCATTCACTGATTGTAACATTAGTTAACTAATCTTCGTTGAACGAAGCCATTTTCCTAGTGAGAACGGAATCCAACTTACCGTTGTAATTCTCCAACATCGCATGCGCGTTATCCTAAATGTCCCTTCCTTCAGTGCGCCGTCCCCAAGCCGTAATCTGAACACTAATTCCCTGTTGCCTGCGCTAATCACGGCAGGTGTGTTAGGAGCTGGGTAATCCACTATGCAACGTTTGAATTGGAAGAAACCATAGTCTTTAAGCGTCCTGGCGTACTGCAAGTACTGGGGACCAATCATGTACAAACTCATTGAACTTAAAAGGAAACCCGTGACGCAGTATAATTTGATTGTGGATAAATTAATTTGCAATTTGTAAACAGTTTGTAATTTGTAAGCAGAGGCCAATTTCATAAAGCTGTTTAGCAGAGAAAAAAGCTTGATCCAAAATTTGTTTGCTTTATAAAAATGGATTAGCAGTCAAAATCTTATATAATGTGTATTACAATTGACTGGTGTTCTGCTATTCTTGCTGAAAACACAAGTTGACATACAATTTTTACTATTAACCCATTTTTATAAAGCAAACACATTTTGGATTAAGGAAATTTTTCTAATAATATCTAATACTTATTATATACTTATTTTCTTATAATATCTAATAATTTCTAATACTTATCAACATTTGTTGTCACTACCATGAAATGTCAACATTTTACAGTGCATGTAAAGTCGTACGCGGCCCTCGACCCCCTTCCTACGCTTTGTAGAACCGTGAAAATGTTGACAACTTTGGACGACGCCTAACTATAACAACAAATTTTAGGATTCAGATTTCATGATTTTGACAGATTTTACCTCTTTTCGAGAGCCTTTGGCTTTGAGCGCCTCCAACCTCGCGATGTGATCGTCAGATGCCTGGACCCAACCCCTCTCTATGTCGTTAACAACCTGTTGGGGAAGGGGGGTGAGGGTGGAGGAGGGGGAGGGGGAGGGGTGGAGCCATTTAAAGTGCTCTTAATTAAGATTTAATGACAGAAAACATGACTGGAAAACATTTAAAAACAGGAACAGCAGCATTACATAACTAAAGAATAATGTTGATAAACTGCCTTGTAGAAATTTCAGCCACATAGATGCAGTAATACTTCAGAAAACCTGAAAAATCCAGGCATGGTTTTTGTGTTGAACGAATGGTAAAAAAAAATTTCTGCACACAATTTTTAAAAACAATATTTTATTTTACACGGCGAATAAAATCACGCGGTGTTTGTTACCATTGCTATCAAAACTTTTAGTCAGATTTTTCTTGTCAACTCGTGAAGGGTAACTGCAAATGATGTATTGGGGTTTTGAGCCTATTTCAACTTATATTTCAAACGTGGTCAGAGGCTGTAGAAGTCACAAATTCTTTAGAGAATTTAAGAGTTTTGACTTAAATTTTTAAAAGATTCTTGTTACCTGAACGAAGAGAAGCTGTAGTCCAGTATTGTCCTTGATAAGGTCATCATCGTACATCGAGTCCCAGTAACTACAACAGCAAAACAGATTGAACATGAGATTCGAACCATGCAGAGACCTCTGAAACAGAGGTACAGTGGTAAACTCCCTCAGGTTTTCCCCAAGACCTCTGACTCTCTGGCCAGATGCTCTACCAGCTGAGCTATGAGGCACAGTGGTATACCCCCTCAGGTTTCCCCCAAGACCTCTGACTCACTGGGCAGATGCTCTACCAGCTGAGCTATGAGGCACAGTGCTATACTCCCTCAGGCTTTCCCCAAGACCTCTGACACAGCAGGCAGATGCTCTACCAGCTGAGCTTTGAGGCACAGTGGTATACTCACTCAGGTTTCCACCAAAACCTCTAACACACCGGGCAGATGCTCTACCAGCTGAGTATACTCCCTCAGGTTTCCCCCAAAACCTCCGACACACCGGGCAGATACTCTACCAGCCGAGCTATGAGGCACAGTGGTATACTCCCTCAGAACCCAAGCTAAGGAATCACAGACTTACTTCTTTCTGAGAACAATTTTGTGAGTGCCGACTGCCGAATTCAGAGAAATGAAAGGAGATTCAAAATCTTGCAACCTCCGGACAACTGCAAAGTGAAGACAAGAAGGAGAACAAAAATTCTGTTTTGATCAAGAATTGACATTCTGAGAATATTCCATGTAGTTCATATCTTGGAAACTGAAGTAGGCGGCCAAGAAAGTACATGCACCACTAGAAAACAAGAATTGTGGTTAAAGATTGGAAGACTTTTAAAAACAGGAACAGCATTACATAACTGAAGAATAATGTTGATAAACTGCCTTGTAGAAATTTCAGCCACATACAGTGTAGATGCAGTAATACTTCAGAAAACCTTTAAAAATTCATGCATGGCTTTTGTGTATAAATTTTATAAAAAACACCTTCAGATGGCAATTGCTTCCACGAAGGTACCATTTTACAAGGAAAAACATAATGTGGTGTTTGTTACCATTGCTATCAACACTTTTAGTAGTTTTTTTGTTGGTAACTAGAAATAATGCGTTAAAGGCAGAGGCTCGTCAATGCGCGCGAGGCAAAATTTGTGCCACGAAATACGCAGCTCAATAGCAAAGGCATGGAGCTGCGTAATTCATGGCACGATTTTGACGCTCGCGCATTGCTGACGAGCCTGTGCCTTTAAAGGCAGAGGCTCGTCAACGCACGCGCGAGGCCAAATTTGTGCCACGAAATACGCAGCTCCGTAGCAAAAGCATGGAGCTGCATAATTCGTGGCACGAATTTGGCCTCGCGTGCGCATTGACGAGCCTCTGCCTTTAACTCACTTGTTCCTCTCTCGTCGTCTTCGTCTTTCTTGACGAGAAAAAGGGCAAAATAGAAGACATACTCTGACTTGAGGCCCAACTCGGACGCTACAGTCTGTTGAGGAAAAAAATGAATCATAAACGTTATTAAAGAAGCTTTTTCAGATTTTTCCAGAAAATGGATTTTGTTTTAACCTAACAATCATATAACATACCTCCCCAAAATACTATCCATGGGGAGAAAACAGGAAATTTGCAATCTCCAATTTGGATGTGGAAGCAAAAAGGTTGGTGTAATCACTGCACTGCTTTATGGAACGGATAAATTAGTTTACAAAACATTGGTGTTTTTTACGATATCTTTGAAAATATACGTATTGAGAACGCGAAATTTCAAAATGGTAATGAGAAAAATATGACAAATGATGTGGTATCAAAATCTCAACACCCATGGGAAAAATGGGAGGTTCAAAAATGTGATCTGGACACGATCCTTTAAACAAAGACACCTATTGAGTGAATTTTTGAAAAATGGTGATTGAAAATCAAGAATTTTCACAGCAGAATGATTGCTTACTTCTAGAACATCATCCGTTTGGTCCATTGACATGATGTTAGCAGTTATCTTGTGTCCATTCATTAGATAGACGTCCAGTTTGGCTTCCACCGGCGTTTCTCGACGTGTCTCCTTCAATGCGCTAAGCAGGAAACCATTAAACAGATCACTGCTGCATATCTTCTGGTCTTGGCTTACTGCGAATGGTAAAAGTTAGACAATGTTACTTAAGAAAACAATTTTGATTGGCTAAACAATCCAAAACGGTTCTGGTTATCATGGGAAAAAACTAATTTATCCAGCCCTTGACATTAACCAAGGCCAATGGCCTCATGCCCTGCTGAGTTGGCCCCGATGCCCCTTAAAGATATACACTTTCTCACCGGTTTACACTGGTCCCGAGCTCAGGATCAAGATTGATCCCCTGATAAGAATGTGTCAGTGTTAACCGCAATGATCCTGAGTGCCGCGTTTACATTCTGTAGTTGATCTCGAGCACGGTGCCAGAAGTTGCAGTCAAAGGTCATGCTCTGCGTGCGCGTGTACTTATCAATGTGTGTATGGGTTGTGCATGTACAGTGTACAAGGCCACTTAAATTTCGCTGGATTTTCCCAGCTACAGTTGTGGAGCAGATGCGGCAGGATGCAGTAAAGATTAATTGCTTATCTAACCGTAAACTGATCCTGAGCTCGGGATCGAACCCTCCACCAATGCGAGACCAAAATCTCGGGGTCTGATCCGGGGCCAATTTGGTCCCGAGAGCAATTACACTCAGTTTCTGATCCAGGGCTGATCCCGAGCTCGGTGTTCGACCCCGAGCTCGGGATCAAGTGTAAACAGGGTATTAGGGACATGATTGAATCGTCCTTCTGCATGAATTGGGTTTATTTCTTACCAAACTGGACATATTTCTCCAATTTTTGTCTCCTTTCGTCAGTTTGCGATAGTGTCAACGGCAGAAGTTTCTTGGGAGGAAACTTGAAGGTTCCCAAGAAGTCGGTACCAAACTCTTTCTTGACTTGTTCGTGGAAGTCATGAAGCTGAGAGAAGCGCAAGGAGCAATGGAAGACGCCGTTTACATGCAGGTTGTAACTCTGTGAAAGAAAACCATCAAAACGTACAAATTATTTTTCAGTTTATTCACTTTTGTGAATGTGATCTAAATTAATGTTTCTTCTGTTGTTCCAAAGGTAGCTGGTAAGAATTGAGAAGTTTTCTTAAAATGACTTACATGTAACAAGAATCAGTGAGTGCAGAAAAACCTTAATTTAGGAATGGGAAAAATTACAATTTTCTGGGAAAACACTTGTTCACCCAGTCTCATGTTTTGTATGTAAGTTTGAAGCCATGATCAACTTCTCAATTCTTTGTGCACTATTGTGATGTGTGCCATAAATCCAAATTGTTTACAAGCCCCTTGTCAGCACCTCCCCCCCACACTTCCCTAATCCCATTTTCATTAATCCTATCAAACCTGTTTATTGACATCTGCTTAATCCTATTAATATAATAGCCTTTCTCTCTGCTATAAGCATTAACACATGATTACCAGCTCTCAATTAAGCCTGCACTATGGGCTTATGCAATTTTTTGTTGGTATTTTTTTAGTTTATGTCACAACTGGAATTTGTCGAAAGTAATTATTGGAATCGATAGCTTGGATGATACTTACTTGGATGAATACTTACATACATTTCCATCGCAAAGGCTTAGTTTTAGAGAAAAATCACGGAAAAGATATTGCATATGATTGCACGCAAAGCGGCCGGCCAGAAACCAAACGGATCATCCCTATTTCTTCGCGCGCTTCTGTGTGAACATCAAAATGAGAGATACAATGGTATTCAGGAAACAATACCATACACCCTCGCTAGTTAAGACTCCATGCACTAAGTCTATGGAGCACGACATAAAAATCCCAAGTGTTTTCAAAGGAAAACGTGAAATTTTCTCACTGCTAAATTCATGTTTCCTTAACATATTTAAACTTTCTGGGGCATTATCATGTCATACTATAAAGAATTAGTGGCAAACGCGTACGGTATTTATGGGCCTATTTTTAAGGAAATTGTTCAAAGGTTTTCACTCCTAAAGGTAAAACCATTTCCCTTTAAAATATTAACACCTTTAAGTTTAATTAAACATAATTCTTCTCATATTTTCTCAATTTCTACTAAAATAAGACCATCAAATTTGGCCCAAGGTCAAGAACTCACGGTATAACTTGAGCTTCCTTCAGTCACATCCTCCGTGTCTGGGACTGAAAAATGCATGGTTTACTGTCGACTTGCACAGCAGCAGCATGTATGGAGAGAAAATCTCAACGATCTGACAATCGATGACCTCGGTGGAAACGGTGAATAAACCCTTGGTCCGGCCAGGCCGTACGTCTGCGGTAAGACAGCGCTATTTCAGTACTTGTACGGACCGTAAACAAGGGGCGTGAACAGGGTCTGCGAGCTCCAAAGCCCAGCTAGCAGGCTAGCTGGCACTAAACCATGGAGGAAGGAAACATGCACTAACTTATAAAATATATTAAAATAGGGACGAAAATTTGCACAGGCATTACGAAACTGCTAATAGTAATACATCATTTCATGAATTCATAGTGCATGCCGTGGGAAATAAAGTACCTGCTGTAGTTTCCCTTCTTTTAGAAATCGTAACTTTTGTAAATAACTTGACTTTATTATGCAGCACTAGCACTGTGCACTGCTTACTGACTTGACCTTGGTCTAACTTTTGTTTCATTACATTAGACTTCAGGCTACACTTATTTTCATTTTAACTGCATAATTACGATAATTTATACGTAATTTTAAAATGCTATTAAAACTTTAAATACTTAATTTATTACTAAGATTTGCGTCTATTTCAAGAGTTTTAAATTAAAAGTTATTGAGTGAGACCGTGCCGGCCAAAAGATCACGTGATCCGCTGGCATAAATTATGTCTAGTTCCCTGCTCCGTGTTGGTTCGTTTGAACTCAAAATTGACTTGGTGACTACTCCAGTGAAACAACGCGTCATCTGCACCGATCACGTTGAAGAGGTTCACGGTCCAAAGCCAGAAAAAAGTTCATTTTTGATTTTTTTGCGGAACTATTTCGAAACGATACTACATAGATCTGTTATAGGAATTGTCCTTTCATCATGGCCCCAACAACCCAAGCCCAACCAGCTGCCAAGCCGGCGGAAGGTCCCGACGGAGTTAGGGCAATCTTGCTCGGTCCGCCCGGCGCAGGCAAGGGCACCCAGGTAAACCACTCTCCAGGCTAGGCCCCGTCCGCCCGCGGCCGCGCCCTCGGCCCCCATGCCGGACCTTCATTATACCTCCGAGTTTAAATTAAATATCCAGTCACTAAAGATTCACCGTTTTATGGGTAAGAATTAAGAAGTTGGTCGTGAAAATGTTTCTTCTGAATTCCTTTCACTGGTACTGGTTACGTAGCCTAAACTTTAGGCTAAACAAACAAAAAACTAAAATTTAGGAGTAGGCTAGGAATGTAAAATCTTTAAAATAAAAAACTGTTAGAAAATTTTCAGCCAATCTCGTGTTTTGCAAACAAAGTCTGAACTCTGAAGCCATGATGATCAACTTCTCAATTCTTTCCGATCTTTGTTCAAAGTATTCCCTGGAATAAAATGCACGCAAATGAATAATAATAATAATATTTGTAATGCGCACATATCCATATCCACCCGTACTAGGTGTTCAAGGCGCAGAGACCCCAAAAAACAAACAAAATATTGAACTTGTCTCTTGAGTCTGATATTTGCTCAATAGGAGCACTCACCCAAACGTTTAAATATTCCGAACTTCCGAAGAGTACGCATCGATCCGATGTCGGGGGAAACTACCATACACGTTTGCCAGTTGAGACTCCATGGACTAAGTCTATGGAGCATGACATAAGAATCTTAAAGGGCCCCTTATTTGGGATTTTTATCAATGAAATCTATGCTATAAATCCAAATATACTCAGTTACATTCATAAAAATCCCATTTGGAGCTTGTTTGGGGGGTTAAAACATAGGTTTTTAGTTTTTATGCTAATGAAAATATGCATATTCATGACCAAGGTCACGATGTCACAAGAGGCAAACACAGGAAAATTGAACTGTGCACAAAAGATTCCACTTTTTTCTAAAACTTCCTGGAACTTTAGTTATCCACGAGTGTTTGAGTTTGTTCTACATGTTTCCTGTTGTAAGCCTTGACGAAACTGGGGGTAGAAACTGCAGCAATTTGCCACAAGTCCAACTTGAAATCTTATGTTTTTTCTTAACTTTTCCCTTCTGTCTTCCTTACGTGATGCACACTCTGTCTGTGGTTTATTGCAAGGAAATCTTCAAAGTTGAAAAAGGCTATCTTTTATTAATTTTACATCCAAACGAACAATAGCATGTCTTGCTGAACAAGTAATCCATCATATGAAGCAAAGATTAGGCAAAAAGTTGTTTAGCATGTCACAGGCCCTTTAAGTGTTTTCAAAGAAAAATTTGATATTTTCTCATTGCTAAAATCATGGGGAAAAGTGTTGACTCTCCGTGTGATAAAATACAAGGCAGTTTGCTTCAAAATCAAATGTCCGCATGCGCAAAAGTGGTGGCCAAGTACGAGAGGTCAATGCGAGGGCTTTGTTCGAGCGTGTACTCCACGTGTTAACACCACTCAGGTCAGTGAGAGAGAATTGTACGCTCGAACGCAGCCTGTTGACCTCTCCGCTCTCGCGCAAACTCGGGCCAGTCTTTCTTTAATCACGACTTTCACCTGATAAGGTTGTCTTCTGTCTGGCAGTAGCTGCCTTTTGACCTGTGTACATTTACACCATATTTTGGTATAAATAATTGTATCGGCTCAAGTTGCATGCCCTTAGCGCAAGCCTAATTTCTGACCGATTGTGTTTGTAGCTGAAATTATGGATGAGGCTGCCGTAAGATACATGGTTTGAGTTCTTGTCCTTATTAATATTGGTATTTTTTCCGTATACATTGAACAAAGATTTGAAGAAAATTACCTCCCGGAATCAACAGATAATCTAATTTTAAGATATACTTCCCACTTGCACTTCTGTCGCAAATGTTGCTTTTCTGTAGAAAAATCAAATTTTCTCCTTCAAAAATTGCATTCAGTTAGTGCACAAGACCGCTCGCGCATTACTTTATGCAGTAATTTTATCATTTATTTATCTCAGAAATGCAACATTTGCGACGCAAGTGGGAAGTATATCTTAAAATCGGATAATCTGTTGATTCCAGGAGGTAATTTCATTCAAATCTTTGTTCAATGTATAAGGGAAAAATACCTTAATATTTTTATAACATTTCGAGTTATATAATTTACAAGTATTATATCAATGATATTTTATAACCATCTTTCAAATTCAAGAAATAATTTGAAGGAACAAAATTTAGTCAGTGACTTCAAAAAATTCAAAGCAAAACTACATATGTCCACATGTACACCATATTATTCCGTTAGGCTTATGAACATGCACGGTCTAACACGCATAAAACCTACTAGCAGTCGTACAGTACTGCTATTCATATTTATAGCAATTATGAATTTGTAGCAATAGGCCTTCCATACACATTCTGGCCAAGTGCTTTGAATACTCTGCATAACTGTAATTCATATGAACTACATGTCCGGCCAGATGCACAATGCATTTATGTATACATGTAGCTATTTGGCAGACCTGTGCAGTGTGCACGGCCAATACAGTGCAGATAGGAAACAGTATTTTGTCAGTTATTGGCTCATGATACAATGGCTGCAGCGATTAAAGGAGATGTTTTGCATGAACCATCAGAGGAGGGTGAGGTGGAGTCACCACTTTCCCCGCCTGCTGAAGGGCGGGGCATCAGGGGTATCCTGCTTGGGCCCCCAGGTGCTGGGAAGGGCGTGCAGGTAGGCTAGGCGTGTCTAGTTGGATCCCACGCATACAGTACACAGAGAAATTTCAAAGGTATGAATTCCGTTTACTGGTTGCCACTGACATGCTGTGTGTTAAGTCTATGGAACACGGCAGAAAAAGTTTAATTATTTCCAGGAAAATCGTTGAATGTTTTCCACTCCTAAATTCACTTCCCTTTAAAATATTAACAGATTTTAACACATTGTAAGGAGAATAAGTGGCGATCAGTAAACATAATTCTTTCCATTTGAAATTGTCATCGAAATTGAGGGTTTGTATTTTATTTTGTGATAAAATTTGCGAATAAAAAAGACGTGACACGTAATACTAGTGCTAATTTAACGTCCAAACTTGGGATGAGAGAAATCGTAATGTGCCTTATGAGGGAGTATACCAACTGTTCGAGTTGCTTACACCGTGTAACGGGGGGGTTTACACCGGGGGAAGCCTCCAGAAGATGCAAAACGAACGACACAGGGTTTCGCTTGGAATTCTGGGAGCACAGCTCAAAGGTTGTTGCCAGGCGGGGCTTTATAAACACTTATCGTTTGACCCACAATGAAAAATGAAGCCGACGCCACTCAGAATTAGTTTCCCTAAAAGTACCGCAATAAACTGTCAATACCCACAGACATCTACTGATTAAGCAAAATGTATTTACAGATCTTTTCTCTCAAATTTTGTGTCATAAATCTGTTTTTTTCTTCGTACTCACGTTGCGATTGCAAACTGTCCGCCATGTTTTACTACTCGCGGTTACCAAGTGACGTCTTACACCAGAGACCCTGCCGAGAGCTGGGGCAGTAGTGGGTGCCACCGAGGCAGACTCATGTATCACGTTATGGCTAAAAGTCAAAAGAACGCTCCGGTGCAAGTATCTCGAACGCCCCCATTAACAAGGTCTGAATGTGTTTTCTCTGTGTGGACTACAGGGGCCCAAGTTAGCTGATCGTTTCTGCGTGTGTCACCTCGCAACGGGGGACATGCTTCGCGCCGTTATCGCGTCGGGCTCCGAGTTGGGCAAGGAAGTGAAGAAGGTTATAGACAGCGGAGCTTTGGTCGGCGACGAGCTCGTAGTCAAAATGATCGACAGTAAATTGGACACTCCGGAATGCCATAATGGGTTTCTGTTGGACGGATTCCCAAGGACGGTCGTACAAGCCCAAATGGTATGAATTCTTGGTGTTTCAACAAAGTGGTTAACTCAGGCATGCAACTGTGTCATTAAAAAAAAGAGGAAAATTCAAAAAATATCCAACTTTGTACAGTGTTTTTTTATTTTCAATGGGACAGATGAGGATCAGTTGCATGCTTTTAACTTTGACCCTTTTCTCATCAGGAAAGTAGATAAACGTGGCATCTGATTTTAACCCATAGTTCTCAAAGTGCCCAAAATTACTCTATATGTTCAACTCGGTGAAATTCAAGTTTCTGCAAACACACCCTCAATTGATAGGCATGTACTCATAGCTTGACTCATCCTCTTTCAAATATTGTGTTCAGTAAGGGTGGCTACTATTGGATAACTCTGGTTATTAATCTTGACAAGTAACAATTCTAAACATTGCCAAAAAGCTCAGAGGAGTACATGTAGTAAGACACACTACTGGTTACCAGTGAGTGCTTATTGGGTTAAACAATCACTGGTAATCTGAAACGCCCATTGCTAAAATGCAGGGAAACAGTTCACTGGTTTTAGTGGAGAGCCACTTTGGCAACACAGAAAAGGATGACGTTTTCACTTTTGTACTCTATCGCTTTATTATTTTTTCACCTATAGACCGTATCGAATAGCCACCATTTTGTGGGGCAGTTTCTTTGTTCCTTGAGGACATGCATGGTTGCACATATTGTGCTTCCATTGTTGAATGGTTTAAGTAACAAAAGGTGCCCCACGAAATGTGTCTGTCATGCAGATACAATTGTCATATACAAAATCATTCAAGCGGAATGCATACCCTCAATAAAATATCTGCGTACACCCCACGATATCCCTAACTTATTGTGTGTTGTGTATTTTTGAATTTTCTGTCAAGCTTGACAACCTTCTCGATACAAGGAAACAACAGTTGGACTCGGTGGTCGAGTTTAGCATAGATGATTCACTTCTTATCAAGCGGATTTGCGGTCGTTTAATCCATCGAGCGAGTGGACGGAGCTATCATGAGGAATTCAACCCACCTAAAGTGCCTATGAAAGATGACGTAAGTTTCTTAAGAAATTATGGATTTTTTGATGGAATTTACTGCAGTTGTGCAAGCTTAGAATATTTAAATTCACACGTTGTTGGTATTTCAGATATTGCTGGCCCAGTATTAAAAAGACCCCGTTCTCACTAGAGAAATCGCTTCGACAAAGATTAATCGAAGCTGTGGGATGCCACTACGCCTGGTTGTACATCGAGCATCTGACGTGCGGTGCGTAAAAAAAACGCTTGCTAGGCGCTTGTGCAACCAGGCCTGCCAAATCGCTTTGTCAGACAAAGCATTTTTTTCTAGTGAGAACGGGGTCATATAGATCCAAAACAACCACTGCAAGAGAATTTACGCCATAGCCATATTTTTATTACTGCAGGTTACCGGTGAACCGCTCATCAAACGTTCTGATGATAACGAACAGACGCTGGTATCCCGTTTGGCAACCTATCAAAAGCAGACGGCGCCACTGATCGAGTACTATAACAAGAAAAGTATTCTAGACAAAGTCGATGCGTCAAAAGATCCAAATTCGGTCTTCGCAACTATTCAAGCCATCTTCACGAAAGCGACTTCAAAAGATAAAGTTATGTTCTTATAACTTAAACCACATATTTGTCTGTAATAATCTCAAGTACTGCAGTTAGTGGTGAAAGGGGTACAATAATTTAAAATACCTTACATAAATTGACATAATTTTGCAATATCAGAAATTTCTGGTTTGTAAACCGCAAATTTTATTTTCTTAAATGGAAGGTTGTAATACCTAGTGCACATGTAAATAAACTCTTCCTCCAAAAAGAAAAATGTCTTCAAATATAAATTCTTGATCAGAAGTTTGCGGAATTTGTGGATAGCAAGGCATTGATCGACCAATCACTTCAAAGATTTTTCTTAAGTGATTCCCACAGCAATGAAATGTGACATTTTGTTTGGTTTTAAACCTGCATGGGATGACCTCTGGGGCCACGCATCTCTTAAAACATGCAGAAGCTCAGGTAGGCACTTCAGGCGAAGTGGTTGAGTAAAATTTACATTTACCCTGTCAGCAAAGATAACTACATTAAAATGTTTGAACCATTTTCCCAAAACAATAGACGTTTTTGCGATATCTTAATGTTTAGACCTAATTATCATAGCGATCAACGACATACTTTTACTCCGAGTTGGTATTCTTTCATTGTAGTGACTCTTAATTACACGGAAGAAAGCATTTTGCCACAGTTGTGTACAATTTAAATTACCTATAAGCGACAAGAAATTACTACAGTAAAATCCGGCCAAGTCGACATCGTACAAGTTGGCAAAATGCCTAAGTCCCGATTGTCTTAAATGTATTTCCATTTCTAATTCAGCATTTGTAAGTCGCCATGTTATTCTCAGTCCATTTCAACAAAATGCAATACAAAATCCTTTGTGTAAGTCGGTACTTAAAAAAAACAATCACTCAATGGCATCTATTTCCTTCCTTGTGGTTTTCAAGAAGTGTCGAGTGAAAAGGCAAACACTGCTTAACTGACGTCTGTTTATTGGCACGCACTGACCATGGTCGCCAGTGTAACAAAATACCAGTACATACCGGTAAATGTGCGCAATCAAAGGGGGGTTTCCCCACTCGCATCATGAGCACCTCAATACCAGTATGCCCTCTAGGCCTGCACGCATGCGCACTATTTTGGGGGTCGTCATTCATTTTACATGTATAACTTCGAACGTTGCTCGCGCACGCGTATAATGAGTAACACTACATGTGTTAAAAATCACGATGGTGATATAAATCAAGGATTTCTTTGCTGGAATCAACCCAAGAAACAAGGAGATTAAACCAAGGTAAATCGAAGCCTCCATGGTGCAATGAAGCATTCGCGTAAGTCGGCACAATGTTCGGGTCCCGACTTAGCCGGAGTTTACTGTATTTACCACTGGTGATATTTGAAGTGTAATCTTTTCTGAAATATTTTCAGATTTAGTTGAAAATTACTTTAAAGGAGTGTGACCAGATCACTTTTTTTACCCATAACTCCCCGGGACTTACCTTATGGGTCATGAGATTTTTATATCATAACATCCGTTATATTTTTCTGATTACAAAACTGAAACTCCCGCGCTTCTAGGCCGCATATTTCCGAGGATATCGTCGAAAATCCACCGATTATTTGTAAACTAATTTTCCAGTACCAACGTTTATCCGCTGAAAGCATACTCGATAGTTTTGTTCAATTTTTTACTGGAAATTGCGAATGTTTTCGGGTTTTTGGGACATGGGAGGTGTGTATGGGAGTTACTTGATAATATTGGTAAGTTACATCGAAAACTATTTTCCAGAAACTCTGGTCACGCTCCTTTAACTCGCACAATTTAAAACTAAAAGTAAATTTTATATCTAAAGCTTTTCATAGATGTCAAGAATTATCAACAAATTTAATTGTTTTATTGAACTGATTTCGTTCTGCAAGCTGTCCATGGATTTTTGTTTTCATTCTTCAAAGTTGAAGTGGTCAGTATTCCTTTGCAGATGTTGACCGGTTTGTTGACAAAATGTCTTTAACTTTCTACATTTTTGACCCTGAGTACGACTGGCACCGACGTACATGGCAACATGCCAATTTCCGTGATCACCATAGAGATAACGTCGGGTGGCGTGACGTCATAAACCAAGTTGAGTAGCGTTAATGATTGGATGTCCCTCCAGTTGCTAAGATACTCGGTCGGTTTGCCGATCTTAACGAGATCGTCAGGGTCGCCTCAGGAATGGAAAAGACAAAAGACACTAAGAGAAAGTTTGATTCATGACATCATCCTTGCAATACACATGCGCTCAAGTGTCAACTGGCTCTGTGCAAAATGCTGCAGCAACTCGGGTATAACAGGCACGGATTCAGAGGGGGAGGTTTGGGGGTGAAACCACCCCCCAAATTGAAACAAAAATCGGGGAAAAAGGGGGCACCAACCCCGCTCCCCAACTCCCACCCCCTTCTTTAGCAACACGGAGCAAGTTCGGGCGGGCGACTATAGTTAACTGCACTAACCTACCCCCGGAGCTTGGTTCCTCAAGTCAGACTAGCTAGTCAAACCACGCAGCGTTCGGGTAACATCTAGGAGCAAGTTCGGGTGGGCGACTATAGTTAACTGCACTAACCTACCCCCGGAGCTTGGTTCCTCAAGTCAGACTAGCTAGTCAAACCACGCAGCGTTCGGGTAACATCTAGGAGAAAGTTCGGGCGGGCGACTATAGTTATAGACTAAAAAATAGGATGTAGATGCCACCCGAACGCTGCGTGGTTTGACTAGCTAGTCTGACTAGAGGAACCAAGCCCCGGGGGTAGGTTAGTCTAGTCAGACTAGCTAGTCAAACCACGCATGCTGCGCACGCTCCATATCATAGAGTTGTATGCTCCGTAACGACAATGGTCTAGTTAACTATAGTCTCCCGCCCGAACTTGCTCATGGACTCGTGCTTAGAACATTTTCGTTTCAGAACCTGATTACGTTTAATATGCAGCTGTATTTTTCCAACAAAAATGGCTTCTGTGAGAGTGATACATTACTTACCCAATTCATTGGAGACAAAGCTGTCCGTCTGCACGCGCTCACTAAACTTGTACGTCTCGCAACACACCAGCACTGGAACGTTATACGCTTTGGCGACCATTGCGATAACGGAGGAGCCAACCCTTGACATTACGTAACCATTGGCCAAAAGAGCGTGGGCACCAAGGAACACTTTGGATACCTGCAACAAACCAAGAAATACTCTTAGGGGCCTTCCAAAAGTTGCCAAAATGTTCACGGTTCTACAAAGCGTTGGAAGAGGGGAGGGCGGTAAACTAATTTATCCAGTTACTTAATTCTTTTACTACGGAATTTTGTTAAGGTTTGTGACGTAATTAATTGAAGACCACTTGCTGGCAGCGGCTCTCCGTCCGGAAGTAGACATTTCTCGAGCCGCTGAGAAAGACCATGTATCATTTGCAAGATAAAACGTTTCACAGATTTGTGGAATAAGAGTGTAACGTAACTAAGGAAGAATGTTGATAAACTACCCTGAAGAAATTTTAGCTACATAGATGCATCAATGCTTCAGAAAATCTATATATAGATTTTGTGTACAAGTAAATGGTAAATTTTAGAAAACCACCTTCGGTTGTTAATTTCCAACACGAAATACAATTTTGGACGGAAATAAATTAATGTGGTGTTTGTTACCGCTGTTATCAACACTTTGAGTAAGGTTTTTCTTGTCAACTCATGAAAAACAAAATTGGGTCATTGCAAATGATACAATGGGCCTTTAAGTAATTAGGATCACCATTAATTACGTATGTACCTCGGGCATTATGTAAGAAACCGAACAGATGAGAATGTACGTGCATTTGATGCCATGTTTCATGAGTCGACGCACGGCTTCAATTCCTTCCATCTTGGGTCGACTATCGACAACGATGACGCGAAACTTCTTCCTCGCTTTGTGAGCGTCGCAGAGAACTTGCCGAATCAAGGAGGAACTGATAATTATAAATCAACAGGAGTTTTTTTAACCAGTTCAAGAAATCAACGGCTGATCCAGGATCATTAAAATGGAGAATAGTACCCAGCTACTGCCCAGAATGTCCATTCTATTTTGCAACTGATGTTTCCGGCAACTGGAAGCAACTCCTGGGAGCAACTGATCAGTTGCTTAAAAAGGTTGACGTACGCGCACTGGCAACTACTGGCAACTGGAAAAATCCCAGTTGCTGTGAGTTGCTCATGTTCTACTTTCTGGCAAGAATGTCCATTCTATGGTTGTGACGACTCTGACTCGAGTCGATTCGAGTCCCGATTTTTACTGATTTGACTTTACTTGAACCACAAATGACTTGACTTGAGACTTAAACCTCAAATGACTTGATTTGACTCGGATTTCTCAAAGCATTGCTACATACCATGTGTATATAAGAATGACGTCTCCATCATTAATCTTCTTAATAGCATCTTTGGAGATTGCTTCGGCAGCTAGTCGAATATTCTTCACATACAAGTCAATGCATTCATACAAATCAGCCTTGGCCTGAAAACAACATTAATAATCAGTCAACATTTTAGTTTTTGTCTTAAATTTGTTCAAATATATTTAGTTGAAGGTAGTATACATGATTGGTTTCATCCCCTTGTGTGATTGAAGGTATGGATGATTAAAACCAACCTGAGCAAAAACCAGCTCCGTACTTCGTCTAACTTTTGAGAAAACAGTCAAAGAAGGGTTTGCAGTCACTTCGACCCAAAACCACTTTGTCCTGAACCACTTCGGGGTGAAGTGGCATTTGGGCGAGGTAGTGTCTGGACGAAGTGGTTTTGGGGCGAAATGGCCTTTGGGTGAAGTGCTTCAGGGCGAAGTGGTCCAGGGCGAGGTGGTTTAAGGGCGAAATTAATTTACATCTCACGAGACGAAAAATAATTGTTTTGCTAATTTCTCAAAGACTATAGCACTTCAGACAAAACCATTTCAGTGGAAATTTTCTACAGTCATCATGTTTATATTGTGTAAGTTATGTGTAAATCTGTGAACATTTCTGATTCCTTGAGATACCAATCATGTATGCTACCTTTAAGGTCATTTCTTTCCGTGAGGATTTTTTAGAATAGCGGAGGCAGTGTTTCACAACTAGAATACATAAGCACTGAGTTAGTAAAATCCGGCGGGCTTTGACATTAACTAAGGCCACCAAGGCCAATGGCCTCATGCCCTGCTGAGTTGGCCCTGATGCCCCTTCAATATATACACTTTCTGAGGCCAACTAGGCCAACTTGGCCAGCATGCCCTATCCCAGGCCTTGACATTAACCAAGGCCACTGAGGCCAATGGCCTCATGCCCTGCTGAGTTGGCCCCGATGCCCCTTCAAGATATACACTTTCAATGGCAGGACGAATGAAGTAACATGCTAACGGGCCGTCTAAGGTTGTCAACATTTTTACAGTTCTACGGGGGTATTATTTTTCAAGACTCCCTCCCCCCGAAATACTACTTATCAACATTTTTTGTCACTACCATGAAATATCAACATTTTACAGTGCACGTAAAGTCCTACGCGGCCCTTGACCGTCCTCCCTACGCTTTGTAGAACCATGAAAATGTTGACAATTTTGGACTGCCCCTAAAAACATTTTATTTCATTTTATTTATTTATTTATTTATATTTATTTTTTGATGCGAGACCCACCTTTATGTCCGTCATGTCCCGCGGTATATGGCTGATTTGTTGCTTGAGGTATTTTATTGCGTTCCCCATGCTGACCGACTTTGGCCGACAAACGTTCAGAAAACTGACAAAACAAAAAAGACAAAAAGTCAGCTTCATTTATTTCAAAACATGGAATTAAACCACTGTGGCTACATACTTAACACGAGAAATTGTGACATTGTACATCGCAAATCAGAAAAAGGCTAAGAGCCAACTCAGTTTGCAGCGGTATTCCACAGTCAAAGAACGAGAAATGAGATTTTGTTTGCAATTTTTAACATCACATGCGGCATGATCAGTGTTTAAATAACAATGACCCCGTTCATTCGATGAAGCAAATTTGTAATGAGAACACTCCCTTCGTTCGACGAAGCAATTTGGCAGGCCTGGTTGCACAAGCGCGTTGTGTCAAGCGCCCAGCAAGTGTTGTTTTTGACGCGCCACTGGAAAACCAAAGCGCGTCTAGACGCCCATGTACGACCTCCCACAGCTTCATTCGATCTTTGTTAGCGGTCGCTTATAATGTGTACGGTATCACTCTTCGTTCGATCTTTGTTTGATCTTTGATATGTGAATGCACGCTTCATTAACTAACAATGATTAAATAATCTTCGTCGAATGAAGCGATTTCTCTAGAACGGGGTCAAAGTCGCCGTCGTTGAAGACACAAAAACATGCCTGTGGTTATCACAGACTCTGAATGCTAAACATGGCTGTGTGAGATATACTAGGAAGGTGTCGGTCGCACACGGTCAGGCAAAACGACAACTTGTACTGTATTTTGCATCATTGGTATGTGCGTTTTTGTGGCGTTTTCACAAATCTTTTCAGTGTAGTTTTGTTGTCAACACTGATAGCGACGCTTCCACACCTTGGTGAAAAACAGACAGCGCAACGATTTTGGGGCTTGGCATGAGTTCCGTTCACTGGTCGCCACTGACGCTGTGTGTTAAGTCTATAAAACATAACTCCAAATATAACTTCCCTTTAAAAAATTAACACTTTTTAGCCGTGATTATTAAGTCATTATAAGGAGAGTAAGTGGGGACCAATAAATGGAATTCTTTCCAAATTTCTTGCTACGTTCTCACAAAAACTCTTACAAAAAATCCTTATAGAATTGACTAAAAATTGCATTTTTGTTTAACACATCAAGACAGAGCAAGGATGTCACGATTACCTGATGTACGGCTTAATCTTGCTCTCAAGGTCTCGTGATAATTCTTTCTGAGGCGGCGTGGAGTAATCCGCAATGACTTGTTTGAAAGCATGCAGCATCGCTATGCACCTGTGAGGAATGGTTATCAATCAATCATTGAAAACGAATTGAGGGCCTGCCAGACAATCTGGGCTTTCCCTGGAAAATCTGGGTCAAGAGGTAACCAGGGCTTAAAGGTGGACTCCGCGATGAGTTGATTGAAAGCATGCAGCATCGCTATGCACCTGTCAAGAATTGTTATCAATCAATCATTGGAAACAACATGAGGGCCTGCCAGACAATCTGGGCTTGCCCTGGAAAATCTGGGTCAGGTTTAACCAAGGCTTAAAGGTGCACTCATCTTTTTGTTTTTGTTTTGTTTTTTGTCTGAAAAAGGGACTTTTGGAGTTTGGAATCTTTGGCTGAAAACTTAAGTCATTAAAACATTTTGAAAACAAAAATTGGGGCAAGCCGGGCAGGAGTTCGGGTCGTATCTTAATTGATCTCTGGGAGGGGTGGTTATCTCATTGAAGGGTTTATCCCTCTGTAGGGCTTGCTAAGCTCACATGAGAGCCAATCCTAATCATTGAGGAACAACTGCAATACCGTGTTTTGAGACCACAAGTTGGCTTCATAGCTCAATAGGTAGGGTATCTGCACGTTAAGCAGAAGGTCTGCGGTTCGAATCCCGGTGGAGCCAAATTGGTTTTTCACTGCATCCAGATTTCCCAAACTCACGGACATTTGTCCACATTTGTATCGAATTAATTCACCCCGGCGGTCCCCAGGGGTGTTATGGCCGAGCGGTCTAGTGCGTCGAACTTAAGTTCCTGTGCTAGTACTAGAATGTAGGTTCGATTCCTGGCCGTGACGGGTTGTGACACCTGTGCCTTTGAGCAAGGCACTCAACCACACTTGCTCCCATTCCTGTAATTGGCGGTCCCTCCGCTGTTGTTTGTGGTATATAAATAAATAAATAAATAAATTATACCTGAAAGTTACCTATTCATAAAATTAAAAGACGAACACCAAATACCTTGCATTGGCACCACATATAATTCCCTCAGCGTACTGAAGGCCAAGCCTTACGATGGCCGGATGAATACCACCGCTACCAAAGCTAAGACCTCGTGTGATTGACACCTGTCTCTCGTACTGGTCCAAGTGGGAGAATAGACTGACCTTACGCTCCGACTCGACACGCTGGGGAATCTGTTGGTCAGATACCGAGAAATGTGAAATCAGGCATGGTGTGTGTGCCCTTTGGCAAGGCACTTTGCCATAAGTTGCCCCTCTCCACCCAGGAGTAAATGGGTACCTGCAAGGGTTAAGGCCTTTGAGCGCTTGTGTCAGGCTGCCAGGGCTGCATACTCCCCAGGGGTGCCCAATGACCAGGGTAATGATATTGTAAAGCGCTACGAGTATCCTCCATGGTGTGTGTGCAATTGGGCAAGGTACTTTGCCATAAGTTGCCTCTCTCCACCCAGGAGTAAATAGGTACCTGCAAGGGTTGTAGCCCCCGAGTGCTTGTGTTAGGCTGCCAGGGCTGCATACTCCCCAGGGAGTTGTGCCCAATGACCAGGGTAATGTTGTAAAGCGCCACGAGTATCCCGCAGAATAGATGTGTGCTATATAAGGTGCCATTATTATTTACAAAAGACTTTTTGTTCCACATCACCGTAAGCCTAGCGTACATCGACATTGCAACCGGAAGCAACTCAACTGATCAGTTGCTGTTGATGTGTGCGTAGCGCGCTCATCGACAGCAACTGATTAGTTGCGCAACTAGCGGCAACTGGGAGCATCCAGCCATGTCTACATTTCCAGAGCGCGCACATCGACACAGCAACTCGGTAAAGCCTAGAGTACATTGACCTTGCAACTAAAAGCAACTGTTGCTTGCAGTTGCTGTCGATGTGCGCGCACGTGATCAGATGCAAGCGTGCAACTGACGACAACTAGTTGCAAGTACGCGTACATCGACGCAACTGGGTACAACTAGTTGCCAGAAAGTAGAACATGAGCAACTCCAGTTGCCAGTAGTTGCAAGTGCGCGTACATCGACCTTTTTAAGCAACTGATCAGTTGCTCCCAGTTGCCGTGAGTTGCTTCCAGTTGCCGGAAACACCAGTTGCCACTTGTTGCTTCCAGTTGCAATGTCGATGTACGCTAGGCTTAACTTACTTGATGTTTTTCCAACATCTTTGCTCGTCGTCTTTGTACTTTTGGGTCATCCTGCTGAATATCGTGCGACACGCGAGGGGGCTCTTTCTTGGACAGACTTTGTGCTACGGAGAAAAAAATTTAACAGCAATTCAGAAAATATTAGCGTGGCAAGGTGCGTTTTCCGTAAGGTGCAGGCAATTGATTGCTTTCCGGTGACGTCACCCCTTCCATCCACCATTTTGGTGGGCATTTTTCATGACCCACGTGGCTCGAGTAATAACCGTCAAAAAGAGCAAAAAAAGCGCATTGGTTGCACTTACCTCTGTTGCTTGACCTTGCTTTATGTTGTTGCGCTATGGCTGTTGTGTCGAGAAAGATAAAAACGCATTTCTTCAGGCTAAAAATCGCGATCAACTAAAAGCTCTTTCGTTTTTACAAGCCGAGTGCATGCTCAATAATTTGAACTTATCACAACGCCCGCGGCATCTTCGAATGAAAATACGCTGGTGAGTATTTTTTACGCGTGTTCATGTGCGTCTATTGGCGCGCGCGTGTACGCGCGTGACTGTTGCCCACCACACATTCCCGGATGTTCTACGTCATCGAAAGCAATCAATTGTTAAGAGTAACAATTGTTTTGTTTCGACGGCTTAAAGACAAATTACATGATTGGAAAACTTTTAAGAACGGGAACAACATTACTAACTAAAGCATGATGTTGATAAACTGCCTTGTAGAAATTTCAGCCACATAGATGCAGTAATACTTCAGAAAACCTGAAAAATCCAGGCATGTTTTTTTTGTGTATGAATAAATAGTAAAAAAGTTGTCTGCAGACAACGTTTTTAAAAACCACCTTCAGTTGGCAATTTCTCCCACAAAGGTACCATTTTACAGTAACATTTTTGGTCACTGCAAACTATGGGACTTTAAAGGCAGAATTTTACATGATTGGTAAACTGTTGCAAATGGTTTAATCTTCCCTGTGTGATTGAAGATATGCATGATTAAAACCAACCTGAGCAAAAACCAGCTCCGTACTTCGTCTAACTTTTGAGAAAACAGTCAAAAAAAGCTTTACGGTCACTTCGCCCCAAAACCATTTCGCCCCGAACCACTTCGGCCTGAACCACGGCCTGTGCACGAAGTATTTTGGGGCGAAGTGGCATTCGGACGAAGTGGTGTAAGCACGAAGTGGTTTGGGGGCAAGGTGGCTTCTGTGGCGAAAAGGTTTTGGGGCGAAATGAATTTACGTCTCATGAGACGAAAATTAATTGTTTTACTCATTTCTCAAATACTATATCACTTTAGACAAAACTTTTTCAGGGGAAGTTTACTGCCGTCGTCATGTTTATATTATGTAAGTTAGGTAAAAATCTGTGAACATTTCTGATTTTCGAGATTTTCGACATTAACTTTAAACTTACCAACAACTTCAGTGGCCGATTTGGCGACTCTAGGTTTAGACTGGTTGCCTGTCCCTCCGGCAGGTGTGGCATTTCCTGCTGACGACCCTGATGGCACTCCAGCTGCCTGTTTACTTTTTCTTGCTCTGTCCGCCTCCTTCATAACGGACAAATAGAATATTTTAATTTAATGATTTTTTGTACTGCAACCGAGGATTTCGCAGAAGTGCCCGAGGCACTGTAGCTCGTAAGCCTGAAGAAACCTGTGAAGAGAAGACGATGAAGAAATGCTTAGTTTTAGAGGTGGGAGGAAAACCCAGGCTACACAACTCAGTATAGGGGTTAACCCACAGAATCAAGCAGGGACTGAGAACCCAATCCACATACTGACCCGGACGGGATTCGAACCAGTGCCACAGAGGTGGATGGCCGGGACAGAACTACTATGCCAACGTGATTCCCAGTTAATTGTTTGGGGAATCGAAATCAGGCATCTCACGTTTAACTCCTATAGTTTGCAATTTTTTCGCTACTGCACACACTATTGGGGAAAGTTTTGGGTATTTTTTCCGTATACATTGAACAAAGATTTGAAGGAAATTACCTCCTGGAATCAACAGATAATGTAATTTTAAGATATACTTCCCACTTGCACTTTTGTCGCAAATGTTGCTTTTCTGTAGAAAAATCTAATTTTCTCCTTCAAATATTGTATTAAATTAGTGCACAAGATAACCATTCCTGCGGACACGCAGCGCCCCCTGTTGTCGCACTTACACACGGACCACTCGCGCCGTAATTTTGTGCATTACTTTATGCAGTACAATTTTATCATTTATTTATCTCAGAAATGCAACATTTGCGACAAAAGTGCGAGTGGGAAATTTGATGATCTGTTGATTCCAGGAGGTAATTTCATTCAAATCTTTGTTCAATGTATAAGGAAAAAATACCCAAGTTTGTTTCAGATCAAGATTTGCGCAGATCTAAGGTGCACTCGTGCATCTCGCACAGATCCTGATCGAGACCTGTGATCCTTCTCAAGAGGTGGCTCAGTGCAAAAAGTTTTAAATTTTCGTTGACAACACACAATACAAACAAATTGAGGCTGTATGTTTATTTATGATGAATGTCGTTGGTTAAATTTGATTCAGAAATCTGACAAATAGACCTTAATATGCATGGCGGCCATGACAGAGGGCAGTCACATTGTCACAGTGCGTCATGCACGAGTAGGCACATTGTGGATCTATTGTCACATCATTTAAATATGAAAACCTGTCCTCTGTCATGGCTGCTGTGCACAAGGTATATTGGTAAATAATTCATGTGATTTCAGATTCTGATTTGTTTTCGCACGATGACGCATCTCTGGATTCGGATCTGCGACAAAACAAACACGAAAAGAATTGAGAAGTTGATCATGGCTTCAGGCCTTGTACACAAAAAATTTCAGACAGGCTGAAAAATTTCTGTTGTCTCCTAAGATTTTCCATCAAATCTGCACTTACCGATGCTTGACGAGCCATTTTAAAGAAAAACATTTCTGATCAACTTCTCAACTCTTACAAACATGTCCCAAGTCACCTGTTTAGCACGTCTCTCCGCCCGTAACTCCCCTTTACTTTTCGTAGGTCCTTGTGCACCAGGCGACCCTGCTGTGCCTGCCGGAGACGCCGTCGAGGCACCGATGGGGATCCCAGATGGGGGCTTTCCTTCCCCCTCAGTTCTGGCTTGCTCCTGTAACCGCTTGTCTCGTCTCTCTTTTTTTGATAGTTTTTTGGCCACTTTGTCGCTGGCCTGGGCTAAATCAGACCCTGTGTTTTCCGACTGCTCCATTTTGCGATCAGCACATAGGCTGTAGCCTCAGAGTGGAGCCAAGACAGAAGACTGGTCTTTGTACCTGTATAAATTTGATAAACCAGTGATAGATTATCATTATACACAGCACACCTATCAATTACTGCCCCCTGTCCCCCAACACCCCGATTTTCATGCGCCCTAGAGTGGGGGAAAATGAAATAGGCCTATCAAATTTTCAGCACACCTGGGAGCAAAATATGCCTGTTTTGCCCCCCATGGGTGGGGATTTTGTCACAAAAATGTTGGTCCAGGGCCAGGGGTATTGATTTTCCCGTCTCCTAAATTAGGTGGAGCAGCCAGGGGCGGGGGGGAGGGGAGGGGGGGGGGGGGGGGGGGGGGGGATGGGGATTGATAGGTGCATAACATCTAGCATGATTTATATTTGTGCTGCCAGTGCAGTTTGAAGGAAAAACCCAAAATTTCGAGTGGGTAAAATTTAAGATTTTTGTGAGGAAACACTTCAGCCTGTTATCAAATGTTTTGCACACAAAGTCTACAGTCAGTTACTCAAAGTTATTCATGATCAACTTCTCAATTCTTTCCAAATTGAGAAAAATATGGATTAGGGCCTCGAACCATTTACTAAATTTACACCACACACAGTCGAGAAGTCGATCCTGTACGTGCACATGATGCAGCGCCCTCTGTAGGTACAACCTACGCATATCAGTGATCGGTGCCGCGTTCGGCTCTATCTGGCCAAGTTCGGACGGTCTGTTACGTTCTTACACGGGTTAACTCGTTCTCGCGCCCGAACGACAGCAACACGACCAGAGGACACTGCACTCCGAACAGGATCACACACCACCTATCCAACTAGAACAAGTTTCCTGAACAGACGCTACCGAACTCGAGCGTGCGTCCGCATTGCACTCGGGTCACTTGGCACGAACGATAAAGCTAGTTGTGGAACTTAAAGGAAGGTCACCAAATTTGTTTCCCATAAAATAGATTTCGTTCTAACTTGACAATCAAATAAAATACCTCCCTAAAATATCATCCATGCTATGAGAAGAAAACAGGAATTTATATAGCCATGAGAAAAAAACAGGAATTTTTTTTATCTCCAATTTATAATGTAACCATATAAATAATTTAGTTTGCTAAACTTCAGTGGATTTTTGACGACATCTCTGGAAATATACGGATTGAGATCGCGAAATTTTAAAATGGTAATGAGAAAAATACGACACATGATATGGCATTAAAATATCAACACTCATGGGAAAAATCGGGGCGTCAAAAGTGTTATCTGGATACGCTCCATTTAGATTGGTTCCCGATCCCTATAGATTGGTTCGCTTATTGCAAAAATATAGGAATCGGTAAAGGGAAGCCATGACGGGCAGAATTCTGCCCGTCACGTGGTTAATATTATTTTTATATTTTTAGTAAGTGCGCAGATTTTGCATTGACATTTGTAACTTGGCCGTGCGTGTCGAACATATCCAATTATGTAAATAAAGTACATTGCCTAAAGCAAAGGGCTTGGCCAATTTTTAAATATAAAAAACACAATGCGCACGCGCAAAGACGACCAATTACAGATCAAGATGAAGCGCCCTTTACCTGTCCTTATATTCTCCTGTGTGGAATATGTGGACGGGAACCAGTCTATGAGCGTCTGTATCAATGCTATGGTGTTTTATAGATGACAGACCACGTCGCCTCATGAGAACTTAAGGCGAAGCCGTCGGCAACCCCGCATCGCCTTAATCACAGCTGACCTTATTAAAACTAGAACCATTTTCAGAAAATATGAAAACAAACAAAAGCAACAGGAAATTGAAACATAAAATTTGCCTAAGCTTTCGTACTGGCGTGTCACAAACGGGCCTCAGTACGTTTTTGAACTTTGAACATTCACCGTAGATGAATCCATGATTATCTGGAAATTCCCCGCCGTATCATCACAGTAGGCCTACAGTTTTGCAATAATTTCTCGGAATCGCCATTATTGGCTCAACAGTATAGGCCTAGGTGTTCTACTAAAGCCGGCCTCTCACTTTGCGATTTTTGCTATGAATTTTCCACAATTAAGTACAAGATTACCGTAAATTCAACAATTACCTAAGCGTGAACAATTCGCAACACAAACACTATGAACATCTAACAATGGAAATTGGGCACACACCATTGTTACTAACAATGGGGTTACAATGAACATGTACATGTTCTTGCTCATAGTGAAAATCGCACAGTCAGTATAGGCTTCATGACTCCCTCGCAGAATGCACTTACCATGCAGTTTCCATGCGCCTTCTTTTGAACAAATGTCGCTACAGAGCTGATTGAAACATGGCCACAAATACACGGATAAAAGTTGTAGTTATCGGGAACAGTTCAGTCGGCAAGACAAGGTACTGTATTAAATTTGCAAGTTAGATGGAATGACACGCAATTTAGTTTAGAAAATATACCAGGAGCATCTAGGTATAATAATGTATACTCCATCTCCCACCCCGCGGCCGGGCTCGGCCCTGCCCAAGACTGGGACAACAGGTTACGTTAGGCACGTGTCCATTTTGTTCGCTGGTGCTAGTGACAACCCAGCAAACACAAAACGTCAAAACAAAAACGTTTTGTTAGGTTCTATAAATAGGTGAATTAGGTTTTCGTCTTCAAAAACGTTTAATAAATAATGACGTTTCGAACACGTTTCTTGGATGGTGCAAACGGTACTGTCATAAAACGTGTTTTCCTAGTCTTCCTAAGACCTACAAAAACGTTTAAATGTACTTGTAGGTTTTATATAAGTCGCTTACGTTTTATAAACGTGCATAAAACGTCTCAAAAGTACGTTTTTGCTATGGCGTTCCAAACACGTTTTTAGGACGTCGGAAAAATAACGTCCAAAAAAACATTTTGTTAAACTTCATAAAACGCACTAGGCACTCTCAATTGTGAAACGTTTTATGTATGTTATTATTATGTCCACAGAAACTAAAGAAACGTTCTGAAAACGTTCTAAACATCGCATACTAACGTCTTTAAAACGCCCAAACTGACCACAAAAAATTGTTTTTTCTAACGTGTAGACAACGTTTTATTGTTTGCTTGGGAAATTAAAAACCCTTTTTAATTTTTATTTATTGTGTTTTCTTTGAAGTTTGCTGTCTGTATACATGGATGACAGGTTCCTGTTGCATGTTGCGGCAACTATTGGTAATAATTGCATACATTTAGTTTCCCGGTCATTATCGTTGCACCTTTGTTTTTGGATGAACATTACGCGTTAAAGAAAGTTGTCCCCGTTTGTAGAAGTTTTCCAAAAATAATCTGTCTTTAAAATTCCCTTATATCAGTTTTACATGTAAATAAATTACAGTAATTACATGCAAAGGTGCAAATGTTTGCCCTCGGAGGAAAGCAGAGAGGGGGGGGGGGGGGAGTGTGTGCGTTGTAAATTATAAAAACTACTTTTTTCTCTTACAGGTCAGGATATTAAAATTAAAGACTTGGTCGTTAATCAGAGAAATGTGAGATTGTCAATATGGGTGAGTATAGACGGGGTGACCCGTGACGTCACTTGTTTACATCTAACACGCCCTCTGTTGTTTAACGGCAGGCAAAATAATACAGCTTGGTCTATCCTTTTTATAGCTCCATTGTCTATATGAAACTTCAATTTCAATTCAATTCAATTCAGGTGACATTTATTTCGCACTCTCGATGAAAAAGAAATTAGTCATAAAATCTATAAATTATATCGACTTGGAAAACACAAGCTGTCTTTATTTGGCTAAATAATGTAGCTTATGACACCTGTAAGCAAGTTTAATGATCAAACAAATTTAGAAATATTTTGCTTTGAAAACAAAGCTACGTAGAAAAACATGACTTGCCTATATAAACGAGTGGGCTTTTGTCTCAAATCAACAGAGGGCGCCCCAAATGTAAACACATGTCACATCGTCTAATAGTCTGGTTCCCGGACCAAAAAATTCGATCACTTCAGTCGTTGTACGTGGAATATGTGGAGCGGGAACCAGTCTAATCGTCTAATAGACAGCCGAAGTGTGACGTGTTGCCATGATAATTGGCTCTAAACATCATGGCCGTCGGAAAAAAGTACCATTGCAAAAGCACAGGGACACGGTTCAGTGATTTTTTTTAGTGTAGAGCCATTGCCAAGGCAACTAACAAAAGACGTTTTCACTTCGACAATCTAGAAAGCATAGTTCCGAGATTGCCCAGTTAACCCCGCCCCTTAGATATTGTTGCTATGTGCTCACAAGCCATCGCAAAAAAATGGCGACACAACGTACAAAGCAACGGGACTCGGCATGGAAAGCACAGGTTCATTGGAGAAAACTCAAAGGTATTTATGTTTTAGGGTCGACAGTTACCGTAGCACACACTGAGCGAAGGGCTAGTAATGCAGG
The DNA here is from genome assembly GCA_037783545.1 of Henricia sp. BOLD:AAB3569. Lineage (NCBI taxonomy): Eukaryota > Metazoa > Echinodermata > Asteroidea > Spinulosida > Echinasteridae > Henricia > Henricia sp. BOLD:AAB3569. The sequence continues at coordinate 372,397 of JBBELK010000882.1, forward strand.
GATGACACTATATTCATAAAAAAAATGCGCTTTCCTACCTTTGAACAGCGAATCGCCCGACATTGAAACCAAAATTCATCCGGTCACTGGCGCATACAACATACAAACTGTATGGGCAGAAAATCGCGTGATTGTGTAATGATTGCATCACTTTGACCTATGTGGGCGCCGTCTGCTAGCTCTGTTGTGATTGGTCGGCGGGTTCGGCTTGATTGACAGGTCGGAACTAGACTATGCATTACGCATAAAACATCAACCGTCGTAACAATATTTACGGAATTTGCCCGTAAATATGGTAATTTTGCTATATACTATAACGTTTCCGTAAAACCCCGTAAAATGTGTTCACCGATTGTTGTGGACCGAATAGATTTCCGTATTTTTACGGAGTTCACATTGTTCATCGAAGGACTGAGCTCCGTAACTTTACGGACATTGACGAAAAGTCCGCATTTTTTACGGAGAAAACAACGGAACAACTACGTAAAATTACGGGGGAAAAAAACAAAAATAAAGCTCCAGGTAATTCTGCTGCCAGAACTTTCCATGAAAAACGGAAATAATTTTGACGAAACGTTACTATTGCATGCGCAGGAATGATTGTCTGAATTTCCAGTTTTCATAAACTTCTGCGTGCTGCATCGTACGTCAAGATGTTTTTTTTATTTTTGGTCGAGAGATGCCATTTCCACCTTTTAAAATTAATTCACCACATCATTAATATGTGCTTTTATATCATTTTAGGATACATGCGGTCAGGAAAGATTCCATGCTCTGGCTCCTGCGTATTACCGGGACGCGAAGGGGGTCTTGCTTGGTAAGACGTATACGTTATACAAATCCAAATAGGAGCGTGTCCAGATCACATTTTAGCACCCCCATTTTTCCCATGGGTGTTGAGATTTTGATACCATATCATGTGCCATTTTTCTCATTACCATTCTGAAATTTCGCGCTCTCAATCCATAAACCGATGTTTTGTAAACTATAACTAATTAAGTGCACTGATCACGCCAACCTTTTTGCCACAACCAAATCGGAGATTGCAAATTACTGGTTTTTTCCCTCAGGGACAGTATTTCGGAGAGGTATTTTAAATGATTGTACTTGTAGGCCTATATGTTAGAACGAAATCTTAACACCATTGTCCCTCAACTATCCCCTGAAGATAATAAAACATTGGCTATGTTCAGACATGGGACTACGGAGACCGAGAAAAGTCCAACATCCCGCGGTCGCTACGGGCGACTTTTCCTGGCCTAAAAACTGAGCGTTTAGACATGACCGAGTTAAGTGGGGTTCACACTACTATCGCCGATCTTTCCAAAGTAGAAAATTCAACTGCGGTAACTTGGGGCTTCTCTGGTACACCATTGGCTGCGCGTTGGAAAGGTCAGCGCACCGCGGTCTAAGTTCAACAGATTTGAACTTTGACCCAGGTCAAAATTTGTGTGCGTCGCGATAGGCCGCGCACAAGCGGCAAACCGTTTCTGTACAAACCAATGACGCGCGCAAAGCCATTTTCCCGCGATAGTGTGAACGCCCCTTCAGACCGAAAACAGTCTATAGCCATGTTCAGATGGGCACTACCTTCGAAGGTAAAGTTAACGACAGTCCCACTCCACTACCAACGACGCATGTAGGCCTACTGTCCACACGGTGCTTTAACAACGACGCGCGCAGCGCAAGCATGCACACGGCCCATATATCAACGGTGCGGGCTCGTAAGTAGCGCGCTACTCATAAGATTTATCATGGGTAAATCGTCGTTGGCAACTTGTAAGTAAGTGCGTCCACATGGTCACTACTTACGAGCTTTACTCACAAGTGCCCACTATACCAACGACTTACTTATAAGTTAACAACGATCGTCTGAACGCACCTTATCTCAGGTAACGCAGCTGCATCCTGACTTCCGCTATGAACGCCAAGAATACATGCCGCACGCTTTGCGCGTTCGCGCGCTTGAATACGGTGGGTCATCGCGGCGACTTATAATTATAGACCGGATGTTCAACTGTCCAAACACGGTATGTACTAGAAGGTCTAACTTGAGTTAAACCAAAAACATTCTACATAGACCGCCTCTCCCCAGCGGTCTATATACGTAGACCGGAGTTAGACCGTTTTTGGTATTAAAAGCAGTCTACGTGTAGACCGTTCAGACACAACTGAGATAGACCGTTTTCGGTTGAACCGAAGTTAGTCCGTTTCTAGTACTGTAAAAGCTGAAATTTTCGCGGTGGTTTTATTTTCGCGCATTTCGCGCACCAGACAGAGCCCGCGAAAATAACAACCCGCGAAAACATTGTTTGCAACAATTGTGGCGATCCCTGAAACAAAACATAATTTCCATCCGCGAAAATAACAACTCGCGAAAATGTCAGTGATGTTGAAATGCGCGAAAATATCTGTACGCGAAAATATTGGCTTTTACAGTACTGTGTCTGAACAAGCCCAATGTTGCGTATTCGAAATTCCATATTTCGTGCGCTGGGAATCATTTCGAGTATATAGGCTGCTATATATACTCTTTTTAAAATGCATGCACGAACCTTTTCACCCGTCCTGTACTTTTAGTGTATGATGTAACAGAAAGAGAAAGTTTCCAGGACATTGAAAAATGGATGAAAATTCTGGATTGTTACTGCACGACACCAGACGTTGCGAAGGTTCTCGTTGCAAATAAAACCGACCAAGTGGTGAGTTCATAACCAGTCCAGTCCATCACAATTCCAGAGCCGATCAAAATCACAAGTGAATTAAGACCCAGGGACTTGTGAAGCCTTGTGAGGACTTGTGATGAACTCGACGGACTTTACTGTAGCATAGTCAGGGGCGGATCCAGGGGGCGTGGGGGCGCACGGCCCCCCGCCCCCCTTCAAAAAAAAAAAACGATTTCAAAAAAAAAAAAAAAGCCACAGATAGCACCACAGAGCATCTAGAATCCATCTAGAAGCCGTTAGGGCTCCGCGCTACGCGCTCGCTATTTCATTGTCATCAGCATTTCATGCTTAAAAATTTCACGCCCCACCCCCTTTTCAAAATCCTGGATCCGCCCCTGATAGTCCGGGGCTTTCCTTGGATAATTTTGTAAATAATCGTTAATCCGTGCTAAACAAATTGTCAATTCGATCTACACAACACTTCAGTTGACATTTTTGCAATAACGTAACTTTTCTGACAACAAGAAATTCTTCTTCATTTCTACTTCTACATTCGAACGATAATTCTAAAAACAAATTGAAATTTCCTCAGCTGCATGATGTTCTATCGGCTTCTGCCTATATGTATAACAAGTCGTATGTTTCTGCAAAGATTGTTTTATTTGCTAATTCTTGCAGGAGGAGAGGCAAGTCACACAGAGAGAAGGCCAATACCTTGCAAAGATTCTTAACATTCCTTACTTCGAATGCAGTGCAAAGCAGAGGCTAGGTGTTACAACAGCATTTCAACACCTCGTGCAAGTGGTGAGGCAACAATTAACATCGTCCTCAGAAAGATGATTGCCACTAGACTATGTAAGTCTCGCGGCAAAGGTAAAATCTGAGCTTCCGGGCACAACACGACTAAAACGCCTATTCCTATAACACAGGCGAGATTTTGTTTTTTGTATATAAATTTTTCTGTCCAATCTTAAGTATACAACCGACCCGAAATTGATTCGGGTTACTAAAATGTTTTTTTTACAATATATAATACATGCATAATAATCTCTAAAAACGATAAAAATTTATTAAAATTTCGTGACCTGAATAAATTTCTCTGCTAGCATATTCTTCATCCACTTTGGAATGGATGACCCAAGTGTGGATTCATGTGAAAATGAATGCTTCGAACTTGGGCACTCTACTTTTGGTAGATGGCGTTTCGACGTACGTCGGCTGCTGTGCGTGTTGCATATCTTTTGCTGCATGTAGTTTACGATCTTCAAAGATTGACTTGTCGGCTCAGAAAAGATCGTGAATTTTTACATTTCGATTGTTTATTTTTGATTATATACCCCACTTCATCAATTGGAATGCAAGATTTTATTTAGAGATACGCGTTTTGGGCCGTCTGAGTTTACAAAAACCTGCGTAAACAAAATAATCCAAGAATTTCGCTCGCGATGTGCGTTGAAGAGATAGGGTCTTGTGCCCGGAAATAACAGCGGTCTCGTACGTTCGCGAGGTCAACTTACATAGTCTCTTGCAATAGATCGATCCAGTAAGCTCCGCCCATCTTGGAATTGACCAATCACAGCCTCAGGTTCAGGTAACCAAAAAGCAGATCTCCACTTTGGTTACCCGAGTCCTCAAAACGTTGTGCACAGAGCTACGGGATCTGGATTCGGATCTGTCATGAAACAAACACGCCCCACTGCACACGTGCTGGCACGTGCGGCATGTTGCTAGGTAATTTCTAAGTAGGCGGAGCTTACTGGATCGGTCTATTAGGCCATTGGGCGAGGCCATTTTCACTAGCCACTATAGACGGCCAAAGTGAATACGTCATCTTTTGTTAGTTGCCTAGGCAATTGGCTCTACACTAAAATTCAATGAACCGTGTCCATGTGCTTTTGCAATCATGGTACTTTTTCCGACGGCCATGATGTTTAGAGCCAATTACCATGGGAACACGTCACACTTCGGCTATCTATTTGGGAGGGAACCAGAACAACAAATATAATGGCCGACACAGATTGGAGAGCATGTATAGCTCATCGATAAATGTACTATAATAATTTATTCAGCTTTTTCTTCTCGCAAGATCAATGGAAACGACACCAGGCAAGAGAAGGAGGAGGATCACGATCTAACGCGTCAAATTGGTAAAGCCTCATTTCTTTTTTAAAATTTTGACCCGTTGTTCTGATCTGTTTGATACTATCTTCGCCCAAGTGGCGAAAAATACAAACTAGAAACCAGTGGCGGACCCGCGCTTTCCCTTTGTATTCCTGTATTTTAATGAGGCTGGATCCGCCACTGCAAACCTCAACAAGAGTGCCAGAATACTAGTCATCACACATCGCATGTGATTTTGGGTTTAACCCTTTTTCCTCCAAAAATAATTAAACCAAATAAATTATGTGCCAAGCAAGATGTTGTGCTTATAAACAGCGTCATGAAATAGACCAGTTGCGCAATAGATTTGTATAAATCTATAGAGTCCCACCTTCGCGCTATGCATGGCGCTCGAGAACGATCGCGGTCAAGCAACCTGGCAAATAGACTACTAAAGTGTGACGTCGGTTGCCATGGTAATTGGGTCTAAACATTCGCTGGTAATCTGTAACGTCCATTGGTATAGCGCAGGGAAACAGTTCACTGGTTTTAGTTTGGACCCAAAAACCATGGCAACACACAAAGGGTGACGTTTTCACTTTAGTAGTCTATTGGGCTGCCTGGTAAATCGGGCCGTTTCCAGGGAGTGCAAGCTGGTACATAGTAGCCAGCGTGAAACTGTGTGGTACCTGGAATACCTCGCACATTACTCTATGAATTTTTAAGCTGGACCATTCGAAATTCCATATTGAAATGAACATGTTGAAACATGTACTCATCGTGAATGTTTGTCAAAATAACGAAATAGAACGTGTTTTTTTATACTTGAAATCGATGTCAACTTTAAAAGCTGGAACGTGCCCAAACTGCAATGATGCATTCAAGAAATTAGAGAAACTATTATACAAATATTGACTGCTCATGAGGGTGATGGTGCAAACTATCGTCCTAAGGTGATCTTGAAACGGCAGTCCTGCTATTTTCCCGAGGCCGCAGGTGATCTTGAAACGGCAGTTTCAAGATCACCGAGGGGCGGTAGTTTGCATCATCACCCGAATAAAAGCAGTCAATATTTGTTTTATATACCTCATACATTGATTTTTTTGGGTCAAATGATTGGTATTTTCAGGACAAAATTCAGTTTTCAGAGAGCCAAGCCAAAGTGCACATTGTTCGCGTGAACGCGAGGTATTGCAGGTATTGGAAACAGCCCGATTTGCCACTTGTACGCGAGCGCCATATAGCGCGAAGGCGGGACTTTAGCATTTATGCAAATATATAATTATAAGACGTGACTCTGGGATTTATGCAAATCTGTACGCCTGGTCAAAATTTCACACGATTGTTTTTTGTTTGTTTTAAATCTTGAAGATAAATAAGCCATGCAGTATTTTTTATGCATTTTTTATAGTACTGACACCGTTGTAATGCTTCTTTACAGTCAATGTAAACGTGCGTCAAGAGATCAATCAGAACATCCACTTGCACGAGGAAATACAACAACAGCAAAATACATGCCGTTATTATTGTTAAGAATAACAGCCGCATAATTTCGAAGATATCGTCGAAAAACCACCGAATTTTTGGAAAATAATTTACCTGGAGCAGACTGGCAGGGTATTGAGCTACATTAATCGACAATATATTTACCAATATATTACCGGTGCCCAAATCTACAATCTTAATTTCTGACCTAAGTGACCACCTACCAGTATCTACAACATTACCTTTAGTTAAACAGAATAAAAATCCAACCCTCCATTCGAATCGCATTTACTCAAATGAAAGTCTAAATAAATTAAACGAAGACTTATAACTCTAGCAGACTGGTCCTCCGTATATAATTCTAGTGACGTAAACAAAGCTTACAATCAATTTCATAACATCTTCTGGTGTTAAAAAAAATATACCCCTAAGGAAGTCTTAAAAAAACAAGAACAAGCCTAAAGCACCATGGTTAACACAATCCTTATTAAAATCAATTAATCTAAAAAATAAATTATATCGTAAATTTATCGCAAAGCCAAATGAAACCAACCACGCTAATTACACCAGGTACAAAAATATATTGACCAATGTATTACGTGCAGCAAAAAAACAGTATTACCATACTCAGTTCAATAAGGAGAGAGACAACATAAAAAATACATGGAATATTATTAACTCAATCCTAAATAGAAACAACTCCAATCAGACTTTGACAACAATGAAAGTAAATGGAAATTCAGTTGATGATCCAGCAACAATTGCTCATCACTTTAACAGTTATTTTGCTAACATAGGTCCTAATCTAGCTCACAATATTCCGGACAGTGAAACTGATTTTACGGAATATCTCTCTGAACCAAATAACAACAGTATGTTTCTAGCTCCCGCAACAAAATATGAGATACGAGATATTGTTATGAATCTTGCTAACAAAACAAGTTGTGGTATGGATGGCATTAGCATGGCTACAATTAAAAAAGTTATTGATTCTATTTCTGAACCTCTTACGCATATAATAAATTTATCATTGTCAACTGGTGTTGTTCCTTCTGATTTAAAGATAGCTAAGGTTATTCCTATATTTAAAAATGGTGAGCCTGACCAATTAGGTAATTATAGACCGATATCGGTGTTACCTAGCTTTTCTAAAATACTTGAGAAGATTGTTCATATTAGAACTGTAGAGTTTTTGCAGATAAACAATATCTTATCAAATTTTCAATTTGGTTTCAGGTCTAAACACTCTACGACTCACGCTATACTTCAGCTAGGTAACACAATTACATCTGCATTTTAAAGTTCTAAGCACACTTTGGGTATTTTTCTTGACTTTTCAAAAGCGTTTGATACTCTAGATCATGACATACTTCTTCAAAAACTCTCCCATCATGGCATACGAGGTATTCCCCTCGACTGGTTCAGAAGCTATCAGTCGCAAAGAAAACAAAGAGTTGTAATTAATGGATACACATCTTCCTTTCGTTCGGTATAACATGTGGCGTTCCCCATATAGGGATCAATCCTTGGACCACTTCTTTTTAAAAATATACATTAACGATTTTACTAAATCTTCAGATATTTTAACATTTATACTTTTTGCCGATGATTCTAACTTATTCTTTAGTCATAAAAATATCTCTACGTTAATAAATGTAGTCAACAGTGAACTTAAAAACATATCTAACTGGATAAAGGCTAACAAACTATCGTTAAATATTAAGAAAACCTGTTGTATGTTATTTAGTAATTCTCTAAGTAAGTTGCCGATAGACATTTGTATTGAAAATGAAAAAATAACGAAGTCGATAATGTAAAATTCCTGGGCATCTTTATTGACAACAAGCTTTCATGGAAAACGCATATAGATTATGTAACTATGTAAAATTATCTTTAAAAATATAGGTGTCAGTAATATAGCCAGACTTAGATAATTTTTACCTCCAAACATTTGTATTATATTGTATAACAGTTTGATTTTGCCTTACATCAACTATGGAATATTAGCCTGGGGCAATGCCGCTAAAAGGTTTATAAACTCCTTCTTCAGAAAAGGGCTATCCGCATATACTTGTTCAAGTTTTTTGGCGCACACAGATCCGCTCTTTAAACAATATGAACTATTAAAAATTTGCGACATTTATCAATCCCAGGTAGCCATATTCATGTTCCAGATAACCAAAAATGCCATTCCCAATAAGCCAGTTGCGTGATAGATTTGCATAAATCCTAGAGTCCTGCCTCTGCGCTATGGCGCTCGCATAATAAGAGAGTACTGCACCAGACTACCAGGCCGTTGGCAACGGTTGCCAAGTGGCAAGGGGGTGCACGCTAGAACATGTTAGCCGGCGCGAAAGTCTGTACGGTACCTGGAATACCTCGCACAGTACTCTATGCATTTTGAAGCTGGACCATCCGAAATTACATGTTGAAATTGCATGTTAAAACATGTACTCGCCATGAAATTTCGTCAAAATAACGAGTTAGAACGTCTTGTTTGACTCGAAATAGACGTTAACTTTGAAAGCTGGATCGTTCCCAATCTGTGCATGATAAATTTAAAAAAAAGAGTAACGATTTCGGGTTATAAGACTGGTTTGAAGCTGCCGATTTAACGTCACGAACCCGAACGAAGGGAGACGTATACACTAGACACCAAACTTGACTTGAAATAGGGGAAATAAGATGACATGCAGATTGTAAATCTTGCCAATATGATAAAATTAATAGCGCCGTTGATTGTTTATCCATTTGACGGAACATCGTCAGAAATTGGCGAGTTTTACTGTTCCAAAACGCGCGTTCAACATAACAGCGAGCGACTCTTGTTTTGCGTACAAGACCGGCATACGATTTCAAATACACCTTCCGAATTTTTTGAAAAGAAAAGGTCATGCCTGTTTGTTTCTGCAAATGATCGACGTCTCGCAGCAACTTGGGTAAAATCAAAAGTAATTCAATTATGAATTAAAATGATTATCTAGCTACATACAAGTTACAACAGATTTTAGAAATACTTTGGCTGCAAAAACTTGACCGAGCGGTTGTTGTGTTATACGTTGTTGAGTTTGTCTATATCCGTGCGGAATACGGAATTCACCACTAAAAATTGAGATGGGAAAAAAGGGCAGGCTCTAATTTGTGGGCGGCAAACAGCACCCGTAACACACTTCGATTAGAATAAAATTTTAAACAAAGACAAACAATTATATCTCCTAACAGTCCTCAGTTTCACAAATCTGTCTAGCAAACACGAACCGGGATACGATCGACCTTTTTATTTTGGTATATTTAGTAGGCATCGCATAATTTTCGCATTTCCATTTTTCCCGGTCCACACACGCAAAATTCATGTTTCCTATTAAACCAAATCACGTTTCCTAACCAAATTTAAACTTTATGGGGGCATAATATCATGTAATATTAGAAAGAATTAGTGGCGAGGGTGTACGGTATTTATATCTCCACTTAATTAAGTCGCGTACGTTGATGTATTTCTCGCGATTTTACTTGGGCTTCGGAATATGCCGGTCATGTACGCAAAACGAGAGTCGCTCGCTGTCGCGTTGAACGGCGATCTGAAACAGCAAAACTCGCCAATTTCTGACGAAGTTCCGTCGAATGGATATTAAACAATCAACGGCGATATTAATTTTTTATCATATTGTGGCAAGATTTACTAGCTGCATGTCATCTTATTTCCCCTATTTCAAGTCAAGTTTGCTGTAAAGTGTATACGTCTCCCTTCGTTCGGGTTCGACGTTCAATCGGCAACTTTGAACCGGTCTCATAACCCGAAATCGTTACTCTTTTCTTGAATTGATCATGCACAGATTGGGAACAATCCAGCTTTCAAAGTTAACGTTCATTTCGAGTCAAACAAGACGTTCTAACTCGTTATTTTGACGAAACTTCATGGCGAGTACATGTTTTAACATGCAATTTCAACATGTAATTTCGGATGGTCCAGCTTCAAAATGCATAGAGTACTGTGCGAGGTATTCCAGGTACCGTACAGACTTTCGCGCCGGCTAACATGTTCTAGCGTGCACCCCCTTGCCACTTGGCAACCGTTGCCAACGGCCTGGTAGTCTGGTGCAGTACTCTCTAATTATGCGAGCGCCATAGCGCAGAGGCAGGACTCTAGGATTTATGCAAATCTATCACGCAACTGGCTTATTGTCTTACTTTACTATTTATGCAAAATAAACATGTGCATACCCATCATACCAGACAGGCCAGCCATTTCCATCTCCCAGAAATTCGCACTGCACTCGGGAAAAAAAAACTTGACATATGATGGTCCAAAATTGTGGAATTCACTTCATCCTAATTTAAAATGCAGACAAATTAACAGCTTTTAAAAAAGAACTAAAATCTCAAATTCTAGAAAAATACTCTAGCTTGTAATTTCTGAGAGTATATACCTATTGTTTCACTCAGTTTTGATTTGTATTTTGCATGGCTGCGACTTCACTGCTTGTTTATTTTGCTTACATGTTTAGTTTCGCAACTTATTTCATGTACCACCATATAGCTAACATCCTAATAATGCTAATTAATCTGCTTAACAATCGGTTCCTCCTTGTTTTTAACTGGCTTCTAAATATTCTACCCTTGTGTTAGTATGGGGGTTACACTATTATTTGCAATTTCACTTTATATCATCTTATCTAAAACTAATGTAAAAATTTATATGGATTCCCACACTAGACAAGCCTATGCTTTTTGTGGGTTTCCACCATATTTACATGCAACGGTACTTAAAACTTACAACATAGTATTGTCAAAATAATAGATTACTGTGTGTGTAAATGCATCTATGAAAATAAAGTGAAGTGATTGATTGATTGATTGATTGATTGAACACACCGCCACATCAGCGTCTGCATAAAACATCGGGAACCTTTTCGACTTTATTTGTGCGAATCTACATGATGCACCTGACTTTTTGTGTTGTTGGTGGCGCTGTTCCGTTAGACTGGCGATTTAGACTGGATTCCGCTCCACCTATTCCACATACATGTACAACGATTGAAATATTATATGAAAACCATTCGCAGTAAGTGGAATTTGTGGAGCGGAAACCAGTCTAGTACTTGCGATTGGTAACGGGTTCCCAGCTAGCTTAGCGCGGTGTAACCATCGCTTTACCACACCGGATGAAGTATGCAATAGCAGTTGGCTATGGCGCCGGCCGCCATTGTACCCCACGAACAATACTTGGCCTAGACTGCTCCCCGGTCTATGCGATCGCTTGCATGCCACTTAATTAACACATGTAGATGACCATGACGTAGACTAGTGAAGACAGTATGACCAGTATAGGCAATGCATTGTATTAGGTGGGGTACAATGGCGGACGGTGGCTTTAATTTTAGACGTCGTTGTTTCATCCAGTGTATATATATCGATGGGTGTAACACGGCAAATGAATGGGCACCAGCCCGTGTCTTCCACGGATCGTTCAACGAACGAGATTGTGAACACTTTCACTTAAAAATAGGGTCATTCAAAGACAATATGTTTCTAGTCGAAATACTGATCTTGTGTATTCGGTTATTTTGTTCAGGGAGGTTCCAATGTGAGTAGAAATTATGCTACAGCTAGTATTAGCACTAATAAAATATAGTCGGAAAAGCCAACTTTCGTCATGTCAGTCCGATTTCGAATTCTGCTACTGAAGCGAAACAGCGCGATTTCGATTCGTGTCACTACTCACTACCTACGATCAAGACGTTAACTTACTTGTATTTTTTTGTTTTCTTGTTATGAATATTATTTTTGCGATGTATTTTATATGATTGTTAAGTTAGATCTATAGATCAAATTTCCAGAAAATCTGGCCTGTAACATTTCTGTTTTCAAATTGTGCAAGTACTTTCTGTTTTGATCGACATAACACGACCGCAAACATTCTACCATAACGAAACACATTTTAGCTTTGGGACGATTACATTAGGGTGTACAATGACAGTGCATCAACATAGCACCAATACTTCACTATACATGGTTAATGAGTTCAGTTGTTTTCCTTCCTCCATGCCTCAACTAAAAATAAACCCGGCGTTATCTGGTTAAAGGCACTATATAGAATTGGGGGAAGGGGGCGGGGTAAGCTACCAAACTACGTACAAATGTATATTATAAAATACAATTTTTGATTGTAAGTCTATTTTTGATTGTAAGTCTATTTTTTCAATTACAGCCTTGCAATAGACCAGTTGCGTAAATCCTGGAGTCACGCCTTATATTTACATAAATGCTAGAGTCCCGCCTTCGAGCTATTTGGCGCTCGCATACGAGTGCATGACTCAAGCACCATACTATATATCTGGCAAATCTGTCCCGTTTTCAGGGGGTGCACGCTGGCACATGGTAACCGTGCGGTACCTGGAATACCTCGCACATTACTCTATGTATTTCTAAGCTGTAGGCCTACCATGTTGATTGAACGTATTGATCAGCAACCTAAAACCCTTGCAGTAACATAACCCAAAATCGTTTCTCTACTTTCTTGAATGCGTCATTGCAGTTTGGAAACGTTCCAGCTTTCAAAGTTGACATCGATTTCAAGCCGAAAAACACGTTCTATTTCGTTATTTTGACGAAAATTCACGATGACTACATGTTTAAACATGTTCATTTCAACATGTAATTTCGGATGGTCCAGCTTAAAAATGCATAGAGTATAGTAATGTGCGAGGTATTCCAGGTACCGCACAGACTTTCGCGCCGGTTATACTATGGACCAGCTTGCGTCCCCTGGCAACGGCCCGATTTGCCAGGTAGTCTGGTACTTGACTCACTCGCATGCGAGCGCCATAGCGTTAAGGCGGGAGTCTAGGATTTATGCAAATCCATCAAGAAACTGGTCTATTTACTCATTGAATTTTACTGTAGTTACGGATACATTTGTTATATCAGGTTCAAACCAGTAGGTGTTATTCCATGTCCCGACAAATCACTGTGTGGAACTATAGGGATTTGTGGTTTTATATGGAATCATTGTCATACTCTGTATATCTATAAACATTAAAACTGAGTCAGTGTTGATGGCTGTTAGTACATAATGTGCTAAATGCCATATATGAAATACATCGCAAATTTACCCATGCACTAATCTTGCTGTATTTTATTTGCTGGCGAATGTAATTCTGATCAAATGTAATGCGCCTATCAATTGTTTCCCCCACCCCTACCCCCCGCCCCCCGGGCTACCCCACCTAAGAGGTGGGGATTGTCACTTTTTGCGTGACAAAATCCCCACCCCTGGGGCAACATTTAGGTGACAAAAATCCCCACCCTCGGGTGCAAAACATAATAATGGGCCAAATGCCCCACCCTGGGGCATGAAAAATGTGACCAAACCCCCACCTAGGGGGTGGGGTAGCGCGGGGGGGGGGGGGGGGGGGGAGGGGTGGGGGAAACAATTGATAGGTGCATAATTCAGTCTATCATTATCAAGAAAATAACAACACTTTTGTGTGTATACATTGTACTTATTGATCTTAAACTTTCATCTGTTACGAATGAATTATATAAAGAAATTATGTCACTATAGATACATTGCCTGTACATGTAGTTGCTTGTAGCTCGCGGGTTGTTCTCGCAGTTTGTTTTTATAGGCTTGTGTATAAACTGTAATTTCGATTTCGATTTTTGTTTATGATGGGTCACTGGCTCGCAATACTCGGGTGAAAAACTTGGGGTTGCGGGTTCGATACCCGGGTGCGGGTGCCTCTGCCCTTGAGCAAGGCACTTAAAACATACTTGCTTCATCCTTCGGAAGGGATGTAAAGCCAGTGGTCCAGTGTGTAAGGTAACGCAGAGCATTCTTTCGTGAAGAGCAAGGGGATTCCCCGGTGTCTCTGGTTTCAGTACCAGAAAGAAGTAATCATAATAATGTATGATCTTATGTATCACACTGAAATTATGTTGTACATTAAGCTAAAACAAATTCAACCAATAAAACCCATGTCAACATTGATAAACTCAAGGGTCAATTTTTTTTTCTTGTCAAAAATATACGGTTTTAATAGGCTAAAGCATAGAATTTAAGTTTATTAGGCCTATAGGTAGACCCCAAAACTATTGTTTTTTCTCAAACATTGTTTGTTTCTTCTTGGGGTCCAAACTTCCTCCAGAGCAAATCTCGAAAACGAATCAAGGCACGAACTTGAAACCAATTTAGAAACTGGGGCCAATAGACCATTTGCGTGAAAGATTTGCATAAATCCTGAATACGACATTCAATTGTAGTATGGACAAAAATAACGCGAACAGGGTATGAACGTAAAACTCGATCGGTACACTCTTAAACATTATAGATAGGCATCCTGACAAGTGTGTGACTCCATTATGACGTCATGGGCTATCTCATAATTTGGAAATACATGTACCTAAAATATGGATTAGGGCCTCGAGCCATTTACTAAATTTACACCACACAAAGTCGATCCTGTACGTGCACATGATGCAGCGCCCTCTGTAGGTACAACCTACGCATCAGTGATCGGTGCCGCGTTCGGCTCTATCTGGCCAAGTTCGGACGGTCTGTTCTTGACACAGGATAACTCATTCTCGCGCCCGAACGACAGCAACACGACCAGATGACACTGCACTCCGAACAGGATCACACACCACCTATCCAACGAAAACAAGTTTCCCGAACAGACGCTACCGAACTCGAGCGTGCGTGCGCATTGCACTCGGGTCACTTGGCACGAACGATAAAGCTAGTTGTGGAACTTAAAGGAAGGTCACCAAATTTGTTTCCCATAAAATATATTTCGTTCTAACCTGACAATTAAATAAAATACCTCCCCAAAATATCATCCATGCTATGAGAAGAAAACAGGAATCTATATAGCCATGAGAAGAAAACAGGACATTTTCTAACCCCTATTTGGATGTAGAAGCAAAAAGGTTGGTGTAATCACTGCACTGCTTTATAGAACCGGATAAATTAGAAATTACTAAACTTCAGTGGAATTTTTACGATATACCTAGAAATATACGGATTGAGATCGCGAAATTTCAGAATGGTAGTGAGAAAAATAGGACACATGATATGGTATCAAAATCTCAACACCCATGGGAAAAATGGGGGCGTCAAAAGTGTTATAAAAAAAAGATGGAATACAATGATTGACGAGTTGAACCAATAATACTAGGTGCATTGAACCGCTTTAACAATTATCGTGGATTCGTCGAATCTCGGCCGGTTCGATTGTGCGTGTGCCCTTAGGCAAGGCACTTTGCCATAAATTGCCTCTCCCCACCCAGAAGTAAATGGTACAAGTACATACAAATGTTCTTGTAAGGGGTACAGGGCTCACCTGGGCCCAATTTCACAAAGTTGTTTAGCAGAAAATTTGCCTTTAATCCAAAATCGATTTGTCTTGTAAAAATGGGTAAGCAGTCAAAATTGTATGTCAACTTGTGTTCTTAGCAAGAATAGCAGAACACCAGTCAATTGTAATACACCTCACATAGGATTTTGATTGCTAACTCATATTCTATAAAGCAATTACATTTTGGATTAAGCAATTTGTTTCTGCTAAACAGCTCTATGAAGTTTGCCCCCGAGCGTCTGTATCAATGCTATGGTGTTTTATAGATGACAGACCACGTCGCCTCATGAGACGGCGAAGCCGTCGGTAACCCCGTATCCCCCTAATCGCAGATGACCTTATTAAAACAAGAACCATTTTCAGAAAATATGGAAAACAAACAAAAACAAAAGCAACAGGGAATTGGAACCTAAAATGTGCCTAAAATTGCGGACTGACGTGTCACAAACGGGCCTCCGTTTTTTGGGAAATTCCCCGCTGTATCACAGTACAGTTTTGCACTAATTTCGCGGAATTGCAAGGGACCGCCCTAATTAATTGGCTCAAAGTTCTACTATTATAGTAAAAAGCCAGCCTTCATGTCACTTTGTGATTTTTGCCATTATTTTTTCACGATTAGGTTAACACAATTTTACAAATTGCACAAATCGCACATGCATATACAATTTTGGAATTGTATAGTTGTATGT
The DNA here is from genome assembly GCA_037783545.1 of Henricia sp. BOLD:AAB3569. Classification (NCBI taxonomy): domain Eukaryota; kingdom Metazoa; phylum Echinodermata; class Asteroidea; order Spinulosida; family Echinasteridae; genus Henricia; species Henricia sp. BOLD:AAB3569. Next base: position 388,693 of record JBBELK010000882.1, read on the forward strand.
TTGTATCTTGTACCCTGTGTTGAAGGCCAAATAGCATCCACTCCTGGCGAGCTACAACGCTGATTGGAACATGGCCACAAGTACAGACACACGGAGAGTTATAAAACTGATACTTGTCGGGAACCGTGCAGTCGGCAAGACAAGGTAATTATTTGCAATAGATGAAATAACACGCCATTTAGTTTAGAAAATCATGCCCTTCAATTTGTGTGTGCCAGGAGCTGGGGGTACAATGAGGTAGGGCCTACTTCCTCTCCCACACAGGGCTGCCCTGTCCAAGATGTGCGACGAGATTGTCACTTTTTATAAAGGTAGAGTAGGCTACATCACGTGTTTTCGTCTCTAGTTCGCGAAAACAATGATTTCTGTGTAAAAACCCCTAAGATGAGACTTATAAGTGAAAAACGCGACCAAATCCCCACAAAAGCACACGGGGAAAGTGGCGACAATTTGATAGGTGCGAAAGGTCCATCTTGTTCGCCGGTGCTAGTCACAAAAACTCTTATTTTTCTTTGCAGTCTGTTGAGTGTATACGTGGATGGTACTTTCCCTTTCCAAGTTCGGGCAACTATTGGTAATTATTTCATACATTTAGTTTTCCTGTCGTAAATTTTACTAATTAAAAGTATATTAAAGGCACAGGCTCGTCAGCAATGCGCGCGCGCAATTTGGGCCGCGGAATACGCAGCTCCATAGCAAAGGAATGGAGCTGCGTATTTCGTGGCACGAATTTGGCGCGCGCGCAATGCTGACGAGCCTGTGCCTTTAAGAGCGCGTTTGTTTCACGACAAATCCGAATCGAGATCCCGAGTTTAATACCGCGCAGAAACGAACGTTAAGCGGGCCTCCCACTGTGCGATTTTTGCCACGAATTAGCTACGATTGGGTACGACGGTGTGTAGAGTCTATAGACAGTCTCCGATAATCGTACCAATTCGTAGGAAATTCGTGGCAAAAATCGCACAGTGGGAGGCCCGCTTTAAGTGGGCCTCCCAACTGTGCGATATTTGCCACGAATTAGGTACGATTAGCTACGATTTGGTACGATTGTGTATGGAGTATATACACAATCGTATCAAATCGTAGCTAATCGTACCTACTTCGTGGCAAATATCGCACAGTGGGAGGCCCGCTTTAACTGCTCTCAACTAAGAATTCAAGTCACGTGAATTGGATCTGCGCAGATCTGAATCTGGATCCGTCCGAAACAAACTCGCCCTAATTGTGTGACCCGCTAGGTCGAGTTTTTGCGACCATAAGTAAATCTGCAGCAGATCTATGCTCATTAAAATGAAGAATTAGAACACAGAATTTCGAGGCGGTATCATAATCTAATAAATGATGATGTACACTACTAACTGAATGTTAAAATTTTTATTGTTGCCACACTAAAAGAATTTTACATCCAAACCAATGGCAGCTGTACTCGCCAGGATTTCTTTTCTTTCTTTTTCTTTTTGGGTTTTTGTATTTTAGATCACGCATGCGTTTTTACGGAACATTTTCACGGAAGACAAGCGGGGATGGGCCGAAGTTTGGGGTTAGGGTTAGGGTTAGGTATTTCTAAAAACAAATACCCTTCTTCTCTTACACAGCTAAAGATATTCAAGTTAAAAACTTGGTCGTTGATGGGAACAATGTGAGGTTGTCAATATGGGTGAGTATTAATTTAGTTTTTCACTAATTAAAAACAAAACAACGTTATACCAATTTTTTCCGTATGAAAACAGAAAAAAACTCGGGTAATTTCGATGCCAAAACTTTTCCGTACCCCGTAAAGTTGTGTTTACGGATTTTATCTTTTGTCGGAAGGTTCCAAAATGTACCTCTTTACCCGATCGTATAGACTGCCGAAGTGAATACGTCATCTTTTGTTAATTGCCTAATCAATGGCTCTACACTAAATATCACTGAACCATGTCCCTGTGGTTTTGCAATGGTACTTGTTCCGATGACCATGATGTTTAGAGCCAATTACCATGGTAACCCACGTCTAATACGAACACTGTCTTACTCGTTTCACTGCTTTCATAATTTTCTTAGGATACAGGCGGAGAGGAAAGATTTCATGCCCTGGCTCCCGTGTATTACCGGGAGACGCGGGGAGCCTTGCTCGGTAAGACGATATACATAGTACACAAATACAATCTTTAAAAAATAGTAAAATTTAAAGATAGTTAAAAATAGTAAATTTTTACCTGCGCTCAAATGTTGCCAAATTGCACATTTCTTATAAAATAACACTTTTTTTGTCAAGTACGGTGCGTGAAATGTTCAAATAAAACGCACGGACCTTTTAATTTTTTTTAGTGTATGATGTAACATACCGAAGAAGTTTTAAGGAAATTGGAACATGGATGAACGCCCTGGATCGTTACTGCACGACATCTGACGTTGTTAAGGTTCTTGTTGCAAATAAATCCGACCTGGTGAGTTTTTGTATTTTATTTATTTATTCACCACATCCAACAGCGGAGGGACCGCCAATTACAGGAATGGGAGCAAGTGTGGTTGAGTGCCTTGCTCAAGGGCAAACCTACATTCTAGTACTGGCACAGAAACTTAAGTTTGACGCACTAGACCGCTCGGCCATATTAACACCCCACAGTTTCAAGCACCCATATAGTGTCTCTCAAAGCAAAAAACAATCAAATTTTAACGGAATGTCAAGCGTAGAATTAAACCATCATAAATAATACAGGGTGGATAAAAAAACAACCGATATATTATTGCTAATTGTAACTATAAAGTATGGCACACATCTCCTCTTAAATCTCCTCTTTAAAATGACACCCTGATCATGTCATTATGTTTCCCGTTGACTGAGCAGTGATTACTGTTATGCAAGGATTTAGTTTGGGATTTGCGCCACTTTCTTTAATGGCGTCCAGTTATTTCTTAATTCTTCAGAAGAATACGCGGCAAGTCACTGACGAAGAAGGTCGACGTCTTGCACAGAAATATAACATAGGTTATTTTGAAACCAGTGCAAAGGAGAAGCGAGGTGTTGAAGCGGCATTTGAACACCTTGTGAATGAGGTGAGATAAATCGCCCTCAGAAAGATGAATGTTTGCAACGCCATTTTCGCTAAATGGGGAGGGAATTAATGAAAAACCACAAGAACAAAATATGTTAATATGGCCGACAAAAAAATGCCTGCGTTGGGTTTGTGAATCTTGACTGGGAAGCGCTGCAGACTCAGAGGCATCGGCAGACTTTTACATGTAGTTTGGCAAACCTCAAATCACATGGGAACACTACTGAGGGGAGAGGGAGTACGACACTTTTTGGGGGTGGGGAGGGGGTGGGGAGGGGGCGGGCGGCGTGGGGGAGGGAGGGGGCGGGCGGCGTGGGGGAGGGAGGGAGGGGAGCATGAAGGGATTGCCGCTGCGCACACTGTCAATGTTATATAGGTGCAATACCCCCAAACCCCTCAGACATATATACAGTCGTTTTCACACAATACAAAATTAATGTGACCCAATCTGAGAAACGGTAAGTCGCGCAGGCCAAGTCGAGTTTTCGCGACCGTAAGAAAAAGTCTGCGGCAGTGGGAATTCCAGGCGGTGCTCCGATACCGCCTGGAATGTCTGTGTTCCCCTTGAATTTGTACGCATGCAGGAATTTCCGTTGTGTTTTGGTATTTTAATGAGCGTACATTTTCCGCAGATTTCTTTTTAATATTAAGGCCCTCTCGGGCGCGAGCTTCAAGAGTTGGCGAAACCACACCGCACAACCCAATCCCCCCCAACCCCCCCACCCCCGACCCCTAACCCCCGCGAGTTGTATACGAGTGGCCTACGAGTTATACACGAGTTTGTAGAGGTGCACGAGTTTGGTGCAAACTGTTAACGAGTTGACAACTCGTGGCCAACATTTTTTCCAGAGTTTTCCAGATTTTCCCGAATTCACCAACTCGTGAAGCCCCTTCCACTCCCCCGCCCCCTCCCCCCGAGATTTTTGCGTGTGCGAGAGGGCCTTTACGGTCGCGAAAACCCGACCTAGCCTGCGCGACTTATATGTTACCTTTTCTCAGATCAGCAGCCGATTTCACGAAAGAGTGCGCAGCTTGCGCAACTTTTGCAATATGGCGCAAGCCCCATAGCTTGCATGTAATTTTCACAGGAATGTTGCGCAGCCTACGCAATAAAATGTTGCGCAAGCGGACTTACGCAGTGCGTAAGGATTCGTGAAATCGGCTGCAGGTCACAGTTAGCTGATATACATACTATGAACACTGCCCGTGTTTGGGCCGATTTGGGCGTCAAATTTGTTTTTTAAAGTTAAATAGGTATTTTTCTAGAATAGAAAAGGTTATCAGCTTTCATTTGGTACCAAGAACGTAAAAATCCGTCAAGGATTAATGCCAGTCGATTAAAAACAAGAAATTATTAAAAGGCTGGCAGGTCAATTAATCGACAGGGTTATGACGTAAATGTACATGTGCGCGTACATGTGTACATTGTACACATACTATGTACATATGAGCGTACGCGCACATGTACATGTGAAGCACGTTTCAAGAAAAAGGCTTGTATCTCCAATTCCCGACGTCGGAAATTTAAGTTTTTGATATTTTTCGTTACAGAGACACGTAAGCTTTCTAAATTCGTTCGCTTGTGTAAATTAATTTTTTTAATCCTTTCACCGAAACACGGGCAATGCAACTTTAATATATTCTGTTTTACTTTCTCCCAAGATATATCGAAAGGACATCGAGCAAGAAATCGAGGCTTGTAAAATCGGTAAAACGTCATTGTTTGTTTCTGCTTCAAATGTTGACCTTATCTTGTACTGTCTTTGCCCAAGTGCCGTAAAAACACAAACCAGAAACATCAACAAGAGTATCACATACGATATTAGGTGTCACCTTTTTTTCATACAAATTAAATTAAATAAATTATATGACAAGCAAAATGGTGTGCTTAGCAGCGTCATGAAATTGGCCCCTGGACGCCTGGTCAAAAATTCACACGATTGTTATTTTGTTTTGTACTTTTTTGTTTTAATTGAATCTTGAAGAGAAATGTGCCGGGAATGTTCTCATGTTTTTTATGTATTTGTTTGTACCGACACCTTTTGTAATTGCTTACTTCCAGACGTCAGTATTATTGTACGTGAAGAGAGTATCTACCTGCACGAGGAAATAACACAGCAGACGAGAGGTTGTCGGTGCTAGGCCGCGAGGTAGATGCCCCAAAACAGCCTGGAAAACTAAATCTGTGGTGACCACGTGGTAACTAATAAATTATTTCGTAGTTCTACGGGAAATACAATTTCTAATGATAATCCACTTGTTACCTCATCTAAATTTTGCAAGTTTTGATAAAAATGTGACTTTGGTAATTAACCCAAAAAGCGCTGGGAGGCGAGGGGTCTGTCCCCCATACATTTTCTTCAATGTTTTTTTCCCTTCATGTCATGCCTCGAGGAGTTGCACCATGATTTTAACACCAATGTTATGGAATTTTGACATCACGTAAACGTACGTACGTATTAAAAAAAACTTAAATGTCCCCTCTGTGTCTTCGTAGTACGGTGCATTGCACATATATATACCTTGCACGTCGCCATTTTGTTCTTTCATCCTTGTTCCCAGTGAAAGTTTTGATTAGTACATGACTGTGTGCAAGTGGTGAATTGATTCACTACTTGCAACCTTGATCCTAGAAATATGCATGCCAACAAAGGACACTTCAAAAAAGATTGAGGCCATTTCAACCTTCAATTACTGTTTAACTGGCAATTATTTGACAAAGGTAACAAGCGAGTTTTGTTTCTACTTAAATATAGTTAATTTATAAGTGGTTTGCACTTAGTTACGGATTACGGATCATTTTTTGTTTTAAAATTGTGTATGAGGCAAACAGTTATGTTTTTGGAAGCTTTTTCGAAATTAGTAGCGCCGGCGATATACACGCCGCGTTCACGTCTATTCCATTCGCCTTACAATTACACGCCTTATAATTACATAAATGCTAGAGTCCCGCATTCGCGCTATGGCGCTCGCGTACGAGTGACTCAAGCATAATATATGGCAAATCGGGCCCGTTTCCAGGGGATGCACGCTAGCACATGGTAACCGTGCGGTACCTGGAATACCTCGCACATTACTCTATGTATTTCTAAGCTGGACCATGTTGATTAAATATGTTGATCAGCAACTTCAAACCTGTCACATAACCCCAAATATTTTCTCTATTTTTCTGAATGCAGTTTGGAAACGTTCCAGCCTTCAAAGTTGACACCGATTTAAAGTTAAAAAACACGTCCTATTTCGTAATTTTGACGAAAATTCTCGATGACTACATGTTTCAACATGTTCATTTCAACATGTAATTTCGGATGGTCCAGCTCGAAAATGCGTAGAGTAATGTGCGATGTTTTTCAGGTACCGCACACACTTTGGCGCCGGTTACTATGGACCAGCGTGCACACCCTTGAAACGGCCCGATTTGCCAAGTAGTCTGGTGCTTGACTCACTCGCATGCGAGCGCCATAGCGTAAAGGCGGGACTCTATGATTTATGCAAATCTATCACGCAACTGGTCTATTAAACTATAAAATTGTTATTATGAGTGAATGCATAGGCGGATCCAGCCTCATTAAAATACAGGAATACAATGGAATTCAGGGGGTCGGACCCCTGAAATCCATTGTATTCCTGTATTTTAATGAGGCTTAATCCGCCACTGGAATGATAGGTTTAGGTTCAATTATTAAGAAAAGTTGAATTTATGTATCAAATTTGGGGAATGTCTGTCAACCTATTTCCCCAAAAGCACCGTGTTCCCCACCCCCCACCCCCACCCCCCAACTATACAGCGTTGCTTAAAATACGCAATTTGCATAATGACAAATTGCTTAAAATTTGTATATATGTAAAAGGTGCACTCGCACAATTTTGTTTCAAAATCATGAACATAAGAGGCCGGTATCGCCCATATGAATGAGGTACACCTACTTGATGTGTTTATGACTAGCACCCCGAGTAGCCACTGTTCCTCATACCTTAGGCTGGTGATGGTTTTAATGATAAACTTGAAACTCGCGTCTTGTATACGAAATTTTAAAAAGTCAAATTGAATGGTCGTGTTTATTGTTCTACATTTGTGTGAGTATATATATAAATCATTGTATAGTACTATAAATTGAACTCCGATATTGTCATCTGTTAGGAATGAATTTTATGCAGAAATCATATTACAGTAGAATTGTACAATTGCTTGGAGCTCACGGTTTGTTCTCGCATAGTTTGTCTTTATACAATGTAGGTTGTGTAAGTTGTAAATTCGATTCTTGACATTATGACATGTATTTTGTAAAGTGATCTTATATATGTAGGCTACCCTAAAATTATGTTGTAGGACTATCTTTCGCTAAATAAACAAAATTCTACCCATACAACTCATGTCAACATTGATTAACTCAAGGGTCAAGTTTTTTTTCGTGTCAAACAATACTATGTGTATTTGGTTTTAATAGCATATAATTTGAGTTTATTATTAGTATTCGGGTCTCGACCCGAACAGTATTGTTTATGTTAAGTATTTTTGTCCAGACATTTCTTTCAAACTTCTCCAGAGCAAATCACGAAAACAAAACGAGGTACAAACTTGAAACTTGTCACCAACGTATAGAACGCGTGAACTAGAGGGTGTTGTAGTCGAGTCATCAATGTCGAGTCATTAGTCTCGAGTCCGAGTCACGAGTCCCTTTCCTCGAGTCCGATTCCGAGTCACTTTGTTTACCAAAATGAAACTGAATCTGCTATAGTTTCGTACACTCATTCAATGTGTGAAATTATGAAGTGCTTGTATGCTCCTCGCCGGCCTGGTTAGGGGAAGTGTTAATATTCACGCGTCGTACTGTGCTTTTCCCTAAAGAATCCTGCATTAAGCGCGCGATTATATATATTTTTTTCCTTTTTTTGAAATTTGTGACTCGAGTCACGAGTCACCATGTTCGAGTCCGAGTCATCATGTCCGAGTCCGAGTCATTTTCCAATGTGACTCGAGTCGAGTCCGAGTCACGAAAAATGTGACTCGAGTCCAGGGGCCAATTTCATGGCGTTGCTTAGCACAAACATTTGCTTAGCACAGGATTTGTTTGCTTTATTTTGCAAAAATTGATTGCCAGCCAAAATCGTAAGTGATGTGTTTTGAAAGGTATTCTCCTACTCTTGCAAAGAACACAAGTTGGTGTATAATTTTGGCTTGTAATCCATTTTATAAAGCAAATAAATCCTGTGCTTAGCAAATTTTCGTGCTAAGCAACGCCATGAAATTGGCCCCTGGACTCGAGTGCTACTACACTGGCACTAGGACCACTAACTAAGTACTAGCTGAAAAGGCGTGCTTACTATAGCAGACGAGTTAAGCGTTATTGCGTCAAGCACAGTTTGGCCCCAACAGTTAAATAACATGTATGATGCTCGCAAGAAATAGACCGTCAAGAGCGCTATGAATTCATAGCCTATTTGATGACGTCATTGGTGACCTGATTATAATAATTTAAAAAATACTTAAAAAGTGGATTATTGGACAAAAGAAGAAGACAAAATAGAAAACGGAACAAGGTGCAACTGGTACCCATAGACCTTATAGAGTACGCATCCTAGGCCGACAAGTGTGTGACCTTATGATGACGTATTTTAGGTACATATTTGAAAATACCTAAAATGTTGATTGGCCTTTGACTTATTTTCTTTTTGCCAAATCGATAGTACTGTATTTCACGAAGTTGTTTTGCAGAAAAATGTGTCTATAATCCAAAATCGATTCGCCTTGTAAAAATGGGTAAGCGGTCAAAATTGTATGTCAACTTGTGTTCTTAGCAAGAATAGCAGAACACCAGTCAATTGTAATACACATCACATAGGATTTTGATTGCTAACAGCAATTTTTTTCTTCTGCTAAACAGCTTTATGAAATTGGTCCCTGAGCGTCTGTACCAATGCTATGGTGCTTTATAGATGACAGACCACGTCGCCTCATGGGAAGGCGAAGCCGTCGGTAACCCTGTATCATCCTAATCGCAGATGACCTTATTAAAACTAGAACCATTTTCAGAAAACATGGAAAGCAAACAAAAACAAAAGCAACAAAAACATGCACAGGGAATTGGAAGCTAGAATGTGCCTAAAATTGCGTAATGACGTGTCACAAACGGGCCTCCGTACGTTTTTGAACTTTGGATCCGTCTTCGGAAATTCCCCGCTGTATCACAGTACAGTTTTGCACTAATTTCGCGGAATTGCAAGGAAACGCCATAATTGGCTCAACGTTCTACAATAGTAAAAAGCCAGCCTTTTGACATTAATTTTCCACGATTAGGTTAAAACAATTTGACCCGAGTGAAAATTTGAAGCACACTATCGCACATGCACAGTGGGCTTATGTGAGACCGACTCCACTAATGACTCGAGTCCCTCGCGTCGTAACTTAGTGTATGTCGGTTGTTGAATTGAGGTGGTGTTCTCGTATGACGTATGCGCTTTGCATGCAGTTCTGGCGAGCTACAACGCTGATTGGAACATGGCCACAAGTACAGACACACGGAGAGTTATAAAACTGATACTTGTCGGGAACGGTGCAGTCGGCAAGACAAGGTAATTATTTGCAATATTTATTTATTTATATACCACATCCAACAGCGGAGGGACCGCCAATTACAGGAATGGGAGCAAGTGTGGTTGAGTGCCTTGCTCAAGGGCACAGGTGCCACAACCCGTCGCGGCCCGGAATCGAACCTACATTCTAGTAGTACTAGCACAGAAACTTAAGTTCGATGCACTAGACCGCTCGGCCATAACACCCCAGATAGATGAAATAGCACGCGATTTAGTTTAGAAAATGACAAAATCATGCCCTTAAAGGCACAGGCTCGTCAGCAATGCGCGCGCGCCAAATTCGTGCCATGAAATACGCAGCTCCATAGCAAAGGCATGGAGTTGCGTATTTCGTGGCAAGAATTTGGCGCGCGCGCATTGCTGACGAGCCTGTGCCTTTAAGTTGTGTGCCAGCTAGGAGCAGGGGTATATAGGCCTACTTCTCCACCCACACAGGGCTACCCTGCCCAAAATGTACGAAGTGATTGTCACTTTTTATAAAGGTATAGAGTAGGCTATACATCACGTGTTTTCGTCTCCAGTTTACGAAAACACTAAATTGTGTGTAAAAATCCCTAATACCTATTAAGTGAAAAACGCGACCAAATCCCCACAAAAGCACACGGGGAATTCAGAAAGGGGCGAAAGGTCCATCTTGTTAGCCGGTGCTAGTCACAAAAACTCTTATTTTTCTTTGCAGTCTGATGAATGTATACGTGGATGATACTTTCCTTTTCCAACTTCGAGCAACTATTGGTAATTATTTCATACATTTAGTTTTCCTGTCGTAAATTTTACTAAAGTATATTAATTATGTGACCCGCTCTGGAAAAGGTAGCAGAAGTCGCGCAGGCTAGGTCGAGTTTTTTGCGACCATAAGAAATCATAGTGCGCCAGATCCATGCTCATTAGAATACACAAACACAGAAATTCCAGGCGATATCTGATAAGAGATGATCTACGTATACACTACTAACTGAACAATCTGTAATAGACCGTGTATACGTCTGGCGGCGAGTCACACTTCCGGAGACCGGAATTATCACTTTACCGTACCGCGTTTGTATAACGCCCATACAGACGCCAATAAATTGAAAAGGCACCTTAAAATCTATCGATTCAATAAATAAAATGAGCAAAATGTTGTCCGAGTTTGTCACAAACAAATAAAAATGTTGTTACCTTTTGTTTCCGGTTTGCAAGTACCTTTACGAATGGCAGGCTCAGGCTTGGTGCATCTCAGACATATATAGCGTTGCTAAATCAATATCTGGTTTGAATGTCAACTTGAACGTTCACTTCTGTTGAGAGTAGATAAAACCACAAAAAAGATCCCAAACAAATAAAGTATACATGGACGGAAATCGCCAAGACCGTCTGAAGCCGAATCAAGAACTTTTGAAAACGGCTATAATGCAACGTATTCGCGCCAACTACACGGCGCCAAAATATTCGCGCCACTTGCGGACTACCAGCGACGCGCTGTCATGGCTGTGTGGTTTTTCTATGGCGTGTTGGGTTACCAGTTTATCTCAGAGACGGAAATATAAGGTCAAATTTAAAACCACAGATTTTAATGGTATCTGTGGTTAAAACTTATATACGAGGTCTCCGGAGGTCCCCGGAAGTCGACGAGTCTTGCGAGTCCCGCACGTTCTCGAGGTCAACTTACACGGGGTGGGAGGGGGTTTGGGACATTTGATAAGTGCATTAGGTGTCGTCCAAAGTTGTAAGCACTTTCACGGAACTTTAAAAGCCCTCGGAGAAAAGCGGGAATGGGCCGAAGTTGTACGTTTGCTATATTTCTAAATTATATTTTAAAAAATACCCTTCTTCTCTTACACATGCAGGTAACGATTTTAAATTGAAAGACGTTGTCGTTAATGGCGAAGAAGTGAAATTGTCAATATGGGTGAGTATTAATTCAGTTTTTCACTAGTTAAAAAAAATACCAATTGTTTCCATAACATTAAATAAAACAGAAACAAATCGGGTAATTTGCTGCCAGAACCTTTTCGTACCCAGTAAAGTTGTGTCCGACGGATTTTGTCATTTGTCGGAACGTTACAAGTGCACCTCTTTACCCGATAGTATAGACTGCCGCAGTGAATACGTCATATTTTGTTAGTTGCCTAGGCAATGGCTCTACTACACTAAAAATCACTGAACCATGTCTCTGTGCTTTGTCAATGGTACTTTTAGAGCCAATTACCATGGCAACCCACGTGTAATACGAATTAACACTGTCTTACTCGTGTCACTGCTTTCATCATTTTTTTAGGATACAGGCGGACAGGAAAAATTTCACGCCCTGGCTCCTTTGTTTTACCGGGGGACGCAGGGGGCCTTGCTCGGTAAGACGATTTAACACACAAATATAAACACAGCATCTTTAAAAAGCAGTAAAAACAATCTTGGGTAGATTTTTACCTGCGCTCAAATTTGTTGCCTTGCACATTTCGGGTGCTGAAAATCATTTTACGGTGTGTAAAATGGTCAAATAAAAGCACGCGTTGAGTTTTGGGCATACAATAATAGTCCTAGACCATAAGCCAAATTTTCTAATTTTTCTTTAACACATTTAACACTCTGAACAAAGACTACCATTTTTTTCTGGCTCTTTCAAGCTTCTAACTACTTTATCTTTTAAAACAAAGTAACGAGTATTGCACAAAATCTGTCACAAATGGGAATCGAACTAGAGACTTCATAACAGAAGTCTGTCACTCTAACCACTATACCAAACGAACTCGCTGCAAGCTCATCACTTTTTAATGAATTCAACCGTAACCCTAACCCCTGACACCTAACCTTTACCCCTACCCTTGTCTCTTCTCAAGACGTTCAATTAAATTCCCATATGGTCTGTAAAACAACGAATAATGGTCCAGGACCATTATTGTAGGCCAGAATCTCATATACATGCCATGCGCCAAATAAAACGCACGGACCTTTTCACTTTTTTCTACGTTTAGTGTATGATGTAACAGACCGAAGAAGTTTTGAGGAAATTGAAACATGGATGAACGTCCTGGATCTTTACTGCACGACATCTGACGTTGTTAAGGTTCTTGTTGCAAATAAAACCGACCTGGTGAGTTTTTAGTTTTTAAGCCTCCATACAGTGTGTCTAAAAAAAATTGCAATCCAAATTTAACGAATAACGGAATGTCAAAGGTAGAATGTGTAACCAACATATAATATATGCATGGTTTGAAAGCTACAGATTTCTCTTTCAAAAAACAACAAACGCTCAAATCTGATAATTTGATATGAGTAATTTCGTCAGACTAGGTCAAATTGACTATATGGGGCAAAGTTCTGGCAGTGGATTTTTTGAGACACTGTATACAATCAACTTTTATGTCGCCTTCCCGAGATAATTTTGAACATTATTCGCGCTACATAATTTCGTCTGCATCATTTACTATACGACACCACTTTAAAGGATGGACAACACTTGCAAAATGGTTTCCCTATACTCTGTCCCCTTTTTGTATAAGTTCGGCGCTCGGACTTGAGAGGGCGTGAGTCAGGGCACAACAGATTTTTACATACTTCACTGCGTATATATGGGAGTCCGCAAACAAGGCATAAATATTGACGTTATTCGCTGGCACAGTCGTGACGACACTTTGCGGGCGCTGGACCGTAACTATGGTTATTGGTTCACGCTCACGTTTTACATCCATTGTGTTTGCGCACAGTGTGTTTTACTATAATTCTTTTAGAAGAAAATGTTAAAAAATAAGGACCATAATACTTGCAATGGTTTGCTAATACCTACTCTCATAGCGATACGCTATCATACCGCCTTATTTTGTCATGTTTGTAACAACAAGCAAATTTGTTTCGTTGGTACTTTCGGACAATACTTGTCAGTTGTTCCGTCGGCTGAGACATGGTTCAATCAGAACAGGTTGGTTTATTTCTTAATTCTTCAGGAGAAGAGGCAAGTCACCAAGAGAGAAGGCCAACGTCTTGCAAAGAAATATAACATAGCTTACTTCGAATGCAGTGCAAAAGAGAAACGAGGTATTGAAGCGGCATTTGAACACCTCGTGAATAACGTTATTCTTCTGCCTGTTCCGCCTGTAGTAGCTGTTGACGACGAACGGGCAAAGCTACACGCACCATGGAAGAAACGACCAAAGGATAAAAGCTGTAGTTGTTAAAGAAACATTTTCCCCATGCACTGTAAAAATACCTTCACAAGAAAACAGCCAAAACATTGCACACAGCTGACCCTGAAGGCCTAGTTACTGATAAATGACTAGACATACTTAATAATAATAGGCAGTTCTTATGCATTATTACCGCTGGTCATTGGGCTCAGTAAATCAAACGCATCAACTTTCGCTACCCATTTTGCTTCTGGGTGGAGAGAAGCAACACGTGGAAAAGTACCTTGCTCAAGGGTACACGCACCATGGAAGGGCCGGGCCGGGATTCGAACCCACTACCTTTGGAACTAACCCAGGTTTTGAATACGACCCACTAGACCGCTCCGCCACAGCACTCCAACGACAATAAATCTGACTCCGCCTGGTAGTTGTTTTAACTAGATATTTGACATTACGAGTATTCCAGTTATCCTGATTAGAAAATCTAGTCATACTGACTAATTGTCAGTTGCACCCAGCTGACCCTTATTGTCTAGTTATTTTTGACCAAATTGTTTTTAGAGTGTGGATGTTCAGATTTTGATACCATATCATTTGCCATATTTTTCACATTATCATTTTGAAATTTCGCGCTCTCAATCTTCTCAAGGATATATTCGTGGCACGAATTTGTTCGTGGTGTATTGACGAGCCTCGTCTTTAAAGGATTACAAATAAGTTATTAGGCTTTCGGTTTTAGTATACGTTGCCAATTATTACGAATGTGTAATCCAATTCGCAGAAAAATTTGTTTTTATTGTTATGAATTAAATTCGCATATTATGCATTAAATTTAAAAGTATACAGGCCTAGACATATCATGCTACAACTTCGATTAATTAATCAATGTATTGTAGACATAATTCAGCATTAATGCATTTGTTCTTATTTATTCATAAAATAAATCAAAATGATCTTGCAAAGGAAAACATCACGCACTATAACAACATATTGGGTAAACGGATTTCCTCATTTTGTTAGTCTTTATTTTTCTAGTCTACTTGTTGTATAGTGAGTAAATCCAAATTGTGGTTCATGTTAGAGCCACGGAAGTTGAGCACATATTTACCAAGAAATGGGTGACTATTGTCATGGGTAAACGTCCACAATGCCTGGGGGAATAACTGTGACTTGCTTAACATTAGATAGATTGGCTTGGAGATTTGTTTAAAGTTTGTTAAAAGGGCCCTGAAATGCTCAATAACTTTATGCACAGTTTTTGCTGCATATGAATTAAGGATTACTTGTGTAGAAAGACAATACTACTGTTCATTTTGATGCCCCATGAATAAAAAGTGGCATTTTTCAACTTTGAAAATATCTTCACATAAACTCACAGAAAGAGGGCGCTGTTTGGGGCATGTCACTTTAGGAACACACAGCAGAAAAGCAAAGAAAAAACATAAGACTTCAAACTGAAATTGTAGAAAAATGCTACAGTTTCCAGCCTTAGTTTTTTATGGTTTGCAACAGGCAACATGTAAAACAAACCTAAACCGTCATGGGTTACAAATGTTTCAGCAAGTTGGAGAAAATTGTGGAAACTTTTGTGCACATTTAAAGGAGGTTTTCTTGTGTTTTCCTAATGTGACATCACCACTTTGCTCATGCATATGTAAATTTCATTAGCATAAAAATCAAAAACCTTGATTTCAACCCCCAAACAACTTCCAAGTAGGGTTTTTATGATTGTAAATTAATGGACTAGTTCCATAGCACAGATTTCATTGATAAAAACACCATTTCAGGGGACCTTTAAAAGTCAATATATCATTTATATTAGAATTTTATAAAAATATATTTCTGGAATATAAGGGCATAAACATAGCATATTTTACGGTTTGAGTTAAACATGATTGTCGAGTTATATTTTCAAGTTCGACTTTGAGAGATTTGAATGCGTTATTGTGTGTACATGTATAGACCTGTGCCCCCAAATAACTGAACCCACAGCTTGGCTCTTCGAATGGGTGGCGACCTGAACTAATGCACAAAATGGGACAATACTGATTTTCCACAGTCCAAAATTATGCTCAACGAAGCGTGCATATTCTATTGAATTTTCCTCTACGGGTTTCAATGGACGGCCCTCATTCCAAAGCGGTGAATAAGCCTGTATTGATTGCATGTATGGGTAGTACGTACCCGTACTACATAAATACGGGGGAAAATAAGGGTGTTTACCAATAACGACTGACTGTACGTTTATCGGGCCATTCCTTCCTCCATGGTTGGCCCATGTGATGTCACGCATGAAAATTGAAATCGAAGAGTATATACCAACCATTTGAACTGCCGAATGATATAAAACAGTGCTTCTTGAAACTTCAAATTTTGATAGAGGTAAGTTAGTTTGAGTTTCTAAACGGTGGGGTGTGCGGTACTAAATTATTTTTAAGAGGTGGGGTCGATCGGCCTAAAAAAAAATAGGTGTTGGTTTTCAATGTATAAACATGGCGTTTGAAAATTGGTGTACTCGACTCTAGTTTAACTATAAACGTGTGAGGACATCTCTCCCAAATTAGCCTTTTGCGACTCTTCTTTTCACATACACATTAATATCCAGATTACCAGACTAAATGTTTGTTGCTATGTAATGTGACCGGGTGCACACGGGCATGTGTGAAGTACAGAATCAGCACCGCGTTCACCGTTGGAGAGAATGGCATAAAGCCACCACACTGTCAGTTGTTCGGTAATGGCGTGCACCACATAGCAACAAAAGTGTAGTATGTGGATTTTCTAAACTGCACCATAATATGAAAGTGAATATTTTGGGGCGCCAGCCAGGGTACAAAGTTCACTCGCAAAAGGCTACTGGGTAATTCCCCAAATTAGGGGTCCAAAACTTTGGTGTCCCAGTTACGTACGACACACTGTGCATCAAAAATCGCCACTCATTATGATCACATATTCTCAGTAATAGACTGTGGCCTGTGAATACAGCGTACAGCACCAATTTCTTGAATATTTTGTTCTGTGATCACTGACAAATATTTGAAACAAAAAACCCTAAAGGCTCATAATTTGTTCTATTATATTAAATAGGAATTTGGTGTCCCGGGTTACCTACGCCAATGAAAATTAGCTGTATAGAATGAGTTTGCATTAACCTTGGTGCCTTATCCACACACAAACGTTAAATTTAAGTAGCATTATGTAAATAAAAATAAATATTTTCTACTAAAAAAAACACATTCAATCACTAAACACACTTGAAAATCTTTAAAAGCATGTCACACTTTTGGGAATTACCCATTTTTTTATTTTGTTTTATTTTTTTCAGCCACCATGTTTTCCCGAGCAGTGAATGACATCATCTGGTCAAGTGAATCGTACAACACCAGGGACATTATGGCTAAGTACCCTGCCCCTCTGCTAGTGAGGGTTACACAGGGACACTGCGGGCTCCAAGACACAGATTCGCTCGGCCAGGGACAGGTAATCAGTCTATTCTATAGAGTTAGATATAGAGAGCAACTCCCAATTGTTGTGCTGATGTGGGCGCCGCCATGTTGACTTAAATCTTGTATATGATTTGCAATGTCCAAAAAAAGTTAATCAACCATTTGGTCGAAAAAAAAAACCTTGTTGGGTCGCTCCTTTTTATAAAAAATAAACGACATGTAGCACAGCACAGTCACTTCGATCGTAATGATGACGTAAATATGTAATTTGCTTCAATTTTAATGCAGGTGGTTCGAATCCACCGATGGCTGAAGCAGCAACGTGTGATTGCCAGAGACGCCGGAGGGCGCTATTTGAGCATCCCTCTCGACTTTGATGTTCCCTTTGAAGTTCTTGGTGGCAGGAAACGACCACGTGAGTTTGGATAGATGCTACTTTAAAATTGTTGTTGCTATGCAAAAATGTGGCTAAGAAATGGTCCGTATGCCGAGTGGATAGATTGAGGTTTGGGGTGGGGTTAGGGTTCGAACTTCGAAGTTAGTTCAAATTCTGACCCACTGATAATTTTGACGAGTGGCCAGGTACTATACAATTCAACCAAGACCTGGTCGAATTATCCAGCACCGTCCGTCCAGCAACATACAATTATGAATTTGGTAGCTATTCTTGTCTTGCATTGAGCATCTTTTGATGGATACCGGCGCATTATAAATTTTCATTATTATTATTATTATTATTTCAGTGTCCAAACGTAAGACGCTCTCTATAGCCGACATAATTCGCCAGTTCTCACTTCCCAAGAGAGTTCGATTTTCACCAAGTCACTTGACCGAGAGCCAGGCGTTAGATGGAGGTCGTCTCGGGATCCAAATGACCCTAGAACCGCTCGACTTGATCCAGCTTCACCAAGAGGTCTACCTCAACGGAAATGCTGTGAATTTTGGTAAGAAATGAAGTGGACGATTCGATAACAATTTGTGTGCGATTGCTGTTGTCTTGATTAACGTGTAGTTGAAGTATACACCAAGTGAGCGTTGCAATCATGTCGCACTCACACCGCTTGGGCAACAGTTTCAACATGAGGTGGTTGGGGCGCGGTCGGGTTGGCGTACGGGTTCTTTCCTCGCCTTTCATCTCTGGCGTCCCGGGTTCGAATCCGGGGCGTGTTTGTGGATTAGGTTTGCAGTCCCTACTTGACCGCGTGGGTTTTCCCCTGGGGCATTTCTCTGGGGGTTTTCCTCCCACTTCTAAAACTGCAACTCCTTCTTCGTCATCTCAAGTTGATAATATAGTATAGTTAAAGGGCCCCTTAATTAGGATTCTTATCAATGAAATCTATGCTTTAAAACCACTTTACTCAGTTAAAGTCATAAAAAAAAAAGGTTTTTAGTTTTTATGCTAATGAAAATATGCATATTCATGACCAAGGTCACGACGTCACAAGAGGCAAACACAGGAAAATCACATTGAACTGTGCACAAAAGATTCCACATTTTTCTCAATTTTCCTGAAACTTTTGTAATCCATGGCTGTTTGAGTTTGTTTTACATGTTGCCTGCTGTAAGCCATGACAAAACTGGGGGTAGAAACTGCAGCAATTTGCCACAAGTCCAACTTGAAGTCTTATGTTTTTTCTTAACTTTTTCCTTCCGTCTTCTTTGTGTGATGCACTCAAAACAGCGCCCTCTGTCTGTGATTTATTGCAATGAAATCTTCAAAGTTGAAAAATGCCACCTTTTATTGATTTGACATCCAAACGAACAATAGTATGTCTTGCAGAACAAGTAATCCGTCATTATGAAGCAAAGCTTAGGCACAAAGTTGTTTAGGATGTCACAGGCCCTTTAAAGCTAAAACCGTATAGTTGATGGCATAAAGGGCCTTAGTTGCCGAAGATGCCATAAAATATACAACAACAACAACATGAGATGGTTCATGCTCCTATTTTAACAGGTGATTTAGACCCTTCAGTCTTGAGCATCCTTGTACACCACGATCTGGAGATGACCTTAGCCATGGGCCTTGGCAGCGGGGATAAGAACTGGAAGCGCCTGATGCTAGAGCTGGATAACGTGGTTGCTACAAAGGTTCGCTTTGGTGCCGTCCAAGGAAACAAAAGTGAGTACAAAAATCTACACTGGGCGAAATTATTACAACGTGAAAGATTTAGGTAAATGTCCAAACCTCAATGGAGACGTAGTGGACAGGTCTAATGAATAGCGCGCCGGACTTTCGGACGAGAAGTCCATGGTTAGAAGCCTGCATTGCACCGCGTTGCATCCTTGGACACGACACTTTACTCCACGTTGTCTCTCTCCACCCAGGTGTATAAATATGGGTACTAGCAAGTACGGTTGGGGAAACCACACTAGTTGCTGGGGGTAGACTGGGGATGGACTGACATCCCATCCAGGAGGAGTAGCAATGCTCATCACTCCATGCCACAGAAACCGGGTATGAGTGTCCGGCCGTATGAGCAAGCGTGGGCTCGTAAACGACTTGCCTACCAAACCTCATTAATCCTCAGTTATTGACATCGAGTTAAACTCGGCTAACTAAAATATCTCGTTCACTCAACGCAGGAATCAGTTCCCGTCAAAAGTAGAACATAACAGTAAACTGAAGTAGGCTATGCATGCTTGACTTAAAACTGTGCATGCTTTACCCCAAATATGAGCTTGTTACTTCCAAGTTGGCGCTTTATGGGAATTTGTAGTTCAGTTGGATACAATACTTTACTGTTGTTGTAAGCTCTTATAAAGAAATGTTTTGAATCGTTTCTCCCCGATAGATATCACTGTGTATACCTTCGAGAAAGATAACGAAAGTACCAGAAGTTCCACTCGAAACACATCAACGGTCCAGAAGCGGCAACAGTCTCTGGGTCGCGCGTACTATTATGGGACATTACAGAGGATTAGGGCGGCTGATAAAGAGACTAAACCTCGACCTAGTAGTGTTTCTGTTGACCTGGGTTCCTTAGCTCGAAGTGGAACTTATCAACATGAAGTCAGAGGTAAAGAACGGCTGTTCGCTAAGCGGAAGGAGACTAGACTCAAACGAGCCGTTGATACAGTTGACGCGGTGTCAGTGTCAGGCACGTCCACTTCTGCAACCAGCATGTCTGAATCCACCGCGGATACGACTGATGACACGGACAGTGACACAATGTGGTTCCGCAAGTTGGACTCCAAGATGGCGGGTGGCGATTTGGATGACGACATCAGTGACGTAACGAATGAGGATGACCTAGCTGATACATACACGCCTCGGTCTCTGTTCGGTTCAGTATCCAGACTCGCTCTCTTTCGGCCCCGGCTATGGAGCGGTCGGGATAGCTTTGATGACATAGACAATCGTCGCCAAACTAAAAATCGGAATGCCTTGAAATCCAAGCGAGGTGGACGACTAGGCTCGCTTACCAGTTTCAGTATGACTGACCTTAGACATGTTGGAATCGGAAACAAACAAACTATGCAACGCGGACCACCAGACGGAGTCTCTGTCTCGGGGTTTGTTCAGATTGAACAATCAACGGACTTGTAAAAGTCAAACTTTCTGAAGAAAACTATATCTTCGCACCTGATAATCATTGAAACTATACAATAAACTGTTAAATTAACTATTTTAAAAATTATTATCTGTGTATATGTAATGTTTATCAATGTATCAGTTTATACCTTAACAATTTAGGAATTATTACTATGTTTTGTTAAACAGGAAATGTCAAGCATTAAGTTAAACGATTTTGGAAGTGTTATTTATGTTTGTGTTATATATGGAGATGAGTTGAAATGGCCATCTTTGCAGGGTCGTAGCTAGACCATTTTGAGGGTGTGGGTGTGACCACATTTTGCTGGTGAACGGATGAGCGCCCTAACAGCGCCGTAATAGAATTGCCGATACAGCCGTGCCTTTATATATATATATTTATTTGTTTTCCGACAGCACCATGGTGTCACACCACCTCCCCCCTAGCTACATGACGTGACATTTTAGAAGGCGATTTTTATTTTTTTAAAACCAGTCTTCAGAGATCGATTACCTTTAGAATTATATACACACATAGTATATTGCCTCGTGAATCAAACAATATTTTTCCCGTTCATATCAACACAAAACATGACGAGAATGATTCAGTAACTAGTTTAAAGATTTTCCAAAATACAACAGTGACATGTTAAAACTTATTAAAAGATTTGATGAAATTGTCCATAATGTAATTAGATTTCGAGTACAGGGCTGCGTTCCACGTACGCGAACATTTGTTAACGTTGGCGCCAAAGTTTTGCTCAATGTGGAACGGGTTGTTTGCCAAAATACATTGTCAAGATGGCGGCGCCTACAGTCCCAGCGGTCGTTGTAATGTGGCTCTCCTCTTCTTACCAAATTTGAGGAAATGTGACATGTTGCTCTTGATTGTGTATCGCCAGCAATAAGGTGCAATGTATTTGCTAGTTTCAAAACTGCAAACGATCGTCTGTCATCTTGCATGTCGCGTGCGCCATTTTGAAATGACTCGCGAACATAGTGAACAACTTAAAAGTTTGTTGGCCAACGTTGGTGGCGCACAATACGTTTCACTCGAAATTGTTGGCCAACGTTTGCAAACGTTCGCGTATGTGAAACGCAGCGTTTCCTCTAAAGCCCAATTCATACTCGCTCGGCGACCTACGTGCGGAACGGAAATTTTGTCCGCCGAGTAGGGTCAAACGAGTTCAACAGTGCGCGGTCAGTATTAACTCTGCAGCGACTACACTCGGCGAAAGTGCGGCGAGTATGCGGCGAGTGAGTTCGGCGGAGAAGTATGAATCCAGCTTAAGGCGGATAAAAACCGCGTAATTCCAGTAGCAGTGCCGATTGTACATAGTGGGCGCGAACGCGCGCCGAACAGGTGCCGAAAACAGACTTGCCTATCGCTCCATCCATGAAAATGTCTACCATGAAAATGTCTACCATGAAAAATGAAACTTTTTAATGAGGAAGCAGATCAGAAAATTACTACCTGTAAATGTATAGTCATTATTTTAAAATGAATGTCGCCTTGGGGTATAATCTAAAGAAAAGGGAATTTACGATGCACAAAGACCTGAATTTATCTAGGGAGATAATGTAAAGGATCATCATTGAGGAATTACAAATTGTCATTGAAAACGATCAAAATGCTTTCTTTTGTGATAATATTTGCAAATGAAGATACACTCGACCAAAAAAGTTCTGTCACCAGTAAGACATTTATAGATATTTATTATTAAATTGGATTTAATGTAGGAAAATAATATATCAAATTTTAGCTGAACATATCCCTCAAAGGAATAGAGCTCAAGAGAGATCATGATGGCAAGCTTTACTGAACAGGAATGCAACAAAGGAGTGTGTGGTCAGAATGAAAAACACCAAAGAACAATGCAACTTGTGATTTGGGCAATTTGTGTGTAGAAAATTAGGAAATTGTTAAGCGAGTTTGGATTTATCAATGTCTTGTCAAAAACATCCAAATCAAAATGGTTAAATTGTCCAATCTGAATCGTGCCATTGCATTAGGTATGGTGGAAGCAAAATACTGAACTGTAACTTCCCTTGCTTGAGTGCAATAAAGTTGACATCGTTGTTTGTTGGTGTTTTTCATTCTGACCCCACACTCCTTTGTTGCATTCCTGTTCAGTGAAGCTTGCCATCATGATCTCTCTTGAGCTCTATTCCTTTGAGGGATATGTTCAGCTAAAATTTGATATATTATTTTCCTACATTAAATTCAATTTCATAATAAATATCTACAAATGTCTTACTGGTAACAAAACTGTTTTGGTCGAGTGTACAATGCCTCGGCATCTAAAACCAAGCCGAGAGTGCTAAATTTGAAATTTGTCAATAAAGGAGGGCGCTATTCCGCTAAATGTAGAGATCCATGTTTATCCACAATTTCCTTGCTCTGTGTGTTAAAGGTACACACCGGCCTACTGTTCACGTAATTTAGTGATACATCATCCTTGACAAAACTTTGTTGATGGTCCTTGTGAAAAAAGATCGTCAAAATGTACCGTAATTAACCACAAAAGCCTAAAGTTAACAAAAACGGTCAATAGTCGAGTTATACGCTTTATCAGCCGTTCACTATCGCGCGTGGGGCTAAATGTCACATTGTCCGGTAGACTGTCCACGGTGGAACTCGCTTCGGTTCCTTGGACTTTGTGTCAAAATTTTATGTTCGATTTCTCAGAGTTATGTTCAACTTTGTTTCATAACTTGACTAAATAGCCTCTTTTATAAAATACTCATAAATATTTTGGAGCTGAATCTGATCAGTACTGCAGTAAAAAACATCAGAAATAAACTGTATCACACGGCCCTATACGGCTGGAAATAAAACTAATTCCAAGGTTTATCGGAGCCAGAATAAATCACGTGACCTCGATTTTTTGAAAAATGCTCAAAAACAGCCATATTTGGTGGTTTCTTTTCAGGTTCTCTTGAGTCTATTTCGGAAAGACTTTCATAATCATGTATGGGTCTATTTCGAGCCCAAAATAGCCCAACAAAGCCGGTTTGCCCCTTTAACAGAGTTATGAGAACGCAGTGCTTAATAATACCAGTGCGTTCACGCCAATTGATCACCAGTCGTCTATGCACGAACAGTGCGTATACTTGGGAAATCGATGTGAAAGTACACGCAGGTGTCCGGTTGAATGAACAGCAAGCATTCCACAGCACGAACTCCACGGCCCACATCGGCAAAACGCCATACATCTTTTGTTGTTCAACCTTTCTAATTTCCATGTCAAAAGCTTGATTTCAGTGGGAGCCATATTGTGGGACCTGCCCATATTTGACGCATATTTTTTGGTGGCTCGGCAGACATTGAGGAAATACCATTGGATGCTATATTTGTATTCTGGCGTCTTTTACGCATCTGTAACATGTCCTGATGAATGGGAAGATGACACCATTTCTAGATACTGGCGGAACCTTTTGGTAAGTAAAACCTGACAAATTTTGGAAGAGATTCTTTCATGTCCCAGATTTTTAGTCCGTAACGCCATCGTGACAAATTGTTCCCAGTAAATACAATGGATAAAACGGATGCGAATTTTGACCATTTTGTTTACGTTTATGCTGAGATGCAAATACGCGCGGTTCATGTCGATCTTCATGTTTCGATATAAGAAAACTGTAATATTATAAACAATTGAAACAATTTATTAACTTTAGCAGATGTGGTTTAGTTGACACGTTTTGCTTTATGCCATTTGTAAATACATGTACTATGAGTACAATTTCCAATTTTTATTTACTCATAACTCTGTTTAACTTAAGTTTTTAAATATACCCACTTCCGGTTTTAGTTAACGAGATTTAAAATGAGACAACAGGAAATTAAGCTCCCATATTTTATGGTACATGCATGTACACTGACAATTCTGAAAGTCGTTGGGATGATTTTGGAGTTGGTGTCTAGGATACGAAAGTAGTTGACTAAAATGTCAGATTGGAAGGGACAATGGCCACAGCTTACGTTGCTAAGACGACGGATGGAGGCAACATGGAGTTAACATACCTGACAACTAGTCCGATTTTATCGTATTTGTTCCGATGTTTATTGTGTTAAAAGTGTTTAAAATCAGAACAGTTGGTAAACGGTCGACTTGACCCGACTCCCCGCGCGCGCCGCATGCGTTGTGTACATGAAAACAAGTGCAGTGTACACCAGGTCAACTTGACTGTTGTACCAACTCGACAGTTGCAAGTTTCACTATACAGTCCGATTTTTTTACTCGGCAATGTTGGCAGGTATGGGTTAATGATGATGCTTGTTTCTATAGGAACAAATGGACGGGGATAGACAACGGCGAAATAGTGTTTGGAAGATGCTCTAATGGATATGAAAGCATCACTGCATTCGCCGGAGTAAAACTGCTCTCCAACTAAGCACGATGTTTCATGAATAACAAAAGATGTGTCCATTAAAGCAAGCCTATTAGCATTTGGCTAGTTTCGGTTTTTAAAGGGCGAAAACGGCTTCCATATAAATACAATATAACAAAAAGTTAAGGGAGCTTTTCCAGATTTGTCAAAAAATGGATTTCGTTTTAAACTAACATATACCTCCCCAAAATACTATCCATGGGAAGAAAACAGGAAATTTGAAATCTCCAATTTGGATGTGGAAGCAAACGGGGTTGGTGTAATCACTGCACTGCTTTATGGAATGGATAAATTAGTTTACAAAACATCGGTGTTTTCCGGCGATATCCTTGAAAATATATCGATTGAGAACGCGAAATTTCAGAACGGTAATATGACAATTGATATGGTATCAAAATCGCAACACACGTTGGAAAATTAGGGGGGAGGGGGTGGTAAAAATATGATCTGGACATACTTCTCTATAATAAAAATATGACTGCAGTTGTTGCAAGAAATACTGTGTACGCTGATGCATAATATTTAGTCAGCATTTCGCCCATCATCCGGCATTTCCACCTGTTAGAGAATTGCATGCTCGCCCACGACACCTGTTGCCCCATTATATTTCTTGTTGCTATAGACGATACCAATTGAAATTGCGTTGGCGAAATATTATTATCGTGAATCACTAAATAATGACCTTCGTTGGGATATCCTCGATGTGGTTTTTAGGAGATGAGAATTGTATCATTTTATTCCAAATCATTGCCAAAAGGAGCAAGCCTTCATATCCGTTATCTCGAACGAGAACTGTTAATTGAACGTACGTTCATAATGTGGCATCAACAATACAGAATGGTGCTGTCATGCTAATTCTGCATATGATTAGTCGAAGTGAAGTAAATACCTTGTCATTTTTAATGGCGCTCAGTTGACAGCCGTTTTCACATCGCTGTGATTTTTCGTGACACCATAATCGATGTGTAAAGTTCAAGGATACATATATTTGCCTCGATGGTTTCGTTCACACGTTTGGCCTTCATGTGGGTTGAGCTATAGTATAACGTAGCGAGAATACATTTCTATCAAAATGACATGAAGCGTTTTTGGTGTGGTCTAGGTAGAACCGTGCTTTATTTTATAATCTACATTTCCGTATTTTTTTTCACATTCATGATCCTCTCTACGTGGAAGTTTTGTGTTCCTACACGACGTGGTATTCACATCTACCAAAAGCTTCTTACGGCATGTTCGGATGAGACTCGAATTCCGACGGGATTTTTCATGCTCTTCTACATTTGAAATTAGCAGCATTTAGCCTATACTTAAGATTACATGAAAACAGATTTCTCAATTTAACAATAATATCGGCAAGGAAAACAATCGGGGAAAAAAATAATTTGACCAAAGTTAATTGTACAGTAAAGATATACGTGCATAGGATTAAGCTATGGACCGAACACGGGAATTAAGGCTGGCTAAACAAGCATCTCTTTTCTTACTGGCACCCGCAAAATAATGTCCACCCTAAAAATCAAAAAGATGTAATTTTAAATTGAAAACACCTATGTTATTCTCTCAAATTCATTGCACATTTGTTGTTCTTCAGACAGCTAAATGAGACCATTGGACGCATCTCTAGCTCTATCCAGCGAAACATCGGACGACGACGCCAACTGAGACGGCATGGAATCTAAAGTTGAGGACATCAGATGGTCCAAGCGATCCTACACGCTGCGTGAGACGCTTCAATTATGCTCCTCGCCGCAGCTTATGAAGGTTTCGTGGGTCGGCGAAATACCGTCAGATGAGAACCAAATAGTGACCAAAAACAGGGTGAGGTGCTAATTCCTAATAACACGGATTTTAAATAATAATGGTACAGCATTTATAAGGCGCACAGTATCTAACATGAATGTCATTCAAAGGCGCCGTAGCCACTATTATCACTGCCCTTATGGAATTACCAGAATCATCTCGCTTCAACTAGGTGGCTGCCTGGCTAGTTGCGCACAACCCTATCAAACTAATCTTAGATTGTAGCATTCCCCTGACAGATCCCCAAATATCGCTTGGGTTGACGAGACAATTGGGAATTAATATCTTGTCCACGGACACAAACACGTTGGCACAAGTGGGGCTCGAACCCATAACCCCTTGATCACGAACACGGCTGCATACCCACCAGACCACACGTGCTCCCCATAGTTAGCGAAAGGTAAAATATTATGTTTATGAAGTGATATTGTGCGTGGAACCACATGGTCATTTTCGAGATTTATGGTTTTTTTGTTTTCTATCATCCTCCATACAGATCCTTCGCATTCACCAAGTCCACATCCAAACTCGTGTTCTTGCCAGCATCAAGAAAAACAAGTGGTTGAGTTTGCCGCTGCGGTATGCGGACGCTCGCTTCGAAGTCATTACAAACAAAAAACGTAAGTGTCACTTTTACTGATTGAAAATTACTAATGTTACATGTCAAGATCAATAACCAAAGTTATCCAATTTTAGCCGCCTTTGCTGAACACAAAATTTGAAGGAGGATGAGTCAAGCTATGAGTACATGCCTATCAATTGAGTGTGTGCTTGCAGAAACTTAAATTTCACCGAGTTAACATGGAAGAAATACAGGACGATTTTGGGCACTGAGGAGAAAGCTGCAGGGCGGTTTTGGGCGCTTTGAGGAGAAAGCTGCAGGGGGAGGGCACTTTGAGGAGAAAGCTGCAGGGCGGGTTCGGGCGCTTTGAGGAGAAAGCTGCAGGGGGGCGGGGCACTTTGAGGAGAAAGCTGCAGGGCGGTTTCGGGCACTTTGAGGAGAAAGCTGCAGGGCGGTTTCGGGCGCTTTAAGGAGAAAGCTGCAGGGGGGCGGGGCATTTTAAGGAGAAGGCTGCAGGGCGGTTTTGGGCGCTTTGAGGAGAGAGCTGCAGGGGGGCGGGGCACTTTGAGGAGAAAGCTGCAGGGCGGTTTCGGGCGCTTTGAGGACTCATGATACATCTTGTCTTCTCTTTGCAGGTTCTAAGCCCATGTACATGCGTGACGTCATCGACCGCATCATATTACCCCAAGAAGCCGCTTTCTACCTAGACGACGACCTACACTTTGATTTACACACGGCTAAAGGCAATGTATCGGAGCGACTCAGTCCGTTGGTGCTGCGCAATATGTATGAAGTCTCCTATCTACAAGGCAATGCCATCTATAACAGTGAGTTTGTCTTCTGTTGGTAATTGTCCCGTTCTTTTTAAACTATATCCAAAGGAAATGCACCGCCTTTAAAGCCCTTCTGCACTATCGGATTATTCTCCGACAGACACGAAACAAAAATCTGACAGTGTGGATTGCGTGTCAAACACCATGATCAGACACTGTCAAACATGATCAATCTTGTCTGCCAAAAGATTGAACATGCAGCTAAATTCAGACAAAAGTCTGAAGTCTGGACAGACAACAGCCAATCAATGGACAGTTTGATAACATATTAGTTGCTAATTAAACACATGTATTATTCACTAAAACAACCGATAGCAATCACCGATATAATGGATGAACTGTAAAACAGCAGAATGATATGCAAAAATTGGCGCAAGGTGTCGGCCATGTTACACCAGACAAGACACTGATTTGCCGAGACTGCTCCCTTGTCCATGCAATCGCTTGTATCCACTTAACACATGTACTCTAGTGAAAGTATCCTTGCCAGTTCAGATAAGGCATTGACTTGCTTGGAGCAAGATGGCGGATAGTTGTTTCATTCAGCGAGTTGCTTTCCTAGTCCATTAAATAAAACAATTACCATAATCGGCTGCCAATGGCGCCACCCACATATGTATCTTCATGTTTATGTGCAACATATTTGTAAGCTTCATGCAATTCAACGTACGGGCTGCGAATTAAAGTTCAATAAAAACCCATTACAAAATTAATTGGCGTTGTTTACTTACTTTGAGAATTCCGTAAGACACGAGTAAATGGGCATCCCTTGTGGTTTTTCTTTTCAGATCATCTCGATACGCAGGTTGTCAACATCCCACTGTACCTTCCAGTTAAGGTACAGGTAGCAGAAGGTTTCATCAAACACACAGCCGACAACTGGCGGCGCTATCAGGCACTGCTTGCTAAACTCGTCTCAAGACATGTTACCTTCGAGCTCTCACCTGGAATTCAGAGTAAGACAGACCTGTTATTAAGATCTAAGATGTAGTGTGTGGAAATGAGTTTCTTAGCCGTCCAGTAAAATGCAATCTCAGAAATACGGATCTTGGTTTTACTCTTAAAACAAAAGGAACAGTTTTTATACAACATCAATTCTTGATCAGAAGAGAAGTTTGTTGAATACATTGAACTTGTGGATAACAAGGCACTGATTGGCCAATCATTTTGGAATCGCGCTGTAAAAACTGTTCTGCTTCAGTGATTTCATCCAGGTCCAAGTGAACCTGTTTGAACAAAGTTATTCCAACAGCAATGAAATGCGACATTTCCTGTTTCTGGAAGAGTCCTGCAGCCGATTTCACGAAAGAGTGCGCAGCTTGCGCAACTTTTGCAAAATGGCGCAACCCCCATAGCTTGCATGTAATTTTCACAGGAAAGTTGCGCAGCCCACGCAATAAAATGTTGCGCAAGCGGACTTACGCAGTGCGTAAGGATTCGTGAAATCGGCTGCAGTATAGTTAAGTGTTCCCAGAATATCAATTTTATTGGGTTTTAAGTCTGTGTAGGATTACTGTCTCAAAAACAGCCCTAGAAGGGCAGGTTGTCGGGAAGCACTTCAAGCAGAGTGGCACACCCTGCCTCAGCGGCTCTTACGGAGGCTGATTCGGACAGCCTTACCACAAGATCTGTTCATACACAATCATGACTGACCGATTAATAAGCTACACCTTTCATCACCTTTCTTCATCTATTTCCCCCAACAGATGTCACGTTCTTCTCCGATAAAAGGCTAGAAAAGGCAGTAACTCAGGAGGATTATGAAAAGATCCCACCAACAGGCACGCTGTATGTGACGTCAGCCAGGGAACGTCTGCGCAGCAAAGCTACGACAGCTACTGGGGTGAGTGGGTCACGGACTGTCGGACATACCCCAGTGCCTCCCCCAAGTACAGCACAAAGCACCGCCAGGGCTGCACCGTCGTCTGCAACTACCACAAGGAATGGAGATGTTGCGAGGCCCAGACAAATGCCCAAGTCATCATCGGCTGCGGCCATCGTGTCTTCGGATCCACGAAAGGCATCTTCACCAAGGGATGCCCGGCAGGATTTTGGCGCCAGAAGCCGGTCTGCGAACATCGCGACCATGCCCGCTCGGGCAGCTCATCACCGAAATCACGACCACGGGAAAGCTAACCTCCCAGTGCAGCCAAGTGCACCACCCATACCATCTACAGCCAGACCTGCGAAAAGCAACCACGCACCGAACCACGTTGGGAATGCAGTCACGCAAGTTGATGGGAGAGCACCGCGAGGACGGGACGACAGACCGTTGCCACTGACCACAGCAGGCCAGGCGTATCGCCGCAGGTCGCCCTCAGTCGACGCCACGCCAGCCACTATCCTCGGAGCACAGAGGAGACGGTCACCCTCCGTGGGCTCCAGGCCAGAGCAGCTTCTACTTTCTCCAACAGGCCGAATCAGGAAACATCCAGCTCAGAGCCACTCCCCCGGTATCATCGCAAGAACCCCCGGCTCAGCCAGCTCAGCGGACTCAGATTACGAGCATCTGAAAGCCTCTTTACCTGTTCACATTCCTCCCCCAGACTACGACCCTAACGAGAGTATTTTCCAATTTCCGATGGAAAACAGCAAGGCCCAAGAGGCTGGGGTGGTCCCTCCCACTCCTCCACCAGTGACTACAATCCCTAAAACCAATCGGCAGACGTCAGTGCCTCAAGCCGCAGCCCCTGCTCCACCGTCAGTGTTTTCAGCAGCCTCGGTTTCTTCCTTCTCATCTCCCGCTTCATCAGCAGCCTCAACACCAACAGCCGTTGCACCCCCGGCTCCACCACCACCCCCGTTTGAAGCCCCTCCACCCCCACAACCGCCACCAGCTCCGGTACCCCCAGGTATCCAAGGTTTGGCCGTGCCCCCTCCCCCACCCCCACCAGGTCTCGACTGGAAACCTCCAGGGGCTCAACTCCAGCCTGCACAAATCACCAACCCTCAACCGAAGCCGGTGGTTAAATCCGAGCCCACCATGAGCTCTATGATGGAGGAATTGAAGAAAGCTCAACAGCGGAGGATGTCTCGGGACATAATTCTTGAAGACGTGATAGATGGCGGCATTACCAACAGCAGCCCCAAGGCAAACGCCTTTAATCCCAAACCTCAAGCTTCGCAACAACCAAGTGAACTACAGTCAATTCTCAGTAGTAGAAGGGCATCATCTAACCCACAACAACCATCCACCAATCGCCTACCAGTGGCGCCTCGGCCAAAACCGGGCGGCATCCGAGGAACCAATGCAACCACAAACAACGCAACCTTCACCAAGGTGGAAGACATCCCCAACCAGCTCAAGGGCCTGACGGTGGCACAAATCTCGCAGTGCTTGAAGCTCCTCAACTTGGAGAAATACGTTGACAAGTTCAAGAAAAATTGCATTGATGGAGACTTGATGACGTCACTGAATAAGGAGATGCTTCGTGGGGACTTGGGACTGACGGAATTTGACATCCAAAAAGTTATGAAATTTATCCAAGGATGGAGACCAAAGTAGACAAACATGTAACGGTGGTTTGGCTATGCTTGTCCGCTTTCTGCTACCGCTCATATTGATACTTATGCAATCGGTGCACCTGTAACAGGGTAGGAATTTGTGTCACTGAAGTGTACTTCAGTTTTATTTTTTTGTTAAAAAAAAGCACTTTCATTGGAAAATCAAAACGTCTAAAGAAGGATTGCAAAAGGGCACAGATGCCAAGACAGGGGCAATGGTGGCCATGGTTGGCTGTGAAATTCTCACATTGCTGTAGTTAATTTTAAAGTTGCAATATACGCTCGTAACTGGGACGGCCTAAAATGTAACAAATATCCGTCCAGGTTACGAGCGTATATTGGAAATTTGTACACAGGGTTTTTAGAAAGGCATGTTGTCACTTTATTCGTAACCCTTTTTGGGCCCAAGTTATCTCTTCAGAACAACTTAACTTATTTCTTTTATTTTGAGACCAGACAAAGGTATTTCCTCGAAAATAGGGTCTGTATTGGCAAAATGCCCCCTTTATACTGTTGAAAGACCCATATGTAGTTTTAGAAGTGGGAGGAAAACCCCAGAACAAATCTCCCGGGGGGAAAACCCACGCAGCCTAGTAGGGAGTGCAAACCCAATCAACATACACGCCCCGGATTCGAACCCGGGACGCCAGAGGTGAAGGGCGGGAAAAGAACCACTACGCCAGCCCGACCGCCCCAGGAGCACTTGTATTATTGCGGCCTTCATTTTAAGCTATTTTTATGCTGGAATGACACACACATCTCCTAAACCCTCTTGACTAATATACGAATATATACATTTTTTTAAAAATCTGTAGATACATTTTGTACATGTATATGGAATTTCTAAAGCAGTGTTTATGTAGTACACAACAACAATGTATATACAAAATGGCTGAATGTTTAATAGCATGCAAAGTAAGTCATAATGTGAAAGATTAGGCAATAATACTGTTTTATATACTTTTGAATTTTTAGTGTCAGACTTTGAAAGTTGTAAATATACCAGAGATTTTCAATATTTTAGACAATGCATTGGAATAAGAAATGTGTACATTGTACAGATAACCGAATAGACACGTATAAGGCTTAATCCTGGCTACGCCGCTGCATATTGGGTAGATAAATTTTGGTTTATTATATATGAAAGGATTTGGTTAAAGGCATTATCTATATAGACCTTTTCCACGGGCAGTCATGATGACAGGGGGCAGTCACATTGTTGTTTTGCTTTATGCACGAGTATACGGCACTGTGTATCTATTCTCATTTTTTTATGGCCTTAATTAGACTGTCTTGTTCAGTCTTGCTTACAATATTTACTCAAAATAAAAAATTAAAATAAATACAGTATGTTTGGGCAGTATGTTTGTAAAAGATCGAATATTGCCTAATGGTCCCTGGGTCATTTCATATAGGCCTACTCTAAAGGCACAGGCTCGTCAATGCGCGCGTGAGGCCAAATTCGTGACACGAAATACGCAGCTCCATGCCTTTGCTATGGAGCTGCGTATTTCGTGGCACGAATCTGGCCTCACGCGCGCATTGACGAGCCTGTGCATTTAAAGCATATCATTTGCAGTTGCCAAAAATTTTCCTTCACAAGTTGAAAAGGGAAAAACACTATAAGTGTTGACTGCAATGGTAACAAACACCACTTGATTTTTTTTTCTCGTGTAGAATGGCACCTTTGTTAAAGAAATTGCCAACTGAAGGTGGTTTTTTTGTTAAGTTGTCTGCAGACAACCTTTTTACCATTCATTCAACACAAAAACCATGCACGGAATTTTCAGGTTTTCTGAAGTATTACTGCATCTATGTGAAAACGTACTTTTTCTCAATTTTTTTTCAGCTAGTCTAATTTTGCAAACAAGGTGTGCAACAATGGTCAACTGCTGATTTGTTTATATCATCGTGAATTAATAGGAATTCAAAACTTACCACTCATAATGCCCAAGTTTCTTGAGGCAAATAGTAGAACCGACCACACCAATCGTCAAGCTGAGAGCAATGGACATCCAGTGTCTTCTTCGAAGTCTGGCCTGAAAGAGAAAGTTATTTTGTTAATTTATTGGCAAGAATTGAGTAGTTGACCACTAATATTTTCCCTTGAAATTACTCATTACGTATCAGTATAGGCCTAAGTGCAGATAAGGCCTAACTCCAAATTAATGAAAATATTGAAAGTGAAAAATATCAAAAGTTCTTTGGAAACACTTTTCAGCCAGTTTCATGTACACAAGGTCTGGAAATCGATGGTCAACTACTAATTTCTTTCCTCACGTTTGTCCCTTCCCCCAAACCACGTTGAAAACCTCTGCAGCATACTCTGATGGGACTCGAACCAACGACCTCCTGCATTGTAGAGCAGATGTCCTACCCACTCAACCTGCTCTACGATGCAAGAAATTGTCCCAGCCGATGATCATTCTTAACATTGTCCGATTGTGCTCAGGAAAGACCAAGGATTCTCCAATTTGCGTTTGCAAAGAATTCTGGACACTGACCTTTTCATGTTTAACACAAAATCCATGATAAATACACGGTCAACGGCCCAAGTCTAGGACTCATCTTAAATTGTTTAGTTCTGCAGTCAATGATATACATGTAGGCCTACATGTAAGCTCGTTTCACCAACGCGACCGACAGAGTACACGCAGGGGCGGCTCCATCCACGTTCTTACAATACCCAGCCAGCTTCCACGGTCCACTGGATTGTCTCAATTCTTCCACCGAAGGCCCTGGAACACACGTGCTCTTTTGGCATTTCTTACAGGTGGTTCATTTGTTAAAAGAATGCATTTTCTTAGTTCAAGAACCAACAATGAATGTCCTTTGATGCACGATATGTGGCAGAGTACCTCATTTATTTGTTCCCCAGCGTCTCAAATCCTCCTTTTCGGGAGGAGGCGCGTTCATGGTGTGTTAACAAATGCAAGTCAAAAATAGAATTGCACGCATGCAAACAAGCCATGGACGTCATTATTGAATTATGTCTATTCAAAGCAGATTTTCTGGCATTAAAAAAAAAGAGAAAATGTTGGTTCTTTTTCTAAATGGCCCGTTACGTCGAAGATCCTTAGATATCCGCCCCCACCCCTTTCAGTTTGGTGAATTATTTTGTAGACCTAAATTCCACATCCACGGAACAATTATTCAACATTACCCTTCAATGTTGTGCATTGTTTAAAGAAAAAAATACAAGCACAAACTTCGCAATAGGCTCAAAGAAACGCGTTCTTTATTTCAAGCAAATCTACATCAATGTGCCAAAAGTTCTCAAACAAATATAAAACTATCCTTGTTTTCCTTACTTTGGTCAGAAATTTAATTTGTTTAAATTAAATTAACTACAATGCAAGTTCTTGGTAAACAACTATTTATATAAATGTTACACAATTTAACCAAAATTATCTTTCATTATTTTCGAGTGCGTAAAAAAAGCCATACAAAATCTGTATAAATACTTCAGTACAACAAACAAAAACTGCTGTTCATCTTTTTATATTTTTGAAAGCCCTGAATTTTTCACTTCAAACTTCAAAACTCAATAAATTATCAAAACACAACATCTGGTATGGTGCCTAATCACCATTGAAATGAAACAACCAAACTTGGGATGAGAGAGAAATCGTATAAGGGCCTTATCGGGATTCGAACCCGAGACCTCTGACTAACTAGGCAGATGCTCTACACCAGCTGAGCTATAAGCCAACACTGAGAGAAGAATTGGGTCTATAGGGAAAACCTAAGGGAGTATACCAACTGTGCCTTATAGCTCAGCTAGTAGAGCATCTGCCTAGTTCCTTCCAGAATTTGTGAAAAGCTCCTTGATCTGTTCGAAGGTTTCTTGAAGAATCTGTTCGACGTTTCTTGAAGGATCTGTTCAAGTTTCCTGATGGATGGTTCCTTCACTCGACATCTTCATGTTCACCCAAACCGTCACCCTCCTTCCCACTGAAGAGCATCTTGTATTTTTTCTTCTTCGGTTTCCTTCGCCCCGGCTCCGGACTCTTACTTTCTCTCAAGTACCCTGTCAAGCAAGCCAGAAGTCCTCAAGATGAATTCGCCTAATAGACTTTGTTCGCATCAGGGAAATAGCTTCAATCGACGAAGATTCGACAATGATTTGACAAAGAGATTACTAACGTGAACACAGCGCTCTTCATTCGAGAAATATTGAAGGGTACCATGGCCAAGTGGTTTGGGTCACCGACTCGCAACACTTGAGTCAAAACTTGGGGTTGCGGGTTCGATACCCAGCTGTGGTACCTGTGCCCTTGAGCAAGGCACTTAAACACACTTGCTCCATCCTTGTGAAGGGATGTAAAGCCGTTGGTCCAGTGTGTTCTGTCACGCACTTAAAGATCATAGAGCACTCTTTCATGAAAAGTAAGGGGATTCCCTGGTGTCTCTTGCCGTTGGCTGCCAATGGCACCACCCACCTATGTATCTCGATGTTTAGGTGGAAGACACTTGTAATAGCTTCATGCAATTCAGACTACGGGCTGCGAATTGAAGTTCATTAATCCCATTAAATAAAAAATAATAATAAAAACAAAATATTATAATAACTTCACCAGTTATTGCACTTTGCGAAGCTATACGTTCCTTGTTGGGCAACTAAAAATGAAATTCGGGCAACCAGACTTCAAAAACACCTACCCAAAGAGCAACTAAATTATTTTTTTTTAAATATTTGAGCTCTGTAGTCTTACCTCTTTGTAGACATGTCTGCGTATCAGGGAAGCCAATGGACCAGTAATGATCCGGCGTATGCGGCGGACTAAACTGGGCGCGATGTCTAGAACACATCTTCATTCTGTCCTCTCGCTGGGAGGCTGTCAGCGGCAGGTCCTTGTAGAACTATCGCAAGAATCAAATGATAATACATAAAATGTTTAAGATAAACTTCTCACAACAAGCAAGATTTTAGGAGTGATCTTCGTCAGTGACTGACAAGAACGAGTTCTGTCTGGCCTATAAGAAATTGAGAGCTTCAAAGATTTATCTATTTTAAACATGACAGTCAAGTTACCGTTTCACACTCTTTGCAGCCAAACCCCTTCAGTTTCTGCCGATCACTTTGTTTGCGCACGACCTCCGTGTATTTGTAGTTGGGCTTATCGTCCAACTTAGGAATTCTGCGAACAAAACAAATTATTTCTGCATTTCACAAATCTGACTCGGCAAAATCCATCAGCACAGAATTAAATCGAGTTGGCCTTGATGCCCCTTCAAGATGAACACTTTCCGAGGCCAACTTGGCCAGCATGACCTATCCCAGGCCTTGACATTAACCAAGGCTAATGGCCTCATGCCCTGCTGAGTTTGCCTTGATGCCCCTTCAAGATATACTTTCTGAGGCCAACTTGACCAGCATGCTCTATCGTAAACTTCACAAGTCTCGTATGTTACCCAGTATACATTTTGGAACAAAGTTGGCCATGGTACCCCTCCAGTTGGCCTTAGTGGCCTTTGAAATTCAGACAAAATAAAAGCAAGGGTCAGCTGGGATCAATTTCATTTAAGTTCAATGCGTCCTAATTCCCAAACCAACGTCCCAAGATAAGAAGAGTGACCCTTCCTAAGATGCGTCTCAGCACTTTGTGAAATCGGCCCATGATTATACAAGACAAAACAATAGTACTCACTGATCGAAACTTGTCATGGATCCATTGCTTTCGCGGCTTGATGATTTATCCAACTTTTCATCTCGATCTTCTGCTTCCTCTTGAAATAAATCGGGACAGCTATCCTCCCCCGTCTCCTGAAAATGTTCACCTTCATGATCCGACCGTTTCTGTCTCTCAGAAGTCTCCCCGAAGCTTCTTCCAGTGTCGGAATAATTGAAGTGTTCCGAAGTCGAGGCATTGCCATTTTCGAGTCTCGTGAGATCTAAGAGAGGGTCGATGGAGCCATTCAAATCGTGGGGCAAGTCGGAAAATTTGTCTTGGCTGCTCCGTGGGACCGCGCCTTTTGTCAGACTTGGAGAACTGTTTGTGTTAGACTTCGCCTCTGGGGTAGACCGCAACTGCCTCTTTCGAGGCAAATTAGGAACTTTAAATCCTCTAGGGGTGACTTCTGAATCCTTTACCACTTCATCACTTTTGGTTGGCTTCACTGCTTTCTGATCAAGGAGCGACTTCTCCAAAGCCAAGTTCATATAAGCATCTTGTTGGGAGTCTACGTTCACCAAACTACCTCCGTTGTACTCACGCATGAGACTTGCGGACTTGTTCATGCTAGCCTGAAACATCTTGGGTGTCAATTTACTCTGCTTCAGTGTGATTTCTTTGGCTTTTTCAGCGCGAGGATGTTGTCTCATCTTGGAGAGACCCGAAGGCAATGCCACTAGGTTATCAACTTCAAGACCTTCTGGACTGTTTTCCTTCCCGACTGGTTCGCCATCTGGGAGAACGGTTTCGTCAAAGCTGTTCGGCTCATCATCGATGTCCACCTTTCTCCTTTTGGATAAGTGCTTCTTCGGTGAATTAGGTCTCGGCTTCGGCACCAATTCTGGTGACTTACACGTGTACTTCGTGGTTAGGAGAGGATGTCGTCTTAAGCTGGTTGCCGTATCTTCTAAACAAACTTTCTCTTTGCTTTTTGGCAAGACCAAGCCTGATCCAAACGTAAATGAGCAGCAAGGTTGGGGAGAGCTCCTCTTTGGAATCTTAGAATTAAAAAGTTGAATAGAAGCATCGGATTCGTAGCTTTCATCCTTTGGACATAAATCTGATGGGTCACCCCTGGAAGGTGTTGGTACATTCCTGTCAGCATTATGCCTGCCATGAAGCCGGGAGGAACCACCTGTACTGACGGGGGTGGTCGACCCCTCACCGCAGAAAGTGGGCGACCTGGTCTGGGTGCGGTTAAGATCAACGGGAAACTGTGATTCAGACTTAGGAAGTGGAGTTGTGAGAATTTTTTGTCCAGATGGAGTAGCAACGGTGCTGTGGGTTAAATTTTGCTCCGATTTTGAAAATGGCATTTGGGAACGACCTCCAATAGGAGTGCTTGCGTAAGTGGGGTCCTCAATACTTCCTTCAACACTAAGTTCCAAGTCAGAGTTATTGTGTTTGACATCCAATGTTTCTGGCACTGCATAAACATTCTTTATCCTCCGCTCCTGGCCACCACCTGTGCCCATGGCTTTACCATACCCAGGCAAAGTGGCCCCTGCATAAGGATATCTGCTCAGCGATGCCTCACCTACTGGGGAAAGGCATGTATTCGGAGCTAGAATTTCCTCACTGGGAATTCTGCTGGCCGATTTATTTGTGCCACCTGATAGCAGTAATAGATTCGCTGTTGGCTTGACGTCACCGTTGGGTAGGGGGTCCGACTTCCAAACATTTGGTTCAGGTTTTTGGAAGGCGTCATTTGGAGGGACTTCCGAATAGCGGACTTTCTTGCTGGATTTTTTGGAGGCCAGTTTCTTTATTTTATTCATTTGCATCAGAAGGGCCTCATTTTGACCTTGCCTCAAATCTGCCTCCTTGTTTGGCAACTCGGCTGGAAAAAAAAATTAAATATCAGCACTTCTCTTAAAAACAGTGCCTTCCCCAAGGACACATGTAGAATTAACCACAGTCTCTTGTCCGATACAAAAATGGCACAAAATGACTTACCTTTCGGCTGCAAACTTGCTTGAACCTCACATGAATTTTGTGGGCCGTTTCTCCTACACACAAAAATATATCGAGAGAAAGTTATTCTTCAGTGTAAATTTCAGGGATGTGATTGGATGTTTGAAAACAAAACCTGAAATTGCAAGCGCGCAGCGTGAAGCCATTACAGCATGGGATTCACACGATTCACAGGGGTCATGTTTTTTTGCCAAAAAAAAACTGATTTCAGGAAAAACCTGAAAAATCACATCCCTGTCTAGGTTCATTTTGAAAAAGTGGATGAATATTGAAATCAAAAATCAAGAAATGTTTCAGACCTTTGGTTTTTCAGTGCATGCAGCTGTTTCCGTAAGTTATTAACTTGGGCTTTTAGAAATCTATTCTCCATCCTGTCTGTTGTAGCACTGAGGGCATTACTGAAATAAAAAAAAGAAATTAGAGAACTTCAAAGTGAGCGGTTGTAAAATACACAGATCACGATTGCAAGAATCTGAATCACTTTTACCCATGAAAATTTGGGCACTTTTTGGGGGTGGGGAATTATTTAAAGTTAGAACACATCATTGGTAATCTCGAAAATCAGAAATGTTCACAGATTTACACATAACTTACACAATATAAACACGATGACGGTAGAAAACTTCCCCTAAAATGGTTTTGTCTGAAGTGCTGTACTCTTTGAGAAATGAGCAAAACAGGCCACCTCAAACACGCGTTGCTGTGCTCGTATCGTAGCTAATGCACAGTGACCTAACAATGCATTCGTATACGATCCGCGCACGCACACAGCAACGCGTGTTTGAACTGCCCCGTGAAAAACATGGCGTTGATAACCGTGAAAGGGTTTATTACAATGAATTAGCATACTCATTAGAAATCTCAGCAATCCTGTCACATTTAGCCTTCCAGTAGTTTACTTTTTCCTGGAGTTCTGCGGTAAAAAAAAACCAATTTCACGTTTCTAGTGTTTTCAACATTCCGCACTAATAATAATAATAATAATAATGGTGGATACTTATATAGCGCTCATGTCCGCCCCACAGGGGTGCTCCTGGCGCTGTTGCCATTATTACCGCTGCCATCAGGAAATCACCAGAACCATTTCGCTTCAACTAGGGGGCTACCTGGCCAAGGCGCACAACCCTATCAGCAGTTAGATTGTGGCATTTCCCCTAACAGCTCCCCATATATCGCTTGGGTTGACGAGGCAATTGAGATTAAGTGTCTTGCCCACGGACACAAACACAATGGCACAAGTGGGGCTCGAACCCATAAACCTTCGATCACGAGCACGGCTGTATACCCACTAGACCACACGTGCTCTAAAAGGTACTAGGGAGTACCATAGACCTTACCGCAAATACCGCTTGAGTTTGCTAAAAAGCAGAACTGTATTGTGGGAAGGAAAACAGGGCGAAGTCTGCCCTGACAACCTTCCCACAATACAGTGCTGCTCTTGTGCAGACTCACCCAAGCGATATTTACGATAAGGTCTATGGCCAAGCGGTTTAGGTCACTGACTCCAGTGTTCTCCACGGGTTTTTCTTTAATTAAACTAGTGGCAACTGGTGTTTCTGGCAACTGGAAGCAACTCGCGGCAACTGGGAGCAACTGATCAGTTGCCCAAAAAGTCAGAATCAGAATCAGGTGTTGGTACATTCCTGTCAGCATTGATCAGAAGTCATTTGAGGTTCGAGTCTCAAGTCACGTCAAGTCATTTGAGGTTCGAGTCTCAAGTCAAGTCAAGTCATTTGAGGTTCGAGTCTCAAGTAAACTGGTCACGTAATCCTTGACAGACACACACACACAAACGTACTTTGTACTTTTGAAGAGTGATACTGCTGTATCTGTAGCAGCAACAACGCCATTGGGTCCTGCGAGGGTGACACCGATGACGTCATACTCGACGAGACACTCGAAACTGTCGCTATGTCACTCAAATCGGAATCTTGAAAAAGCGAAGAGGCTGTCCCTTCTGAAGACATGGTGCTCCTTGAGGTCAATGCACTTTCCGCTCTGGGTCTTGGCGTTTAATGAAAACATAACACAAGTGAGACGACAACTGTACATTCACACTTAGGCCTTGTGATTTTCTTGCCCATTTACTGATTTAAAAAAGGCCTGGCTATAATATATAGTCTTTTTAAAATTAATTTACAAAAATTTCATCTCTTTTGTTGGATTGCTCATGGAGGAATCCTTCCTCCCGAGTCTATGGTTTGCTCTAGACCCAGTAACTGAGTCGTTGGTTACTGGGTCTAGGCATGGGTCTAGGTTTGCTCATTCTTGATGAACTTTTAACATATTTCAGCTTTTGTGCAAACTTCCTAAAGCGATATAAATTGAGATTAAGTGTTTTAAAGTGATTTTTTAACCGGGCAAGCGGCAGGCTAACGTATCTCGAAAGGGATGTTGGTAAAACGCGGAACAGTGGAAAAGGTGGAATGGTGGAACAGAATGGTGAAACGCGCACACGTTCGTATGCCTGCATATACCTGTGCGCGTTGGTTCCCTACGCGTTTCACTAATCTGTTACAACATTCTACCATTCATTCCACCATGTCGCATGGAGTCGCATGTCCCACGTTTTACTAACAACATGAACAAGGCATCATCCTCAGCATGACTGGCAGTGCAGTGCCAGTCATTGCCAGTGCTAGGGGCCGGGGATATCCGGGAAGTGGAACCCGCATTTTTTCCTAAAAGTAAAATATTGACATTTCTCCTACAAAATGTTGTTGTTTAATATAAACTAGCACTTTTACATGGTTCATAATACATGTATGTCACAATGAGATAAAATCCAAACTGGCTAGATTCAACTTGAGAAAATTTCAAACTTTCGCCTTCAATAAAAATTATACTCTTGAGTCTTACCTTTTTCGCGCAATTTTCACTTCTTGGTCTAAAGATGCAGCGCCCTCTTGTGACTGAATACCCAAGGTTTTTTGACGTTTTCGAAACGAATGGGAGCGGGTGAGCGGCTGTACTAGTTATACAGACATTAAGATCTTTCCTAGAGCATAGAGCAAGGAACTGTTCCTTGCTCTATGCCTAAAGCATGTCAGTGGCTTTACTAAACGAATATATCGAAATTAAAGGAAGCGTGCTCAGAGCGACTTTATGGTCACGTATTGTAAAGACTCAGACTCGAGTCTCGCGACTTGAGTCGACTCGAGTACCGATTTTCACTGACTTGACTTGAGTATCATGATTTGACTTGAGACTCGCCCCGAGGGGGAATCAGTCATGTCACAGCATGGAGGAAGAAAACACAGTGGACGTGGATATAGTTGACACTTTTGGACTAACTCGCGAAACCTGTTTGACCAGGTCTTAGTGGTTAGTTGACACTCTTGGACTAACTCGCAAAAGCTGTTTGATGACCAGGTCTCAGTGGTTTGTTGACACTTTTGGACTAACTCGCGAAACCTGTTTGACCAGGGCTGCGTTCCACATACGCAAACGTTGCCAACGTTCGCCACTGGTTACAATGCTTGTATGCACTCGTCTATGGAAAGCCGGGTACCGGTTATTGGCGAACGATGCAAACGTTTGCAAAGTTCGCGTGTTTGGAACGCAGCCCCGGTCTCAGTGGTTTGTTGACACTTTTGCACTAGCTCGCGAAACCCGTT
Organism: Henricia sp. BOLD:AAB3569; assembly: GCA_037783545.1. Lineage (NCBI taxonomy): Eukaryota > Metazoa > Echinodermata > Asteroidea > Spinulosida > Echinasteridae > Henricia > Henricia sp. BOLD:AAB3569. The sequence goes on from JBBELK010000882.1 coordinate 431,763, forward strand.
TGAGTGCGTGGGACCGGGACTCAAAGTTGTACGATGAATATTCAAAAGTATGTCATAACTATTCATTATACTCGTTCCTGAGGAGGCCACGGTTGTGCCACAAAGATATATATTTCAATATTACGTCAACATATTCCTGGAATAGTCTGTCAAAAACATTGACACAAAATCAAGCTTCCGGGAAACCCGAGTTACATCCGTGACGTATAAAATATAATGTCCAACAGTTGTATGCGCGGATATTATTAATTATTCATGAGAATGACGCAATAAAATTACACGTGGCTTTTAGGTTCGTCATTTGTGAATGACGACGTCTAAATTCGAAATTCAATAGAGTACATCCCCCAAATAAATATACCCAGCGCGATTTGGGGCCTAATGACTTCCCCCTAACGCCCCTGACTCAACACACTTCCCTTTTGTTAACGCACCAACCTCCCCTAAAAACTGAAAGGAATTCCTTGGATGTTTGAGACACAATGGGGGACAATGTAGGGGAGACGGGTGAGGGGGCGGGGTGGGGCTGTGTACCCTCGGCCCCATATCGTGCTGCATAAATTATGCAAATAAATCCAACTTCACAAGTCTCGCTTATCATACACATTAATTTTATTTGGCAGTGAATAATTAAACGAACCTTTTATAGTAAAACAAAATGTCCGTACACCAGGACTTTCGACTTGATTTTAAGAGTTCAAATAGTCACGTGGTAATTAGTAATTTACAGAGATTTTTTGTATGCACAGCATGGGATCTCATTTCTTAAAGATTACTGCACAGAGAAAACGTACGTGCACAATTCTGTATGCGTACATAATGTTACAAATGTACATGTATGGTTTGAATTCTATGAAACGAACCGCAAGAGTGAAAATGTACAATGCGTTTAGATAGATAGCATAGATTTCGAGTTTCTAAATGCAGTATGGGAAGAATGACAACTGACTGATGGCATCTAGTCATTTTTCTTTATAACAGCCGAAATTAATTTGTCAAACAATGTATATATAAAATATTCCAGGATAAATGGACGTATGAGTTTTATAATGAGAGCACGTGTGGTCTAGTGGGTATACAGTCGTGCTCGTGATTGAAGAACTATGGGTTCGAGCCCCACTCGTGCCAACGTGTTTGTGACACTTAATCTCGATTGCCTCGTCAACCTAAACGATATTTGGGGAGCTGTTAGGGGGAATGCACAATCTAACTGCTGATAGGGTTGTGTGCCTTGGCCAGGCAGCCACCTAGTTGAAGCGAAATGGTTCTGGTGATTCCCTGATGGCAGCGGTAATAACGGCAACAGCGCCAGGAGCACCCCGCTTGATGCACGTATAGACTGCCAAAGTGAATGCGTCATCTTTTGTTAGTTGCCTAGGCAATGGCTCTACACTAAAAATCACTGAACCGTGTCCTTGTGCTTTTGCAATGGTACTTTTTTTCCGACGGCCATGTTAGTTTAGAGCCATTACCATGGCAACACGTCACACTTCGGCCGTCTATTCCTGACCAAACGTTCAGTCACTTTATTCAACAAGTTTGACCTTTTTCAAATTTCCATGATAAATTCCCGTAAGTGGGCTACACGTACAAAACAACTTTGTTTCTGTTGTGTACGTACTACATGGCATTTTAAACATATTTTATTGAAAATCCAGCCACGTGAAATTATCTGGGAGGTTTCTGACCATCAAAAGGATATTTATAATTATTCATAAGGGTGATTATGCTACAATTCATTAAAGAGCCGGCGTTTTCTTAAAGGACTGCATAAGAAACCACAAACATGTAGGCCTACAACGTTTCAACTGCATAAATAATGACGCTATCTTTTTCTTTGAAAATGTGAAACATTCTAAGATTAGTACAAGCTATCAACCATAAAATATCTAAAGATCATTTCAGATAATTTTCACAGAAAGAGATGCTTAATTTATACATGTATAGAGCTTTTGCACCGGCGGCCATGACAGGGGCATGTTTAATGTTTTCATATTTAAATGATGTTACAATAGATCCACAAAGTGACTACTCATGATTGACGTGCTGTGACAATGTGACTGCACCCTGTCATGGCCGCCGTGCAAAGGCTCTATTGTTCGAGTGGCATATAATGAATGACAAATTAGCACAAGCCAAGTCTTCTAGACGTGTTGTAAGAACATCTATGGGTGCGTTTAGTACACTACACCAAATGTTTCACATGGACACCAAAAGTGCAGGGAAGATTTCATTCGAGTGTTTACAGGACAGGGAATTTTCAAAATTACAAGATCTTTCTACCAAAAACTGCTTTTAGGGTCACTTTATAGCAGAAAGAAAAACAAACTAAAACAGTGCAGTAAAACTAAAGGAAGTCTAGTTTAGACTTAATAACCCAAAGTTGTTTTTTTTCACAATCAGTACCAAAAATCACACTAAAAACAATCTTGCATTGATTAAAACAAAAAAATTACACCAACATTTCACTTTGTGTTGAATGAATGACAAATAATTGTACTTTTGCAGCTATAAGAAGATCGAGTCATCAGTTTCTGGCATCGAGAAATCTGGTACTGTTTGATCGACTGTCTTACGCGAATCTGCGTATGAATTACACATCTTAGAGCTTTGACGGAACCACGGATGATAGAGAATTTCCTCGGCCGTTAGTCGTTCAGCCGGATCCACACGCATGATACTGCGAAGCAGGCACTTCGCTTGCGACGACACGGATTCGGGCACGGTGAACTTCCCGCGTCGGATTTTAGTGAAGAGCGAGCTGGGCTCTGTGTCGTGAAAAGGGTATCTGCCGATGAGTATCGTGTACAGGATAACGCCCAGGCTCCAGACGTCGGCGCATTTACCGGAGTAACATGGGTCAGTGTTGAGGATTTCTGGACTGACGTACGCTGGGCAGCCGTGTTTGTCGCAGAGTAAATCTCGGTCGCTGTCATCCAGAATGTGTGCATCCTCCAGGCCCTCTAACATCAAGTCAGTTCTGTGAGGTGAATTCAAGAAAAAATATTAAATTGGAAAGCAAGTAGAAGTGCCTATTAAATCATTAACCCCAACTTCCAGGGGTGTGTGATAAACAATGTTGTTTTGAAGAATTCAGAAGCATTTAAGCTGAATCCTCCAAAAGCATTAACTCTTTTACTACAACATGCCTCTCACTGTGGCTTGAAAAACGTTTAATTCCGGCCTGAAAGCCACTGCCAGCAGTAGCTAAGTTCTTGCATGTCGATTCCTTAAAATAAATCCATGCGACATTACACTGAGTAAGTCACTTCCCTCCAAGCATCTCACAGGGATTTGCCCCTTCAGGCAACTGACTCAATTTCCGCAGCCAGCGATATTTTAAGAACATCAGCCTTTTAAAAATAGAACGTCTACAGGAAGCAATTACAGAGGCACAACCTTAGCATCCCCCAGCTGAAAGGCTCAAGTCAGTAAGGGGTACTGGATGTATGGATCTGATTATGTGACGCTGCTCTGCATTTTTCCCCCCAAATGACAACTCTAAAGAATACTACATCTTAAAGACAGATACACAATTATTATTATTTGTTTAAACAGCATTACTTAACTAAAGAATAATGTTGATAAACTGCCTTGTAGATATTTCAGCCACATAGATGCAGTAATATCCATGCAAGGTTTGTGTGTTAATAAATTAAAGGTTAAAACAAAACAAAAATCATCTGCAGATGGACGGAACAAGGGGTTTAATTGCACACCTACCTCTGAGCATTTTTGAAGACAAACTTGCGTAATTTCAGGTCTCGCAGGACAATACCGCCCTCGTGGCAGTGCACAACCGCCGAAACCATCTGGTAGAACAATTGGCTAGCGTCGCCCTCTCGTAGTTTGCGCTTGCTGCGTACGTACTGATGCATGTCCCCGTAGTCGCGGGGGAACAAGACGTAGGCTTTCGTTTCTCCGAGCAGAACTTCCTTGACTTGGCAGATGTTGGGGTGTGGTTCCAATTTGAAGTTTGGAGCAAATTTCTCTGTGTACTTCGCTGCATCTACGACCTGTAACAATGCCAATAAAAACAATGTCACGATGGATTCCAGTGACGAATTTTGATTTATTTTTTTAAAAAGAATTTAAGGAAATTACCTCCTGGAATTATCAGATCATCAAATTCTAAGATATACTTCCCACTTGCACTTCTGTCGCAAATGTTGCATTTTTGAGATAAATAAATGATAAAATTACTGCATAAAGTAATGCACAAAATGTCGCGGCGAGCGGTCTGTGCGTAAGCGCGACAACAGAGGGCGCTGCGCACGCGCAGTTATCTTGTGCACTAACTGAAGGCAATTTTTGAAGGAGAAAATGTGATTTTTTTTTCAACAGAAAAGCAACATTTGCGACAAAAGTGCAAGTGGGAAGTATATCTTAAAATTACATTTATCTGTTGATTCCAGGAGGTAATTTCCTTTAAATCTTTGTTCAATGTACACGAAAAAAATACCAAAAAAAATTTCACATGCAGTTGTACAAACAAAGCACACTTGATCACATTTTTCAACACCCAAACAGTCTCTGAGAAATGAGTCCATCCTTAAATTTTACATCACCATAGCAACAAATTGAACTGAACAAACCTTGCATTTTGCTTCCTCGTGTGTAACTGCGTCCAGCGCATGAAACACATTGAGCTCCGTTTCCTCCGTGAGCAGATAGTTTCCGATCTTAGACGAAACATGAGGCTCCTTGGGAACAAAATTCGGTGGGGTAGGCGCCGATAAATTCGGGCTGAAACTGTTTAATGAGTTCGCTAACTCGGGTGGTGTGTCGAAATGCACGAACGCCTTTCTCCGATTCCCATCATTCTGGATCGGAATAGGGAGAGAGCGTCGAATGTCCATCGGCAACGCCGTGGGGAAAAATCAGCTGCGAGCCGGTAGGGTTGCTGACGAAAATACGCTGGCCAACCGACGGTCTCCCGGACAAATATCCAACAAGAAATTGAAGTTGGCGAAATACAATCGTCACCAATAAATCCAGTAAGGAATCTGGTAATGTCACAATGTCCGTGAATGCGAATGGAAGACTTTGGTTGCAATTTACGTTGGGTAAATCTTTGCGTAAGACCGGGCAAGATTATCGGGTGACAGTTGATTGCGAAATCCACGCTTCGATTTAGTCACACGGTTTACGCGAGGTCACTGTGCGTCGTGGTCACCATCCAAACAATGGATTCTGTACATAGAATGCTTTGCCGTACACGAAACAAAAACAATGTTTTTTAAATATATTTTTGACGATAAAAACCTGTACAATATTTACATCAAATAAAGACTACGTCATTCCTGAGTATTCCAAGTTTTTTTTTTAATGTTTATCAGCTGCTAAATTCATTGGCATCGGATTCCTCTCCAAAATGTCCATTAAAGGAAGGAAAAAACACACGCACTTCAAAATTGCGCCTTAGTGTTGTGACATGTATGCTGTCCACAGAGTTAACCAAATTCAAAATAATGGTCGTTTCTCTGGATAAAAATGACCAGGCGTGCAGTTTTATGTGGGCGATACTAAATCCTGATGATGAAATCTGGCGAAGTGTTGCTTATGTTGTCCCCGGCGCGGCGGCGGAAACCTGGGCAAAATCGAATCTCGTTCCAAAGGAAACACTCTCAAAAAAGTCAAATTTTCTCTGTTCCCTGCGAGCGAAGATCGGTCGATTTCTTTCACAGACGGTACCAGGCAGCTCTGGAGGAAGATCCGTGAACAGCCAACGCAGGGGTGGCCCACTTCTGCGCCGATCTCGCTCAAACGCGAGACGTACAAATGAAGTTTTCGGATGCCATCTTGTTGAGGGAAGTGAAATAAATGGGGTAAATTGTACGTGTACCGCGCGCTGCATACACACACGTTGGCGTAGTGTCGTACGTACACGTATCAAAACACCAGTCAATGCCGTCTGTTGGCTCATTGCCATTCATAAAATTAGTATATATTCATCCACCCTCGTCCTTTTTTCCCATGACGCAGTTTGCCCCATAAAGCATTATATTCGCACAAACCCACGAGTAAAAACATCAAACTATCCATATTTTCATTTTAAGATAAAACATTACTTTTTAAAGCCACGCGAATGCATGATATTACAGAATGACTGGAACTATTTTCTTGGTTGATTGATATGTGCGTAAATCGGCATCGGACCACTACGGGATTGCAACATGCATCCGACATGACGCAATCTTCTTATAATATCGAGGTTACTGGCGAACCAGGGACGAACACCCATATTTGGGTATCTAATTTCCAAATATGGTTATCAGACACAACTGACGCATATTATTACCAAGGATACGGTGGGTCACAGTTCTGAACTTTCAAAAGAGTTCACAATGCTCCGCTTAGTTTGTCAAATTTGGCGGGTGACTGTCTGTGACTAAGTGCGCCGCACTCCCAAAAAAACTAGGCTGGTGTTTTGTAATGCGGTCATGTGACGTAGGCGTTTTCACAGAAATCTATTTCCCAATATTCTTATAATTTCGTTTCTCTCTCTCTCTCTCCACATCTCCCCCCAGATAACCACGGAGGAAGAAAACTGATAATGAGAAAACATTTCAAAAATGCCTTCTCTTTTTGTGTTTCAAAACAAAGGATGTACAACCATATGGTACATGTACAACCTTTTTGTGAACACATCTGGTATGGTGCCTAATCACCATTGAAATGAAACAACCAAACTTGGGATGAGAAAAAATCGTAAGGGCCTTATCGGGATTCGAACCCGAGACCTCTGACTAAACTAGGCAGATGCTCTACCAGCTGAACTTTGTTATTCCAAAACATGGTTCGTGATGTAAAAATTGAGGATAAACTCTTCTAGTCAGCATTTTAGTTACCTGTCCCACTGCTAAGATTAAAATGAGTATTTTCTGGTTCAATTCCCATTTTAAAAACGTAAATCGCACCCGCAGTGTAATCTAGCAATGCACCTGTTGTTTTAGTGACAATACGCCAATTGGATTTAGCGCCCTCATTCGGCGAGGTCTTGTAAACCTGTTCTGTCGTATGGTGTTCGCTTCGCTCGTACCCAGCGCGCCGTAGGGGTGCACCCAAGTAAATAAGCAGAGATCCGTGCGCCGAGCTCATGAATATTTTGTATGCCCGCAAATTCTTCTTTATTAGAGAGATTTTTTTCCAACTATAAACCTTTTGGACAATGTAGCTCTTAAAAGTGGCCCTATTTTGCCCAGTAGCGTATGTGCCTTTGTTCCAAAATGGATGCTGGTCCGTTTAGTAATTTTCACAATTGCAAAATGCAGGGGTAGTTTTGTTTAGTGGAAATTGACACCACGGTATTTGCATCTATGACATTGAGAAATTGAAAACCATTTACTGTAAATATAGTATGTGTAAAACTGAGCGGTACAAAAATAGTCCAATTCCCTCCTTTATTAATATTAGGCTTTTAAATAGATAAACCAAACAATTATTTATTGCTAAGTTCCTGTAACCCAGTGGGGTGTTATGGTCGAGCGGTCTAGTGCGTCGAACTTAACTTCCTGTGCTAGTACTAGAATGTAGGTTCGATTCCTGGCCGTGACGGGTTGTGGCACCTGTGCCCTTGAGCAAGGCACCCAACCACACTTGCTCCCATTCCTGTAATTGGCGGTCCCTCCGCTGTTGGATTATAAATAAACATTTTTGGTGTGGTTGATCTTGTGTAAATTATCGTGTGTACGCTCAATATAAATCCTTAATATTGTATATGTCCTTAATTTTTTCGTCTAAAGTATTTTATGTTATATTTGTTTGTAATTTGACACTTTTGTTAGATCAGGTTGTACTTCAGCCTATTCGGTTGCATTAATGATCGTAATAAAACACCATAATAATAATGCATGCTCTGACAGAACAAACAGATAGTCTAGTAACAAATACAACACAGTGTCGCATGGTTTGTGCTTGCAAACGTTGAGAAACGGTAAGAAACGCCTAGCCAATCAATTAGTGCCAAGTTCCTGACAAACAGAGGTCATCATCGGACTTGGGGTAGCCATATTGAACAAAATCTCACAATGGCCAAGCATCTTGGGCGTTTGAGAGATAAAGCTACTAAAGCCATACCGATGCTTAAGAGTGAGGGACTGTTAATATCAATAATTTTTTGAAAATGTTGGCCATGGCCAAAAAATTGATTTCCTTTATACTTTTATATTTGATGGACATTTGCCCCAAACTAACAAATGTGGTAAAAGTTTTCAAAAAATACCTTTGTTGCTATGGCAACAGCCAAATTTAGATTTGTGCCATTTTCTCACTTTTTTAAGAGTGAAATTTGCATATTTTCAAAACTGCGTCACCATTAAACAAGATATAGAAAATAATTTTCTTTAAAAGTTATTGATAGGTGCCATGGGTCCTTGGAGACTGCATTGCATGTATAAAAAATAGTCACAGGTATTTGGGTGGGTTATACCATTTATTTCAAATAGGGGTGTTTTTTTACTTTTTTTTAGTATTAAAATATACAATTTTTTGACAGCTCATAACCCATATGGTAGTGCTCCAATTTCAACATCGACCACATATTGTTGAGATGAGACATTGGTCTTGTGGAATATTTAAAAAACAGCTGGGGGAAACATACTTTATTGTTCGCAGTGCTGCCAGGCATTTTCCCATTTTTTTCAAATTTTAGTGCAAGGCTAAGTAATAGGCGACATTTTTAAAAAGTGACAAAAAAAGGCAATTTTAAGTAGAAGGTCGTAACATGTCGATTTAATCTAATTTTGGGGTGCTGAATCCAAAAATGACAGTTATGAAGTTATATTTTAAGTTAAAGGGGTATTTGTGGCCCAAAAATGCCAGAAATTTGTTAAAAAACACGAGTTTTTGTGCAAAAAAACCCACTGTTTTCTCAAATAGAACATGGTTACATGCCATAACATGCCACAACATGCCACTCTTTCTAAATCCATAAATGACCGTGTCCAAGCTGTATTTTGAGGGCAAAAGTGCTTTTTTTGGGTAAAACATAAACAAGTTTATAAACATTAGTTTTTGGTAAAAAAAAAAAAGAGGAGAAAAGAGATATAGCCTAATAAGAGGCTTTTTTAAAGTAGAATTTTGGAGTGCTGAATTCAAAAATGGTTGCCAAGCTGTATTTTAAGTTAAAGGGGTTTTGGAAAAAAATACTGAAAATCTTTTTGAAAACGTTGAGTATTTGGTTAAAAAAACAATCAAATATCTGCGTATAATATAATGCATGCATAACATGCCACTCTTAGTTAATTTGGGGTGCTGAATCCACATGACTTTACCAGTAGGCTGTATTTTCATGGTCAAAGGTTTTTGTTTTGACAAAAAGCATAAAAGCAATTTTTGTATTCATAAATCCAAACAATACTGTTACTATAAAACTGTTGTTTGGTATTGAAGCGATCCTATAGAACCACAACCACATAACATGGTTCAAAATGATTACACATGTAGTACAAAGCATGTATTTCCATAATGAAAATTAACCAGTGCGTGAAAAGAAAATAATCTTATCATATTAGTTTTACAGTGGAATATGAATATATTGAACTTGTAAGTGTGCAAAATACACATTACTAGGAGTGTTAACATCTCTTTTGCTCCAGGTAATATGAGACAACGGCCTATCATTTGAAAGTGGTAATAAGAGAAGGATGGGGTGAATTTAGTTGCAAACCTGTACATTATAATTAAAAGGTGGAAACATTTCTTGGATTAGAGATGCCATGTTTTAGTACAAAACAAATATTTTAAAGATAAATCGGGAACATGCCAATCCTACCTTTTCATCCATTTCGTCCTAAAACAAAGTGGTCGAAAATTATGTCTTTGCTTGCAACTTTTTATGTTTTTGGTTTGCTGTTTGTTTCTCGGATACACTTCTCCTTATGAAACAAATACAAAAATTTGGTTGGAACGAATGATATGTGCATAATGGAACCACCAGTCTCGAAGATATCCGTGCAACCATCTTACGAAGACGTCACCCTCTCTTTGGCCACATTGACTGCTACCAGATGACATGCCAGCTCATGGCACCCTTAACTAAGCTGCGCATCAACAATGAAGGGGGATCGGGACTCCATATTCTGACGTTGCCTGAATGAGACCCAGGGGCCGCCCAAGCACCACCTGGGTGTGCTACATAGAAGCTGACCACCGGACACGAGTACAACAGCTGTGACAGTCTGCATCGTGTTTTATCTGGGCGGCTCTACACTACAAAAACTGTGGTGTTAAGTAACACCAGTGGGTGTTGTCTTATATAGATACCAAGCCTGGTGTTGAATTTTAACACCACAAGTATTAGTTTTAACACCAAGGGTGTTAAAAATAATGCATTTATTCCAAGTGTGGTATTAAAATTAACACCTATGTAGAGACCAGCCTTGGTATCTATATAAGACAACACCACTGGTGTTAATTTAACACCACAGTTTTTGCAGTGTAAGTCTGCCATGATGGATTAAGAGAACAACGATGATCACTGTATATTCGTTGTTGTTTTTACTGCAGGCTTTTAAAATGTGTTTAATTATAACATCATTTAGATTTTGTTTCCCCAAAAGAACCTTTGCCCTCAAAATACATCTTGGACACCGCTATTTTTGGATTCACCACCCCAAATGAAGTAAGAGTGGCTTGTTATTACCATGTTCTATTTGAGGAAAAGGGGTTTTTCTGTACAAAAAAACCCGTTTTTCAACAAATCTTTTGACGTTTTTTGCCGAAATTGCCCCTTTAACTTAACATACAGCTTCGTAACAGTCATTTTTGGATTCACCACCCCAAATTAAGTAAGAGTGGCATGTTACCATGTTCTATTTGAGGAAAAGGGGTTTTTCTGTACAAAAACAACCTTGTTTTTCAACAAATTGTAAGACTTTTTTGCCGAAAATACCCCTTTAACTTAACATACAACTTCGTAACAGTCATTTTTGGATTCACCACCTATTTGAGGAAAAGGGTTTTCCTGTAAAAAAAAAAAAGCCTTGTTTTTCAACAATTTTGTTTATTTTTTGCCAAAAATACCCCTTTAACGTAAAATACAGCTTCGTAACCATCATTTTTTGATTCACCACCGCAAAATTAGGTCAAATCAACATGTTACAACCTTCTACAAAAAAATTCCTCTTTCTGCCACCTTTTTGAAATGTCGCCTATTCTACTTAGCCTTCCACCAACATTTGAAAAAATGGGAAAATGTCTGGCAACACTGCGAACAATAAAGTATGTTTCCCCCAGCTGTTTTTTAAATATTCCACAAGACCAATGTCTCATCTCAACAATATGTGGCCGATATTCAAATTGGAGCACTACCATCATGATGGGCCAATTTCATGGCGCTGCTAAGCACAAAAAATTGCTTAGCACAGGATTTATTTGCTTTATAAAATGGATTACAAGCCAAAATTATACGCCAACTTGTGTTCTTCGCAAGAGTAGGAGAATACCTTTCAATACACATCACTTACGATTTTGGCTGACAATCCATTTTTGCAAAATAAAGCAAACAAATCCTGTGCTAAGCAAATTTGTGTGCTTAGCAGCGCCGTGAAATTGGCCCCATATGGGTTATGAGCTGTCAAAAAATTGTATATTTTCATACTTTGAAAAAGAAAAAAAACACCCCTATTTGAAATAAATGGTATAACCCACCCAAATACCTGTGACTATTTTTTATACATGCAATGCAGTCTCCAAGGACCCACCTATCAATAACTTTTAAAGAAAATTATTTTCTATATCTTGTTTAATGGTGAAGCAGTTTTGAAAATATGCAAATTTCACTCTTCAAAAAGTGAAAAAAATTGCAAAACCATCCTAAAATCGTAATTTGGCTGTTGCCATGGCAACAAAGTAAAATTTGTTAGTTTGGGGCAAAGGTCAAAAGCATGAACAAAATCTATTTTTGGCCGTGGCCACCCGATTCTCGATGTTTCGGACGGATCTAGATTCAGATCTGCGCAGATCCGATTCACGTGACTTGAATTCCTAGTCGAGAGCAGTTACGTTTGTTTCTGCGCGTAAAATAACTCGGGATCTGGATTCAGATCCGTCGTGAAACAAACACGCCCTTAAAGGGGCTATGTCACGGTTTGCGCATGCGCAGCAAAACTTGAAAAAGTGTGGCTAACTTTTCAAGTTTTGTCGCCAGGTTTTGCATATCCTATTCAATCTTTGCCATCCCTTATCATTCTTTAGTAATTTTGGCAGTGGTGTACTTGTCAACGTCCAGGATGTCCTGATGCATTACTTTTTACTTGGAATCGCACTGTTTGCCGTATTTTTAAGCCGCCAAACATCGACATCACCGTGTGTGCGGCCGTCGTTAAAAAGAGAGTTTTTTTCATCCCATCAAAAAACTCGACAAAACATGACAGAAACGGCATCGAATGATATGAATGACATGGTTGGATACAGCAATTTACTTAACCTTGTTTTCCATCAAAACTGACAAGCTTATTTGGTCCTGACAGCAATTTTACAGCATACCTTCTGTCCTTGGAAAGACACAGTGGCCGCCACCGCTGTACGATTTTGTTTTTCCATACATTAATCGAGCAATCGCGCGTGCGCGATGCCAAATCGAACAAATGCGCGCACACGATGCACAATGTAGTTGAATTCTGCGTAATGTAAACACTCATGAACGAACACACTGCTAAGTACACGATGTACACAACTATAGCACACGCACCAATGGCGTTGTGTAACGAAATTGCACTACATTCATCTGAGCCCGCACGTATGTCAAAATATGAAAGGATTTGGCGCATGCGCAAACCGTGACATAGCCCTTAGCAAAGGCATGGAGCTGCGTATTTCGTGGCACGAATTTGGCGCGCGCGCATTGCTGACGAGCCTGTGCCTTTAAATTTATACCAATTGCATTTGAAATTCTTAACAAAAATTCCAGTGATGATTGAGCATAATTACCTTTAATCCCATTTATATATATAATTCTCGTCGCCTGACTGCGCAATATTAATTTGATACCTGCAGGATGGATTAGCAACAACATACAATACGCCTGCGCCTGCAACTGATATATCCCGACGAGGAGATTGTTGCAGTATTTGACAGATACAGACAAAGGTCCCGCACGCGTGACACTCATCTGTCGCAAGACTGTTGCTACCACATCGAGTTGTTCACAACGAGCCTTGCTGAATCGAGTTGAGCTAGCTAGGCTGTTTTAGACCGCCGGGCTGTTCGACCAATGAGAGATACTGAACACTTTTGACCCAGACATGACCTTTTAATGAAGCCGTTTTGACCAATCATCTCGCGCGTTTCAGCAAGGCTCGTTTCAACAAGGCTGAAATTCCCACAATTCTTACGGGAGAGATCTTTAATGTACATGTATTTTATTTTATCGTGCACTTATGTACGCAGTATAGATGTCAGACTGAAAGAAGACTTACTATATTTCGCTAAAAGCTTAACGCAGTTCATCTGAATAAAGATACGTATTTATTGAAAAATGTCCTAACATTAGACACCCCCACCACGGTAAAAATGGATGCTACCACTACACGGAATGAGGCGCGTGTGAATCACCGCGATTGGCTCTTTCCCTATAGTTATGATGCAATTTTGAATCATGAATTAATAGTGTCGCGCAAACATATTTCACTACGTGCACGCGCGATGACCGAACTAAAACGTACGCGGCGCGTGATTGGTCAGTTGCGATCACCGTCACTTGCTAATTAATATTCATACAAGTCCCGAATACAGCCTAGCTCAACTCGTTTCAGCAACGGCCTTGCGACAGGAAGATGCGTGCACTACACGTGACTGGTGACGTCAGAACGCAATGACCAATGTACTCCTTACTATACTAAATATACGTGTCACGTGGTCTGCAATGTATTAATCAACATTATACAGTCGAGTATTTAAGTTGAAACTTGAGGTCCGCAGAAAGCTACATATTGGTCTACATCAGATTCCTTCATTATTTTCGCAAACGAACTGCAGTTCTACACAGTTTGAATATCAGGTTTGTCTCTAGCTTATTTGAAGAGGATTTTACAAAATCGTTGCGAAAGTCGGAACATTGAGAAATGCGAATATTTCACGATGTAACTATACTTGCTTTTTCTGTTGTAGATAGTTCCCGCCGTTCAACATGAGATATCTGGTCTTTTTGGCGTGCGTGACTGCGGCTTTCGCCCTTGAAAGTAAGTTGAACAAATTTGTTAACTGAAAGAAACCGCGAGAAAATTGCAGTGCCCCTACTGGGATTCGAACCCAGGTCCTGGGCTTACATGGCCAATTATTCTACAAACTGAGCTATCTGGGCATCCCGCCGGAGCACCACAACAATTTTGTGTTTGCCTCTCTTTTTCCAACAATGCAGTAGGGGAAATCCATGCCAACCAATTGGCTACACTAGTCAAAACGGCTAGCAGGTAGAGACCGTATGGAATAGCCGCCATTTCGTGGGGCAGTTTCTTTGTTCCTTGAGGACATGCATGGTTGCACATTTGAACGGTTTAAGTAACAAAAGGTGCCCCACGAAATGGTTGATATTCGATACGGTCTATAGCTTGTAGGGGTACATGTAAGGGCACAATAATATTTCAAGGATTTGTTTTGCAAAAAATACTGCAGCAGCAACGCCACGACTTTTCCTTTTGGCCGACCGACTAGATTACCATCAAAGACCCTTTCATAAACTTTGAAAACCTTGCTTTTCAGATGCGGAGGAGTTTTCTTCCCGGTCAGCCGGTAAGATATTTATTTCAGTTTGTTATCACGGTGACAATTTATGCTGCGAAACCCTTTATCCGAGGTGTCGTGCCGAAGGAACAAAAAGTATTGTTAAACTATTATTATTAAACGATTAGAACCGATAATTGATAAATTTAATCAACATCAAAGCAACGTACCGAAGCGTGATTTCACCCAAATCTTCCGGTCATTTCAGCGCTCTAACAATAAGTCAGCTGTGAGGTGTCAATAGACTTTGTTAAAAGTGAAATACACAAAGTTAATTTTTAAATATTGTTTTAATCTGCATTTCGATAAACACGCTTCCATATGTCTTCTACTTTCCAGCAGGCAAAACTGAATGGACTTACGGTACAGGATCTGCTTGTAAGTTGAGTTCACTCACCAGTCAGACCGACCCTGGGAAATCTGTGCCTCTAGCCAAGTCCCTGCATAAATTAATAATCATCTTACCCTGGCCCAGTGTTTGTAACAAATGACCTGACATCGACAGAGAAATAGTCCCAGGGTAGAGCGGGCTGGTGGTCTTTAGTGGTTGGGGTACCATGCCTTCCGGAGTCTTCCCTTTGAGTCCTCGTGTAATTGTATGTGCGGTGCATGTAAGAGGGTATTATATAGACATGCGCGTCCTTTTGTATCCCATGTATATTAATTCATGTACGTACAATTGTATTTAGGCAACAGCATGTTAATAACACAAACTATTACAAACATATTTTTGTTTCAATTTGATAAATCGCACAGCTCCTTTCTACTGGCCCAAATTGTTTCCCGAGTACTGTGCTGGCAAGCGTCAATCACCCATCAACATAGATACGGATCAGGCGGCACAGGTTCAGTTCGATTTTTTTAACTTTGAGGGATTTGCTGGAGGGAATGGCGGCCTAATGACCTTGAAAAACAACGGACACACAGGTAGCGTAGAATGGTGCACTCCACTAAACAGGCAGAGATCGATGCGCTATAACATTATTAATATTTTGCGTGCCAACAACTGTTTATATAAAGGTTTACAGCTGAACGACTGCAATCTTGTGTGGAAACTGCATCATCGTGATGTGGGGTATTTTTTCTAAGTATATTTTTGACAACTCGGCTTGTGAAAGTGGCCCTATATTACTCAGTAGCGTATGGGACCTTTCTCAAAATGGCCGCTGGCAATTTTCACTTATGCAGGGGTGTTTTCAAGTGGAAATTAGTTGATAAAATTGATGGGCAACTCCTATAAAAATGAACAGTTTTGAAAAGATGAGTCTTTAAGGAGTGTTTTGCCTTTTATCTCAAGACGCTGTAAGAATTATAAATAATCAAGCTTTGGTATTTTGGCATTCGTTCCAATGGGAACCTCCCACAATGTGTGTGTGTGTTGATGGGTCTTTGTATTTATTAGGGGTCCAAAAGTGTGACATTTAGTGTCCCCCCCGTTACACCTGACATGTGTTATTTTTCGTACAAAAATCATTAAAATGGCTTTTAAACTTTTTTTTATGAATTGTACTTTATGTACTCAATCTTTGAGATGGAAAGTATTTAAAGAATGTGTCCTGAATTTACAAAAATAAGATGTAAAATGTAACGGGGGACACCAAAATTTGACCGTCCCCTAATTTATAGAAAGACCCGTATAGCCATGCATTGTAGACTTATTCCCCAATCCTATCTGTCATCTCATTTTCGCGAGGTAAACTAGACCAATCATCACCATGGTCAATGAACCATTATCGGACCATCCTGAGATCTCAGGGAATTTCCACTCTGCTAAGCGACGTTACAATACCCTGAGGAAATCCACGCAAATCTGTGGAGTAAGCCGGCTGTTGTGTTCAGCCAACACACGCCCGAGTCATTTTGATGTAATTTTAATTAATCAATTCGGTCATGTTATGCCGAAAAGAAACGATTTCTATACTTTCTAGAAGTTGTATTGGGTTCTGTTCCTTATGACTGTCCCATCCCTTACCTAAATTTCCGGCGACGATCTTAATTTACTCCGCAGTTTTTCAAATTAATAACAGTGATGCATGCTGACAAATGTAATGGAACGGATTCCCCAGTATGCTTTAAATAGCAACCAATCGCCGACGCAGACAACGGCTAGCATTACCGTGTACATGTATCACATGCATGCACGGTGTTTACAATCTGCACGCGTTACATTTGAATGCCTGCAATGCACTGCCAAGTGTCCTGATTGGTTTAGAGATTTCTGTCGCTTGTTACCCAGCGAAATGGGGCCGGTTTCAATCAACAGGGCCTATACGCACGATCGGAGAGTGCGTTAAAGGGGACTGTTTTAAGGGGATATTATCAGGCATGGTCCCAATTTTCACATCATGTAAGCCAAGACTACATTTCCGTCCTGCTGCAGATTTTCTCTCTCTCCTCCTCTCTCTTACAGTGGAACTTGCTGTCAATGGCGACTTTTTCGTGAGTGGGGGCGGTCTTCCCGGCGCGAATTACAAAGTGGCACAGCTTCATTTCCACTGGGGAAACCCGTACGCTGGCGGATCAGAGCACACGGTTAACGGCAAGAGATATGACGCGGAGGTATGGGCCTTACACTTTGAACGCCATTTTGGTTCTCGTTCATGCATGCGTGGTAACTTGTATACAATACAAAATATCTTTGAAACTGGGGTCTGTTTTCCCGATTTTGTAACCATACTATTTTCTTGTATACAGTAACTGAAATATGTTTGGCCTTTAATTTTTGTTTTAATCGTTCGAACTGCAGATGCATATGGTGACCTTTGACACGAAATACACCAGTGTAGCTACGGCCAAGACCCACGTGGACGGCGTTGCAGTGTTGGGTGCTTTCATCCAGGTCATTTAAAATATTACTGATTTTGTTTTTATGATTTTTCAATTTTACAAATGTTATCCAGTTGTATAAGTTACTTTCCGTGACGTCACGACATAAAAAAGCGACTGCGTGTTTTCGTTGAAATACGTTAGAATTAAACATTGTGCCTACTGGCGACACTCACGCCACAGTGCACGACAGTTAAAGATAGTATACATGATTGGTAAACTGTTACATATAGTTTTATCACCCTGTGTGATTGAAGATATGCATGATTAAAACCAACCTGAGCAAAAACCAGCTCCATACTTCGTCTAACCTTTGAGAAAACAGTCAAAAAAGGGTTTGCAGTAATTTCGCCCCAAAACCACTTCGCCCTGAACCATCTCGCCCTGAACCACGGCCTGTGCATGAAGTGGTTTTGGGGCGAAGTGGCATTTGGGCGATGTAGTGTCTGGACAAAGTAATTTGGGGCGAAATGGCACTCGGGCGAAGCGGTTTGGGGCGAAATGGCACTTGGGCGAAATGGTTTTGGGGCGAATTGAAATTTCGTCTTATGAGACGAAAACTAATTGTTTTACTCATTTCTCAAAGACTATAGCACTTCAGACAAAACCATTTCAGGGGAAGTTCTCTACGGTCATCATGTTTATATTGTGTAAGTAAGGCCTAAATCTGTGAACATTTCTGATTTTCGAGATTACCAATGATGTATACTGCCTTTAAATGCCACACAAAATGGCGGAAACCATGACGTCATTGGAACTCTATTCCTAATTTTGTTTCTACCGAAAACAAAAACGTATACGCATCTACAAATTTCAAATCTTCCAGGTTGGCTACAACCCAGATTTGTACGGATCCCCACTTGATATCCTCCTGCGTACTTTGCCGAAAGTCGGAAATAAAGGTAGGAAGAAAACACCAACGGATAATGTGGATTTAGAGAGGGAAAAGAGAGGGGGAGCGGAGCGGAGCGGGGCAGGGGGTTGGGGGGGGGGGGGGGGGGGGGGTGGGGGGGGTGGGGGGGTGGGGGGGTGGGGGGGGTGGGGGGGGGGGGGGGGGGGTGGGGGGGTGGGGGGGGTGGGGGGGGGGGGGAACAAACGACCTTTTACATACACATCCAGGGGTCGGTACAGTCTCCAAAGTAGGCCTATACAGAGCGAAAATGCTTCCTTGTTTAATAAAGCCCGACGCAAACGAGAAGCAAAAAACACATACACAAAACAAATTGTCACATGATATCTTGATTCCACGTGGTCCGGAAAATGATCGATGATTGGTCATCGGTTTCTCCAGTATCGAAACAAGTACCGCAGACAGTAGACTTTTTTTTTCGATGAAAACATGTTTCAATGAAACAACATTTCGCGAAACGGTGTTTTCTGTTTTTTGGGTAACGCAGACAAATGTCAAAGTCACAAGAAAAACGTTTTTGTTTCGCGTTTCGCGTTTTTTGCCTCCCATTTGCGCCGG
The DNA here is from genome assembly GCA_037783545.1 of Henricia sp. BOLD:AAB3569. Lineage (NCBI taxonomy): Eukaryota > Metazoa > Echinodermata > Asteroidea > Spinulosida > Echinasteridae > Henricia > Henricia sp. BOLD:AAB3569. The sequence goes on from JBBELK010000882.1 coordinate 450,781, forward strand.
GCTTAAATCTTGTTTTGATTGCCCTTATTTCGCCAGGTCAGTCTTACACCTTCGCGTCCCAGTTGACTCCCTATGGCCTACTGTCATTCCTGCCCGTTAACTTTGATTGGTTCTACCGCTACCGTGGTTCCTTAACCACGCCCCCTTGTGATGAACACGTGATCTGGACGCTCTTCGAGCAGCCAATCATCATCCCCATGTATAAGGTTGGTTTCGTTGCAGGTTTAGTCCAGATCCAGACTGGGGGAAAGGGGAAATAATTGATTGTTGGAAACAATGATTGATTAAAACCTGGGGATATCGCGAATCGGCCTTTTGTACGTTTAACGTTAATAGCGTCCGGTGTACTGACGTACTTCCTTTCACATGCACACTCAGTATCTACTTGACCAGACTAATTTATTGTTGCTATGTGGTGCATGCACACAGCAAGAGTGAAGTATATACAGAATCAATACCGTGTTCACCGTATAATAGAATAACATAAAGCAACAAGACTGTTGATTGCTGGGCAATAGCGTGCACCTAGTAGCAATAACATCATATGTGACTTTCTAAACTGCACCTTCATTTAAAAGTGAGGAATCTGGGGCACCAGTAGCTGAGGTTACCTCGGCCCTAACTTTATCATGTAGTTATTGTATTAGGGCTGAGGGAACTTGTCAACGTGAACACGATATCTCAAAACATTGAAATCAAAATGTGTCATTTTCTCCCCGTGACACACTAATTCCCCCTGGGACTCACCCAAACCTTGTTAGGTATAACCACTACGTAGGTCCTTAAAGGGCTGTTACATGCTGAACAACTTTGTGCCTAAGCTTTGCTTCATAATGACGGATTACTTGTTCAGCAAGACATACTATTGTTCGTTTGGATGTAAAATCAATAAAAGGTGGCCTTTTTAAACTTTGAAGATTTCATTGCAATAAATCACAGACAGGGCGCTGTTTTGAGTGCATCACATAAGGAAGACAGAAGGGAAAAGTTAAGAAAAAACATAAGACTTCAAGTTGGACTTGTGGCAAATTGCTGCAGTTTCTACCCCCAGTTTTGTCATGGCTTACAGCAGGCAACATGTAAAACAAACCCAAACAGCCATGGATTACAAAGGTTTCAGGAAAATTGAGAAAAAAGTGGAATCTTTTGTGCACAGTTGAATGTGAATTTACTGTGTTTGCCTCTTGTGACATCGGTCATGAATATGCATATTTTCATTCGCATAAAAACTAAAAACCTTTGTTTTAACCCCTAAAGCAAGCTCCAAATAGGATTTTTTATGACTTTAACTGAGTAGAGTGGTTTTAAAGCATAGATTTCATTGATAAAAAACCTAAATAAGGGGCCCTTTAAGGGAAATAACAAGCCACGATGAAGATTCAGCCTACAATTGCAGAGAAAAAAGGAGGCATACTCGGGTTATTAGTGTGTCACAGGGAGAAAATGACACATTTTGATTTTAATGTTTTGAGACATCGTGTTCATGACGACAAGTTCCCTCAGCCCTAATACAGATAAAGTTAGTGCCAAGGTAACCCCAGCTAGGCATTATGCAAATGTTACACTCAAAAGGCTAATTCTGTTGATTTTTTAAATTTTAATTTACAGATGAACGAGTTTTATGCTCTGTACGGCACCGAGGCGACTGCAGATCACACTGTCCAGCTGGTGGATAACTACCGCCCTCTGCAGGCCGTCAATGGCAGAGAGATTTATCACTCTCGCCGCAATGATTGGTGATTTCGCCATCAACAAAAACTTCACACTCGATAACGACCGTTTGACTCTATGGCTCAACGTATTTCCTAATGCAGTTAATTACAGTTCAAATTAAATATTTTGTTTTCTTGGTGGAAATTTGTTTTACTATTATTGATAGGATAGATCTATCGAACAATGATACATTTTAGACAGTCGCTTCTTATCATACATTTAATTAAGTAAACCTGGTAGTCTTTATGGTAAAAGTGTAAATAAAAAGGTTTTAAACAGCAATTTAAAAAAATGTATCCTAGCTATAGATATGTTTTAACCCTTCGACATGCTACGGGGTACTTTCCGATGATAGGGTTGCTTTCGGCGAAGGCACATTTCAGTGGCGGATCCAGCCTCATTAAAATACAGGAATACAAAGAATTTCAGGGGGTCCGACCCCCTGAAATCCATTGTATTCCTGTATTTTAATGAGGCTGGATCTGCCTGTGCATTTTGGTAACTTTTAATTACTAAATTACCTTTCAGCCATGTAATGCATAGTTCCGATTTTGCACAGTTAACCCCGCCCCCTTGGATATTGTTGCTATGGCTCACACGCTATCCTCAAAATGGCGACACACAACGCACAAAGCAATGGGACTTTCAACGGAAAGCACAGATTCATTGGAGAAAACTCAAAGGTATTCATGTTTCAGGGTCGACAGTTATCTTATAACACACTGAGTAAAGGGCCAGTAATACAGGGATGACATATCATGAAATACGTGCTTTCGTACCTTTGAACATGCTTTGAACAACGAAACGACCGGCCTTGAAACCAAAAATTCACCCGGAACATCGCATACAACACTGTACAAATTGTATGGGGCAGAACATCACGTGATATGTTGTTGCAAACATTGCACTTTGACCTATGTGGGTGATCTCTGCTAGCTCTGTTGTGATTGGTTGGCGGGTTCGGTTGATTGACAGGTCGGAACTATGCATTCTCAATCGAGTCCTCTGTTGGAGCTTGTATAGTTGCCTTTTTTGTTAAGTTCATTAATGTTAAGTTCATTCACCAGCCATGCCGATCCTGGGAAATCTTGGCCCCCAGCCAAGCCCCATTCATTGTGTACCATGCATAATAGAAGCCATCAATCATCCTACTTCATTTTGTTTCCTGTGATGTTTCTATAAATAAAATACTGTCAAATTATACCAGAAATTGAGACTTGAAAATTTATTGGCGTCTGGGCGTTTTACAAACGCGGTACGGTAAAGTGATCATTCAAAAAAGATTTACCAGCTGCATGTCATCTTATTTCCCCTGTTTCAAGTCAAGTTTGCTGTAAAGTGTATACGTCTCCCTTTGTTCGGGTTCGACGTTCAATCGGCAACTTTAAACCAGTCTCATAACCCGAAATCGTTACTCTTTTCTTGAATTTATCATGCACCGATTGGGAACGATCCATGACGAAATTTCATGGCGAGCACATGTTTCAACATGCAGTTTCAACATGCAATTTCAACATGTAATTTTGGATGGTCCAGCTTCAAAATGCATAGAGTAATGTGCGAGGTATTCCAGGTACCGTACAGACTTTCGTTCTAGCGTGCACCCCCTTGCCACTTGGCAACCGTTGCCAACGGCCTGGTAGTCTGGTGCATGACTCTCTTATTATGCGAGCGCCATAGCGCAGAGGCAGGACTCTAGGATTTATGCAAATCTATCACGCAACTGGCTTATTTAGTGGCTAGATTTTCGCGCATGCTCACTTGGCGTTACTTTTTAACACCAGTAAAATTTACACCAAGATATTCAATAAGATTTAAGTAATTTGGTGTTACTTTAACACCAAAAGAATCACGCCAAGTTTTACACCAGGTTCGTGTCAACATTTTAACACCAGAGTATTTAAACACATCTGACGTTTGAGTTTGACCAATATTTTGTGGTCGATTTAACGTGTGCTCGATTCTTATTTTTTAACATTTGTATCTAAATTTATACCTATTGCATTTGAAATTCTTTTAAAGTAAACAAAAATTCCAGTGATGATTGGGCATAATTACCTTTAATAATAATAATGAAAATTTATAATGCGCCGGTATCCATACAAAAAAATGCTCATGGCGCAGCGAGACACATAAACAATATAATATCACAATTATCATGGAGTTCAGTCAGTTAAAGTTGCACTGCCCGTGTTTGGGCCGATTTGGGCGTACAATTTTTTTTTTAAAGTTTAATAGGTATTTTTCTAGAATAGAAAAAGTTATCAGCTTTCATTTGGTACCAAGAACGTAAAAATCCGTCAAGGATTAATGCCAGTCGATTAAAAACAAGAAATTATTAAAAGGCTGGCAGGTCATTTAATCGACAGGGTTATGACGTAAATGTACATGTGCGCGTACATGTGTACATTGTACACATACTATGTACATATGAGCGTACGCGCACATGTACAACATGTGAAGCACGTTTCAAGAAAAAGGCTTGTATCTCCAATTCCCGACGTCGGAAATTTAAGTTTTTGATATTTTTCGTTACAGAGACACGTAAGCTTTCTAAATTCGTTCGCTTGTGTAAATTAATTTTTTTAATCCTTTCACCGAAACACGGGCAATGCAACTTTAATGAGATTTCATCATCATTCAGCTTCAAAAAGTTAGCTGACATCCAGTCGCGGATTTCCTCAATGCACAGTTCCGCTTTAATCCATTTATATATAATTCTCTTCGCCTGACTGCGCAATATTAAAGGGACACACCGGCTTACTGTTTACATAATGTAGCAATCTAGCATCCTTGACAATAATTTTTCGAGGGTCGTTGTGAAAAAAAATTATCAAAATGTCACGTAAGTAAATTATTTTAAAAACAACAAAAGAGGCCCGTATTAGGCTATACGCTTTACCAGCCGTCCATTGCTGTATAATACCATGTGTTTGTGAAATAAAGGTGGCGTTCGATACGGGCCGACACGTGTTTAAACTAATTATAATTCTTCATGGGTTTCCTCACGCTTCCGAGTCACAGTGCATTGAGCACTATTGAGGAATCCTTGGTATGAATACCAGAAAAAAAAAAAAATAATAATAATAATAAACCTCGTGTTCACTGACTAATCACACCTTGCACGATCCTCCAAGGTCAGCGCTGACTCGCGGAAGGTACTCGAACGCAGTGGTTTCTTGCACGTCTGCAATACATGGTGTTTTTTTCTTCGGATATTATTTGTATCGCCGCAAATCCGCGAAAATCTGAGAGATTCTCTCGTCCATATCAACACCCAGAAACCCTTCTAATGAAACCTGATGGCAGATTTGTCTACACATTGGAAAATACAGTATGTATATAAATAGTGTTCGTAGGACATTATTTTCCATCAGAAGAGAAATCTATTATCGCGAATGACAAAAGCAACTCGCACTTCGCGCTGGTTTCTACAGCTGGAAATACAACTAACTCACAAGACCACGTGACTTTTCGGAACCAGAATCTGGTTCCGAAAAGTCACGTGACCTTGCATTTTTGAAAAAAATCTCAAAAACGGCCAAATTTGACGGCGTCTTTTCAGGATATATCTAATTTACTCTGTAAAGCGCTTCAGAATAATGTATGGGTCTATTTCGAGCCCAAAATAGCCCAACAAAGCCGGTGTGTCCCTTTAATTTGATCAATCAGGATGGCCTTCAGCAACAACATGTGCAAAGGTCCCGTGCGCGACACTCATCTTCCTGTCGCAAAGCCGTTGCTACCCGACATCGAGTTGTTCACAACGAGCCTTGCTGAATCGAGTTGAGCTAGCTACAACCTCGTCCCCAGGGTGGTCGAACATCCTCGTTCCTAGCTGTAGCAGTAGACCATGGGGCCGAGGTCGAGCTAGCTAGGCTGTTTTTAGATTGGTTCCCGATCCCTATAGATTGGTTCGCTTATTGCGAAAATATAGGGATCGGTAAAGGGCAGCCATGACGGGCAGAATTCTGCCCGTCACGTGGTTATTATTATTTTTATATTTTTAGTAAGTGCACAGATTTTGAATTGACATGTGTAACTTGGCCGTGCGTGTCGAACATATCCAATTATGTAAATAAAGTACATTGCCTAAAGCAAAGGACTTGGCCAATTTTTAAATATAAAAAACACAATGCGCACGCGCAAAGACGACCAATTACAGATCAATATGAAGCGCCCTTTACCTGTCCTTATATTCTCCTGTGTGGAATATGTGGACGGGAACCAGTCTAGGCTGTTTTAGACCCTCGGTCTGTTCGACCAATGAGAGATACTGAACACGTTTGACCCTGACATGACCTTTTAATGAAGCCGTTTCGACCAATCATCTCGCGCGTTTCAGCAAGGCTCGTTTCAACAAGTCTGAAATTCCCACGATTTTTATGGGGGAGATCTTGTATATGTACATGTTTATTATTTTATCGTGCACTTATGTACGCGGTATAGATGTTAGACAGAAAGAAGACTTACTATATTTCGCTAAAAGCTAAACGCAGTTCATCCGAATAAAGATACGTATTTATTGAAAATTTTCCTAACTGTTCATTTAAACATTAGACACCCCGGTAAAAATGGATGCTACCACTACACGGAATGAGGCGCGTGTGAATTACACAGGCGCGATAATTGGCTCTTTCCTAGCTATAATGCAATTTTGAATCATGAATTAATATTGTCGCGCAAACATGTTCCACTACGTGCACGCGCGATGACCGAACTAAAACGTACGCGGCGCGTGATTGGTCAGTTGCGATCACTGTCACTTGCTAATTAATATTCATACAAGTCCCGAATACAGCCTAGCTCAACTCGTTTCAGCAACGGCCTTGCGACAGGAAGATGCGTGCACTACACGTGACTGGTGACGTCAGCACGCAATGACCAATGTACTTCTTACTATACTAAATATACGTGTCACGTGGTCTGCAATGTATTAATCAACATTACACTTGAAACTTGAGGTCCGCAGAAAGCTACATATTGGTCTGCATCGATTCAGATTCCTTCATTATTTTCGCAAACGAACTGCAGTTGTCGTACACAGTTTGAATAATCAGGTTCGTCTCTATAGTATCTTTGAAGAGGATTTTACAAAATCGTTGCGAAAGTCGGAACATGGAGAAATGCGAATATTTCACGATGTAACTAAATACTTGCTTTTTCTGTTGTATAGGCCTAGATAGTTTCCGCCGTTCAACATGGGATTTCTGGTCTTTTTGGCGTGCGTGGCTGCGGCTTTCGCCCTTCCAAGTAAGTTGAACAAATTTGTTAAAATAATGAAAGAAACCACGAGAAAATTGCAGTGCCCCTACTGGGATTCGAACCCAGGTCCTGGGCTTACATGGCCAATTGCTATACCAACTGAGCTATCTGGGCATCCCGCCGGAGCACCACAACAATCTCGTAATTGCCTCTCTTTTGCCAACAATGCAGTAGGGAAAATCCATGCCAACCAAAACGGCTAGCAGGTATAGACCGTATCGAATAGCCGCCATTTCGTGGGGCATTTTCTTTGTTCCTTGAGGACATGCATGGTTGCACATTTGAACGGTTTAAGTAACAAAAGGTGCCCCACGAAATGGCGGCTATTCGATACGGTCTATAGCTTGTAGGGGTACTTGTAGGGGTACATGTAAGGGCACATGTAAGGGCACAATAATGTTTCAAGGATTTGTTTTGCAAAAAATACTGCAGCTAAAAGTTCATGTTATGTTTTTTCAGGGCAAAACTTTCCCATAAAGCAGCATTTCTTGCTGTTAATTTTTATGGCATTTTCGACAGCACAGGCCAGATGCCATCAAATGTACGGTGTTTGCTATAACTTCACTTTATTTTTAACTTAAGAGGACGAAGAAGGAAATATAATTTTAGAAATGGGAGGAAAACCCCAGGGAAATCTCTTGGGGGAAGCACACGGCCGAGTAAGGACTGCAAACCCAATCCACATCGGTCCAACACGTCCCGGAACCGAACCCGGGACGCCAGAGGTAAAATGCGGGGAATGATACGCCAACCCGACTGCCCGCATTTCTTGCTAATGGCCCGGTCACACATACGCGACGCACGGCCCGCGCATTGAAAATTAATTTTAAAATGGAAAATAAGATCAGTGCGTCGTTGTGCGCCCAACTTTTGTCAGGATTTTGGAGAAGCTAGCGAGTTGACAACGAATGTACAGCGTGTTGCTAGCGCGCTGCGCGTAAACAGGGCGCATACAGAACGCATACAGAGCGCATATGTTAAAAAATCCAACGAATGCACAGCGTGTTGCTAGCGCGCGGAACGAATGGCCCGCGCATGCATCGCGCGCTCAACGCACAGCCAGTAAACGGCAGCGGTCACGTGACCATATTCGCTGTACATGCTTTAGAAGCACGCTAGGTATGCGCTAGGTGTTCGCTAGACCTCGGCCGACGAACATACAACAAATACCCAGCGTGTGCTCCGCGTGTGTCTGGCGTTGGTCCAGCGCGCTCTGCGCGTGTCTGGCGTCCTTCTGGCGTGTACATTCATGCGTCGAGCCCCCCGCACATTTTTGTGCATGCACAAAAATCCCGACGCACACAGTGAATGACAACGAATGCATAGCGTTGGTCCAGCGCGCTCGACGAACGAGTAACGAATGCTGTCGCACAACTAGCGAACGACAATAGCATGCACTGGCCAAAATTGCTAATTTTTCAGTGCGCGGGCCGTGCGTCGTGTATGTGTGACTGGCGCATAAACGGTGCAATGAAATTGGGGAAAAATGCTCCACCAAACATGGTTTGTGTTTCGTAAATTTTCAGTTTGACAAAATGCTTTTCATCAGCAACGCCACGACTTTTCCTGTTGGCCGACCGACTAGATTACCATCAAAGACCCTTTCATAAACTTTGGAAACCTTGTTTTTCAGATGCGCAGGAGTTTACTTCCCGGTCAGTCGGTAAGATATTTCTTTCAGTTTGTTATCACGGTGACAATTTATGCTGCGAAATCCTTTATCCGAGGTTTCGTGCCGAAGGAACAAAAAGTATTGTTAAGCTATTATTATTAAACGATTAGAACCGAGAATGGATAAATTTAATCAACATCAAAGCAACGTACCGAAACGTGATTTCATCCAAATCTTCCGGTCATTTCAGCGCTCTAACAATAAGTCAGCTGTGAGGTGTCAATAGACTTTGTTAAAAGTTAAATACACAAAGTTAATGTTTAAATATTGTTTTAATCTGCATTTCGATAAACACGCCTCCATATGTCTTCTTAAAATGATTTACCCACGTCTTTTTGTACTTTGCAGCAGGAGAAACTGAATGGACCTACGGTGGAGGATCCGCTTGTAAGTTGAGTTCACTCACCAGTCAGACCGACCCTGGGAAATCTGTGCCTCTAGCCAAGTCCCTGCATGAAATAGTACCCAGGGTACAGCGGGCTGGTGGTCTTTAATATATGGGGCACCATGGCCGAGCGGTATGGCGTGTTGAATCCAAGACTGTGGTCAATACACAGGTCGTGGGTTCGAATCCCATCCCGGCTTGTCCATGGTGCGTGTACTCTTGGGCAAGGCACTTTGCCATGAATTGCCTCTCTCCACCCAGGAGGAAATGGGTACCTGTGAGGGTAGAGAAAGCTAATGTGTTTGATTAGTCCCTGTGCGCATAAGCTGCACGGGACTGTATACTCCCTAGGGAGCTGAGAAGGAATAAGGAATGATATTACTGAGCCCAATGACCAGGGGTAATAATGCAGAAAGCGCATTGAGAGATCCTTCGGATCTGTAATGCGCTATATAAGAACTGTCTTTTATTATTATTATTATTTAGTGGTTGGGGTACGATGCCTTCCGGAGTCTCCCCTTTGAGTCCTCGTGTAATTTTATGTGCGGTACATGTAAGAGGGTATTTATATATAGACATGCGCGTCCTTTTGTATTATATTAATCCATTTACGTTGTCACTGTTGTAAAATTTTATTTAGACAATCAGCATGTTAATAACACAAACTATTACAAACATTTTTTTGTTTCAATTTGACAAATCGCACAGCTCCGTTCAACTGGCCCAACATGTTTCCCGAGTACTGTTCTGGCAAGCGTCAATCACCCATCAACATAGATACGTATCAGGCGGCACAGGTTCAGTTCGACTTTTTGAACTTTGAGGGATTTGCTGGCGAGAATGGCGACACAATGATATTGAAAAACAACGGACACACAGGTAGCGTAGAATGGTGCACTCCACTAAAAAGGCAGAGATCGGTGCGCAAACCTTATTAATATTTTGCGTGCCCACAACTTCTACTGTTTATATAAAGGTTTACCGCTGAACGACTGCATCATCGTGATGTGGGGTATTTTTTAAGTATTTTTTTGACAACCTAGCTTGTGAAAGTGGCCCTATATTACTCAGTAGCGTATGGGACCTTTCCGCTGGCAATTTTCACTGATGCAGGGGTGTTTTTAAGTGGAAATTAGTTGATAAAATCAGTCTTTAAGCCAGGAGTGTTTTGCCTTTTATCTTAAGACGCTGTAAGAATTATAAATTATCAAGCTTTTGTATTTTGGCATTCGTTCCAATGGGAACCTCCCACAATATGTGTGTGTTGATGGGTCTTTCTATAATACAAAAGTGTGAATTTTTTTTCTGTGTCCCCCGTTACACCTAATGTGTTATTTTTCGTACAAAAATCGTTAAAATGGCTTTTAAACCATTTTTTTATGAATTGTACTTTCTGTACTCAATCTTTGAGATGGAAAGTATTTAAAGAATGTGTCCTGAATTTACAAAAACAAGATGTAAAATGTAACGGTGAACACCAACATTGGACGCCTAATTTATAGAAAGATATAGCCATGCATTGTAGACTTATTCCCCAGTCCTATCTGTCATCTCATTTTCGCGAGGCAAAGTAGACCAATCATCACCATCCTGAGATCTCAGGGAATTTCCACTCTGCTAAGCGACGTTACAATACCCTGAGGAAATCCACGCAAATCTGTGGAGTAATTTTAATTAATCAATTCGGTCATGTTATGCCGAAAAGAAACGATTTCTATACTTATTGGGATCTGTTCCTTATGACTGTCCCATCCCTTACCTAAATTTCCGGCGACGATCTTAATTTACTCCGCAGTTTTTCAAATTAATAACAGGGATGCATGCTGACCAAAGTGAATGGAACGGATTCCCCTGTATGCTTTAAATAGCAGCCAATCGCCGACGAGGACAACGGCCAGCATTACCGAGTACATGTATCACATGCATGCACGGTGTTTACAATCTGCGCGCGTTACATTTTAATGCCTGCAATGCACTGCCAATTAGTGTCCTGATTGGTCCAAAGAGGCGACAAGATTTCTGTCGCTTGTTCCCCAGCGAAATGGGCACGATCGGGGAGTGCGTTAAAGGGGCACTGTTTTAAGAGGATGTTATCAGGCATGTGTCCCAATTTTCACATCATGTAAGCCAAGACTACATTTAATTCCGCCCTGCTGCAGATTTTCTCTCTCTCCTCCTCTCTCTCTCTTACAGTGGAACTATCTATCAATGGCGACTTTTTCGTGAGTGGGGGCGGTCTTCCCGGCGCGAAATACAAAGTGGCACAGCTTCATTTCCACTGGGGAAACCCGCACGCTGGCGGATCGGAGCACACGCTCAACGGCAAGAGATATGACGCGGAGGTATATGGGCCTTAAACTTTGAACGCCATTTTGGTTCTCGTTCATGCATACATGGTAGCATGGTAAATTGTATACACAAAATATCTTTCAAACTGGGGTCTGTTTCCCGATTGTTTTACCATACTATTTTCTTGTAGGCCTATAACTGAATTTTTGGCCTTTATTTTTGTTTTAATGATTCGAACTCCAGATGCATATGGTGACCTTTGACACCAAATACACGAGTGTAGCTACGGCCAAGACCCACGTGGACGGCGTTGCAGTGTTTGGTGTTTTCATCCAGGTCATTTAAAATATTCCTGTTTTTGTTTTTATGATTTTTCAATTTTACAAATGTTATCCAGTTGCACAAGTTACTGTTAGTGACGTCACGACATAAAAAAAAGGCGACTGCGTGTTTTCGTTGAAATACGTTATAGAATTAAACATTGTGCTTAACTTGTAAAAACTCGTGGTTTTACTCGATATAGCATAAAAGACATTTTTTTCTTAGAGATATATGTAAGTGCAACTAATATGTTTTTCTCACTCGTTTTACTGGCGACACGCACGCCACAGTGCACGACAGTTAAATGCCACAAAAAAAATGGCAGAAACCATGACCTCATTCCTAATTTTGTTTCTATCGAAAACAAAAACGTATACGCATCTACAAATTTCAAATCTTCCAGGTTGGCCACAACCCATCTTTGCGTGGATCCCCACTTGATATCCTCCTGCATACTTTGCCAAAAGTTGGAAATAAAGGTAGGAAGAAAACACCAGCGGATAATGGGGATTTAGACCTTTTCACACAAATCCAGGGGTCGGTACAGTCTCCAAAGTAGGCCTAGACAGAGCAAAAATGCTTCCTTGTTTAAATAAAGCCCGGCGCAAACGGGAGGCAAAAAACACGAAACACGAAACAAATTCGTTTACTGCCCGTTTCGCGTTTCAGTGTAACCACCCTGCAAACGGAAAACAGAAACGCCACACACACACACACAAAATTAGACTGGTTCCCGTCCACATATTCCACACAGGAGAATATAAGGACAGGTAAAGGGCGCTTCATCTTGATCTGTAATTGGTCGTCTTTGCGCGTGCGCATTGTGTTTTTTATATTTAAAAATTGGCCAAGCCCTTTGCTTTAGGCAATGTACTTTATTTACATAATTGGATATGTTCGACACGCACGGCCAAGTTACAAATGTCAATGCAAAATCTGCGCACTTACAAAAAATATAAAAATAATAATAACCACGTGACGGGCAGAATTCTGCCCGTCATGGCCGCCCTTTACCGATCCCTATATTTTCGCAATAAGCGAACCAATATATAGGGATCGGGAACCAATCTAACACAAAATGCCACTGAAACGGATATAGCGCCGCCAGCGGCGACAATAAAGCAGTACAGTCACATGATATCTTGATACCACGTGATCCGGAATTTGATTGATGATTGGTCATCGGTTTCTCCAGTATCGAAACAAGTACCGCGCGCCGCAGACGATAGACCGAAACTTTGTTTCGATGAAAACTTGTTTCGCGTTTCGTGTTTTTGCCTCCCATTTGCGCCGGGCTTCAATCTTGTTTTGATTGCCCTTATTTCGCCAGGTCAGTCTCACATCTTCGTGTCCCCGTTGACTCCCCTACTGGCATTCCTGCCCGATAACGTTGATTGGTTCTACCGCTACCGTGGTTCCTTAACCACGCCCCCTTGTGATGAACACGTGATCTGGACGCTCTTCGAGCAGCCAATCATGATCTCCATGCGAAAGGTTGGTTTCGTTGCAGGTTTAGTCCAGACTAAAGTCCGAGCTCTTTTGAAGTGACCCTGGGGAAAAAGGGGGGGAAATTGATAGTTGGAAGCAATGATTGATTAAAACCTGAGGATATCGCGAATCAGCCTTTTGCACGTTTAACGTTAATAGCAGTGAAGAATTTGAGGCACCAGTAGCTGAGGTTACCTCGGCCCTAACTATATCATGTGGTTATCTGTATTAGGGCTGAGGAAACTTGTCAACGTGAACACGATATCTCAAAACATTGAAATCAAAATGTGCCATTTTCTTCCCGTGATACACTCAAAAGGCTAATTATGTTGATTTTTTAAATTTTATTTTACAGATGCACAAGTTTTATGCTCTATACGGCACCGAGGCGACTGCAGATCACACTGTCCATCTGGTGGATAACTACCGCCCTCTACAGGCCGTCAATGGCAGAGAGATTTATCACTCTCACCGCAATAATTGGTGATTTCGCCATCAACAAAAACTTCCCACTCGATTACGACCGTTTGACTCAATGGCTCAACGTATTTCTTATTGCAGTTAATTACAGTTCAAATTAAATATTTCGTTTTCTTGGTGGAAATTTATTTTACTATTATTGATAGGATAGATCTATCGAACAATAATAAATTTTAGACAGTCGCTTCTTATCAGACATTTAATTAACTTGGTAGTCTTTATGGTAAAAGGGTAAAAAAAGGTATTAAACAGCAATTTAAAAAAAATTGATCCTAGCTATAGATATGTTTTAACCCTTCGACATGCTACGGGGTACTTTCCGATGATAGAGTGCTTTCGGCGAAGGCACATTTCAGTGGCGGATCCAGCCTCATTAAAATACAGGAATACAATGGATTTCAGGGGGTCGGACCCCCTGAAATTCATTGTATCCGCCTCTGTATTTTGGTAACTTTTAATGACTAAATCACCTTTCAGCCAATTCTACTCAAACTCCATGTAATTTTCAATCAAGTCCTCTGTTGGGGCTTGTATAGTTGCCTTTAATGTTAAGTTCATTCACCAGTCAGGCCGACCCTGGGGAAATCTTGGCCCCCAGCCAAGCCCCATTCATTCGTGTACCGTGCATAATAGAAGCCATCAATCATCCTACTTCATTTTTTTTCCCCTGTGATGTTTCTATAAATAAAATACTGTCAAATTATATCAGAAATTGAGACATGAAAATTTATTGGCGTCTGGGCGTTTTACAAACGCGGTACGGTAAAGTGATAACTTAAAGAAGATCGTCGCAACGTTAAAACCCCATTGCCATTGCCTGACATGGTCCCCGGACGTTAGACCCGCCGCGAGACTTACACGGTATATTGCTTTCTCCTTTTCCCACCAATTTTTCAAATCATGCTATAGTTTTGAGAGTGGTTTTGATTGATCCAAATCCAGATCTGAAAGTAATGTCAAAACCTGGGGCGCGTTCAATAATAGCACAATACGTACACCGGTATTGGGTATCATTCCTATATCTTCACCGTTGAAGCATGGAGGAAGGAAGGCAGTATGCATACGTATTGCGCTATTGAACGCGCCCCCGGTTTGCCTGAGGTGGAGGGGAGAGGGGTCACGGTACAAACCATGTCAACAATAAATATTATTGATTGAAAAAAGTGGTGTGCATGTAAGACCTCCGCCCTAATCTACGTCAAAGTCAAAAGGGAAGTCAGAAAATTTCACTGATTTCAACTCGGTTTGGTAATGTTCTAAAGCTTGTTTGTATACCATAAACAGAATTGAATTTAATAATAATAATGGGACACTCGGATCCTCGCTTCAATGAACGCTATCCACCCACGCGGGTATATACGCCTATATACCATTGGCACGCAATGCCAAATCGGGGAGGGGGGTGTTTTCGCAATCATAACCAGAATCATGTTTCTGCGTAATTAATGGTTTAACCAATGATCGGCTTCCGTTACCGACGACCAAAACTGGCCATTGGTTAAATCATCAGTGACGTCAGAAATATGTTGGTGATATTGGTGTCTTCATTTAAAATGACTTGAAATGGGACATGTGAAATATATTGAAAAACTTGCTAACGGGAAACTTCCATATGAGGATTTAGTGACAATCTATAGCCACAGGGACAAGCCACAAACTAAACAAAGGCAGGTTTGGGGGAGGGGAGTTGTTGTTTTCGTCTAGTTTTTCTTATTCTGATCAGTTGGCGCAAGTCGTGTTCCATTTGCCTCATGTGCGGTCATGTATGAAACATAATTTAATTAAACTGCCACCACAAGACACAGGAGAACTTATCCAAAATACATGTCAAAACATCTCATATAAATATCGGTACACTAAAACACAAGTAATTTTAAAAGTGTATACATGTAGTTGGTTTTATTCGACTCACTATATGTATATGGCATACATTAGACCTCTTATCAGTTTGGAGTGGCGCCCTGACCGTTAACCAGAGCCAACGAATTGAGAGGATCCAGAAACGCGCACAGAGAATAATTTTTGGATCCACCTATACACAACTTATGATGCAATCTTGTCTCGTTGTGCACTTCAATCTTTGAAAGACCGCAGACAATCACTTTGTGTTTCATTCATTGGATAATCAAACAAACAACTCAGTTTAAAGATCCCCCCGCCCCCCACAACTGCATGTCAATGTCGGGACCCTTAAGCCGGCCATACACCTTGCGTTCCGACTCCATTGCGATTGCACAGACACGCCAAATTTCGAGCATGCTCGAAATTCTGCGATTGCGTTGCGACGGACACGTACACAAAATCCTGACCACATCGCCACCGGAACGCATCGCAAAACCCGTACACCTTGTGATGCAACTCCACAACATGCGCTATCGTGATCGGATCACGGACGAAACGCAAGGTGTACGGCGGGCTTTATATCATACCTCGTACACCTTTAAAGTTCATAAAATGCTTTCAAACTACTGTTTCCTTTATTACACTCGTAAATTCCAACGTATGCACGTGTTTTTTCATGCTCTTTTCTTCGCAAATATAATGGCAAGTTTACTCGAAGTTGTTCGAAATTTGATTGGGTTTCGTGCAGCATGCAAAATTTCGCGCCAATAGACTACTAAAGTGAAAACGTCACCCTTTGTGCGTTGCCAAGGTTTTTGGGTCTAAACTAAAACCAGTGAACTGTTTCCCTGCGCTTTGGCAATGGACATTTCAGATTACCAGCGAATGTTTAGACCTAATTACCATGGCAACTGACATCACACTTTAGTAGTCTATATGTGTATCGCATGGACTGCCATGGCATGTCAAACATCCTGTTAGGTCAAAGGTTATGTAAACCACGCCCTCAATTGACCACATATGGCCAGCCGAGTAGCTAAATTTTCCGCTCGCGTCGTGTAAAATATATGGTAAGTGGGAACGCACGGGTGGTTTACAGGAAGGAATGTTTACAGGGAGTCACGGAAAGTTCCCGCGAGGGCATTGAAAAAGAAGTCCAATGGGAACACGCCTTTAGTCCTGACCATGAAAGGTAAAGAAAGGGTACCACGTGATCAAGGGGTATCATGTGTTTGTAAATAAAGGTGGCATTCGATATGGGTCGACACGTCTTTAACCTCGTTTCCTTGTTTTCCCTAACTCATCACACCTTGCATGATCCCTCAGGTCAGCGCTGACTCGAGGAAGCAACTTAAACGCAACTATTTGGTTTCTCCAACGTCCGCAATATGCTGTTTTTTTCTTCGGATATTATCTATCAAAGCGAAGACGCAAAAATCTGAGAGATTCTCTCGTCTAATATCAACACCAGAAACCCTTCTTATGAAATCTGTTGACAAATTGGAAAATACGGTATGTACACATAGTGCTCGTAGGACATTTTTTTTCAACAAGAAGAGAAACCAACCTCGAATGACAAAAGGAACTCGCACTTCGTGCTGGTTTCTACGGCTGGAAATAAAACTAACTCTAAGACCACGTGATTTATCCGAACCAGAAATCTGTTTTTTGACAGAAATTTTCATATGATCCTCATCAAGATTCCAACCCAAAACATCTGATATACCGGGCAGATGCTCTACCAGCTGAGCTACGAGGCACAGTGGTACATGTGTGTATAATCCCACAAGTTTCCCCCATGACCTCCGACTCTCCAGGCAGATGCTCCACCAGCTGAGCTATGAGGCACAGTGGTATACTTCCTTGGGTTTCCCAAAGACCTCTAAAACACCAGGCAGATGCTCTACCGGCTGAGCTGAGGCACAGTGGTATACTTCCTTAGGTTTTTCCCAAGACCTCCGACTCTCCAGGCAGATGCTCTACCAGCTGAGCTATGAGGCACAGTGGTTTACTTCCTCGGGTTTCCCCAAGACCTCTGAAACACCAGGCAGATGCTCTACCAGCTGAGCTATGAGGCATAGTGGTATACTCCCTCAGGTTTCCCCAAGACCTCCGACACACCAGGCAGATCCTCTACCGGCTGAGCTATGAGGCACAGTAGCATACTCCCTCAGGTTCCCTTCCCCCACGACCTTTGAGGCTCTGACACACGAGGCAGATGCTCTACCAGTTGAGCTAGAAGGCACAGCAGTGGTAAACTCCTTCAGGTTTTCCCTTTGAACTAAATTTTTCTCTCGGTGTTGCATGGGAGCCCAACTGGGCAAAGATACTTTGTAAACTCTGAAATTCCAGCCCTGAAATATTTCCCAAGACTATTTTGAAGACTTACGTTTTACCTTCTTCCAAATCCCTCTCTTTCCTCGTCTTCTTAACAAGATCGTACATAAAGCTGTAAAAGAACAACAGGTTGTCGTACTCGCCATTGTAGGACCTCCCGAGGATGATCTTGTGGTAGTCGATGAGGAAGTAATAGATAGCTTCGATTGTCGCGAGGTACGTCTGTGGTTTACCGGACTGCGATCGCCAGAAAGTGGTCTCACGATCTCGCAGAACCACTCGCTGAATGCCTGATGAAGAACAGAAGATAAAGTTTGCGTTAAAATGTTGACAACTACATCAAAACAACAGAAGCTATTCTTGAAAGTGATAGCACTTTTTATTAAAGAAACATTTATTTTATCTTGTATGGCACACATATCTATCCTTCAGGATACTCCTGGCGCCGTTGCCGTTATTATCACTGCCATCAGGGAATCACCAGAAGTGGAGCTCCACTAGTTCCAAGTTGATGTCCCTGGGCAAGTCATTTAATCTCAATTGCCTTGTCAACCTGGTCGATATTCGAGGAGCTGTCGGGGGAATGCCACAATCTAATAAGTGTTGATAGGGTTGTGCGCCTTGGCCAGGCAGCCACCTAGTTGAAGTGGTTCTGATGGCAACGATAATAATGGCAACAGCATCAACAGTACGCCTCGCATAGACATGTGCGCTATGGGGCCATCCATAAAGTACGTACGCATGGGGGGGGGGGGGGGGGGGGGGTGATGGGGGGGGGGGGGGGGGGGGGGTGTTGGAGCCAATGCGTACACCCAATGTTAAAGCATATAGGTGACGTCACGGAATATGCATACGGGGGTGGGAGGGGCGTCTAAAAAGTCGGCATTTTGTGCGTAGCCCTACGTACTTTATGGACGGCCCCTTGTACAAGAATCCACTGTTATGTATACCTTCAAGACGCTTGTCCCTGCTTATAACTCCACACTGGTTCCAAGTGCTGTCGATAAAGATAACGCGATCAAACAAACATGGCTCCTGATCGTAGCGGATCTTCTTGGACAGATGTTCTTGCGATTCCACATCAACATCCTTGACAACTTCTAGAAGTTTGTCTTCGTGATGGCACGTTTCTGACAAGTTCCGGTTGTCTTTTTGGTGGCAAAAGCGGGATGCTGTTTCATCACAAGAAAGCTCCTTAGAATCCGCAGCTTGTTCATTTCTGCTTTCAGAAACAGTTGATGCTGACGAGTACAACTTGTCACCTTCTTTTTCAACTGTACATTCGCAAGATTTGCACTCTGTCCTTAATGCTGGAGTACACGTGCATGCGGCACTACGCTGGGAACCAGAATTGTTTGTCCTGGTGTCATTTGGTTCCAGCGTGGAATTTTTACAATCTCTCTCTGACGGACTGCTCTTCGGCGAGTCTGTGGAATGGATATGAGCTTGAACTACCTCTTTCTCATTTATAGCTTTGTTTGAAACTAACTCCTCGAGAGGAATGGCATCTTTGTAAGGAAAAACAAGAAGAATCTGAAACAAATGATGGAAAAAGCAAAGATATAAAAATGTTTTATTAACACATTTATCCATGAAACTTTTCAAACTTCTTCCCAACCTTAATGCAATTGCTTCTTCGGTAAGTTTGCACAAAAGCAGAACTGTATTGTGGTAAGGAAAATGGGGCAAAGTCTGCCCCGACAACCTTCCCACAATACAGTTTTGTGCAAACTCACCTTAGCGGTAATAATATGTGATAAGGTCTTTTGAGCATTTCTTAAGTCACATTGTTTGTTAAATCACATTTGCCAGACTCTGGAATTTAATCCTTTCACCTAATACTGACAATATAGTATACCTTACCTTGTTTTTGTCGACGTACAGCGGTATTTCTGGATAGGTATAGATGGTCACATGAGCTGGGGCCAGAAGCCTTGCATGCACGGCGGTACTCTTCCCGTCTAGTTCAAGATGATGTTTAATGATGTCAACCTTCAGCGGCAACTGTTATGAAAGGGAGGTAGCACTGATTAAGACAAGTGTGGGGTACCGTGGCCGAGTGGTTAGGGCCATTGACTCGCAATCATGGGTGAAAACTTGGGGTTGCGGGTTTGAATCCGGCTACGGTACCTGTGCCCTTGGGCAAGGCACTCAACCACACCTGCTCCATCCTTCGGAAGGGATGTAAAGCCGTTGGTCCAGTGTGTTAGGTAATGGAAACGCACTCTAAAGATCCCAGAGCATTCTTTCGTGAAGAGCAAGGGGGATCATCCCCGGTGTCTCTGGCCATTTCTAATTCTAATTCTTCATGGGTTTCCTCACGCTTACGAGTGACAGTGCAATGAGCACTATTGAGGAATCCTTGGTATGAATACCAGAAAGAAATAATAATAATAATAATAATTGACAATGCAACTGGAAGCAACTAGTGACAACTAATGTTTCCGGCAACTAGAAGCAACTCACGGCAACTGGGAGCAACTGATCAGTTGCTTAAAAGGTCGATGTATGCACACTTGCAACTACTGGCAACTGGAAAAATTGCAGTTGGCCGCGAGTTGCTTATGTTCTTCTTTCTGGTAATTAGTTGTATCCAGTTGCGGTGAGTTTTGTCGATGTAGGCATTCTTGCAACTAGTTGCTGTAGGTTGAACGAGTGCGTCTGAATATGTGAGGTACACATCGACAGCAACTGCATGATCAGTTGAGTTGCTTCCAGTTGCAAAGTCGATGTACGCTAAGCTTTAAAAAAGTATAAAGCATTGCATTGTGAGATAGAATTACCTTGACCGTTTCGTATGTTCCTTCAATACTTTGCATGGGAATGCAGCATTTGTAACAGAAGTATTTCCTCGACGCACTGCATTGTGGGCACTTGGACCGGGACGTCACTTTGTGCAGTGGTTCGTGTGAGTCGATCTTCAAATCTGCAAACGGGTTCTGTGACTCTGCATTCATTGTGGAGTTCTGCAAAAAGAGAATGGGAATGATACATAACTATGTTTGGCGTTAGCGCGCCCATTACCATGATTACTTTTAACCCTGCGCGTCAAAGCTTTTTTTTTCACCTAGACAAGTTGAAAAAAGCGAGAGAAAAAACCGTGCGGCGTCACCGCATCATTTTGAGAGACTTCCACTTACGCTAAGGCTAATGAAATTAGATTATTAGTTTCTCGTCAACCATTTAAATTTATCAAATTTTGGTGAGGGATTTTTTTTTATTATTCATTATTTAATCAAGGAAAAATACAACCAGAGCCTCTACACATACACAAAGTTTAATAATAATAATAATGAATATTTGTAATGCGCCGGTATCCATCAAAAAGATGCTTTAGAAACTTATTATTAAGGCTCTAAAGAGGGGAGCGGGGGGTTGGGGGTGGGAAGGGGGGGTGTGGTTTGGGGGGAGGAGGGGGGTCCTTGCTGAGCTGTGCGCATGCTGCTGTGGCCTGTGCTAGCCTATGCTAGATGCATGCGCATGCTGCTGTCATGCTCCTATGGCTATGCCATTTAATGGCATGCATGCTGCTGCGCTGACCATGACATTTTCCATCTTAATATTATAGCGTTTTTATCATCAAACTAACATTTCTACATGGTATATAGGTCATAACAAACCAAATCCTGGGTGTCCATGCACCGTAATCTACGCAAAATGATCGTAAAGAAAGACACGTTTTTATCAGCTTGAGCATAGCGCCCACACAAATCCGAAAACTCAACGGTAATGTTGAATAGCGCCCTCTATCTACAGGTTAATTCTGGTAAATTATCTAGATAGAGCCTGTTTGTTGACTGGGCTTCATTCTTTCTTGTTGGTTTCGTCGTGTTTATTTTGGGTTGTAAAAGTGTAAGATACATGTGTAGTTATATAGGCACGCAACATTTGAATAGCATGGTTCTTGACTCTTCATGCTCTCGTTGTTAATATAATTTTGTTAATTGTCTGAGAAAATGGTGCAAAATTATGTAGGCCTATGCATTTTATTATTGATATGTTTAGTCAGTCAGCTTTCCTTTCATACAGTGGATTGTTGTCATTTTGCCTCCAAATTAGAATCACACCCACAAATTTCAAGCTGGTTGTGTCCTGTAGTGGTTTTAGATATTCTCGATTAGAAAACAAATAAAAAGCACAACTTACATTGCCGTTTTTCAATCAAAAACGTATATTTCCGACACTCTTTCACGAATAAATATCTCCTTACGATGTTGCCATGCTGCTATGAGGTTGGCTTGGGCGCGCTCCAGCATTTTCGGAGTCGACTCCGCGTATCCGATTCCAAAAAAGAATCCCAATTCCATTCGAAATCGATTCCATTTTTCGTATGAAAACATACGTGTACATTGCGATTTCTTATTGTGTCAAGGACAACCCATTCTAATCGATTCCAGTGTGGAGTCGCCCAAGCTAGCGTAGAATGGAGCCCAAAGCTCAACGTGGTTTTTCTTTTGAACGTACAGTTGGTGTGACTCTACGGAGGCCCAAGGAGAACGTCCGGGAGGCCCATGGTGGCGCTCTCATGTCACGCGCATTTATACAGCGCGGCACGTAACCGTTTAGTTTCGTTAGACGTTCTCTTTGGGCGTCCGTCAATGCACAACTACACGTTAGTAAAAATGATATCTTGATAAGGAGTTGACAACAGATTTCTTCGTCGAAGATTGTCGGAAATAGACGTTTTTGATTCAATAACGGCAATGTAAGTAGTGCTTTTTATTTGTCTTCTAATCAAGAATATATAAAACCACTACAGGAAACAACTAGCTGGAAATAGTTGGGTGTGATTCTAATTTCGAGGCAAAATGACAACAATCCACTGTATGAAAGTGGTACCTTCTGTCCCTACGGGAACCCTAGGGACAGATCATTCTGTCTATGATATGTTATGATTTTATACACGCGCGCGCACGCCCCGTCGTGCACGCACCTGGGCCTATCAATTGTTTCCCCACCCCCCGGGCTACCGCACCTAAGAGGTGGGGATTGTCACTTTTTGCGTGACAAAATCCCCACCCCTGGGGCACAATTTAGGTGACAAAAAACCCCACTCTCGGCCCTCGGCCTCGGATCGGGTGCACAACATGCGCGTCTTGTATAGCACAGAAAGATGTATTTGAATTTGAAAGGGTCAAATGCCCCACCCTAGGGCATGAAAAACGTGACCAAACCCCGACCTAGGGGGTGAGGCGGGGGGGGGGGGGGAATTAATAGGTGCATAACTATGCCTAATTATGGGCCTAATGGACCACTATTACTAAATTAGAACTGGCCTATACTTGGGGTTTATCCGAGTGATCCATATACTTTTTATTATATACCGATTCAATGCAATTTCTCCTTTCATTTTTAGCTTCTGGTTGTGTCCGTGTTATCGTGAGTTCGCAACAAGCATGGATATGGATTTAGATGCAGCATTAAATGAACTCGGAATGTTGAGTTCAGTCACGGACAGCCGCAAAGATTACCTCAAAGAACAAGGCAACCGACGGTCGTCATGCTACAACATTGTCCATCTGAACCCAACCTACATAACCTGCGTAGGTCCCGTTCGCCGTTCGACTGGGCCGAAAGCCCAAACGTCGGAGGTTGACGAGGCGCCCCGAAGTTTACGTGCGTCTGACTCAGTTCCTAATCTACGAGCGGATGAGAAACGTGTATTCCGAGGTCACCAACGCTCAAAACCTAGATACAGAAGACCATACCACATCCCGAAACACGAGTGCACCTCAGGCCGACCTCGTCGCACTACCGATCCCACGGACGAAAAATTAGAGACTGATGACAAGAAGGCGACAGTCGCGCCACTGAATTGTCTTGACCTGGAATCAACAACTGTGTGTGCTAGTATCTTAACGCGGTCCAAGTCCGTTAATGACCTCAGCAAGAAGGAGCCTCAAACTGTCTTTCCAGATGTATTGAAGTCTACGACTGCGAGTCAGCATCAAGAATTGGAAGCCGTCTCGAGACATCTAAGAGATTTGCAAGTCTCATCAAGTTAACTTGAAAATAGAAGAAAAGCTTGTTTTGTTTCTTGGGGTGTTTTAAAATTTATCAAGGAACTTGAGTTTTTTCCCTGGTGGGGACTTGGTTGCATTTATTTTGGAGCACTCGTACATTTTTGCACCAAGAGATTTTGTTATTTTTATTTGAGTGAGGTATTCAAAGTTCTTTTTATTCCAAAGGAGAAACTACTTTGTTTATTTTATGCTCATAAGATTTGCATGTCTGTTTTGTAAATTTACATAAATAACCAACTATACATTGAAATGGTAAACAGCAGTTTTATTTTGAAATGACAATGTTGTTTTGACTTTTGAAGTCGTCTCTGTACGGGGGTCCGGTTGTAGTCGAGTCCATCACAAGTCCGTGACAAGTCCAGTAACGAGAAGCAAAGGATGAACAAGCATAAAAGAATGCCTTTGTTGGAGTTCATTTGAATAGCTTGTGACTTTATTTAAGACCCAGGGACTTGTGAAGGCTTGTGATGGACTCGACTATAACTCTGCTCTATAGACCGTATGGAATATCCACCATTTCGTGGGGCACCTTTCGTTACTTAAACCGTTCAACGATGGAAGCACAATATGTGCAACCATGCATGTCCTCAAGGAACAAAGAAACTGCCCCACGAAATGGCAGCTATTCGATACGGTCCGTCTATACAGGAAAAAAAAGTGTATTTGCGTGTTGCATGGTCCTGATTAACTCAATTGTTCGGGATTATATACAGTACACTAAGGCAGTTTGGTTAAAAATAGAAATACCGTAGATCGTTATCTCTTTGTGGCATGATTCAGTACAGCTGAATTAGCCATATGGAATTTGAACTTTGTCCTATAATTGTGAAACTGGAATGGTTGCGTAGATCTGCCATATAATAGACTTGTTGCACGGGCGGCCATGACAAGGGGCAGGTTTTTATAATTAAATGATGTTATAATAGATCCACAAAGTGCCTACTCGTGCATGTGACTGCCCTCTGTCATGGCCGCCCCTGCAAAAGGTCTATACATGGTTACTTTTCAATCCGATTACATAAACTTCTCAAGATGTCATGTCTGTACTTGCAAGACCACCCCCACCCCACCCTTACCGTAATTATACACATCCTTAAAATAATATACAGAAATCTGGTGTGATATTGTTGCCTTGGTAACTGGCTCCAAACATTAAGCTCTCCACTGAAACATCCATTGCAAAAGCACAGGGACACAGTTCAGTCATTTTTGTGTCTAGTCCACTGACAAAAGGTGACATGTTCACTTAGGTACTCTATTTAGCAGCATGTAAGAAGAGCTGTTACAATTTATTTACATTTCAACAGTTTGTATGACTTTGGAATGGATCATTTGCATAACAAATTCAAACATCACTTGATAATTATGAAACAAATAATACACTTGAGCTTAAAATTCATCATAATCTTGTTAATTGTCATTTACAATATTGCACAAATTATAAAGAAATATTGTAAAAATTAATTTAGTCTGTGTAAAAATGATGTCACTTCCGACAGATTGGCACGTGCATCAGGAGCGTAAATTTTTGTGACGAGCATCAGCTGTGCTGCATTTTAAAAGTTTTGAGCAACACGCGTGCATGTTTGGAACATTTTTAATGTGCGTACGCGTACTTTATGGCGTTTAATACGCAGTTGTATTTTTCCTACAAAGATGGCATCTATGAAAGTGGTCAATTGACAGATCACACTGTACATTCGTTGTTCGATAAACCATGAACAAACTTAACAACAGCAATTTGTCACTGTGCTACGAGTAAATGTAATTAAAAGTAAGACTGTCCAAAGTTTTCAGCATTTTCACAGTTCTACAGAGCGTAGTATTTTTCAAGAGCCCCTCCCTCCCCCGAAATACTACTTATCAACATTTGTTGTCACTACCATGAAATGTCAACATTTTACAGTGCATGTAAAGTCCTACGTGGCGCTCGACCCCCCTTCCTGCGCTTTGTAGAACTGGGAAAATATTGACAAATTTGGACAGCCCTAACCTTAAAATGTTTGTGCAAAAATATGCGAATAAATGTGTATGTAAAAGACTTGTACATGTATTTGTACATGAAGAAAAAAAATAAATGCAAATTATGCTAATTTAGCAAGAATAATCTACCGGGTATTTTATTGCCATTTTTGTTTTGCTTTCTCTTTGTGAATAAAATAAGAAGCATGTCACTCTGATCTAGCCTTAATTTTGTCCAAGTTTCAAAGGGCGCTATGGCCAACTTTGTACTAAATGTGTACTGGTTATTGGTATCTACAAGTCTCGCGAAATTTAAGAGGCGAGGGCACGCTGGTAACACCAAGTTTTCACCCCAATGTATATTGTGAGCAGCGGCGTAACTAGAGTGAGACATCTGAGGGGGCACCTGGGGGTGCACACATTTTTCCAGGTGGGCACTAACCCTCTAAAATGTTGTAAAATTATGAAAAATACCCATTTCCGAATTTCAAATGGGGGCACCCGGACCTCTCCAGTACTGTTGACAGACTCAGTTTGAGTTCATACACTACACACAATAAGTTAGGGATGATGGCACGTTGTCAATTTTTGATTTTTTTTTTTTTTTCAAAATACTTTTTTAATCTATTCCTGTGACAAGGCGTGTCTGTCATACAGATACAATTGTCTAATCATATACAAAATCATTCAAGCAGGATGCATACCCTCAATAAAATATCTGCGTACAGCCCACAATATCCCTAACTTATTATGAGTAGTGTGATTTGTGGTCTCTACACGTTGAGGTTTTGCTTGAGTTTCTCAAAGTGTTCCTCCATGTCTTGAATCCTGCGTTGATGCTGTGAATCCAAGGCGTCTCGTTGCTGGCTGAGGTGCTCCAGAAACGACTTCCATTCCTCATCCCTGTTGACACCCTCCTTCTCAAGAGGCGTGCTCTGAAAGCAAAATAATTAAGAAAAGTAAGATGGGAAAACAATTGTACGGACCTCATGTGGATTCAAAGCTCGTTTAAAATGCCCCAAGTGGCTGAAATTTAGATTTGTTTAATGGCAAAGATACATTGTGGCTTGTGTGCCCTTGGGCAAGATACTTTACCCCTCAGGAGAACTGGAGCCGATTTCACAAAGTGCTAATACGCGTCTTAGGAAGGGTCACTCTTCTTATCTTGGGACGTTGGTATGGGAATTAAGACGCATTGAACTCGTCTTAATTAATTTTGTGAAATCGATCCCAGGTCTCAGTGGCTAGTTGATGATTTGTACTAACTGGCGAGACCTGTTACTTGATTTAAATACATGACCAGGGGCCGATTTCACAAAGTGCTAAAATGCATCTTAGGAAGGGTTACTCTTCTTATCTTGAAACAGTATGGTAATTAGGACGCATTGAACTCGTCTTACCTTTTGTGAAATCGATCTCAGGTCTCAGTGGCTAGTTGATGATTTGTACTAACTGGCAAGACCTGTTACTTGATTTAAATACATGACCAGGGGCCGATTTCACAACGCGCTAAGTCGCGTCTTAGGTCGGGTCACTCTTGTTGTTGTTGTTGTTGTAGGAGTTGTTGGCACTTATGACAGGGGTCACTCTTCTTATCTTGGGACGTTGGTATGGGAATTAGGATGCATTGAACTCGTCTTAACTTTTGTGAAATCGATCTCTGTTTGTGAGGGTAGTGAAGGGGGCTGTTAGATTAACTCATGAGTGCCTATAAACAGGCAGACGGGGCTGTATATCCCCCAGGGAGGTGAGAAGGTGAAATTAAGGAATACTATTGAGAGCCCAATGACCAGAGGTAATTATTAAATCTCACCGCTAGCCTGTCCTTTTCTTGTTTTTGGAGTCTTTCACACATCACGTTGGAAACCTTTACTGTTAGTAAGCAAATCAACACAAGAAACACCTTGTTAAGAACATAGTTTTAATAGGCCAGGAGGTTAAAATAAGTGGTCAAGTCTTTTATTACTTTAGGCCAATGAAATTAGACTACTAGTTTCTCGTCAGCGCCCGCATGTGATTTTGACCCCGCACCAACAAATTTCATTAT
The DNA here is from genome assembly GCA_037783545.1 of Henricia sp. BOLD:AAB3569. Classification (NCBI taxonomy): domain Eukaryota; kingdom Metazoa; phylum Echinodermata; class Asteroidea; order Spinulosida; family Echinasteridae; genus Henricia; species Henricia sp. BOLD:AAB3569. The sequence continues at coordinate 478,605 of JBBELK010000882.1, forward strand.
TCCAAAATTTCATTATTTTGCAAAAAAAGGGGAAAAATCAGATGCAAACTACTCCCATGCGAAATGTTTCCATTTTAGTTGTGCAGTCGCGATCTGTGTTTTGCAGCTTTTGTGTTTATATTCAAATATATTGCTCTTTCATAACCAGACATCTCCTTTGTCATTTCCCATGATTTTGTCATCTCAACTTGTTCCTTCAGACACAAGCTACCTGGTATAACTCAATGGCATTGATACTGGCCCAAACCATTTCTGGGCGAGTTTAGAGCCTTAATAATCAGTTTCTAAATGACAGTTAGTTAAATAATGAATAATAAAAAAAATCCCTCTCCAAAATTTAATAAATGGTTGACGAGAAACTAGTAATCTAATTTCATTGGCCTTAACACATCAAAGACAAGTTGTTCTTACACTGTTCTAGAGCTTCTAGGAAATGTTTCTCAATTAGACCAACGCAAGATGGAAACACCTTGCCGCTCAAGTCCTGCATCTGGTTACTGATACGCTCCAACCGTTTCTTCTCCCGGTCATTTCTTTTGCCCTGAAAAATATAAAAAAAAGAAGACGATCTTGTCACCACATATTTTTAATCCTAGAACCATCTTCCATATTACCTTGAAAGCAGATTAATATGGGAGCGCGTGTGGTCTAGTGGGTATGAAGCGGGGCTCGCAATCGGAAGGTTGTGGGTTCAAGCCCCACTATGGTCAACATGTTTGTGACTCTGGGCAAGACCGATTGCTATTATTATTATTATTATATATTGTCTTATCTTTATTGCATCTGATTTTTAATACATCCGACATTTCTCCAATCATGTTTCCTTCCTCCTTGCTCTAATAGAGCTTCTGCACCGGCGGCCATGACAGGAGGCAGATTTTCTTATTTAAATGATGTAACTATATAGCACCTACTCATGCATGACACACGGTGACAATGTGACTTCCCCATGTCATGGCCGCCATGCAAAGGCTCTAATTGACTACCAGGTAGGCCTAAAACTTATAGAGCAAAGTCAGCAAACATATTTTAATTAGTTTTAACCTTGTGTATAATATTGTGTATAAGAACGCAACGCGATTATCTCTAAAACAAAACATAATTTTAATTACCTCAAACTCTCTGATGAAGAATCTAATTTCTCCCTGGATAACAGGTTTGTGATCGAGCAACCTCGCGTGGATCTCACCGAGGTCTAAAATTCACATAAAAACCAAACATAGCTTCAAGTTTAACTCAACATACTGTAATTAGTTTTTAATGATTTAGCTATTGCTACAGGGTCTTTCTATTAATTAGGGGTACAAAAGTGTGACATTTAGTGTCCCCCGTTACACCTGATATGTGTTATTTTTCATACAAAAATCATTAAAATGGCTTTTAAACCATTTTGTGTGAATTGTACTTTAATGTACTCACTCTTTGAGATGGAAAGTATTTAAAGAATGTGTCCTGAATTTACAAAAACAAGATGTAAAATGTATCGGGGTACACCAACATTGGACCCATAAGACCCTACAGTTACCATGGTTCTACAAGGGGCAAAAAAGATTGATCATTCATGGTAATGGACTAACACTTATCAATTTGTTTCCCCTACCCCCTCCTCACCCCCATCCCCCCGCCCTCCCCCATCCCCCTGCCCTCCCCCATCCCCCTCCCCCTGCCCCTGCCCCTGCCCGCAACCCCCACCCGCGCGCGCTGCCCCACCCCTCAAGTTAAAGGCCGTGCTATGGAGCTGCGTATTTCGTGGCACGAATTTGGCGCGCGCGCATTGCTGACGAGCCTTGCCTTTAACTAGGGGAATTTTGTCAACAATGAATGAAGACGTGAACAAGTGACGTGTGAACAAAAGTGAACAACGTTGTCGTTTGTTCAATCATTTCTTTCTCCATGGTTCAATTTACTTGGTTTTCAGTTCAAGGTCATTTACAGATGCAGAGGTATATTTATTTGCTTAAAATATTACATTTTGTTTTTGTTTACCCTTTATTGCATGTTCAACCATATTCTTCATTAAAAAAATATTTAATTCCGGCTTTTTGATGACCCGAAATAAACAAGTTGTCGCGCCGGCCGCCGGCGCGCCTCCCAAAAATCCAAATTGGTCAAGTTCCGTCCAACTAGTCCTGTCGTATTAGTACCATGACGTCTGGGTTAAGACTTTCCGGGGACATGTTTCCGGTCAAAGGTCATCAATGCGGAAGTGACATGGACCAATCAGATTCGGCCAAGTAGAGAAGCCTTCAAAAAGCCACGTTCTGTTTATTCATACTTTAGCATCGGTTCGAGGCGCACGTGTACTTATTTATCTCTGAGAGTTTAGCGAAAGTTTATCTGATTTAGTGATTGTTTTTCATCTAATCAGCCATGAGAAAGTGTATAGGTAAGTATGTGTGACAGTTGTACATGCTGGGCGATTTTAAATTGACGTGTACGAGTGCAAAAACAGTCCTGATGTTTTGATCAGGGAAAAAGGACGGAGCTTGACCAGATGTTTCCAAAAATTGAATTTCGTTCAGTTGAACCACAATAACAAATGCCTCCCCAAAATACTATTTATGGGAAGAAGTCAGAAAATTTGCATTCCCCAATTTGGATATGGAAGCAAAAAGGTTTGTGCTTATAATGTCTTTAATGAGTTTGCTAAACTTTAATAAAATTAGTGGAATTTAGACGATATCCCCTAAAAAAATATACAGAGTGAGCTAGGACTGAGGGTGCAAAAATTCAGAATGATAATGAGAAACACCCATGGGAAAAATGGGGGTGCTCAAAATGGGATTCTATGCAGATTTGATGGAAAAACCTAAATTTAGAAACTAGAGAAAATTAAAAAAGAATTTCTTGGACTTGGTCTTGGAGAAAAAATAGTCGGATAGTGATGTCCGACTTGTAAATTCTTACCGTTTTGCACATGGAGTCGAGTGGTACGGTAGACAGTGGCTGGATGTGGAATTCTTTATATTTGATGGCCTAAATTATAATATGGTATTTTTTTCATATATACATTGAACACGGATTTGGGTGAATTTATATATTGGAATCGATAGCTTATTCAATTCTAAGATATACTTCCCACTGACACTTTCGTCGCAAATGTCATGAATGTTGCATTTCTGAGATAAATAAATGATAAAATTACTGCATAAAGTAATGCACAAAGTGACGCGGCATGTGGTCTGTGCGTAAGGCTTAAGCGCGACAACAGAGGGCGCTGCGCGCGCGCGTGAGTGAATGGTTATCTTGTGCACTAACCAGCACTAACTGAAGGCAATTTTTGAAGAAGAAAACGTGATTTTTCTACAGAAAAGCAACATTTGCGACAAAAGTGCAAGTGGGAAGTATATTTTAAAATTACATTATGTGTTGAATCCAGGAGGTAATTTCCTTAAAATCTTTGTTCAATGTAATTTGTATACGAAACAAATACCTATAATATTCTTTCGTCTATAGGAATCGTGTTGGTTTTACTGGCCAGAGTGGCCAGCGCACTGTACAGCAGTACATCTGATGTCATACAGCTCACAGCAGCCAACTTCAATGAAAAAGTTCTTAAGAGCGATGCTGTTTGGTTGGTAGAGTTCTATGCACCATGGTACGTTTGTGTTCAGAAGGCGTAACGTAAATATCGGCATAGCATAGTCGTCGGGTCTGTGAGGTCGCCACTCTTTTTATCAGCCATTGTTCATCAATGGGGTGGCGAGGTCACGGACCTGTCGACTATGGCTATGCCGATATCGACATTTATGTTAGATCTCAAACTAAAACAGAGGTCCGCAGCAGCGTTGTAGTCGAGTCCATCACAAGTCCTCACAAGCCTTCACAAGTCCACCACAAGTCCCTGGGTCTTAATTCAGGTCACAAGCTATTCAAATGAACTCCAACAAAGGCATTCTTTTGTGCGTGTTCATCCTTTGCGACGGACTTGTGCAGGACTTGTCATGGACTTGTGATTTTATCGGCTCATGACTTGTGATGGACTTGACTACAACCCCGGTCCGCAGATTGACAGTGTACAAAATCAATGCGTGTTGCACCAGCTAGACGTCTTGCACTGCATTTTAACAAACGGTAATTATGCAGAACTTGTGAAAGTAGCAATAACAGTCGTGACAGTAGGAGGTATGGAGTATTAAAAAAATGATTAAAAAGGGGAATTTATTGACACAGTTGATTTCAAATGTGTTTAATCATGACTGATTACTCTAATGCAGCTGTTTTTGCGATTTGTGAAGCTATTATTAACCCTAATACTCCTCAATCCTTCAAAATCAATATGATTTTACATACACCCTAGGGAGTTAGGGTTAATGAAATGTGACGTCAGTCTTTATAACGAGGGGGCAAAGTTTAAAAAGAGCTCTACAGAACAAAAAAATAAATGAATCTCCATCAAAACCATAAGAGTAACATTTACATTACTTAGGCCAAACAAAATAAATGTTGTGTTTACGGTAACCCGACCTACCTGGAATTTGAGGCTAAATTGCCGACCTCAAACTTATTATTGCTAATTTTCAAATTGATAATTTTAAATGAGCACTATTTGCAATAATTTTCAACGAACATACATGTAACATTTTCTACACTTGTACATGAACATGTTTAATAGTGTTAATAGTGAGTTTCAAACATTGCAAAACAACACGCAAATGCATGAACTGAAATGTAAAACAAAATGACAAAATAAAATTATTTTCCTACCTTACCTACCTGGATCTGCTTAGCTTGAACTTTTTACTAATGGAAGATTTTGTTTATATCTGTTAAACTTGGAGTTGATTTGTGAAATTTATTTAATTTTTGCAGGTGTGGACATTGTAAAAGTCTGGTTCCAGAGTGGAACAAGGCAGCTACCGCATTGAAGGTGAGTCTCGGCTTTTTGACATTTCATCAGTTCTATGTTTGTTTTTACCACAGGTCTCGGGTTCATATCCTGATGAGGACCATATGATTTTTCTGTCGGAAAGAATTGAGAAGTTGATCATGGCTTCAGACCTTGTATGCAAAACATGAGAACAAAACATTTTTTCATCAAATGTGCACTTAGCGATGCTTGATGAGTCATTTTAAAGAAAAGAAAAAGGTATGACTTCCGTTCACTGGTCGCAACTGAGGCGCTGTGCGTTAGGTCTATGGAACGGGGCAGAAGAAGTTTAAGTATTTTCAAGGAAATTAATGAATGTTTTTTACTCCAAAAATCTCTTCCCTTCAAAATGTTAACATGTTTTTGTGGTTATTAAAGGCACAGGCTCGTCAATGCGCACGTGAGGCCCAATTCGTGCCATGAAATACGCAGCTTCATGCCTTTGCTATGGAGCTGCGTATTTCGTCGCAAGAGTTTAGCACGCGGGCATTGCAGACGAGCCTGTGCCTTTTAAGTCTTTATAAGGAGAATAAGTGGCGACCAGTAAACGGAATTCTTTCCAACAAAAAAATCTCTGATCAACTTCTCAACTTTTAACGCACTCAACTCGAGGCCTAGAATTTCAAATTTAAGTTGAACACAATTTTCTTTCCTCAATTTGGATATGAACTCCCCAACTTGGACTAACTCTGTGCTTGATTGTGCATTGCAGGGTATCGTTAAAGTTGCAGCTGTAGACTCTACAGAACACCAGTCCATCGGAAGTACATACGGTGTGAAAGGGTTTCCTACCATTAAGGTATTCGGTGCCAATAAACAAAAACCGACAGACTACCAAGGTGAGACATTGCCAACGTATTTCAGCTCAAAAAGGTGCTTGACCAGATCATGTTTTTTTACCACCTCCCCCATTTTTCCCATGGGTGTTGAGATTTTGATACCATATAATTTGTCATATTTTTCTCATTACCATTCTGAAATTCTGCGCTCTCAATCCGTATATGTGCCCTTTCTGCAAAAAGGTAGTTCTAATAAGTCGCGCAGGCTAGATCAAGTTTTCGCGACCATAAGAAGAAATCTGCGGCGGATCCACGCTCATTAAAATACAAAAACACAATGTAAATTCCAGGGCACTGCCAGGAATTTCCATTGTGTTTTTTGTATTTTAATGAGTATGGATCCGCCACAGATTTCTTCTTATGGTCGCAAAAATTTGACCTAGGCTATGTGACTTATTCTGCCTTTTTGCAGTGCGGATCACATATTTTCAAGGATATCGTCAAAAAACCACCGAGGCTTAGTAAACTAATTTATCCGTTCCATAAAGCAGTGCAGTGATAACGCCAACCTTTTTGCTTCAACACCCAAATTGGAGATTGCAAATTTCCTGTTTTCTTCCCATGGATAGTATTTTGGAGAGGTATTTTATATGATTGTTAGGTCAGAGCAAAATCAATTTTTTTGAAAAGTCTGAACAAGCTCTTTAGAAGTCATCTACAATTTGATTTTACCGACAGGTGCCAGAACTGCAGATGGCATCACAACGGAGGCATTACGGGTTGCTAAGGATGTAGTCACGGGGCGACTAGGGGGCAAGAAGCCTAGTGGGGGCAGCGGTGGCAGCGGTGGCAGTGGTTCCGGTGGTTCTGGTGGTTCCGGTGGTTCGGTACGTCAAAAAGATTCCTGGTCTAAATTTAGTGTCTAGACTCTAAAATCACTCGTAGTTTTTATTGCAAGTACCAGTATAGACCCTTTGCTTAGGCGGCCATGACAGGGGGCAGTCATGAACGAGTAGGCACTTTGTCGGATCATGAAAACCTGCCCCCGTCATGGCCGCCGGTGCAAAAAGTATATTCTCTTTTATCAACCAGATTTAACAGTTTCATTTGTTTCTTTTCCAGGGAAGCGAAAAAGACGTCATAACCTTAACAGACGGTAACTTTGACGAGCTCGTGTACGAAAGCACAGAACCATGGTTGGTCGAGTTCTTCGCACCGTGGTGTGGGCACTGCAAAAGCCTGGCCCCAGAGTGGGCTAAAGCGGCCACAGAGCTGAAAGGTGTCTTTAAGTTGGGAGCGTTGGATGCAACAGCACATACAATCAAAACTGGTGCTTTCGGGGTACGTAGACTGCAGGCATCGACGTTATGAAAATCTGGGGCAGGTCTCTCCGGTTTTGATTTTGTCCAAATTTGAAAGGGCACTGAGGCCAACTGGAGGGGCACCATGGCCAACTTTGTTCAAAATTTGTACTGGACAGGGCATGCTGGCCAAGTTGGCCTCAGAAAGTGTATATCTTAAAGGGGTATCGGAGCCAACTCAGAAGGGCATGAGGCCTTGGTGGCCTTGGTTAATGTCAACGCTTGGGATAGGGCATACTGGCCAAGTTGGCCTCAGAAAATGTATATCTTGAAGGGGCATCGGGGCCAACTCAGCAGGGCATGAGGCCATTGGCCTTGATGGCCACAGTTAATGTAAAAACCCAGGAGTGGCTTCTATTTGCAACCAGGGTAGCATTTGTAGATTTATCAGATTTTTTTCCAAAACCTGTCTCTGAAAACTTGTCGAGAGCTGAATGTTCTTGTAAACACTTTCAAATTTCGCAACACTTGGAAGATCTCAACAATCGGCAAATGGACATATTATCTAGTGGGATATTAAATACAATTTCTATTTTTGTCCCAAAGGTCAGAGGTTTTCCGACCATCAAATATTTCCCGGCCGGCAAAAAGGATCAGTCTAGCGCCGAGGAGTACAACGGTGGCCGGACGGCTTCAGATATCATTAGTTGGGCAAACAATAAGGCTGGCGAGTCGATGCCCGCTCCTGAAGTCGTTGAGGTAAAAATGTTTGCTTTGAAATCAAAGTTAAAAGGGGTTTAAAACCGAGAGAAAATTTGGTTCATATGAAAAACCTGAGGGAGTATACCACTGTGCCTCATAGCTCAGCTGGTAGAGCACTTGCCCGGTGTGTCAGAGGTCTTGGGGGAAAACCCGAGGACGTATACCACTATGCCTCATAGCTCAGCTGGTAGGGAATCTGCCCGGTGTGTCAGAGGTCTTGGGGAAATCGGGAGGGAGTATACCACTGTGCCTCATAGTTCAGCTGGTAGAGCATCTGCCTGGTGTGTCGGAGGTCTTGGGGGAAACCTGAGGGAGTATTCCACTGTGCCTTATAGCTCAGCTGGTAGAGCATCTGCCCAGTGTGTCAGAGGTCTTGGGGAAAACCTGAGGGAGTATATCACTGTGCCTCATAGCTCAGCTGGTAGGAGGTCTTGGGGGGGAGGAGGGGAAACCTGAGGGAGTATACCACTGTGCCTCATAGCTCGGCTGGTAGAGCATCTTCTCAGAGGTTCTTTGGTTTGAATTTTGATGCGTCCCATATGATTTTTCTTTCATCCCATAATTGTTCCATTAGGCATCATGCTAAATTGTCCGTGCAACAAGTTAATTTTGTGTTACGACCTTGTTCGCTGACACGAAAAAATATTATGTTATTACTTTTGGTTGTAGCTTACGGAGGAACAAGTCTTGAAAAACGCCTGCGACAAACAGCTTTGCGTCATTTCATTCCTGCCGCACATTCTGGATTCCGGCGCCGTGGGCCGTAATAAGTACATCCAACACCTTGAGGATAATACGGAACGTTACAAGAAGTGGGGGTAGGTATATGATTTAATGCCAAGACTTTGTCCAAAAATTGAAGAACAATTTGTGGAATGTTTCTGAACTCAAGTTCAGAAACATTTCTCTGGGCTCTATTCTATTGTGCTGCCTAAGCATTAGTTGAAAAGGCATGCATACTATAGCAGATGCGTTTAGCTTGGCTTAAGTGCTATTTTATGGTCGCGACGTGCTTAAGCAAACGCATACTTAGCAAGCGGATTTCTGCTCTGCAGACCAGGCATGTTTTCAATGGCTCATCGTTAACAATGTCTTAGAAATAGGCTGACGTTTGGTTAATAGAAACTAGTCTGTTAATTGAGATTTGTTTTGTCCTTACCCGACGTATATTAGCACTGTATACTCAGTCTGTTAAGCAGCTCTAGAAATTGGGCCTCGGACTTGGATCAACAGTTTTTATTGATACGCTACTCACAATAAGTTAAGGATATTGGTAATTTTGAGATTTTTTCTTCAAGTGACTGTTTTCACCTATTCCTGTGACAAGGCTCATCTGTCATGCAGATACAATTGTCTAATCATATACAAAATCATTCAAGCGGAATGCATACCCTCAATAAAATATCTGCGTACACCCCACGATATCCCTAACTCATTGTGAGCTTTGTACATTACAGTTTAAAGCGAATTGCACCTTGTATTTTTTGTACCCGCTTTTTTATTTATGTTGGTAACCACTTGGTTCTTTTATATACAGATGGGTGTGGGCTGAAGCTGGTGCTCAATCAGCATTGGAGAATTCACTGGGTGTTGGTGGGTTTGGGTACCCCGCAATGGCGGTGCTCAACGCTCGTAAGATGTCCTATACTAGACTGAAGGGGTCGTTTAGTAGAGACGGGATACATGAATATCTTAGGTAAGTTCTTTCACCTTTGTGGCTCCGGTTCGAACCCCATCCGGGCTAGTATGGGTTTCCCTATACAGCAATGGTACCCCTCCCACCTCTGTATTTTAGTGGGTACACAGCTGTGCTCATGATCAAGAGGATATGGGTTCGAGCCCCACAAGTGTCAACTCGTTTGTCTGTAGGCAAGACACATAATCTCAATTGCCTCATCAACCTGAGCGATATTTGGGAAGCTGTTGGCGGAATGCTACAATCTAACTGCTGATAGGGTTGTGTGCCTTGGCCAGGCAGCCACCTAGTTGAAGTGAAATGGTTCTGGTGATTCCCTGATGGCAGTGGTAATAATGGCAACAGCGCCAGGAGTATCCTGTAGGGGAATGCCACAATCTAACTGCTGATAGGGTTGTGCGCCTTGGCCAGGCAGCCACCTAGTTGAAGCGAAATGGTTCTGGTGATTCCCTGATGGCAGCGGTAATAATGGCAACAGTGCCAGAAGTACCCTGTAGGGGGAATGCCACAATCTAACTGCTGATAGGGTTGTGTGCCTTGGCCAGGCAGCCACCTAGTTGAAGTGAAATGGTTCTGGTGATTCCCTGATGGCAGTGGTAATAATGGCAACAGCGCCAGGAGTATCCTGTAGGGGAATGCCACAATCTAACTGCTGATAGGGTTGTGCGCCTTGGCCAGGCAGCCACCTAGTTAAAGCGAAATGGTTCTAGTGATTCCCTGATGGCAGCGGTAGTAATGGCAACAGCACCAGGAGAGTACCCTGCAGGTTAGACGTGTGTGCTTTACAAGAATCCACCAGTAATCTTTTATATTTCTATTATTTGTTATGTTTCAGAGCTGCATCAATGGGCAGAGGTCTCAATACAGAAGTCGTTAGCGGGAAACAATTAGCTAAAATTCAGAAAACAGAACCTTGGGATGGCAAAGACGGAGTGGTAATGAAATGTTTTTATTTTCGTTTATACAGTTAAAAAAATAAAGTTTTATGTACTCTTACAAGATTGAATAGGCTGAGAGATGTGGCATAACAGTCAGCAACGTGTATGAACACCTATTGTGGCAAGGCTGACTGCACCAGCCTCTGTAAGAGGTGCGCCACTGTGTCTGAAATACCTCCTGCATTCTTTTGCTGTTCATTACATATACCATCTCGGCTTCCTACAGAGTATACAGCCCCGGCTGCCTATCGGGCACTCAATGGCTAATCAAACGCATCAACATTCGCTACCCTCTCGGGTACCCATTTTTACTCCTGGGTGTAGAGAAGCAATGCGTGGCAAAGTGCCTTGCTCAAGGGCACACGTATCGTGGACGGACAAGCAAAGACTGTCGGCAAAACGATTACTAATGCTGAAAACGCGTTCACACTAATTTCTTTCGTTTTTCTTTCTTCCAGCTACCAGAAGAAGAGGATATTGATCTTAGCGATTTTGACATGGATGATGACAAAGAAAAAGACGAGCTTTAAAATTCTTTTTAAATTAGCCCAATTTGATTGGTGGTGGTGGTGGTCACATGGTGTCTTGTTTCGATTTTGTACAGCGTTTTGTTTTTCTCATTTTCGTTTTCATCATTTAGACCTCGTTTTAATTTGTTACTTTTCAAAGTTTGCAGCTCTGTTGGTGTTATTTTACTAAAAACCATATACCGCCTCGAATAAATTAATCGTTAAAATTCATAAATCGTTGTTTAATATTTTGAACTCAAATTGATTGGGTAGAAATTAAATTTTATTTTTTATTTAAATGTCTTTATAACGAAGAGGTCATTTGCAAAAAACAGGTAAGCACCATTTAATATTTGTTATGTACCTCATTATTTTTGTTACACATTTCAGAAAATATCAAGCAAAATGTAACTGAAAGGTAATTATTTGGTAAAACCAAGTCAGTTCTACTAATTGAATGCCTCAGAGCTGCATTTTGCGGGGTATTTTCTGAAAGGCACAACAGAAAACCTTGAGGTACATGAGATATCTTGAATGGCACTTAATCTGTTTTTGCAAATTAACTCGTCAAATGCTTTCTGTCGCCTTCATTAAATGGACTAAGTTAGAACTTTCACTGACCTCTTTTAATTCTTCTGTCCAGATAGCAGATCAAAAATTCAATCTAGCTTCGATAAATTGTTAGACACAATGTAGAAGTCTATGCAGCACCCCCACAAAACGAATTGCTTGAACATTAAATTATTTTTATACTTCAGTGTTCTAAGTCTAATTTGAACCTTGCAATAGACCTTTTGTAATTTTCAGGATTAATTTAGTGTTTGTAATTGTATAGTTACTAATTTTATTGTTTGTTTTCCAAATGGCTGATATGTTTGAAATGACTACAGTAAGATTGTCCCACTTAATTGAATGATTGCTCGCCGTTTTGTTTAAACTCCACCTGAATCAAAAGCTGGCCTTTAATTTACTGTCATGTGTTTACGTTTGTTTCAATATGGTTAATCTTAGTCCTTTGGGGGTGAAAATGTACCACCGACATATTAAGGGCCCTGTCCAAACTTGCCAACATTTTCATGGTTGTACGAAGGGCAGAGGGTTGAGGGCTGCGTACGACTTTACATGCACTGTAAAACTGTTGACATTTAATGGTAGTGACTTTAAAAAAATGTTTAGTATTTTGCAATTCGGGGGAGGTAGGGTGTCTTGAAAAATACTACGCTCTCTAGAACTGTGAAAATGTTGACAAGTCTGCACAGCCTCTAATCACGATCATTAAATTAACATTGCAACCCTTAAAGGCACAGGCTCGTCAGCAGTGCTCGCCCAAAAATATGTGGCTCCATGGCAAAGGCATGGAGCTGCATATTTTGTGGCACGCATTGCTGACGAGCCTGTGCCTTTAATACCATATTGGCCACTATTTTTCGGTAGATGGTTCTACTAATGTATATGTTTGTTGAAATAAAACTTTTACTAAAACATGCTTTTAACCAGTTAATGCCAGGATTATTTCAAACATTGCTGTACCTAGGCGCGGTTTCATTTTTAGTTGAAGCATGGAGGAAGGAAAACAACTGAACTCACTAACCATGCACAGCGAAGTATTAAATGTCGATACACCGTCATTGTACACGCCAATGCTGTTATAGCCATTTCCCTCGCCAATTACTGCGAGTGTAGACGTTAAAAGCAGTAACAAGTGAATTTCCCCTAAACGTGTTAAGTTCTTCGCTACACCAATGCAGAAGTCTTGGCGCGTTTACACATCAAGTGGTTAAATTGAGTATCACGGTGCTTTGTACAATATCTTACATACAAGTCCCCTGTTGACACTAGCTTGGCTCATCTTTGCCAATACCCAGCGACTCCTTAAATTTAGTCCATGAGGTTTTGCTCATTTCGTTCACCTCACGTATTGCATCTACAGAATGATAAAACAAAACATACGCTTCATAATTATTCTTAAAGATTACAGGATTACAAAAAACTGTCCACTCAAGAAATTGTACGAAACCGCCGTCCTATAGCTGGCTTCTGGCCATAAGACCTTGGTAGTCGGGGGCCTAATTTCATTCAAATGAGGACAAGCATTTATTCATCTTCATTGCACTGGACAGTTGAAACCACTTTAATTTTCCATTCAGGTTTCAAGCAATATTCTACTACGACAACTTTGTTCCCCAATAAACACTTTCACGGTTATTGACGCCATGTTGTTCATGGGGCAGTTCGAACACGCGTTGCTGTGTGCGTGCGTGGATAGTATACGAATGCATTGTTAGGTCACTGTGAATTAGCTACGATCCGCGCCACACATGGCAACACGTGTTCGAAGTGCCCTGTGAACAAGATGGCATCGATAACCGTGAAGGGGTTTATTCCTGTGTGTTACTGGGTTCAACAAATTGGTTTCCACAACCTACCTGAAGACATCACTTTATGGCAATCTTCAAACGTGGATCCTGTGGCTGACGTATCATGCATCCTAGGGTACTGTTAAAAAAACGATGTAAAAATAATTTTATAAACTTGTTAGCAGTTAGTGTTTTGCCACAACTTGAATGTTAAATGCAACGTAGGCGAAGCTTTATCTGGACTGCATATTTTATTACCTTCTTCTTGTAATGATCTCTTTGGATTCTCAGAAGAGCTTCATATTTTCTGTCGCAAATTTCTTCATCAATCTAAAATAGAAATCAATTTGGAAAGAATTGAGTGAAAATGTTACTGAGTTGGCGTCCGCCAATAGGTTTACACACACTTCGCTGGCAATATTTGTAATCCAATCCCATGATGCATTGAGAACGTCGATAAGGTTTATTCGCACACTTTCACGTGCCCCCTCTCCACGCCCCGCCCCCTCCACCCGCCGCACCGACCCAACGCCCCCGGCGCGGCCTATATTATAGCGCACGCTTTTCTAGGTCCCGGTTTTTCTTATCACTGCAAAAATAACTGACAGAACGCACTCACGATTGTATTTTCACCTCGAGAAAACTCCGTAGCTACACGCTGACGTATGTGTGCAGCTAAATCACGACCTTTCTTGCTGGAATCCGTGGGCCACTGTTCGATTAAACGGAGAAATTTTCTGTACCTGGACGCCGCCATCTTAACTTTGTGTAGGCTTGGTCACAGTATAGAATTTCATATTCCACGTTATGTTTGCCAAGAATTACGATTGTTTAAAATTTTACAAAGGTAAAAAATATAGAACTGCCAGACATTTATTTAAGCACCAAAAAATAAAAATAAATCAGTACTTACAGGTAATTTAGTAATGCATAGTTCCGACAGGTAAGCCGAACCCGCGTGACCATTATATTTGACCAATCACAACAGAGCTACGCAGACGGCGTGCATTTGCTCACAAACAAAAACACGCGCTTTTTGTAGGCAATGGCTCCGAGTAAATTTTTGTGAATAATGTCGGGCGATTCGCTAGTCAAAGGTAGGAAAGTGCATATGACACCCCCATTTAGTGTAGTCCTTTACTTATGATTACCCTTAAAAACGGTGTACTCATGGTAGCAATAAATGAGGCTTTCCCGACCAGCCGACGAGATTTTAAAACCGCAAACCGTATGTTTATATCTCCAAACAATTAATTAAAAAACAAACAAACAAAAAACTGCCACACTAAACATATTTACTTTATTGTTCCGAACCTGCGGCAACAAAAAAAAGTATGCATTCTCTTAAACTCACTTCAAAAAAGAAAACAATGTTCAATCATATTTTGCTGATCATAACTTAGGCCTACGCACCAAATAACCAAGATAGGCTATAGGCCTATTACAATCGTGAAACTCTCAGTTTCAAAGGAGCTGGGGATGATTTGACTTTGGCAAATGATCCGATAAATATTCAATTAATAAATTTAGCTTGTCTTTCGTTTATAAAATATTTAAACATTGAATCGTCCATCACGCGCCATTTTAGCCTTTGTGAAGTCCAAACTTGACCTAGTCGCCTTCTCTCTTTTTGAGGGTTTGTTTTCGCCATTTGCCCTGAATTCCAATTCGCATGTGCTGCATCTTGACGCAGCAGAATTAGGCACGTGATACCAGTGTTTGTGGGTCGATGTCTGGACGGCTTGGTTGCACTGCTCAAGCCACTGCAAGATGCGTTGCTGTTTCTTCAACTTTTGATAAGTTGGAGTTTTGTCCGAGTCCGGTAATTCTTGTGGTACGTGCACTTCAATCAAGTTGGCCTTGAGTTTGTTTGGCTCCTTGGATGACGAAGTGTCTGTAGTGACTGGCGAATGTTCTTTAGTTGTGTCTTTGAACGGGTGATTTTCTTGCTGATGTACGCGTGCAGAAGTGTCATTCACTTGGGTTTCGGGGTTTGTTTCACCAGTAGATTTGCCGGCGTTTCGCTTTTGGATATCTTCCAGCATACACGCTGGACATGTTTCAGGCGTTCTCAGCGCACTAAGCGGTGCATTTTCCGGGATTCTGTCCGGCCTGTTCGGTTTATTTAATCCTCCAAAAGTTGGTAAAGGTTGAGGATTTAACGCGGTGTTGGGAGGTGCGCGGGGATTTTCATCCCCTGTAATGCGTCTCATCTTCTCATGCCATCGTTTGAATTCCTCAATCTTGGCGCGGTTGAACGAGTGCAGCGCGTCCAAGTGATCCGGTTCACCCCACTCCTGCCTCTGTCGTGGCGCGAAACTTTCATCCTTCCTGCGTTCCACGATAGGCTGCAGTCTATAATCATCCTTTGCCTTAGTTCGTGACTGAGATCCAATCCATTGAGGCAAGGCCCGTCTTGGGAAAGACTGCAGGTCGCTTCCTTGCGGATAATGTGCCACTCGTGACTCGGTTAGCGGTACAGGCCTCTGCCCAAGAAACGCCACCCCGGTGGCTATTTTAACCGAGTCACTTTCACGCCGGCGATTCCCAGACTTCGTCTCCCCCAAGTCTCTTCCCAGATACTCCTGGACCTTTCTCCGAATCGACGGAAGAACGATGGGTTCCGTGCGAACTGTTCTTGGCGAGAAATCGTTCTGCGTCCCGTAGCTTTCCCTGTTGTATTTATACAAACTCCCGTTAACTTTGATGATGTTTTTATTCGAGACGGAATGCGAACTCTTGTTTTTTACCCTTTGGCCTTCGGTGACATTTTTCGGCAATTTTGGAAGGCGGACCTTGTGGGCGTTGATTTGTCTCGAGTTCATAATACGCTGTGGATTCCGAGCCCTGGTGTGCACTTATTTGGCTTCCAACTGAATCGTGACAGGTGGTCAAGTATATGTGTTGCTCTAGCTCTCGAACGAACCGATGCTTTCCCGCTACATTTTACACTTGGTGAAAACTACGGGATGCTATGATGACATCGTGAATATCTCGCCGCACCTCCATGATAATTCCGTCCGTTGGACTGGCATTTTTCAAGGCTCCAAGACAGCCGCGACAATGGAGAGCTTATCGCGAGAAGACCGTGCTGGGCAAAGGACTTATTTCAAATGGCAGCCTCGTTTCAGATGCACTGATGAGACCATCGTTTTCGATGACAATTTGAATTTAATTGTCGAAACATCTGATGCTTTTTCTTTGATTCTTGACTGGTCACTGATGTATTTAGAGTTCAGGAACATCCTTGGTGCTGTTTTACTAAAAACAATTTAGGGCTTCTCCGAATCAGGATCGAAGAAATTTGTTCAAAGATGTTGTCTGTCCGAGTCGAATGAACACGATTAATCTCCCTTCGTTTGCATTATTCGTTGGCGCGCGTTATCCTTTGATGACATCATGCACTTAAAATCACACGCTCGTTTACTCAGTGGTAATAGACCGAATGGTCTGCATGCATACATCATATCAAAGCGATAAACCAGCCGTCAGCTGTGTGCGTACACACGCTTTGAGTGTTATGTACACTACAAATCACAATTTACCGTGGAAATTTAAAGTGCACCGCTCGTTCAGCGATTGTCATAGTAACCAACGCTATACCAAAGTGCTGTCTGCTGCCACAATTTGCATTTTGGTCCCAGATCGTGTGGGGCCAAACGTAAATATTGATCGATCAATGTTTAACCACACAAAAGGCACGACTCACTCATTCTATATCGAGCCGTAAATGGTGCCTTTGTTTGTGATGTTAGTACAGTTACAAAGATGATCTGATACGATTGTTTGCGCAGTGTAAATATATGCGTTTCATCTATGCATTCAACATATGAATGAAAAATACTGCGTTAAAACGATACAGTTTTGTCAAGTAACAATCATGGCTTTTTTGCCAGTGAGTATATATCACACAACTAAAGTCCATTTTAAACCGCGACAGAAATTTGTCACAACACCAATATTATTGTTTTAGGGCATGGCGGAAAGTACACAACATGAGGGCGCATTTTTTTTGGGAATGAATTAAACGTACATGCGAAATAATGCATTATTTCTCATCTGAACCCTCCCCGTAATGAGGGAAAATCTACGAAATAAAGACACAGTCACATGGTTTTATATGGACGCATTATTATTATTATTTATTTCTGATATACATACCAAGGATTTCTCTAAAGTGCCCATTGAACTGTCACTCGCAAGCGTGAGGAAACCCATGAAGAATTAGAAATTATAAATGGCCAGAGACACCGGGGAATCCCCTTGCTCTTTACGAAAGAATGCTCTGGATCTTAAAAGTGGCTCTAATAATAATAGACAGTTCTTATATAGCGCATTACAGATCCGACGGATCTCTCAATGCGCTTTCTGCATTATTACCCCTGGTCATTGGGCTCAGTAGTATCATTCCTTAATCCTTCTCAGCTCCCTGAGGAGTATACAGTATTTTAGTTTCAGGCCTCAAGATCTCTGGAGCTTTTCTGCAGCTACTGTTGAAAGTAGATTGCGCCCTCTATTGGAAAATTTTAACCATTCGTTATTTTTCGAGATCGAAATGATGGAGGGACTAGTTGTAGTCAGTCTAGCAAAAACGGAGTCAAAATGGTCTGGCGCCGAAATGTGTGGAATTTCTCGTCAAGAATACACAAGTTACGTCTGGGTAGCACGCACGATATCGATGGCAACATGTAAACAGTGCAGAAAATGCATTCGTGTGAAAACAAAAATGAACATGCTGTTTCAGAGATAATTTGAGTTGTAAAATTTGCCAAAAGGTTTCGTCTAACAGCACACAAATATGGGAGACAAGGTAAGATAATAAAGGATGAATTTGATGTCAACATGCCAGTTAAACTTTGATGATAGTAACACAAAATTAAGAGGGGGAAATGTAACAATTTTACTCTCAGGAAAAACATTTTTCTAACTGAATTTTTTTACTAACTTATTCCATATTAATGGAATTATTTGTAAGTTGCAACATTTGTTTTCCTTTGATTTTCAGAATAATGCAGAGGATGGCATGCCTGGGAATGAAGGCAAATTTCGATATCAGAATCAAAAGAAGTTTACGGCCAAAGAACTCAATCAGATGGACCCAACGCAAAGGAGTAAATACCTTGCTGTGAGTGTCAATTGTTCAACAAAAATTTAACAATTAGATTTTTATTTTAGAAGAAAAGGCCTGACACAATCAGTGACAATGATTCCTTAATTATCCTGAGATAATTTTGCTTGAATAGAAAAGAAAAATAGACTGAGATAGAACAGATGTAGGCCTACTTAATTATCGATTATCAAAGTACAGAACAAAAGAATAAATACACAGTAGGCCTACTGGCAGTGTTATTAGCGGTTAAAGGTCAGAAGGTAGAGTACATCATTTGCAGTGACCCCAATTTTTTTTTTCACAAGTTGACAAAAAAACCTTACTTATAACAATGGTATCAAACATCACATCATTTTATTTCAGTCCAAAATGGTATTTTGTGTGAGAAATTAACAACTGAAGGTGCTTTTCTAAAAAGTATTTTGCAAAAGACGTTTTTTATCATTCAACTCAACACAAAACTATTTTATTCAACTATTTGATCAGAAAAAAAATACTCAAATGGTTTAGCTCGGCCATGAAGTGCGAGAGAACAGGAAGAAATTCTCAGTTTTAGAGGTGGGAGGAAAACCCCACACACCAACGTGTAGGGGAACCAACGGAATCAAGCAGGGACTGAGAACCCAATCCACATACTGACCCGGATGGGATTCGAACCAGGGCCACAGAGGTGGAAGGTGAGGAAAGTTGGGACCGTTGGCGTAGTTGAGACGTAACAACGTCATTTTCAGTTCTATAATCTGTCTTTAACTTATTCTTTTCTTTTTTCAATTTCTAGTACGAAGATCCTCCTAAACAAGTATCCGAAGCAATAGAGAGTTCTAAGAAGCGGGTTCAAGAATGGAGGAGGGGTGATATGGTTGCAAACAGAACAGCATCGGACGTAGACATTGAGAAAGACAAACACAGCCAGTTGATTGGTCAACTGAAGTAAGTCAGGTGACTTGTATTGACCAATGGGAGGCTTCATGAATTGAGTACTTTCATTCTCTGTCAGGGCGTGGGCGTGGCAGTCTTGGATTTATAACTTTTGGTAGACCATTGGTGTCGGGTTCGAATCCTGTTGCCATACTTTTAAATTACTAATTTTAAATTTACTGCTTCTACATAACCAAACTTGGGATGAGGGAAAAATCGTAAGGGCCTTATCGGGATTCGAACCCAAGACCTCTGACTCACCGGGCAGACGTTCTACCAGCTGAGCTATAAGGCACAATTGGTATACTCCCGCGGGTTTCCCTATGGGTCATTCTATAAATTTGGGGTCCAATTTTTTTGTCCCCGTTACATCTGACATCTTGTAAAATGTTGTATTTTGTAAATTCAGGACATATTCTTTAAATGCCTTCTATTTCAAAGAGTGATTACATAAAATACAATTCATAAAAATTTGGTTTGAAGGCATTTTTAATGATACTTGTATGGCAAATAGCAGTATGTCAGGTGTAATGGGGACAGAAGAATATCACACGTTGGACCCCAAATTTATAGAATGACCCCTATGGACCCAATTTTTCTCTCGGTGTTGCATGGTGTCCCAAGTTTGGTAGTTTCATTTCAATGGTGATTAGGCACCATACCAGATGTTGCGGATGTTAACTTCTACGTAAACACGGTTGATCATATCATTGTTTTGAAATATCTGTATTTATTTCAGGGCTGCGGAAGCTAGGAACAGACTACGAGTTATGAGGCTTAGATACCAAGGCAATAGGGTAAGCTCCATCTTTAAGGACAGATTACTGTTGGCAAACATTTAAAAACAGTAACAACAGCAGTACATAACTAAAGAATAATGTTGATAAACTACCTTGTAGAAATTTCAGCCACATAGATGCCCTAATACTTCAGAAAACCTGAAAAATTCATGCATAGTTTTTGTGTATGAATGAATGATTTAAAAAGTTGTCTGTGACAACTTTTACAAAAAAAATTAAGTTGGCAATTTCTCCCACAAAGGTACCATTTTACACGAGAAAAAAAAATCATGTGGTGTTTGTTACCATTGCTATCAATACTTTTAGTCGGGTTTTCTTGTCAACTCGTAAAGTAAAACTTTGGGTAAAGGCCCTATGTATCATTCGCAAGATACAACTTTTTGCAGATTCGTGGAATAAGAGTGTAAAATATCTAAGGAAGAATCTTGGTAAACTAGCCTGAAGAAATTTTAGCTACTTAGATGCATCAAAACAAGCATTTTTTAAAAGCTTAACAACTGAAGAATTGCCTGGATTGCTTAAAATACCCAGGTTATGAAGCCCCAAACTATGAGTCATATCCTTTGTTCACCTTTGATTCTCTCCAGGCCCAAGAAGTCAAGCATTTAATCTCCTGTCAGCCCACAGCAATCAAAGCCGTCAGACTACAAGCGATGGTACCTCCAGTACTCGACAGAAACAACCCTGGCGACCAACTCGATAAACTAGAGGTACTCAATAAGCCCTTCGCCTGTAACCATTCCACTATGACCTTCACATACTATGCTGTTGTTGCCACGTGGTGCATGCCAATGCCTACCAATCAACAGTCTGCGTGCTTTATGCCATTATTATACCTGCCAACATTGCCGAGTTAAAAAAATCGGACTGTAGTGAAACTTGCAACGGTCGAGTTGGCACAACGGTCGAGTTGGCACAACGGTCGAGTTGACCTAGTACCGCACCCGTTTTCATGTACACAACACATGCGGCGCGTGCGGGGAGTCGGGTCAAGTCGATTGTTTCGATTTTCAACACTTAAAATTTGAACAAATAGGATAAAATCGGACTAGTTGGCAGGTATGCATTCTGAGTTTTCTCTCCTACCGTGAACATGTTATTGATTCTGTTTTTCACACCTGCCATATTACATAGCAACACAAATTTAGTCTGGTCATCTGAATACTCAGTGTGCATGTGAAAGGACGCTATTCATGTAAAACAAGCAAAGGCTATTTATTTGAATTTTTGTTCGTTTTCAGAGAGCACGAGTTGAGACCATTCTTGAGGATGAACGAGGACTGACAATCAACAGAGACATATCATGACCCGGGGTCACGACCTGTGACCTTGCATGACCTTAATTTTCTTTATTTTTTTACAAAATTAATTTGGATCAAGCCTAAATCGTGTTCTTGAGGGACAAGCTAAATTAAAGTGAATAAAATGAATTTTTAAACATTGATGTAAAAATGACAAAAATAAACATACTTTGCATAAGAAATTATATTTCTGTAAAATTTTCTTTATTTCACACATTTTAATTTACAAATGTATCGAGTACCGGTATAGTTTGTACTTGTGCAAAACTTGAAGTGTATGTTTTTTATTCAAATTTTGCACATTGAATTGAGTTTTTAGGCCGATTGAAAATAATCGGGAATACACAGGAGGGAAAAAAGTAGCCAAATTCAAAAATCAATTTTAAAAGCATGACGAAATACCTGGCTTTTTTAAATGGGAGTGCATGAGACCAGGTCTCTTTTCCAAATCTTGACTTGGGCTTAGGCTCCGGCTCCATACACCTTTTCGCAAATACTCTTCCACAAAAGACAAAACTACATTGTGGAAAGTATGGCGATCCAACAACCTTCCCACAATCCAGCTCTGTCTTTTGTCCAAGTTCACTCAAGCAGTATTTGCTGAAAGGTCTAAGTTGAAGCCGAAGTCCAAGACGAGATTTGGAAAAAGGCCCAGGTCTCTCCATTAAATAAAAAAATAAGACCAGTTTTTAAAACAATTTAACACACATCACGAAATGTCTAGATCAAAACATTGTCGAATCTTCGTCGAAGACACCACGAAGTGACACCCAAGTGCATTTCAGTTACAGTTCGTGAAAACTGCACAGTGGGGGACACAAGTTTTTAAGAACTGATATCCGAGTGTGTGTGCGCACTTGGTACACTGGACTTAAAACGTCTGAATTTCGGTTTCCACGAACTGACACCCAAGAAAACGTCGAATTTATTCGAAAAAAGAACTTTGAAAATGCTCAACACGAATAATATCACCCATATAATGTATAGAATATAGTAAAAATATGACCGAAACACTTCCTAATTTGTTAATTTACGATAGGTCTCACTTCGTGAAAACACAATTTACGTGCTGACGTTATTTTGTTCCCGAGACGAGCAGTGAAATGCCACTGCATGTCAGTTCGTGGTAACACGTTACACCAACGAAATTGAGGCTGGTTCCCTTGCTATAGTGCACAGAAAACAAAGCCGTAACACCACGGTAGTCAGGGGCCTAGACTCATTCACGCGAGAACACATTTGTAAAAAGTGTGTTTGCACACTCGTCTATATAAATTCATCTTCAGTTAGTGTTTTCTTGTAGAAAGACACCATCTCCGAAAAAATAATTTTACTGGACAGTTGCTACTACATGTACTTTGAGTGAAGTTCTCCCTGTCAACTGGTTCATTAAGATTTTGGGTTATTGTCAAACTTGTAAACGGCCTTTAATTTTGAATTCAAGGTCGTTTTGAGAAGGGGATTTATCCCTGGTGTTTCCAGTGGCTTTTTTGAGTACCATGTATAGCTATATTGATCTCTTTCAAATGACGTCACTTCCTACAAATTGCCACGTGCATCAGGATCTTGTGCGTAAATTGTGACACGCATCGGCTGTGCCGTATTTGAACAAATTTTGAGCAAGAAAATGCGTATTTGGAATATTTTTTATGATGTGCGTAGGCATAATTGATGGCGTTTAACACGCAGTTATATTTTTCCTACAAATATGGCGTCTGTGAGAGTGGTCAATTCATATCAGATGCTTTTTCGTAATATTCAATCTTATCGTGGCTACGTTTGCGGGGCGCGTTTGCGATCGGCGACTCCGTGGTGGTGTGGGGGCGGCATGAGGTCAGTGTCCGTCGATCCAACCTTCTTAGATTTAGCCGGCGGTGCATGTGCATGATCCGAGGCCGGTCGTTTCGTGCTTGGCTTCATGGCGGTATCTCGAATAAAGTCAAGCAGTATTTCCTTGGTGACGGGATGGGCAATGCTATTGCACACGGCTGAAAAAAAAGAGTGCACAGGTGTGTCAGAGGTCTTGGGGGAAACCTGGGGGCGTATACCACTGTGCTTCATAGCTCAGCTGGTCAAGCATCTGCCTGGTGTGTCAGAGGTCTTAGGGGAAACCTGAGGGAGTATACCACTGTGCCTCGTAGCTCAACTGGTAGAGCATCTGCCTGATGTGTCAGCGGTCTTGGGGGGGAAAACCTGAGAGAGTATACCACTGTGCATCATAGCTCAATTGGTAGAGCATCTGCCTAGTGTGTCAGAGGTCTTGGGGAAAACCTGAGGGAGTATACCACTGTGCCTCGTAGCTCAGCTGGTAGAGCATCTGCCCAATGTGTCAGAGGTCTTGGGGAAACCTGAGGGAGTATACCACTGTGCCTCATAGCTCAGCTGGTAGAGCATCTGCCTGGTGTGTCAGAGGTCTTGGGGGAAAACCTGAGGGAGTATACCACTGTGCCTCATAGCTCAGCTGGTCAAGCATCCGCCCAATGTGTCAGAGGTCTTGGGGAAAACCTGAGGGAGTATACCACTGTGCCTCATAGCTCAGCTGGTAGAGCACCTGCCAGGTGTCGGAGGTTTTGGGGAAACCTGAGGGAGTATACCACTGTGCCTCATAGCTCAGCTGGTAGAGCATCTGCCTGGTGTGTCAGAGGTCTTGGGGGAAAACCTGAGGGAGTATACCACTGTGCCTCATAGCTCAGCTGGTAGAGCATCTGCCCGGTGTGTCGGAGGTCTTTGGGGGAAAACATTTGTTAAGTTCAGAAACAGTTTTGTAAATTACCAAGAGCCGTCGTGTGACCGTTGGGAAAACTCTTATCCGTCCGTTCTCGCATGAACACCCAGTGGTCTTTTTCAAACGTACACTCGATTATCTTTTTATCGTAGTGCTTCAACTCCTTGGTGAGTCTGATTTCTGCGAAGGGATGTGGGTAACCGCCGACGAACAGAAGACCTTTAGTTTCGGGTAGCATTCTACGAAAAACAATTGAAATAAATAAATTAAAGACAGATCACAGGTTTACATGATTGGAAAACTGTTATGCACCTAGCAATTGTTTCCCCCACCCCTCCCCTTCCCCTCACGCTGCCCCACCCCCTAGGTGGGGGTTTGGTCACGTTTTTCATGCCTTACCCTTTTTTTTGGTGCATTTTTTACGCATGTTTTGCACCCGAGGGTGGGAATTTTGTCACCTAAATGTTGCCCCAGGGGTGTGGATTTTGTCACGCAAAGTGGTGTTGGGGCGCAGTGGTGCAGGGCGGAGTGGTTCTGTGGCTAAGTGAATTTTCGTCTCATGAGACGAAAAATTGTTTTACTCATTTCTCAAAGACTTTGGCACTTCAGACAAAACCATTTCAGGTGAAGTTTTCTACGGTCATCATGTTTATATTGTGTAAGTTATGTGTAAATCTGTGAACATTTCTGATTTTCGAGATACCAATCATGTGTTCTACCTTTAAGGATTACAGGCCAATTTTCTTCAACTAACCCTTCTTTTTTCATGGACGTGATCTGAAGTTTAAAGTCAACGGAGTTCATACTCGGTGGTTTCCATTTGAGCACAGTGTCGCAACGACCGGCAGTGTATTTCTACAAAAGTGAAAACCATTTGTCAACATTAATCGAATTCACTTCAAGATTAGAGATTACCGCCATTACTGTGTCCATACTACGGCACGCCAAAGCGGAAATAATTCAACACTGATAGTTCTACCATCAATCCTGAAAAACAAGTCCCAACATTTTTAAAAACTTGCCAACAAAAGCACGGTATGCCGGTTTCAAACAGTCTATCAACATTTAAAAGTCATGCCAACCTTTATTTTTACTCTTCTTGTGCAACATTTGCAAAAAATATGCGTCAACATTTTAGAAAAATAATTTTCGCTTTGGCGTGCCATAGTATGGACACAGTAATGGCGGGTAGCAACCAGTTGTCAAGCCAAGTGAAACTCAAGAATTGCCCTTTATCACGGTGCGTCCATCTTTGTCTTGTTCCCCATAGTACGTGTCGGGCGCGTCTGCGCGCCTGCATGTGTAATCTTCCATTGTTGTTTTGAGAGATCACTGTCCGCGCTCCGTGTTTTCTTGATCGCGCTACACATGTGTCATTGTGATGCACACAATGAAAAATGTTAACGCGGGGCCAAACTATTTTTTCCTGCAAGCCTCGCTTTGGTTACGTTCATTTTAATAGGAGAAAAGGGAAGAAGGGCACCATGATAAAGGTCTATAAACATTCAAAATTTATGCAAAAATTTAATGTTTTAAAGCTTACATCTTGTTGCGGTTGTAGGATAACTCCATCCGTTTCGTGGCCAAGTTCTTGCTGTGAGAAATGGCCATCCAAAATCTGTGAAGCAATTATTGGTTTAAATACATGACCAGGGGCCGATTTCACAAAGCGCTACGACGTGTCTCAGGAAGGGTCACTCTTCTTATCTTGGGATATTGGTATGGGAATTAGGATGCATTTGTGAAATCGATCCCTGGTCTCAGTTGCTAGTTGATAATTTTTACTAACTGGCGAGACCTGTTACTTGGTTTCACAAAGTGCTACGACGCGTCTTAGGAAGGGTCACTCTTCTTATCTTGGGATGTTGGTATAGGAATAAGGACGCATTGAACTCGTCTTAACTTTTGTGAAATCGATCCCAGGTCTCAGTGGCTAGTTGATAATTTGTACTAACTGGCGAGACCTGTTACTTGATTTAAATATATGATCAGGGGCCGATTTCACAAAGCGCTACGACGTGTCTTAGGAAGGGTCACTCTTCTTATCTTGGGACGTTGGTATGGGAATTAAGATGCATTGAACTCGTCTTAACTTTTGTGAAATCGATCCCAGGTCACTGTACCTCATTCACAGAGTTGTTTAGAAATGAAAGTTTATGCCATCAGCCTGTCACCACATTTCGATACTATATAGGTATCGAACAGGATTCTAACCCATGCATGAAATCTTGTTTACAACGGCAAGCACCTTAACCAGTCAACCTCTGTACTACAAATTGCCGAGAGGCATATGACAGTAACTGTTCAGTTGCTATTTAACCTACAATGTTTTTCAGAGCGTGTCAACTAATTTTTCGCAGGTAAAATGCTACTCACGTTTTTCGTTTTTGTTATATCCCAAAACTGTTTCATCCGTAGACTGAACGTTTCTTTATTCTTGTCGATCATCCCCTGCGCTATGTGCTGAGTCCGTGTGTTGATAATCTCTTTGTCGATACACAACAACCTCCGATCAAAGTCGCAACTTCCTACGGGTTGGCCCTACGAACAAGCAAAACAATTTCATCGCAAAGTTGTTAACATTTTCACGATTCCACAAAGCGTACCCCCTCGACCGCCCCTCCTCACCCCCAACCACCCCCTCCTCACCCCCAACCACTCACTCCTCACCCCAACCACCCCCTCCTCACCCCCAACCACCCCCTCCTCAGCCAAAATCTATGAGGCATATTTATTTAACATTATTCACTGAAGTTAATTTAAAATAGTTTCACCTCAAACACAACGATGTCATAGACTAGGTACCTCGGGATTGCACGGCCATCGACCCTGTCCACAACCATCTCCTAAAAAGGGTTAATAAAGACACCGATTAGCTTGTCCAGGAAAGAGGGTAGTGGGAGAAAAGGACTGTCAAAGGAAATGAGAAAAGGACAAAAATAATTGTATAAACAAAATTACTTTAAAAATTGCATGTACTCACACCATCCAGTAACGTTTCTGATAAATGCCCTTCCTCCTTCCGTTTGGGAAACGTAAGATTTTGCACTGAGAAAACCGAGTTGTCTCTATCAAACATGTACACCTGGTTGAGGCCATCAATAAGCATCATGTACCTAGGAAACGACACAAGAAAACTAATGAATTTACATAATTTAGGATGTAAAGCCGTTAATCCATGCTGGGATAGAAGGGGGTCCGGATAGCCAACCAATAGCATTGCAGTGTTTAAAGTAGGTTAATTTACCATACGGTAGTGGAGTAACGTGGCCGAGTGGTTTAGGTAATTGACCAGCAACAGAGGTGAAAACTTGTGGTTGCAGGTTCGATACCTGGCCGTGGTACCTGTGCCCTTGAGCAAGGCACTCAACCACAATTGCTCCAACCCTCGGAAGGGATGTAAAGCCGTTAATCCAGTGTGTTGTGTAATGCACTTAAAAGATCCCAGAGCACTCTTTCGTTAAGAGTAAGGGGATTCCCCGTTGTCTCTGGCCGTCGGCTGCCAATGGCACCACCCACCTATGTATCTCGATGTTTAGGTGGAAGACGGCTTCATGCAATTCAGCCTACGGGCTGCGAATTGAAGTTCATTAAACCCATTAAATATTTAAAAAAAATAATAGAAACAGAGGCTTGCAAAACAACCATTTTGAGGGCCAAATAAGACATATTTTCCTCCATAAATAATGCCATTTTCAAAAATTTGAGATGAATACAGCGTCAAGTTTGAACGTACCTTATGCCGTCAGCTTTCCAGCTAACTTTGTACAATTTGAATTTCAGTGCGGCTATGTTCTTGTTGTCTAACGATACGGGCTGACAGCCTGGAAAATCTTGTCTATGTACAGGAGACAAAAACATTCAAATATCATGCACCTATCAATTGCCCCCCACCACCCCACCCGTGCTGTCCCACCCCCTTGGTGGGGGTTTGGTCATGTTTTTCATGCCCCAGGGTGGGGCCTTTGACGCATTGAAATGTGCATCTGTATACAAGATGCACATGTCTTGCGCCCGTAGTTGGGGATTTTTGTCACCTAAATTTTGCTCCAGGGGTGGGGATTTTGTCACACGAAAAGTGACAATCCCCACCTCTTAGGTAGGGTAGCCCGGGAGGGGAGGGGTGGGGGACGAGTTTCATTTTTGACCGCATAAAACTGCAACAATTCTGTAGCTAATATCCTAAATGTAAATTAAAAACCTATTTTCTGCAATTGGGAAAAGTAAAAATTGTAGGGTAAAAATTACAAAAATACAATTACTGTTTTTCTCTTCACTTTATGTTTTTTTGGTTTACTTTTACCCGGTTACCAACCAACTTACTTGCGCCAGCCCGTCATATGTTGTATTTTCTTCCTCAATCGGTTCACCGTTTGGTAGTCTGTGACGATGTTGACTCCCGTTACACCTTCCATGAACTGAATATGAAAAAAGAAAAAAGTACCCATCTATGACACCGTTCAGAGAAATCGCTTTTTGACGAAGATTCAATATTAATTTGACTTGGAGATTTTCTGATGTGAATGCACACCTTTTCATTCGACGAAGATTAGCAGCTTTTGATTTAATTAAGCAAAATAGCTTCATTTGACGAAGAGATCACTTAATTTGATGATGCAAATTTGTAATGTGAACGTTCAATTCCTTTGACAAAGTAATTTAAGAGGCCGGAGATCAATTTAAGATGAGTTCAATGCGTCATAATTCCCATATCAACGTCCCGAGATAAGAAGAGTGACCCTTCCTAAGATGCATCTTAGCGCTTTGTGAAATCATCCCCTGGTCATGTATTTAAATCAAGTAACAGGTCTCGCCAGTTAGTACAAATTATCAACTAGCCACTGAGACCTGGGATCGATTTCACAAACAGTAAGATGAGTTCAATGCGTCCTTATTCCCATACCAACGTCCCGAGATAAGAAGAGTGACCCTTCCTAAGACGCATCTTAGCACTTTGTGAAATCGGCTCCTGGTCATACAAGCGCGTCAAACATTAAGCGTCTGACAAGCATTGTTTTTCGAACACCGCTTATGTTTGAATGTCGTTAATTGAAAATTACATTAATCACTCATTTAACAGTTGTTTTGATTACATTTCATACCTGTTTGTTTACGTTGACGCGTTGACCTTTTTGGGGTTTCGTCGGTGAAGTGGGGGTGCCACTTGACATTTCACTCTCATCTCTGTCATCTGCACCTACAAAGTCATGTGACCAAAAAAATACAGCATGTAGTTGGGGTACCTGGGAGGCACGTGCATGCAGTGGTCAGCTCATCCCATGCAGGTTCAATCGGGTTGAAAACCAAAAGAAATTGGTTTTCTGTGAGCCTTTAACTACAGGATTCTCCCAGAAACATGAAATGTCACATTTCATTGAAGTGGGAATCACTTTGTTCAAACAGGTCCTCTTGGACCTAGAGGAAATCACTGAAGCAGAACAGTCTTGAAAGCGATTCCAAAGTGATTGGTCGATCAGTGCCTTGTTATCCACAAGTTCACTGTATTCAACAAAATTCTGTTCTGATCAAGAATTTACATTTTAAGAAGTATACACCTGGACCAATTTGGGATTTAGGGGCGGGGCAAGGGGTGTGTCCATCATATTTGTGGGCGGGGCCTACACCTACCAATGCACCAATCAGGGAGCTCTGGGGCAGGGGGCGTGTCGTCCACATCCCCATAGCGTCTGTACAATTCCTCGATGTAGTGTCCCTTGTAAATACCCGGAGGCCGACCCTTGGCAAATACGCTTACTGCTGCATCAATACTATTGACAAAACAAAAAGAAAATCTTTCTCAAATGAAAGACAGAAGTGCTACTAGAAACTGTCCAATGCAATAGAGATAAATTAAAGATAATTTCTGTAAATGAGTGTGCACAAACACTTTTTTACAAGGGCGCCCTCATATGAACAAAAAAGGCCCCAGACTGCTTTAGTATTATAGCTCCATTTTCTGTGCAGTATAGTCAGGGAACCAGCCTAAATAGGACGGTGGCTTTGCACAATTTCTTGAAAGCATAGACACAGTTTTTCGTTGTTTTCTCGGAACGTAGATGAGGTACTGAGCTGACTTATACAGAGGTTGGTTTTTATCATACACATCCTCAATCACATGGAGATAACGATGTTTGTAACAGTATTTCAATTACTTAATCTATCCTTAACCCACTGTCGCCGAACAAATGTTTTCCCTGCACCCTGTCGGCGACTGGAGTCGCCCACACGCACTGTGCAATATTACGCATCACAGAGTATATCCAGCGGCACGGGAATAGTGTTCAAAAAATATTTCAGCAGGTTAAAGGCAAGGCTCGTCAGCAATGCGCACGCCCCAAATTCGTGCCACGAAATACGCAGCTCCATAACAAATAATACTATTTCCAAAATCTTGATATGACCCTTGTAGTTTACCTCCAGTCCATCTGTTCGACCAAGAATGCGCATATGAGAAATCCCGACCGATTGAATCCGTGCGTGCAGTGCACACCGATGATATCGTCCGAGTTTTTGGCAACGAAATTTGAGCAGACTTTGACGAAAGCTTGCGTTTGCTCCGGAGACGGACATTCCCCGTGTCTGGAATAAAATGAAAACAAACGAATAAAATTCTTGGTCCTAACTACAGTTGGAACCTCCCAGCTACTGTTTCTGGGAGAATCATGCAGTTTAAGGGTGCTCAGAAGACCGCTGGATCTGCGCATCTTCCAAACAGAAGTGCAGGCTGAGTGGCACACCCTGCCTAAGTGGCTCTTTAATACTGAGGCTAGTGCAGTCAGCCTTGCCACAAGAGGTGTTCATACACGTTACTGACCGATAAAATGTCACATCTCTTAGCCTCCTTGATCTTTTGATCAGATTATAGCTTGCATAACTTCTTTTGAAGCGTATAGCTGGTGGCTTGACAAAGACCATGGACTTGTGAGGACCTTTTATATTGTTGAATGCTTACCCTCGACACTGCAGTTTGAAATGCCTAGTCTCCTTGGCTTCGACCGTCTCTCTCTCGTAGAATCGACTAGTGTTAGTCAGGTCTACCATCAGACCCATCTTGGCCTTCTTGCCAGCGACAAACGAGAACAGCATCGACAGATCGAAGCGATTCTCCTCGGGGATTTTGCCATTGTACTGCGATCCTAGTGGCGTTTTGAATGGCAGGAACTTACCTGATGAAAAACGAGAATGATGTGCTAATTAATTTACATTCCGGTACAATAAAAAAGTTTAATTATAGTCATTATTATAAAATAAACAAAAATAAAAAATGAGAGAAAAATTTAACAATGAGTTTGATATGAAACAGTAATTTGCTTTCTTTTTGCGGTATAAATACCATACACGTTCGCCTTTAATTCTCCCTAAAAATATGATAATGACCCAGAAAGTGTAAATTTAGTTAGGAAACAAGTTTTTAGCAATAAGAAAATATCAAGTTTTTCTTTGAAAACACTTTATATAGGTTTATGTCATGCTCTATAGACTTAGTGCATGGAGCCTCAACTGGCGAACGTGTATGGTATTTTTCCCTTTTTCTATTCGTTCCTCTGGAAATTTACCAAAGCCCTCTTGGGCAGAACTGCATCTGAATATATATAAAAACATACTAGCCTATAACCACTGGAAATCATACACTTACGAAAAGTGCAAAGTATTTCTTTTAAATTAAATTTTTATTGACCAGAGTCACAGTAAAACCCTGCTTACTGTTTTACCAGTTACTATTAAACGATGAAATAATTTGCATGTCTTACCTGCAATAAGTTGACCTTTGCGAGGGCAATTTAACCATCGATCGGGTATGGCCATTGTATTAAACTGCGTTTATCAGTGATTAGCCGAAAAAGAACTGCCAAAAAGGAAAACAAAAAGGGATGATTCTCAGTTGGCACTTGGCAGTATTTCTGTGGGTAAGAATTCAAAAGTTGATCATGAATATTTTTCTTTAAAACGTCACTTGTCTAACAAACAAAAAAAAGGGAAAATTTAAGAGTGGGAAAATTAAAGATTTTCTTAGAATACACTTGGAAATTGTTCAGCCTGTCTCATATGTTTTGTCTCATATGTTTTGTCTGAAGCCATGTTCAACTTCTAAATTCTTTCCAAACACAAAATTCACCTAGCTTCCCATGAAAAACGTTTCTCATGAAAAATCGGTGGTGTGAATCCTTTAAAAAAATTTAACAACAAACAAACGACAAACATCATGAACATGAAACAACAAACTAAACCCAACAAAAAACTGTCAAATCTTCATTAAATGTCATTAAATCTGTCTGACAATGCTTTTCAAAAATAGATTACTGTGTAAGCTACTTTAGTATCAACTGGGAACTTCTTTCAATTTTAGAGAATTGTCTTCAGCTAGTTGCAAAATGTCAAATAAACCATTCCTTCCATCCGCCATGAATAAACAAGTCAGCGATCGCGATCAGAAATCCCCTTGCAAATGACGTCATAATCAAAGATCATACTTTCACTCAAGTCTGAACATTACACACTCATTTTCACGCTTGTAGTTTTTGTCTTGAATTTGTCTTTTACATGAAACAGACGATTAAGATGCATATTATTAATTTTATTTAAATACTTCATGTGTTTCTTTTAAAATCTTATTTTGAATAATCACAATAAACGCAGTTTCTTTCTTTCATATCGCCACTAATGACTATTGTCAGACTTGAATAAAGTCTACTGCAACGAACTTATCTTTGTGATACTCTTGAGGGCGCTCTTACAATTTTTCGGCGCAAAATTTGGAGAAATGGCGCAAACACGAGGGCGCACGTCTTTCATGTTTTTCAAACAAAATTTGCCACAAACCGCAATAATAGTTTTAAATTATTCCGGAAATGCCAGCTAAAGACCCTGTGATACGTCAGTGGAGTCGATACTACAAGGCCATTCAAGCAACAGCAAATTAATTTGGGAAAATTTCACAGTAAACGGCATGGATTGGTAAGTTTTAACCTTTTTTTTTTACAAATTTTCTTCCATAAATTAGAATTTCAGCAATTTGGTAGGGCTACTTTGGCTAGTTGAACGTTCCCAAATTTAGCCAAAGCCAAGTAAAATACGATTTGCCTTTTGTGGCGTAATAAGGACTGGTATATTTGGGTAATATATCGGTTGTATTTCATGATTACATAGGCCTACATGTACACTGTACATGCAATGCCTCTTGCAGACGGTATATCGAATATCGTCCTCCTTTTTTGGAAAGCCAAAATGGAGGCATCTCATTGGTTGACAATTTCAGTAATGGACTTGGTGCGTTGCGCGTGTCAAAACGCGCGCACACCGCGCGCTGTATGCCTCAATTTTGGCAAAAGTTCATGTGCTCGGGTAAGGGGTTTGCCTCACATGCATTTAAATTAAATTGAAATGGAAACATTTCAAACAATTCCCGCCATCTTCTTTTTCTCGAATGCTGTTGCCCGAATACTATTTTCCAATGTTGTCTGGCAGAGCCACGTCACCGCCCGGTCGTCTGCGAGATGAAGTGCTGAGAGGCCGCCATAAAACACAAGACATCGGTGTCGCGTGTCCTGTTGTGGGAAATGAAACATTTATTACCATTTTCTAATGGTTAGCCATAGATAATAAATAATGGTATAATAAATACATGTAGATAATGAAAACGGTAGTCAGGTAGTACTATATTTGTTTCATGGTGTTGCGCATAGGCCTACCAAACATTGCGCTCAGTACACGTAGGCCTACCCCTAGAACTATGGGGGACTGTATCCCCCATAGGTTATGTTGTTTTTTTTCCAATATGGCGGCGCCTGAACTTTAAGATCGGACCGATACGGTTTAAGCTAGTGTTATGGAACTATATTTTGTGGGAACTATATTTTGTGGGAACTATATTTTGTGGGAACTATATTTTGTGGGAACTATATTTTGTGGGAACTATATTTTGTGGGAACTATAAATAGTTTGAGCGTGGCCTTTGGTAGTTAGTAGTCGTTGGGTTTTGACGCTGGAGGTCACACATTGGATTCCATGTATGTTTTAGTTGGTTGTTTTAAATTAAATATATTACGAGTGGAAAAGTCATCCAATATCTTTTAATTATTTCTGTAGTCATTTTGAGATAAGATCCCAGAAAACATCTCCTTAACATATGGTGGAAGATCCGGGTATCGATCCCGGTACTTCTCGCACGCCAAGCGAGGGCTCTACCACTTGAGCTAATCCCTGAGAAGAATTACTCGATCACAGAGCTCGAGGCTTTGGCAGTTGTTGAAGGAGTAAAGAAATACTCTTCCTACTTACTGTACGGTCCAAAGTTCCAAATAAATACGGACCATCAAGCACTTACCTGGTTATTTAGTCGCAAACCTACAACGGGCAGACTCGCTCGTTGGGCATTGCTTTTGCAGTCATATGACTATGACATTGTGCATAGACCAGGAAGTGCAATAAAAAATGTTGACACTCTAAGTAGAATTCCACACAATACTGCAAACTCAAGTGATGTTTCTGTCACACCTAGTAAAGAACATGCTACAGATAATGCTCGTGATAGTGAAAAACCAAAAGATACAAATTGGGTTCCGTTTGATTTTGGATCTTTGGAAGATTGTTTTGTTCCTTGCAATTCGAAACCTCAGGTAAATGTCACAAGAAATGTACGGTATCAAAAGGGTAAAAGACTAGAAAACGCACAAAGTGATGAATACCATTCCTGTGTACCAGATATTCACAAAGAAATTAATCTTTCTGTTTTAAAGCAGGCACAGGAACAGGATTCGTTTGCAGGCGAGATAATCAGGTATCTTAAGATGCAAGACTTACCTGATAATGACAAAAGAGCTCGACAAATCATACTCGAATCTGAGCATTACTTTATTCATGAAGATGCTTTGTATCACGTTTGGCATACACCTGCAAAACGTCACATACCAGAAAGAACCACAGTGCAGTTGTATGTACCTCATGATTATATTAATGATGTACTCGTAGCTAATCATGACGAAATTCTAGCTGCACATTTTGGATTTCACAAGACCTATGCAAAAATTAGACAAAGGTATTTTTGGAAAGGAATGCACAAGGACATAGACAATTGGGTACGATCTTGTCTCTCTTGTTCACATCGTAAGACACCCAAACATAAGGTGATTGCTCCTCTTATGACCATGACGGTCCCAGGTCCGTTTGAAAGAGTTAGTGTGGATATTCTAGGTCCACTACCTTTGTCAAATAATGGAAATAAATATGTATTGTGCTTTACCGACCACTGCACTAGATGGCCAATTCTTGTACCTGTTAATTCAATGGATGCTCGTACAGTGGCTACACACTTCTACAGAGAAGTTATTTGCAATCATGGATGTCCTCGATTTCTCCTGAGTGATCGAGGAGCAAATTTTCTTAGTAAACTTATGTTGGAAGTGTGTCGTATTATGAGGACTACTAAACTAAACACTAGTGCTTACCACCCACAATGCAATGCTGTTCAAGAAAGATATAATGCTGTTATTTTGGATACAATTTCACATTATGTTAATAAGTTTCAAACAGATTGGGACGAGTACATCCCATCAATCCAGTTTGCCTACCGAAGCAGCCCTGCGGACAACAGCATCGGGTTCAGTCCGTTCTTCTTGCTCTATGGCAGAGAGGCCGTCCTCCCCTTAGACGTGTCGCTACTCAAACCGGAGGAGAAGCAAGAAAAGACCGTGCGGGAACATCTACACCACCTTGTGACTCAACTGGAGACGTTTCGGGAAGTCTCTAAGGACCATCTTCTGAAAAACCAGACGCAGATGAAACAACGCTACGATGATCGCGCAACGGATGTTCAGTATCAGGTGGGAGATTGCGTATTCATCTACTTCCCAAGGACACAAACTGGACTTTCGAAAAAGTTACAACAGATGTGGTGTGGTCCGTATTTGCTGGTAAAGCAAACTGGTCCTACAAACTTCATGGTCCGAAACTTGGAAAACAACAAACTGTTGCCAAGTCCAATTCACGTCAACCGTATGAAGTTCGCCTACGATAGATATGTTCGACCGTCCGGTGACACTACACCACGCGAAGTCGAAAATACAACTCCAGTGCATGGCTTGTGTGATTCCGATTTTCCACTGAACTCCTTCGAACCGTTGCTTGCCAAGCACTCGCCCGATATAGGACTTCAGATTCCAGGTCTGCCAAAACAGCAAACACCGGATGATCAGGAATACGAGGTGGAGAAGGTGATCAGAGGAAAATTCAAGAACGGAAAACTGAACTATCTCATCAAATGGAAGAACTTTCCTCCTAAGTATAATACGTGGGAACCAGTACAGCATTTAAATGATGTAACATTAGAATACTTGAAAACTCATCCTGTGCGAATTACTAAATAATTTTATGGAACAATTTGACTAAGTGTAAGTCATTGCGTCGGTGTATTGTAAATATGTTTAAATTATAAATAAGGTTATAAATCTCAAAACGAGAGCTACCGGAATCGCGTATTTTGTGGTATTTGTGAATAACGGTTAGTTTATATTTGGTTTGGAGACATCAAATTATTTGGTAAATTTATTAGAAACTTAAAAATTACTGATTTCAAAGGTTGGATGTACAAGATTTTCTAAAATTAGGTAATCAATTTGGATTTTCTCATGTATGATTCCGATTTAAAAGCTGTGGTGTGAGACCTTGAAAACCTTTACCAATTTAAGCCCGGCCGGCAATTTTAACATCACATATTATGTGTAGAGGTTTCGGGTCTTGCACGCAACTTACTTGGGAATTTTACATGGAATAGGAATTCATTTTTTCATATGCATATACGTTTTAAAGAACCGACAGAGTCGATTCTTGAGAGAGGCGGCATATGTTATGGAACTATATTTTGTGGGAACTATATTTTGTGGGAACTATATTTTGTGGGAACTATATTTTGTGGGAACTATATTTTGTGGGAACTATATTTTGTGGGAACTATAAATAGTTTGAGCGTGGCCTTTGGTAGTTAGTAGTCGTTGGGTTTTGACGCTGGAGGTCACACATTGGATTCCATGTATGTTTTAGTTGGTTGTTTTAAATTAAATATATTACGAGTGGAAAAGTCATCCAATATCTTTTAATTATTTCTGTAGTCATTTTGAGATAAGATCCCAGAAAACATCTCCTTAACACTAGCGCAATAATCCGCTCCCCAATCGCCACCAAACTCCGTCTGATAGTTCTTGAGACACTCACCTTGCGTGTGTCTACGGAATTTCGGTACCATTTGTCCATTAAATTCTCCGAAAATAATGTTGGAAAATGAACGGGAACATGTGCGATGCATGTGGATGCATGATCGAGGCATTCGGTGCGATGCATGTGGATGCATCGCACATGTTCCCGTTCATTTTCCAACATTATTTTCGGAGAATTTAATGGACAAATGGTACCGAAATTCCGTAGACACACGCAAGGTGAGTGTCTCAAGAACTATCAGACGGAGTTTGGTGGCGATTGGGGAGCGGATTATTGCGCTAGCTTAAACCGTATCGGTCCGATCTTAAAGTTCAGGCGCCGCCATATTGGAAAAAAACAACATAACCTATGGGGGATACAGTCCCCCATAGTTCTAGGGGTAACGTAGGCCTACAAAGTTTTATTTTGTCAAAACAGGCAAAACAATTTTTGTAGGCCTACCAAGTAATCTCGCTACTTAATTTCAAGAAAGATAACATAGAATGGGGGAAATGGAAGAAGAAAAAAAAATCATATGTAGGTCCCACCGAGATTTGAACTCGGATCGCGAGATTCAGAGTCTCGAGTGCTAACCATTACACCATGGGGCCTTGCGCTGTGGTAGTATCAATTTAACCATAAAGTGTTTCATTGTGCCTTAGCAATGGACGTCTCGGATTACCAGCGAAAAGTTTTTATTATTATTATTATTATTATTAAATTTTTGACACAGTCAAGGGTCGTGAACAAGACCTTACGGTCCGTATAAAATCACTCCCCGGATAAAAAAGATAAAAGATTAAAAATATTAAAAAGAAATCCCAGATAAAAGATAAAAGGAATTAAAACACAATGTAAAATATTAGGGCCTACCGGTATACTACAACTATATGAGAAAATAAAAGAAAGTACGAAATATAGTAATGTATTGATAAAATAACGTTGCTCCCTGGGAATATGGTAAAAGGTATGCTAAAACACAACAAC
Source organism: Henricia sp. BOLD:AAB3569 (assembly GCA_037783545.1). Taxonomy (NCBI): domain Eukaryota; kingdom Metazoa; phylum Echinodermata; class Asteroidea; order Spinulosida; family Echinasteridae; genus Henricia; species Henricia sp. BOLD:AAB3569. Next base: position 516,846 of record JBBELK010000882.1, read on the forward strand.
AACAAGCAGCAAACAAGCAGCAAAAAAGATAAAAGATAAAAAAGAAATCCCAGATAAAAAGATAAAAGGAATTAAAACACAATGTAAAACATTATACTACAACTATGAGAAAATAAAAGAAAGTACGAAATATAGTAATGTATTGATAAAATAACGTTGCTCCCCGGGAATATGGTAAAAGGTATGCTAAAACACAACAACAACAACAACAACAACAACAACAACAACAACAACAACAACAACAACAACAACAACAACAACAACAACAACAACAACAGCAACAGCAACAGCAACAGCAACAGCAACAGCAACAGCAACAGCAACAGCAACAGCAACAGCAACAGCAACAGCAACAGCAACAGCAACAGCAACAGCAACAGCAACAGCAACAGCAACAGCAACAGCAACAGCAACAGCAACAGCAACAGCAACAGCAACAGCAACAGCAACAGCAACAGCAACAGCAACAGCAACAGCAACAGCAACAGCAACAGCAACAGCAACAGCAACAGCAACAGCAACAGCAACAGCAACAGCAACAGCAACAGCAACAGCAACAGCAACAGCAACAGCAACAGCAACAGCAACAGCAACAGCAACAGCAACAGCAACAGCAACAGCAACAGCAACAGCAACAGCAACAGCAACAGCAACAGCAACAGCAACAGCAACAGCAACAGCAACAGCAACAGCAACAGCAACAGCAACAGCAACAGCAACAGCAACAGCAACAGCAACAGCAACAGCAACAGCATCAGCAACAGCAACAATGAGTTTAAAGGGACGATTTAAAGCTCTTTAAAGAGGGATTCTGGAAAAGCAAATCTGGCAGGTTATTCCAATCTCTAGCTGTTCTAACAAAAAAAGAATATTTAAAGGTGTCCGTTTTAGCGAAGGGGATAGTTAATTTTAAGCTATGATCATATCGACCGATTCGTGACGCTGGAGTAAATTTGTTAAGAGAGTCGATATTAGTAACATTATTAAGAATTTTGTAGCAGAGCACAATGCGAAATATTTTTCTCCTTGTTTGTAGACTAGTCCAGCCGAGTCGAGTTAGTAGTGTATCATAGCTTGAGTCCCAGTCTCTATACATGAATCTAACACACTGATTTTGGATTCGCTCAATAATATCCGAGTGGCTCTGTCTGTACGGGTCCCAAACTGTGCAACAAAAGTCTACACGGGATCTAATTAAAGAAGTGTATAGTTTCTTAAAAACATTGCTGGGGCAGTTAGGAATCGTTCTCTTTATCATCCCTATAATTTTACTGCACTTCGTGTAAGTTTCTTGACAGTGATCGTGCCAGTTAAGTTTATCGTTGACAGTGACACCCAGGTATTTTTCAGCTGTGACGTTAATCAATTTACTCTCATTCATGCGGTAATCATAAATTTTGTTTGTGCGTTTACGAGAAATCTTTAGAACCTTACATTTATTAATATTAAAATTAAGTTTCCAACAACTGGACCAATTGTTACGTTTAGACCCAGTTAAACCCTGATAATGATGTCGCACATTATGCTATATTTTTAGCGTTGGTTAAAATGCCCTGATATTTCTCTGGACTTTCTTCATTAATTTGGCAAAATCATGTACCAATTTTTCCTACTGAAAAAAATGTCGATGGAAAATAAATTAAATTTAAATAGGGGAAAGAAAAGTAGGTCCCACCGAGATTTGAACTCGGATCGCGATATTCAGAGTCTCGAGTGCTAACTGTTACACCATGGGGCCTCTCGCTGCACTTATGATAAATCAAAACTGGCTTTCTGACTTTCAATGGAAACTGTTGCGGTCCAACTACGGGTAGGGCTTGGGGCATGATAGACCCTTCAATCGCTAAAAACTGGTTCGAATGCTCTGATATCTCTTCATTTTCCTCATCAGGCATAGCAATGCACACTTTGAACATTTCGAAATATTGTGCGAATAGGCCTACAGTGGATCCGGCCAATTTGATGAATTTTCAGAACAATATGAGATTCACATCTCTTGCAGAAATGTCAGCTGCATAAATAATAGATGCAGCGATGTTTCAGAAACCGCCCCCCCCACCCCCCCCCCCCCCCCCCCCCACCCCGTCCCCCAAAGAGAGTAGGTGTACGATCTTCTTTTTTTTCTTCTTCTAAAATCACATTCATTTCTAACAAAAATACTATTTTTATAGAAATAAATAATGTATCGTTTGTTACCGTTGCTATCAACACAGTAAAAATTTCGGTAATTGGGAATTATGACATAATGGGCCTTTGTTAAGAATAATGTGATTTTCCAGCATACCTGATAATTAGGTTATTCTGTTGTAGACGTATAACGATAGCCGACTGTAAAACCTTTTTCCTACTTTTTTAAATTCTCGTTTCGCATTTTCTAGCGGCGCTAGCCTCCGCTCGCCAAGTCAATAAAAAACAAATCAAGCGCGAATCAGGAATAACCATTACGTAACATAGGTTTCCTGAGGCGATCGCTGAGAGAGATTGGTCCGTCATGATAAACATCAACACGTGTCGGCGAGCCCGGGCCAGTCGTCACACGTATAGACGGGAATAAATTTGCATAAATAAAATGGAAACGCGCTAAATAAAACCGGAGCATTCGTCGCGAATGTTCAAAGTGAGAAAAGAAACGCGCGTTGGGGATGTGCTGTCTTAGATGCAAGATTTATAGTTCCAGAAACACACTTGCCAACACCAGTCGGAAGGAGTTTACACGAAAACGCAGCAGTTCTGAACTTCAGTACTTGGCAATATTTCGGCTTGACTTTGGTAAGTCCACCATCACAAAAGCTTCCAAAATGCGTAAAAAAGCAAAGAAAATTTTGACTGAATAGAAAGTGAATTCAAACTGTACATCACCGGTTTATGTACCAATGTATGTCAGCTTTAGGCCTAGCATGCAATCGACAAAATACCACAGTATTGACAAATTTCAAATTGACACTGGTGAATGGCAGCCACGTTTCAGATATTGAGCCATTGTATTACGTCACGCGTATTTTCATTTGCAAATGTTATCACAAAAGAAAGCACTGAGGTCCTCGTTTATTTTGATGACAATTTGAAATTCCTCAATATGGAGAAAGGAACAAGCTTTTCGATTACTCCACCTTAAGCCTGGTATACACTGACACTTTTTCGGCCGACGCGACTCAACTCAACTCAACTCTACTCAACTCAACTTGTCGGCTGGAGTTGGTGTCAGTCGGTGTTAGTGATCGGGTCTAGTTTTTCAACACTGCTGAAAAACTAGTTCAGACAACTTCAGACTAGAAGCGACTGACACCGATTTGAGTCGTGAAGTGGCCGACTTTCACCAACTATATTGGCTCCACTTAAAGCGGGCCTCCCACTGTGCGATTTTGGCCACGAATCTCCTACGAAATGGTACGATTTGGTACGATTACCAGGGACTGTCTATAGACTCTACACACGATCGTTTCCAATCGTAGGAATTTCGTGGCAAAAATCGCACAGTGGGAGGCCCGCTTTAGTTGAGTTGAGTCGCGTCGGCCGAAAAAGTGCCGGTATATACCTGACTTTAGTTTCATGGCTTCTGTCAGGTATATAGCCACTTCCATCTACACAGCTAAGTTGGTTCGAATCCCGTTTCAGTCAAATTTCTTTTGCTCGTCGACGTGTCTGTGTATTTAAACAATCTCCCAACATCGAAGCATAGGCCTATATACGTAATGGATATTTTGAGTCAAACTTAATTGGTTATGATTTAGGGGACTTAACTACAGTGGTTACGTCAGGCAAAAAAATTATTATTATTTAATAACATCTCTTTGGGTCAGAATAGCTAGAATCGATTTGAAGCCGGCCATTTAAAAAAAACGCCTGAACCTTCCACCATGATACATGTACAAGACGTCTGATCACCTTTTGTACGTACCTCGTTAATCTTGCCTTTTTAGTGTGTACATCACTTCTCCGTACATGCCTTTCAAGTAATTGTAAGCCCCAGTGGGTAGAACCATGGAGGAAAAGGCTAGGATTAAGTTCCCTATAATTCCCTGCCATCAAAAGGGGCAGACAAAGGGCCAAATGACTCCCTGTTGAGTTTTGATGCCACTCATTCACGAGGCACAAAAATATAGAATTAGGCCTATCCTTTGGTTGGCGTTTTAATCGATTCGGATTAAAAGGCCAAATTCTGACTATGGCGTCGCAAGTCAAGACCCCCGGACTGAGCAGCCTTTGATCATGGGCTTGTAGATTTCTTTCGGTGAATCAAGGAACTAGGAATTTTAGGAAAATGTTGTAACTAATTATGTTTGATCATTAAAGTTAACGCATTTGCAAAGCACATAGAGACAGTGAAACATGAATGCTTTCAAAATGTGACCCGCTCTGGAATGGTAGAAAAGGTCGCGCAGGCTAGGTCGAGTTTTCGCGACCATAAGAAGAAATCTGTGACAGATCCACGCTCATTAAAATACAAAAACACAATGGAAATTCCAGACGGAACACGGATATTCCAGGCTGTATCTGCATGGGCACCGACAGGAATTTCCATTGTGTTTTTGTATTTTAATGAGCGTGGATCTGTCACAGATTTCTTCTTATGGTCGCGAAAACTCGATATAGCCTGTGCGACTTATTCTACCTTTTTCCAGAACGAGTCACAATACCAACCCTGTATAGGCCTATATAAATCATACCACCCATTAGTGTATATTTTGTGCCCTATTTTGACCATAACAGTCCTTAAATTCAAAATAATTTTACACACTTATTTTAATAGAATCATGCAGTCATACTGTTATAAAAGATATAATGTTTCGTAATTATGAAGAAGAACAAAATCAAATGTAGTGTTTTCAAAATGTATGGTGGTTGTTTTTGCGATCATAATCAGTGCCATGTTTTTTCATTATACCAAAGGTGAACATTGTAACGTCAGAAACATGTTTCTGGTTTCGGCCACGAAAACATGCCCCATGGTAGCGTACTCTGCAGAGTCCCTAGTTGGAGTTCCTAAGTTGTTATTAAGTGCCGACAAATTCACAGTTTTTGTCCGCTGTCCTTTTAAAATGTAGGAAGTAAAACTACCCAGGCTTATGCGTATTTAGCCACAGTTGCCGCAGAACTTTCCGTCTTGCTTATATGGTGATTATTTTTTTTTAATCCATTTTTTCTCGCAGGTATATGTTCTGCATGCCAGTTCCAAGCGTTTTCAAAGTTTCCTATAATCCCCAAGAAACCAAACATGCCGCGGGCTTTTCTTGTCAAGAAGACGGCCAGCCGAGGCTCATTCGTCGATAGATCTGATAACGATACAGGTACGTAGAATTCAAGACCCACAGAAACCTATACTCATCAGGAAACTTTCTCACGAAAAATGACGATGAAAACAACAGATCAACAGTGTATTCGTATTTTAAATTATTTTGTTGAATTTATTAAGGCAGTTTGTCTATTATAATTAATAATGTTTGTTTTCCGGGCCTTTTGCTTACCGAAAGAATCCTATAGCTCCTATAATTATTCTGGCGACGCTTCTCTGTGCGATAAAGTTGATTAATTTTGATAGTGACACCTTTTGCCTCAAAATATGTGGAATAGAAAGAGCAAGTGTTTTGAAAGTGGGATATGAAATCAATTGTGAAGGGACAACCTCAGACCTTTTTTCTGATACATTGTTTACATTTCCCCTTCAGAATGTCTCCATGAAAATTGTTCGAAATCAACAAAGGATCGCTTCTTTCAGCCATGGCATTATGAGTCGGAATCCGCCCCTTCATATCCAGTTTATCTGGGACAGAATCCAAATTCAAAGTTCCAGATTCGTCCCAACATAATCAAAGATGGGTCAAGGGGTGATATTCACGAAAACTACGAGGTCTACCGTCCTCCGATTGACTTGAATCCACCATTAAGCAACCCTGTCACTTTGATGGAACCCATGAACCTCTCCAGTGCGAAGTCGACCCTGCGAGTGTCCCCTACGTCCGCGTTCGATCGCGTCAAACCCAGTTCGCGAAACTCCCATTCCAGCACACCTCCCAGCACACCTCCCAACACAGCCGAGTTCCAAAACCAAACCTCTCTCGATCTGCTATCGATGCGGGCAACGAGCGGTGATTCCGCAGGGTCATCGCGAACCGCCACCCCGTTGGACACCCTCTCGCCTGGCATGTTGGTGTCCCATCACGACGCTGCGTCCGTATTCCGCCGTGACTTCGGCGGTCCAACACGGGCAGCAGCGATACACTTATTCGCAAATGCCAGCATCCCGTATTACTTTCAAGATGCACCGTTTCCTCGTTTTGAACACAGATACTCTTACTTCAATCAAGGTTCTCCCATAGTCTCTCCATCCAAATTAGACGACTCCACCAAAAGAGAACAGTATGATCTTTCCTCCCACTACACATCTGACAGATCTGTTCTTCCAAAGGACGCCAACAGCCCCATAAACGGTCATCAAAACCATATGCCTACCACGAGACCCGAAAAATGTATCTCTTCAATCACCTCGCCCAAATTTGGACCTACGGACAGTTTTCTTGCCAGAAGTCCTGAACCCAGTATGGGTTATTCTCAATTCGGTCGCGACCAAAAGCGAATAGCCAGGCAACCAATCTTGGGCATTGAATACATAGAGAACTCGCCGAGCTTCCAGGATTGCGAAGGCCCAAATCAGAACAAGAGCCCATCTTGGGATCAAGACATGCAAGAGACGACAATTGGTACTGAGAAAATGCAGAAGCCGAGCCCTGTACCTGGGCAGAAACATTTAGGTTTCGGCTACCCAAGTAAGAGTTGTGATCTGCCGAAATCAGGTACAGGTGTAGCCACGAAACCAGCTCAACCCAAAAAGTACATCTGCGACGTTTGTGGAAAAGGCTTCAGTCGTAGCAACACGCTGGTAACACACAAGGTAAGTTCTATTATTCTGTTTTTTATGAGTTTATGAAACTTCAATTCACAGCCCGCAGGCTGAAGTATCTTCCAAAAAATAAACATCGAGATGCATATGTAGGTGGCGCCGTTGGCAACCGACGACCAGAGACACTTCACGAAATAGCGCTCTGATATCTTTTAAGTGCGTCACACAACACTCTGGTCCAACAGTTTTACATGATAACATCCCTTCCGAAGGATGGAGCAATTGTGGTTAAATGCCTTGCTTAAGGGCACAGGTACCACGACCAGGTATTAAACCTTAATTATTTCACCTTAATGTTGCGAGACGTCAACAACACAAACAACTCAGCCACAGAACCCCCAACATGTATCACCCAAATATTTCTTTAAGCCTACTGTCCAAAGATACGGGCATGTTTGACAATATTGACCGATGGTCTTTTATTTCATAACTCGCCCTGAAGTGCAGTTGACTTTTTGATGAAGCACACTCCTCAAGCCCCATTATGTTTGGATTTAAGTGTCGAGTCGTTTTCTTGTACCGGACGTTAATAAGGTCCCAAGGCGCATGAGCCACCGTGGACGCCGGGCGAGAACAAAAGGGATCTCCTTCCTACGTACTCTAGAGATAACATGATTACAGCCAAGTGTCCAATTAGTGCTGTTGATACTAAGCTCGTAGTGTGCGCCGAGTGTATCTGACTCGAGGTACTAGAATATACCCATTTAAATCGATATATCGCCAGTTTTCCTCCAAATTATTGTCATAATATTCTTACAAAAGTGTAAGTGCATGAGCCAGAATATATAAGTACCGAGTGCTGTCTGGCAAATGGCTTTCTGATTCCTTTTACTTCTTATAATAATGAACAATGAAGATACTTACATATAGTATAGGCTACATATCATGTGAAATTATGTCGCTTGACATTATTACCCCTGGGGCCAATTTCATTTGTTTAGCACAGAATTTCTTTGCTTTATTTTGCAAAACTGGGTTGCCAGCCAAAATCGTATGTGATAATGTGCATTTACTAATATTTTGCTACTGTTTCTAAAAACACAAATTGACATACAATTTTGGCTGTTAGCCCATTTTATTAAGCACATAAATTATGTGCTAAGCAAATGTTTGTGTTTAACAGTGCCATGAAATTGGGCCCTGGTCACTGGGTTCTATTAAGACAAAGAGTCTTGCTTAAGGGCACACTAATCATGGATAGACCGAACCGGAATTTGAACCCTTTGGAACCAAGTTCGATTCACTAGACCACTCTGCCGTGGCACTTCACATTGGGGCCTGGTAACAATTGGGCCCTATTGAGACAAAGTGCCTTGCCCAAGGGCACACTTACGATTGAGGGGCCGGACCGAAGTTTGAACACTAAACCTTTGGAACTATAAGGTCTCGAATACGATCCACTATCGCTCTGCCGTGGCACTTCACACGTTACCCCTGGTCGTCGGGCTCCGTAATAGCATTCCTTACTTGAACCTTCTCAGCTCCCTGGCCGGGGTGCCATCGACACTTTATGTGGGCCTACAACACTTTCGTTTCATGCATACACTTTGAAGCAAATCATGTCTGGGCGAGTGAATTACGCTACGGTACACAGCAGTGTCGACAATACAGAAATGTGTTCAGATTTTCAAGAGTGGTAGTACCAAAATACATGAAATAGTCGTCGTCAACTGACACGTCTTCGAGACAGACAGCTCGCAAGGATAATCTTTAATGGACAAGACGGCAACACGAGGCGAGGCGAGCGAGCCGACCTCCACGATCACAATCTAAACCCAATTGTTTCCCCCACTCCCAACTATCGCCAGAGTTGTCTTAGTGACATCTTAATTACAAACGGCGGTCCAGAAAATTGCCCGGGCCTGACTGCACGAAAGTAAGGCCACGCAGAACAGAGCGCAGTGGGGCCAATTAAGCGATCAAGGAGAATCGAATGACATAGATATGACATAGAAAGAACCAATTAAATGTACCGAGTGCCCGGTACGAATTGAAATCTTGCCCTAAGGTATGACCCCGATCCGTGTTGGCGAAGGTCCCGCAAGATTTGCATCCGCATCGGACGCTAGCTTATCACACATTGATTTACATTTGATTTGACAGCGAAACCCAATTAAAACTTGTTGGAATGACCAAGGAAAACAATGAAAAACTGTATCCGTGCTTTCAATAAATTGTGCGAAGTCACCATCCTATTTAGGCTGGTTCCCTAGCCAGAGTGCATGGATAACGAAGCTATAATACCACGGCAGTCGGGGCACTAGTTTCGTTCACATGAGGGCACCCTTGTAAAAAAAATGCGTGAGCACACTCATTTATATAAATTCATCTTTAATGATGGTTTTCTTACACAAAGATATCATCTCAGGCGGAATTATTGCATTAAAATGTTTGGACAATGCAGAATTTGTTTACGGGCTTTAATAAAAGATGGCCAGGTATAGAATTATGTTTCTTTATTTGTTGTTACAGCGGATTCACACTGGTGACAAACCCTTTGAATGCGAGTTGTGCGGGCGAGCCTTCAGGCAACCAGGCAATCTGACTCGCCATAGATTGACACACACCACGGTCAAACCTTACGAATGCACACAGTGTGGAAAGGTAAGTTGTGCACACGTACAATGTACATGTACTACATGTAGTATTTAAGTTGGACTTTTAACAGCTCTTGGTGGCAGCAAACACGTATCAGATAAGTTGGACTTTCAACAGCTCTTGGTGGCAGCAAACGCGTATCAGATAAGTTAGACTTTCAACAACTCTTGGTGGCAGCAAACACGTATCAGATAAGTTGGACTTTCAACAACTCTTGGTGGCAGCAAACACGTATCAGATAAGTTGGACTTTCAACAGCTCTTGGTGGCAGCAAACACGTATCAGATAAGTTGGACTTTCAACAACCATTGGTGGCAGCAAACATCAGATTTTATCGAGTACTACATGTACTCTCTTCTGTGCTGAAAAACTTGTTCCAATCTTCCTAGAAAAGAAGCACGTGGTATAAGGATGAATTTAAAACAAATTCACAATTTAATACTGTGAAACATTTCCATTTTGTTTACTCTACAGGCTTTTAACCGAGCATCCAATCTGAGCACCCATATGCGAACGCACACCGACTATAAACCGTTTGTTTGCCAGTATTGCGGCAAAGGTTTCCACCAGAAAATCGACATGAAGATCCACTCCTACACTCATACCGGTAAGGATATATCAGCTTCATTTGACAAAATCGGGGACAATATCTAAACTCTTTGACCTATTCCTGTGATAAGGTGTGTCTGTCATACAGACACAACTGTCTAATTTAAAATCATTCAAGCGGAATGCATACCATCAATGAAATATCTGCGCACACCCACAATATCCGAACTTATCGTGAGTAGTGTTTTGCAATGACGTATGTCTTCCTAAAATGTGATTTATTTTTCATTGTAACAGGTGAAAAACCACACAAATGCAAGACATGTGGGCGTGCTTTCAAGCAGCTGACGCACCTAACATATCACATGCGAACACACTCTAATGTCAAGATGTACACGTGTACGTACTGCGGTAAAGGGTTCAACCAGAAGGGAAACCTACAGGCGCATATCTACGGCCATACAGGTATTGAAAAGACAAAATCACCCCGAATCAACACTGAATTTATATTATTTAATGCCCCAATACATCATTTGCAGTGACCTAAAAAAACCTGACTAAAAGTGTTGATAGCGATGGTAACAAACACCACATGATTTTTTCCCGGTGTAAAATGGTACCTTTGTGAAAGAAATCGCCAACTGAAGGTACATTTTTGGTTACAAAAATTGTCTGCAGACAATGTTTACCATTCATTCAGCACAAAAACCATGCACGGATTTTTCAGGTTTTCTAAAGTATTACCGCATCTATGTGGCTGAAATTTCTACAATTTCTACAAATTTCTCTAGTTATGTAATGCTGTTGTTCCTGTTTTTTTAAAAAGTTTTTGTCGGTATACAGATTTTGCAACGTCCCATAATTCTAAGTGTTTGACCAGTAAAACCTTACTCAAACGGAAGATAGAAGTGATTCCAACTGTCTAATGCAATGATTCCTCCCAGGATGATATATTTTTATCAAAAATGAAAATTGAAGATAAATTTATATAAATATCCTCATATTTGTCATTTGTTTGTAGGTGAGCGGCCGTACCACTGCGAAATATGTAACAAAGGTTTTACCCTGTCCAGCACGCTCAACACCCACCGAAGAACGCACACTGTACAAAAGCCGTACATTTGCCAATTCTGTGGAAAAGATTTCTACCAGAAAACTGCCCTCAAAGGGCACATGTTAATCTCACATTCATACACTGAAAACGTGCTGTAAGACATCCTTTTTTTCTTCAAGATTATCTCAAGGATCGAGCGAGGTGCTTATCTGTATAATTATGCAGTTACTCGAAACATATAGGCCTACATTGTAATTTAAAGTACTATAGTGGGGTACTGTGGCCGGTGGTTTGTGCCACTGACTTGCAACATTCTGGTTAAAGCTTGGGGTTGGAGGTTCGATACCCGGTCGTGGTACATGTGCCCTTGAGCAAGGCACTTAAACACACTTGCTCCATCCTTCGGAAGGGATTTAAAGCCATTGGTCCAGTGTGTTGTGTAACACACAGTGGCACTATTTCGTGAAGAGTAAGGGTTGTCTCTGGCCTTCGGCTGCCAATGGCGCCACCCACCTATCTCGATGTTTAGGTGGCGTATTAGCTTCGTAAAAACCCATTATAATGTGAAGCGCATGTGAACATATCCATATGGAATATGCGTTATACACATGTAATAATAATAATAGTATTAGTAGTAGTAATATAAGTGTGCTGAGTTATTTAATGCACTGCAGAGAACCCGAAGATAAAATTTGATATTCCAGTATTGTTATAAAAGACTAATAAGTATTTTTACTACATATGTAGTTTTTGCAGAGAAAATCCGCAAGTGCAAAATTATATAAGTTGTGTCAGTTAAAATGATTTCATTGTAAATAAATAATAAATTGTTCTTCGAAGTGCATATGGGGTCGTTGCTTTTGCTACAAAATTAGGAATTTTCATCAGATTAACCTACAACATGTTTGCAAAATTAGTAACGACGGAGATTGAAATACGCATTATGGTACATTATTGCTTTGGTTTTAAGAACGACTATTTACTTTTCCGTACCAACAAACTCGTTTTCTTACCAGTTTTGTATCCTTGATGCATACAAAATAAACCAATAAATTAACAAAATTTTGTCTCAGTACAAAGACAATTATTTCAGTACGATATTAAGCCTTGTTTCTCTTTAATATAGGTATAAATTTCCGGTCAATTGCCGTATTGTTTAATTGTAATCTTCCCGAGCAATATTGCTCATACCCTTAAAACGTCCCTTCAAACGGAGTCCAATTAATATTTACTGGTAGCAATTATCTTTTCGTTTTCTTGAAGACGTCGTGTACTAATCTCAACAAAGCATATTCTCACAAAATCAGCTTATTGATTGCACATAAGCCATGCAATATAAAAAGTCATTAGGCAGTGTGGCGCGTGTGATGCTAGCTAGGTTTCATTAAAACATTAAGGTGGACCTCCACAATCGCGACGCTTTTCTTAACCGACACGAACGACAAGCTAATTAAAGTATACATGTAATTGGTTGGTCTTGTGCTTGATTTAAAAAACGCATTTAAACCACAGCGATCTGCGTAATGTGGCCTATTTTATTTGCTTTATAATTACGCGAATTCTTAAGTCAATTAAGTATACCAGTTTGTGAAATAAAGACGTTTTTTTTGCGACGTCCCACACATCAAATTTTTCTAAATGAGTTTTGAAATAACTTACAACAATGTCTAATTAAATGACAAATCAATTCAAGTAAAGCGGGTGCGCATGTACCTTTCTTGGTAAATTTGATGATTAAATTTAATCAAAAATTGATTAAAAAGTCGCATTCCACCTTTCGCGGAAAACCGCGAAAGCTGTTGCGTAATTTATTAATTAGTCTCTTCGCAGTCGCTTATTAGTATCTATAATCCAAACTTTCGCACGTGGAGTCTGTGTTCACTTTTGTAACTTGCAAACTCTAAGTAAGCCAGGAAACAGTTGTGATCTTATTTTAAAGCAATAAAAACACGTAATCTTAGCGCCTTAAATAATCTATAGCGCCCTCTATCGAGGTGTTCACTGGCGTAGCAACGGGCAATATGTGTATAAAAGAAAGTTAAAAATGTCACCTTGGTAAAATGAGCCAAATGTGAATCATGCCTGGCCCAACCATGGAGGAAGAAATCCATGGCCCAACCTAATACACTTTTATTACAATGCATACACGGGTGTTGTTTCCAAACAAAAATCAACCGCAACAACTTCCACCTTCAACCCAGCGGAGCATGAAATCTGGGATTAATTTTCAAGCTTCTCTATTTCCCCTTTAACTTTTCATGGAATTCCTAAATTGATACGTATTCCAGGCGGAGCACACTTATTGATGTGGTCATATGGCCCGAAAGTTGGCGGTTCGTGACATCGGAGATTACTCGGTTGCAATTATTCATGAGAGGATCGGGCACATAGCGGGCATTCTTTGATCCGTTACCACCCGGGTTGTGAGGTGACAAAGGTGCTTAACCTTGGAAACGTGTAAGAAATATTTGGAGTCTTCAAATTCAGGTGTTATACGTCTTAGTGCTTTACCGTCTGTTGAAAAAGCACCGCGGTTTTGCCGTACACGATACATGTACAACCCGTGCGTGAGTGTATACATGTTGTACATGCTGTACACGCGATACCAAAACGTATGCGTCACATACCACGAACAACAGCACACAAAGAGAGAACGCAACGGACTTTTGTATGCTCCACTGAAGCGAAGAAAATCCCTCTTCATTTTTTGATAATCCTTTTCTAATCTTGGGCCAGATTTGCTCGAGTGGAACCGTCTGATCAGCGGACGAAAAGGGACAGTTTGGAGTTATCGATTTAGCTTTACACAGCAGACGTGTTAATTGTGTTTTGGTGATGTTTGATCACGCACGAACGATGGCGTGAATTTCATGCTTGCGTTTGAAACCAATGTTCTGTGAAATGTGCCTGTTATTCTGACCAATCTTACTTGCTCCTCAGTTATTGGATTATATAGCTTTTATAGCTGATTAAACTTCTCGGCACTTTCAGGGGGAATTATAAGCCATAATGCGTCGAATTTGCGCCTGTCTTTGGTTCATTTTCCTTGCGGAATCGGCGTCGGGACAATTCTACGCCAGCGATGAAATTCACCGCGTTTCGCGAGACGTGGACGGGATGCGACGCGGGGAGTACACCCACGAAGACACGCTCGAAATCCAGGAGGAAATCTTGAACCTTCTCGGGCTAAAACGGAGACCGAGACCCGAGGCCGTTAAGGGGACTCACAACCACTCGGCACCGCTGTTTATGCTGGATCTTTACCGGTCGTTAAGCACCAGGGAATTCGAAGATGAAGATTTGGACCTTTATTTATTGACGGATGACGCGCTAACTTGGATGCCCGGAACGGCTTTTAACTACACCACGAATGAAGTATCGGCGTTAAACCAAGCAGATACGATTATGAGTTTGCCAGGTATGAAACTATTCTTTATCTCAACACATGATTTTCCTTGTAAGGTTATTTCGAATCCATTTAGATTTTAGCTGTTTTAGGACCAACTAACCCATTCATGTTTAAGACCAACTAACCGTAATTTTGTTCATATATAATTATTACGTTAAGATTTTTTGTTAACGAAGTATTAACCATTTAAAAACTGTCATAAAAGTAAGCTATCTACGTTTCAACTTATTTCGACATCTGGCTTTGCCCAGATTATGAGGATGAATTATTTTATATTTCAATTATAAGTTATTACATGTACATGTAATAGAAATATAATTTAGGGAGGCCATAAGGTCCATTGCTCCATTGCTCACGGTCTTGGCCTTGGTACCCTTTTGCAGTCTTCCCATAGACTTTGATTTTGTAATGAAAGTGCCCATCGCAAACACCACAACCCAACAAAACAAAGGTTTCCCTGAACCATGTCAATTTAGACTATATTCCAGCAGCCGCCATTACTGGTATGACGTTGCTGTCACGCGCGCGTTCTCAGAACGCGCGCGTACTGGCTAAATACAGCATTCCATTGGTCGAGGAGGTATTCAACACGTGCGTACTGCACGCACGCGCAATGTCGCATCATCCAATAATAGTTGAAATGGTCCATATGGTTGGCTGTTTCATGTTGTCGCGAAATCTGAGGTTTGATGCCTTATTGTTATTATTTATAATTATTATTTATTCGGCCAATATAAAAACAAAACAAGCACACACAAATTATATGCAGTGAACAATAAACAACAGTTACAGAGAAAGCGCAGATTACGATGTAATACTGAATAATGCAGAGAAAAATAGACAGGAGTGAACTAGGACAAAACAGTCCTAGCCGGCCAGGGTAAGCAAAAGCGAAGTCCTAAACACTGTAGCCCTAAAGCCTGCTGTAACGGCGTAACACAAGCGGCAACAATTTCTAAAAGCAATTTCGTTACCAAAATATACACGAAATGGCCAAAGTCAACAAAAAAACAGGTGATTTGCACCTGTATCCGCAACTGTGCTTCCACACACAAGGGGTATTTCAATTTTCAAAATCCATGTCTGTCATATGCCAAGTGCCAGTTCTGAAGCTTATACGGAGACAATTTCCATGGCAATTGCCAGGCCGTTTCCTCTATACAACGTCGCTGTGAGTTTCACTTGTCGAATTTTTGACGTCTAGTTCCGCGAAATAGATGATTGAAGGAAATCCTAAATTTGGCAAGTACATATCTGGGGTCATTATTGTTGGACCCTGGTTGTGCCAAGTTCGAAAATGAAAACATAATTGGCATGGCAGCATATGGAAGTACATGTACATGTGAAATTGTCGGCCAAGTTGTGAGTGGAATTCGGAGAAAGCGTGTGGATTTTTAAAGAAGAAAAATGTAGGGAAAACGATTTCGAAAAGGTACTCAATGGGGATATTAAACTGGCAAATGTACGTGGCAGTTATTTTAAAATGGTGTTACGTTTTAGGACACCTAAGATTTAGAAAAGACTCAGTTATTTCAAATATTGACCTGTTTTTCTAACTTTAAAATCCCAGACTCGTGATATAAGGCAGATACTCTTGCGCCGTGTTATTCTGGTACCGCACCCGGCTTGCGGAAGATGCACATTCCCACGCACGTCGCAGTGGGACCATAAAATATCGCCGGAGCTGTCTGAAAAGTTGCCCCCTAAAGATAGATTGTGTGGAGGCCCTGGGCTATATCCTAAGCCGTAGCCCTTGCCGTAGCCGCTCTGGGCAATGATTAGGTATCCAAGCCGTAGCCGGTTAGGGATGCTGCGTGACCTGCCCACATGTCAGCCGGATTGAAACCATCTGGGGCCCTAATTAGCCCATTTATTGGGGCCCAGCACGAAACCTCAGCCGCTCCGCGTTCTTCTGCTAGCTCTTTTTGCCAATGTGAAGTTATAACGTTGGTTAGCTTCAAGGTGAACCAAGCTATAAATATCCCTTGCTTCATACTTTTGCGAGTCCTGTGTCGATTGTGCTCTGCGTTTGCTATCCACATGGATTTTGACGTGTTGTTATGTTGTCGAATTCACGTGCGAAACGACTGGCAGAATGTGCTGCCTTTTCGTTGTAATGTTTGTTGACCGCATTGTTTCTAAAAAGGTCATGCCTTGATCGATAAATATGTTATAGATTACATTATTGGGAGACTGTTATACAAACGGCGTTATCTCCCTCCATGTGTGATTGAGGATGTGTATGATAAAAACCAACCTGTGTATAAGTCAGCTCAGTACCTCATCTACGTTCAAATTTATCTTTAATTTGTTTACTTATAAAATATATCATCTCGGGTGGAATCATTGATTGCATTGGACATTGCAAAGTATACGGGCTTTAAAGACAGAGGCTCGTCAGCAATGCGCGCGCGCCAAATTCGTGCCACGAAATACGCAGCTTCATGCCTTTGCATGCTATGGAGCTGCGTATTTCGTGGCACGAATTTGACGCGCGCGCATTGCTGACGAGCCTGTGCCTTTAATTTTAAAAAGGTAGCAAATAGACCAATAGCTGTGCGAAGGCGGGTTACATGATTGCAAAACTTTAAAAAACAAAAAATCAACATCACATAACTAAAGAATAATGTTGATAGACCAATGCAGTAATACTTCAGCAAACCAAAAATACAGGCTCTTTTTAAGAGCACCTTCATTTGCCAATTTAATTGTTTAATTGTTGTCATTGCTATCAACACTTTTAGTCAGGTTTTTCTTGTCAACTCGTAAAATTTGGGTAACTGGGAATGATGTACAGTTGACGTATAAATACAACTGTATGCAACCAAGTGTTAAAACTGGTGTGCTTAATAGGCCTACACCAATTTTGTAACAGTCTTTGCTAAATTCTTGATTTTGTGGAATTCCTCACGTGCATGCAGCTTGCAGTTGCACACCTTGCAATGGTTCGGGTTGTCCTGTTTACCATTTTGGGTGATGTGGTACGGTGTACATGTATGTATACTTCTGATTTAAATTGTACATGTATACAAATGGTGCTTTATAGTTTATAACATTGGGGTTGTATCAGTCATCGCTTCTCTTTATTGGATCCATGCGAAGTGTGGTAACTTGGGGACTCGTCAAATTATGGCTAGAGTAATGCGGGGAAATTTGTAAAGCAAACATACGGGGTTTAGGCGAGTCCTTAGTGGGTGCTATGGCGGATATTGGTTATTAATAATACCTCTGGCCTTACGATACTGTGCAGTAATTGATCATGACAATCTGTGGCATGTCTGAGTCACTAGTTTACGGTAACCCAAACCGCGCATGTGTTGGATCATGGAGGAAGAAAACACTAGATCATGCTTGAAAGATGGCTTGATACACACAATTGAACATTAAATTTGAAGCTTATGAAATATGGTACTATGAAGCGAAACTGACTGATGATTTTTTTTATGGTCCCCTGGCGAGATTGCGGAACTAGGTTATTCCAAGGTTTCGGCGAATCAAAATTACTTCAGACGTAAAAACGCCCACCGAATGATGACGTCATATTATTAGGCTGAAATGTATATTGATCAATGCATTTCTACTAATGCCGATTAAAGGCATATCATTTGCAGTGACCCAACATTTTACTTCACAAGAAAAACCAGACTAAAAGATTTGATATCGTTGGTAACAACAATCTACATGATTTGTTTCTTAAAATTTCAAAATCGACTTTTAAGGTGCAGATTAAAAAAATAGTGTGCACACTTATTTATTTAGCATTTCACTTTACACAAAAACCATGGATTTTAAAAGTTTTCTGAAATGTTTCTGGATAAAAGCTGATGTTGCTGACATTTCTGCAGGCTAGTTTACCAACTTTTTTGGAGGATTTCGTGAGAAGTTTCATGTTCAAATGATTGCAATGGCCTTTAATGGTATACCAATAAAATATTTCAAGCACAGACGAAAATCGAATAGAGATACAGTAATGATATCAAGTACATCATTCGCAGTAACCCCCTTTTTTTCATGAGTTGACAAGAAAAACCTTACTTAAAGTGTTAATAACAATGGTACCAAACGCCACATGATTTTATTTCTGTCCAAAATCGTATTTTGAAAAATTAACAACTGAAAATTGTTTTATAAAAACAACACTTTCGCAAAAGATTTGTTTACCATTCAACTCAACACAAAAGCCATGAATGGATTTTCCAGGTTTTCTGAAGTTACTGCACCTACAGTTGAAGTCAAAAGTATAAATACAACTGTATGCAATCAAGTGTTAAAACTGGTGTGCTTACACCATCTTTGTAACAGTCTTTACTAAAGTCTTTATTTTGTGGAATTCCTCACGTCCATGCAGTATACTTAAAACATAGCTTGTACACCTTGCAATGGTTCGGGTAGTCCTGTTTACCATTTTGGTGATGATGGTAGTGGTGTACATGTATTTATACTTCTGACTTCAACTGTATGTGGCTGACATTTCTTCACGGCAGTTTTATCAACATGGGCTTCTAATCACGAGTGGAAATAACACACTTTGTAACAGTTTACCAATCATGTACTCTACCTTTAGATAAAATTCAAAGACATCGAACAGAATTTGATTTTAATTCATTGAAATGATTAAATTCAATTTAAGTTGAATTGGACCGTCTCGAAAAACAAACCAGCTTGAAGCTTTCTAACAAGCCCTCAAAACCTGTACATTCGTATATACTTAGTAATTCCCAGTCGACATGTTACCCGACTTGGTCCCGGATTTAGGGGGATTTAAGAGTCAAGCCTTCAGCGATGTCAGACGTCATTTTCCGTTATTACTCTTCAAGTCACACAGCCACCGGTCTTAACCAACATCCGGATCACAAACCTGTCTGTATCCTCCTATCATTACAGACTGGCCTGACACGACAAGTCCGCGAGACAGCCATATCATGGTTGGTTTCAAGATAACATAAAATATCTGTCAACCAGTGTCAAAATTCCAAGTGGCCTGAAATAACCATATAGGCTATCTCTACAGTTTCTGAACTAGCGTACACCATACCTTCTGAGAAGTGGCAATGTTATAAAGTACTTATCAGCAGGGTCATTAAAGGAAGTGTGTCTAAATCACATTTTTGAACCGACCATTTTCCCCATGATTTTGATACCATATCATTTGTCATATTTTTCGCATTACCATTCTGAAAGTTCGCGCTCTCAATCCGTATATTTTTAAGGATATCGTCAAAAAAACCACCGATGTTTTGTAAACTAATTTATCTGAAGACGAACAGAGCACGCTGTTCGAAACGTTGAGTTCACACTCACCGGTTCTTTTCAGAACCACACATATACAAATGAGATTCACATGGTGCTACCGTAAACCCATACACACGTTAATTTATCTGGTTACATAAAGCAGTGCATGTGATTACACCATAGCTCCATGATTACACCAACCTTTTTGCTTCCGCATCCAAATTGGAAATTGCATTTCCTGTTTTCTTCCCATAGATATTATCTTGGTGATATAATTTATGATTGTTAGGTTATAACATAATTTTTTTTTCTGAAAAGAAATATGACAAGCTCGTTGAATTGTTTCAGGTAATATAGATATCAAAGTGACAAATCAGCAAAATTGGTGTTATGCATGGGACACTCTTCAGTTGACGGAAAAACATTACGCGTGGGGACTCACATTTATGAAAACCATTCCAGAATTAATTTTATGAGTATAGGCCTACATTCATCCATCGTTTGAGTTCAGTTTTGTGAAGTATACTTTTGACCATGGTTTAATAACTCTGAGCTTGTCGCAAGAATCTTTCAAGACAACCATCCGTCATGCCAGCACTCCCTAACGGATCATGACCGTTTCTTTAGCATACATACCGGCTTCGGCCTTTTGCGTTCCTATCGCGACCCAAAGTAAACACGGACACCCTGTTTATACGGACTGCATGTTGGCGTTTCCGGAATGCCTGCGGGGTTTACACCGAAAACTCCCCACATGCCCCACCTTGAACGTGGGACACCCCGTCCCGAAGGTGGGGATTTGTAATCCCTTTCCACGTGTCCACATTTCCAGCGTTTGCAGTTTGCACCCCGGGGTGGGGATATAGGTAATATTCCGACGAGGCGGTTGTGGTTTGCGCATGCACAAGGTGTACACATGGTTGTTGGCACCATACAGCGGGGAATTTGTACAAAAACGGTACTCAAACACGTCATCTGTAAAAAAATGTCCACTGTCATGGACACAGTTTTTTTAAATTGTTTTCTTAGAACGTAGATGAGGTACTGAGCTGACTTATACACAGGTTGGTTTTTATCACACACATCCTCAATCACCGTGGAGATAACGCCGTTTGTAACAGTTTTCCAATCAGCAAATTTCCATCTAATCCAGAGTTCGTGAACCTTTAACGGCCGGGAATGCCAGCCCATTTTCGTTGGTATGTGTTTACGATATCATGCCGTCGTTGAACTTTTCCCGCCAGAAATAGATGGATGAATTGTTGCTTTTCCCGGGCCTTTTTTCTGATATGTTTATACGTAGTTCGTGCTTTGCAAGTCACAGTTGATAAACGCCTTGGAATTTCGTATACGTATTTGACTATAAGGTTGTGGAAATGTCGACCAAAACGCCGCGAATAAAACACATTAAAAGGCCTATTTTCATGATTAGATATAACAATTAACTTGTCTGCACGAAATATATTTGTGAATTTAGCACAGAATCGGATCGCGTATACACCAATACCCCTGAAATTGTTGACCCTTTTGACCTCGCGCGCTGGGACCTTTTCCAAAAGTCAACCCATGACAAATTTAGTTGTCAAAAAAAACCACTACGGTTGTGACAACACTGTTCCTATGCCATATCAATCACCTAAAAGTTACAGACGTTACGGATTTTTCAAATCAACATTCTGATGATCTTTCCAACTCTCAACTCGTGAACGGTCGTTCATGTTTAACAAATTTTCCCAAAGGACATTCAATCTTTCTGCAAATTCGAACGCCACAGCACTGATCTTTCGCAGGAAATATCCATCAGGCACCACAAAACTTAGAGTCGTGTAAAAATACACCAGAGTTGCTCATTTGTTTTGAGAGGTTTCTGAGTTCAGGACTGAATGTTTCTCTGATAAATGAGTATAGAAAAAGGAGCACGTATTCCCGTCTGCTAATTAAGTTTGCAAAAGAAGTCACCCGAACCGCAACTATAACACATTATAAAACTTAAATGGCGGAAATTCGATGCGGCTTTAATGTTCAAGAAAAGGGAAGTCAAACGAGTCACGTCCCGTTTTTTTTTTAGCGAGAACTGACATTGATGTTGTCCAGACCCTAAGCACTAAAGACGAATGTTTGAATGCTCCAAGATTATAGGTCGAAATCATGTCCTTTATACCCATGTTTACCCACACCATGTTAGGTATACATTGACCTATCCACAATGGACTAAGTACAACAGAAAATGGCTATGCGAATTGAAGCAACGTGGCCGGCCACCATACCCCAAGCAATGTAATGTTTGAAGACTACCCCCCCCCAATCCACACAATCCCTTGTATTTCACAAGACACATAGTAAAAGTAGTATAACCAGCCCCTCCAGCAAAGCGTTGTCTTGCCTTGATAAAGATGGCGGACAGTTGTTGCACT
The DNA here is from genome assembly GCA_037783545.1 of Henricia sp. BOLD:AAB3569. Lineage (NCBI taxonomy): Eukaryota > Metazoa > Echinodermata > Asteroidea > Spinulosida > Echinasteridae > Henricia > Henricia sp. BOLD:AAB3569. The sequence goes on from JBBELK010000882.1 coordinate 539,000, forward strand.
CAGAGTTGCTTACGCAGTCCATTGTATACACGTAGGTCAGTGGTTAGGTAGATGCTAATAGACCGTATCGAATAGCTGCCATCTTGTAGGGCAAGTTCACTGAGCTCTATTAAATTGGTCAACAATGCAAGCACAAAACATGCAACCATGCATGTCTTCACGGAACAAAGAAACTGCCCTACAAGATGGCAGCTATTCGATACGGTCTATACCGTGCAATTTTTCATAGAAAAATTTCGCCCATGTAGATGAATGAATGAATGTGGTTAATGGGTGAGATTTGCTGGTGTTTGCTGAAGGCACTTCCATTACAAAATCAAAACATTTATGGGATGGTTTCCAATGGGCACCATGACAAGTCTGAGATAGGAGCAATAGATGTCATGACCTTCTTGGCGGCGACCATGACGCAGGAAGCAGTCACATTGTCACCGTGCGTCATGCACGAGTAAGCACTTTGTGGATCTATTGTCACATCATTTAAATATGAAAACCTGCCCCCTGTCATGGCTGCCGGTGAAAAGGGTCTATTCCGTGAATTTTCCAACCTGAATATTTTTAGGGTTTATGTAATTAAGAAATTGAATTTACAGCCTTCTTGTGTATAAGGAGGACATGGTTAGGCCTAGCGCAGTCCTTGAATTTGAACAATTTTTTAACAATTCCTTGATTTTGTTTTCAGTTCATTACAAGGAGCGAGCCGTAGCTAAGCACGGCCCTCATCGCTACCATTTCGACCTGACTCGGATACCCGATGAGGAGACGGTTACAGCGGCCGAGTTGCGAGTGTTCCGGCACAGCATGGATAACCCGCCCGGAAACGGGACTTATAGAATCAGCGTGTACCAGGTTATACCGCAGGATCAAGAATTGGGAAGGTAATTGTCTCATTACCATTCTGAAATTTCGCGCTCTCATATTCAGTATATTTTCAAGGATATCGTCAAAAACCATGCACTGATGATGTTTTGTAGACTAAAACAGTGCAGTGATTACACCAACCTTTTTGCTTCCTCATCCAAATTGGAGATTGCAAATTTCCTGTTCTCTTCCCATGGACAGTTTTTTCGTGGAGGTATTTTATATGATTGTGATGTTAGAACAAAGTTTTGTGGAACAGCCTGAACACGCCCCTTTATAAGCCCGTGTACATGATTTGTAATGCTCTAAAAATTGTAATAAATGTACCATTTTACTGGAAAAGTCTTACTCAAAATAGAAGATAAAAGTGGTTCCAACTGTCCAATGCAATGATCCCTCCCGAGATGATATCTTTTTATAAGAAACAAAGCCATTTTTAGTGTGTTTACAGAGTTCGAATCTCAACTCTTCGCCGCACGTGTGTACCTCTAGTTTTTCTTCTTTTTTCCTGCCCATTGTAGGTCACGGTCTATGGCGTATCTAGACGGGCAAGTTGTGGGGCGAAATGACCACGGATGGTTGGTGTTTGACGTCATGATGGCTAGCACCACGTGGCGAACGTTTCCCAGGCCTAATATGGGCTTGCAGCTCACGGTTGAGACGTTAGACGGTACGTGAATTAAAATTTTATGTGAACCACTGAACCACTTGGCCCTGAACCACGGCCTGTGTACGAAGTGGCTTTTTTGGGGCGAAGTGGCTTTTTTGGGGCGAAGTGGTCCAGGGCGAAGTGAATTTTCGTCTCATGAGACGAAAATTAATTGTTTCACTCATTTCTCAAAGAATATAGCAGTTCAGACAAAACCATTTCAGGGGAAGTTTACTACCGTCATCATGTTTATATTGTGTAAGTTATGTGTAAATCTGTGAACATTTCTGATTTTCGAGATACCAATCATGACTGTGTTCTACCTTTAAAACAAGGATTGCCGAATGTTGACAATTTTTTTTCCCGATAGCTTCACATGTTCAGTGTACGTGTTCAAATTGATCGCGTTTTGAGGTGAGGTTTCCTTTCCTATTTCCACAACCACAGGCGAACCAGTGGAGCCCAGTGCTATCGGCCTTGTTGGAGTCGATGGCGAGTTAGGCAAAGAGCCGTTCATGGTCGCTTTCTTCACAGGCTTGCCCGAATATCAGTCCACGAGATCGAGAAGCAAACGGAGCCCTACTCGCCGAAGCAGAAAGAAACAGCGTCTTGATAACTCTAACACCAACTCGCTCAATGATCTGGGGTCTCCAATGCGAAATCGTGAGTATTTCTCAGGGGGAAAAAAATTGTAAATTTGTATTTCTTGGAGAAGTGCGAGTATTTAAAGGAAGGGACAACACTTGTTTGAATTTAATCAAAAATATTGCCCGGTGCATAAACCTTCATGAGAATCAGAGAATCTTGTTTTTAACATCGGCAACCCAATTAATTTTGATGATAAACTCTCAGTGCAACTATGTGCTCCACCATATTTAAAATGTTGAAAGGGATGTTAATGTCAACCATGCAACGATTGCATGGATGACGTCAAGATTGATGACTTGTTTCTCGACTCCCATACGCCGTGAAGTATGTAAAAATCTGTTGGGTCCTGACTCACGCCCTCTCAAGTCCAAACGCTGAACTGCAAAAGATGGCGACTTACATGAAGCGTCCAGAGTTAGGCAACTCGGTGCAAGTGTTGTCCCTTCCGTTCTTTGTGAAATTCGTATCAGCTTTTCAGTGGGTCATATTTCTTGTACAACCATCATGTATACCAAAATAATGCTTTATTTTGACTTTAAATATGACTTTATGAAACACTGTACTTTTAGTGAACGCTTGTTGTCTTTCAAACAGCGAATCAACGTGTGTTATGACTTCAACGTCGGTCGCTAAGACTTAGAGCATTGACCTTTCCCTGTTCCCATGGAGACCAATATGACCATAGCAAGTCTGAAATCATGACCTCATCCCTCCAAGGTAATTGGGTCTATCCGTGAATACCCGACTGATCCGATAACGCTAACACAGTCCAGTTTCTATATTGGTTGATTTATTGCAGCTAACTCGGCCTCCGTCAGACAGCGAGAGTGCCAAAAGAGGTCACTTCAGGTCAACTTCCGGGACTTGGAATGGGAGGTAAAACACGGCAGCCATTTTTATCCAGCAGTGTCTGTACCTCAAAACTTAAGCCCCTATTGGAACCAGTGCTGATAATTTAATATTTAAAAAACAATGTTTTAAAATACTTAGAACATCTCGGGACAAAAAGCAAAACAAGTTTAAAGTCTCATTTATTTTCAATTCTGGTCATTATTATCACTTTTATTTACTAAATGACCACATTTTTTACCCACCCATTTTTCCCATGGGTGTTGAGATTTTGATACCATATCATGTGTCATATTTTTCTCATTACCATTGTGACATTTTGCATTTTCAATCTGTATATGTTTAAGGATATCGTCAAAAATCTACCGATGTTTAGTAAATTAATTTATCCGGTTGCATAAAGCAGTGCAGTGATTACACCAACCTTTTTTTGCTTCCAAATTGGGGATTGCAAATTTCCTGTTTTCTTCCCATGGATAGTATTTTGGGGAGGTTTAATATGATATAGGTCATATCGGACCGAAACCTTTTTTTGATAAGAATCTGGTCACGCTCCTTAAATTAAAAGAAAATCACTCCTGCAGGAGTGAAAATTTATCCATCATCTTGTAAAATACAATGTATGTGATCGAGATATTTGCGTATCATTTGCGTATTGTTTGCATAATTTGTACATCATTTCTATATGATCTGCATATTATCTTCATCATTTGCATATCATTTGTATATTGTTTGCAAATCACTTTTATGTCCTTTGCATATCCTTTGTACATAATTTCTATAATTGTCTGCATATCCGCATATCATTTGCAATTCATTAAATATCAGATATAATTTGTACATCATTGCCATTATTTGCATATAATTTTCATATAATTTGCATATCTTTCAGGATTGGATTATCGCCCCAGAAGGCTACGCCGCCTACTACTGCGAAGGCGAGTGTGCCTTTCCACTCAACGACTACCTAAACGCGACCAATCACGCCATTGTGCAGACATTGGTTAACCTACTGAGCCCCGATACCGTGCCCCAGGCCTGCTGTGCGCCCACCAAACTCAGTGCGATCTCCGTGCTGTTCTTTGACGATAGCTCAAATGTTGTGCTCAAGAAATACCGCAACATGGTGGTCCGTGCATGCGGGTGCCACTGATTGGCTGGCTGATGTCACGTGTTCGTTTTCAAATGAAGGATAAAGACGCAGTACATGGATATTTGCACACCGAACTCAAAAATGGAGTGTAGTTTTATATACGAAGTGTTCAAAATGGGAGCGCGTTGAGGTACACACGTCATGCATAAATGAATATAAAATTAGTATAATGCACCAAAATGTGCCTTGCAAATTACAACTGTGAGAAATCATTGCTGTATCACAAAACTCCATAGAAATCTGTGTTGTACATGTACTATGTATTGGCTTCGTGTCTGCTGCCACCAAGAGGCCAGATATTGACAGGTTTATGAGCAACGTATGTAAAAGTATCATTGATATATACACTGGATGAAGCAACGACGTCTAAAATTGAAGCCACCGTCCGCCATTGTACCCCACCAAATACAATGCCTTGCCTAGACTGGTCATACTGTCTTTACTAGTCTACATCATGGTCTACATGTGTTAAGTGGAATGCAAGCGATCGCATGGACGGGGGAGCAGTCTAGGCCAAGCATTGTTCGTGGGGTACAATGGCGGCCAGCGCATAGCTTCAATTCTTGTATAGTCAACTGCTATTGCATACTTCATCCAGTGTACATACAGGGTGTTTTTAAAAAAAGGAAACCGAGATTAATTTGTTAATTTCGTGGAGATGGCTAAATATTTTGGAAATTGGCAACCACCATCTATTAGCTAATGATGTCCTCTTTCTTATGACACCAAGAAATCCAATTTACGGTCACACATGACTGAGCACGGAGCAGTGTAATCAACCATGTCAGAACTGGTCTTGCACCAAAAAGATGTTTTCATAATGAACCATGTCTGCCCAGTGCGGCGCTTTTGTTGGGCCTCCAAATTATGCAATCTTCAGCCTGTTATTTCATTGCACACTCCTTAAAAGTCGAAGGACACTGGGGTTAGGTCGAGACAGGGAAAGGCACCCAAGATGTGTAATCATTGAGAATAACAATTTTGTTGAGGACACACTGGTCTTTCTTCTTTTTTTTAGGTATGAAAATTGTTGGAGTTAGGCTGCGGTGAATCTGGTGCAAGACCAGTTCTGACATGGTTGATTACACTGCTCCGTGCTCAGTCATGTGTTACCGTAAATTGGATTTCGTGTTGTCATAAGAAAGAGGACATCATTAGCTAATAGATGGTGGTTGCCAATTTCCAAAATATTTAACCATCTCCACGAAATTAACAAATTAATCTCGGTTTCCTTTTTTTTAAAACACCCTGTATATCGGTGAAAAGTATGCATGGTGAGGTTTTGAAAATGACAAGAAAACGACGCCATTTCGTGCTCATTCTATTTCCCTTTGATGACGGCATACGGTGTATGATGTACATATTATGTTGTATTAGTCATTTTTAAACAAACCTTATGTTTACCCTATCATTTTAATTTCGTATCTTTGTAGTCATCCAGTAATATTGTAATGCGTAAACGGTTTTAGTTTGCGCAAAGCTGGCAAACCATTTACTAAATATTATTTTGTACAGTGTTTTATAACGTTGACCTAATGCGGTCGTTTTAATGGCGTCAATTTTAACTTTGTAATTTTGTGCCGCATTTTAATATTGATTGCTTTCGATGACGTAGAACATCCGGGAATGTGTGGTGGGCAACAGTCACGCGCGTACACGCACGCGCCAATAGACGCACATGAACACGCGTAAAAAATACTCACCAGCGTATTTTCATTCGAAGATGCCGCACGCGGGCGTTGTGATACGTTCAAATTATTGAGCATGCACTCGACTTGTAAAAACGAAAGTGCTTTTACTTGAACGCGATGTTTAGCCTGAAGAAATGCGTTTTGATCTTTCTCGATACAACAGCCATGGCGCAACAACATAAAGCTAGTTCAAGCACCAGAGGTAAGTGCAACCAATGCGCCTTTCTTGCTGTTTTTGCCGGTTATTACTCGAGCCACGTGGGTCATGAAAAATGCCCACCAAAATGGTGGATGGAAGGCGTGACGTCACTGGAAAGCAATCAATAAGCGCTAGTAATAGTTTGTCATGTAAATAATGACAACGATTTTTACGGTCTAAAGTGTTTGACGGGAACTTCAGCGATATTGCGAAAGATATAGGAGTTTGGATGAACACGATATGTACTTTTAGGTTCAAGTGATTGTGAATGGAATAAAGTGTAGATTGTTAATTCTAAAAGGACGAACACCAACCCACCGCGACGTGAATAAATTAAATTGATACTTTGAGACGTCACAGATCAGTATAAATATCTTAGCGTTTTGCGCAAGATAACTTAAACTGAAACGTATAATGCACGTGCATATAATGCCGGCCCCAATACGTGCCTTTACGGTTCCCCCACAATTCACTGCGCGCGGTACATGGCGCAGTGCATGATGGGATAGAAATCTAGTACGCTTTGCCTCGGCGCTCAATGCCCTCGTGTACAATGATCGAATGAGAGTTCGCGGGTGAGTGGAGCTCGATCTCGGCTGCTTCAAAAACGTGGCGAATTTGTGTTTTTGACACAAATGTTCGCTGCAGTAATGTAGAGCTCAGATACAGAGTCAACCTACTGTATATCTGTTTTGGATTATATCGGCGTCTAGGGGTGGAATAACCCGTGGTCACGGTAATTAAGCGTGTCCCCGTTGCCAGTGCGTGGGTCCCGTGCCCCACGCACTGACAACGTAGACACGCTGATGCGCCATGCATTATAGCGTAACCACGGGTTTTCGACAGTATTTCGTATTTCAAGAGTCCGGCTATAGACAGCCGAAGTGTGACGTGCGTTGCCATGAAAATTGGATCCAAACTATCTTGGCCGTCGGGAAAAGTACCATTGGAAAAGCATTGGGACACGGTCGAGTGATTTCTAGTTTAGATCCAATTGCCTAGGCAACCAACAAAAGGTGACGTATTCACTTCGGCAGTCTATAGGTCTACGTACTAAGCTAGAAGAGATTTTGAAAAGAAAATTGAAACGGTTGGTCGACTTTCATTTAAGTTGTCCTAGTACAAATTTGCGGGTATTTTTTAATTACTAAAGGTGCAGTCACCTTTAATCCGGGTTCACCCTTCGGCCACAGCGAATCTCAGAGGACAGGGCCTCAAGAGAATCCCCATTTAACTGTGTACAAAACGTGATCTTTTTGTGATGCTGCACATTCAATCGCCTATGCTTCCTCAGCTCTGTATGCAAACAGCAGCTGTGTCCGATAAGTCCAACTTCCATTTTAGACGATGCAGGGGATCTCCATTCAACATTTTCACATCAAAACAGTCGCTAGGATCAACCACGTGTGGCTGCTGGGAAAGCCGCTTGGAGGGTTGAAATTGATTGATCGATCAATCAAACCACCTTCAGACGTTGCAATCGTTTCTTCCTCTTTTCACAGTTTAAAGGCCTATTGTATCATTTGCAATGACCCAGTTTTGTTTTTCATGAGTTGACAAGAAAAACATTACTCAAAGTGTTGATAGCAATGGTAACAAACACCACATGAATTTATTTCCGTCCCAAATGGTGTTGGAAATTGACAACCGAAGGTAGTTTTTGTTAAAGTCCTGTGCACGGGACTTTTTTACCATTCACTTGTACACAAAATCCATATATAGATTTTCAAGGTTTTCTGAAGCATTGATGCATCTACGTAGCTAATATTTCTTCAGGCTAGTTTACCAACATTCTTCCTTAGATATGTTACACTCATATTCCACGAATCTGTAAAAAAAGTATTATCTTGCAAATTAAATGATACATAGGGACTTTAAAGGTCGGGTCTTTACCCTGGCTTTCCAAACGGTGTTAATTAAATTTCCGCTTAAAATTGTGATCGTAACTTGATTATTTATCGACTGTTTGTGTTAGCAATGATAGGGGCCGGATGGCTGGGCTTTTAGACGTGACCTCAAGACCCTGAAACGACCGAGCAAGTTAACTAGTCTTGAGAAAAACAACTTCATATGCTTTTTATGCATGACGTGGTCACGTGACATCGCGTTTCGTCCAATCAGGCAGCAGAGAAGTGTATTCTTGGGTTTCACTTTCTTGACAAACGGTTGCTATCCGCCATTACTGCGTCCATACTATGGCACGCCAAAGCGAAAATAATTCAACACTGATATGTTGACGCATACTATTTTCGCAAATGTTGCGCAAGAAAAAAAAGTTGGCATGACTTTTAAATGTCGATAGACTGTTTGAAACTGGCATACCGTGCTTTTGTTGGCAAGTTTTTAAAAAAATTTAGACTTGTTTTTCAGGGTTGATGGCAAAATTATCAGTGTTGAATTATTTTTGCTTTGGCGTGCCATATAGTATGACACAGTAATGGCGGATAGCAACCGGTTGTCAAGCCAAGTGAAACCCTCCTACTGGCGCGCCAATTACAAATCAACACTTATTTTGACCGCAACCTTGAAAAAAAGTTCGCAAACAGCGATGATTAATAACCGTTATTAGAATTCGCTTGATTTATTACCGAGAATTGCCAAGAGATCTTAATACCCTGCACAGCAGAGTTCATTCGGATAAAACTTAATTATAACCATGCCCTGGTACCGCCCATAAGGGGCACCGAGGGTCGGACTGTGCCAAATATCGAATAGGCCTACATGTACTCGATGAAATATTCAAATAATTATTTGAATTTTCGCAAATGAAATTGATGAACCAATGCACACAAAAATACTTTGCAATAGTTGTTTTGTATTTGTAAATTTGCTACACCAGAAAAAAATTCTGCAAATTGTGTTTGCAGAAGAATTTAATTCCTTTCAAGAATAGTCTACTTGTTTGGTAATCACCCTCTAAAAATAATTCTGAATAATTATCTTTAAGCTTACTTGTTATCAAGTAATGGTAGTAATCATCCTGTGAAATTTCGTCTGAATTGCCCCCATTCATGAGAAAAATCACAAAACTATTTGAATCTCCAAAGACGCCTAGGCCCTATATAGGCGATCTTTGGAGCCATTCATTCATGAACAAAAACCGTACTTGGATTTTTCAGGTTTTCTAAGTATTACTGCATCTATGTGGCTGAAATTTCTACAAGGTAGTTTTCTCGACCTAGGCTTTCAATTACCAGTAGAAATCATGCCGTTTGTAACACTTTAACAAACGAGTATACTACCTTTAAACAAATATTCGGGGGTTTTTTAAGCATGAAAATCCAACATATATACGGATAAATATTTTAAAAAATAATAAATCGCATGGTAACCCCCCACATGTAAACATGGCTGACGTCATTAGGCCTATATCTTAGTTTTGCTTAACTTTTACAAATAAATGTTTTTAATAAACAAAACATAACAAGGCTGAGGATATGGTAGCTCTTGTACACCTTTAAAAAAATAATGTATAAAAATGATCGTTTTTATTTACATACTTTAAGGGGAAGGTTAAAAATTAATAATCCATTAAAATAATAGTTCATGTTTACCCAATTGTGCCCCGCCCGGGAAACCACACCCTAATTTTGAGGTCCAATAATAATTTTTAACTACTGATCTTGAAATTATCATAAAATTAAAGCTGCGTGCATTCAAACAGTAATCGAAGACTAAAAAAAAAAAGAGTTGTATAAAGCGGGGTTGTAATCGAGTCCGTAGCCGATAAAATAACAAGTCCGTAACAAGTCCCGCACAAGTCCAGTAACAAGAAGCAAGGGATGAACACGCACAAAATAATGCCTTTGTTGGAGTTCATTTGAATAGCTTGTGACTTGAACTAAGACCCAGGGACTTGTGGTGGACTTGAGATGAACTCAACTACCCTGGTATAAAGTACAAATTTGTACTGAACAATATGACCCCATCACCCCAAAAACGCTAGCCTATGGCGAGCAGTTGCACACATGTAATTACAATACATATATTTTGGTATAGAGCAAGGCCGTTAAAATTGTACACAAAATATTAATCTGCAAGGAAATAGTTAGAGAAAAAAGTTCAAGACGGAGGTTCGTCAATACACCACGAAGAAATTCGTGCCACAAATTTCACCGCACTCCATACCTTGCCCGAGTAGGGCAGTTGCTCTCACAATCCCAGAGGGTGAATATTGCTAAAACTAAATGTCATAAATTTACAAAGGGTGTGTTTTCTGTGATAAATATTTGATTTCGAAAAGGTACACACCCTATTTGCAGAATGGACGAGGCTATTAGCCTGCACCATGGCTCTACACCCTCTGGGACCGTAAGAGCGGCTGCCAGGGCAAGGTATGGAGCGCCGTAAAATTCGTGGCACATTGACAAGCCTGCGTCTTTAATATGGCATGGCCATTCAGCTGGTAAACTTTGCCCTAAGCAATAGACTACTAAAGTGTGACTTCAGTTGCCATGGTAACTGGGTCTAAACATTCACTGGTAATCTGAAACGTCCATTGCTAAAGCGCAGGGAAACAGTTCACTGGTTTTAGTGTAGAGATCCAGTAACGTGGGTGATGTTTTCGCAGGCAGCTGGTGCTGCATGCTCCCTAAGAGCATAATGGTATTTTTAGCGCCATGATATACCTGATATGTAAGCCAGATTAATATCCATATGATTACGGTATTCAAATTAGAGGTTATTTGTATACGTAATTTCTAATGTAAATCTGTCGTTGATCCAAGTTGCGCTAGCTAACAGCGCCCTCTGGAGTTTGCGACTTTATTTTCCTGACGAAGTTGTCGACTTGCTGAGAGTGTAGCGCGTTAATCCTGTGAGCTCGGACGATGCCCGTTTGACCCCCGCTCAAAATCCAGGCATGCGTACCCAGGTTTGGGTTAAAACACGTCTGTAACACAACCAAACGTTATTACCATTAGGTGAAACAATAGTAGTTTGTGTGAAACATTTGCATAGTAGCCAGCGCCCCGAATTCGTCACTTTGAAACGGAGGTGTAGTTTAGAGTCACATACTATGCTATTGTTGCTACGTGGTGCATGCCATTGCCTAGCGACCAACAGCCTGGTTGCTTTATGCCATTCTCTCCTACGGTGAACATGGTATTGGTTCTGTACTTCACACCTGCCGTGTGCACCACATTGCAACAAAAATTTAGTCTGGTCAAGTGGACACTTAGTGTGCATATGAAAGCAAGTACACAAGGCGCTGTTCGTGTGAAACACGCAGAAGACTAATTTATGGTTGGTTAAAAACCTGCGTAGCTTGTGACATACGATTCCTGTAATTCTAGTATTCTAAATTTGTAAAAATAATTTCCCGATTTCAAATTCCCAAAAAATGTGAGTAGATTTTCGAGGACTAGTGCATATACGTACCCTGTGTATTGCCACTAGAGGGCGCTGTTTAGCCTCCTCGGTGGGCCGCATGTATGTATTAAAGGAATTCACACTGCTCCGCTTTCCCCACTTGACGTTTGTCATGCTGTCCTGAAAAGAACAAAATCAAATTTTCCTTAAGTACAGGTAGGCCTATATAGGTAATTCCCAAAATTAGGGGTCCAAAAGTGTGACATGCTTTTTAAGATTTCCAAGTGTTTTTAATGATTGAAAGTGGTTTCCCAGTAGAAACTAATTATTTTTATTTGAACAAATGCCACTCAAATTTAATGTTTGTGTGTAGATATGGCACCAAGGTTAATGCAAACTCATTATACAGCCAATTTTTATTGGCGTATGTAACCCTGGACACCAAACTCCTATTCAATACCATGGAACAAATTATAAGCCTTTATGGTCTTTTGTTTTGAATATTTTTCAAGAATCAGAAGAAAAAAATATTGAAGAAAATTATGATGCCCCCTATAATCACAGGCCACAGTCCATTACTGAGAATTTGTGGTCATAAGTGGTGAGTTTTAAAAGCAGAGAGTGTTGTACGTAACTGAGACACCAAACATTTCGGACCCATAATTTTGGGAATTACCCATATACACTGTTGATATCATACATGCTTTGTAAAAGATTGGCTAGCTATTTTTTAGTATGGGATTTTGAAAAATACTGCAAACTACAGTAAACCAACGCTGCCCCCTTCCCCTTCCCCCTCCCCCTTCCTACGCTTTGTCGAACCGTGAAAATGTTGACAACTTTGGACGGCCCCGAAGTAGATTTAACTTCTATTTTTGACATACATGGACACTCACCATAACAGAATCATCAAAAGTAATGTAGGTCTTGTCCACAAATTCACTAAATGACGTCAGTTTTTCGGACGTCACACTGGATTCACAATCCTTCAAGTTTTTGGCAGAAGCTTTCCGTGTTCCCGAATCGCTAGGAGAATTTTTGCTGCTATCTGACGTAGAAGTTTTAGCATTTTGCTGTTCTGCCGACTCGTGAGAGTCTTTGTGGCTCACAATTTTTGGGGATTTTTCAGGCACGTTATTTTCAGTCCGAGTTTCATGATACCTGGAATCTTCTTGAAAATCTGTCGAGTCAAAATCTTGGCGACTTGTAGAAAGTGGCTCTTGTTGCGAGGACTGAGGTTCTTCATGCCTTATACTTTGAGCACCAGTGAATCCCGAGTCGGGTTTTTTGTTTTTTGATAAGCAATGCCTTTTCGAGTCGGACCGTTTGTGATTCGTCGAGACTTGTTCACTAAGTTTCCTTAAGACAACTTTTGATTTTGGTATTGACTGAGAGTCCAAAAATTCACTCGAATTAGGTTCTTGGGTTATCACGTTTAAAGGACTGCCAAATGTCAACGACTCGGACTGCTGGTTCTTAGGGGAACCCGATTCGTCGTGTTCTGTAGAGTTAAGTTCTTTGGAGTCTTCAAACCTTGCAACTTCAAGTTCTTGATGTGTTGCACCCTGAATCCTGTGCCTTTTTGAGTTCGGTTCTTCAGGCTTCGTCGATCCGGCTTTTGAATGCCTTTCCGAGTTGGAAGTTTTATGTTTCGCAGATTGATTCTCCTGCAAGGTACTGCTCTCTCGAAGCCCCTGTGAAACCACACCATCGTCCGTCAAAGTGACAATTCGCTGCAGGTTCACCTTTGCTACCACATTACTATCCTTGATCAAATTTGTCGCATTTTCCGCTCCGAGCGTTAAGAACAATTCTTTCTCCTCAGACTGGACGGAGGTTTCTGATGTTACATCGGTGCCGTCAACATGTTCTTGTTTGATCGGCAACTCTTGGGTACAGTTTTTGTCGATTCTGTCGTGACTTGGTGCATTTGTATCGGAGGTATTGGACTTGGAAGTATTTGCATAATTCATGTTGGTGATCTCCTCTGCGTTTCTTGGACAAGAAGTCTCGTCAATACCGGAACTTGTTGATGCAATGCCGTTCGAAGATTGTAACGAGTGAATTTCAGTGCTGTATACATGCTGAAAACCAAAAAGGAAGACAATATTAGGAACATATTGGGACCTCTGACTCTATAAGCTGAGCTATGAGACACAGTGGTATACTCCCTCAGGTTTTCCTCAAGACCTCCGACACACCAGGCAGATGCTCTACGAGCTGAGCTATAAGGCACAGTGGTATACTCCCTCATGTTTTCCCCCAAGACCTCTGACACACCAGGCAGATGCTCTACCAGCTGAGCTATAAGGCACAGTGGTATACTCCGTCAGGTTTCCCCTAGACCTCTGACTCACCAGACAGATGCTCTACCAGATGAGCTATAAGGCACAGTGTTATACTCCCTCAGGTTGTCCCCAAGACCTCTGACACACTGAGCAGATGCTCTACCAGCTGAGCTATGAGGCAGAGTGGTATACTCCCTCAGGTTCTCCCCAAGACCTCTAACACACCGGGCAGATGCTCTACCAGCTGAACTATGAGGCACAGTGGTATACACCCTCAGGTTCTCCCCAAGACCTCTAACACACCGGGCAGATGCTCTACCAGCTGAGCTATGAGGCATAGTGGTATACTCCCTCAGGTTTTCCCCCAAGAACTCTGACACACTGAGCAGATGCTCTACCAGCTGAGCTGTAAGACACAGTGGTATACTTCCTCAGGTTTTCCCCAAGACCTCCGACACACCGGGCAGATGCTCTCCCAGCTGAGCTATAAGGCACAGTGGTATACTCCCTCAGGTGTCTCCAAGACCTCTGACACACTATGCAGATGCTCTACCAGCTGAGCTATAAGGCACAGTGGTATACTCCCTTAATAGCATGGTACCTAAAATATTTTATTAGAACTCACCCACTTTCTACATTTATTCTGTCTCAATGCCTGAGAGGTTGAAAGTCGAGGCGAGTTTGGAAGAATGTAGAAATCAACGTCGCCATTACTGCCGCCAATAAGCAGAGAATGCAGCCAGTCGGACATGTCTAAACCCTGTGGATAAAGTCAGGGAACACGATCAAAAGTCAGGCTGCCAAAATAGTTACTTTTAGTTCAGCAATTTTTCCCACAAAGGTACCATTTTACACGGGAAAAATATCATGTTGTGTTTGTTACAATTGCTATCGACACTTTTAGTCGGGTTTTTCTTGTCAACTCGTGAAGTAAACTTTTGGGTCACTGCAAATGATGTACTGGGGCTTTTATAGTTTACTACAATGCTCAAACACTCACCCAATCCGTCAGAGCCGTGGTGAAAATTCCTCGTTTGAGGCTCTCGGGCTTACTGATGCTGTAGCAAACGACTTTATTCATTACGAAACTGCCAAACATAAAACAATAGAGGTTTTTTTTATTATTTTGGTTAAATTTTAACTGTTTTTGTACTGTAGAGAGGACGGCAGACCCCATTGCAATTTGGGTATTAGACAAGGATTTCTGTGTGTTTTACTGAAAAATCTACCGTTTAGCTAGTTACAATAAGGGGCCGTCCAAAGTTGTCAACATTTTCACGGTTCTACGAAGCGTAGGAAGAGCCAGAGGGAAGGGGCGGGCGGGGGTCGAGGGACAGGGGGTCGAGGGGCGGGCGGGGGTCGAGGGACAGGGGGTCGAGGGACAGGGGGTCGAGGCACAGGGGGGTCGAGGGCCGCGTAGGACTTTACATGCAATGTAAAAGTGTTGACATTTCATGGTACCGACAAAAAATGTTGATTTAGTAGTAGTATTTCGGGGAGGGAGGGGGTCTTGAAAAATACTACTCTCTGTAGAACTGTGAAAATTTGACAACTTTGGACGTCCCATAATTATTTTACCTGTCGCAGTCTTGATTAACATTTAACACGCTCAGATTGCTAGTCCACGCGCAGCCTATACTCATGCTGATCATCGCATTGCACATGCTCAGATCCTTGTCAGGTGATCGTACGTCCCAGACCTTCACAGAACGATCGGGGGATGCGGTCGCAATAAAGTTGGAATCTGAAACACAAAAACCCAGAAATAATAAAAACACGCTCATAAATGTCACATGGATTTTTCAGGTTTTCTGAAGTATTACTGCATCTATGTGGCTGAAATTTCTACAAGGTAGTTTATCAATATTATTCTTTAGTTATGTAATGCTCTTGTTTTTGAAAGTTTTTCTATCATGTATCAATCTATAAGTTAACTTCTTAAAACAAAATGCCCCGATTGCCAGAATGACTCAAAAATCAAGCCATAAAGTTTTAAACCCTTGACATTTAATCAGTAAGATTAAAATTACCATAAATGAAACTTACCGAATGGACACCACGACACACAAGTCACTCGCATCTTATGAGCCTCGAACAAACGGTATGGTAGCAGAGATGGTCTATCAGAACGGCATACCCAAAGTAACGGACTTTGACTCACTAAATCCCACACAGCAATACAACCTGAAAAAAATCATGTGGTCCTCATCAGGATTCGAACCAGAGACCTCTGACACACCTATGACACACCAGGCAGATGCTCTACCAGCTGAGCTATGAGGCACAGTGGTATACTCCCTCACGTTTTCCCTAAGACCTCTGACACACCAGGCATATGCTATGAGGCACAGTGGTATACTGTCTCAGGTTTCCCCCAAGACCTCCGACACACCGGGCAGATGCCCTACCAGCTAAGCTATGAGGCACAGTGGTATACTCCCTCAGGTTTTCCCCAAGACCTCTGACACACCAGGCAGATGCTCTACCAGCTGAGCTGCGAGACGCAGTGGTATACTCCCTTTGTTCTGGCTCTGGCTGAGTTGAAGTCAAAGGCTAAAACAACTATTTAGTAAATATCAACATACCATTTGAGAAGCCGGCAGCCATTTTGGTGTGGCCATTGTCTGGTGCCCAGTCTACACACCAGCACTGACCACATGATGGAGTTGCCTTCCCAGAAGGCGCCAGTCCAGGCCACAGAGTTACCGATGGGTTCAGTCGTAATACAGCTTTAAATACGTCAAAAGGGATATAACAAATATTTAAAATTTGTTTTTTTGAACTTGCAAAGAGTTGAAATCTTATTTCATGTATCTACCTTTTAAGAATCTTTTAATTTATTATTCATAAATACTTATATAAAATAGTTAGGCTGGGATCGATTTCACAAAAGTTAAGATGTGTTCAATGCATCCTAATTCCCATACCAACGTCCCAAGATAAGAAGAGTGACCCTTCCTAACATCTGAGCACTTTGTCAAATTGGCCCCTGTTCATGTATTTAAATCAAGTAACAGGTCCCGCCAGTTAGTACACATTATCAACTAACCACCGAGACCTGGGATCGATTTCACAAAAGTTAAGACGAGTTCATTTATGTTGGCTTACTTGGAGCTAGACTAGAGTCGACCAATGACTGTATGCATTCCGGTGTCGGGACGTTGAATATGCGCGCACTGCCGTCCGAGCATGCCATCGCTAACACACCCAACCTGTCAGTACGGACGGAGTCTTTGGCGACATTTTCAGCCGTCGTCCGCCAACATCCGGACGGACACCACTTTAAGTCCCATATGCATCCGTAGTCATGAGCCAGGCAGCAACTAAGACTGCAAGTTGGTTCAAGTCTTTGGGAAGAACAAAGTATTAGAAGCTAAAGTTTTCTTGTTATAAGCAGAATATTGCTCTTACACTACTCACAATGAGTTAGGGCTATTGTGGGCTGTATGCAGATATATTATTGAAGGTATGCATTCCGCTTGAATGATTTTTGTATATGATTA
Organism: Henricia sp. BOLD:AAB3569; assembly: GCA_037783545.1. NCBI lineage: Eukaryota > Metazoa > Echinodermata > Asteroidea > Spinulosida > Echinasteridae > Henricia > Henricia sp. BOLD:AAB3569. The sequence continues at coordinate 556,151 of JBBELK010000882.1, forward strand.
GACAATTGTATCTGCATGACATACACACCTTGTCACAGGAATAGGTGAAAACAGTCATTTGAAAAAAAATCCAAAACTGACAACATGTATCAATATCCTTAAAGGCACAGGCTCGTCAGCAATGCGCGCGCGCCAAATTAGTGCCACGAAATACGCAGCTCCATAGCAAAGGCATGGAGCTGCGTATTTCGTTGCACGAATTTGGCGTGTGCGCATTGCTAACGAGACTGCGTCTCTGTAACTTTTTGCGAGTAGTGTTTTATTCAAGTTTAATTGTATTTATTTCATTTTACAAAAATCAATAGCATCATCGACAAAAATTACTGATTGGAATTTCAGAGATGACGAAGAAATGGTGGAATGAAAACCCCATACACAAGCATGGGAAGAATTAAACCCATGGAATCAAGCCGGGACTGATAATCACATATTGACCCAAACAGGATTCGAACCAGGGCCACAGAAGTGTTAAGTGAGGTAAGTGCTGCTGATATTAGGAGAATCGAAAATGGCTTTAAGGAACTTACTGATTGCCCTTTTCTAAGCCGCTGAAAGCCCATAGCTGCACCATGCCCGGTCCGGTGTAGAGTCGGTCCGTGTTATGGTACTCATCATAAGTCTGGTGGCAGCTAATTGCTGCATACTCAGTGTCCGTGTTTGCATTGTCTGGATGTGGGCACCAGGCCATGCCCCAGACCGGCCCGCCAACATAGAGGTTCAAATTGGGACCTGGAAAATAATCAGGAAATACATAAAAAAATTACAAATACCAGAAATATCCATATGACTGTAATTATTTTTTTTTTAACATTTGGCCCAATTCCATTCAAACCCATGTAATCCTTACTCTCTGCCCCTGTAGTAACTTTTAATGTTGAGTTTCACTTGACTCCACCCTGGGGAATCTTGACCTCAAGCCTAGGCCCATTGATTTGTGTACAAACATACATGTATGTTCTTTGAGTAAGGCCCTTTTGCTGCCGTGCGTAAAAGCAGCTATCGATCATCCTACTGCAGGCCCAGTAAATAGCTATATCTTGAGGGGACCGCCATTCATCTGTTTAGGCTATTATAGAAAGGATTATGTCTACCCAAACAGTGTTATTTACGCGTTATACAAAGTGCCCTCTGGAGTCTGCCCTTGGAGCCTCTGTGCAATTTTTTGGGCGGTGCATTTCCGAGGGTTAAAATGACCGTAACCAAAGCAAGGCTTGCAGAAACAATAATTTAGTCCCGTGTTGAAATTGTTCACTGTGTGCATCACAATGACACACGTGTAGCGCGATCAAGAAAACGCAAAGCGCGGACAGTGATTCTCTCAAAACAACAATGGAAGATAGCATGTGCTATCGCGCAAGCACGCAGATAGGGCAGGCGCATTGGTCATGCCGACACGTACTATGGGGAAAAAGACAAAGATGGCCGTACCATGATGAAGGTTAATTGCGCCGTTAGTGAATGTAATACCTGCTTTTGTGGAAGTTTGAGACTGGAAGAGTGGTAACGATATTGGTTCTTCGTCTTCGGCCATGAAACGCGTCTTGAAATGTACAGAATGCTGGGACTTAGGTAAATAGTTGCTGGACTCGCTACGAATGAAAAAATGGAAAAAACAAGTCAGTGCATAGCGATATGTAGTGAGGAGTAATGTATGATTATTAGAGAGTACATGATGGGATTGAATAGGGGGCTGTTTAAAGGCAGAACACATGATTGGTAAACTGTTACATCTCCCTGTGTGAATGAAGATATGCATGATTAAAACCAAACTTTACATTCACTTCGCCCTGAACCACTTCGCCCTGAACCACGGCCTGTGCACGAAGTGTTTTGGGCGAAGTGGCTTTTGGGCGAAATGGTCCAGGGCGAAGTGAATTTTCGTCTCATGAGACAAAAATTAATTGTTTTACTCATTTCTCAAAGACTATAGCACTTCAGACAAAACCATTTAAGGGGAAGTTTTCTACCATCATCATGTTTATATTGTGTAAGTTATGTGTAAATCTGTGAACATTTCTTATTTTCGAGATACCAATCATGTGTTCAATCTTTAAGTTTATTTTTACAAAATATTTTTACCTTGGTAAAAGCCGTGTCCATGACGACCAATCCACAGGAAAAGCTGAAGCTACTAAAGTGTGACCCTCGGGCAGACGGAATCGGCGAACTCGGCTTGGCACAAGAAATTAAACGGAATGCAGTTAGGCTTTGCTTGTCCACAGAAGTTACTGCCGTTTCTATAAATCTATGTGTAAAAACATCTTTTGTCTTATTCGCCCTTCTCACAAGTCTGGCTTGAACCCACAACCATTGGGTTATGAGCATGAATGTATATCCACTAACTGTTTGATAATAAGCGATGTTGTATGTTTTAAGGCTAAGCAGAAATTTCCAAGAACTATGCTTACCCTTTATATGCCTCTTCTAGGAAGTCCACAAGGTTTTCCTTGAAATTCATTTTTGGTTTTGCAACTACAAATAATAATATAAATAAACACGTTTTAATTAATTGTAATATTTTTTAAACTAGTCCCTTGACTACCAATGTTTCGTGGGTTCATTTTCCATGTAGTATAGTCAGGGAACCAGTCTAAATAGGACAGTGGCTTCGCACAATTTCTCGAAAGCACGGACAGTTTTTCATAGTTTACTCAGAACGTAGATGAGGTACTGAGCTGACTTATACACAGGTTGGTTTTTATCATACACATCCTCAATCACACATGGAGATAATGTCATTTTATAATTTTATATCTTTAACAAAGTTTAACTGTGACAAACTCACCCTTTACAACTTCAGAAACAACTTTCGTCCGATCATTTTCGTAAAAATCGTCGTCAAAATCATCATCAGAATCTTCTTCTTCATTGTCATCAAAATAGACGCTGTCGCCATCGTCATCGGATAAACTACTCCGTCGCTTTTTCTGATAAAGAATAAAACATTCTGCTTATTATCAAAGAATATTTTAAGGTCTTAATGCATAGTTCCGACCTGTCAATCAAGCTGAACCTGCCGACCAATCACAACAGAGCTAAGCGGACAGCGCCCACGTTGGTCAGAGTGCATTTTCTCACAAGCAAACAAAACACGAGCTCGGCCCCATACAGTTTGTATGCGGTGATCCGAGGAAATTTTGGTTTCAATGTCGGGCGATTCGTTGTTTAAAGGTAAGAAATTTCCAATATACGCTCGTAACCGGGACGGCCTAAAATGTAACACAAGTGTCCGTCCCGGTTACGAGCATATATTGGACATTCGTACACAGGGTTTTTAGAAAGGCATGTTGTCACACTATTTGTAACCCTTTATGGGCCTAGGTTATCTCTTCAGAACAACTTAAACTTATTTCTTTTATTTTGAGACCAGACAAAGGTATTTCCTTGAAAATGTGGTCTGTGTTGCCAAAATGCCCAATTTACTGTGGAAAAACCCGGATACTACTTGTACCTTGGTTTTCTTGTCGTTTGTTGTTTCCGAGCTTGATTCCTTTAAGTCTTGGGTCAAGTCGTGCATACTTTTCAGAGCTCTACAAAGAAGGAAAACAAAAACTTATTTAAGGAAAAAGTTGTTAAATTGGTAAGCGATTTCAAACAAAATGAAAAACAAAAACCAAACAAGAGATATCATACCAAATATTACATTTGTTACTTTGCTCTGTTGTGCACCAATGCAACTCCCAAGAAAATTTGGGCTCATAGGGGAAACCCGAGGGAGTATACCACTGTGCCACATAGCTCAGCTGGTAGAGCATCTGCCTGGTGTGTCAGAGGTCTTGGGAAACCTGAGGGATATACTACTGTGCCTCATAGCTCAGCTGGTAGAGCATCTGCCTGGTGTGTCAGAGGTCTTGGAGAAAACCCGAGGGAGTATACTACTGTGCCTCATAGCTCAGCTGGTAGAGCATCTGCTAGGTCTTGGGTTTGAACGAGAACCATATTTTTTCTCATCCTGTTTGGCTATTTCAAGTGTCATTCACCTTTTCGAACCAAAGCAATTTTCTGTAATTTTTAATCGAGAAAATTTTTGACAACTTAGTGGAAAAGCTTTAATATTAACCTTTGTGCTGCTTTTCTTTTCACTCTACCTCCTCCCTCTGGAGTAGCAGCCCGTTGCACATTAGGCTTTGCAGGCTGTTCTTCAGACCGGATGGTGTGGGTCACCTTTGTGTGATAGATAAGACCAGCATTGCTGCGGTATATTTTGCCTGTAAAATAATTCCCAGATGGACAAAAAATAGGTCAAAATCCTTTGTTTTTCATTGTTTTCATTTCTGATAATACAAGGTTCCTGTTATAACAAGGTAATCGGCAAGGCCCAAGGACTTCTTATTAAAAGAGCGTGTCCAGATCACATTTTTGAACTCCCCAATTTTCCCACGGGTGTTGAGATTTTGATACCATATCATATTTTTCTCATTACCATTCTGAATCTTTGCGCTCCCAATCCATATATTTCCAAGGATATCGTCATAAAATCACCAATGTTTTGTAAACTTATCCGGTTTCAAACAGTGCAGTGATTACACCAACCATTTTGCTTCCACATCCAAATTGGAGATTGCAAATTTCCTGTTTTCTTCCGATGGATAGGATTTTGAGGAGGTATTTTATATGGTTGTTGGGTTAGAACGAAATCCATTTTCTACAAAAATCTGAAAAAGCTCCTTTAGATTTCAATTTGCTTAGACTTACCACATGCTTCGCATTCAAACTTCAAGCTCTCTTTGCCACACACGTTTTTATGGTAGACAAAGCCGTTGACCGTTGTAAAACTCTTTTCACATCCGTCGGTGTGGCAAGTGAGCTTGCCAACCTTGCGCAAAATACGAAAGAGATCGGCGCGTTCCAGTTGTGGCTGCTCACCAACTGGTGTCTCGTCACTGCTTTGGCGCGTATCCTGTCGGAAATACGATAAAAATATCAAAATTGTTTATCAAAATATGATGAGAAGACATGTGGACTGTTAATCCAGAATTGAATTTGAGCCTTTTCATATTGCTTTGTTTGACGAAGATTAAATGATAATTCGACAAAGCACGCCTCTTCTGTCGACAACAATTGTATTGCTTCATTCGACAAAGCAAATTTGTAACGTGCATGCTGTATTTGTTGAAAAAAGGGATTTGACTTATATAGGGGCATTGTGCAGCTTCATTTGATCTTCATCAGCAGTAGCCTAATGCGAACGGTGCCGCTCTTTGTCCAATCTTCGTTAAGTAAGGTGTGAATGAATGCTTCATTAACTACCAAACTTGGGATGAGAGAAAAATCTTAAGGGCTTTATCAAGATTCGAACTCGAGACCTCCGACTCACCAGGCAGACACTCCACCAGCTGAGCTATAAGGCACAGTGGTATACTCTCTCAGGTTTTCCCTATGAACCCAAATTGTTCCCTCGGTGTTGCATGGTAACGCAACTGGGCAAAGTTCACTTCATTAACTAATTAAAACTAACTATGCTTTGTCACCCTAACGTACCGTGTCACAATGCGCGGCCATTAAGTGATACTTCAGTCCAGCCGATGACTGATATTCTCGTTGGCAGTGGCGGCATGTGTACGAGTTCGGCTGAAATCAAATCCAAAATAATAATGTAACATTTTTACACATTTCACCCAAAGTCCTCATGTATACGCTTCGAAAATGGTGCAAACTATACTAAAGAGGCTGAGAGATAATTTTATCGGTCAGTAACGTATATGACCACCTTTTGTGGCAAGGCTGACTGCACCAGTCTCTGTAAGAGCCACTAAGGCAGGGTGTGCCACTCTGCCTTCTGAGCTCATGCACTTCTAGGGCTGTTTTGAAAACGCACGGCTCCAGAGGTTAGCTCATCCCACGCAGGTTTAATCAGTTTGAAAATCCAACAAAATGGGTTTTCTGAGAGCCCTTAAATATGGAAGTCTCAAAGAAACAGGAAATGTCGCATTTCATTACTGTGGGAATCACTTTGTTCAAACAGGTCGCCTTGGACCTGGAGGAAATCACTGAAGCAGAACAGTCTTGAAAGTGATTCCAAAGTGATTGGCCGATCAGTGCCTTGTTATCCACAAGTTCACTGTATTCAACAAAATTCTGGGGGTGGGAGAGAGTACCGGTATATAAGTCTGTTTTCAATACTGGAGAGACTTTTTCACCAGGATCATAACTCTGTGCAATGCTAGTTATCATCTCTCAAAACAAAAGAAATATATTGAGACGGATCCAAAGAGATAACTTAAGCAACAAATAGTGCAACAACATACCTTTTTGAAAACCCTGTGTACAAATTTCCTATTTAACATATGTAACATAGGACACATACTTTGTGACATTTGTTGGTGTCCTTGTTACATACGGTATATTGGAAATTTGCACATAGGGTTTTCAGGAAGGTATGTTGTGACATTATTCGTTGCAGTTCTTCAGCTGAAGTTATCTCCTTAGATCCATTTTAAGATATTTCTTTTGTTTTGAGAGAAGATGAATGACATTGTACAGAGATATAATCCTGGAGGAAAAGGTCTCTCCAGTATTGAAAACAGACACATATGTGGTTTACAGTGAAGGAAATTTTTTGTTAATGCCAAAAACTTACCCTTTTAGAAAAACATTCCCTGTAATGTTTGAGCATGGATGCCACGTAGTTTCTCCGACAATAGCAAAGGGGACATTTGGCAAAACGAAACTCCTGAATTTGACCTTCCCATAACGCAACTTGGACTCTGTAATCTTTCATATCAGCTTCATCTGAAATGAAACAAAAATGACTGATCACACTGAATCCAAAATGGGATCAGATCGAATTTCCTTAAACCAAAGGTACGTGTACTTGCAGATAGATTTAAAGGGCCCTAAAATTGTATTGTTATCAATGAAATCTATGCTATGAAACCACTATAACTCAGCTACAGTCACAAAAATCCTATTTGGAGATTTTTTTGGGGGTTAAAACAAAGGTTTTTAGCTTTTATGCTAATGTAACATGCATATTCATGACCAAGGTTGTGATGCCACAAGAGGCAAACACAGGAAAATCACATTCAACTATACACAAAAGATTTTACTTTTTTTCATGCTGAAACTTTTGTAATCTATGGCAGTTTGAGTTTGTTTTACGTTTCCTGTTGTAAGCCAGCAATTGCCACAACTTGAAGTCTTATGTTTTTCTTTACTTTTCCCTTGTGTCTTCCTGAAGTGATGCACTCCAAATCTCACCCTCTTGGACAAAACTGATGAAACTCACTCAGTTAAATTTGTCAGGCCTTGTTTACATGATGTGAAATTTTGGTTTAAATCCGTTGGAAAATGACAAGGTTATTCAAGATTAAAAGTATGACAGGGTTTTTTGGACACGTAGTAGCATTTTCATTTCTTGAAGAAAAATCCTGAAGATGTATTCCTGACCTTGGAGAATTCTTCAGACTTGCCCCTTACCCAGATCCGACTGCTGCATGCTTTTTGTGCCTTCTTCATGTTGCTGGGTCTCATTACGGCTTTCTGCGAGTGCCTTCCCTGCACCACAAATTGGAAACAAGGTTAACGGCGATTCAACAGTTAGTAACTTAACAATTTACTGGATTTCTATCCTCTGTTATATCAACACGCAAGCCTGTCAGTTCTCCATTTTGGTACCATCAATGCATCTCACCAACATCTACTGGACGGTAATAACTAAAATCATTTAGCCCCATTTTGTGAATAGTAATAAAGATTTTATTCTGAGTCAGTTACGTTACAAAAAAGGGGAAAATGCATGTCTTGAAACAAAAAGTTTCCTTAAATGTGACACAACTAAAACAAACTAGTATATTTCTTTCATTGCTTGAAGCCAAGTCACTTTCGCCAGTTTCAAGAATTAATGAAAAATCATGGTATGTATCATTACAGTTGGTCGTGTTACAGCTGTCCCATGTCTACAAAATGAACGACATTTCCCACACGAAAATAAATTTGTAGCACATTTTCCACAACAATTCAACACCAAACACGTTTTTGCAGAATCGTTTTTCATATGCTATTATTTAAAGTCAGTTTAAGAAGTAAATATATAATTGCGAATTTTATAGAAATGTCAACCTGATCATGGAATTGCCCTTAATCATTACAGGTGCTTCAGTTTGATGGGGGTTAAAAAAAAATGTGTCTGTGTACCTCGACCTCTGCCGCGACCTCGACCGCGACCCCTACCGCGACCTCTGCCCCGCCCCGGATCTTGACTTTTAGCCCCTCTCCCTTGACCTCTTGCCTGCCGCCTCGTGCATATTTTTTCGTCAGATTCTCGATTCAAGTCTCCATCACATTTTGGCGTCGTTTCTGAATCCTCAACACTCTTTGCAGTTCTCTCCAAACACTTGTTTGCATCACTGTTCTGCTCCGAGTTCTTAAGACAATCTTCGGTCTCTCGTGACAATGATCTAGTTCTTTTAAGACTGCGCTTCTCGTCATAATGGACTCGTTTTCTGCCACGAGACTCTTCACTTGCTAAGCTACTCCTGTTATCGGCAATTTGAGCCGAGGGTCGTTTATTTCTCGTTGAAAGCTTCCGAGACATTTCTGTTGGATTAGAAAATGATAAACTTATTGTTTAATTGTTTACAAGTTTATATGCTAAGTGCCTAACATTTGTCCATATAATTCTTAAAAATCCATCCTTATTCGTCACCAACAAAGTTGCATTTGCAGCTAGTCCAAGTAATTTAGACCCTCACTAGGGACTTGGAAATCTGTGACGTCATCGCGCGCGCACTGGGTACACTAATACTGGTCAGTTTCGCAGTGGATTTCTGCCGTATGCGAAGTGGCGCATCGTAAGAAATGCGCTGTAAAACATCACAGCATTGTTCAATTCCAACTTTTTAAATAGATACTGAAAATAAAGAATACTATCTGACGATATTTATTTTTAAAAAAATTTTTAAAAATATTTCAGTTGGAACACAGCAAGATGTCCGTTTGACGATGAGATTTCTGGTCTAAAAAGGGTAGTTTGTGCTGCGAAACAGACTTGTGAAACCAGCGACAGTTTGGGGAGATTGTTGTCTGTGTTTGTGCAAAATTTCAGTGTAAAAACATGCCATTTGTTCAGTTGTTTGTTCGTTTTAACCCACAAAAATGATTATCAGTTCCTCTTCGTGAGCACCGTCGAGTGCATAGTTTTCATTCCAGGCGTAAATGTGTGATATTACACATTGACAATGACGTTGCGCACCCCCACGTGTGCTACGTACTCCTGCTGCATTTAGGCTTTCGTAAAAAAGCTTTAGTTTAGCAGAAAACGAGACAGAGTGATAAACTAAGACTGATCAGACTTGAAGTTGAGGAATTCTTCGCTGGCTTGGCACAATATGTCACTGTGGGGGCGTTTCATACTGCATCGCATTCTTCCAGCTCTCTCCTAATCAGTTTACACACATGATTTCGCGGGAAAATGGCCGATTTCTAAGATGCATATCTTGGCTACCGCTTGCTCAATTTATGCAATGAATGTTGTTTTGGAATTTACAGAAAATAATCTGTAACGTGAGATGATATTTTCAATCCAAATCGAACTTTGAATTGTTTCCCAAAGTCCCTAGCTAGGACAAGGTTAACAACACGGTGGTCGAGTTGTCTCAACACAACAGTCAACATTCACAGGCCCAGACTGCCTTGTTGATAAAACCAGACCTAGTCCCAGATAAAACAAAAGCAACATAAGCCTTGGCCCTTACCTAGGGAACAGTAAGAATAGTGTGCACCAAACCAAAGGACTAACAAAATAACATGCAAAAATCTGTTTAATAGCGCGCGGCCATTATCATCAGATATCGCTGCTGATCGTTGACCTACAGCGCCACCAAGAGTTTGATCAAATTTACCGGTGTACCGTACGTGTCCGATGAATAGGCTGTCCGTACAGTTTAGTCTGCTGGTGGACCAAAATACTAGGACAAAAGAAACACAGAACATGGGAGGAAATCACGATATCTGCATTACGTAGACTGAAATGATTATTTCCCCCTTTATCTTAAAATGAATATTGTAGGTTTATCCTTTTCCGATGCAGAATTATTGCTTTATTAATTAATTAAAAATCCCGCAGTTGCAGTCATTTTATTTCAACCATGAGGGGTTGTGAGTGCGAGTATTATGGTCCCGCTACAACCAGCGCGTCTTGTGCCCTTGGGCAAGGCACTTTGGTTTATTTGCCTCTCTTCACCCAGTACCAGCACCATGCAGGGAAGGTAAACAGACTCGCCGTGTGGGCATCGGCGTAGCTAGGGTTCTCTCAATAGGGGGGAGACTGGGGGCGGGGGGCGGGGGTGGTTCCGGGGTGGGGGGGGGGGGGGGCGAGGTGCCCCTCCCCCGTAGCTACGCCGCTGCGTGTGGGAGTAGTGGCGACCCCCCCCCCCCCCCCCCCCCCCCCCCCCCCCCCCAGTAAACTCGACAGAGGAGTATGGTCCCTTCACTAACTGAACGAAAGAGAGTTGGGCAATCCGGCCTGTTTTTGCAATGACCTTAATTTTTATCAAGATTCGACGAGAAAAGTTCGCCGACATACAATTAACCATTGAAATATCTGTTTGTGTAGTAAAATATCACCAATGTAATATTGATCTATGCTACTCTTATCGTGCTTAAGGGAAGCAGGCAAGTTCAAAGTAAATTAATTTTGATTGTATAAACAGCTGTGACCGATATACAGAACGTTTTGTTCTGTTCAGTGGCAGATTATCGACTCTTTTGTCCACAAGTAACCTCTGTACTTTGAACTTTGAAAGTTTTTACAACTCGGAAAGTTCGAAGAATTCTCGTATAGCCAACTGCTATTGCATACTTCATCCAATGTATATATATCGATGAATCAGGGGTCAATTTCATGGCGCTGTTTAGCACAATTTTTTTTAGCACAGACTTTCTTTGCTCTGTAAAATGGGTTACTTGCCAAAATTGTATGTCAAATTGTATTTTTAGGAACAGGAGCAAAATATCAGTAAATACACACCATGTACGATTTTGGCTGGCAACCCAGTTTTGCAAAATAAAGCAAAGAAATTCTTTGCTGAGCAAATTTTTGTGCTAAACAGCGCCATGAAATTGGCCCCTGAAGGTGCGTGCCAGCATCATTATGTGAGTTTAATAGGCGCTAGCTGAAAACGTGTGCTTACTGTATGTAGCAGAAAGGTTGTGCTAACTTTTATGGGACATACCGGCTTTGTTGGGCTATTTTGGGCTCGAAATAGACCCATACATGATTCTGAAAGTCTTTCCGAAATATACTGAAGAGAACCTGAAAAGAAACCACAAAATTTGGCCGTCTTTTGAGCATTAAAAAAAAAATCGAGATCACGTGAATTATCAGAACCAGATTCTCGTTCCAGTGTCCTTGGAGTTAGTTTTATTTCCAGCCGTATGGCCGTGTGATACACAGTTTATTCCTGAAGTTTATTACTGCAGTACTGCATCAAATTCAGCTCTGATTGTTTTTTTTTTCTTTTTGACAAAAGAGACTATTTATTCAGGTTATGAAACAAAGTTAAACATAACTCTGAAAAATCGAACATAAAATTTTGACACAAAGTCCGAGGAACCGAAGCGAGTTCCACCGTGGACAGTCTACCGGACAATGTGACATTTAGCCCCACGGCACACACACGTTGCCCGCCCAAAACCGGTAAAGTGCCGTGGAACGACGTTCGTGAAGACAAACCATGAATGTCAGCTCCTCTACTGAAAACGGGAAAACCCATTCGGTCGTCCAGGCTGTCCAGTGAAATCTTCAGCAGAAAATGGGAGATATCCAAGGCAAAAAGCTGCCAAGTAAAGAGCGAATCGTTTCCGACAAAGTGGAGATTCTCGCGCGATAGTGAACGGCTGGTAAAGCGTATAACTCGACTATTGACCGTTTTTATTGGTTTTAAGCTTTTGTGGTTAATTACGGGACATTTTGACGATATTGTTTTCACAAGGCCAATTAAAAAAACTATTGTCAAGGATGCTGTATCCCTAAATTACGTAAACAGTAGGCCGGTGTGTATACTTTAATTAACACTAAAACGTTACTTCGAAGAATGTCATGCACAGGCATCCAATCAGGGTGCCCGCCAGAGGGTGGCCCTAGTCCTACATGAACACCAGATAATGTATTTAGAAGACCAATTCAGGACAATGTCAACATTTTAGTATTCGAGTCTAACTGATTAGGTTACCGCGATTAGGACACGGTGGTAGCTCTCACATCGGATTTATACTTCGAAAAGAATGGAGCCAATTCGTGTGTTCCTTGGGTACCTTTTTGATACCCGCACCATTCTGCTTTTTGTCACTGGTATCTTAGTTCTTCGCTTGTTTAATTACCAACAGCATAAGGATCTGCCGCCTGGCCCCCGTGGCTTTCCCTTCGTGGGAAATCTTCCGGCTCTGGTTTGGGGTATATTCATCAAAGGCTTGCGGCCTCAACAGATCTTCGTCCAATATGCCGAGCGATATGGGTCTGTGTTCCACGTGAGGTTTATGGATCAGTCAGTGGTGGTCTTGAACGACCACGAGAGCATTAAGGAGGCGTTTCAGGATCCACTGTTGAGCGATAGACCGGTAGAAATGGGGGAAGGTAAGTTATTAGTCCGGCAATACTTCTATTAGTTAAGGGGCCATTTCACCAAGGATTGTTTTTTCCAATCGGCCCGATCTGGACCAGATTGTCCCCGATGAATCAATTTTTTTGATCGGCCCGATTATCGTCATGAATCGCCTCCAATCGTCCCCTTTTTTTGACCCGATTGAGTCCCGACCAATGGACCATGGCGGGGGGACGAATCACGGACGTTCCTCGCGCGATCGACACGTTTCCGGGGCGCAAGTATGCGAAAGTACGCGCAAGTACCCGCAGGTACACGGCAAAGGCCCGGTAGAGACCCGCTTCTCGCGCGCAAGTGAGCGATCTTCGCGCGTTGTTCGGCCGAGAGAGGCAGAGAGAGGCCGAAAATGGGCGATCCCGGCTCGGGAGAGGACGCTTTCGGCCGCTCTGCGGCCGATGTCCGCCGTTCTTCCGCCGTTCTTCGCGCGAGAGTGGCCGAATGTAGGCGTATGTTGACGCAGGGAGCCGCAGGAAGCCGAAAGTAAACGGTCTTCGGACGATTTAAACGATCTTCGGACGTTCTTCGGCCGACCAAATTTGCCTAGATCGGCCGGAGATCGGTGTTTTTGGGGCCCGACTATATAAATCGAGCCAGATCGAAGCCTTTCATCACTTTCTGACCAGCCATGCAGGTCGGTCGTCCGAGGATCTGGTGAGGGTCGGGTGCTTAAAGCCCAGTCACACACTACCGTTTCAGCTGAACGCACGCCTATAACGCACCAAATTATTTTCCTGCGTCGAAATGCGTTGATACACTGTAGAGGTGCGTCAGAGGTTCGTCCAGATTCGGTAGAAGGCCGGCGGGACACGGCGATACACGGGCATGTGCGCCTATGCCAAAAAATATTTTTGAACATGCACTAAAATTGTGAACGTACGATAATTACGCGCTGTGTGCGGCAAAATGCGTCCGAGGTGCGGGGAATGCGGTATAGAGCCGCGGTAGGGCTTCGTTGAGTGCGTTAGCAGTTCGGTACAGTACGGCCACAAAAGTTGGAGGACATCTTCAGCGTACACCCCGAACGCACAGATCGCGACTCTACCGCGCGTCTATCGCGCGTCTACCGATTATGAACGCACGTATAGCGTTTGTGGACGTATGTCAGCGCACATAGGACGTTATCGGACGTCTGTATGCCGTAGTCCTACCGCACCCAGCGCATGTCTACCATGTGTCTACCGTGTCCAGCGCACCGCCACCGCATGTCAGCGCACGTCTGGCATTTGGCACTCGTACGTCGAGAAAACTATCTAAAAAGGCACCCAAATCTGGATCTCCTCATGTTTCTTTGTGCTCGCCATCAGGGCACATCGAGTGCGTTGTGTTACCGGTGGGGGCGCGGTGGCTAGCGGTGGGGGCGCGTTGACTTTCGGTGGCTTTTGGTGGCCTGCGCTGACAAACGGTGGGTATTTACAATTTTTGTGCGTTTTGACTCTAGACGCTGGCCTGCGCTGGTCCTGTGCGGTGTCTACGTTCGGCACGCGTTCATCCCGCGGTGAACATGCGGTACTATACGCTCAGAACGGCCGATTTGGGGGTATTTTTGTGCGTACAAAAATTATTGGTTGCACGCTTCGTGCGCTGATGGCGTGCGCTAGTGTGTGACTACAGCATTACACTCCGCCGACACTACGCACGACCCTCGGTAGAGAGCGGCAGAGGCTATACGAAAGCTCCAGAGGGCGGGCGAGACAATGGGACCTTCAGGGGACCCTCGGACGACCAAGACGACCACGGGCCGACGGTTTTTGATCGGCTACTGTTTTTCAACATGTTTAAAAACAGTAGCCGATCACTTTTTCGGTACCCGACCCTCGGAGGACTGAGGCGATCGCCAGATCTTCCCCCGAAGGTATAGGGTATAGTGCTCGCAGGTTCCCGACTATTTTCGCAAAAATGCTGCCGATCGACCAAAAAAGGATCGGGTACTATCGGGACCAAAACAATCCTTGGTGAAATGGCCTCTATAGTCTTTAGTCAGCCAACATACACTACCTTATGGGTCATGAGATTTTTATATCATAACTGATCCGTTATATTTTTCTGATTACGAAACTGAAACACCCGCGCTTCTAGGCCGCATATTTCCGAGGATATCGTCGAAAATCCACCGATTATTAAACTAATTTTCCAGTATCAACGTTTATCCGCTGAAAGCCGACTCGATAGTTTTGTTCAATTTTTTACTGGAAATTGCGAATGTTTTCGGGTCTTTGGGACATGGGAGGTGTGTATGGGAGTTACTTGATAATATTGGTAAGTTACATCGAAAACTATTTTCCAGAAACTCTGGTCACGCTCCTTTAAGACTCTCCGGAGGTTTTCTTGGCTGGTTGGGCATTTCTTTCTGACCTTACGATCCAACTCCTCCCAGAGCAGCTCAATGGGATTGAGACTGACTGGGCAGGCCATTCCATGATGGACAGCACCCTAGATGACTGCTTTCTTTCCAGATACACCTCCATTCGCTTTAATAGCTTGGTTTATTATGAATAAACAATTAAAATAATACTTCCTTCTCGAAAACCTAAAACTTTCAAGGTGTTTCTAAAGTTTTGATGGATAGTGTAATAAAACATAATACATGTAGTAACAACCATAATATTTCTGGTATCTCAAAATTACGAATAACACATTAAAAATGAAAAATAAAAATTTGTTACCCCGAACAGAGAGCTGAAAAAAAATCCCTTTTTGTGGAAAACTTCTGGCTTGATCCACTGACAACAGACATATATTTCTCAATTAAATAATACGCTTTCATAATATAGTTTCATCTTGAAAGCTATAAAAGAAGGACATATATTATTCATTTTCTTTTTATAAATATGAAAACGAGCTATTAAAAGTATAAGGTTAAGAGTAGACACTTAAATTTACTATCAATTACACCCCTGTACGCAATATTCGTGACGTCACCCATATAGTAACGTGGGGTGTACGCATTGGCTCTGACCCATTCCACCACCTCCATATGCGCGGGTTCTCCCAAACAATGGGGGACGTTTTGGGGAGGTTTAACAAAGAGAACAATATCGTCCGCGATTGCCTAGCGAACGTCCTCTATTCGCTCGTGTACAAAACAAAAGAGTAAGGGAAAACAATCTATATGTCCAAACAAAAGAGGAACAATGAGACGTCCGCGGTGGGAGGTGAGTTTACACGTACGTACGGACGGCACCTAGTAACGCGGAACATAATTTTTGCAAAATACAAGATTTTTCGTTCATTTTTGAGTGTCTGTTTTCCTAACTTTGTTTCTTTTTTGGTTCGATTTTTTTTAATTTAAGGAGTGTCCGGCGCTTCTGGTGAATCGTGGCTTCAAATGCGTCGATTCTGCTTGACGGTGCTCCGGAGTTTCGGAGTCGGCAAAGCGAGCTTTGAGGGGACAATTGGAACGGAAGGCAGTGAACTTCTCAAGGAGGTGTCTGCCTTCAACGGCAAGCCCTTCGACCTCAAACCCTTCCTTGCAACCGCCGTGTCTAATGTCATCTGCTCCGTGGTTTTCGGCCTGCGATACGATTACGACGACAAAAACTTTGCGCAAATCATGAGTGTGCTAAGCAGGATCATTCAATCTCTCGGTCCGGGTGGATTCTTTCTTGTCTTCAAAAATATCGCGGAAAGATTCACCTTCATGAAGCGCAAGATTGCGAAACTGACGTCAGAGTTTGAAAATATCGTGTTACAATTTGTCAAGGATCATATCGATGTTCATCGCAACAATTTTGACCCTCACAACCTGAACGATTTTGTTGACGTGTACCTAAACGAAGCCAATGCATGCCATACGGACAATACAAAATACAACCACTTGGCTAATAAGGATAGCATGGTTTTCACTGTCAAGGATCTGTTTGCGGCTGGTACGGAGACTACGGCCACAACGCTCGAATGGTGTCTCCTGTACATGGCTATTTATCCGGACATCCAGAAACGAGTCCAGACAGAGATTGACGCGGTGGTTGGTCGTAACCGGCTGCCCAGACTCGCTGACAAGCCGGAACTTAACTTGACCCAAGCAGTTGTCTGGGAGGTACAGCGTTTGGCCTCTGTTATTCCATTCGGCCTCCCACACGTGGCCGCTTCAGACGTCCGCTTCCGTGGTTTCTTAATTCCTAAAGGGACAGTCCTCGTGTCCAATTTGTGGGCCATTTTCCAGGATCATGCACTTTGGCGCGACCCGGAAAGGTTTACGCCTGAAAGATTTTTGACGGATGAGGGCCAGGCGAACAAACCGGAAGAATTTACACCATTTGGAGTTGGTGAGTATAAAATTTGTTGCTAACCAAAGTTCTGCATCGATAGGTTTAATAGGACTCTCCGTAGCCTGCTCATTGTTTACCATTTTTACGACACGCACTTGGACTAAAAATGCAGACTACTTATGAGTTACAAGCCTCGTCTTCAGAACGAGATTTGGAACGCATACGTAACTGGCACCTTTCCAATAAACCGTTTGAATTCATCTCTTATCAAGTGTGGCTTGTCTTGTTCCCTGACGTTTATTGTACAGGTCGTCGATCCTGCATTGGCGAGCACCTGGTCAAAATGGAGTTGTTCATCTTCTTCAGCTACTTCATGCATCAGTTTACAATCAAGCCACCAGAGGGCGCCCCACCACTTACACTGGATGGAAAACTCGGCATCACCTTTTCACCGTTGCCGTTCAAAATTTGCGCTATTAACCGAGATTAAAACTAGGAATTAGAAGTTATTTCGGTAATTACAAGTTATTTAAGCAATCATAACAAAATATTGTGCTTACAAAATATCACCACATTAACATAAGAAACATAAATAAGAGAATACGGCAATGATACGACTTCATTTCCATCTAAACTCCTCAAAAAAGTTCGGAAAGTCAAGTTTGACTGACGATTTCTCTCTTGTTACTAAATCATTTCCCTTGTATTTGATATCATTGGAAAGCCCTGTTATTCCTCTTTACAGTGATGTGTCATTTGTTATGATTAATCAATTGGGGGATGTGCAGTAAAGCGGAATACAGGGGTGGGTGGAAAGTGAAATGTCACAAAATTCACTGCTATTGTCATGCAGTGCATTCCCCTTTTGCTTGGAGGATGGGAATGTGTCAATGCACTTTTTGACAATAGCAATGCATTTTGTGACGTTTCACTTTACACCCGCCCCCGTATTCAGCTGTGCTGCACATCCCCCTATTGCTTAATCATAACAAAAGACACATCATCGTAAAGAGGAATAACAGGGCTTTCCAATGATATACAATTCAAGGAAAATTATTTTGAAAAACAAGAGAGAAATCGTCAGTCAAGCTTGACTTTCCGAACGTTTTTGAGGATTTTAGTTTACATGTACCGGTTTTCCTTTGCCTAATTATACCAATAATTGTTTTTTAAAAACCTCAGATTAAAAGTGTTAATACGAATTTTAAATCGAATTTGCAAACGATTATTTACCATTCATTCAACATGCACAAGAAAACACGCATTTATTTTTCAGGTTTTCTGACAGAAGTATTACTGCACAGGCCTATATGTGGCTGAAATTTCTACAAGGCAGTTTATCAATATTCTTTTAGTTATGTATTAAAATGCTGTTGCTCCTGGAATTCGTAAAGGAGCATTTTCATCTGCAAATTATATGGGTCTTTATGTGTATACCACAACGATCTTGTACATTATAGCAAAATGTAAATTGACTTTTTACCTTCCTCCTTCGAATACGATTCAAATAATTAGTAGTTATTCCTGTCCCAACGCAAAATTATTTAATTTGTTTTGTCTCTAGCTGCTAAAATAATCAAATCCTGTGTTTGTAGGTTGGACAATATAATACAATACCCTAATAATTATAATAATTATAGAGTACAATTGTCAAATAATAACAGTTCGCTGATTTTAGTGTACCAGCACATTATGGCTGCCAGATAAAATACCATTGCAAAAGCACAGCGACCTACACGGTTGAATTATTTTTTAGTGTAGAATCACTGCCTAGGCAACGAATAAAAGTATTCACTTCGGCAGTCTAGATCCTGATGACTCAAACCATAATGCATGACGTCAGTACTATACCTATAGTGTTATGTACAGGCAGTATACTCCCACTTTCGCATTTTGCCACATCGGGCAAACACACTTTCACCGACACAGCATGGACAACTACAATAATAGCACCGTGTTTTCGTCAGAAGTTACCGATACTGTTTGTCCAATTCCCGGGGCAGCAATTCTGAACCTTTCAAACCCAGAGGTGGCGGTTCTATACGAATATAACTCCGTTCAAACGGCGTTGATATCTGTGGTGTACCCATGTATATGTACAATTGGCGTTTTAGCCAATACGCTGTTTTTAGTTTCGATTTTCCGGGTGCCGTACATGCGAACCACGATCAATATATACCTGGGGAACCTTGCAGTCTCTGATATTTTATTTCTACTAACGGGTAAGTGAGATATATTTTCTATAATCTAGAAACGAATGTCTTCAAAAACGAATACTTTATTTTTGTTTCACATTTAAATCCACGTTTATACTAAACTCCTCAAAAAGGTTCGGAAAGTCAAGTTTGACTGACGATTTATCTCTTGTTACTATGAATAATTTCCCTTGAATTTGGTATAATTGGAAAGCCCTGTTATTCCTCTTTACAGTGATGTGTCATTTGTTATGATTAATCAATTGGGGGAGTATTATTTTGCAACAAGAGAGAAATCGTCAGTCAAACTTGACTTTCCGAACTGCAAATTTCGTTTCGTTCATGCATGCATATGTAATGTTGATTCCACCAAATACACCATTTGGTGCACGATATGTGACCGGCGGAGGCTGCTCGCCCTTACGACGCGTCCACCGTTTGAATACAGAACCCCACACAAACTATATACATTTTTAACAGTGTAGGCATACCTCCATGATTAAACAGAAATTCCCCAACCTGGAAAAAATACATATGCTACCACTAATATATGTGACCCGCTCTGCAAACAAAAAGAGTCGCAAGTCGCGCTGGCTAGTATTCTTTTTGCGACCATAAAAAGAAATCTGTGGCATTTCTATGCTCATTAAAATACCTAAACACAAAAGAAATTCCAGGCGTAATGCAGACATTCCAGGGGGAACACAGACATTCCAGGGGGAACACAGACATTCCAGGCGGTATCTGGGCACTGCCAGGAATTTCCATTTTGTTTTGGTATTTTATTGAGCGTGGATTTCCCGCGGATTTCTTTTTATGGTCGCAAAAAGAATACTAGCCAGCGCGACTTGTGACTCTTTTTTGCAGAGCGGGTAACATATAGTGGTATAGTGAATTCCGAAGCCTTGAATTTCTACATACAATAAACACGGACCACTGGTTTCTTGGTGATTTACATGAAGTTAAAAAGCATCACTGCTTTGTTAAACGTTGATCGTAAATTGGCACAATATGCCAGAAGGTCAGCCCGTAAATCGTTTTGTTAAGGCCAGTTAAATCATTTGCAGTTACCCAACATTTTAATTTACTGCATGAGTTGACAAGAAAAACCCTTACTAAAAGTGTTGATAGTGATGGTAACTGACCCCATACGTGGTTTTTGTCCCCATGTAAAATGGTATAGACCTACCTTTGTGGGAGAAATTGCCAACTGAACTAAAGTGCTTTTTAAAAAATGTCTGCATGCAATGTTATTTGACATTCGTTCAACCATGGTTCAACACAGAAAAACATGCATGATTTCTCAGGTTTTCTGAAATACCTCTTGTAAGCTATAGCTGAAATTTCTGCAAGGCAGTTTTCTTGTCATAGGTTTTTAATTACGAGTGAAAATAACGCCGTTTTTAACAGTTTACCAATCATGTACTATAGACCGTATCGAATAGCCGCCATTTCGTGAGGCAGTTTCTTTGTTCCTTGAGGACATGCATGGTTGCACATGTGCTTCCATTGTTGAACGGTTTAAGTAACAAAAGGTGCCCTACAAAATGGCGGCTATTCGATACGGTCTATATGATATCTTTAATTTGTTTTTCATGCAGGGAGCGGTTTCGGTTTGTGGAAGTACCTTTCAACCCCCGTTACGGCCGATTTCACAATTCTTGGTGGAAATTTTGGCTGTGTCATCACAACCATACTCAATTCGACACCATTTTTCGCCTCCACATTATTAGTAACCGTGATAGCAATAGAAAGGTACCTGGCTATTTGTCGCCCAATACACCACCGCGTCATCAACACTAGAGGGCGCACCCTCGCAATAATCGTGGTAACGTGGGGCGTGGCTCTCCTGTCGAGTGGATTTATTTTACCAAGCAACACCAACTACACGATGCGATGTGTCATCTGGCCAGACGACGACTATTTCATGACCTTCCCGGAAGTCATTGCAAACTGCTATATGCCGAGACTAGGGAGAGACATTTCATCGGCGTTCGCAACGACAATACCCGCCATAGTATCTATAATCATAACATTCGCGATGTATTATTTAATTTTGAGAAAACTTAAAAAGCAGTCTCGCATCCCGCTCAACAAGACCTCGGCTGGCCACGCCAGATCTCGCCAAACGCGAGACCGTGTTGCGAGGATGCTGGTAATCGCTGGTGCACTGTTTTTAATCTTGCTTTCTCCTCGCATAGTGCTATCTGTTTACTATCACGTCACATCTTTCGCTGGTATCCCGGGTCTTGACCCAGACGTCAGCTTCATATTAATCACATCTTCTAACTTTTTAGTGTACGTAAATTCGGTCACTAATCCTTTAATTTACGCCTTTTCTAATAAGCGATATCGGGCCGCCGTTTTGAGTTCTTTGCGGCTGAAATCGGAACTTCGTTCGGTGCCAACCTAACTACTTTATCAGTACCGCAACAACACATCAAAGCAAATTTAAAGTGATTTCCCCATAGGATATTTGTAAACGTTTTGATGGGTTGATAAACTGTTGCAGTATCATAAGCACAGACAAAAATGGCCGAGCGGTCTAGTGCGTGTGCTAGTACTAGAATGTAGGTTCGATTCCTGGCCGTGACGGGTTGTGGCACCTGTGCCCTTGAGCAAGGCACTCAACCACACTTGCTCCCATTCCTGTAATTGGCGGTCCCTCCGCTGTGGTATATAAATAAATAAATAATGTTTAAAGACGGAGGCTCGTCAATACACCACGAACAAATTCGTGCCACGAATTTCACCGCGCTCCATACCTTGCCCAAGTAGGAAAGCTGCTCTTACACTCCCAGAGGGTGGAGGCTCATTATTTATGTGAGCTCGCCACAGTGTGTTTATGCGTTGCTAGGCTAATCGAAACACGCGCGTGCGCTGGTTAGTATGTGTTGCTGTATGTCGTTTGTACCAAAGAGTTCCAATATATACGGTAAATTCACTGACCATCTATATGACACCTTCTTGAAGCAAATGTGACCATATCTGTAATATAATGTGAATATGGCTGAAACTAAATGTCATGAATTTACAAAGGGTGTGTTTTCTGTGATAAATATTTGATTTTGAAAAGATACACACCCTATTTGCGGAATGGACAAGGCTATTAGCCTGCATCATGGCCCTACACCCTCTGGGACCGTAAGAGCGGCTGCCAGGGCAAGGTATGGAGCGCGGTGAAATTCGTGGCACGAATCTGTCTGTCGCGCATTGACGAGCCTGCGTCTTCAAAGACGACTTATCATGCTCTTTTTAAGCCTATATCATGGAATGAGACACAAATCACCGATGTTTCATTTCTGTCAATGGTTATTAGGTTAATTTTGCGGAATTTTTAATTTTTAACATGAAAGGAGAGATATGGATAAACCCTAACAAGGCACGACTGATTGAAAAGCTCTTAAAAGATTAATTTAGAGCGTTTAAAAGCTTTTTATAATATGACATCGCATCCTCAATGTTAACTGAAGTGCTTGCTGTATAAATTATTTTAAATTTACCATCTGTAGTTTTATTACATGCATTTTAGTGTAAGTTCGTTTTTACAATGAATATGTAGAAAAGCTTATTACTTAGGGTAATTTTACATTAGTCCTATTACGTCTTGCCCTTCGTATTATCGTGTCACCTTCTTTAATATTTAAATTGTCGTATATAAAGTTGGGGGGCGGGGGTGATCTGGTACGCTCCTTTAACGTCGTGACGATCTTCTTTAGCTTTACCGTATACCGCGTTTGAAAGACCCCAAACACCAATAAATGAAAAAGGCACCTTAAAATCTATCGATTCAATAAATAAATTGAAGTAAATGTTTTCCGAGTTTGTCACAAACAAATAAAAATGTTTGACCTTTTGTTTCCGGTTTGCAAGTACCTTTACGAATGGCAGCCTCAGACTTGGTGCATCTCAGAAATATTAACGTCAGGCTAAACAGATACCTGGTTTGAACGACAACTTTAACGTTCACTTCTGTTGAGAGTAGATACAACCACCAACAAAAACCTATAAAGTATACACACGGCTAGGACAGAAAAGTCCGTCCTCGAAGCCGAATCAAGTGGTTTTGAAAACAGCTTACAATGCAACGTATTCGCGTCGAATACACGCGCAAAAATATTCATACCACTTGCAGCCTACCAGCGATGCGCGCACTGCGTGTTTTTTTAATATACGTCAAGGCCTGGGTTTACCAGTTTATCTCAGAGACGGAAATAAAAGGTCAGATTTATAATTTTATCAGTGAAATGTTTGTTCAATTAACTTTTCGCACAGGTAATAAATTGAATTTTAGGAATTTTTAAAGTCGACCCCAAATCGGTAGGTGAAACTGCTAATTTTGACGTGGAGTCAAAGTGATACCGGGGAAACATTTGTTGTTGCACGTGCTTAATCTCCTATACGTGGTCTCCGGAAGTGGATGAATCTCGCAGCGTCCCGCAGGTTCTCCAGGTCAACTTTCACGGTCTATAGGCAACTAACAAAATGTGATGAATTCGCTTCGGCAATCTTTCAGCTGTAGTTTCCATCAGTTTTGGTACATTTGTAACGATTATTTAAAGGTAATTGAAAGGTACACCTAATTAGGACGCCGGTTGGCTTCACGCAAATTCTTAAAAGCATGGACGCCGATTTTCAGTGTTTTCTAATTTTCAGAACGTAGATGAGGTACTTACTGACTTACACACATGTCGTTTTTTATCTCGTCAATCACATGGATGTCAATTATTTGCAGCAGTTCTCGGTCCTTTAATTTATCTTTAATGAGTAAATGGACTTCAGCCTAAGATAGAAGTAGACATTTCAGCCACTTCGCGGCCCTCATGCAAATTAGGCCTATGTGCAAAAGGTAAATTGTCCGTTCCGGTTTTAAGCCTATCCTTTGTGTAATAAAACTGAATGAGTGTCATTTAAGGTAATTGACCTTTTTCGTTATTTTCCGGAAATGGATGGATTTGGGAAATCAGCTAATACTGACGTGTTCAAATATTTATGCTTATGGTGCTGGAAAAAGCCATAACAAGAAACGATTTCTTGTTTATAACTCCTTGCATCTACCACTGACTCATATGCAATGGATGGTCTATGCAAAAGCAGATGCTATGTGAGAATTAAAGCAAACGTCGGCCATCTTGTGCCAGCTGGCTAGCAAGACAATGCTTTGCCTAGACTGCTTCCCGGTCCATACAATTGCTTGTATTCCATTTCAACACATGTACTCTTGGAAAGTGTTATAAATGTATATAACCAATCCCGATTAGGAATTGTCTTTCCTGGGGCAAGATGGTGGACGTCTGCCTCATTTAGAGAGTCGCTCCCAGTCCATTGTATATGCGGTTAGAAACGCAAATTATAGATGAATCCGGTATAGACCGTATCGAATAGCTTAGGACATGCATGGTTGCACATATTGTGCTTTCATTGTTAAACGGTTTAAGTAACAAAAGGTGCCCCACGAAATAGCGGCTATTCGATACGGTCTATAGGGACGAAATTTTGTCGAAAGATCGAGAAGGCTCAGAAATGTAGTTTGTTTTACCGGCCGTAACGTGTATAAAGTTATAAAGACCCCTTGTTGCAAGGCTTACTGCACCAGCCTCTTTAAGAGTCGCTGGGGCAGGGTGCGCCTCTCTGCCTAAAGTGCCCCAGTGAGCTCACGTACTTCCAGAGGTCAGCTCATCCCACGCAGGCACTCGCAAGTCGGGTTTGAAAATTGGTTTTCAAAGAGCCATAACTACATGATTCTCCCTAGAACAGAAAATAATTGACATATTGGAAAGTGTGGAGCAAGCCGAAGTAAGGTAGCCGTGAGACGTTTTCCGTAAGCACTTGTACTTCCGCACGGCGCAAGCGAACTTAAAGGCACAGGCTCGTCAGCAATGCGCGCCCGCCAAATGTGTGCCACGCATTACGCAGCTCCATAGCAAAGGCATGGAGCTGCGTGTTTCGAGCACGAATTTGGCGGGCGCGCATTGCTGACGAGCCTGTGCCTTTAATGGTGCGCTTCAAATGAATTCTGTGAAAAAGATGGGCCAGAAAAGATGGCGTTTTCCCGCTTTGGGACGGCTTGCTCCACACTTTTTGGGTAATCAATATTTGAAGTACTTCTTCCTCTTTAGTTTGACATAATGGAAAATGCCCTAATAAGGTAGCCGTGAGACATTTTCCGTAGTCAAAGGGTGCGGCGTAGCGGAATATGTGGAGCAGGAACCAGTCTAATATGAGGTCTGGAAACCAGTCTATTGCAGCGTTCACACCGCGCCACGACGATAGAGGGCGCAAGATTTCCACCAACAAAATTAAAAATGGCTGTTCCTGGTGGAATGTTGAACAAGAAAAAGAAGGATTTTCTCGGAGTTTCGGCTCCGCTAGGCTATGTACCCGGATTGGGAAGAGGGTAAGTATAATAATGGTGATGGTTTCAAAAACTACGAAAGTTAATGAGCCTTTAAAATGCATCTTAGTTTGAAAAACGTCATCGCCACGTCCCAGACCCGGCAGTGTCCATGGTGTCCAGACCATGGTGTCGGTTTACAGTCAACTCGACTCCTACCAACTCGACCGTCGTACCAACTCGACCGTCGTACCAACTCGACCGTCGTACCAACTCGACCGTCGTACCAACTCGACCGTTGACCAACTCGACTTCACAGTCGAGTCAACTCGACCGTTGACTAACTCGACCTTTGGCCAACTCGACCGCCGTTAAACTTAAGACCACCCAATCACGTTGACCACCGGCCCACCCACGCCGCGGCGGCCGCGACTTGTGCGTGCGGCTGTCCTTTTTTAATACATTAAGCATGTACATTATGCTTATTTTCACGCCGGCTATCCTACTATATGATGTACTAGTTTAGTGGGACACAACAGTTAGAACGGTTGAGTTGGTAGGAGTCGAGTTGGTACGACGGTCAAGTTGGTAGGAGTCGAGTTGGTATAACGGTCGAGTTGACTCCTTCGGTCGAGCGCGCAACGGTCGAGTTGGTACGATGGTCAAGTTGGTACGAGTCGAGTTGGAAAACGGTCGACTTGACCTGCACCCACGCGTGCGCGGCGATGGTTTGGCGTGACTTTAATAAAATATAAAAAAAAACTATTTCTCAGCTAGATAAACTAGTCTGTGAGCACCCCTTTCATACAGTGGATTGTTGTCATTTTCCCTCGAAATTAGAATCACACCCAAAAATGTCCGAAGTTAAGCCTGCGCCTGATACATGTCCAAAATCGGGGGCCGCTGGTGAGACATCGACCGGCCTCGGATCATCAATGGGGCAGGGCAAGGGTTTTTCATTCATAAATTTCTAAGTTGCCCACGTACCTGAACGGCTGTTTGTGTACATTTTTTAATATTTGAAATTCTGATCTTTCCAATGGTGTATTTTTTAATGTTTTGGACAGTAAATAGTTGAAAATTGGGAGAATTTTATGGTGCACAGCACTTATGGGTCTTTCTATAAATTAGGGGTCCAGTGTTGGTGTCCCCCGTTACATTTTACATCTTGTTTTTGTAAATTCAGGACACATTCTTTAAATACTTTCCATCTCAAAGAGTGAGTACAAGTACAATTCATTCAAAATGGTTTAAAAGCCATTTTAATGATTTTTGTACGAAAAATAACACATCAGGTGTAACGGGGGACACTAAATGGCACACTTTTGGACCCCTAATTTATAGAAAGACCCTTATGTGGGGGCTCAAGCGCGCAAGGCCTGACCACCCTAAATACAAATTTACCAAAATCCGTGTTCAATGTGAAAGGAAAAATTACTGCTTTTATAATCAAACTAACATTTTTACGTGGTTTAGGCCTAGGGCTTACATGCCATAAACAAGGAAAGTCATGAGTGTCCGTGCATGATAATGTACCCGCCCATTTGTACCTCTCACGGAGGATCAAAATTTTGCCCCATGATTTCACCGAAACCAGACAACAGATCGATGCATTCTCTTCGGAATATTTCTCACATTTGCAGCATGAAAATGAGTGAAAAGGTTGCTGCAGGGTTGGCATTCGCCTCATAGGTTTACGCGCACTTCGCTGGCAATTACCGTCATCCAATCGCACGATGCATTGGGAACGTCGATAAGGTTTATTACAGTGTAGCAGTTCGATATCTATTACATTTTTAATTAGGCTGGATAAATATACGGTACCAGCATGTACCCTAATACTCAAATCTTTCCATTTTAATTCCCTATAAATACAAAATTGTTTTAACAGGGCAATTTGCAAATCCCCGAGGCTATATTTAATGGCATAATGGTGAATGTATAATGACACAGGTTTTGTTTGAAGGTAAAATGCAGGTCAGAACATTTATGTTAATTTGAAAGATGGAGTTGTTTTTAAATGTAGGCATATTGGACCTGGGTTCGAATCCCAATCGGGGCATTGCAATTTTCTCGTGTAGCGAAATTGGTTGGCATGGATTTGCCCCACTGCGTTGTTGGAAAAAGAGTGGCAACTACGAGATTGTTGTGATGTTCTGACGGGATGCCCAGATAGCTCAGTTGTTACAGCAGTTGGCCATGTATGCCAAGGACCTGGGTTCGAATCCTAGTCAAGGCACTGCAATTTTCTAAAACTGCACAGAAACAAACATATTTTAATTTAACATTTCTGACTAGCTCTGCAAAAATTGTCGTAATGTGGTAGTTATGATTATGAACGTTTTAGTTAACAAAAAATGTAAAAACTTAGAAAAATAGAAAATTAACAATTGGAAGAAAAAAAACACTCTTCCCACATGGAACAGAGTCTTTCCACAGTAAAGGGGGCATTTGGGCAACGCAGAACATATTTTTCAGAAAATACCTTTGTCTGGTCTCAAAATAAAAGAAATAAGTTTCAGTTGTTCTGAAAAGATAACTTAGAAAGTCATGTTGTCACACTATTTTGTAACCCTTTTTGGGCCCAAGTTATCTCTTCAGAACAACTGAAACTTAGTCCTTTATTTTGAGACCAGACAAAGGTATTTCCACTGTCGAAAATATGTTGTCAAAATGCCCCCTTTACCGTGGAAAGACTCAACTACCTGTTACGTACAAATAAGGCACAACCACTTTATAAATGTTTGCATCAAAAGTAGTTATAAAATCTGCTTTTTCTATGTTTGTCACAAGAACTCGAGGATTCTAAAATACACTTCTTCAGCATTTGCCCTCAACTTTTTTTCCCAACTGGCCAGTCGGCTTAAAGTCTTCACTGGCCCGTCGGCATTTCAAGTGGCCCGGTTAAAATTTCCGGTTGTTATTTTTACACACAGTCGACCTTTAATGTTTGCAATAACCACATTTGAGTGAATAAATTAGGAAAATTTGGTAGTCACGAGGTTCTCCCCAGTACAAGTTATATATTTTAACTGGACAGCCGGACCATTTGGGGAGGCTTTCCAACTGGCCCGAGATGATTTCAACTGTCATTTGGCCAACGGACCAGTGCTAATTCGAACGCTGCTTCTTTCCTAACATGGCTGTAATTTCACCCGAATTTAATTTTGCAAAAATGTTCAGTTCCTTAATTCCCACATTCAAGGATTAACACATTCATAGATTTTTCCATTGTTGTTGTTGTTTTTTTTTTTTACCAGGCTTGTTTTCAATGAATCGTTCATGCTACTAACTACAATTGTCTCACACTTTTTGCTTGCAGAGCCACTGGTTTCACAACACGGTCTGATATCGGACCCGCCAGAGAAGCAAATGATATCAGGTGAGTCCAAAGATGATACAATTGTGACAGTGTCATATATATTTTTAATTCCCAAATGTACCTCCTTTGAACTGGTTTGGGGATTTTGGGGATTAAAGTGGTTTTGCGGTTATATTAGAGAGGTTTTGCAAGGTGACGAATACGGTTACGAATACGGATATGACAACGGTAACCGTTTACGTCGAAGCGCACACTGAACTGGGTTTCGCACTGTGTGAATGTACGTGTACATATCTGCTAAATCTTTTCTGCACTTGGCTTTGTTTTCAACAGATTTTCCTCGCTTTCGCGTGGGCATCACACATTAAATTTGATCTATATTCACGGATTATACATCAAAAAGAAACAAAATGCATACAACTTATTAATCCATCACAGATAAAGCGAAAAATCTGCATAACCGGTATCTGTTTTTATGCTACGCGTATGAATGCCAATAACTGTAGTCAACGCGTATAAAAACATGTGTACTACGGTTACGCGTCACACGAAGCGCATAAAGTCATGACGTATCCGTATCCCTACCGGTATTCGTGACAGTGCGAAACCTCTCTAATATCTCTTTGAAACAGCTTATCCGTTCCATAAAGCAGTGCAGTAATTACACCAATCTTTTTGCTTCCACATCCAAATTGGAGATGGTAAATTTCCTGTTTTCTTCCCATAGATAGTATTTTGGGGAGGACAGGTATTTTATATGATTGTTAGGTTATAACGAAATCCATTTTCTGGACAAATCTGAACATGCTCCTTATTAAGTAAGCCACGATTATCTCATTCGACAGCGATGATCGACATCCTGCTCCAAAAAAGAAGAAAAAAGACGATGACGATGAAGAAGATTTGAATGATAACAACTATGATGAGGTTGGTTCGCCCTGCCCCACCCCCTCCCCGCCCCGCCCCACCCCCTCCCCACCCCGCCCTGCCCCACGACATGCACTGCAAATAGAATTACACAGGGACTCAAAGGAAGCGCTGTACCCTGGGGCTATTTCCCTGTCAGGCCATTGGTTGCAAACAGCTGGGGCTTGGCTTGAGGCCCAGATTTCCCAGGGTCAACCTTACTGGCCAGTGAGTATTTATTGGGAAGGTGATTTTGAAATTTCACCCTTGTTCACCTGGTGTTGGGGTGATCACAGATCGAAGTATATTGAGCTCGTGCCAATGACGTCATTTTGGGAGTCAAATAATGCAGCGTCGTTGTGGAAGCAATGTGCGTGCGCGTTGTGTGTGTCCACAATGCTAAGGCTCCCATTGGTGAATTAAACCGCGTTACGCCCACCAGAGACACACACAGCGCACGCACGCACATTGCTTCCACAATGACTCAGCATTATTTGACTCCCAAAATGGCGTATTTGCACGTGTTCCAAGTGGTCAATACTTGCAACAAAGGATGTACTTTAATTGAAGGACATCATTTGACTATTAGGGACATCCTTAGATTAAGAGATATCCTTTGATTGAGGAAAATCCTTTGATTAGGGACATCTTTTGATTAAGGACATCTTTTGATTAAGGGACATCTTTTGATTAGGGGACATCTTTTGATTAGGGGACATCTTTTGATTAGGGGACATCCTTGATTAAGGGACATCCTTGATTATAGGACATCCTTCGATTAAGGGACATCCTTTGATTAATAGATATCCTTCGATTCAGTGACATCCTTTGATCTATGACATTTCACCCTAGTTTGCTGGCTATGGAGGGAGTTTATTCAACACGGGACCCTACGAGAAGGACGATGAGGAGGCAGACGCGATTTACGAAGCCATTGATAAACGAATGGATGAGAAACGCAAAGAAAGACGGTTAGTTTCCCCAACTCCCATAATACAAGTCTTATTGACCCTTGCTTCCTGGGTGGTGTTCAATGTATATTGACCACAAACTCCAAAATCCCCCAGCTGGAATGTATTAGGAGATAGAACTACTCCTCAACCTACTTGAGATACTTGACATACCCAAAACAAACCCTCCTTATCATTGCTAAATCGTCTTTCCTTATTGATTGCGGTTCCCGTTGCTAAATGATTCGACATCGTACAGCTCGGTGGTCGAGTGGTTAAGACATCTGCCTAGTATGCAGGAGGTTGTGGGTTCGAGTCCCACCCGAGCACGCTATGGAGTTTTTCTCGGTGTTTCGGGGAAACACTGAGTATACAGTGATACCTAAGTTAAGTCGGGCAAGGGCAAAACAAACCCTAATTGTCCTGATTGTCCTGTTGAATTTGTGAGTAAGGAATAGACCGTATCGAATAGCCGCCATTTCGTGGAGCAGTTTCTTTGTTCCCTAAGGACATGTATGTTTGCACATATTGTGATTACATTGTTGAACGGTTTAAGTAACAAAAGGTGCCCCACAAGATGGCAGCTATTTGATACGGTCTATACATTGATGTTGAATTATTGCACGAAGAATGCTGAAAACATCTGTAACCCTCATAATTTTTTATTTTTTATTTAACAGAGAAAAGCGTTTCAGAGAAGAAATAGAGAAATATCGACAGGAAAGACCCAAAATTCAGCAGCAGTTTTCAGATCTGAAGGTAAGTAGGTCATTCCACGAGGTTGGGTACAAAAAGTGTGACATACCAGATCTTAAATATGAGTAACATTCCAGCCCAGCTACTTTAGTAAGTATATTTATTTCATAAAGAAACACATGTTACACTACAATAGAAGTATTTACATCACATTGTAACAAAACTACAGACCTCCAAAATGTACTCGTAGTGTTAAACATATGTGGTGTCCATGTTGCGTAGGTAAGACACATATTGCCTGATCTGTGAGAGATTGGTCAGTGAAAACAACATGATTATATTGGGACACCTATAGCCATATTCAGTACAACAAATATTTCACCAGATAAATAATTCTCCAGTCTTTAAATAAAAGAACTTGTACCAACGCAACATGGACACCGCTTTTTAAAAAATATACCCAACCTCATGGAATGACCCAAGAGAAAACCCACAGAAAACCACCACTTAAGACCACAGAAAACGAAGAAAAATGCAACAAAGATCGTAGGTAAATTTGGCTAGACTGAAATATTTTGGTTTTAACGTTTATTTTTCTTCCTGTTTAGCGTGAACTTTCTGTCGTGAGTAAAGATGAATGGCTTAACATTCCTGAAGTTGGAGATGCGAGGAACAAACATCAACGCAACCCCAGAGCGGACAAGTAAGCTAAACAGTTCACTGGTCCCCCTTAATACTGGTCCCCCTCAACACTGGTTCTCCTCATCATTGGTCCTCCTCATCATTGGTCCCTGTCACTAAGAGTAGCGCACTCTGCCTCAGTGGCTCTTACGGAATCTGGTGCTGTCAGACTTGCCACAAGAGGTGGTCATATACGTTACTGACTGACAAAATGTTAAATTTCTTAGCCTCAATAGAAATGAGGACAAATGTTCATGAGTTTGGGAAATCTGGATGCAGTGAAAAACAACTTGGCTCCACTGGGATTCGAACCGCGGACCTTCTGCTTAACGTGCAGACGCCCTACCAATTGAGCTATAAAGCCAACTGGTGGTCTCGAATCACGGTAGTGCAGTTGTTCATCACTGATTGGGATTGGCTATCACGTGAGCTTAGCAAGCCCTACAGAGGGATAAACCCTTCAATGAGATAACCACCCCTCCCAGAGATCACTTAAGATACGCCCCAAACCCCTGCCCAGCTTGCCCCAATTATTAAGTTATGAATACTATTATTTTTAGGGATGTATTTTTTGTTAAGGGTATATTTTTTGTATATTTATCAGGATTACGCCAATGCCAGATAATTTCCTGCACAAACACGCCATGAGTAACGAGACAATGACCCAATTAGACGTCAGACAGCAAGCCCTGGGGGGCATCGTGACCACGTTCTCTGGCACCATGACTCCCGGGATGGTGACTCCAACTGGAGAGTATGATCTTAGGAAGATTGGAGAGGCTCGCAATACGCTGATGGATGTTAAGCTTAACCAGGTTGGTTGTGAAATTGAGCCCCAAAATGCTAACTTAAAGGCCCTGTAGATGATCTGTTTTTTAGCGATTCTGCAAATAAAACCATTATACATCAAAAGAAAGACATCAACAAACTCATCCGAAGAAATTTCAGCTTTGTCAAATGTACCACGTTTAAAAAAACCATGAAAATCCATATGCATTTTCCTGGTCTTGGCGGGGTGTTTCAAATATTCGTTCTCAATTGATCGGATACTATGTGGCTTGCGTCATGCACATACTGTGTGTGCGCGTGATCCATAAAAATGCATCGCGTTGAAACACGCACACGGAGTACACAGCGCCCATGCATTTTGGACCGCGTAGATGCGAACCAAAAATAAGTAAATTGTTTGCAAACGATCTAAATAATTTCATCTTTACGGATTATTTTCTTGTAAAATTATATAATTTTGAGCGAAAACCTTTCATTGGATAGTTGCTATTAATTCAATCTTTACTTTCAGAACTTTTCCCCTGTAAACTCGTCGATTACTATTTGGGGTCATTGCAAATGATCCACTGGGCCTTTAAGGCCTGTCCGTATTGAACTTTTTTGGGGAAAGCATACCAGGACGATGGGTACTTTCCCATTTTTAAGTCCAATGTGGACAGCCTAGGACGTTTTCCTCTCAGTAACTTTTTCCGAGTCCAGCGGTTATTTTTTCTGGCCAACTGCTGCCCAGGAAAATTGACCAGGGAACTTTTCCCGAGACGATAAGTCCAATGCAGACGCAACGAGTCTGTAAAAGCGCTCTAGAAGCATACGTCCGGGCCGTGAAGGTCATCCCGCTAAGGGACACTGCGCATGCTCTCCCACGGTCTCGGTAAATTTTCCCGTGTCAAAAAAGTCCAAATGTGGACAGCAGTAAAATTTTTCCATTTTTCATTTTACTATCGTCTCGGTAAAACCTGCCGAAAAACAAGTCCACACGGCTTTAAACTCTGTTTAGACCTTGTCCACCGGGGCCAAATTTTCTTATCTAAATGATGTGACAATAGATCCACAAAGTGCCTACTCGTTCATGACGCACGGTGACAATGTGACTGCTCCCTGTCATAGCCGCCCGTGCAAAGTGTCTATACAGGATTATAAGTGTCCCAAAATCAACAACTAGACTTAAAAAAAAAAACATTTCAAATGGAAGATAGAAGTAGTTTAAACTGTCCAATGCAACGATTCCGCCTGAGATGATATCTTAAAAAACATGATGATTAAAGATGAATTTATATAAATGTTTGTGCGCGCACATATTTTTTTTACACGGGAACCCTTATATGAATGAGACTAGTCCCCTGACTGCTGTGGTTATTACGGCTATGTTTACTGTGTAGTATAGCCAGGAAACCTATTTCTTGAAAGCAGGAACACAGTTTTTCATTGTTTTCTCGGAACGTAGATGAGGCACTGAGCTGACTTATACACAGGTTGGTTTTTATCATACAGTGTACACATCCTCAATCACACATGGAGATAACGCCGTTTGTAACAGTTTTCCAATCATTTATATTTAAAATAAAGGACTAATTTGACTGATAGCATTCAATAACGCTTTAATAACCAAATTAAACATGGATTCTTCTCGTTTTAGGTGTCTGATTCTGTGAGTGGACAAACAGTGGTTGACCCCAAGGGCTACCTAACAGATCTACAGAGCATGCTCCCATCGTATGCCGGGGATATCGCTGATGTTAAGAAAGCGAGACTGCTCCTCAAGTCTGTCCGAGAAA
Source organism: Henricia sp. BOLD:AAB3569 (assembly GCA_037783545.1). Lineage (NCBI taxonomy): Eukaryota > Metazoa > Echinodermata > Asteroidea > Spinulosida > Echinasteridae > Henricia > Henricia sp. BOLD:AAB3569. The sequence goes on from JBBELK010000882.1 coordinate 590,609, forward strand.
CCAACCCCAATCACCCTCCTGGTATGTTTGGAAAAGCTATATGTGTAAGCTGCTACCCCTGTGGGCCACCCCCCACCTCCCTTTTTTGAAAAGTCTGGCGATGCTGCTGAATAGAGCTCTGCATTCTTACTTGTCCAAGATCGTGGCTTGTTCTGTAGTGTAGTTTGTTACTGCACACTCATAGTTACCTAAAAACAGGGTGCTAAAAAACAGAGGACTTGCGACGGACTTTGCGACGGACTTGCGACAGACTCGCGACACACCTGCGACACACTCGCTACACACTCGCTACACACTCGTTACACACTCGTTACACACTCGCTACACACTCGCGACACCCCTGCGACACCCCTGCGACACCCCTGCGACACCCCTGCGACACACTTGACAACGTTCAGATGAAACACCAAATTTTATAAATTAAACATTTTAAACTTGGCTACCATTTAATAATAGTATTTTAAAAAGTTGTGCCAAGTGACAACATTTTAGATAAACTTTTTTTCTTTTCTTATAAAAGCATGGATTGCATCAGCTCGACTCGAAGAAGTCACAGGAAAGCTGCAAGCAGCTAGGAACATCATCATGAGAGGGTCTGAAGTCTGCCCACGCAGCGAGGATGTCTGGCTTGAGGCTGCGAGGCTACAGGTAGGACGATCAAATTACACTGGGGACACAAAGGGTTTTATTTCTCTGTCAGGCCATTGGTTGCAAACAGCTGTTGTTTACATTGTGTCACTGGGCCAGAAGTAGAATGATTGATAGCTTCTATAATGCAGGGTGGACAAATAAATGGGGCTTGGCTTGAGGCCCAGATTTCCCTGAGTCGGAGGCACTGTACCCTGGGGCTATTTCTCTGTCAGGCCATTGGTTGCAAACAGCTGTTGTTTACATTGTGTCACTGGGCCAGAAGTAGAATGATTGATAGCTTCTATAATGCAGGGTGGACAAATAAATGGGGCTTGGCTTGAGGCCCAGATTTCCCTGGGTCGGAAGCACTGTACCCTGGGGCTATTTCTCTGTCAGGCCATTGGTTGCAAACAGCTGTTGTTTACATTGTGTCACTGGGCCAGAAGTAGAATGATTGATAGCTTCTATTATGCAGGGCACACAAATAAATGGGGCTTGGCTGGAGACCCAGATTTTCCTGGGTCGGAAGTGCTGTACCCTGGGGCTATTTCTCTGTCAGGCCATTGGTTGCAAACAGCTGTTGTTTACATTGTGTCACTAGGCCATAAGTAGGATGATTGATAGCTTATATTATGCAAGGTGCACGAATGAATGGGGCTTGGCTTGAGGCCCAGATTTCCCTGGGTCGGAGGCACTGTACCCTGGGGCTATTTCTCTGTCAGGCCATTGGTTACAAACGGCTGTTGTTTACATTGTGTCGCTGGACCAGAAGTAGGATGATTGATAGCTTATATTATGCAGGGTGCACAAATAAATGGGGCTTGGCTTGAGGCCCAGATTTCCCTGGGTCGGAGGCACTGTACCCTAGGGCTATTTCTCTGTCAGGCCATTGGTTGCAAATAACTGTTGTTTACATTGTGTCACTGGGCCAGAAGTAGGATGATTGATAGCTTATATTATGCAGGGCTATACAAGAGGGTTATACTTGACCCTTTGACGCCTGGATTATTTTTGGCAAAAAGTTTTTTTTTTAAAAGGCAAATGTGATTGACCAAAAGTTAAGACCAGGTTAAACACCACAAGTACTGACTCTTGTGAGTCATTTCTACATTGATTGTATCAATCTTCTAACCAAAAGATCATAAAGGTCTATTGATTGCTTTCCGGTGACGTCACGCCTTCCATCCACCATTTTTGTTGTCATTTTTCATGACCCACGTGGCTCAAGTAATAACCGGCAAAAAGAGCAAGAAAAGCGAATTGGTTGCACTTACCTCCAGTCCTTAACCTTGCTTTATGTTGTTGCGCCATGGCTGTTGTATCGATAAAGAAAATAAAGAAAAATCGCGATCAAGTAGAAGCACTTTCGTGTTTACAAACTGACTGCATGCTCAATATTTTGAACGTATTGCAACGCGCGTGTGTGTGGCATCTTCAAATGAAAATACGCTGGTGAGTATTTTTTACGTGTGTTCATGTGCGTCTATTGGTGCGCGCGTGTACGCGCGCGACTGTTGACCACCACACATTCCCGGATGTTCTACGTCATCGAAAGCAATCAATACAGAAATGAATGGGGCTTGGGTGGAAGCCAAGATTTCCCAGGGTCGGGCTGAATGGTGAGTGAACTCAACATTAAAGGTGACTGTACATGAATGGCATGATAAGTGCTTTGACATGTCTTTGTTGTTACTTAATTCTATTTTTGTATTTGTGTTTATTTGTTTGTTTGTTTATTTATTTGTTTATTTGTTTTTTGTTTAGCCGGGAGACACTGCCAAAGCCGTGATTGCCCAAGCCGTTAGACATCTCCCCAACTCGGTCAAGATTTGGATTCGAGCCGCTGACTTGGAGGCGGAGACCAGAACCAAGAGACGAGTGTACAGAAAAGGTTTGTTGCAAATTGGGGATAAGTCTGAGAAATTGTACCACATCACTGCAGAGGGATGATAACCGTGGAATCTTGCATGTTAGCTTAAAGATAGTATACTTGATTGGTAAACTATTACAAATAGTTTTATCCCCCTGTGTGATTGAAGATATGTATGATTAAAACCAACCTGAGCAAAAACCAGCTCCGTACTTCGTCTAACTTTTGAGAAAACAGTCAAAAAATGGTTTGCAGTCATTTCGCCCCAAAACCACTTCGCCCTGAACCACGGCATGTGCACGAAGTGGTTTTGGGGTGAAGTGGCATTTGGGCGATGTAGTGTTTTGGCGAAGTAATTTGGGGCGAAATGGCACTCGGGCGAAGTGGTTTGGGGCGAAATGGCACTTGGGCGAAATGGTTTTGGGGCGAATTGAATTTTCGTCTCATGAGACGAAAACTAATTGTTTTACTAATTTCTCAAAGACTATAGCACTTCAGACATAACCATTTGAGGGGAAGTTTTCTACAGTCATCATGTTTATATTGTGTAAGTTAGGCGTAAATCTGTGAACATTTCTGATTTTCGAGATTACCAATGATGTATACTGCCAAGAAATCCCTATGGTCTTGATCAGGATTTGAACCCGAGACCTCTGTCTGTTTGTCTTTGTAGCGCTGGAGCACATTCCCAACTCGGTCAAACTCTGGAAATCAGCGATTGAACTGGAAGGCCCAGATGATGCTCGAATTCTCCTCAACCGTTCCGTCGAGTGCTGCCCTACCAGCGTGGAGGTATTTTTTATTTTTTTCGTGGTATCCAGAGAATTTATTTTTTGTAAATTTGTTATCGGCTGCATTTGTGAATATTCATATTCTTAAATCATTTAAACAGTTGACGTCGGGAATATTTCTGGCAAAAAAAAAATTATTAATTTTTATTTTTTATTATTATTAATATTATTAAAAATATTTTTTAAACGGATTAAATTCAAACTCTTAGTCATCGTGTGGAGATCTCTAAATTCTCAGGCAACATCTTACTTCTCTAATCTCCTGTCACTTTATCTGCGCGACCCCAGACTTAAGGCCTGTCGTGACCCACTGACGTTGATACACTGCTCCCCGACTTTGGAACAACATTCCGTACAGTATTCGAATTCAAGATTCGGCTACAACTTTCAAGAAATTGCTTAAAACTGAACTGTATGAGCCTATCTAGTTCCATCTTATCAGCGCCTCAATCTAGCGTCTAGGATTTGTGCGCTATATAAGTATCTATTATTATAATTATTATTATAATTATCTTTTGCAACACTCCGAGGTGCCCACCACGGAGCGAGATTTTCTACACTGACAGGTCGTCTACAGCCATCAAGTTCAACTTCAAAACACAGTGTACAAATGAATGGTGGACAATGGACGTGATTACACGTCAACCATGGAAGACAGCGGCAAAGCTGGCATTTTAACTCGTCAACGCATCTGCGACTATACATTGCCAGAACACGTTTACTTGTCCTTCAGCGTTAAGTGCTGGATTTCTTTAGCAGGTTTAAGTGCCGATTGCTGTTGAAGATATCGTTTTTAAATATAAATCAACCGATTGTTCCTATCGTTACAGCTCTGGCTAGCCCTTGCCAAGTTGGAGAATTACGACAGTGCGCGTAAGGTACTTAACAAGGCACGAGAGAATATCCCAACAGATCGCAAGATTTGGATTACGGCTGCGAAACTAGAGGAAGCCGAGGGGAACAATGTCAAAGTGGAGAAAATTATCGACAGAGGTAAACAGCTCTTGAAACAAAGAACTTAAAGAGATAGGCTCGTCAATGCGCGAGCAACACATTTTTGCCACGAAATTCACCTCAAAAAAAGTTCGGAAAGTCAAGTTTGACTGACGATTTCTCTCTTGTTACTAAATCATTTCCCTTGAATTTGGTATCATTGGAAAGCCCTGTTATTCCTCTTTACAGTGATGTGTCAATTGTTATGATTAATCATTTGGGGAATGTGCAGTATAGCGGAATACAGGGGTGGGTGGAAAGTGAAATGTCACAAAATTCACTGCTATTGTCCTGCAGTGCATTCCCCTTTTGCTTGGAGGATGGGAATGTGTCAATGCACTTTTTGACAATAGCAATGCATTTTGTGATATTTTACTTTACACCTGCCCCCGTATTCAGCTGACTCATTGCTTAAAAGCAAGACCGCCTGATATTTTTTACAGCTTTGACGTCATTACGTGCAAATATGGTGGAAATCAACCGTGAACAATGGATTAAAGACGGGGAGGAATGCGAACAGGCAGGAAGCGTCAACACCTGCCAAGCTATCATGTAAGTACATAATAAACGTTGTTGCTTGTAATTACAAGCCGTAGTGCCCATCTCTCTTTCATTAGCGAGGGGGCCAGACTCCTCTGTCGAGTTTGCTGTGGGGGGTTCGCCACTCCTGCCACACAGCGAGTCTGTTTACCTTCCCAGCATGATGCTGGTACCCATTTATACACCTGGGTGGAGAGAGGCAATTCATGGCAAAGTGCTTGCCCAAGAGCACACGCACCATAGACGGGATTCGAACCCACGACCTGTGGATTTACCAAAGTCTTGGATTTAGCACGCTACACCACTGGGCCATAGTGCCCCATGGCTGAGTGGATATGAGTACATCCAGTGGCTTCAAGACAGCTATTACAGTGCAGTCACCTGGTAAAATATTGGGTGAAATTTCGGCTGAAATACGTGAAGTATCTGCTAAAATGTCAAAGAAATATCTGGGGAATTTTGTTTTGTATTTTTATTATTTTTCATTTTTTATTTATTTTTAAAAATTCTTTTTGACATCTAGACGCGCCGTCATTGGCGTTGGAATCGAAGACGAAGATCGCGAGACCACGTGGATGGATGACGCCGACAGCGTAAGTTATTCAGATATGCAAATTAACACTCGTCATTCCTACAAAATTCCTCCGGTTTAGATTGTCCACATTAAAACAACCAGGTATCTGGTTGCCATCTTGGATTTTTTTTTGACCAATCAGAATGTGTCAAAACCAACATGTGTTCAAAGTAGCCAATCGGAGTACATAGAACTGCTTTCCATAAACCAATCAGATTGCAGCTTTCATCAGCCAATACTAATTCCTTGTGGCACAATGCTTATTTTGACAGTGCGCTGGCCACAGTGCCATAGAGTGTGCTCGAGCCATCTATGCTCATTCGCTGACCGTCTTCCCAAGTCGCAAGAAAATCTGGTTAGAGGCAGCCTACTTTGAGAAGAATCACGGTTCTAGGTAAGTTCTAAAATTATAAGACAAACGGTGAACAAATCCTAAAAAATTGGGGTGACTGCCGATTTAGAATGGCCCTTAGTTATATGTTCCAAGAAAAGTACAAAGTGATGTATGTGCAGTATACCCTTTGCACAATTTCTTGAAAGCATGGACAGAGTTTTTCATTGTTTTTTGTTTAGCGTAGATGAGGTACTGAGCTGACTTATACAGAGGTTGGTTTTTATCATACACATCCTCAATCACACATGGAGATAACACCGTTTGTAACAGTTTACCAATCCTGTAATCTAACGTAGATGAGGTACTGAGCTGACTTATACACAGGTTGGTTTTTATCATACATATCCTCAATCACACATGGAGATAACGCCGTTTGTAGCAGTATACCAATCCTGTAATCTATCTAACATAGATGAGGTACTGAGCTGACTTATACACAGGTTGGTTTTTATCATACACATCCTCAATCACACATGGAGATAACACCGTTTGTAACCATTTTCTAATCTATCTCTAACAAAAACTAATTTGAAAATGTTTAAAAATTTAATAATTGATGTTTCTGTCATGCAGGGAATCACTGGAAACTCTTCTGCAGAAAGCCGTTAGCCACTGTCCTAAGGCTGAAGTATTGTGGCTTATGGGGGCCAAGTCAAAATGGCTTGCTGTAAGTAGTTTAAACTCATGAACGATCAGTGATTCGCAATGCAAAGCGCCACCAAGAATATGACGCAGAAAGGCTACTTTCACTGCGTGTCGGGAAAAAAAGTTGACTCATCAGTCGCGTTCGGGCGGTCTGTTCTTGACATGGGTAACTTGTTCTCGATGGATAGGTGGTGTGTGATCCTGTTCTGAGTGCAGTGTTCTCAAGTCGTGTTCCTGTCGTTCGGGCACGAGAACAAGTTAACCTGTGACAAGAACAGACCACCCGAACTTGGCCAAGGCCCGCATTCAGATTAATTTATCCCTTCTATAAAGCAGTGCAGTGATTACACCAACTGTTTTGTTTCCGCATCCAAATTAGAGATTGCAAATTTCCTGTTTTCTTCCCATGGATAGTATTTTTGAGAGGTATTTTACATGATTGTTAGGTTAGAGTGAAATCCATTTTTTTGAAAAATCTGAACAACATTGTATTATCTATTATACAGGGTGACGTACCAGCAGCACGTAGTATTTTGGCATTGGCCTTCCAAGCTAATCCAAACAGCGAAGAAATCTGGTTGGCTGCTGTCAAGTTGGAAAGCGAAAATAACGAGGACGAGAGAGCGCGACGACTGCTAGCTAGAGCCAGAAGTAACGCCCCAACAGCGAGGGTAAGTCGGTTTGAATGCGAGCACGAATAATTTCGTCAGTTATTTTGTTGACATGGAACATAGTAGCAATAAAGGCCGTCCCAAGTTGTCAACATTTTCACGGTTCTACAGAGCGTAGTATTTTTCAAGACGCCCCTCCGTCCCCCCGAAATACTACTTATCAACTTTTTTTGTCAGTACCATGAAATATCAACATTTTACAGTGCATGTAAAGTCGTATGCAGCCCTCGAGACCCCTCCCCCTTCCTACGCTTTGTAGAACCGTGAAAATGTTGACAACTTGGGACAGCCCCTTAAATAATCAGTTACTATTGCCCTGTGGGTAAATAGATGTGAACTATTGACCTCATTGTGAGTCAATATATTTGTAATATTTCCCTATTTTTTGTATACATGGTCGAACTTCCAGTCAATATATTTGGATTATATCCCTTGCTTGGCTTGTACGTATAGATGTGGATGAAATCTGTCAAGTTAGAATGGCAGATCAACTGTTTTGACAATGTTACATAGTTGTACACTAGTGACCAGATTACCAGTCAATATGTTGTTTCTATAGACGATGTGCCCTCTGACATCACAGCAAACCAAAACATGCCCGGCGCTATACGCACGTATCGTGTCTTGCATAAATTTGGTTTAGGAATGAGGTCGCATGTCAAATCATCTTTGAAATTTATGCAAAACAGGATGCGCGCGCATAACGGCGACCAATTTTTAACAGAGGGCGGTTTAGGTAAAAACAAAGAGCACATCGTCTATATCCCCTTGTGTCTGTGTATAGGTATGGATGAAATCTGTTAAGCTGGAATGGCAGCTGAATTGTATTGACAAGGCGAGGCAACTTCTAGACGAAGGCGTGAAGCACTATGCAGATTTCTCCAAAGTAAGTTTGGTTATTTGCTTTTTGTGAGCACTTAGATTAAAGATTGTATTTTGTTTTTGAATATTTTGTCTTTTGTTTAAGAAAATTTGAATATTTTGTTTTTGAATATTTTGTTTTTGAATATTTTGTTTTTGAATATTTTGAAGATTTTAAATATTTTGAATATTTTGAATATTTTGTGCTTTACACTTGGATATAGGTCTTTCTATTAAAACTAGCCAAAGTGTGACATTTGTAAAAAATGGCTTCTCCAAGTTACCAACATTTTTAAAAGAAACTCCTGCAATTTCTAAAAGTGTAGAATATGGCAACTAGTTTAGAAATAGTTACATGTAGACATGTATTAATATACTGAACCGAAAAAAAAAACGTCGCTTGAACCTGGATAATGGAAGCTTCATATTTAAAATAGCATATTCAGCCGGGCATTTGGGTGAACTTTCAGTGTAAATAATGGTACAACATGTTGTCAAATTAAGCACACTCAAAATTACAAGGAATTGACATATATTTTTGTTGAGGTTTTATCAACATTTGAAAAAGCGACGTTTCTTTTGCGGTTCAGTATATTATGGTTTTGATAATATTCATGAAAATTGTGGGAAACACGAAGGCATTTTAACAGCAAATCACATCAGAAATTACCTAGATGGGGCTTAGTAAAGTTGAACTGAACTAAGCTTCGTCGATACCAGCATTTTACCGATATCGATATATCGGCATCTAAATATCAAATGAAACCAATATATCGAATATTAAAGCAATTTTCTGATGTACGTTTCGATGGCCAAAGAAACTTAAAGGCACTATGGATAGGTATTTTGGGCATGTGTTTGTGATGAACTGCATTTGCACGTTTCAACTTTCTTATTGTTACAGAGCGTGATCCAATTCCGTCCCTCACGTGAGGGACGGAAATCAAGAGACAAATGAAAACTAAAGTGAACCTGTTTGTTTACCTGCTACTGATGTTAATACTATTACACATACCCAGTTTATCACATGTTGAAATTTACTTTACAGTTTTATGCGGATGTTGTTTTTATGCGTGAGGGACAGATAATCAATAAAATTGACCAAAAATGCAATTTTTTACATGCACTTTCAACTATTTCTTATAATTGTGATGGCACAGTGTGCCCAGTCAAATTTATTCTGTTAATTTTTGTAATATGATTGTAAAATATGGACATTTCTTTACAGATCGAGGTATTAGTTTGATTAATTTAAGAAATTTTGAATTCTTCATCCAGTGTTTACTAGTTTTGGATCACGCTCTCCACACATAGGAATGGTAACCAGTCTCTATTTTTTGTCAATCGAGAACGGACATGAGGAATGAAATTGCGCTCTAACGTTGGCGCTTCACTTTGTGACTTGTCTGATTTTCGTCGCATGCCCGATCGTAAATTGTGAAAAATCAAGCTTGTGGTTAATGCCTTGCGTTTGTGGCTTGCAGAATATTGTTTTTCTCCCGATTTTTTTCTTCAATATCAGAAAGCTCAATATTTAAATATGATTAAAAAGTGATATTGCCGATATCGATATCAAAATAAAGTTGACATGTCGAATAATATCGTAATATCGACGGAGCTTAAACTGAACTGAACTCGACTCAACTCAACTCAACTCAACCCAACTCAGCTCAGCTCAGCTCAGCTAAATGCAGCTCACCTGACCTTAAAAAAAATATTTTCTTTATCGATTTAGTTGTGGATGATGCGCGGCCAGATAGCAGAACAACTTGGGCAAAAAGAGGATGCTAGAAAGACGTACCAACAGGGGGTAAGTTGAGGTCTCCGTTAGCAACCCGCAAAAAACGTACTCAAATGGAAGATAGAAGCGATTCCAACTGTCCAATGCAATGATTCCACCAAAATGCTTGTCTTTTTACGAGCAAACACTAATTGAAGATGAATTTATAAAAATGTGTGTGCACATGCACTTTTTTACAATGGCGCCCTCGTGTGAACAAAACTGGCTCCTGACTACCATGGTATTATGGCTTTCTCGTGCAGTATAGTCAGGGAACCAGCCTAAATAGGATGTTGGCTTTACACAGTTTCATGAAGGCATGGATAAAGTTTTTCATTGTTTTCTCTGAACGTAGATGAAGTACTGAGCTGACTTATACACAGGTTGGTTTTTATCATACACATCCTCAATCACACACGGAGATAACGGCATTTGTAACGGTTTTCCAATCATGTAATCTATCTTTAAGACTTGCTCTATTAAACTTGAAAATGTAAGATATCCGGCATTAAAGGGAATTTGTGTTTATTGTTTTTTTCCGCAGCTGAAGAAGTGTTCGCATTCAGTTCCTTTGTGGCTTCTCTCCGCTCGACTTGAAGAAAAGATGGGAAATCTCACTAAAGCTCGAGCTCAGGTCGAGAAAGCACGACTGAGTTGTCCACAGTGCCCTGAACTTTGGTAAGTTACTAGATGGTAAAAATTACCTAGATTCTGATTTGGAATCCAAATTCAGTTCTAAGTGTGAGTGTCTTGGGGCGGTTATGCAGAATTAGCCCATGAATTAGACCAGGGCAGAGCTGGTCTCTCATCTTGTTGGCTTGGGGTCAAGTAAGTTTTGGTTTTTTGACCTGTGACTTGACTCTGGAGAAAATGACTTGTGACTTGACTTGGGAAATAAGATTGATTTACGACTTGAAATAAAAACTAGTCATCAAGTCTCCAGCCCCAGAGACATACATGTATACTGCATAACGGAAACTGTTAGTGCAGTCTCCTGCTCCAGGGGAATAAATTGGAAAATGCCTTTACCAGGTCTCGGTGGTTAGTTGATGATTTGAACTAACTGGCGGGACCTGTTACTTGATTTAAATGCATGACCAGGGGCCGAGACTGCATAAATAATGTTGTTTTCTCTTCATACAGGCTTGAAGCAGTGCGCATGGAAACCAGAGCCGGTAATAGAACCACGGCTCTAGCGACCATGGCACGCGCCATGCAGGATTGCCCAACGTCAGGCATTCTATGGGCTGAAGCTATCTTCCTCGAAGCGAGACCTCAACGCAAGACGAAAAGCGTTGACGCTTTGAAGAGGTGCGAGCACGATCCGCATGTTCTGCTAGCTGTGTCCAAGTAAGTGCCTGTACCACTCACGATTGTCCAAAATTGTGTTTAATATGGTCACTCTTTGTCACAAATGAAAGCCTCAAAGCCTCAAAGCACTGATCGGCAACAGGTGGTGTCTCTCGGCCAACACAATCATGGAACAAAAAGTCGCTTGGCTTGGTCATGCAGTACGGCAGGGTGGCCTTGCAGCAGCAGTGCTTGACGGAACCCCACTTGGACACCGTCGCGGGGTTGGAAGACCCAAACTCCGCTGGATTGACGGCCTCACCAGGTGGAGTGGCCTCAGTGTGGCTGAACTAACTGCGGCGACCCTACAGCGACACAAAATCACACCTGCACCAACCACACAACCCAGGAGAAGTGGACGGTTGTTGCGTCAACGGGCAGTAGCCTACGACGTTTGATGAGATGAGACTCTTTGAGCCTAAATTTTATTGTATGGGGCTGTCCAAAGTTGTCAACATTTTCACAGTTCTACAGAGCGTAGTATTTTTCAAGACCCCCTCCCTCCCCCAAAAATACTACTTATGAACATTTTTCTGAATTGTCAACATTTGACAGCCCATTTTTAAGTCCTATGCGGGCCTCGACCACCTCCCCCCCTCCCCTCTTCTTACGCTCTGTAGAACCGTGAAAATTTTGACAACTTTGGATGGCCACTCGGGTCAAAAAGTGTTGATGCTCTTTCAAATCAAACAACTTGAAACATTAGGCTGGATCTGAATTAGTGGCTTTAGCTGTGACTATGGCTGTTGCTATGCTGTTTCTAAGGACTTTCATTGTCCGCCCATAGCAACAGCCATAGCCACAGCCAAAGCATCCTCTTGCAACAGTGCCCCTTTAACGCACTCCCTAACTCCTGCGTACAGTGGCCCTGTTGAAAAAGGCCCCATTTGGCGGTGGACCAATCGGGACGCTTGCAGTGCATTGTAGCACGATTGCAGGCATTCAAATGTAACGCGCGCAGATTGTAAACACCGTGCATGCATGTGATACATGTACTCGGTAATGCTGGCTGTTGTCCGTGTCGGCGATTGGCTGCTATTTAAAGCATACTGGGGAATCCGTTCCAATACATTCGTCAGCATGCATCCCTGTTATTAATGTGAACAACTGCGGAGTAAATAAGGTTCATCGTTTGAAAGTTTGGTAGGAATGGGACAGTCATAAGGAACGGAACCCAATACAATTTCTGGAAAGTATAGAAATTGTTTCTTTTCGGCATAACATGACCGAATTGATTAAATTACATCAAAATGACTCGGGCGTGAGTTGGCTCAAGACAACAGCCGGCTCGCTCCACAGATTTGCGTGTATTTCCTCAGGGTATTGTCACGTCGCTTCGCATAGTGGAAATTCCCTGAGATCTCAGGATGCAGCCAAAGCCACTAATTCGGATCCAGCCTTACACGCCCTCAAAGTCTCTGAGCTCCGAGAAATGCAAATTTCAATTGTCGGAAATATTCAAAATCAATTTTCTCAAAAACGTGCTTTTCAAAACCTTGCCATTTTAATGTTATATCTTAGTCAATTTACGAGATATCTTTATGAAATTTTAAGGGCATGTTTAGCAGTATATGTAGATTCATAAAGAACACTTTGCATTATTGAAACTTTTAACTTTTTCAGAAAGGGTCACATTTTTTAAAGTGAGGTATTTGTTTGTTTCTTTTAGGTTGTTCTGGAGTGAGCGCAAGATCAGCAAAGCGAGGGAGTGGTTTAACCGAACCGTTAAGATTGAACCGGACCTTGGAGACGCCTGGGCACACTTCTCCCGGTTTGAAATCCAACATGGGAACGAGGTACGATTTTTAAATAAAATTTGATAAAGACTGGACCCATTTAAATGTTATTTGTGAGAATTGTTTTGCAGTCAACTCCATCAGAAGGCCCTACAAGTCCTGCTTTTCCTCAAAGCGACGTGAGTCGAATTTATGCGCAAAAAAACTCGGTGTGAATCCGCTTTTAAAGGAGACGTTCAGATTGTTTGTGGATTTTTATTTCATTAAATGCTCTGTCATTTCTTCTGACCCCTTTAGGAGCAAGGGGAATCAGTTCGTAAGCGCTGCGTTGAAGCGGAACCGCGTCACGGCGAGCTGTGGTGCAGTGTCGCCAAAAACATCAAACATTGGCGATGTAAGACCAACGAAATCCTACCAATGGTCGCCAATGCTGTCAACACCGTCTTCTAGAGAAAGGTACCGTGCACGTAAAATTACACGGGGACTCAAATGGGAGACTCCGGAAGCGCTGTACTCTGGGGCTATGTCTCTGTCAGGCCATTGGTTGCAAAACGGCCGTTGTTTACATTGTGTCGCTGGGCCAGAAGTAAGATGATTGATAGTTTCTATTATGCAGGGTACAGAAATAAATGGAGCTTGGCTTGAGTCCCAGATTTCCAGGGTCGGCCAGACTGGTGAGTGAACTCAACATTAAAGTGACTACATACAAGCTCCAAGAGGGGATTGGATTCGATTAAGGATTACACGGAGTTTGAGCGGAAATGTGTCATGTTTTTTAATTATTTTATTTCACTCCAAAGTCGGAGTGCCCCACAATGAAATACACTACAAGCTTAAAGGCCCAGTGGATCATTTGCAATGACCCCAAAAAGTAATCGACGAGTTTACAGGGGAAAAGTTCTGAAAGTAAAGATTGAATTAATAGCAACTATCCATTGAAAGGTTTTCGATCAAAATGATATAATTTTACCAGAAAATAATCCGTAAAGATGAAATTATTTAGATCGTTTGCAAACGATTTACTTATTTTTGGTTCGCATCTACGCGGTCCAAAATGCATGGGCGCTGTGTACTCTGTGTGCGTGTTCCAACGCTATGCATTTTTATGGATCGCGCGCACACGCAGTATGTGCGCCACAGAGTGCATGACGCAAGCCACATAGTACCCGATCAACTGAGAACGAATATTTGAAACGCCCCGCCAAGACCAGGAAAATGCATATGGATTTTCATTGTTTTTTTAAACGTGGTACATTTGACAAAGCTGAAATTTATTCGGATGAGTTTGTTGATGTCTTTCTTTTGATTTATAATGGTTTTATTCGCAGAATCGCTAAAGAACAGATCATCCACAGGGCCTTTAAACAAGAAAAAGTTGATTTCTATATACATATACAATAAATAAAGTACATTGCACCCTGTTTCATAAATTGTTTTATCCGATCTTTGAAAGCTTGCATTGCATTTATGAGTACACTTCAAATGTTTAGCTCCTTTTTCTATTTCTTTAAAAGTAGTTACTTGTTTGGTAATTACCCTCCAAACAAATTTCTGAATTATTATTTAAAGGCTTACTTGTTATCAAGATGGTAATGGAAGTAATCATCCTGTGAAATGATTTCGTCTGAAGTGCCCCCAAAATGACAAAACTGTTTAAATCTTGGAGCTATTCATTCATGTACAAAACTTTGATTGGATTTTTAAAAGTTTTCTGAAGAATTGCTGCATCTATGTGGCTGAAATTTCTACAAGGTAGGCTTTCAATTACAATTGGAAATCATGCCGTATTTAACAGTTTACCAAACGGGTATACTATGTGGTTATAAAAACATGTGCGCACTATTCTAACAAAATTTGTTTCCACAAAAAAGTGTTGTTTTTTTAAAGTCAAATTTACTGCTATGTAAATTGTACACTTGTAAGTCAACTAAACACAGTATACGAGTGTAGAATGTAGACGATTAGCTGTGACAATGTCAAATAATTGGGTCTTTGGTTGAATAAAAATGATACATGAAAAGCAATATTTACAGTTTTTTTATCAAGCATTGGTTTTTTAAACCAGCATTCTTTAATCGTGCGTTTGAAGCCTCCTTCGGTACAAGATACAAGAAAATAACTCTGTCTGTGGATATGGTGTATTAGATGTTTACCCGGGCGTTTATCGTCGAGGGACGTTTGGAGATGTACACGAAAGGCAACAAAATGGTAAGAGTGTGTCAAATTGATTTTTTACTGTTTAAAATGTTTAAGTATACATTAGCCCGGTATTCCTGATTCGGCATTACTGGGTCCGACCCAGTGGGTCAGACCCAGGTCCAATTTTCCTTTTTTTGAATCTACGTTTTGGGTAGGGTAATTGTCAAATCCGGCAATTATCGAACCGACACCCAGCCAAAATCCAAAGGTATTTAGACCAAGAGATTGCCTCAAACATGACGCACTAACGATGTGTTAATTTAACCATTAATTGTATACCAAGTGAGATATATTTTTTTACACGCGCGCCCGTCCATCCAATGTCGGGATATAAACATAAAACAAGGCCTTTGTGGCTTAACGTTGCCAATATCGAAAGTCATAAAAAAGTGGTATCGGCATGTGAAACTCAAAAACGTGTACATTAATAACAGATAAATTGGATTGTTTTTCCTGACAGTATATCTGTAATTAGTATTTCTCTAACTAGTTTTTGGAAATGTAAACTGTCTTGAAGTATATTTCGAAACAGGATTATCATAACACAAGAAGAGTAACAGCAATTTTAACAGATTAATGATTAAAACACCCATATTCAGAGAAGAGTAAACTGCATAACAGATGTACTTCGTCTTGGTCTCTTCAAGAACCTAAGTGAGTGATCTTGGATGGATTAAGTTTCTTCTGGTTCGAGCGTATAGTTCTCGTTACTCCTTAGTAATGCGTGCAGTAGCACACTGCACTCACATTAAGTGAACGGCAAGTCTGCAGTCCACATGCGCGAGGGGCCATCAGTCAGGATGGCTGTCTCTTGCCATGACTGCACAAGAAAACGCTGTTTCACTGCTCACAAGAAACTGAGGAAAATACAGCCGTACAGTCATGATCCAAGTGTCGTTATTCGTGCTGTTCACGCGCGCAGGAGTATACTGCATTCTTAAGCGGCGTTCACACTGTCGCGGAAAAATCACTTTCGCGCTGCGCTCACCGCATTGCATGAGGCCCCAATCACCGATCTTTCCAAAATGGAAAATTCAACTCCGGTAACTTGGGGCTTCTCTGATACCTCATTGGCTGCGCGTTGGAAAGGTCAATGCACTGCAGTCAAAGTTCAACAAATTTTAATTTTGACCCAGATTGAAATGTTCTGTGCGTCGCGACAGGCCGTGCACAAGCGGCAATATAAAAAAGCCGGCAAACCAGCTCCTGTACAAACCAATGGCACCAGGCGCGCACAAAGCCATTTTTCCACAATAGTGTGAACGCTCTTTTAGACCACAGGTTCTTTGGAGGCAGATGTACTTCGTCTAGGTCGTTTCAATCGGTCACTCCTCAGGAAGCTCTGTATTCGACTGATCTGACTGGCAACATCGGACTTGATATCGGTGTTATCGTCTTCGTCTGAGAAGAGCAAGGGTTCGGTGTCGGGGAGGGACCTTTTTGCAGATACTCGGGTTGCTGTGGCTACTAATGTTGGTTTCAGTGGATTGAGAGTTGAGTTATCGGTACTCTGTTGAGAAAATTGAAAATATCAAGATCGAACTAGCTTGTTTTGGCCAATGTCTAAATGTATGCACAATTATCCATTAGTTCTCAAAGTGCCCAAAACTGCCCTGCAGCTTTCTCCTCAAAGTGCCCCAATTAAAGCTAGCACTTCCTTGTGCATTTCCTCCATATTCAACTCGGTTAAATTCAAGTTTCTGCAAACACACCCTAAATTGATAGGCATGTACGCATAGCTTGACTCATCCTCATTGTGTTCAGTAAGGGTGGCTACTATTGGATAACTCTGGTTATTGACCTTGACAAGGAACCTTATTTAGAATGACCACAAAGCTCTGAGGGGAAATAAGACAGTACAATGTACTTGTTATCAGTGAGTGCTATTCTATTCATTGTTTAGTTTGTGTAGAGAGCTGGCAAGCTGATACCGGTTCTCAACTGTAGTAAAAATGCAGTGTTCTCCAACATGTAAAATGAGCCTGGTGGCCCGCCATCCTTTCCGCGGCGCCCGCCATGTTTTAGAAGTCGCCGCCAAGCTTTAAAACCATGCCGCCAAGCTTTAAAATCATGCCGCCAAGCTTTAAAATCATGCCGTCAGGTTTAAAATGTTGGACTCTACAATGTTCATTACCCAGAGCAGACATAACTCAGAAACAATGAGCGCTTGATTTTCAAAGCTCATTATAATATGAACCCTTTTGCCTACCTACCTTTCAAGTTTGCGATAGCGCACGACTCACCGCTCATGACTCAATGTACTTCAGTATGGTTCTATTGCGTTCTCTCTACTACCGTTATTCGGGGATCGTCAGGTAACCAGATGCCCCATTTAATGGTTACCTGTGCAAAATGCTTGCGTGCGAGTGTGTGTATGGCAAGCCACAAGGTCAATACGTAAATTGCGTTGTGAAAAAAATCCCAATGCGTTGTCAAAATTCCTTAACGCATTGTGCTACATGTATTATCCAATCCGAATACTGTATTTCTACAGATTGCACCACAGAGCATCTGGAATCCTAAATTGTCCTTAAGCGGGGCCTGGACCCCACCCCGAAAGGGCTTCGCGCTCGCATCTTTCCACCCCAGCACCAACCTTTAATTTTAAAAGTTGGAGAACACTGAAAATGATCTGTTAAAATGTTTTCCGTGATTTTATCTGTTGGAAGTTACATGTAAGCAAGCAAGCAAGCTTTGACAGGAGTTTGTAAAATTTATTTAAAATAAATGTATTCTGAGGTGAAGAAACTTAACACATACCAGAAGATAAAAGTGAAAAATCATTTAAATTTACGATAAAAGATGGAAGCTACTGACCAAAGTTGCAGTTTTCTGTCCTGAATTGAACTCCTGTGCAAAATTTGGCCACTCCTGGCTACCTTCCTTTCCTTTAGAACTCGAAGACAGATTATCTCCCGAGTTCTGAACATTCTGGGTTCTTCCAAGAGATGGTGTTCCAATTAAGGAGTAGTTTGTGAAAGCGGAGGATGCATGCTCTGTCTTTATAGAGCCTAGCGAGATCGTCGAAGGTTGGGTTAAAGTGGGCTCAATGCAAGAAGTCAATCCGCGTCTTCGTTGGGCGTTGAGCAAGGACATTCCTGGGAGGAGATAGGGATTTCTCTTGGCAGTAGGAGTTTTGGATGAAGTTGACGAAGTCTTGCTTCCTGATACTGGGAGCTGATCAACAGAGCACTTTGGGAAGAGAAGGCTGGTTAAGTTTACTGAGGCGAGTCCGGTGGAAGGAGGTTTAGAAGACGTGCGTTCAGTGGTGTCTTGTTTCCTGAGATCTTGGTTGCCAATCAGTTTTAAAGTTGATACGTCTGGTCTATTGTTGACAGTGCTGCTTATTGCATTCAGGCTTATTTGACCAGTGTTTTGTTTGTCAGCTTGATTGCAGGAGCTTGGCTCGTTTGAACCAAGCTGGTTGGTGTGCTTCTGTGAGTCAGTTGGCAAGCATTCCTCCTTTGAGGAAAGGGCTTGGGAATTTGTTGCCAGTGGCATCTCCTGAATTTCGGCACTTTGCAAGACTACTGGAGAAGAGGATTTGCCAAGATTTTCTGGTTTCTCTGAGGATGTTTTCTGATCATCTGTCTGCTCGTCGAGAGTGGATTCAACCACCTCAACCTCCATTGAAGAATCCTGCTGAACGACACGTGCTTGATTCTCAAGTTGGTTGATAGCCTTCTTCGGAACAGGAGCGCTGTCGGATTGTGCATTTTTGGAAGTATCTCCTTCTGGATTTTCAGCCGGCGCAATTGTGGTGGAAACAGTTTCTCCAATACCGTCATTTGCCAAAGGCGGCGACTCTTTATTTTGAGATAGACCGGAGTTTTCTTGTTTCTCCAACTGTTCTCCGTCGCGTCTTTCGTCAATTTTTACTTCACTTTCAACTCCTTTCCCTGTGCTTGTATTTTCTTCTGCTGGTTTCATCGTAGACAGCGAATTTGATCCATCGCTCAACTTTGAACCTTCTCCACCCACCTCTATAAGCATACAATCCTTGGACCCCTTATCATTTTCCAACTCTTGAGTAGGACCTAATTCCATCTGTTTGTCAGTTTCACTTTTTGATTGTCTTTCTAATTCCATCTTTGGAAAGGATGTTATATTTTCCTCGACGGTACCTCTTCCACAATTTTCATTACTGGGCACAGGATTTTGGCTCTGCTCTGCCGCAACGGCCCCTATTTCAGGTCCAATTGCATCGCTGCTTGAATTTTCCTGTCGTTTTTCGCCAACATCAATTGCTTCTTCTTGCGAACCCTTCTCACGAGTCCCGCCTTCACCTTTTTCATCCACAACTGTGTCCTGGTTGGATTTCAATTCATTTTTCTGAGGTTCCTCCACGGATGTTTCAAAGTTAGCTTTATCACTTTCTTTTTCCGTGTTTGTTGCTTTCGTCTCAGTCTTGGGTTTAGCTTCTTGCATTTTCTCAAATGCTGCAACTTTCTCCTGTAATATGACAAACGCATTGTTCTGTTTGAATTACACCACTCACAATAAGTTAGGGATATTGGTACATGTTTGTGGAATTTATTATTTATTTATTTTTTTTTTTTTACTGTTTTCATCGATTCCTGTGACAAGGTGTATCTGTCATGCAGATACAATTGTCTAATCATATACAAAATCATTCAAGCGGAATGCATACCCTCAATAAAAAATAGACATTCACCCCACAATGTCCCTAACTTATTGTAAGTCTGGGTTGTTCAAGACTGATTTTGATTTCGCATCACAAATGCCATCCTGAGATTTCAGGGAATTTCTACTCTGCAAAGCGACGTGACAATACCCTGAGGAAATACACGCAAATCTGTGGAGCGAGCCGGCTGTTGTCTTGAGCCAACTCACGCCCGAGTAATTTTGATGTAATTTAATCAATTCGGTCATGTTATGCCGAAAAGAAACAATTTCTATACTTTCCAGAAATTCTATTGGGTTCTGTTCCTTATGACTGTCCCATTCCTACCAAACTTTCAAACGACGAACCTTATTTACTCCGCAGTTTTCCAAATTAATAACAGGGATGCATGCTGATGAATGTAATGGAACGGATTCCCCAGTATGCTTTAAATAGCAGCCAATCGCCGACGCGGACAACGGCCAGCATTACCGAGTACATGTATCACATGCGTGCACGGTGTTTACAACTGCGCGCGTGACATTTGAATGCCTGCAATCGTGCTGCACAATGCACTGCAAGCGTCCTGATTGGTCCAGCCGAGGCGACAGGATTTCTGTCGCTAGTCCCACCGCCAAATGGGGCCTTTTTCAACAGGGCCATGTACGCTAGGAGTGAGGGAGTGCGTTAAAGGGGCACTGTTGCAAGAGGATGCACAAATGCAGACAGTTTTATTTTGCATTTCCAATTTCTAACTTCTTTCAAGAAAGACCTTTTAAAACAACACATTTAGTTCCTTTAACCAACTCACTTTAAGTGCTGTAACAGTCTCAGTAATTTCCGTGTTTTTCTCCGACCAACTGCTGTTTAAGGTCTCGAGATCCTGACGAGCCTTGACGAGTGTTTCATTCTCGTCCTTTTGGGCTTTCAACTCGCTTCGCAAAGACTTCTCCTGCAAAGCAATGAACGAAATATTTGGTACGGTGCATAAAGGTGCATCCACACTGAACTGAATTGCGACGGAAACGGCAACTGACGGCGATGCAACGTCAACGTCAGCGGTACCGCTGAAAGTTGAAACTTTTCAACTTTGGGCGTTTAGTTGTCGTTTCTGTGGACGTCAAAAATTTGGCGCGCGCCCAAAAAAAACGGCAGCGAATCGACAAAATGCTCCAGTGTGAATGCTACTTAATCAAGGTTTGAGGCCTGGGTCAATTTCATAAAGCTATAATAAAGCTAAAATAAATAACAACCTGTTGGGGAAACGCAACTAACTGCTGGGGGTAAACCTGTGATGGACTGGCATCCCATCCAGGGGGAGGAGCAATGCTCCTAGTCACTCCATGCCATGGAAACTAACAACCTGTTGGGGAAACCCAACTAACTGCTGGGGGTAAACCTGCGATGGACTGGCATCCCATCCAGGGGGAGGAGCAATGCTCCTAGTCACTCCATGCCATGGAAACTAACAACCTGTTGGGGAAACGCAACTAACTGCTGGGGGTAAACCTGCGATGGACTGGCATCCCATCCAGGGGGAGGAGCAATGCTCCTAGTCACTCCATGCCATGGAAACTAACAACCTGTTGGGGAAACCCAACTAACTGTTAGGGGTAAACCTGTGTTGAACTGGCCTCCGATCTAGGGGGAGTAGCAATGCTCCCAGTCACTCCATGCCATGGAAGCCGTGTATAAATATCGACCATATGCGCAAGTACACTTGTGAAATATGCGCAGGTACTAGGTAGACTTACTTTTAAAAGAAATACAAAGTTTATTCAAAAACACACCTCAGTTTGAAACTGTTCAACCAATTCCAGTCCCTTCTGTTTTTCTTTCTTTAACTCTTTCTCCTTAGAATCCAGATCCTCCTTGAGCTGTCCAAGTTCTCGTTTGAGGTTGTTGATGTCCGCATTCAACGATGAGACTAGCTCAGCGTTGTGATTGCTACTTGCAAGATGCCTCTCACATAGCTTTTCTGATCTTGCTAAGGCTTCTAAGGAGCTCTGGTATAAAATTGGACGAGAACGCATGAACACTTTATAAGCTCTGCTTCCAATTGAGAGGAGGCACTGTGGTCTAGTGGATAGCGTGTCAGACTTTGGGCGAGACATGCATGGTTCAAGGCCTGGTAAACACTATCACATTTAGGTCATTCAGACGAGGGGCTATCTCTGGAGCTAGCTAGCTCCACATTTTAGCTCCTCTGAAACTGTAGCTCCGGAGTTATCATCACTGTTTGAACTCGCTCCAGCTCCAGCGAACCCCCGCTGAGTCCGTTAATTGGATTGGGGCTAAAAAGTATAGCTTGTGACCTAATTTAAAATGTGAAACACATATTTTACAAGGCCAAACGGGCAATCTAGGTAGGAGATACCTAAACAACTTTTCACACCAAAATGAGACATGCATCCTTTTTTTTTAAAGATAAGTTGCCTTCTGCAAGGCAACTGAAATGTTCTGCCCACATTCTCTAAGATAAGGGAGGATTTAATATTTGACAAAAACAGGATGTCAATACCTGGTTTGCCATTCTTGCTGTCTCCAACTGTGCCAAGAGGTTTTCGCAGGTAGTTTCCTTCTGTTGTCAAAAAAAATTAAAAAGGGGTTGTCCAAAGTTGTCAACATTTTCACGGTTCTTCAAAGCGTAGGAGGGGGAAGAGGGGGGTCGAGGGCAGCGTAGGACTTTACATGCACTGTAAAATGTTGACACTTCATGGTAGTGACAAACAAATGTTAAGTAGTATTTCGGGGGGAGGTGAGGGTGTCTTGAAAAATACTATGCTCTGTAGAACTGTGAAATTGTTGACAACTTTGGATGTCCCCCTTAGGACTATTAAGCACTCCGACTTGTGACTGTCTTGTGAGGACTAGCTTTAGGAAATTATGATTGACTTTGTAGAGGAAGGGCAACCTACTTCCTTAAGTCGTTGCTCCAAAGCCTGTTTCTTGTTCTGCAATTCCTTCATTTTGAGTTCTTCAAGGCAAGGTTTTTCATCCAGCTCGACTCGAAGACGCAGGATTTCTTGGGTCTTCCGCTCCAGGTCTGATTTGAGGGAGTCTGTGATGCAGGTTTGATGCTCATTGATGAAGCTCAGTTGCTCGTTGAGTTTCTCCGAGGCTTTCACTGGGAGTGGCAAAATCAGAAAAACTTTCTAAAGAAATTCTTCAAGGTAGGGGGGAACTTCCCAGTGTAAAAATGCAAAACTAGCAAGCACAACTCTAAAACTTATTAAGCATATACATGTATTACACTACTCACAATAAGTTACAGATATTGGTATGCTATCAATTTTGGATATTGTTTTTTTTCTTCAAATGACTGTTTTCACCTATTCCTGTGACAAGGTGGGTTTTTCATGCAGATACAATTGTCTAATCATAAAGAAAATCATTCAAGCGGAATGCAAGCATACCCCAAATGAAATATTTTTGTGAGTAGCGTATATACTCCAAATTTGCTTGAAGGATCACCTACAAACATTTTTCTGAATGATGAAAAATTTTCAAGATTTTGTGTAGTCTGTTTTCTTACATAAGGGGTCTGTAAGTATATATTTGCCTGAAAGATTTTTTATTACTTTTCATTAAAATAGCATTGATTGTGGGCATAGCTTGACCTCATGAGCTGATCAGCCAATCTTGTGCATTGCAACCTTATTGTGGGCGTGGCTTAGCACTGATTGTGGGCGTGGCTTAGCACTGATTGTGGGCGTGGCTTACCATTGACCTCTAACCTCATAAGTTGATCAGCCAATCCCGAGCCCTGCAACCTTAATGTGGGCGTGGCTTAGCATTGACCTCTAACCTCATGAGCTGATCAGCCAATCCCCGAGCACTGCAACCTTAATGTGGGCGTGGCTTACCATTGACCTCTAACCTCATGAGCTGTTCAGCCAATCCCGTGCATTGCTTGTTGATTTCTTTACCCAACGTTTCAAGCTCTTTCATCTTAGCGAGGTGTGAGGCTCGAGCCGTACCCTGAAGCTGTAGTCGCTGGTCTTGTTCCTTAATTCGCTTCTCGAGGGAATACCTTGTAAGCTGATTGGGTACAAATAATATTGTACCCAGAAACATTAACTTAAGTAAATAAAGGGAATTAAATATTTTAAAAAGGAGTTTTAACTCATCTTTATTTGCATTTGATGGATAGCCGAGATGGTTCTGAACGAAAATAACTTTTGAAAAATCTTGAACATTTTTATCAACCACTAAATTAATGTCTGAAAGACATGACAGACGATTGTTTGATGTTCTTTGACTTTGTATGAAGACTTTGTCCACATTATTAGACAAGTCTGATGATGTTTGATGATTTTGTTCAATCATGTGGCCCCTCAAAGGTCACATGTTATCAAACTGTCCACTGATTGGCTGTTGTCTGCACGTTCAATCTTTTGGCAGACAAGTATAATCATGTCTGACAGTGTCTGATGGCATTTGATGTGCAGTCCACACTGTCAGATATTTGTCTGACAGACACGACAGACAAATCTATCAGACAGAAATCTGATGATTGTATAGACGGGCCTGAAATGCCAGCATCTTTAACCTTCCAATTATGTTTGTTTGTTGTTCTTTCTGAATTACCTGAAGCGTTCTGATGTCGTCTTTCAGTTCTTTTGTCTCCTTCTCGCAAGAATCCGCTGCTAAAGTTAGCTTTTTCTGGCAAAAATAAATGACCATTAAACATAGATTACAAGATTTGAGAACTGTTACAAACGTCGTTATCTCCATGTGATTGTATGATAAAAACCGACCTGTGTATAAGTCAGCTCAGTACCTCATCTACATTCTGAGAAAACAATGAAAAACAGCCTTTGCTTTAAATCTGCCTACTTCGAAGAAATTCTCAATCGGGTATCTTATTAGAATATGCCAATTGAGAAAAACAATAATTCACAAGCAGCATGTTGTGACAATTTTAGGCAAATGCTTAGCTGACCTTTTCCGCTTCGAGCTGATGGATTTTTTCATCCTGTTTCCTTTTCAACTCGGCTATTTCTTGAGAATGTTTCTCGGTCAACGAAGAATTCTTGGAAGTTTCTTCTTTCTGTACAGGTCAAAGAAATGTCATAAAAATTCATATTAAGGAGAATATTTTTCAAGTAGCAAAATGAGAATGTGATCTTTACTACAAATATACTACTTACAATAAGTTAGGGATATTGGTTTGTCAATTTTGAAATTGTTTTTCTCTTTCAAATGACTGTTTTTACCTATTCCTGTGACAAGGTGTGTCTGTCATGCAGATACAATTGTCTAATCATATACAAAATCATTCAAGCGGAATGCATACCCTCAATAAAATATCCACATCTCTAAGTTATTGTGGGTAGAGTATCGACTTTTTGGGATTCTGGTAATAAATAATTTTAAAAATACTTACTATAGCCCGTTGGTTGTCATGGCGAACTGAGATTAAATGGTTAATCTTTTCCTCATTTTCAGCATCAATCACCTGAAAAAAATCAACAAAATTACATTTAAAGGCAGTATACATCATTGGTAACCTCGAAAATCAGAAATGTTCACAGATTTACGCCTAACTTACACAATATAAACATGATGACCGTAGAAAACTTCCCCTGAATTGGTTTTGTCCGAAGTGCTATAGTCTTTGAGAAATGAGTAAAACAATTAGTTTTCGTCTCATGAGACGAAAATTCAATTCGCCCCAAAACCATTTCGCCCAAGTGCCATTTCGCCCCCAAACCACTTCGCCCGAGTGCCATTTCGCCCCAAATTACTTCGTCCAAACACTACATCGCCCAAATGCCACTTCGCCCCAAAACCACTTCGTGCACAGGCCGTGGTTCAGGGCGAAGTGGTTTTGGGGCGAAATGACTGCAAACCCTTTTTTGACTGTTTTCTCAAAAGTTAGACAAAGTACGGAGCTGGTTTTTGCTCAGGTTGGTTTTAATCATGCATATCTTCAATCACACAGGGGGATAAAACTATTTGTAACAGTTTACCAATCATGTATACTATCTTTAACGAGAGAAACTGTAATATTTTGAGCTAATTTCTCTCAAATAGGACTCGAACACAAACCACTGGTTTTCTTGTGCCAGTGTCATCCCACAATCTTTGCCAAGACGTTGACTCTTTTAACAGGAATAAGTAACACAGTTTTTACAGATATTTTACATACCCTTTGTATTTTGAGTTCTTCGATGCATTCGTAGAAACTGTTCTGAAATTGCAAAATATCGAACTGGTTGATTTCCTTCAAGGAATCATCTTCATCTACATCAACATCAACATCTTCAAGGAGGGAATCTGAGAATAAAAATCACATCAGATTTACATCAATTTAAGGTCCACAAATTCCACATTTCAAAGAGGAAATTATAAAACATAGACCGTATCGAATAGCTGCCATCTTGTGGGGCACCTTTTGTTACTCAAACCGGTTCAACAATATAAGGACAATAATTATGTGCAACCATGCATGTCCTCAAGGAACAAAGAAACTGCCCCACAAGATGGCGGCTATTCGATTTGGTCTATTGGCTCATCACATTTTAACATAAGTACAGAGACGTTATATAATATGTGGGGTAGCCTAGGCCTACACACATTTCTGAGACATATTTTACTATAGTCAAATAAATAATTTAAAAAAAAAATTGAAAATTTCTAAAACTTCAAATTAACTGACTGAATCTGCCAAACTTTCAACATGGTCAACTGTCACAACAAATTCAACATTTGCAAAAATCAATACCATGTCCAGCATATATATGGCATCAGTGAGACAAAAACAAGCACAGAAACGAAATGCTTTGTTTTACTTTTTTCAGCAAACAAGGAACGATGAAATCTTACTTGACGCTGTGCGATGTTTTTCTATTTCATCTTTTCCCTGATCAGAATTTGCCTCAATGTCCACGTATGCAGCCGTTTCCAATCTCGGTTTGTCGTCCATGGTGGAAACGTCACACTTCATGCACTTCCTGCAAAAAAAGTTGAGCGTACGTGCAAAAAAACACAAGTAAAAGCGCGCAGGGCTTATGAAATATTGACTGTCAATAGTGACTAAGCCATTCGCGCGCTTCAGCCATGTCAGCGCAACTTGGTTTTTTTGAAGCGAACGTTACGAACGCAAATTGCCAGAAGAAACAGGTCACTCCTTGCTCCAACGTACACTACCTTACTCTTGAAGTCTTGTTCACATCAGAAATTATAGTTCCGTGGATTACGGCCAACAATTACAATTGTATGCACAAATCTGCAAATTCTCGACAGCAAATAATCATCCTTCGTGCATTTGTTTCTGCAGACGACAATTTAACTGGTATGCTTCGCCACGTTAATGAGCCGTAAACGTAAAACACGGATACCAGCGGTCACTCCTGTCAATTTTTTAAAGAAAGCATGTGATTGGTTGAAGTTTTGATGGGTACAATCTTGACAGTGGTGGCGCTCTTTATGAATACCACGGACATAAGGAAAAAACACTTGGACATTTGAGGGTGCGGCTTTTAAAATTGTTTAATCTCTTATCAATATTTGATCAAAAAGTCTTTTGCATTTTATTAAATTCTTTTATGATGGTGACAAATCACATATGTGCAAGATAGCCTTTTCTGTGAGGCGGGTCACGTGCCTTCTATGTTCTTTCAAATCCCCAGCATTTCTGCTACTAAATAAACATAATGGTGTCCTTGGGCTTTTAAAAAAAAAATAACTGCCGTTCGCTCCGGGCTAAAGGTTTTTGTTGTTGTTACCAGTAATTCAATCATGAAGCTGCTGATGCATGCACCCAGTTTTGTCACAAAAGGTGCTTATACACATTTACTGAGCGATAAAATCCACCTAACATACAGTACACATTTCGCGACACGAGTCATTCTTTTTACATGCATTGGGTGGGGTAGGCATTACAAGTTCGTCAGAGCTTTTATCGCTCCAACTGATAAATTTTGGCGATTATCCTCTGACAGTAAACTGAGCTCAGTGATATAGTTACAAGGTCCTCCGCGACGCCTTTCCATCCGGAATTATAGCGGCATCTTCAAACAAATCGTCAGTACTCAGACGTGTGCGACGGATCCAAGAAGGATTTGATTTCAGATCCCAAATCGTATGTAAACATGGCTACTACGTCAATCACGAAACACAATTGCTTTATACTTGGCCTCGCTGTATATTCTCTAACCAACGTGGTCATTTTTATTATGGGTAAGTTCTCTCGTAGCTCTAACCCCCTATAGGGTGCACACGTATACTACTTTAAAAAACGCAATTTAAAAAAATAAATCGATAATTTTTACAAATGTATATAATGAAAGGCGAGGAAACAACCACTACGCCAACCCGACCACCCCGACTATCTGTTATAGCTCACCATTAAACAGGGTTGTATAGTCGAGTCCATATCACAAGTCCAGTAACAAGAAGCAAATTATGAACACGCACAAAATAATGCCTTTGTTGGAGTTTATTTGAATAGCTTGTGACTTGAATTAAGGATCGGGGACTTGTGATGGACTTGTGAGGACTTGTGGTGGACTTGTGATGGACTCGACTACAACCCTGTCACCAAAATCGCATTTTTGTTTTAGCTTGTAGTCGACTGGGAGGTACAGTCAAGTACTGTTCAAAAGTCTCTCCTGGCTGCTGGTTGTGTTTTTCGACGAAAGAAAAGTGCAAAAGTTAATTCAGGACCATTTTTTTAAAAATGGCCTCTCAAAATGGACGCTGTGATACACATGCAACATGAATGTTCAAGTGTACGTGTTGAACGCCGCCGCGCCGCTACATGATGTACCTCCACACACATTCAACTGATGGTAGTATTTTGTGCAAACAAAAAACACGGTAAAATGTGCGCGCTTTGACATGGCATTTGTAGAGCTCTCACAAGCAGCAAGAATCTCAACCCTGCTCATTTCACACTACCATTTTCAACCTGGAGCGAGAGTTTTCATCTCGGTGCGAAAAATTTCAACCCTGCTGGTCCCGAGCACGGAAGTCTTGGCCCAAAACTATTCTAGTCGATATTGGTTTGTGTACGGCGTTGGCCATTCCCGGTAGTGCGCCCTTCTTGCAGCACTAACATACCAGCCTTTGCTCGACTAGAATAGTCTTGGGAATCTCTCCCGGAAGTTCAGCATTGGAGGCGGTACCGTTTTATGTAAATAGCTGCACGGGGTTTTATGATGGCACACAAGGGACATGGCATACCACAGATATCTTTGCAAATATTTGCAATGTCGCAATTATCTTCATAAACAAATGTATTTTGCGATGTCATACGCCTTTGCAAACGTGTTTGTAAATATATTCGCAAACATTTGCCAAGAAAATTATACCACCGAAAATATTAGCAACGATAAAACGGTCATGTTCGATGTTTCTTGTTAGCCGCCTTATATTTTTCAAACCATTCGAAGCGATCCGACGCGCTGTATTTGGGTCGCGCGCTGCATTCCGACGCGCTGCTGTATTCGGGTAACTCGCTGATTGGTTCCCCAGGAAAGCCTAGGCAAAAACAAAAAAAGTTAAACCTTCCGGAAAGATTTCCCAAGACAATTCTAGAGTCGCGCAAAGGGCTGCAGCCGATTTCACGAAACTTTACGCAATTGCGCAAGTCCACTTACGCCATAAATTATTGCGCAAGTTTTGGCGTATACTAAGTACTTTTTAGCCGCGCCCGTGCCTATTCAGCGCTTATGGGAACACGCACACGCACCTATGTGTACATTACGTACGCACTGTGGGCGTTTCTTTGTTGTGCAAAATCGTTGTTTTCTCAAAATTCTTCCCTCATCCACCCCATTTTTTTCCTAATCCATGTTTCTAAACTTTACTCCTGAACCCTAACCTTTTTTTAAACCCTCCACCCCCACCCTAACCCCTTTTCCCAAGTTTGGTCAACCTGACTGTGGACTTGAGCAAACGAGTGCAAGTCCACAATCCGTCACTTTTTCCCGCAAATTGTGGACTTGAATGGGTTTCGAGTCCACAGTGCGAACGCAATGCATACACACACACAAACTGCACGCACCCGAAAGCAAAATGTGCACAGTAGGCCTACCTCGGTCGATCGTGTGCGTGAACGTACAACACGCTTGCATTACGCGCAAACGCGCGCGATCGAACAAAAACAACTCGACGCACAGCAGTTTGAACGAACACGGTCATGTACATGTACTAAAAGTACCGTTGCAAAACATGGCAAAACGACAAGATTATCGAAGAATTTTGGCGAGTTTTACCGATTTAAACAAAAAAGGTATTTATGATTGGTGAGTTTGGCATGCAGTCTTAAACAATCCGTTTAAAACCGGACTGGACGCTGAAGACTGGCCAAACCCATCTGGGAAGCCGATTCAAAGACAAGGAAAGGACCACTACGCCAACCCGACCGGACCGCGTATTCTGATGTGCATACAGTAGAACACTGATAATAAGAACACTGTTAATACGAGGTCCCGCTTATAACAAGGACATTTATTTGGCATCTTTGTTATTCTGTTTACAGCAGTGCGACCAACATTCCCACGAGCGCGAGAGACTATTAGAGACAGCAAAGCAAAACCGAACATCACCGTGACGTCACAAACCCCAGAAGAGCGCCCTCCACGACGAATAGTACTGCTGACGTCGAATCACGCTTACGTGGACATGCTGGAAAACCTGTTGTTGAGCATTGAGAAGACGGGAACCAGACCCAGCGTAACGGTGATTGCAGAAGACGGAGAAGCGTTCAAACGCTTATCTGCCAATCCGTATCCTAAACTGAACGTTACCAAATCAAAATTGACACCGATGCCCCGTCGTTCGGCAAAGGCGTTCCGTTTCAGGACGCAGGATTTCAACACTTTTACCCGCAGAAGACCTAAGTACATTCTTGACTTTCTTCTGCAAGGTTACGAAGTGTTTTTCCTGGATGCAGATACATTTTGGTTCCGAGATCCTTTTCCCTATTTTCGAGGTGATTTTGATGTAGCCTATTTCAAAGACGTACCAGCTCACGTATTAAAGGAGTGTGACCAGATCACTTTTTTTTACCCATAACTCCCCGGGACTTACCTTATGGGTCATGAGATTTTTATATCATAACATCCGTTATATTTTTCTGATTACGAAACTGAAACTCCCGCGCTTCTAGGCCGCATATTTCCGAGGATATCGTCGAAAATCCACCGATTATTTGTAAACTAATTTTCCAGTTTCAACGTTTATCCGCTGAAGCCGACTAGATAGTTTTGTTCAATTTTTTACTGGAAATTGCGAATGTTTTCGGGTTTTTGGGACATGGGAGGTGTGTATGGGAGTTACTTGATAATATTGGTAAGTTACATCGAAAACTATTTTCCAGAAACTCTGGTCACGCTCCTTTAAACGCGGGTACGGCCTACTACAAGCAGACATCGAGTGCAATTTCGCTCGTTAAAGAGTGGGACCGACTTGCACGTCAAAAAACGAAAAGATACGATCAGGAAATTCTGAACGATATCATCGAATCCCGGAAAATCCCGGGGCTAATCGTTAAGGTTTTGAGTCAGAAGTTCTTCCCAAACGGTATGACGTTCTACCGTGCAAAAAAACAGTGTTTGAACGACACGAGCAAAGTTGTCGTGTTTCACTCCACATGGTCCGGCACACACAATATGAAAGTGGGTCTATACAAACGGTGCGGATTATGGCTTAACAAGTGAAACAAATCACTTATTTACGTACAATATAGTCCAAGCAAAAGAAATTAAGAAATAGTCAAACCTATCTGCGACTTTACAGAAGACCTTGTTATAACACAAAAAATAAACATTTCATTTTTATGAGCAAAATTGTGTATTATCGTGGACCATGGGGCATAGGTGATTATCTTTCAGTTTTGTGGCACAGTTCTCATAACTATATGGAAATAGCAAATTCTATTAGTCAGTGTCAAGTGAATTACAAAAACCAAAATCCACAAACCCGAACATCATCAGAATGATATTTATATTTTTGGCTTTGTCAGATTACACTCAGTTGAAAATCATGCACTCTCTAAACGGCTATATCTAGAGAGAAAAAAACAGACCGATGGACGTCAAATTTTGTGTTTTAGGTTTATTTTGACTTGCTGCAATGTATATTATCAGCTAAATATTGTGACGTCACGATGACGTAATAAAATAAGAGTTCCTCAAGTATACATTAACCTTGGTCGTTTACTTCCTCCATTGGTCGTATGACCTTGAAACCTAGCAGGTGCCTGGACCTGGTCATTAACATGTAACATACCAAGTTACATTAGTATGACATGCATGATTTGTTGATTTATTATGAATTTTTGAATCTTGTCACTGTACATGTACATGTACATGTACATGTACATGTACGGTATGCATTTACATTGTACAAAGTGTACATGTAGTATTATACACCATGCAGTTACATGCATACAAACATACACAACAAGAAAAGCGGAAAGCCATATGCTCTGTTATCAACAGACATACCTCTAGTTACATTTAAATTTCTGCTTCAAAAATAGCGCCCTCTGTTGGCCAATTTTGGAGAACTGTGCATTTCCTATAAAGGTGGTAGTCTTTGTTCGTGTACGTGCGCGCGGTCGACATTGACCGTGTGGACAGGGTACTAGTTTATTCGCCACTGGGTTCAGTCTGATCAGCTACATGTAAGTACATGTACACTCCATGGTGTATTCACATAACATGGAGGCCTAATTGAAAGGTACAACTTCCTGGGAAATCTGGGCCTCTAGCCAAGCCCCATTCATTTGTGTACATGATAAATGACAACAAGGGTGCCCTAAATGTAGAAGGAAAAAAATGCACAAGTACTCTGTCAAAGTCATTGTTATAACCATTTTTAATGAGGTTATGGTCACAAAATTCACCTAAAGTTTTAACATTAAAGCAATTTTACACTCCAAAACTTTTGGAGAATGTAAGTTTAATATTTTTAACGTTTAAAATAAACAAAACAATTGTATTTGTGATATTGTAATGTACGATATGAATTTTGACCTTTTGCAATGAAATTTATAATATATACTATACACACTCCGGGTTTTTATAATGAAAATTTATCAATATTACGTTATAAAGTTTTCTGTAGTGACTATCGATAAAATAAACAGCATATATAGGCCAATAATGTAGCGACAACCAGAAGACCAAAAACTGTTTATTTTGTGACAGAAAACAGTCGTCGATGTTCCCGTGACAGGGCTCGTGCGGTTTGTATTGGGCGTCATACGACATGTGACATTTATGCAAATCGCCAAAATTCTTCACAGAAAATGGCGTCACAACCATGACAACGTGAGATTTCACAAAGCACTGAGACACGTCTTAGGAAGGGTCACTCTTCTTATTTTGGGACGTTGGTGTGAGAATTAGGACACACTGAACTCGTCTTAACTTTGTGAAATCGATCCTATGTCCCATTGCCGACCACCCACACCTGTATTCCCTGAATAATAATAAAATATCGCTTTCACAATCAAGAACATTTTACAACCGGGTGCTTTGGGTGTCGTCTTCGTCTGAGCGACCCGAAGTTACGGCATTAACCAAGCGAGGTGATTGGCCAGTTCTGATACTAGGCTGACGCATGCGCGTTACGCAAGGTGCGCAGAACGCCTGATACACCGCTGCTCTGTAGCGCGGGTTTGAGAGTGCGTATATAAACGGATTCACCACAGAATTAACGTACAAAAGCAGGTTCACCGTCACATACACGATGAACTGCTGCTCCCGAGATAATATACCCACACTTTTGGCAAAAAGTTTTACGTAGGCCATGACGTTGACGATAAAGCGAGGTGTGGTTAGTACGAAGGATGTCACTCCGGTTATAATGAGCATGATCGCAACGCGGTTACGAACGGAGCTGACTTGATCGATAGCAGTCGCAGTCGGTTCCGGGCGTGGTGCAATGTTCCCCTGGCCCTGCGTGAGCTCACGTCTGTCGAGTGTTTTCACAATCTTGTAAAACACAAACGCAGCGAGTGTGAACTGGACGCAGTAAGGCGCCGTGTACATGATGAACGCCATGATGTGCAAGCCAAGCTTGTTTCGAGCGAAGCAACTGGCAATGGTCGTCGGGTAGTCACGATACGACGGATGTGGGGGCCACGATACGCAAGTCACCAAATACTCCATACCAGACGGGCACAACAGAAGAGACAACACGTTAGCTATCAGCCACACCCCGGCTACCAGTTTAATAGTGCGTGGTTTGCTGTTTATTCTACGGTGGTACACGGGGCGACAGATTGCCAGATACCGCTCGAATGACACCAACGTGACAAAAAGCGTGGAAGCTTCGAAAGGCGTAATGTTGAAATGGGCAAACAAGAAACACCCCAACGGTCCCCCGGTCAGAGAGAAGTCTGACGTCACGGGAGTGACAAGAAACTTCCACAGGCCGAACGAGGTACCTGGATGCATAAAAAAGGAAGTATACACATTAATTGTGTGCATTCGCAAACGCTCACGGGAATGAAGGACAAATACAGCATAGTCTTGTGGCCAGACCTGCTGGGGATGCTCGCCCAACAGGTCTGGGCACATGCGATGATGAGAGTTCATCGCTGATTGGTTGAACGCGATGCCCAGTCGTGAGCCGTTGTTGATAGTACGTACATTGCTATTGGCCATGCGATCAAAGTCGTGCGATAGTATGACGCGACACGGTGCTGTATACAGTGCAGCTCCTAGACTCCCTCAGTGTTTCAAATATATGCATAACTGTTGTGATTGCATTTCAAGTAACCGAGATTGGGAGGAAATTCTTCCAGTTTCAGACGAGGGACGACGCCATAAAAATGTGCCAGTTACTAAATATGAACATGTAATGAGATGTAAGCGAAGAATGTATGTTGTCATGTTTCTCGTAAAGACCAGGGGCCAATTTCATAAAGCTGTTTAGCAGAAAAATTTGCTTAATAAAAGATTTGTTTGCTTTATAAAATGGGTTTTCGGTCAAAATCGTATATGATGTGTATTAAAATTGACTGGCGTTCTGCTATTCTTGCTAAAAACACAAGTTGACGTACAATTTTGAGTATTAACCCATTTT
Organism: Henricia sp. BOLD:AAB3569; assembly: GCA_037783545.1. Lineage (NCBI taxonomy): Eukaryota > Metazoa > Echinodermata > Asteroidea > Spinulosida > Echinasteridae > Henricia > Henricia sp. BOLD:AAB3569. Next base: position 625,318 of record JBBELK010000882.1, read on the forward strand.
TATAAAGCAGACAAATTTTTTTTGCTAAACAGCTTTATGAAATTGGCCCCAGTTGGTGTGTGTGGGTGTATGAATTAGTGTGCAGGCTTCCTTCCGAGCTTTACCTGTGCGTGGTTATGATAATGAGCCAAAACATTCGCGGAGGTCCCGCACCGAAATTCGGTGCGGGCCTCAACCTATCGGCGATGAGCTCTCGTCGCCTGTGCCCATTCCTGATGGGCGAGCATCCCCATCAGGTCTGGGTACGAGACTAACCAGCGAAGTTAGTGTAAACCTATGAGAGGACGCCAACCCTTTCACAAACGTTTTCACTCATTTCACGAAATATAAAGGTGGCAAATGGTAGAAATCTTTCAACTTACCGGTGATCAGAAACCAAATATCGGCTACAGCCAAATTACAAAGATAGATGTTCGTGAGGGTTCGCATGTAACGAACACGGGCCACGGTGAAGAGAAATGCCCCGTTCACGAGCAGGCCAACGATGCAAAAACACGGATACACCACGGTCACCAAAAGCACGTACGTCGGCTTGTACTTGTAGAGTTCAGCAATTCTCGGGTCTGACAGATCTCGCGTGGGTAGATCCGGGCTTGGGCAAGACGTGACAAGACCGATTGCAAAGCCGCTGAAACCTGACGGTAGTTCCTTGGCATAATCCACTGGAAGATACAACGCCATTTTGAAATGTTTTAGCCGATTTCTTTTTAGACAATGTTCACCGTGGGCCGAAATTTCGCCAGTTATATATTAATGTTTGTATATTGATCACATTTGTATTATAATGAATTATCAGCATCGCAGATTCTATAAAAGGAGGCGCTGTCGTTTTAAAATTATTTTCAGGAGAAAATGCTGGTACTAATAATTCATTGATTGCAAGAATTATTTTGCTTCGTATAACTCTATGCCATATATTTGCATAAATGCTAGAGTGCCGCCTTCGCGCTATATGGCCTCGCGTACAGTGAGTCAAGCACCATGCTATACCAGCAAATCGGGCTGTTTCCAGGTGCTGCACGCTGGTGCATGGTAACCGTGTGGTACCTGGAATACCTCGCACATTACTCTGTATTTTTGATCGGCAACTTCTTACCAGTCACATAACCCAAAATCGTTACTCCTTTTCTTGTATTTGTCATTGCAGTTTGGAAACGATCCAGCTTTCAAAGTCGACGTCCATTTCAAGTCAAACAAGACGTTTTAACTCGTTTACATGCATGTTTTAACATGTTCATTTAACATGTAATTTCGGATGGTCCAGCTTTAAAATGCATAGAGTAACGTGCGAGGTATTCCAGGTACCGCACAGACCTTCGCGCTGGTTGCTATGTACCAGCTTGTACCACTTGCATATGTGCTTGACTCACTCGTACGAGAGCGCCCTATATAGCACGAGGGCGGGACTCTAGGGTTTATGCAAATCTATTACGCAACTGGTCTATTGTGGAGATTGGTTGGCAGAATACATGTACTTTTTGTTCGTCATACCTTTGCTAGTAGCATAGTCAGGAGCGGATCCAGGGGGTGGGGGGTGGGGGTGAACAAACAAAATACAAAAATAAAAACAAATCCACTTTTTGTGTACACTTTTCCTGCTTAAAGTGGTTAAATATTGCCTCAGATTGCACCACATGCACAGAGCATCTAGAAGCCGTTGGGACCGATCCAGTAAGCTCCGCCCATTTTGGAATTGACCAATCACCGCCTCGGATTTAGGTAACCAAAATGTTTGGTTACCTGCAGCCGATTTCACGAAACTTTACGCAATTGCGCAAGTCCACTTACGCTATTACTTGCGCAATAACTTATGGCGTAAGTGGACTTGCGCAATTGCGTAAAGTTTCGTGAAATCGGCTGCTGAGTCCTCAAAATGTTGTGCACAGAGCTACGGCAAATGCAGCACGAGTGACGCAAAAACACCATAAAAATCATTTTTATCAGCGCAGAGGACCCTAGCCGGTTTAAAACGGATTGTATAAGACTATCTTTAACCTACTTGTAATCCCTTCATAAATGTGTTTTTGTGTAAACGTGAAAAACTCACCAAAATTAGCTTGTTGTTTTGCTATTTTGTGCATTCACTGCGTTCTAGATGTGTGCCGAGATGTTTTTGTTTGATCGCTCGCGTTACGCGTAATGCAGGCGTGTTGTACGTGCACGCACACGACCGGATACTTAAGTGCACATTTTGCCTTCGAGCGTGCAGTTTCTGTGTGCGTGTGCGTGTTTCAATACGCGCTGACCAGGGCGCGGACGCTGACGCACTGCGCGGCTACGCGACTCTACTGCACACGTGTGGCGTGTTGCTAGGCAATTTCTAAATGGGCAGTTTGGCCAGCCGAAATAAAATGGTGGCCTCGCACATTTTTTGAAAGCATGGACGTTTTTTATTTTGTTCTCTGCACACGCATGGTCTATGGATGAGGTACTGAGCCGACTAACATACGGTACGGGTTGGTTTTTATCATACACAACCTCAATCACACATGGAGATATATAACGCAATATGCATTTGTTTTTCAAATCCATGTATATGTAGTGTATTCTGTATCTTTAAAGGTAGAACACATGATTGGTAAACTGTTAAAAGGGGCGTTATTTCCTCTTGTGATTAGAAACCCATGTTTCAGCCACACATAGGTGCAGTAATACTTCTGAAAACTTAAAAAACCCATGCATGTTTTTTGTGTTGAGTTGAATGGTGTACAAGTCTTTTGCAAAAGACTTTTTAGACTTGAACCACCTTCAGTTGTTAATTTCTCACACAAACTACCATTTCGAACAGAAATTAATTAATGTGGTGTTTGGTACCTCTTTTAGTAAGGTTTTTCTTGTCAACTCGTGAAAAAAACAACGTTGGGGTCACTGCACATGATGTATTCTACCTTTAAGGTTCAAAGTAAGCTTACGTGATAAGGAAATTGAACTTCGTATTAAAAGGTGAACCCACTTACGAATCGCCAAAGTTCGGCCTCGTTGGGGTCAAAATCCAACTTTAATATGGATTTTAAAAAATGAACTTTTGCTACTGAATCATAACCTCCACAATGGAGGGACAAATTTGCGTTTATATGCACGTGTAAGACCCGTGTGCTGCGAGCCCACTGATGCATGCACGCACGTTGAATTTCGTTGGTGGTTAAAAAGCTTCATAATCCTGTAAACTATAGGCCTATATGAGTTGTCTTGGAGTTGTTTTGATGGCCTTGTTGGCCACAACAAGTGCCCTGTATTCCCGCGAGTCCCTCGAGCCAAGTTTCGCCGAGTACTCCGCCGACATCGTACGACAAATCAACGCTATGAATACAACTTGGAAGGTATAAATATTACAATTATTACACAAATAATGCATGCAAAAACTTGATCATTTGCAAGATGGAACGTTTTATACTTATTTATATGGGCACTTTATTGGGAGGTTTATATGCACGTAAAATACGAACGTGAACGCGAAATGCTCTGAGCACTTTGCCGCTGCTTTGAGGAAATCTTAAAACAGACGAAAACAAAAATCAACAAATTTGACTTTCGTGGCAAGATAACTCTTTTGCCGTGACCAAAATTCCAACCTGGGTTCTGAGGCTGAGACCTCAAAGATAAGCCCATTCGCTCAAACCATTTCACGTTCACGTTTTACGTTCATCTAATAAACCTCCCTATAATACATCTAAAGAAGAATGTTGGTAAACTAGCCTGCAGAAATTTCAGATATTATGCATCAATGCTTCAGAAAACCTTTAAAATCCATGCATGGATTGTGTTCAGTGAATGGTAGAATAATATGTGCGCACCTAGGCAAATATTCATGTTTAATTTTGGATCATTGCAAATGATAAGCCTATATACAATGAGCTTTTAATCGTAGGCCTATACTCGGCATTCATTTTCTTTAAACTAAATTCGTATAAATTATTCCTCTTAAATTCAATAAAATTATAGGCAGGAGCAAACTTCGCAGGAGAGACTGCAGAATCCGTATTAGGACGTCTGGGTGCCGCGGGATTTTCACCAGAGAAAGGTCCCCGACTACCCGTACGAGTGCTAAAGAAAGTTGGGGTTGTTCCAAAAGAGTTCGACGCTCGCAAACAATGGCCTAGCTGTCCTTCTATTGGTCAAATTTTCGACCAAGGACGCTGCAATGCATTCTGGGTAAGATCAGTTTTAAAGGTTGAGTACATCATTTGCAGTTATACCCCAATTTTGTTCATGAGTTGACAAGAAAAACCTTACTAAAAGTTTCAATAACAATGGTACCAAACACCACATGAATTGTTTTGTCCAAAATGACATCTTGTGTGAGAAATTAACAACTGAAGGTGGTTTTCTAAAAAAAATCTTTTGCAAAAGACTTGTTTACCATTCAACTCAACACAAATAGATTTTTCAAGCTTTCTGAAGTATTACTGCCTCTATGTGGCTAAAATGTCTACACGGCAGTTTTATCAACATGGGCTTTTCATCACAAGTGGAAATATACCTTTATCACGGTGCGGCCATCTTCCCTTTTCCCCTATTAAAATGAACGTAACCAAAGCGAGGCTTGCCGAAATAAAATAGTTTGGCCCCTTGTTGAAAATGTTCATTTGTGTGCATCACAATGACATGCGCGCGGTGCGATCAAGAAAACGCGCAGCGCGGACATTGATTCTCTCAAAACAACAACGGAAGACTGCACGCGCTATATCGCGCAGACACGCACACGCATCATGCCCGACACGTACACATACGTACTATGCATGCAGCTGAGTGGGGAACAAGACAAAGATCGACGCACCGTGATAAAGGTCTATAACGCCCTTTGTAACAGTTTACCAATCATGTACTCTATCTTTAATCATTTTAAATTTAATCAACTTATTAATTTTCAACCCCTATCGTCGTATAGAAACAGTATAAATCCTCAAATTTTGCGATGTTTTTTTTCTTCAACTTTCCAGGTTTTTCCCGCGGTAGGATCAATGAGAGACAGATATTGCATCACCTTTAAGAAAGAGTTTAATTTTTCCTTCGAAGATGCAGTCACGTGCAATAGTATTCTGCCAACTGGTATAGGGTAAGTAATTTTATTTAATATGTGTGCTAATAAGGCGCCAAAAAAAAAAAAAAAAGATCACGTAGATCACATTTTTATATTACAATAAGAGACTTTTACTGTGAAGAATTATGTCTAACGATAGATTGTTTTAAGACAAACAACATTTATAGAGCATTTGCAAGTTCGACCCTTATGCAGACAATCCCCGTCAATAGTCTCCATTTCAGAAGATATAATAAAACATATAATAAAACAGCCGCCGGTGCCGCTTGTTCCATATTGAAGTGACGGCTGTTTACAGTATCATTTTATTGCCAGGTGCGGTGGTGGCTTCACTGCGGCAACTTGGAAAGAGTGGGTTAATAATGGCTTCGTGAGCGGTGGTACATGGAATAGTTCCAGTGGATGTAGACCCTACGGCTATTCCCCGTGTGACCATTATCAGAAGGGTACACACGGCCCGTGTCAAGCTCCACCTCAGGGGATAACATGCAACAAAACATGCCAAAATGGCTACCACAAAAAGTACGACGAGGATAAACGAAAAGGTAATGTTGACATGTGTTATATTGGGCAAGATATTTTATCATGCTTCAGTGAAAACGCCCCCAGCGACGTAACAGAAATGTAAAGAAAAATAAGTTGGCTTTTTTTTTTATTCCTAAACCATAGGTTTGTTGGCCTACGGTTTGGCTCCGTCTGAATTGAACTTTCAGTCGGCACTTCTGACTGGTGGCCCCGTTTCAGCCGATATAACTCTCTTCAAGGACTTCATTACATACAAGTCGGGTATGCACTTTATTTTAATTTGTATTCAACTTTATGTGGCTTGTAAATTTTCGGAAACCCAAGTTTGACTGACGATTTCTCTCTATAGTTACCAGATCATTTCCCCTAAATCTGATATCAATGGAAAGCCCTATTATTCCTCTTTACAATGATGTCATTAGTTATGATTAAGAAATTGGGGGTGTGTGCAGCACAGCTAAATATGGAAGTGGGTGTAAAATGAAATGTAAATAAATGCCTTACGTATTGACCATTCCCATCCTCCAAGCAAAAGGAGAATGCACGACAACAGTGTACGACAACAGCAATGCGGTTATGCCTTTTTGTTACATTTCACTTTACTCCCACCCCCATATTCAGCTGTGCTGCACATCCCCCAATTGCTTAATCATAACAAATGACACATCATATTGTAAAGAGGAATAACGGGGCTTTCCAATGATACCAAATTCAAGGAAAATGATTTGGTAACAAGAGAGAAATCATCAGTCAAACTTGAGTTTCTGATCCTTTTAGTTATTACCGGTGTTACACCTATTTTTTGTCTAAAATCACAATTAGGCGTCTATCAACACAAAGTTGGCGACTTCATCGGATGGACGTCTGTGAAGATCATTGGCTGGGGTGTGGAAAATGAAACTAAATATTGGCTGTGTGCCAATTCATGGAACACCGAGTGGGGCGACAAAGGTAATCACGTGTGATCTTTGCAAAGTTCAGTTAAATAATTGCTCGACAACGAATTCTCATTACGGACTATGCTATACTCATGAGTCATGAGGGAATCGTGAGGTGGCATGTTCTTTTGTTCTATTTGTATTTACAACTAACCAATAAGCAAGACCGATCCAGTAAGCTCCGCCCATTTAGAAATTGCCTAGCAACATATTGTAACGGCCGTCCCGATCCGCCGCTGGGGGCGCCAGCACCGTTTCACGGTGGGTCTGACCGACGTGCTGGTGGCGCTATCACGGCTCCCCACGGAGCCGGGTGGCGTGAGCCCCTGCCGGAGGATCGGGATACCCGTTCCGCGTGGGTACGCGATTCTCTGCGCCATATTTGTTCTTTGTTGTTGATGAGGAAAGATCGACCCAAATAAACGTGCGGTATTTTCTTGCTGATAATTGTCTTTTCCTGTGTGTTCTTGTTTGTGCCGAGTTTCTTAACAAGTGGGAAATATTCTTGTTACAATATGCCACACATGTGCAGTGGAGTCGCGTGGCCGAGCCGTGCGTCAGCATCCGCGCCCTGGTCAGCGCGTATTGAAACACGCACACGCACACAGAAACTGCACGCTCGAAAGCAAAATGTGCGCTTAAGTATCATGTCGTGTGCGTGCACGATCGACTACAACACGCTTGCATTACGCGTAACGCACGCGATATAGTCTTATACAATCCGTTTTAAACCGGCTAGGGTCCTCTGCGCTGATAAAAATGATGTTTATGGTGTTTTTGCGTCACTCGTGCTGCATTTCGACGTAGCTCTGTGCACAACATTTTGAGGACTCGGGTAACCAAAATGGAGATCCACTTTTTGGTTACCTCACCCTGAGGCTGTGATTGGTCAATTCCAAAATGGGCGGAGCTTACTGGATCGGTCTATTGGCATCAGAGTAGGCCTACTGTTAAATTACACCCATATTCTAAAAGACCTCAGAATTAGGACGATGCTTTTTACAGATAATATAACAAAATTTGTTGTCGCTCTTTCTATTTTTAGGTTTTGTCAAGATTCTCCGCGGGACTAACGAGTGTGCGATACAATACAACGTCAAGGCGGGCATTCCAATATAGGCCTGCCTACTCTTAATTTATTTTGTTCTGCATGGCTTCGTTGTTTTTGATGAAGTATATGCTCTGCCCAATTTCACACCAAAAATCTAGTTCGACCTTCTGAATAATTTATTTCCTATCTTAGTTATTACCCATCAACGGGTAACCTTTAACTTTTGGAGCAGTTAGAGGAAAATGCTTCGACTTTATTATTTTGTTTTATATTTCTTATTTATACTGGGGAACCCATTCAGTTTATAAAAACTGTTCTCTCAAAGGTCCCAGTTAACAGTTCAAAACGGTTAAAATATGTAAAAGATAAACATTAAAACAACAAGAATAATTGATTAAAAATACAATCACAAAACAGTTACAGTCCTTAAACGTGTTTAAGCTTGTTGGAAGAGGATGCTCCAATAACAATGGCAGTTTGTTTAATGATTGCACACACCGAAATTCTCTTACCAAATTCTGTCCTATGGGCAAGGGAGGCAAAGATTACCTGCTACACAATGCCTAGTTCGATAAGAGTGTTGCTCACTAACATAAGGAAACAAGCTGCTAAGGTATGTCAGAACCATACCACTTAAGCATTTGTAAACCATTACATTAAGATGGCGTTCACGTCTAACTTGTAGGCTATCCCATCTCAATTTGTTAAAAACAAATGAGCTTGATGTTCTTGGTGGAACCCTCAAAATAACCCGTCCAGTCCGATTCAACATCACATCAAGACGTTGCATGTGTGTTTTGGCAGCATTGCCCCAAACAAGGTCACAATAATCAAATTGTGTAAAAATGAACGACTTGACAAGAAGATTAAGCGCCTAATGGGCAAAAAACTCCGAACTCAGTAATCAGAGTTGGAATTCATTTTGAAACTGAAAACTCAACATGTTTCAAATGTTCTTTCCATTGAAGTTTAGAGTCAAAATTCACCCCAAGATATTTAATAGATGAAACTTGTTCTAAACAACTACTGGCGAGAAAAATATCAATATTAGGCCTTTGACACCTTTAGGCCTATACAAACGAAGAAAAAATAACCAACCCAGGAAATTGGTTAGTGAAATTAATCGTGTTTTTGCAGCTTAATATGCCGACTGTTATTGTATTTACAAATCCACAACGATTTGTACATTTTGCACGGCATGTGCTTTTACTCTAGCTAACAAACGTCAATTCTGTAATTTATAAATTGTAATATTCAAGTTATACTCAAGATTTCAATAAAAATATTGTGGAACAAAATAATAATTTGCTTTTTATTTATGACAATTGCCGAGATGTGTTTGTTCTTCGTGTTTATTTAGGCCTACCTTTTTCGTTTTTTGTTGTTGTTGTTGTTTTTTGTTTTTTATAGGCCTAAGTCTGAAAAAAACGAAACCCAAAGTTTTCGTCCCGGTTTCCTTTCTTTTCAAGACCGCTTTTCGTTTTCAGTTTTAATCTGATACTTTCAAGGAGGTGTTACTTCAAAAAGTCTAGGCGATGATGAATTACGTCAATTTTAAATAATCTTTTCAATTGATAAAATTAATCACCTGACATTTTGAGGTATGTTTCCATGACGTATTTACGTTCCTAAAAAGATTAAAACCGAAACAGAATACCGATCTTAAAAAAACATGAAACGACTCAAACGACTCAAAAACATGACGAGCTCATGCACTTTTTGTTTCGTTTTCTTCGGATCATTTATTATTGTACACTGAAAATAGACGACAGAGCAAATAAAAGTAAGAAAAGAACAGATAAATCGGTATCAAAGTCTGGTGGTATCTGGACTTTTGCAAGATAGTTGTTGAACGCGGTAGTTGTTGAACCACGCTTTCTGTGTTAATTGGGTATCATAGGACAATAATATAAGGCAACCGCGCGACCAACTTTGTCACACCAGTTTAGTTGTGAAGTATCCACGTCCGAACCAAGTTTCCATTTTGAGGTAAGGTTTTCAAGCATGATTATTGTCGTCGTCACATTAAACAATTTGTAGCCATTTTGCTTTGTTTTGTTTTGTTCATTTGCAGACTCGTTCAAATCAAAATTTCTGTTTGTTGGGTTGTTTGTTCATTTGTTTGCAGATTCGATTGAACCATGGGTGTCGTGATGTACGTGTGGTTCCTTGGTCTACTGGCCTTGGTTGCCGGTTCGCCCCTTCAGCGAGACTTCCCCGAGTACTCTGCACAACTTGTTATGAAAATTAACGCCATGGACACGACTTGGAAGGTAGGTATATGATAAATGTTTGGTTAATTTGCGATGAAGTAAGCAATGCATGCGACTCGTGGAAATTAAATTTCTTCATATAAAGGGATAATTTTTGCGGGTACCGTGGCCGAGTGGTTTGGGTCGTGCAACACTCGGGTGGAAACTTGGGGTTGCGGGTTCGATACCAGCGGTGCCTGTGCCTCGTGGGCAAGCCACCCAACCACAATTGCTTCATCCTTCGGAAGGGATATAAAGCCGTAGGTCATGTACGTATGTTGTGTATAATGTGTAATGCACCTAGCCTATGCAGATTATGTTCGCATTTACAAAAGCATATGCGTAATTATACTATTGAACAGGCTGGACCCAATTTTGTAGGAGAATCCGCAAAGTCTGTACTGGACCGTCTACGCACTAAGAAACAACCACGGGCTGAACAAGTGCGCGTTGATGTGCCCGTGGAGAATACTGAAGATTTTGAGGCAGGACCACTACCTGACGAGTTTGACAGCCGCAAAATGTGGCCTCAATGCAACGCGACGATCGGTCACATCTTTGACCAGGGACGGTGCAAAGCTGGTTGGGTACGTATAGCATACAACTGGAAATGTGAAAGCATAAACATGTTATCTGCAGATCGCACACAAAAGAAACAATGATGCTTCTGCTTGTGTTGCTTCTGTTGTTTCATGCTGGTCTCATAGTTTTGACAATACAAAGAGTAATATTTTACTTAATTTACAACTTTAACTCAAGAAGACAAAGCTATGAAGTTTTGGAAGTGGGGGAAAACCCATCTTCCGTCCTGTCGCAAAGGTATTTGCTCCACACCGAGTTCCACAAAACCCTTGCTGCATCGAGTTGAGCTAAGCTGTATTTTAGGCCAGGGCCCCGGGCTGTAAGACCAATGAGAGACAAGGGATTTTTTTTGACCTGGCACTTTTGACCTTTTAATAAAGCCGTTTCGAACAATCATCTCGCGCGTTGTCTCGCGACATCCATAGCCGCAATTACCACAATTGTTATGGGGCAGAACTTTTTATGTACATGTATGTATATCATTTTATCTTGCACGCAGTATAAATGTTCGTAACTGAAGGAAGACTTACTATATTTCGCTAAAAGCTAAACGCAGTTCATCTGAATAAAGGTATAGGCATACGTATATATTGAAAAACGTACTGACAGTGACTGTTCACTTAAACATTAGACCCCGCCCCCTAGTAAAGGTGGACGCTACCATACCGACAGATATCTATTAACAATTGTTAATAGATATCTGTGACGCTACCACTAAACGGATCGAGGCGCGTGATTGGCTCTTGCTGTTAGCAACAGCGTCCGTAGCTATGATGCAATTTTGAATGTCGCGCAAACAAGGCTACGTGCACGCGCGCCTATATCGGCACCGCGCGCGATGACCGAGCCGAAACGTTGCGCGGCGCGTGATTGGTCGGTTTTGATCACAGGTCACTTGCTTATTAATATTCATATAATACAGCACAGCTCAACTCGATTCAGCAAGGCTCGTTGCGAGACTACTACGGGTGATGGCCGTTCTTCGAGATAGTCGGTTGTTCAGGGCAAGTGTGAATTTTTTCTCTAGAAAAATTGACTTTAGCCGTCAAATTGAACAAATTAATTTTTTTTATTTAAATTCGTAACTCCAACAAATTTCAATTTTCAGGGGTGTGAAATGTCAGATTTTTAGCTGATTTCAGCTGTTTTTATTTAATGTGCCAACATTTTATTTCAGCTTTGTTTTCTCCCTGCATATGTTCGCTTCCCCTCCGCGCTCCCCCACCCCCCATGCGTAAGCGTTGATTATATTTTCCGCTTTTTTTCTACAGTACGGTACTTGCCACTTGCTAGCGCACGCCATGTGCAAACCAGCATTCAGTATACAAAATTCCATTCTCGAAGCCATAAAATGCACCAACTGGGGACATTAATTCATCAAGATGTCAGTGCAACTTAAAGGCTCAGTCACATAGCCGATTATTTGCTAGAAAACCACTTCCAGACTGCTCAAGACTGGTCACGATTGGCCATTATTCGAAAATCGTGAGCAGTTTTATGTTTTCATGTGTAGTTTTGGCAAGGTCTGGAACTGTCCTGTGCAGTCGTCTGCAGTCTTGTGTGGTCGGAAGCACGTGGCAAATTTGAAAAAGCCGCCACGATTTTTTGTCGCAGCCTCGTGGCGGTTTTTTTTAATCTGGAAGGTCGGCATGGACACATGAGCGGTAGCTTGTGCCGTCGTGTCAAGGTCGGCGACTGATCGGGGACTGAACAAGTGGCGTCGCCGATTAAACATGCTTGATCTTGTTGATTTCATGATGCTGTCGCCTACTGCATGGTAGGCGATTCAGCATCTCTTGTGTTGTTGAAGGCGGGGAAAATCGCAGACTAATCATCCCTGGTCATCCCTGGTCGGGATAAAAAATGTAAATTTTGCAAGTTTGAACAAGACTGCAACCGATTTTGAAAAAAAATGGTGGTCTTGTGTAGTTGGGAAGAGGTTGGGTCGCGAGCTGTCTACTATGTGACTGAGCCTTAAGGCGCACTGGGTGCCCCACGATGTGAAATCATCGTAATATCGCCCTGACAACGCCATAAGGACTCCGAACGCGTGGTGGGGTCGTGGCAGACACGCGAGGGTCGTGGTGAGGACGCCATGAAGTCACCGTTGCAAATGATACCATTTTCGCAGCGTCTTTGCCACGCGTGTACTGCGCGTGTACTACGTTCATGGAGATGTTACGACGCTTGTCTCACGACCTTCGCAACCCCACCGCGTTCTCAACGCGTTCCAGGTCAGATCGCAGAACCTTGGCGTTTGTTTCGCTCAAAACAAACGCCGTGACTCGGCGATCATTGGCGACCATGGCGACTGCAGCACGATACATGGCGTTTCCAACACGCTTAATGGCGACCTTGACGCGCTCTGGGCCCATTTTTCGTCGCCGTAGCAGCGCAGTAAGGACGCCACCCCGGTCTGACGGAGGTGTTAGGGCTTCGGGCTTCGCGCTCACAATGTCAGCTTTATGATTGCAGTTTCAGATTTTGTTCAGATTTTTTTGGGGTTCTCAACTCACACCCTGAATTTTAAATTTATTTTTGATTGGTCTGATTGGTCGCTGTTTGATGTTGCTAATAGCCACACCTTGCTTTTGTGGGCGCTTATTTGATGTTTGAATTCTTTCAACAGATGATTCCTGCTGTTGGCGCCATGCGTGACAGATATTGCATTGCATTTGCGGGGCAAATGTTCAACTTCTCAGTACAAGATGCGCTGAGTTGTACTACTTACGTGGATACCGATATGTGAGCAGAATGGAATTTAGGCTATAACCAACCTTTTAACATTTAGTGTTTATGTGTTCCTTTCAGGAAAATTGTCTGTGATCAGAAAAAAAATACGGAGCTCCATAGCAAAGGCATGGAGCTGCGTATTTAGCGGCACGCCTTTTTATGCGTAAATTAGACGCGCGTCGCTTTGATAAAATGCGGTTTGGAGGGAATTTGGAGTGAAGAGACGCACTGAAAATCAAAGAATCGCAACACACTTTCCGCCCAAGATGATTTGGTGCATGTTGTTTTTCTCAAAGCGCGTCAAATTTACGCGCGAAAGGGCCCAGTGTGAACCAATAGCCTTAATTACGGACGCCGCACCATGTACTATTTTCCTATCTCCAAATATTCCAGGTGTAACGGGGACCAATTCCCAGGAAGCAGTCTGTTAGTCTGGGGATTCTTGGTGAAATCCGGCTTTGTAAGCGGCGGTGATTGGAACAGCACCAGCGGGTGTAAACCCTACTCTTATCGCCCCTGCGACCACTACGTGAACGGAACCCATGGACCGTGTCAGAATCCACCAACGAATTCCTCGTGTATTAAAAAATGTCGACCTGGCTATCCGGTCAAGTACCACGAAGACCAAAAAAAAGGTACACATGTTTTCCGATTCCATTACTTCTGGGTGCATGGATTCGCGCGTAATAGCGCCCCGCACTAATGCTAAAAATAGAACTTCCAATGATGGTGACGTCACGCAACTATGCCAGAGAGTTATATATATAATAAACTAGAGTGGCACTCCAGATTTTAATGGATATCTGTGGGGCACTCCCAATACATGATGTGCCGATAAGGTCGCCGCCATTTTGGCTTATGGGTGCTCGGTGGGCAAAGCTGTGTTTCCCACTTTGCACTCATAGCGTTAAGCAAACATGGCGCCGCCCGCATCGGCACGGTCCACACACGTGGCTTGAATAGCCAGTGCACACTCTAGTTTACTATATAACTCTATGAACTAAGCCCACCTCAGACAACCAAATCGGCCATGCGCTATGATCGTGTGTGTTTGATATGCGGGAGTACCATTTGTCAGTTTCGGTTTTGTAGTTGGTTTTTTAAAGCAAATAGAGCATGAATTCCACTGAACATTGCTGTTGTGGGACTATAATGTTTCGACAAGCCTCATATGCAGGGATATTTTGCTTTGTGTCGTTTTTAAAGCCGATCAAGCAATCACATCGCGATCTCTTTTTTCCGGAGTGAGAATTTTTAGTTCGGAGATTTTGAGATTTGCTGAAAAGTTTGACAGATTAAAGGAGCGTGTACAGATTTTCTTGAAATTTGATCTAGATCTAACTTAACAATCATATAAAATACATCCCGGAAATGAGCGTAATTTATGACGGATACCGGCGCAGTATAAATGTTCGTTATTATTATTATTATAAATATGCGGCCTAGAATCGTGGGAGTTTCAGATTCGTAATGAGAAAAATATGACGGATGTTAAAATCTCGGGACCCATGAGGTAAGCCCCGGGGAACTATGGGTAAAAAAATGTGATCTGGGCCCTATTGCATAAAACTTTAGGAATATTCCTAAGTAGGATTTAGGAACATTTATCATTCCTAAATCCAAATTGTTCCTAACTTTAGAAACATTCCTAAAGTTCTATTTCATAAAGCAATTTAGGTAAAAAATCGTTCCTATATCTTGGTTGAAATTGTTCCTAACTTTAGGACTGATCATAATCAGACCTAAAGTTAGGTATCACATGACAATTTGGCGGGAAAATTAAACACTGATTTAGTTTGCTTGCTTGTCAACTGTGTACATGTCAATTATGGCTATGTTTATGGCTCTAGGCCTACTTGACAGGGAAAATAGGCGCGCTAGACGGAGAGAAAGAGTGTTCAAACTCGGTCATACAATGTGTAGTCTGTATAGTTTATGCATTGTTCCTAACTTAGAATTGTTCCTAACTTAGGATAATTAATAATGCCTAAGTTAGGAACATTCCCAATTAATTGTTCCTAAGTGACTTAGGAACAATTAATTAGGAATGTTCCTAAATAGTTTTATGAAATAGGGCCCAGGTCACACTCCTTTAAATGATTATTTTTGTATCTTTCAGCGAAGAGTGCGACCAGTGTTGACTTTTGGGAGAAAGCCATTAAGTTGATGATATTTTCCTCTGGCCCAGTATCGGCAGAAATGTCCTTGTACAACGATTTTCTGACGTACCGCTCAGGTAAAAAAAGATTCTCTGTCAACGACATGGTTTTACTATAGTTTGTATGGATAGAAAGGGGCATAAGGCTTAAGGGTGGATTCAGAATGTCATATGTGGTTTGGTGGAGGAAGGGTCACAACAAGTTCACTGTATTCAACAAACTTCGTGTTCTGGAGCCCACTGAGATTTTGCAGCGAACCACGTGCTCACATACGTACACACATAGACTGCGTTCGGCCGGGCGTGCAGTTCTCGTTACTCAGGAGTAATGCGTGCCCATTGCACTCGGGTCACATCACGCGAACGGCAAATCCGCAGTCCGCGTGCGCGAATGGCAATTATTCAAACCTTGTCTGCATCACCCAGTGAGCTCCATATTGTACATGTAGTTTTAATCTGCTGTTGCAATCCCGTAACTATAACCATTCATACGGTACCCGGTCGGGTTGGCGTACGGGTTCTTTCCTCGCCTTTCACCTCTGGCGTCCCGGGTTCGAATCCGGGGCGTGTATGTGGATTGGGTTTGCAGTCCCTACTTGACCGCGTGGGTTTTGCCCTGAAATCTCAGCTCACGCTGGGGTGGTTTCCCTATTACTGTAATGAGTTTCGCTGGCTGAATGCAGAACCATCAAGGCTGTTGGGTTTAGGACCGTACCGATACATGTACGTGCATGTTTGCATAGTCGTAGCGCGGCGCGTTGTGAGCCTATACGTGCAACAGATTCCGTAGCTCGTAAGCGTATTGTAATTTCGTGATTGGCCGATGTTGGCTATCATTTGGTGCCGGAATTAAAACCGATTTTGGGGGTTTTTGTCAGCGTCCCCTCCCCCAACGCACCACCCCCGTTTTGCAAGAATTGCCTTTTCACAGTTACCACGGTCCATACAACTCATTTTAGCAGTCAAACTTTTTGGGCGTAAAAGTCACATTAAATCTTAGTGGGCTCCCGGACTAATGTTTTCATTCGTCTTGTATTTACCGAAGATGTTACGAATATATAGCTTGGTCTCTCGTGTCCATTCGAAAGGTGTTTATCATCTGACTGATCAGAAAAACTTCATTGGGATGCATGGGGTTAAAATCATCGGCTGGGGAGTGGAGAACGGGACGAAATATTGGCTCTGTACTAACTCCTGGAATGATCAATGGGGTGATAAAGGTACGTATTAAATACTTGATTATGTACGGAGCTTTTGGGTGCCCTTGGCGTCATCCAGGGATTTCAGCATGTTTGATTGCACTTCTAGAGCTCCGTAACTTTCGAAACGGTCGGCTTCGGCTCAGGCTCGGTGTATCTCTAAATTGTAAACGCTGCAAGTGAAACATCTCGCCTAAAACCTCTGTTTAAGATTTTTGAAAGCCAACAAGAGGAACTTAAACGATTGAACTCTATGCAGACGAATACAGAAAATTACAAAAACCAGCTTAATTGACGCCGATTCCCTTGATTTTGAAAACAGCCTATACACTCTAAAAACTGAAGTGTTATAAATAAATCCCTAAGTGTTAGATTTAGCACTATCCAGGTGCTTCCTGAGGGACTGCACCTCAAGTGCCATTTCAGCACTTGATGAAGTGTCAGCATTGCAGCACTATCTAAGTGCTGTGAAAGTGCTACCAATACAGCACTAATATAGTGTTGATTTAAGTCCTTTGTAGCACCATCTTGGTGTACATCCAGCACCCCAAGGTGCAATCCATACAGCACTTGATGAAGCGGTTGGGCGCATGCGCAAGATTTCGCCGGGGTCATGCAAAAATAAATATTCATTACTCCGTGACCTGTTGGTTTTTTTTGCTGTCTGTCGATGTAGTAAAATAATACACTGCAAAAAATGCGGTGTTAAAATCTACACCACTGGTGTCAAATTTGATTCTTCGTTGGTATCCATATTGGGCAAGGATTTGGGTGTTGAGTAACACCAATTTGGAAATCAATAGTTTTTAACACTAAGAAGAGTGTTAAACTCTAACAACCCCATTTGGTGTCAACGTATTCTTCTTGGTGTTTATTTTGGGCAGGAATGTTGGTGTTAATTTACACCTAAATGTGGAATTAAATTGTAACAATTATACAGTTGATTTATTCTTACAGAATTCAAAGCCGACACCAATTGGTGTTAAATTTAACACCCATGGTGTAAATTAACACCAGCACTTGGTGTTAAAATATTTCAACACTGATCTGTTTGTGGTGGAACAGCAATGAAATTGTGCAACAGCAATATACCATTGTTTTCATCATGATTTCGTCACATCCCTTAAGGAATAATGAAGATATCATAGGGAAGAAAAATTCAGATAGTCTAGCCATAAGTACAACGTGGTAATTATGGTTTGTATGCTTAAACGCGGAAAAATGATCAGAAACGCATGTAGCCAATCAAATAGCTGGATTTCTGCATTATGCATAATGATCATGCGCAGTTTATCAAGTTTAACACCATGCAAAATCTACACCACTTTTTGTGCTGTTAATCTATTACACCGGTGTTCGTTTGACACAAATGTAACACCCAAAGAATTAAAAAACCTTGGTGTTAGAAATTTAACACCGCGTTTTTTGCAGTATACGGAAATCCGCGGCTGTCATCAACACGCGTCGACGCGATTCGCGCGAAAAAAATAGCGATTTGTGAACAAGTTTCGCTCCGTTCATGACGCGAAAAAGTTCGATTTCAAGTGGAATTTTCAACATAAAGATGAGTTATCTGTAGCTTCTGGTAAGTAAGATTTTAACAATGAAACTTAATTCTATTGAATGATGATATTTCCAAATGAGCAAACCCAGTAGTATAATTCTTAACACTATTAAAGCACTTTGAAGTGCTAGAATAGCACCAATTATGGTGTTGGAAATGAACGCCTCCAAGTGTTATTATAGCACTATGAATAGCACCAATTATGGTGTTGGAAATGAACGCCTCCAAGTGTTATTATAGCACTATCTTAAAACTTAAAGTGCTGAATTTATGTAGCACTTGGATAGTGCTAGGTTTTAACACTTCAGTTTTTAGAGTGTATAGAGTAATCATTTTAGACGAAATAATTGGCTGACTCGTCATGACGTTTGAATACGTCATCATGACGTCACAATCGGGCCAACCTTTGAAGCTCGTTATGTTTTTTGCTTTCCAGGATACGTGAAGATCAGGCGTGGGACGGACGAAGTAAACATTGAACAATATGTGAGCGCTGGCAATTTCAAATAAGGGCCAATCCTGAGTCAGTGACGTAATTGAATTAAGTGTCTTTGCAATGACCTAACTTTGTAATTCTAAAGCGTGAAAAATCCTCCAGTAGATGAGCAACAGATAAACGTTGATGGCTTACGGAATAGTTCTTTGCATAAAATCACAATTTTTGTGTTAAAACAAGTGAATTATTTCATATACTGAGCAGCTAAAGAAATGTAAACATTTCTCCACGTTTTGACTTAAAAAGCAGTCGATCTGAGAGCGGGAATTGTCAGCACACAGAAGCTCTATGCAATCATGCATAATGAAGCTGTGAAATTGTGCATTTCTTTTGCTGCTTAGTATGTGTATATTTTTGATGAAAACAATTACCCATTAATTTGACTAAGCCAACGGCTGTAATTGATGAATTTCAAATTGTCATCGAAAACGAGGATCTCAGTGCTTTGATCTTTTGTGATAGATTTTGCAAATGAAAAGACGCGTGACGTAATACAATAACTTAGCATCTGAAACGAGGCTGTCAGTGCTATAATTTTGAAATTTGTCAATAGACCGTATCGAATAGCTGCCATCTTGTAGGGCAGTTTCTTTGTTCCTTGAGGACATGCATGGTTACACATCTTGTGCTTACATTGTCAACCAATTTACATTTCAAAAGTTGCCCTACAAGATGGCGGCAATTCGATACGGTCTATATATCTGATACAGAAATCCATAAGGCAATTTTTATGAGTTTTTGTGCATTTTAGTTTAATACCAACGCCTCATCGGAGAAGACGACGTCCTGGGCCCTATTGCATAAAACTTTAGGAATATTCCTAAGTAGGATTTAGGAACATTTATCATTCCTAACTCCAAATTGTTCCTAACTTTAGGAACATTCCTAAGGTTCTATTTCATAAAGCAATTTAGGTAAAAAATCGTTCCTATCTTGGTTGAAATTGTTCCTAACTTCAGGACTGATCATAATCAGACCTAAAGTTAGGTATCACATGACAATTTGGCGGGAAAATTAAACACTGCTTCAGTTTGCTTTCTTGTCAACTGTGTACATGTCAATTATGGCTATGTTTATGGCTCTAGGCCTACTTGACAGGGAAAATAGGCGCGCTAGACGGAGAGAAAGAGTGTTCAAACTCGGTCATACAATGTGTAGTCTGTATAGTTTATGCATTGTTCCTAACTTAGAATTGTTCCTAACTTAGGATAATTAATAATGCCTAAGTTAGGAATCCTCCTAATTAATTGTTCCTAAGTGACTTAGGAACAATTATTTAGGAATGTTCCTAAATAGTTTTATGAAATAGGGCCCAGGAAGAACAGAGATAAAATTAATAAAATGCTCTGAAAACCTGTGCTCAAAAACAGTTCAGAATTCTCCTCAGCGAGAGTGTTAGGCTTCACTCTGAAATCATTCTCAATATTAATTGAAACAAAATTAAAGTTACGTGTCTGTATGGAGTGCTTGCTAGAACTGATCTCATTATTATTTTCCCTCGACTATTTATACCTTTCGTCTCATGTGCTATGTAACAATAGACCCGCTATGGGTGTCTCGAATTCCCAAGACAATTATTTCCCGCTCTACTGCGAAACGCGGAAAATGAATAATCCCATGCCCAGCGTCCTGTAAGGCGGTGGGTACGAGCGAATCACTGTCTAAGCCTATCACTATAAACGTGATCTCGCGTCATAACATGCGGGGGGTGGGGGCGTGGGAAGTGACGGCCAGAAAAAGTTCGAGAACCAGTGGTTATAGTCTTGGCCCAAGACTACAGTGGTTAGGGTTCTCCTATATCCCAGTTGAAGAAGCTAGTCTTACTTCCATCCGTCCAAACATAGTTACCCTCCAGCTGCATTTCATTAAGTCCAATCCAAACTAGCCTTGACCAAGGCCGTCTCCAGGTTGTTTTGCTGTACGACAGAATATTGGGTGTAGCACAAGTCATGCAAACTGCACCGGCATCGAAACGAGCCACTGTGAGATAACGACTTCCATAGTAAACCCGTACGGCAACACACTGGCTGCGTACGGCCTGGCCTTGGGTTTAGCGCTGCATGCAGAGCCAATGCAATACGTGCAACAGATTCCGTAGCCTGTAAGCGCTTTGTTCAGTTTTATCTTCAGCGGGCCGTCTAGAAAACAAGCCCAATGCCTTGATCAAGGATAAATCCAAACACGAGCTATATTTACACTTGTATAGCATACTTGAACACAAAGTCATCCTCTGCCTCGTCAGAAATTGATACGAGATGAGCAGCCTCGCCCCGGCTTGGTAAAGCTTGAGCAGTATGCCTCGGCCTCCAGAAATGGCATTGTGTCATCGACGACGTAAAGGTAGCAGTGATTACCATAGGCCAGCCAAGGTGCAGAACACTTGCTTTGTGAAGTACGCGTAGAGTTTTTCATGCACCTGTCAGACAGTGAAAAAAACTGGCACAAACGCCATCAAGATTAAAATATTCCAGAACATCATCGCGAGGCCGACATCGGTTGCTGTTGTGTTCAAATGGTGCATCTAATTTATCGAACTTGATACTTTCGCTCGAAATGGATCGGCCTTTTGCTAATCCCATACCGTCCAGGGAAATCTTGAAACGACTGGAACGTGTCTCTTTCGATGTTTCACCAAACTTGTACGCTTCTTTCTACGGTGCTATACTTTCGCCGATTCCTCCACATGCATTGCTTTCAGTTCTGGCTTTTCGAAAGCCCGATCCAGCAAATGTTTTGCACTGCACTTTGCACCGTACTGATGACCAATCACTGAGAAGATACACGGTGATGTAACTGCCTTTTTCTGGCCACGTGATCCACTGATTGTGTGCAGTTCGGCGCCAGTTGCTAGATGCGTTGCTATAGGGCGGAGTTTACTGGATCGGTCCACTCATTGCTAGTGCTACTGCAGATCCAATAACGATTCCTGGCATTGAGCTCTAGTTTTGTGATAATATTTTTGTCACAATATTACATCACAAGTTCTGCTTGCAAAGGCCGCCTTTCTGAAGCAAGACAGGCTCGTTAAGGGTTTAATCAACCATAATTTCAGTCAAAGATGTCTCCACCGTGTCGCATCAGGAATATTAAAATTAAGAGGGGGCTTACAACCAAATTTCACCCTTGACTGCCGTCCCTGCAGACTGATTTACGAAGTATGAAGTGTCTCCAACACCACCCAGGGTTTTACCGAAAATGTTTTCCTTGCGACCCACCACAGTTCCAAGTCATGCGAGCATGTAATACCTTAGATTGGTTCCCGATCCCTATAGATTGGTTCGCTTATTGCGAAAATATAGGGATCGGTAAAGGGCAGCCATGACGGGCAGAATTCTGCCCGTCACGTGGTTATTATTATTTTTATTTTTTTAGTAAGTGCGCAGATTTTGCATTGACATTTGTAACTTGGCCGTGGGTGTCGAACATATCAAATTATGTAAATAAAGTACATTGCCTAGCATACTAGCAAAGGGCTTGGCCAATTTTTAAATTAAAAAAACAAAATGCGCACGCGCAAAGACGACCAATTACAGATCAAGATGAAACGCCCTTTACCTGTCCTTATATTCTCCTGTGTGGAATATGTGGACGGGAACCAGTCTAGTAATACCTTTGTGAACAGAGGCATCGATTACTAGTAGTCAGTATCAAAATGCTTAGGCTGTCTTTGTGTGGTACAAACTTGACCTTCATCAGAATTTATACAACTACACCAACTGTCGTATCTATAATTATATTTATAGAAATCTGCTCCTTTTGTGGCATTTTGCAAATTTGACACTTTATATAAGAAATAATCCACTTCTTATTTAACTTCTGTTACCAGGCCAGGAAGTAGAGCCAACTAGATCACTCGTTGGTGACGGTCACGGCCAAATAATAGACCATTCCGACCATCGATATATATACACTGGATGAAGCAACGACGTCTAAAATTGAAGCCACCGTCCGCCATTGTACCCCACCAAATACAATGCCTTGCCTAGACTGGTCATACTGTCTTCACTAGTCTACATCATGGTCTACATGTGTTAAGTGGAATGCAAGCAATTGCATGGACCGGGGAGCAGTCTAGGCCAAGCATTGTTCGTGGGGTACAATGGCGGCCGGCGCATGGTTTCAATAATCGTATAACCAACTGCTATTGCATACTTCATCCAGTGTATATATACCGATGATTCCGACGAACGAAAACTGCGGTTATTTCTAAAGCGTTTACGTGACGTCACAATAGAAATACACCGCAGTAACAATGGAATAACCACAAGAGCTCCGTCGAAATACATTGTGGAGCGATTTAATCGAACTTTAATTAATTCAGCTTACTATATTCAGCTCTCACTATATCCATTATTTTGCGTTACTATGCTACGCACGTAGTACATGAAGTCACTAAACCCGATAAACCCTGAACGAGCAAATATGACGATGACATCATGTCTAATCTAACAAGGGGCGACCCGGGGAAACTAAACGAACGCACTGTAGCGCCCTCTCTTGTTTTTACTTGATTTATAGCATGGTCCCATGGCTAACTTAGCATATGTACTCAATGTAATTTTTCGGGAATCCAGATTTTCCACGAGTCGGATTGCACAACTGTGAGAAAACTATCGCCTGAGTGGTAAGTTTCTATTTTTAACGAAAAAGTGTACTTTAATTTATATAGGCTCTTAGGCTTAAGCAGTTATTACGCATCCTATTTTAAGGAACTTAAAATTGAGAATTACCGGTAAGTATGTGCTTTGCAGGTATCTTTTTCGTATACATTGAACAAAGATTTTAAGGAAATTACCTCCGATCCTGGAATCAACACATAATGTATCCTCGCGTGACCGGTTTTCGACGATGTAAGGCATTGTTCTCAAATTGATAAGAATAAAGGAAAGTAAAACATCAAACAATGTCTCAGTTGCCTTATTCAGTCCATAGCCTTACGGTTTAAATTTGGTGAATGTTGCTCACTGCCGTTTTTGCGGAGAAATCCTTTGGTTTTTGTTGCTGCCTGAAGCGCGCCGACAGCGATCATCGTGACCTGTTTTCGACGGTCGCGTTGAGTACGGTGTCCCAGTGAAACCATGTGCAGAATAAACGTCTGTAATGACTCCAAACTCTTGTGTGGCAATACAAAATCCTTCAGTGTCGAATTTGTATTAGTCCATCTTTCTTTCTTTCTCTACTCAGTCTCCAACTCTTCCCTTAAGAATGATTACGTGTAGGGGGACGCAACTTTACCGGTACATCCGGGATCTTTGTGACCTCGGGTCACAGCGCGGTGAAAACAAACCAGACACACACACACAAACGCACGCACTTCGCGGGCGATGTCAAGTTGTCGTCCACAAAATATGCCAAAAACCTGCGAGACAGTGTTTTGCACAAGTCACAGTAGAAAGCCTGGTAATGGGGAAAAACTGTCCTACAAATTTCCATCAAAACACTCTACGAAAACTAACCAGAACAGGAAGACGGAGTCCAGGGGAAACACGCACAGCATGCACAGCCTCAGGACGGTATAGCAAGCTCGTACATGACGTAAGACCCTAGCTCCTTCGTTTGATCATGGGTTTGATTGAACTTCATAATTCAATTATAATTGTTTTCTAGAATGACATGATCTAGAAAGTGTTAATTTGACAAGGAAACATGAATTTATTTAGGAGTAAAACATTAAAGATTTTCTTTTGATTTTTATGTCATCCTAGTTCAATCATGCATTTAGTTTACATGGCCGATGTGTGTGGATTTTTTTTCTGTGACCGGTGTGGTATTATTACTAGTACCGGGGGTATATCTTTTTCTCTCTATCTCTCTGTACACTGGCTTAATTTTTTAAAGAATTATAGGCTAAATAATTGTTTTCCTTAAAATTACTAATCAAGTGTGATTAATTGTACTTAAAAAGAAAAACCCCAAATTAATAGTAGGATGAAAAAAAGTAAAATTTTGTTTAAAAAAGATGTCAGTCTCATATTTTGTACATGACCAACAGCAACTACCTAATTCTTTTCTTCCTTTCACAAAATATTTTGAATTGCTATTTTTTCCCTCTGTGGTCTTATATATACAGGTGCCCCTGTTTTGCAGTCAAGTCATCCTGACTGCATTCCGACCAATTTCCCGCACATTCCAAACAGCACAGGCAAGGGACTTGCAACGTTTTCAGTGGAGAGAGAAATACACACCATTATCAGAACCAATCACAAGATTGTTGTGGTGCTCCAGCGGGATGCCCAGATAGCTGATAAAGCAATTGGCCATGTAAGCCAAGGACCTGGGTTCACATCCCAGTCGGGGCATTGAATTAATCCCAGTCCACTTTTACTCATTACAAATTTTAAAAAATTAGGCCTAAATTCTTTTAAATTGGGTTTTAAAACGTCCCATCCCTAAAAAAAACAAATTTTCGAATTGCCACACACAAAATACACGGACTGTATATCTTTCAATTTCAACTTTTATGTTCCTGTTAACACGTGTATTATTTAGAAAAGGAGTTTTTACCTCGACAACACAAATGGTCTAACTTCTATTTTGTGTTGTAGTTATCAAAATTTACTGGGGCTTGCAAAATCTTCTGTAATTTTTAATTGCCATTTCTTCAATGGGAAGTGTTCCAGTACATCAGTATGAATGCAGTATTAAATATACATGTAGATGTCTAATCACCATTGAAATACAGTAAACTCATTATAGCCCTGTTCATAAAGTCCCTTCGGTCCCTTGATCAAGGGATCGAAATAAATTGGCCTTATATCCAGAGAGCGCTATACATGTATATAAATGGTGAATACACAATGCAGGGAATAATGGCTAGGACCTATGGACAAGAGCTTTATATGGACAAGAGCTTTATATGGACAAGAGCTTTATATGGAGAAGAGCTTTATATCAGGGGGTGTTATAATGAGAGTTTACTGTAAAAAAAATAATATAAAAAGAAATAAGAAATGTCTCTCAATGTTGCATGGTTGCAAAGGAGTATGTGACCTAATGTGATTTAAAGCAGCTCCATGAAATTGGGCCTAGATTTAGACTACGTATCAATTTGGTACAACTACATGATCCTACATGTACATGTAGGGATGATAAATAAATAGTCCTATTTGTCTCATGATGTGGCCACACATGATGTGGTACTACTCCTTTGCCATTGTGGGACAGCAGAAAAGTATTTTGCTTATTTTGATTCTCATGATAAATTTTTGTATTACATTTTAATAAATTACTTATAATTTACACATATGTACCCAATAATGTCAAATCTTATCATTAATCAATATCTTAATAAATATATGATTTTTATGATTTTCATTAATAAAATTTGATAAAAAAATAGATTTCTCTGCTGGGTTTTTCAGTGAAAGCAAAATAAATGTTTCCGACAGTCCTTGCAGCACCATTTCCCATTTAGGAGTGTTTTTCTTTTAGGGAGGATGCCTCGCATGTGAACCCACTCATATTTGCTCCATCACAACTGACCATGGCACCACCTGCACTGTCATCTGATTGGTTATAGGGTTCCTGACAGTGATTTTAAAGACAAAATGTCCTTTCAATGTTTGTTGGTGAAATGCTGTCCCCACCTATCCAGTCCTGAATTGCTGATGTGCTTCAAGGCTGTGTAAGTTTTTCATAGCAGCATGAGAGCTAGAAGGGGCCTGCAGAAAACATGTAAAAGGAGAGATACAAAAAAAGAATAATTAACAATAGTCACTTACAGTATTACACGTACATGTATCTGACACCATGCCTGTTGTCTAGTGTTGACTGTAAAATGAGTACCAGATTCACTACTTGACCAACAAAAAAATATATAATAAAATTTTAAAAATGACTTGCAACTTAACTTAAAAAAACACGGTAAGAGTTACGAAGTTGATGATTTTTTTTCTTTAAAATGACTTTGTGAGGAAACACTTGTTCAGTCTGTACCATGTGTTTTGCACACAAGGTATGAAGCCATGATCAGCTTCCCAATTCTTTCCAAAATGGTAGGGTTGAAATTCATATCAGGCCACAAAACATTTAGGCCTATGACCTGAATCCATTTCG
Organism: Henricia sp. BOLD:AAB3569; assembly: GCA_037783545.1. NCBI lineage: Eukaryota > Metazoa > Echinodermata > Asteroidea > Spinulosida > Echinasteridae > Henricia > Henricia sp. BOLD:AAB3569. The sequence continues at coordinate 651,912 of JBBELK010000882.1, forward strand.
TCAAAACAGACATTGTGAGAATGTTAAAATTTAGGCGATTGTGTACGGTAGTTTGTCCATTATAATGCACTGTGTACAGGTAAATCCCAAGTCTCCAAGTTACCATGACTTTAGTAGACATCTCGATCTGCATACTCTATGCGCGGCCAAGCCTTAGGATCGATCGATCCAACATGTCCATACGGGCACTTTTCCAGTCCAGTTTCCATCCAATTTAGCTCTGTAACGCTGTTTTGCGTCAGTAGTACGTTTGTCCATGCATGGGTCCATGTATTCGTGAGACATTTGTGTGCTCACACATGCATGGAATACAGGAAATATTGCGGGGAAAAACAGCTTCGCGTGTGTACCACGTAGGCCGTATGTGACTCTGTGCAGCACGGCGAGTTTGTTTTCACCGCGCTGTGACCCGAGGTCACACAGGCCCCGGATGTTCGGTAAAGTTGCGTCCCCCTGTTGGAAACTTTTTGACTTGTATTATTCTTGTTGTTTTGCCCCAGCTATATAAAGTTGGGATACATGTATGATGTAGGCCTAGCTGGTGTATTCTCCCTTTGTTATCATACATGTAATTATCATCGAAACACATATTACATGTATTTAAAAATAATTTTGTTTTTGACAAAATGGGGAGCAATTAATTAAATTAAATTAAACATTTTGCAATTTTACAGCTTTGGGAATAATTCACCAAATTCCATTTTCTATCCTGTATTAAACACCTACATGTATTTGCAGAATCCCCAAAAACCAACACGATTTTTCATAACATGGACAAAAAAAACATGTATCTCACAACCCTGAAACATACACATGGCCCGATAAACACAGCTAACTAAGGCGGAGTTGGTGGCATTCAAATAACACACGTTTGCTGTTCTCGTCAATTTATTCATCGGAAGATGTGTTGACACAATAGTTCTTGTGCTGTGCCCTGATTATTAAACTGGGCTTTATGGACAACTCTTTCAAATACAGAGAAAAAACTTGGTTCATTCAACTATTTACAAAAAAAAGCATGTTACTTACAATAAAACTACACTCAACAAATTATACATATCATTTTATAAGTCTTTCCTTAGATTTTAACGGGAAAATACAACCCCCATGAAACAGGAAATTATGCAGCTTTTTAGAACCAGTAAACAAATAATATAAGCGACATGTTCTTTTAGGAGCTCTGTAGTATTTCCCCGATGTGCGGAGCCACAAAGTTCGTGGCATTTTCTGAATCTGCATACTCGGGGCTTCGTTTTGACCCAAACTGAAACCTTTGGGGGCTAATAATAGAAAAAATAGGAGCCCAGCAACATCGTACAATTTTGTATCTAGCAAAATACGCCCAATTAAACCAACTTTTTGAATTTATAACTGTAACCTATCGGAAGAGCCTTATTTTTCCACATTTTTGGGCGGTATGACAACAGCAATGACCCATGACAAGAATCAAAGTTTGAGCATGTCATAAGGGAGTTGTTTACATCGCGTGCCGTTACGTCAAATGTAAAGCGTCGAAAACGCGTACCGTCGAAAACAGGGCCCTCCACGATAATTAACTAATTTTAAGATATACTTCCCACTTGCACTTTTGTCGCAAATGTTGCTATTCTGTAGAAAAATCACGTTTTCTTCTTCAAAAATTGCCTTCAGTTATGCACAAGACAACCATTCACACGCGCGCGCAGCGCCCTCTGTTGTCGCGCTTACGCACAGACCGCTCGCCGCGTCATTTTGTGCATTACTTTATGCAGTAATTTTATCATTTATTTATCTCAGAAATGCAACATTTGCGACGGAAGTGTCAGTGGGAAGTATATCTTAGAATTGAATAAGCTATCGATTCCAATATATAAACTAGAGCTTATGTGCTTCACGAAGCACGAATATCAGCCTGAAATAGCTTTTATGAAAGGTTTTTATGACCTTTGAACACTGCAAAAGGTTGGGGAATTTTTTGACTGGAAATATTATCAAGATGCTGATCCATAGACCATATCGCAAATCAGTTTCCACCAGCAGAGGGCGTCCTTTGCAATGCACTATTAGATTAAAAATGGGTCAAATTTGACCAAATGTAATTACAATTGTCCTGCACTAGCGGGAATACAGCGTTTCCTTGATTACTGTACAGTCTATTGCAATTGTCCTGCACTACCGAAATAGCCAATACATCGTTTCCTTGAATACTATACAGTCTAACAATTGTCCTGCACTAGCGAAATGGCCAATACATCGTTTCCTTGATTACTATACAGTCTAACAATTGTCCTGCGCTAGCGAAATGGCCAATACATCGTTTCCTTGAATACTATACAGTCTAACAATTGTCCTGCACTAGCGAAATGGCCAATACAGCGTTTCCTTGAATACTATACAGTCTAACAATTGTCCTGCGCTAGCGAAATGGCCAATACATCGTTTCCTTGATTACTATACAGTCTAACAATTGTCCTGCACTAGCGAAATGGCCAATACATCGTTTCCTTGAATACTATACAGTCTAACAATTGTCCTGCACTAGCGAAATGGCCAATACATCGTTTCCTTGATTACTATACAGTCTAACAATTGTCCTGCGCTAGCGAAATGGCCAATACATCGTTTCCTTGAATACTATACAGTCTAACAATTGTCCTGCACTAGCGAAATGGCCAATACATCGTTTCCTTGATTACTATACAGTCTAACAATTGTCCTGCGCTAGCGAAATGGCCAATACATCGTTTCCTTGAATACTATACAGTCTAACAATTGTCCTGCGCTAGCGAAATGGCCAATACAGCGTTTCCTTGATTTACTGTACAGTCTAACAATTGCCCTGCATTAGCGAAATGGCCAATACAGCGTTTCCTTGATTTACTGTACAGTCTAACAATTGTCCTGCACTAGCGAAATGGCCAATACATCGTTTCCTTGATTACTATACAGTCTAACAATTGTCCTGCACTAGCGAAATGGCCAATACAGCGTTTCCTTGATTTACTGTACAGTCTAACAATTGTCCTGCACTAGCGAAATGGCCAATACAGCGTTTCCTTGATTACTGTACAGTCTATGGCCCCTTACTAAAATGACCCGTACTGACCATAGGTAGCCGATGGCCAAATTCTGTGAACAACCCATATGTAGCTTGGTCCAAAGATGTTACTGACCACATTTGACATTAATTGGGTCAAGACTGTGGAAGAAGAAGCATTTTATAATTTTGAAGAAAATGACCAGTAGTGACCAGTCGGTGACCATTGGCCTTACGTGGCGGTCACCCAAGATAGGACTCCGGTCAAGGAAGACTGTGTCCAAATCTGGTTGAAATCGACCACGGCGTTTGGCAGTTATTAGCAGATATGTGATGTCACGTGACCGTTTGCCCGAAGAAAGAAAGAATTTAGAAAGAAAGAAAGAAAGAAAGAAAGAAAGAAAGAATTTAGAAAGAAAGAATTTAGAAAGAAAGAAAGAAAGAAATCGGACGATCACAATATACCAGCGTGCTGCGCACGGCTGATATAATTTACAAAAATCCGTGTTCAATGTATATGAAAAAAATACCGCTTTGCCTTTTGGCTTTGGGTAAGAATTGAGACGTTGATTGAAAATATTATAATTCCTGTGTAGCTAAGAAGTAAGATAATCTCAGCTCTTGCTTTACATTTTTCATTGGGAAATGGGATGTGGTATTTTCACCAATAGAGCTGAGAAGCTTTAAGAACATGAACACGCTATCACAAAACAAATCTGTCATTTTCTCACCGTGACACACTAATTCCCCCTAAAACTCACCCAAACCTTGTCAGGCATAACCACTACGTACGTAGGTCCTTGAGGGAAATAACCAGCCACGATGAATATTTTGCCAACAATTCCAGCGAAACAAACCGGTATGCTCACAGCCTAGCCATTATCTGGTTGTTATGTTGTGTTCAAAAAGTCTATCTGCCTAGTCTGTGTACAAAGGAATACCAATGCGCAGTGGTTACCAGACGTGATCTAAAAATACAAATGTAAGGCTGCATCCGAATCTATTGTCTAGAGCTAGGTCTAGGTCTTTGCTCTATTGGAAGTACGCGGAGACACGAAGACAATAGACCTAGCCATAGCTCTGGAAGCTCGTTTCGGACACAGCCTAAGTTATTTTTAGATCACGTCTGGTAACCAATGCGCATTGGTATTCCTTTGTACACAGACTAGGCAGATAGACTTTTTGAACACAACATAACAACCAGACAACTGGACAACGGCTAGGCTGTGAGCATACTGGTTTGTTTCGCTGGAATTGTTGGCAAAATATTCATCGTGGCTGGTTATTTCCCTCAAGGACCTGCGTAGTGGTTATGCCTGACAAGGTTTGGGTGAGTTTTAGGGGGAATTAGTGTGTCACGGTGAGAAAATGACACATTTGTTTTGTGATAGCGTGTTCATGTTCTTGAAGCTTCTCAGCTCTACTGGTGAAAAGACCACATCCCAATGAAAAATGATAAAGCAAGAGCTGAGATTATCTTAGCTAATTATCCTGGTGCCTGTGGTCGGTGGTAGGCCTATGTAATAGGCGGCCTATATTTTCAAAGAAAGATATTGGTATTTTTTTTCGTATACATTGATTGAACAAAGATTTTAAGGAAATTACCTCCTGGAATCAACACATAATGTAATTTTAAGATATAGGCCTACTTCCCAATTCACTTGCACTTTTGTCGCAAATGTTGCTTTTCTGTAGAAAAATCACGTTTTCTTCTTTTAGTGCACAAGATAACTATTCACGCGCGCGCAGCGCCCTCTGCTGTCGCGCTTACGCACAGACCGCTCGCCACGTTATTTTGTGCATTACTTTATGCAGTAATTTTATTATTTATTTATCTCAGAAATGCAACATTTGAGACGGAAGTGTCAGTGGAAAGTATATAAAAAATACCAAAATGACTTTATCAACCACCAGAAATTTCAGATTTGATGGAAAACACAAATTTAAGAGGGAACGTCAACGATTAAGCCCCTATGAATATTTTATTTTCCTAAGTCTAATAAAGTTGTATGTTTTGTTTTCAAGCTTGTGTCACAAGTAATGGTCAAGTGCTATAAATCTTTCTAAAATGCTTTTCTTTGTAATTTTATAATCAGACTCAAAATTTCCAGACGAGTCTTTGTTCATATCCCATTGTCAACACACCAACATGGCAACGAGTGGTAAAGTGGGTACAGAGGCATCATCAATGAAGAATCCGTGGAACGTTTCCCCTGCTCCGACCCAGCCTTGCTCCCTGGCTAGCGTTATGGATGAGGAGTTTGCTAAGAAGTTACAGAAAGACGAAGAAATTACGATGGGAAATGTTGTCAAAGATGAACCGACCGATCAGAGGTAAGCAGATGCGCAAAAATTTCAAAGTGTTTGGTATTTTTTCCGTATACAATGAACAAAGATTTTAAGGAAATTACCTCCTGGAATATATCTTAAAATTATATTATCTGTTGATTCCAGGAGGTAATTTTCTTCAAATCTTGTTTGATGTATACAGAAAAAAATACCTTTTTTTTAAATTTTTTTTCGTAGCTCCCTTACAGACTATAAATACGCTCTATCCCTCGACGCAAGTGGTACCGACACGACCGACACAAACAGCGACCTTCTTCTAGCGCAAATGCTACAACTGAAGTTTGATGAAGAGCATGATGCTATGCTTACTGCGGAGGAACGGAAAAAGAACGCAAATAGTAAAGGTAGGTCACGCCAACGGAATTAACAATGGCTATGACAGGCCGTCTACAAGGCTCCAATTTGAAGGACCCAAAAGTTGGCAACAAAACAAGCATGACTACTCTATGGCTGCATTCGAGTGTGTAGTACTCGTGTTAACACAAGTATACTCCTGCATGCGCGAACGGCAAGAATAACGACACTCGGGTCAATGAGAGTATGCTCTCGCTACTCCCCGACAAATGGTGAGTGTGCTCTTACTCCTGACGAGTGTCAAGTGATTTGTATGAAGATAGCGGAATATAGGTGGGATTTTGGGTGAATTTGCTCAACGTGTCAACTCGATAACTGAAGCAACAACTCACTAAGGTTTGCTTGTGAGCAGCGAAATGACGTTTTTTGTGCAGTCATGGCAAGAGACGGCTATCTTGACTACTGGCCATTCGCGCATGCGGACTGACGACTTGCCATTTGCGAATTGTAACCCGAGTGCAGTGCGCACACCTTACTCCAGAGTAACGAGAATTACGCTCGAACGCACTCCATATAATATTCGCGGCAAGTTGCCCCGAAAAACAAATCTTAAACTTTTGGGAAATTGCGATTTAATTGATTGCTTTCCGGTGACGTCACTCCTTCCATCCACCATTTTGGGTGTCATTTTTCATGACCCACGTGACTTGAGTGATTACCGGCCAAAAAAGCAAGAAAAGCGCATTGGTTGCACTTACCTCTGTTGCTTTATGTTGTTGCGCCATGGCTGTTTTATCGATAAAGATAAAAATGTAATTCTTCAGGCTAAAAATCGCGATCAGGTAAAAACACTTTCGTTTTACAAGCTGACTACATGCTCAATAATTTGAACGTATCGCAACGCGCGCGTGCGACATTTTCGAATTAAATTATGCTGGTGAGTATTTTTTTACGCGTGTTCATGTGCGTCTATTGGCGCGCGTGTGTACGCGCGTGACCAGTGACACCCAAACATTCCCGGATGTTGTACGTCATGGAAAGCAATCAATTAAGCGAATTCATTTTACATTAAGTCATTTTACATGACATTTTCTTTATTTGTATGTATTGTAGTCAGCATCTCTTACGCCAAGTTCCGTGCTGTCCATCCCGCCATACGTATTGATGACGATTTGAACTTTGACATCGACAATGACAGTGATGATGATGATATATGGGAATACACAGAAAAAGGTATGTGTCAACTTACTGACAGATACGACAGACATTGTCTGTCGGACAAACATCTGACAACTGCGAAGCACAACTCCGATGGTATCGGGTTTCTGCCACACTGGCTGTGCGTACAGCATGCAGCGGCCGTGCACGGCGAACAGGCATATTGCTACTCAAGATGTTCTTAGCGCTGTCAGTGAATCGCATAATATACCGTGCGTGCGCGCTGCACGAATGATGAATCGGATCGCGCACCACGAAAGACGTCTTTGAACCAAGACTAATCCACGCGTGATGCCGCTTGGGAGAAGTGTAGCCCAGGGGCCAATTTCATGGCGTTGCTCAGCACAAAAATTTGCTTAGCACAGGATTTGTTTGCTTTATTTTGCAAAAATGGATTGCCAGCCAAAATCGTAAGTGACGTGTATTGAAAGGTATTCTCCTACTCTTGCGAAGAATACAAGTTGGCGTAAAATTTTGGCTTGTAATCCATTTTATAAAGCAAATAAATCCTGTGCTTAGCAAATTTTCGTGCTAAGCAACGCCGTGAAATTGGCCCCTGGTTGGACTCCTTACCGCATACTACATAACAGATGGTCGTAATGCAATGAAGAAAACGAAGTCCAACCTGGGCTAGGCAAAGTGGTATTTGAGTCGAGTTGGTGTACATGAAAACAGGTGAAATACTAGGTGAACTCAACCGTTGTACCAACTCGACCGTTGCAAGTTTCACTGCAGTCTGAATTTTTTTACTCGGCAATGTTGGCAGGTATGTAGAAGTGAATGATTCCGCCAAAGTTGATATCTTTTATCAGAAAACATTAATCATTAAAGATAAATTTATAGAAATGATTGTGCGCACACATTTTTTTACAAGGGCGCCCTCGAGTGAATCAAACTAGGCCCCTGACTGCTGTGGTATTAAGGTTCCATTTTTTGTGTAGTACATGTATGACCAGGAAACCAGCCTAAAATTTCTTGAAGCACGGACACAGTTTTTCATTGTTTTCTCTGTTATACACAGGTTGGTTTTTATCATACACATCCTCAATCACACATGGAGATAACGGCGTTTGTAACAGTTTACCAATCACGTAATCTATCTTTAACAAAGTGGTTTCCTTACAAATTTTTTCAACCTTTTGTTTGATAGGAGTTTCCTCGCCCAAGAAAGTCCATCTGACAAAAGACAAAAGTGGATGTATAACGACTAAGCACGATGCCGTTATATGTGGGAGAAAGAATGCGTCGAAAGTCATGGATAAGGTTTGCTTGGCTTTTCCCCTAACCCCAAGCCCCCCCCCCCCCCCTCCCCCCCCCACCCCCCCAACCCCCCCCCCCCCCCCCCCCCAAGACTCATCTTTTTGAAGTTGCATTCTCCTAGGTTTTCGTGTTCTGTCGTTTTATACGATTTAATTATTATTGTATTGTAAATCCCATTTCAATTGTATACAATTTTATTTGTTATGCGCATTTGAACATATCTATGAAATTTGCGCAATATAAATGTAATTACTATCAATGCTAGAATAGGGAAACAAATCGTGTGTAAAAAAGCTATATTAGGGCGACCTGCTCAATAGGGCGACATTTTGGTGTCGCCCTAATATTTTTGAGTTTAAAATTCATTTTTTAAGGTCAAAACCATTTTTTTTAGGTCGAGAACCATTTTTATCGGGACTTGAGCTGTTTCTCTTCGGTCTGCAACCATCTCCGGAATCTCCGTTGTTTAAATTACTATCAATGCTATTATTATGATTACTATCTTTAAACTTCTCACTACTTTTATTCTCGGTAATTTCATTTGATTTTTCCTCTCTCAAGTTCCCACCCGGGTTCAACAGCGGCGACGACGTGGGAATGGACATGATACTCCCAAACAGGGTGTTCAACACACTGAAACAACACAGTCTAACATCGGAACGTAAGACGCACAGGGTCCATGAGAAAAAGGAACACTCGACAGCTGTAAGAATCACAATTCCTGTTCCCTTTAAACAGAAATAATAAAATAAAATTTGCACAAAAATTATGAAACTTATCAAATACCTCGAATGGATGTAATATACGTTCTCTTGGCAACACTCCATATTTTTCGTAACTACAAGGTGTAGTACCATGTCTAACAATAGACCGATCCAGTAAGCTCTGCCCATTTTGGAATTGACCAATCACAGCCTCAGGTTGAGGTAACCAAAAGTTGATCTCCATTTTGGCTACCTGAGTCCTCAAAATGTTGTGCACAGAGCTACGGCGAAATGCAGCACGAGTGACGCAAAAACACCATAAACATCATTTTTATCAACGCACAGGACCCTAGCCGGTTTAAAACGGATTGTATAAGACTATCCAAACCTACTTTTAATCCCTTCATCAATGTGTTTTTGTGTAAACGGGAAAAACTCACCCAATTTAGCTTGTCGTTTTGCTATGTTGTGCATTCACTGCATGTGTCGAGATGTTTGTGTTCGATCGCGCGCGTTACGCGTAATGCAGGCATGTTGTACGTGCACGCACACGACTGGATACTTAAGTGCACATTTTGGTTTCGAGCGTGTAGTTACTGTGTGCGTGTACGTGTTTCAATACGCGCTGACCAGGGCGCGGACGCTGACGCACCGTGCGTCTACGCGACTCTACTGCACGTGCCTCACATGTGTGGCATGTTGCTGGGAAATTTATAAATGGGCGGAGCTTACTGGATCGGTCTATTCAATCTTTACCTCGAGGAAGGTTTATCTAGTCAACTTGTTCATTTTTGGGTCACTGCAAATGATGTATTGGGGTTTTAATGGTGTGTTTGTCCCATTGTCTATTTGTAGGTTATGGCTATGGACCCCAACACAAGGCTTCTATTATACAAGCTAGTTAACAACGGAATTTTGGATTCGGTGACTGGGATCGTTAGCACTGGGAAGGAGGCCGTGGTACTACATGCCTATGGTGGAGAGTAAGTGTGGCTATTGGCTATGACTGTCGGCTATGACTGGTGGCTAGCCGGCCATTTTGAAATAATTTTTTAGAAGGCATCATACAGTAGGAGATCACTAAGGAGGTCATGGCTTCCAGTCCCACCCGAGCACGCTGTGAAGTTTTTCATGGTGTCTCGGGAGAGCACTGAGTATACAGTGCTAATATACGTCGGGTAAGGGCAAAAACAAACCCCAATCAACTAAGAAAATAGTCAGAGACATCAGTATGCATTAATAATACACTACTCACAATAGTTAGGGATATTGGTGTGGTTAAATTTTGATTTTTTTTTTTCAAATGACTGTTTTCACCTATTCTTGTGACAAGGTGTGTCTGTCATGCAGATACAATTGTCTAATCATATACAAAATCATTCAAGCGGAATGCATATCCTCAATAAAATACCTGCGTACACCCCACAATATCCCTAACTTATTGTGAGTAGGATTGCTTTTTCACTGACTGAAATTTAACAGTTTGTAGCGATTCTCTGTTCAGACAACAAACGTTACTGGTTCCACGGGAGTGCGCCCTCAAAGTCTTCAAGACGACGCTGAATGAATTCCATACTCGACGACGATACCTACCGGACGCTTTGAGCCGAATGAACCCACGGAAAATAATCAGTATGTGGGCGGATAAAGAACGAATGAATCTTAAGATGTAAGTTAAGATCCGTGTTTGGTGGGATTTACTTTAATGTAAAGGTTAAGATTTTTTGACAACTTGCAACAATTTTATTAGTTTGACCAGGGGCTAATTTCATGGCGCTGTTGAGCAGCCGATTTTGTGCTAACGGAGGCTCCGGTTATTTCATGGAGACCGTAACCGCAAGCACTGCTAAACGTTTGCTAGCTTCAGAGGCAAAATTTGCTAAACACTAGTGACGCAACAATGCCTGTTTTTAAGCATGTGCATGTTTAAGCATGCCGCGGCCATTAAATAGCGGTAATCATGTTAGCACAACTTTTCTGCTACAGTAAGCACACGTTTTCAGCTATTGCTTAAAGGCCCTATGTATCATTTGCAAGATAAAACTTTTTACAGATTCGTGGAATAAGAGTGTAACATATCTAAGGAAGAATGTTGGTAAACTAGCCTGAAGAAATTTAGTTACTTAGATGCATCAATGCTTCAGAAAACCTTGAAAATCTATATATGGATTTTGTGTACAAGAGAATGGTTAGAAACCCACCTTTGGTTGTCAATTTCCAGCATGAAATACCATTTTGGACGGAAATAAATTCATGTGGTGTTTGTTATTATTGCTATCAACACTTTGAGTAAGGTTTTTCTTGTCAATTAACTCATGAAAAACCAAATTGGGTCGTTGCAAATGATACAATGGGCCTTTAAGCAGCGCCATGAAATTGGCCCCAGCTTGCGAGCGGCTTGTGACCGGCTGACAACGGGCTTGCGACCAACTTGCGACGGGCTTGCAGCCAACTTGCGACCGACTCGCGACCAACTTTCGTCCACAAATGACCACAATTTAAGTTTGACTTTGACAAAAACGTTTTTTTGAAATTGTTTTTTTACGTAGAATGCGTAAAGCTGGTGTACGATGTCCGGACGTTATTCTACTTAAGAAACACATACTGGTACTCTCCTTCATTGGTGAACATCAGAAAGCCGCCCCTAAGCTCAAGGATGCTCATCTCTCTCCAGATGAAATGCAACTTGCTTATGAACAATGCACAGAGGTCAGAAATAATTTTGTGGAGATGTTGTTATTCCAAATAATAATTTGAATAAATTACCAAATAAGTAAATAAAATTTCAATTGATACAAATGTGGACAAATGAGTTTGGGAAATATGGATGCATGGAAAAACCAACTTGGCTCCACCGGGATTCGAACCATGGACCTTTTGCTTAAAGGGCCTGTGACATGCTAAACAACTTTGTGCCTAAGCTTGTTCAGCAGGACATACTATTGTTCGTTTGGATGTAAAATCAATAAAAGGTGGCATTTTTCAACTTTGAAGATTTCACTGCAATAAATCACCGACAGAGGGCGCTGTTTTGAGTGCATCACAAGGGAAAAGTTAAGAAAAAACATAAGACTTCAAGTTGGACTTGTGGAAAATTGCTGCAGTTTCTACCCCCAGTTTTGTCATGGCTTACAGCAGGCAACATGTAAAACAAACTCAAACAGCCATGGATTACAAAAGTGTCAGGAAAATTGAGAAAAAAGTGGAATCTTTTGTGCACAGTGTAATGTGATTTTTCTGTGTTTGCCTCTTGTGACATAGTGACCTTGGTCATGAATATGCATATTTACATTAGCATAAAAACTAAAAAACTTTGTTTTAACCCCCAAAGCAAGCTCCGAATAGGATTTTTATGACTTTAACTGAGTAGAGTGGTTTTAAAGCATAGATTTCATTGATAAAAATCCTAAATAAGGGGCCCTTTAACGTGCAGACGCCCTAACAATTGAGTTATGAAACCAACTGGTGGTCTTGAAATACGGTATTCTTGGGTTTCACTTTCTTGACAACCGGTTGCTATCCACCATTACTGTGTCCATACTATGGCACGCCAAAGCGAAAATAATTAAACACTGATAATTTAATGTTGACGCATATTTTCGCAAATGTTGTGCAAGAAAAAAATAAGTTGGCATGACTTTTAAATGTTGATAGACTGTTTGAAACAGTGTTTAATTATTTTTCGCTTTGGCGTACCATAGTATGGACACAGTAATGGCGGATAGCAACCGTTGTCAAGCCAAGTGAAACCCAAGAATTGCAGTTGTTCCTCACTGATTGGGATTGGCTATCACATGAGCTTATTAACAAGCCCTACAGAGGGATAAACCCTTCACTGGGATAACCACCATATGCCCCAAACCCCTGCCCAGCTTGCCCCTTTTCAGTTGGATTTTTTTGTCGTTGGCTTTAAATAGATGATGGATAGAATGTACAAACGATGCCAACTGGTCCACGCCGATTTGAGCGAGTATAACATGATGTGGTTTAACAAAGAAGTCTGGTTCATTGATGTCAGCCAATCAGTGAAGCCGTTTCATCCAGAAGGACTCAAATTCCTGCTCAGGGACTGCACCAACGTGTCAAATGTAAGCTGGCGTTTGATTGGTTGAATTTCGTTAGTGGGGCTTTGTTTATAACTGTACTAACCAATCATTGAGGTTGTTGTATCTGAGATCAGGTGATCAGGCAATGTGTATTATTTGCTTTGCTTTCTGAGTTTTACACTGCTTTTTTAAAAGGCACAGGCTCGTCAGCAATGCGCGCGCCAAATTCGTGCCACGAAATACGCAGCTCCATAGCAAAGGCATGGAGCTGCGTATATCGTGGCACGAATTTGGCGCATGCGCATTGCTGACGAGCTTGAGTCTTTAATGAAATTATTCTTTTTTTTCAGTTCTTTACCCAAAAAGGAGTTCCCAACGTCGCATCTCCGCGTGAATTGTTCAACAGGATTACCGACCTCAACTTGCAGGATGGGAGCGAACAAGAGTTCATTGCACAGGTCAGATTCATGTGACCTTTGACCTTTCACTTTATAAATAATATACAGTTTCAACACGCACGTTTTTAATGCACAAGTGACCATCTTCGAATCCATTCATGCGAAAAATCGGTCAGGTTTGAAAAAAAACGAATGATTTAAAAAAAACATGGAAATTAAATCCATATTTAAATGCAGGATATCTCTGTCATCCCTGGCTCATTTTTCCTGACTGAGGTATCATACGAAAGGGCAGGAAATGAACTTTTTAGAAATGTGACTATTTCTTTGAAATTCAGGTATCGTTGTGCAAACGACTTTTTGGTAGCCCTGCTTCATATTGTCTTTATTCATTCATGCGTGAAGTATGTATCATATGAGTGGTATCAAATGAAAGATGAGGAACTAAGCTTTCCAAACATGTCATTTATTATTCAAGATTGAGATTAAAGTATGATTAAACATCGATAAATCTCGGTTTCGTTTTCTCGGTTTCAAATTTTGACTAATTTCACTGTGTTTTATAAAAACCTCAATATTTCCGGCGCACAGGCTTGAATGTTATGTTATTTTCACTTCCAGATTGAAGTAATCACGGAAGCCGAAGAATTCAAAGCGCTTGCACCAAACGAGAATAACTTCGCTTTTGACTACTTCTTTGAGCAGTCAACGGCCGACAGAGAAGCAAAAAGTGAACTGGAACAAAAACGGAACGAGGGTCAAAAAGATGAAAAGGAAGACACTGATTAAAAGCCCCAATAGACCGTAATCGAATAGCCGCCATTTTGTGGGGCACCTTTTGTTACTTAAGGACACAGGCTCATCAGCATTGCGCGCGTGCTTAATTCGTGCCACGAAATATGCAGCTCCATAGCAAAGGCATGGAGCTGCATATTTCGTGGCACAAATTTGACGCGCGCGCATTGCTGACGAGCCTGTGCCTTTAAACTGTTCAACTATGGAAGCACAATTTGTGCAACCATGCATGTCCTCAAGGAACAAAGAAACTGCCCCACGAAATGGCGGCTGTTCGATACGGTCTGTACATCATTTGCAGTTACCCAAAATTTTACTTCACGAGTTGACAAGAAAAACCCGACTAAAAGTGTTGAAAGCAATGGTAACAAACACCACATGATTTTTTTCCCCGTATAAAATGGTACCTTTGTGGGAGAAATTGCCAACTGAAATTGCTTTTAAAAAATTTCTTGCAAAATATTTTTTTTATTATTCATTCAACACAAAAACCATGCATGGATTTTTCAGGTTTTCTGAAGTATTACTGCATCTATGTGGCTGAAATTTCTACAAGGCAGTTTATCAACATTATTCTTTAGTTATGTAATACTGTTGTTCCTGGAACTATGCACTTTGCATAGACCCTCTTCGTTCACAGCGTTCATTTCCTTCCCAGCATGCGTACGTACATGTACTTAAAGTAATTTGCATATTATGCATGAGCTTGGATAAATCGAGGTTACAAGGGGAAAAAACGTCCTCTACGTGAGTTCTGTCAAGCCTGGATTTATTCTTTTGGATTTATACGGGTTTATACCTATGTTTGCTACAAAAAATTCTTGAAAAATCTGAATCCTTTCAACATTTTAGGTTGTTTTTTGTGAGCAAAACTAATGACTTCAAAGTTGCCAAAATGGCACTATTGTGCAAATTTGGACCTTCATAATTTCTTTTTTGGAGTTTTCCAACGATTCTCAAAGGTGGATTTGAATGACGGACGACATGAAGAACTCATAAGTATAAACAGAAATTTGTGTTGATTTTTTGTGTATGAATATTGTGAGAAAATGAGCAGAGTGGACGTTTGAGCCCTTGTCATGTAGGTATGGTATTATCATAATGTGATAAAAAGTCTGGATTTTTAAGCACATGTTATATGCCTGTCCCTATATATCCTGCGAATTCCTAAGAAAACACCGAGAGAATACTCCATTTTAGAGCCGTCTATAATCGCTCAGAATAACAAAAAATCAAATTCTAGCAAAATAATTAATGTGTTTTTCCAAGATTTAATATGTAATGTTTCTTTTAATTTTCTCCAGGAAAACACCGAATGTGCTCATAACAAAATTCCACTTTTTCCAGAACACCATAGCAACCACTTTGAAGGCTTATTTTACAAAATGTGAAATTTTTGGTGCCAAAAATCTACAATTTCGTAAAGTTAAATACCGATCAGTCAGATTTTAAAATAGCAAAAATTACAAATTTGAAATTGCCGCAGGGTACGAGGATGGTTTCTCCGTAATTTACTTTGGACATTTTCTTATTTATAAACACCAAAAATATTGTTTTCCCTTGGTATATGTCTGAACATTCAGTGGTATGGTTACCCGGTAATGTTGTCTGTAAACGGATAGATTCCATCTTACATTTTATTTCTAAAGAATTAATTATAATTTTAGTGATTTAATAACTTATCTTCCGAGAAATGGATAAGCCAGTTTAGAATTGCAATTCTTAGAAAAATGTATAAACAATTTGCTTAATACTATTACAGCTGTAATAAAAGCGTAGAATTATATATCTGTTTACAACTGAAAAATGAAGGCATTTGAAATGAATAAACTCTGCATTCAGTGGAAAATGATTGAAATTTCAGTCAAATTTGATTCATTTTTGTTAAAAACATTCTTGGGGTAACGAAAAGAAACCAGTGTTTTCGAAAACATTGGCTTCAACCTCGGGCATGGTCTTTGCAATTTTTTGTTTTCGCGTATTGTACTTTAATTGCTTGGGTTTTCTTGGTTGCCTTTAAAGCGTAAGCGAAGTAAAATTTCAAGTTGATGTCGAGTTCTGGTGTTTTTTGCGGCTGTATTAATATTTCTGAAATGGTCTGAGCCGGAGACGAACCCAGTCGTTTCGTAAACGACCCCAGTTTCGCGATGAACATAAAGAGATTTTTGTCACGAGAGGGCGCTGTTAAGAGAGCAGACGGGTGGAAAAAGGTGCCGAATATAAAAACGTTAGTTTCAGCTTTTTCAGCACTTTAGTGACTTGACGGAGCAGTGCCAGTGGTTTTTAAACATGTCGGAGATTCATCAAGGATTTGGATACGGAGGTAAGAAGTGATAAACTAGTCAATTACATGATTAATTAAGCTGTCATGTCATTTGTTTTTCAGTGTATTTCTGCAATGATCATTTTTGGGGGGTGGGGGAGGGGTGGGGCCAGGGGGGTTGGGGGAGGAGTTAAATTCAATATCAGACCACCATTTGATTATGACTTTAGCACAAGTGCCGGTATTTTTTCCGTATACATTGAACAAAGATTTTAAGGAAATTACCTCCTGGAATCAACAGATAATCCAATTTTCCCTTTTGTCGTAAATGTGGCTTTTAATTTTATTGTAGATTTAGAAAAAAATCCCATTTTCTCTTTCAAAAATTGCATCAGTTAGTGCACAAGATAACCATTCACGCGCGCGCAGCGCCCACTGTTCTCGTGCCTGGCTACGCACGGACCGCTCGCGCCGTAATTTTTTGCATTACTTTATGCAGTAATTTTATCATTTATTTATCTCAGAAATGCAACATTTCCGACAGAAGTGGGAAGTACAAAATTGGACGATCTGTTGATTCCAGGAGGTAATTTTATTCAATTCTTTGTTTAATGTATTAGGAAAAAATATCCAAGTGCCCTTTTGTTGATGAAAAAGAAATGTTTAGGGACAAATTTCGATATTTTACTAGAAGGCCTACAAATGTGTGAATTCCGTTCACTAGTTGCCACTAAGACGCCGTAGGCAGAGAAAGTTTTAAGGTAGAATACATGTCTTGGTATCTCATGGAATCTTGAGGAAATGTTCACAGATTTACACATAACTTACAAATATAAACACGATGACAGTAGAAAACTTCTGAAGTGCTATAGTTTGCGAGACGTAAATTCATTTCGCCCCAAAACCATCTCGTCCTGGACCACTTCGCTCTGGAGCACTTCACCCTGAAGCGCTTCACCCTGAAGCACTTCACCCAAAGGCCATTTCGCCCTAACCACTTCGTTCAAACACTACTTCGCCCAAATGCCACTTGGCCCCAAAACAACTTCGTGCACAGGCCGTGGTTCAGGGCAAAGTGGTTCAGGGCGAAGTGGTTTTGGGGCGAAGTGACTGTAAACCATTTTGACTGTTTTCTCAAAAGTTATATGATGTGCAGTATGTACATGTATACGAAGCTGATTTTTGCTCAGGCTGGTTTTAATCATGCATAGCTTCAATCACACAGGGGAATGAAACTACATGTATTTGTAACGTTTACCAATATACATGTACACTACCTTTTTTCAAGTATTTTCAAGGACATTTTTGAATGTTTTTCACTCAGACTATATTCATTTTGCTTTAAAATAACACATTTTGGTGGTTATTGAGTCATTATAAGGAGAATACGGTACATGTAGGTGGCGACCAATAAATGGAATTCTTTCCGAAGAAGAACCTAGGCAGTTCAGGAAGAGTTTTTTTAACGGAAAGTGAAAGATATCCGTTTACTGGTCGCCACTGATTTTTCTTTAATAAACAATTACACCGAAAAGTGTTATTAACATATGTATTTTCCTTTTAATAAGAATTTTGTACTCGGATGTCACTATTTTTTCCTTAAAATGACTTATTAAGCATCAATAAGTGCAAATCTAATGAAAAAAAACAAAATTTGGAGTTGCTAAATATGAAGATTTTACTTGGAAAAACTTTCTGTCACTCTGGCCATGCTCTATCTGGCAGTGGCTGGGCCAGTATCAAATTCTCCCACAAATCCTCCTTAATCTTTCTTAATCCTTGTTTACGCTCCTCAATTATCCCAACCTAAAATCCGGTCAAATTGAATTAACAACTCTAACAGCTGTAAAAACTCTCACGTTTGTTGTTTTGGGTCTTGATAGATGACTGAGTGATTATAAAGAAGTGACTTTTTTATGTCATTTGCAAAAATATGACGGTCCCCCATCAAATCAATGTTAGGTTTATTACTGTAGTTATTTTACACCGGAAATCTCATGTTGCAGTCAAAATCAACCGTTGAAAAAACGTACCATGGAGGTTGTTCTCCTCCAAAGAATTCTGTGTAATGATCGGATTTTCAAATAAATCTTTCAATATATTTTAAAAAAATTGTCCAACATGCAATTTTGTTCACATTTCGTACCGTGCCCTTGTCATCATTGAAAATATGGCGATTAAAATGATCTAAAGGTAGATCAAGTTATCAGTAAATGATTTGATAGAAAAATAAGGACTTTCTTAGAGTTAGAAAACACTTTAGAAATTTTTCAACCAGTCTCATATATGCAAGGTCTGAAGCTATGATCAACCATGGAGGAAATCTTCCTCCATGGATCAACTATTCAATCCTATCCCTTTCTTGGCATTTTAAGTGGCTTGTTGATATGGTATAAGTCCTTGGGGATTGTGTGAAGTTTCAAGTGTTTATTACTCTTTATGGACTTGGTATGAAACATGGCCTATAATCTTGACATTTCCACTGTCAAATCAAAGCTCATCTGTTGACAAAGCTCTTTGTCCATTCTGGATTATTTTTAACCAGATTTTGAAAGTTGCGATCCTGTTGAATATTTCTTTTTCAACCCTTCAGAAACTACAACCAACACACAGCATATAACGTACAGTATAATTCTGCCCTCATTTCTAACTTCAAAACTTCCAGTGCAGGGGAAATAATGCACCTGTTTGTAGTTGTAATTGTATAATCTCTGGCAGACTTGCTGGCCAAAAAGCTGGAACTAATGTAATTCTTTGCAAGGCCACTTGCACTCTGATACTTTTTGTTTGCCAGAAAAAAGAAAAAAAACCACTGAATTATGAGCTATTTTTTCTGGGACTCGGAATTATTTTGGCTGTAGTTATCCTAAGGCCAAAAAAAAAATAGTTCTGCTTCCGATTACATGGCATTTCAAAATAGGGTAGGTAGGTAGGGAATATTTTTTTGTTTTGCCAATTTTTTTTTGTGCACAATCATATGGAGGCATCTGCGTGGTTTTTTTTTGTTTTTTTGTTTCTCCCATTTTTTTTTTTTGCCTAATTTACAAACATATATATATGTACATGTAACAAAGCTAGTTTTGGGGTTAAACCCCTTTCCCACTACAAATCTTCGGGGGTAACGGCAATCCTTAACCCCGAGATACCCCGGGGCAGCGCGAGCAGTCCAACTACTCTTTTTTCACCCCGGGTTAAGACAAAAAAATTGGCCGTTACCCCGGGGTTCGTTAACTCTGCCAGCGACCAGGGTTAAGGATGGCAATCTCGGGGTTAACGGCCAAACCCCGGGGTTAGCATTGTAGTGGGAAACCAAGCAGGGTTAAGTGTTCACAGGCAATCTCGGGTTTAGTGTGCGTTGCGCTGGCACATACGGTATGTACGTACATGTACGTGCACATTTTTGCTCTACCAATAAGGCGTGGCTTCTCAAGCACCGTATCTCAATTCATAACGAAAAGAAGAGGACAAAGGTGTGGAAAGAAGAAGAAATAAAGCTCCTTATCCAGGCCTGGTGGATAGACAAGTTCAGTAACAAATATGCCCGCGCCTAGTGGGAAACCGCACTGCATTAACACGGGACAAGCTCGTCATGGGTTTAGCGAAACTCCTTTTTAAGGAAGCGAATGGGTACATAACTCGGGGTTAACGAACCCCGGGGTAAGAAAAGCTTAACCCGGGGCGGCAAATCTCCGGGTTAAGCAGTTTGTAGTGGGAAAAGGGTATTAGTTTGTCCTTGGTTGAACAAAATTTACTGGTCATTTTTATGAGGGGACCAGGATTAAGCACATGACACAGGACTGGGATTACGTTGGCTTATCCCGTCTTAGCTATTGTGACTCAAGAATCTTAAGAATTCTTATGATCTTAGATGATCCCTTAATAACGATGTAGGCCCTAGAATTCACTTGTCAGTTTTTACACATGGGAAACTGTTCTATCCAAGATCAGATGCATAAAGCATTATGAGAAATTCTTAAAGCCCCAATACATCATTTGCAGTGACCCAGAATTTTACTTCACGAGTTGACAAGAAAAACCTGACTAAAAGTGTTGATAGCAATGGTAACAAACGCCACATGATTTTTTTTCCCCGTGTAAAATGGTACCTTTGTGGGCAAAATTGCCAACTGAATGTGCTTATAAAAAAACCAAAATGTCTGCAGACAATTTTTTACCATTCATTAAGCACAAAAACCATGCATGGATTTTTAAGGTTTTCTAAAGTATTACTGCATCTATGTGGCTAAAATTTCTACAAGGCAGTTTATCAACATTATTCTTAAGTTATGTAATAATGCTCTTGTTCCTGTTTTTAAAAGTTTTCCAATAATGTACCGGTAATCTGTCTTTAAAATGTGCAGAATGTTTGTCGTCTGACAAACTACATCATTCAATGGTCCTGCAAGACATTGTAATGTAACACTTGTAGCTATTCATAGAACATTCTTGGTCATCATCCAAGACATTTGTACATCATGTATTTAGATTGACACATGTGCAAGCATATTCAAAAGGGCACCACCAATTTCAAGGCAAACTGGATAGCAGAAATGAGTTTGTCGCTCAGGCTTTGTCAAATTGTTGCGATAATAACCAAAAATCTGTTTCAGTAATTCGACCAATGGGGAGGGAAGGGAAGTTGCCCTCTTTCCCCCATTCCCCCATTTTGTTTCAATTTGGAGGGGTGGTTGGCAGTCATTTTTATATCAGCTTGTTTAGGATAAGCGGACACACAGACAATGCATTACTTTTTTTCCTCCTTTTTTTTTTGGAGACGGAGTGGGGGAAGGGCGGGGTCAAAAATGTTCATCTTTTGTATAATTGTCACGGATATGAAGTAGGCTAGTAGGCCTACATATATACACTACTCACAATAAGTTAGGAATATTGTGGGGTGTATGCATTCCGCTTGAATGATTTTGTATATGATTAGACAATTGTATCTGAATGATGGACACACCTTGTCACAGAAATACATGTAGGTGAAAACAGTCATTTGAAAAAAAATTCCAAAATTAAACCACACCAATAGTTGCTTTTTAATAGAATCGTAAATATTCGAGGTTAGCGCTTGCATCATACATGTACATGTGTAATTTTGAGGTCACTTTGTACAATAGTTGAGGCTATTTTTGGTGAGATGCATTCTTTCTTTTGTGCAGTCTATAGAACGTCTCTCGAAGAGAAGGCCACTAAATCGGTTTAGAATGTAATACATACTGTACATGTATTGTATTGCAAATGTGCAACTTGTTTGTGGTTTTTCTGTGTCATGTGGTTGATCTGTATTTTGTACATGTATTTAGGCCTATTGTGGCATTAGCAATATTGTGGCATTACTGGTCCAGACGTCCTAGTTACAGTACTTTCAGGTTTTTTTGCCAACATTTCACAGGTAATTATTTAGTAAAACTGGCTTTTTTTGCAGTGAAGCTGTATTATATTTGTGACATGGACCCAATTTCATAGCGCTGCTTAAAGGCCCTGGGGCCGATTTCACAAAGCGCTAAGATTCGTCCTAGGAAGTGTAACTCGTCTTATCTTGGAACTAATCCTAGGACCGATTTCACAAAACTTAGGATGTGTTCAATTCGTCCTATTTCCCATGGCAACACGGCCCAACTCTTCCTAACTTAAGATCGGTGTTTGGGTCGTCTTATCTGTACGAATGCATGGAGTAAATGCAGTGACCGAAGGCACTTATCTTATGCTTGTCGAACGTGAAGCTAGCCCGGCATACGGCAGCGCTACCAGGCGGTCATACAGACAATTTTCCTTTGCCGCGATATGCGAAATTCTCTTGAAAAGGAGGCGTAATTTAAATCGCAGAAAAGCACTTACCGAAAAAGGTTGAGGCATTTGTATGTCCATGCACGTGAAGCCATAACTTGCTGTAGCCCTAGCTAGCTAGGTTTCTCGATGTTTACACGCGTAAAGCACGGATTTATATTTCGGCAAAATATATCCATACAATAAAAACCACGAAATATGTACATCTGTATAGCTATACTGTTGATTGAGCACACTGAAAGTTACTTGTGGTGTGCGCGCGGGTGCTAGTACTAGCGCGCGATGCTACCGAAAAAAGATACATTCATGTAAATTAGATGAATACACATAATGTTTTTTTTTTCGTCAAGCATACTGCATGCTCTGCACATAAATGCGAGTGTGCCATTTGTACAGTCAAACGATAGGCCTACATGTACATCTATAGGTTCAAGTACATCGACTTGAATTTGTTCACGTCAATGTACCCTTTCATAACTGCCGACAAAAATACGATACGCCAAGCAGACGACGCTACAAAGTCGGCCATTTTGATTTGTAATGTGCGTGCCGTTTTCCCGATGACTGTTGTATTCGGTACTGTTAACAAACATATGGTACAGCCGTTGATAAATGTATAATAAGTAGTTGCGACTCGTCTTGTAAAAGACGGGTTTTGTGAAATCGATCTCAGGACACGTCTTAGCAAAGACCGATCTTACTGCTCGAACTCTTCTTAAATCCTAGGATCGATTCTACGATAGGAAGAGTTTTGTGAAATCG
This sequence comes from Henricia sp. BOLD:AAB3569, assembly GCA_037783545.1. Lineage (NCBI taxonomy): Eukaryota > Metazoa > Echinodermata > Asteroidea > Spinulosida > Echinasteridae > Henricia > Henricia sp. BOLD:AAB3569. The sequence goes on from JBBELK010000882.1 coordinate 674,807, forward strand.
GCCCCTGTACGTGTATCATTTGCAATGACCCCAAAAAGTAATGACGAGTTTACAGGGGGAAAGTAAGTTCTGAAAGTAAAGATTGAATTAATAGCAACTACCCAATGAAAGGTTTCCGCTCAAAATGATATAATTTTACCAGAAAATAATCCGTAAATATGAAATTATTTAGATCGTTTGTAAACAATCATTTACTTATTTTTGGTTCGCATCTACGCGGTCCAAAATGCATGGGCGCTGTGTTCCAACGCGATGCATTTTTATGGATCGCGCGCACACTGAGTATATGATGTGCGCCACAGAGTGCATGACGCAAGCCACAGAGTACCTGATCAACTGAGAACGAATATTTGAAACACCCCGCCAAGACCAGGAAAACACATATGGATTTTCATGTTTTTTTAAAAACCTGGTACATTTGACAAAGCTAAAATTTCTTCGGATGAGTTTGTTGGTGTCTTTCTTTTGATTTATAATGGTTTTATTCGCAGAATCGCTCAAAAACAGATCATCTACAGGGCCTTTAAGCATTATGGCTGAAAAGGTATGCTTTATACTGTAGCAGACGAGTTAGGCGCTATTGCTTGGGCGCGTCGTGTTTAAGCACGCTTGGAGACGGCTATTGTTGCGTCATTATCTTTGGCTCTGCAGTTAAGGCACGTTTTTAGTTGCTTACTGTTAACGATGTCTATGAAATAGCCCGATGCTCGGTTAAGAGAAAATACTAGGCTGTTAAGCAGCTCTATGAAAATGAAATGAAAACAATTTTTGGCAAAAAGGGGCACGGACGCTTACGTTTGAACCCTTGTATTTCAGGATCTACTAATCCAATCTTCACACAATTGTTCTGGTTCAAAATGTTAAATATTTTGAGTGATTTGACACAGACTGACCCTATCTTGAACCTAAGAAGGTGGTTACATTAGAAGCCGCTTTATGGCTGCGTAAAATAAAATAAATCAGTTTTATTCTCTTAAAATGGAACATTGTCCTGAAAAAGTAAGAATGCCACATACAGCATTGCTATAAATTTGCACCTGGTAGGGCCACACATACATGACATTGACGATCACCAGCTGTCCGAACATTTGGCTTTTCTTGACTGGTATGGTCCCAGGGTTGCCAAGATAATTCCATTTCTCAAAATCCAGGCACCTCTAAAATTGCTGTAGACCAATCTACCACTACCTCCCTTAGTAATAGAAAACTATGGTGTGGCATAACAGCGTAGTAAACACGTTAGCCAGGAATTGCCTCATTACGCTCCTTGGCACAGTGCCAACAGACTTATATCGTGAATTGTAGGTCTTGTCCAATCTCGTTAAAGACGGACATTTAACGACGTACCCAGCACTTTGTTTTTTTAAATCTGTTGACTATACACGAAACTGGATCCGACAAAAAATACTGGTGGTTCGATCATCCAAGCTGTGCACGAAACTGGACCTGACAAGTACTGGTGGATCGTCCAAGCTGTAATGCATGTCTAGTTCTAAAACCAAGTTTTAATGTAATGGATTTAGCAGATACTGTACATGTACACGTAAGTATTGGGCCTGTTGACAGTGTGTAGCATTGACAGGTTTTATACGCATGTCTACTGCATGGTAGAGTACTCGTGTAAATTGATCTAATCTGGTAGATTTAAATAGCTTAGCCCAACCAGTTCATTTTTTTTACAGTTAAACCATAGCTCCATGGTTAAACCACATGCAAGCATCAGCGTTATACAAATTTAGTGCTGTAACGTAGTCCGCAAGTTCGGTTTTTGTTCGGGTACGGCAAGTACCGTATTACCGATGGTGTGGGTTGAAATAGTCAAACTCTTTTTTCTGTCTCGGAAGACTTTCTGAGACAAAAGAAAAGATATTAGACAGGCCGCCAGTCCAGATGGCGTGCTGTACGCTGTGCATTTACAGACCAAACACGGGGAGTCAGACTTAGGCAAGTCTACGCCTTGCCGTGAGTTTAAATATTGGTGGACCGCCAATAATAATTCTAAATATTGACAGTAATATTGTTCGTTAACTAGACGATCGATTTGTTTTCTGTTGATGTCTCATTTTAAAGCGAAAAGCTTTTCAGGGCTGGAAATTCACGGAGGCCATTGCCTCTGTTGCCCCTGGTCTTGGCCTTGGTGCCCTCTTGCAACCCTCCCATAGACTTTTTCATTTTCCAATGGAAGTGCCCTTTTTAAACTCCAAAAGACGACTCCAAAAACACAAATGGCAGTGCCCTTTCATTGACGAATTTCCTGCCCTGCTTTTGTTTCTAGAAAAATATCAATTCCACACTCAAAATGCACGGACAATACATCTTTAACGGCACCAGCTGTTTTACCTCACCATAAGTTCAAAACAAAGATAACCTTAGTCTAAACATCTGTCCAACTTGAGCCCCTTGTCCTTCATTCGCACCCTAATCTATCATCCCAGTCTGCTGTAAATTGACACCCAGGGAGTTAAAAGGAACAAATTCCTGGCCTGAGGCTTCTTCAGTGATTGATCAGTCAGCCCCAAGAACTTGACCCTCCCTAGACCTATGATGGCTATTGGAAACCATTAGGTCTGTTTGCAGCTCCTTGGTCATAGGACTGTCTGTGACAATGTGTAGTTATTGGTACCAGTACATGTAGGACAGGATCTCTCTTCAAGGCCTGTTTACACTCGATTCGAACTCCGCAATTTCCAAAAAGGAGAGTTGAAGCCGGGTAGGCGCTAAGTGTAAACGCAAAAGGTGAATTGAAAAAAGCGGATCAGACCCAAGTCCTTCCAGACTTAATGTATCCCATGTGCAAAAATTGACATGTGAATTATAGGGCCTACATCGTTATTAAGGGATCATCTAACCTCTTAAGAATTCCTAAGATTCTTGAGTCACAATAGCTAAGATGAGATAAGCCAACTTAATCCTAGTCCTGTATCACCCTGTTTACACTCGATTCGCCTTTGCCGAATCGAACCCTGCAATTTCCAAAAAGGGGAGTTGAAGCCGGGTATGCACAAAGTGTAAACGCAAAAGGTGAATTGAAAACGGCGGATCAGACCAGGGTCTGATTCGCCTTTTTCAAGTCACCTTTGGGGTAGGGTTGAACCCCGCAATTGCGGGGTTGAACCCTGCAATCGTCAAGGTCGCTTGTATTGTAAACGCTACCCGAATACAGATTCGGCAATTTGAGTGTCCTTGGGGCGGTGCCCGCCGTGTGGTAGACCAACAGCTCACGCATGCGCTGCAGTTACAATTAGTGGTGACCTTTGCGGTTTCTGAAGGCGAGTTGAAGCCGAATCGAGGTGTAGTGTAAACGTGGCAAATATTGAGTTTTGCGGTCGCAATAAAAATGCTGGGTCTGTGTCCACCTTTGCCCAGTTCGAGTGTAAACACGGTGTTTGGCAATGGCATGCTTGCCAAGTTGGCCTCAGTATTAAGTGTATCTTAGAGGCATTTGGCTACAGTTTATTCCAAAATCAAAATGACTCGTCTTAATTACATCACATATTACATGTACATGTAACTGTGCCATTGCCATTCTATTTATTGGCTGGTATACCTGCATTTTGTTTTTGTTTGATTTGATGGGTGGACTCGAGGGTCAAAAGATATTGCACAATTTTTAAATTATTTCCTGAGTATCATAAATTAATATTAGTTATCCCACGAGCTTGAGTGAAACACGGCATTATGTAGTGCGTCTGCGTTCCATATCCCACGGCGCAGACGCACTACATTATGCCGTATTTCCACGAGCGCGAGTGGGATAACAAATTTATCTTCAAGCAAACTTGACGCACTAATAACACTCTGCGCGAGATTACAGTACTACTCTGCGCATATGCGTAGGGACGCAGTTATCTTGGAATACCATGGTGCATTACGCAGAGTGCAATATGAGAATCGAAAAAGTATTATGAAACATTATCACACTGTTGGTTGCCATGGATCCACCAATCAAAACCACGGATTCAAGTTTGCTTGAAGATAAAATTTATTACCAACATGTCATTTTTATGTACAATGTAGGTGTAGTGAATTTTTATTATATTATCAACCAAAAGTGAATTCTGGATTCACAAGGCTACTTTGTCAGGCTGCTAGGTCTGCATACTGCCCAGGGAGTTGTGCCCAATGACCAGGGTTGTACTCGAGTCTATCACAAGCAATGGATGAACACACACAAAAGAATGCCTTTGTTGGAGTTCAGGGCCCATGTGCATAAAAGGCAACTAGTGCTTAGTTAGACTATAAATTCCCTAGTTTATACCTACGGAGTTGGCAACTAATTTGTGTTGCATAAAACCTCACTAGGCACATTGCTTACTAGTTGCATACTAGGACAATTTGGGTGCTATGGCCTTGGAGAGGAGGTGATTATGTCAGATACAATAGGCTTGTAGACAAGTTTATTGTGTTTGAGCTTCGAACCACATTCCAACTGAGCATAACTCATTTCTAAGGGTCTTTGTAACATTGCATTACTGCCCAGGTGCCACTATGTCAGTAATGTGCATTATGCCTTCACGGGTAAATCTATACCGCTCATACACCCTATCATCATCAAAGAAGTCTAATGGATTTCTCCTGTCTCGGAAGACGCGTTCTTTTCTTATTTGACGACGCAGTTCAAATAGCTCCATGATTCTACGAGCCATGTTGTCCAAAGGCAGACTGATTAGTTGTCATCTAGTGACTTAGAGGTACCCCAGATCAACTCTAACTTTTGCCAGAATTTTAGAATGTTACTATATCTACCGTAGTTGGGTTTTATGCATCACAATTAGTAATCAACTAGGCTTAGTAAGCAACTTAAGTCCATTCTAGTTGCCAACTAGGCCTAGTAGCCTTTTATGCACAGGGCCCAGTTGAATAGCTTGTGACTTGAATTAAGACCCAGGGACTTGGTAGGGTAGACTTGTGAAGGCTTGTGAGGACTTGTGTTGGGCTTGTGATAGACTCGACTATAATTTTGTCCTGCAGGATAGATGTTTAAGTGCAACATAAGACTTCAGTAGAAGACGTCAAAATGGAGAAGGGCGGAACGGAAATGCACCAGTTCGCAAACAACAGTAATAACGTAAGTAATGATTCACTAGATGCATTGAACAGCACCAATATCGACGACCTTGACGAAAAGACACAAAATGCAAATGGGTTCCTGAGCGACGACGTGACAGAAATGGAAGAACTCGAGGAGGGGGCTGAGGAAGAAGATGTACCGTGCGGATGGCGCAAGTTGCGACCGCAATTCTTACAAGTTTTCAACCGACCACCAGGCATTTTGCTTTTTCTTTGTCTGTTTGCCGTGACACAAGGAATGACGGTGAACGGCTTCGTATACGTCGTCACGACGACGTTGGAGCGACGTTTCAGCCTCCCCAGCGTTCGCAGCGGCTCTATTTCCAGCTCATACGATCTCTCCGTTATGATGGTCATTACGTTCGTGACGTACCTCGGCGATCGCGGCCACAAGCCCATTTGGCTGGGCTTTAGCGCACTGATTTTCGCCTTTGGTTCGTTCGTCTTCACGCTACCGCACTTCCTGACACCTTTGTACGATTTGGAAGGCTCGCATTTTGAACTCTGCGACACGAGCCGTAATGACACGGACTTTTGCTCCACCGCTGCGGCCAGCAGTAATCTTGCAAACTTCTTCTGGTTGTTCGTCTTTGCGCAATTTCTCCACGGTCTTGGAGCAGCAGCACTCTACACACTCGGCATCACGTATATTGATGAAAACGTCAAACCAAAAATGACATCACTGTATATTGGTAAGTACTTTCATTTGGCATCATTCCAAATATTACGTTTGTTTCTGAGCAGAAAATGTGGTTCTCATGAAAAACCCGAAGTAAACATGTGGTACCAATGTACCTCATAGCTCAGCTGGTAGAGCATCTGCCTAGTGTGTCGGAGGTCTTGGGGAAACCTGAGGGAGTATACCACTGTGCCTCATAGCTCAGCTGGTAGAGCATCTGCCCGGTGTGTCGGAGGTCTTGGGGCAAACCTGAGGGAGTATACCAATGTACCTCATAGCTCAGCTGGTAGAGCATCTGCCCGGTGTGTCGGAGGTCTTGGGGGAAACCTAAGGGAGTATACCACTGTGCCTCATAACTCAGCTGGTAGAGCATCTGCCCGGTGTGTCGGAGGTCTTGGGGGAAACCTAAGGGAGTATACCACTGTGCCTCATAGCTCAGCTGGTAGAGCATCTGCCTGGTGTGTCAGAGGTCTTGGGGGGTGGGGAAACCTGAGGGAGTACATTGTATACCGCTGTGCCTCATACTGGTAGCTCAGCTGGTAAAGCATCTGCCCGGTGTGTAGGAGGTCTTGGGGAAACCTGAGGGAGTATACCACTGTGCCTCATAGCTCAGCTGGTAGAGCATCTGCCTGGTGTGTCAGAGGTCTTGGGAAAAACCTGTGGGAGTATACCACTGTGCCTCATAGCTCACCTGGTAGAGCATCTTCCCGGTGTGTCAGACATCTAGGGGGAAACCTGAGGGAGTATACCACTGTGCCTCATAGCTCAGCTGGTAGGGCATCTGCCCAGTGTGTCAGAGGTCTTGGTGAAAACCCGAGAGAATATACCCACTGTGCCTCATAGCTCAGCTGGTAGAGCATGTGCCTAGTGTGTCAGAGGTCTTGGGGGAAACCTGAGGGAGTATACCACTGTGCCTTATAGCTCAGCAGGTAGAGCATCTGCCTAGTGTGTCAGAGGTCTTGGGGGAAACCTGAGGGAGTATACCACTGTGTCTCATAGCTCAGCTGGTAGAGCATGTGCCTAGTGTGTCAGAGGTCTTGGGGGAAACCTGAGGGAGTATACCACTGTGTCTCATAGCTCAGCTGGTAGAGCATCTGCCAGGTGTGTCAGAGGTCTTGGGGGAAACCTGAGGGAGTATACCACTGTGCCTCATACGTCAGCTGGTAGAGCATCTGCCCGGTGTGTCAGAGGTCTTGGGGGAAACCTGAGGGAGTATACCACTGTGCCTCATACGTCAGCTGGTAGAGCATCTGCCCGGTGTGTCAGAGGTCTTGGGGGAAACCTGAGGGAGTATACCACTGTGCCTCATAGCTCGGCTGGTAGAGCATCTGCCTGGTGTGTCAGAGGTCTTGGGGAAAACCTGAGGGAGTATACCGCTGTGCCTCATAGCTCAGCTGGTAGAGCATCTGCCCGGTGTTTCAGAAGTCTAGGGGGAAACCTGAGGAAGTATACATACCACTGTGCCTACATGTACATGTACTGTAGCTCAGCTGGTAGAGCATCTACCCAGACAGAGATTTAGAGGTCTCGGGTTCAAATCTTGATGAGGCGGATTCAATTTTTCTCTCATCCCATGTTGGCTCTTAAAAACTGTTCATGTAACAGGTTCACGTGAAAGACGGTGTCCAAAAACTGATTAATCTTTATTTTCAGTTCACATCCTTGTGTGAACAGGATCAATTCCTGATCCCTAATTCTTTGATTTAAATGCTAAATTTCTTTCAGTATGAGATGCATATCAAGTCAAAGGCCGGTGTACTAACAGACAAACTTTGATCCACCTGTGGTACAAGATCCTGTGTAAACAGGATCAGATCCCGTGTGAACAGGATCAGATCTTGTGTGAACAGGATCAGATCCCGTGTGAACTAGATCAGATCCCGTGTGAACTAGATCAGATCCTGTGTGAACAGGATCAGATCCCGATCACTGATAATCCTTCCTCTGTGTGAATGCAGGTATCTTCAATGCTGCATCTCTCCTTGGACCAGCTATTGGGTATCTTCTTGGAGGAGTATTACTTTCTATTTACACAGATATTACAGTCGACTCTAACAGGTATGAACACGAATAACATGCTGATTGGTCAATTGTCTCAGCAAGTGAAAGCAAGGACCAATCAAAAAGCTGTTTACTTACAACTCAATTTCTTACAAATTTAATCTTAATGTCGCACTACATGTAGGTTATTCCCAGACAGTAAAATTTCTGTATTTTGGTGCTGGGGTCGGGTTAAAAGAAAAGCTAGTCCTTTCAAATTTTTTAAAACTGCTCACACTCGCTGGTTCTTTTCGGAACCATGCACCGTCTCCAAATTTTAAAGATATTTTTGGCAATTTGAGTCTACATGTACTTCAGTTTACTCACAATAAGTTAGGGATATTGTCGGGTGTATGCAGATATTTTATTGAGGGTATGCATTCCCCTTGAATGATTTTTGTATATCATGTACACTGTACATGTAGCCTATATGATACAGTTGTATCTGGGTCATTCCATGAGGTTGGGTATATTTTTTTTAAAGCAGTGTCCATGTTGTGTTGGTACAAGTTCTTTTATTTAAGACGAAAATTATTTATCTGGTGAAATATTTGTTGTACTGAATATGGCTACATGTAGGTGTCCCAATATAATCATGTTGTTTTCACTGACCAATCTCTCACAGATCATGAAATATTTGTCTTACCTACGCAACATGGACACCACATATGTTTAACACTACGAGTACATTTTGGAGGTCTGTAGTTTTGTTACAATGTGATGTAAATACTTCTATCGTAGTGTAACATGTTTCTTTATGAAATGAATATACTTACTAAAGTAGCTGGGGATTTAAGATCTGGTATGTCACACTTTTTGTACCCAATCTCGTGGAATGACCCATCTGTATGACGACGCACCTTGTCACAGAAATAGGTGTAAAAAAAGTCATTTTTAAAAAAAAATCAAAAATTGACAACATATACCAATATCTTTAACTTATTGTGAGTAGTGTATGTAACATGCAGTACGAAAACTTGAACAAATCGTGGACTTAATAATTTTACACCACATTGACGGTAAACCAACTGTGTCATTAAATTTACTCCTTGCCCATAATCTTGCACATTTATTACTGTAGCTAAATCAGCTGCCAAGAAAGCAGCTAGTTGATATATTTACAGCTGGCTAAATTTAGCAGTTAGTCCAGTCTTGGCCATGACCTTAATAAGGTTACCCAGTATGCTAGCCAACCCTACATGTGCAACCAGAACTTACAGGGTCATACCAAGGCAAGTTGTGAATTTATTGGGATAAATTTAGGGACAGAAGGTAGGCTAATTGAGGGTCCTTAGCCCAAGGAACAGAGAAAAATTTCCTCATTCAGGGATGGTGTCAAAATCTATAAATCAACATAATGCATACCGGTAGTTCCGATTTTGCCCTGTTAACCCCGCCCCATTGTTGCTATGGCTCACACGCTATCGTCAAAAATGGCGACACGCAACGCACAAAGCAACAACGGAAAGCACAGATTCATTGAAGAAAACTCAAAGGTACCGGTATTCATGTTTCAGGGTCGACAGTTATCTTAGAACACTGAGTAAAGGGCCAGTAATACAGGGATGTCATATTATCACGAAATATAGCTTTCGTACCTTTGAACAACGAAACGACCGGCCTTAAAACCAGGATCGTCGCATACAACACTGTACAAATTGTATGGGGCCGACAGAACATATCGCGTGATCATGTTGTTGTGAGTGTACAGTGCACTTTGACCTATGTGGGTGACATCTGCTACCCGGTAGCTCTGTTGTGATTGGTCGGCGGGTTCGGTTGATTGACAGGTCGGAACTATGCATTAAAGGCCCTATGTACCGGTATCATTCGCACGGGACTTTTTTTTCCTTGTGCAGGGGACTTTTTTTGAAACCCACCTTCAGTTGTCAATTTCCAACATGAAATACCATATTTGACGGAAATAAATTCATGTGGTGTTTGTTACCATTGCTATCAACACTTTGAGTAAGGTTTTTCTTGTCAACTCATGAAAAACAAAATTGGGTTATTGCAAATGATACAATGGGCCTTGAAAGGAGCTTGTCCAGATTTTTTTCAGAACGTGGAGTTTGTTTTAACCCAGCAATCGTATAAAATACCTCCCCAAAATACTGTCCATGGGGAGAAAACAGAAAATTTGCAACCTCCAATTTGGACATGGAAGCAAAAAGGTTGGTGTAATCACTAGTTTACAAAACATTGGTGTTTTTTTTACGATATCCTTGTTATCAAAATGGTAATTATCATCCTGTGAAATTATTTCGTCTGAAGTGCCCCCATTCATGAGAAAAATGACAAAACTATTTGAATCTCCAAAGATCGCATGTAGGCGATCTTTGGAGCCATTCATTCATGCACAAAAAACGTACTTTGATTTTTCAGGTTTTCTGAAGTATTACTGCATCTATGTGGCTGAAATTTCTACAAGGTAGTTTTCTCGACCTATGCTTTCAATTACCAGTGGAAGACATGCTGTTTTTAACAGTTTACCAAATTTACTACCTTTTAAGCAGAACACGGGATGTTACTTAAAACAATGCCAAGCCTTTTCGGTAACTAACAAAACAAAGTGTTTGTCCAAAAATTTGGCCAAGGACGCAATTTTTTAACGGACGTCGCTTGTTGAAAGTCATGGTCAAGTGTTATCTTCATTACTTTTTCAGGCACTGCCGATAAGGAAATGACCCAACAGTTTTTTAATTCTATGTATACACCGTCCGAATTATTAACCATCTGCTTTGTCACTAAGAAACTGAGTAACCTTCACCTTGAATTCTCTGTGGAAGTAGGTCATTTAGGCTGAAATGTTTGCAAGGTCTAGTGCAGCAACAAAGAAATTGGCCAGAGAACAAAGCAAATGGGCAATTCCGTGCAGAAAATGGCATTGTTCTGTTGCTAGAAAACCAGGAACAATGGAAAATCCACATCAAACTTGTAAAAATAAATGCTTATTATAGCGCTCTTTAGAGGACAAAACTAATGCGAGTCTTAACTATTTGGGGATGCTCGGGCCATTATCAGCACCCAGGACCCTATAGCCGGTTTTGACTGGCCAAACCTACTTTTAATCCCATTCATCAATACCTTTTTGTAAAACTCACCAAAATTAACTTGTCGTTTTGCATGAATTCACTTTCTACCGCGTTCGTAGAACTGCTACATATAGCTGTGCGTCGAGTTGTTTTTTGTTCAATTGCACGCGTTACACAAAATGTAAGCATGTTGTACGCGCACAGTGCAAAATTTGCTTTCGGAAGCGTGCAGTTTGTGTGTGTGTGTGTGTGTGTGTGCTTGTTCCATACGCGCTGACCAGGGCGCAGGCGCGGCCATGAGCCTGAGCATTTATCACTTGTTTAAAACTGCCCACGTGATGTGCTTTCAGCCAATAGGGATGCGTAAACTGAACTGTCTAAGGTATTTATGAATATGAAATAAAAGTTACATTTTTTTTCAGAGTCAAAACATTCCGTTGATGCTCATATTGCGATTGGTTTTTTCTTCCTCTCCTTTTGTCTGTATATTCTGTAGTTTAGACATTGATCCTGACAGCCCCTTATGGATCGGCGCGTGGTGGATTGGCTTTATCATCAGTGGATGTATGGCTCTGGCGATCACTCTGCCGTTCCTTGGCTTCCCAAAAGCTCTACCAGGTATAAAACAACTTCAAAAATTATTGTGAATTGGGCAGTTTGCAGATTTCTATTAAAAGCTAGATAAGCATTGAGTGTGTTATTGAATGGGACACCGCCGTAGGTGTGGGACGGTTTGGTGTGGCGCATTTTGTGTTTGAACATAACACGCACGGTCGTCACACACATTTGAGTCTTTCCACGGACCATCCCAGGTAGCAAGCCCATATGGGGCCCATATGGGAAATACCTGGGCTATCTGGGCATTGCCAAACCCATATGTATTCCATATTGGGCCCATATGGGTTTCCTCATATGGGTGTCCATATGGGCTGGCCCGTATGGGTAACATATGGGATAAACCTGGGCAAGCCCATATGGGATTAACACGATCTGGCCCATATGGGATTCTTATGGGATACACCTGGGCAAGCCCATATGAAATCTAGCTGGGCTGACCCATATGGGAATCGTACGGGATAAACCCGGGCAACCCCATATGGGATCTACACGGGCTGGCCCGTATGGGTAACATATGGGATAAACCTGGGCAAGCCCATATGGGATTAACACGATCTGGCCCATATGGGATTCTTATGGGATACACCTGGGCAAGCCCATATGAAATCTAGCTGGGCTGACCCATATGGGAATCGTACGGGATAAACCCGGGCAACCCCATATGGGATCTACACGGGCTGGCCCATATGGGAATCATGTGGGATAAGCTGGGCAAGGCCATATGGGATTAATACGATCTGGCCCATATGGGATTCTTATGGGATAAACCTGGGCAAGCCCATATGAAATATAGCTGGGCTGACCCATATGGGAATTGTATGGGATAAACCCGGGCAACCCCATATGGGATCTACCTGGGCTGGCCAGTATGGGAATCATATGGGAAAAACCTGGGCAAACCCAAATGGGATATACACGGGCTGGCCCATATGGGAATCATGTGGGATAAACCTGGGCAAGCCCAAATGGGATCAACACGGGTCGGCCCATATGGGAATCATATGGGATAAACGGGGGCAAGCACACATGGGATTTATATGGGTTGGCCCACATGGGATTTATATGGGATAGACATGGACAAACCCATATGGGATATACACGGGTATGCCCATGTGGGAATCATATGGGATAAACATGGGCATATCCATATGGGATCTACGCGGACTGGCCCATATGGGAATCATATGGAATAAACACGGGCAAGCCCACATGGGATCTACACGGGCTGGACCATAAGGGAATCATATGGGATAAACCTGGGAAAGCCCGTATGGGATCTACACGGTTCAGCCCATATGGGAATCATATGGGATAAACAACTGGACAAACCCACATGAGATTTATATGGGTAGGCCCACATGGGATTTATATGGGATAGACTTGGACAAACCGATATGGGATCTACACGGGTTGACCCATATGGGAATCATATGGAATAAACATGCGCAAGCCCATATATGGGATCTACACGGGTTGGCCCATATGGAAATTATGTGGTATAAACCTGGGAAAGCGTATACTGGATGTACGCGGGCTAGCCCGTATGGGAATCATATGGGATAAACATGGGAAAGCCCGTATGGGATCTACACGGGTCAGCCCGTATGGGAATCATATGGGATAAACAAGGACAAGCCCACATGATATTTATATGGGTTGGCCCACATGGGATTTATATGGGATAGACTTGGACAAACCCATATGGGATCTACACGGGTTGGTCCATGCATATGGGAATCATATGCAATAAACATGGGCAAGCCCATATATAAGGGATATACACGGGCTGGACCATAAGGGAATCATATGGGATAAACCTGGGAAAGCCCGTATGGGATCTACACGGTTCAGCCCATATGGGAATCATATGGGATAAACAAGGACAAACCCACATGAGATTTATATGGGTAGGCCCACATGGGATTTATATGGGATAGACTTGGACAAACCGATATGGGATCTACACGGGTTGACCCATATGGGAATCATATGGAATAAACATGCGCAAGCCCATATATGGGATATATTGCACGGGTTGGCCCATATGGAAATCATGTGGGATAAACATGGGAAAGCCTATATGGGATCTACGCGGGTCAGCCAATATGGGAATCATATGGGATAAACATGCAGGACAAGCCCACATGATATTTATATGGGTTGGCCCACGTGGGATTTATATGGGATAGACATGGACAAACCCATATGGGATCTACACGGGTTGGTCCATATGGGAATCATATGCAATAAACATGGGAAAGCCTAGTATATGGGATCTATTAAGCGGGCTGGCCTGTATGGGATTCATATGGGATAAACCACCGGTTGGCCCATACACGGGAATTATGTGGGATGGGTATATAATCCCATATATTGGATTCATCTGGGCTGGCGCAAATGGGGATCATGTGGGAACATCTCGGCCGGGGAATCCCATATGGGCTTCTCAAGAGTTGGCCCATATATGGGTATCATATGATAGAAACATTGACATGCCCACATGGATATTGGGGGAACACAAGTTTGATATAAAAACTGAATGGGCTATAGCCCAAAATTGGTGTCGTGTGGGTCGAAGCGTGAGGATACTAGTCTAATTTCCTTTGTGAGAATATGTTTGGGGTATAGAAGCTAGTACTAGTACATACATGTTATGTAGGTCGCATTAAGTCTAATTATTATGTCGGTTCCGAATTCAGCTTTTTTTCAGAAATGTGTAGTGAACACAAACGTTGGTGTCATATGGTATTCTTTCCACACATACACAAAGGTGAAAGATCGATGGTAACCATAGGAACTTTCTTTGGAATGTATTACCCCCATGCAATTAAATAGAGTGGTCCAGCAGAACACCCCTGCAGACCTTGAAGTGTAAAGTTCGAATGGACTCCAGCGACTGCATTGGCTGGTGTTAAAGACGACCACCAATGCCAAGCCAGTATACATGTATGAAATGCTGCTTCACCAGTTTTAAAATCTGCTACACACACGAATAAATGGCACACAGGGCACTACGTTTGCCATACGTGCCATAAACGTACTACAACACAACAACACCAGAATAGATCGACTAGAAGAGAATGAATGGACCCTCTTTGTCGAAGACATTCAGGTATGCAATAATACTTAATTTAACCACATAACTGTATATATTTCTTATCTTTTTCACTCATTTATTATGTTGACAGGATACCTAAAGGTAGGCGGTAGACCTTTTTTATGTACCGGTATTTGGAAATCATTTACAGAAAATAACCTCGATATGTTATACCTCGATATGCTATACTAATATCATATGTGGCTGATGTTCCAAGTAAACTCTTCATATTTTCTTTTAGGCCTATTTTCTTAAATCTGCACTTACTGATGACTGAGAATTAGCGAGTCAAATTACTATACTTTTTGTAAAGAATTGTGTTTTTATGTGACGATACTGCTCGGCGTCGTATAACCATGTTGAAATTCATGGTTGGCGCATACTATATACTGTAGGCCTACTAGTACTAGAGTGCATGTTTTGTGCACTGAGCCACTCCTTGTTGGACATTCCAGAGCCATCTGTGGTTTCTCCATTATGAGGCCTTGGGGCATGGCTATAGTGGTTTGTTTACTAGATAGCCAAGTAGCTTTATAGCACAAGGCTAGCCTGGGTAAATAAGGGTGGTTATTAGCAGTGCAGCTGGGCAGTGCAAGTATATTTCATGCACTCCCTTAATCACAATAGTCATGCAGTTTTGGAGTAATTTAAAGAAAACGTCGTGCAGTTGAAAAAGTGTATTTTCAGTTTTCAAATAATTATTCGGAACCATATTTTCAAACTTAACATTGGAAACATCTATAACAACAAATTGAACATATAAAAAAGATGCAAATTTACTGTGCACACAAGTGTCCAAAAATCAAAGAGACAATACTTTGAGGAAGCGGGGAGATCATTTTCTTTGCTTCAGTGGAATGTGCACGGGATAAAATCGTACGAATTCGGGCAATCGAATATTACTTGGTTTCCAGGAGCCTCAGATCATTCCTAATAGTTGATTAGGCTGCATAGTCCCGGTATAATCAGCTTGTGCCCGTTGTCATGTGTATAATTATGTAATTCATTAGTTGTCCAAATTAATGCATTGTTGCTTAAAGATGTGCGTTTTTGGGTGTGGCACCCAAAAGAATATTTTTTTTTTAATTGACATTTTTTTCAGAAACAAAGGTTATTCGCTTTCAAATGATATAAAAATTGACTAATGTTTAGTTATCAAATAGTTACTGTCAATATTTCGAATTGTTGGCGGTTCGCCAATAATTGAACTTACGGCAAGGCGTAAAAACAGCTGTATCAAAACGGCATTTTTCACAGGGTTGCCGATGCATGAAATACGTAATGATTTTTGTCCACCTTAAAATAAAGTAAATGCTTCGTTAGGAGAAAACAAAAATCAAATTTGTTAAGAACCACGGACATTATAACTTAAAAGCACCAATATGTCATTTTTTTTAAAAAATAAAGGAGTTCTTAAGAGTGTTCAACTGAAGGTGGTTTTTTTTGTTATTAAAGATTTTTACCACTAAATATTTATGCACAAAAACAATGCATGGATTTTTCTGCAGTATTGCTGCATCTACATGTACATGTATGTGACTGAAATTTCTGCAAGGCACGTTTTATAATGTTTTTAAGTCGGGAGTGGAAATATCGCCTTTTTTAACAATTACCAATCATGTAGGCCAACTCTATCTTTAGAAAAATTATACCATCTGCAGCCATCTAACACTAGTTGCACATAAATACGATCATGGGGATATTTGCTACCTTGTTACCAGAATAAAAACAATGAATAAATTGTGACCTAGTAATTTCCCTGTTAAAAGCAGTATATGTATGTTAAACAGTAGGCCTACGTGCTATTATTTATGAGGTTTGGCTATTTTTTGCAGGTCACACAGCTTGCTGTACTGATGTGGGGCAAAAAGGAGTTCCAACGCCTATAACATAACAAAATAATCTGCGTAAGTATGGTTCGAAACTGTTTTTAACTTTTGTAATACACTCTGGCAGCAATTAATGGGCTACATATTGAATGGCCAGTTAAAATAAGCCTCGTATACTGATGGATGTTTACATATTTACTTGTTGGGCCCCTGAACTAAGAAAAGTATGACATAATAATAGGTTCAATAAGAAACTAGAGCTTGGCGTTTGTTTTTTAACAAACGCTAGGTGATCGGGTGACATGCACATTGAGCTCATGATGACGTCACACTTTTGAAATTGGTTGAAAACTTGAGTTGGTCGATGTTGCAAAAGAAACATTCACTTATCGATTGCCAGTATTGGAATTCTCAGTACATGACTCTTTGACTATTCAACGCTAAAATTGTGAATCTTATGACGTCATTATTGGCACAGTCAAGCTCATCACGACGTCACTATTGTGTGCACAAATTGTTCAAAGTTGTACTGAAGAACAAGTTCTTTACTGTGGTGAAATAATCTTTCCAATATCTATTAGAGTTCTCAAGATTTTATCATTTGAGATCATATTACGTAACCGCTGTGCATGTGATCATTGTGAACGTCATCATATTGGTATAGTCATTGGTATAGTCATAAAGTGCACATGTGTTGGAACATTTCGATTTGTAGAACTATGGTCAAATTCCCTACCACTTTGGCTCTATTTGCATTCAAAATGCTAATTTTCTGTTAACTTCCGGTTTAGACCGGAAGTAGGGGTCACACAGGGGTTATGTCAGTGTATGATTTGTTTAGTTCATTTCGACCTATGCTGTGAAAGAATTGTTCAAGTATCTATTACGGTTCTTCAGATACGAATTTATGAAATTTTGGTAATTTGACACCTGTGATCCGACATCATGATGTCACACTTTTGTGCACAAATTGTTCAACAATTTAATGAACATCAAGTTCTTAATTAATGTGCGAAGGAATCATACAAATATCTGTTGTACATGTAGTTCTCAAGATGCAGCATTTTTAAACAATTCAGCTTCAGTATCTTGT
Organism: Henricia sp. BOLD:AAB3569; assembly: GCA_037783545.1. Lineage (NCBI taxonomy): Eukaryota > Metazoa > Echinodermata > Asteroidea > Spinulosida > Echinasteridae > Henricia > Henricia sp. BOLD:AAB3569. Next base: position 692,268 of record JBBELK010000882.1, read on the forward strand.
GTAATTTGACACCATACGTAACCACCGTCGATGTGATGACGTCACCATTGGTGAGTGCAGCGCGGCAGTGTGATTTTTCCGCGATAGTGTGAACTCCCCTTAAAGCACGGTTCACACTACTTTTAGAAATCTAAAAGTTTTTATTTGACGTTTATATTGGGACGTTATCATTTTTTAAGTTACACTTTTAGCCCTTTAACAAGTTAACATTATTCGCCGTGGTGAAGCATGGTACACGCCCTTTAATGGTCCAAAAACCTGTGTCAATAATCTTACGTGACATTCCAAATCAGACATTTAAAAACACACAATAATCAGATTGTAATCTGAAGACTTCTGTAGCCTTGTCGTTCTTTTCTGATGTTCGAGTCATCATGGGAAAAGAATGACAAGGGTACAGAAGTCTTGAGATTACAAGGACCTCCATGGTGTGTTCTTAAGTGTCTGATTTGGAATGTCGGGTAAGATTTTTGACACAGGTTCTTGGACCATTAAAGGGCGTGTAGCATGCTTCACCACGGCGAATGGGGTTAAACTGTTAAAGGGCTAAAAGTGTAACTTAAAAAATGATAACGTCCCAATATAAACGTCAAATAAACACTTTTAGCCTTCTAGAAGTAGGCTGCGCGTTGGTAAGGTCAGCGCACCGCGGTCAAAGTTCAGCAAATTCGAACTTTGACCCAGCTAAAAAAACAACTGTTTTTTCCGTGATAGTGTGAACTCCCCTTAAGTGTGAACGTGAATCAACCCTTGCACGTAAATTTGCCGTGCATCAAAGTTACGCGCGTTAACGTGTGAAATAGCCCAGCCATTAAGTTTAAGGGGAGTTGACACTTTTGCGGAAAAATCACACTGCCGCGCTGCGCTCACCGCATATTGCATGAGGTCCCAATCACCGATCTTTCAACAACAAAAAATTCAACTCTGGTAATTTGGAGCTTCTCTGATACCTCATTGGCTGCGTGTCGCGAAAGGCCGAGCACAAGTGGCAAACCAGTTTCTATACAAACCAATTTCTGTATAATTCAATGGCACAGGCGCGCGCAAAGCCATTTTTGCCGCGATAGTGTGAACGCCCTTTAGGAATCTAGCCTAATATTAAGAAGAGTGTGTTTATATATTATAGTAATTCTACTGATGAATTTTCACTTCAGGTACTGAGACGTAATACAACAAACTACAGATGCGACAAAAGATGAAGTCCAGATATGTGCACGACATCCTTTCTCGATAATGCACGGGATTTAGGAGCATGGAATTAGGAGGGTGTAACAGCAGGCACGCAAAGACAGAAATTAAAGCAAGTCATCAGGAAATCCAGTGAGATGCAAGCGATGATGACGTGGAACGTACACTATATCGATACAGCTGTCTCCAAAGCTAACTGCATGTTAGGCTTCACTCGTCGTAACCTGAGCAATGCTCCTCGCAAAGTCAAAGTACAGGCTTACAAAAGTTTAGTTCGCCCACATGTTGAATACTGCAGCTCAGTCTGGGAACCGCATACAACCCGTAACATCAAAAGAGTTGAAGCTTCATCATGAATGACTATGGAAGAAAAAGTTCCGTCACTGCCATGTTGAGGGAAATTCAACTTCAAACACTTCAGGAGAGAAGACTGAATAAGAGGCTCGTCACCATGCAAAACATCATCCATAATAATGTAGACCTTCCGTTGGATGATCATCTTCAATTTAACATTTAATAGAGAACCAACTGCCACTTCAACAAGAAATCACAACCCCCTCTCCCTCAAAATCCCAGCTTCAGGGATTAATTGTCATCATAAATAATTTTCCCCAACACTGCTAGAGACTGGAACAAACTCCCGTACTCAATTTCAGAATAAGCTGGTAGCTTTCAGCAAAAAGCATGACTAGCTCGCCTCAATTACCGCATTGACTGTTGTTCCATATGGGGCTGTTTTATAATTACACGATTAAGATCAAGACGTAATGGACACTTATATACAGTAAATCAGTGTTGCGCGCGCCGCGTTTGACGTTGCACTTACAAACTGGATACTTCAGCACGACACGTGTGCATGGTGCGAACACAAAACGGCAATTATGGAAAGCTCACACTGGATATTATGTAAACGACATTTAACAGTACACTTGATTAAAGTGCTGTATTATTATCTTATTTATTTACAGTTAACGGTATCAATCAATTACTTGCGTTTTGGACACCAACCATATCATATCCAACTTCGATAGCATTTCATACCCAACAGGGTTCACGTAGGGACATCACATTGTTTCGATTTGGTTTCTGGCCTCGTAACTCCATTGAGCTACTCATCACGGAATAAATGTTTTTTTTGTTGATTGGAACAACTGAGTTCATTTACGTATATCTCATTTGCGTACGACACAAGACCTTTTTGATATGGGGATCCGCGGGACCCATATGGTGTGCCTGGATTGACCTATATGGGGTCCACACGTGGGAGCCCATATGGGGGCCCCAAGAATTCTGCACTCAAGATTCATATGGGACCCTGACCCATATGGGTTAACCCAGATACCCCATGTGGCACCCACATGGATCCTAAATGGGGACCCACATGGGGCGACCCATATGGGGCCCTAAGGATTCTGCACCCAAGATTCATATGGGACCCATATGGGTCAACCCGGATACCCCATGTGGAACCCACATGGGTCCTAAATGGGGACCCATGTTGGTCCAATGTGTGAAACCCACATGGGTCCCACGTGTGGAACCCACATGGGTCCTACATGGGCTGACCCATATGGGGCCCCAAGGATTCTGCACCCAAGATTCAAATGGGACCCATATGGGCAACCCGGATACCCCATGTGGAACCCACATGGGTCCTAAATGGGGACCCATGTGGGTCCAATGTGTGAAACCCACATGGGTCCCACGTGTGAAACCCACATGGGTCCCACATGGGCCGACCCATATGGGACCCCAAGGATTCTGCACCCAAGATTCAAATGGGACCCATATGGGTCAACCCAGATACCCCATATGGAACCAACATGGGTCCCACATGGGTCCTAAATGGGGACCCATGTGGGTCCAATGTGTAAAACCCACATGGGTCCCACGTGTGAAACCCACATGGGTCCCACATGGGCCGACCCATATGGGGCCCCAAGGATTCTGCACCCAAGATTCAAATGGGACCCATATGGGTCAACCCAGATACCCATATGGGACCCATGTTGGTTCCATATGGGGTATCTGGGTTGACCCACAAGGGTCCCATATGTGCCCCACATGGTGTTTCTGGGTTGGCCCATATGGGGCCCATATGGATCTTGGGTGCATAATCCTTGGGGGCCCATATGGGTTGCCATATGTGGGACCCATGTGATTTGCCCCATGTGGGACCCATGTGATTTGCCCCATGTTGGACCCATATGGGTCCCCATTTGGGACCCACATGGGACCCATATGCGTCCCATATGGGTTATCTGGGTTGGCCCACATGGGTCCCATTTGAATCTTGGGTGCAGTATCCTTGGGGGCCCATAAGGGTTGTCCCATGTGGGACCCATATTTGGCCCATTTGGGACCCATATCATACCCATATGGGCTTGCTACCTGGGATACTTTCCAGAAAATACCTTTGTCTGGTCTCAAAATATAGCAAAATATTTTTTATTTATTTATTTATTTATTCACCACATCCAACAGCGGAAGGACCGCCAATTACAGGAATGGGATCAATTAACATAGATATTCGAATAACTATCAACTTCTAAGTTGAATTAGAAACTGCTAGAGACACCGGGGAATCCCTCCCCTTGCTCTTCACGAAAGAATGCTCTGGGATCTTTAAAGTGCGTTACCGAAACCTAACACACTGGACCAACGGCTTTACATCCCTTCCGAAGGACGGAACAAGTGTGATTAAGTGCCTTGCTCAAGAGCACAAGTGCCACAACCCGTCATGGCCCGGCATCGAACCCACATTCTAGTACTGGCTCGTACAGGAACTTGAGTTCGACGCACCAGACCGCTCGGCCATAACACCCCATATACATGTATGACCAGTCAAACACCCCAAATATGACCAGTCAAACACCCCAAATATGACCAGTCAAACACCCCAAATATGACCAGTCAAACACCCCAAATATGACCAGTCAAACACCCCAAATATGACCAGTCAAACACCCCAAATATGACCAGTCAAACACCCCAAATATGACCAGTCAAACACCCCAAATGTGACCAGTCAAACACCCCAAATGTGACCAGTCAAACACCCCAAATGTGACCAGTCAAACACCCCAAATGTGACCAGTCAAACACCCCAAATGTGACCAGTCAAACACCCCAAATGTGACCAGTCAAACACCCCAAATGTGACCAGTCAAACACCCCAAATGTGACCAGTCAAACACCCCAAATGTGACCAGTCAAACACCCCAAATGTGACCAGTCAAACACCCCAAATGTGACCAGTCAAACACCCCAAATGTGACCAGTCAAACACCCCAAATGTGACCAGTCAAACACCCCAAATGTGACCAGTCAAACACCCCAAATGTGACCAGTCAAACACCCCAAATGTGACCAGTCAAACACCCCAAATGTGACCAGTCAAACACCCCAAATGTGACCAGTCAAACACCCAAATATGACCAGTCAAAATGGTTTTAGATACATGTACCAAGGAAACTGTGCCTCAACTTCACTAAATGACCCAAAGACGCACATAAAAATTAAAATCTAATTCTTCCTGCAGTGCAGTAGGGTTGTGTAACATAATTGTGTCCATCTGTCATCCACCCCTCTTCCAACTTGTACCTGACCCTAAACTTACTTAACTCCTATACTCTCTTGAGACTTTCTAAGATGTTAGGGTTCAAGGAATGCACCCCGAATTGTTTTGGTGAGTGCCCTAAAGCTTGTCTGGATTTCCTGTTATTCGATACCTCCTTGGAGAGTTTACTTTTTTGTCCATTTTTTTTCTCAAGTTTATATATGTTCCAAATACAGTGCATGTATATAAGTCTGTTTTCAATACTGGAGAGACTTTTTCACCAGGATCATATCTCTGTGCAAAGCCAGTTATCATCTCTCAAAACAAAAGAAATATCATAACACAGATCTAAGAAAATAACCTCAGCAACAAATAGTGCAACAACATACCTTTCTAAATAAACTCTGTGTACAAATTTCCTATTTAACGTATGTAACAACGGACATTTTTTGGTGTCCTTGTTACATACGGTATATTGGAAATTTGCACACAGGGCTTTCAGGAAGGTATGTTGTGACATTATTCGTTGCAGTTCTTCAGCTAAAGTTATCTCCTTAGATCCGTCTTAAGATATTTCTTTTGTTTTGAGAGAGGATGAATGACATTGTACAGAGATATAATCCTGGAGGAAAAGGTCTCTACAGTATTGAAAACAAACACATGTACACCCTTACGAGAGCTGACTCCTCCCCTGCTGTATGTCTGCCATAACTGGCGGCCATCCAGTGGCATGAACTGTGCGTTTTGTGTTGATGATTATACAAATAATGAATGTTTATGAGTGCAATGGGAGGAATATTTTCATGAGGTGAAAGATGGAATGTTCCATTCAACGAGGCGAAGTCGAGTTGAATGGAACACATTCTATCTTTCACCGAATGAAAATATTCCTCCCATTGCACGAATTAAAACATTCATTATTTGTTTTATATAACGCCCAAGTAGATCCTTGTCATCCTACTTTTTTTACAAATTATTCAGGCTTACCCTTCAAATTTATTTCATCGTCCGTCATAAAGTACACAACCTGCCATGTCGCTTGTAAGTTGTAGTAAAAACATTTTTGTGTCAGGGGCGGGTCACGTTCACTGGTCGCGCTCGCGTCATACATTCGACACGCACATCACATACAATATTGTACACGCGCACAGTGGGCGGAGGCGTACCGTGCAATGGAACAAACGTATGGAACAAAATTGCACGGCAGATGGAACAAAATTGCACAGTTAGTGACGTAGCATTAAATGGATTAAATATTAAACGACACGTGACCTGCTATCGTCCAATCAGATCACAAGGATCTACTTGGGCGTTATATAAAATAACCCGTTACATTATGTTGTCACTTCAAACAATTTGTGCCTTTTTTTGTTGAAAGCTTGTGAAGCCTGTGCCTACACAAAGGGGGCGCATTGTGCACTGTTCGATTTAACAACAACACAGGATGCACACTGAATGGCCCCCAGTTATGGCGGACACGCAGGGAAGAATTAGTCCTTAGTTACTGGATTCATCTATAATTTTTTAACAAGCGTCCAGCTTTCTACAAGTGCAGACTAGAGTAACCACCCCTCTTGCAGAAACAAAGTGTAAGACAAAGTTACTGCTGGAAGGGTACAAATGTAACTTGTTCCCTCCTATTCATACGTGTACCGTATTTAGGGCAGTTACATTCGAAACGACAAAGGTTGATACAGACCCAGCATTTTTAATGTGATTGCAAAACTGAACATTTGCTGCATTTACACTACACCTCCATCCAGCTTAAACCCGCTTTTGCAAACCGCAAAAGTGACCGCAGCGCATGCATTGGCTGTTAAGTGTTGCAGAACTAGCGCCGGATTCGTCAATGAAATCTACCACACGGCAGGCACCACCCCAAGGACGCTCCAAAATTACCGAATCTTTATTCGGGTAGCGTTTACACTACAAGCGACCTTGACAGTCAACCTTGCAATTGTGGGGTTCAACCCTACCCAAAAGGTGACTTGAAAAAGGCGAATCAGACCCGGGTCTGATTCCCATTTTCAATTCACCTTTTGCGTTTACACTTAGCGCTGCCCGGCTCCAACTCGCTTTTTGGGGAATTGCGGAGTTTGATTAGGCAAAGGCAAATCGAGTGTAAACAGGCCTAAAATATTGTGCTCAAGGACAGACATGACATCCCATTGTACATGTACATGTATGATGTACCGGCCAGCCTTGCATAATTGTTTTCACCCTCTTTATTCTGAAAGTAAAAAAGTGTTTTTCCTGATGTATACATGTTGTCAAAGGAAATGTCTATTTACCTCCCTTACCAAAATACTTCCATCCCGCGGGACACCCCTGGATGGGAACATCATGGGACGGATGAACCCACTTAAAGACCCCCACACCAGCTTGTTTTTGAACCCTAATATAGACATGCTGTCTTGTCAGCAAGCGTCCTAGCTTGTACCTGCACCATGTTTTGGGAAGCTAATCTTTTGTCCTGGCAATTACTTTGGACGGAAATGGTCCGAACTAAGCGTTGTTTTTGAGCCCGTTTCAGGTTCATAGGCCAGCGTTCCTCTTAATTTCATTTCCAAGTTGTCGCAGTTTTCCTCGGTAAATACGAAGGAGTGTTGGAGTTTAACATCACAAAGAGAGGTCCTCGGGACTTTGCAGATTACCTCGTTATAACAGGAACCTTGTATTATCAGAAATGAAAACAAAGAATTGGGGCGAGGGAATGTGATTAAGCTTGCTTCCGGGAGAATAAATGTCAATTAGGGTTTGTTTTGCCTTCTCTCGACGTAACTTGGTCAGGCAGACGTGGTTAAGGCGTCTGCCTAGTATGCATGAGGTCGTGGGTTCGAGTCCCACCCGAGCACACTATGAAGTTTTTCTCGTGTAGTCTCGAGGAAGCACTGACTATACAGTGCAACCAAGTTACGCCGGGGAAATGGTTAAACAATCAATGTTGTGTTTAACAGTGTCCTATTATCAAGGTTCAACTGCAGTTTAATATTAAGGCTTATAATGCCCCTATTCTGTTGTACATTTTATACTAAAGCTATACATGTACAAGTCCTTTTTGAGGAGTACAGAAGCCATTTTAAAATCAACACTTGCACCCAAAATTGAACAGGCAGCTAGGGCTGCTTGCTCCCCAGGGAGTTGAGAATGTTTAATAGAACGATGTAACACCCTGTTTACACTTGATCCCGAGCTCAGGGTCGAACACCGATCAGCTTTGGATCACAAACTAAGTGTAAATGCTCTCGGGACCAAATTGGCACCCCCCCCCCCCCCCCCCCCCCCCCCCCCCCCCCCCCCCCCCCCCGGATCAGACCCTGAGATTTTGGTCTCGCATTGGCGAAGGTTTCGATCCCAAGCTCGGGATCAGTTTGCAGTTAGATAAGCAATTAATCTTTACGCATCCACTCCACAGCCGTAGCGGGGAAAAATCCTGCGAAATTCAAGTGGCCTTGTACAATGTACCGGTACATGCACAACCCATGCACACATTCATCAGTACATGCACACACAGAGCATGACCTTTGACTGCAACTTCTGGCACCGCGCTCAAGATCAACTGCAAAATGTAAACGCGGCACTTATGATCATTGCGGTTAACACTGACACATTCTTATCAGGGGATCAATCTTGATCCCGAGCTCAGGACCAGTGTAAACATGGTCTAATTGAGCCCAGTGACCAGGGGTAATGTGAGCACCTTGTGTGGTAGTTTTGTGCACAATATATGCTTTAGGGGCTGTCCAAAGTTGTCAACATTTTCACGGTTTTACAAAGCGTAGGAAGGGGGAGGGGGTCGAGGACTGCGTAGGGCTTAACATGTTGACATTTCACGGTAGTGACAAACAATGTTGATAAGTAGAACCGTGAAAATGTTGACAACTTTGGGTGACCCCTTATTCCCAATGTTGTCTCCCTCAACCCTCAACCGACACCATTTTTTTTAAAAAAACAGGTCAGAAGAAACTGGCAAAGCTAAGAGTTTCCGAGTGCCACGGCGGTCATGAGTTCTCGTCTCGGGCAGGATTCGGTAACACCCTGCGGGATTTCCCCAAGTCAGTGCACGTTCTCATCAAGAACAAGCCGTTCATGTTTATATCAGCATCGTCGTGCACAGAGTGGTTCATTCTCTCAAGCTTCGCCGTCTTTGCTCCCAAATTTCTGGAGTCGCAGTTTAGTTTGAGTTCTGGAACGGCTTCCATCGTCATTGGTAAGATTGGTGTCTATATCCTTAGGCTAACCTGTATCCTCAATCCTTCAAAATCCTTCAAAATCCTCCAAAATCCTCCAAAAGTTTTAAACTTATGTCCAGCTCACTGAATTTGTAGTTGTACAAAATTGTCAAGTTTCTCTGTATTCTAAAATCCACTGAATTTCAGTACTCCAAAATTATATCAACAAAATACGAAGGAGCCTGTATACAAAAACGTCATTCTTCACCTAGTTTTTGGACAAAATGGTGGCATCCATATTCCAAGGCATCGTCACAATTGTCATTCTTTGCAAAGTTTGTATCCACTTTTCAATGGGTCATCTTTTTCGTTGCACATGTACAATAATGTAGAAGTTGCACCTTTTTTTTAACACAATGGGTTTTGTTTCTTTGTTATCTCCATGTGTGATTGAGGATGTGTATGATAAAAACCAACCTGTGTATAAGTCAGCTCAGTACCTCATCTATGTTAGATAGATTACATGATTGGTAAACTGTTACAAACGGCGTTATCTCTATGTGTGATTGAGGATGTGTATGATAAAAACCAACCTGTGTATAAGTCAGCTCAGTACCTCATCTATGTTAGATAGATTACAGGATTGGTAAACTGTTACAAACGGTGTTATCTCCATGTGTGATTGAGGATGTGTATGATAAAAACCAACCTACATGTATAAGTCAGCTCAGTACCTCATCTACATTAGATAGATTACATGATTGGTAAACTGTTACAAACGGCGTTATCTCTATGTGTGATTGAGGATGTGTATGATAAAAACCAACCTGTGTATAAGTCAGCTCAGTACCGAATCTATGTTAGATAGATTACAGGATTGGTAAACTGTTACAAACGGTGTTATCTCCATGTGTGATTGAGGATGTGTATGATAAAAACCAACCTGTGTATAAGTCAGCTCAGTACCTCATCTACATTAGATAGATTACAGGATTGGTAAACTGTTACAAACGGTGTTATCTCCATGTGTGATTGAGGATGTGTATGATAAAAACCAACCTGTGTATAAGTCAGCTCAGTACCTCATCTATGTTAGATAGATTACAGGATTGGTAAACTGTTACAAACGGCGTTATCTCCATGTGTGATTGAGGATGTGTATGATAAAAACCAACCTGTGTATAAGTCAGCTCAGTACCTCATCTATGTTAGATAGATTACATGATTGGTAAACTGTTACAAACGATGTTATCTCCATGTGTGATTGAGGATGTGTATGATAAAAACCAACCTGTGTATAAGTCAGCTCAGTACCTCATATACATTAGATAGATTACATGATTGGTAAACTGTTACAAACGGTGTTATCTCCATGTGTGATTGAGGATGTGTATGATAAAAACCAACCTGTGTATAAGTCAGCTCAGTACCTCATCTATGTTAGATAGATTACAGGATTGGTAAACTGTTACAAACGGTGTTATCTCCATGTGTGATTGAGGATGTGTATGATAAAAACCAACCTGTGTATAAGTCAGCTCAGTACCTCATCTATGTTAGATAGATTACAGGATTGGTAAACTGTTACAAACGGTGTTATCTCCATGTGTGATTGAGGATGTGTATGATAAAAACCAACCTGTGTATAAGTCAGCTCAGTACCTCATCTATGTTAGATAGATTACAGGATTGGTAAACTGTTACAAACGGCGTTATCTCCATGTGTGATTGAGGATGTGTATGATAAAAACCAACCTGTGTATAAGTCAGCTCAGTACCTCATCTATGTTAGATAGATTACAGGATTGGTAAACTGTTACAAACGGCGTTATCTCCATGTGTGATTGAGGATGTGTATGATAAAAACCAACCTGTGTATAAGTCAGCTCAGTACCTCATCTATGTTAGATAGATTACAGGATTGGTAAACTGTTACAAACAGCGTTATCTCCATGTGTGATTCAGGATGTGTATGATAAAAACAAACCTGTGTATAAGTCAGCTCAGTACCTCATATACATACCGAGAAAACATTTAAAAAAATTGTTTCAGTGCTTTCAGAAAAGTGTGCAAAGCCACTGTCCTATATATTAGTTCCACGTCTACACTGCATGGAAAATGAGGCCATACCACAGGGGCCTAGCTTCAGTCACACGAGGGCGTCCTTTGTCATTTTCTTCTCTCATTTTACCAGGAGTAACAGTGATTCCAGCTGCAGTCTTTGGGTCCGTCATCGGAGGCTGGGCGGTCAAACATTTCAATCTACGCTTCAAGGGCATGATCAGGTTGTGCCTGTCCACGCTCTCTGTTTCCATGTTTTTGATTGGCTGTTTCTTCATCAGCTGTCCGGACCCGGACTTTGCCGGCATTACCGTAGCATACAACAACAGGTGATTAAGAGATACGTTTTGTCAAAGCCAAAAGTAAAAAAAAAGCAAAATGATGTCCACAAATTGATTAGAAATTGACACTTGAAAGTCTGCAAGTGTATCTTCAGTGGTTTATTTTGAATTAGCAAAAGTGTTTGAAAGTATATTTCCACGAACCATCCTATCCTACTTTTGGACAGCTTTCCAGGATAATGCCACTTATCAAATATTTGCCACTTTTTGTAGAGGGGTAATTCCCAAAATTAGGGGTCCAACATTTTTGGTGTCCCAGTCACGTACGACAGATCTCTGCTTCAAAAATCACCACTCATGATCACAAATTCTCAGTAATGGACTGTGGCCTGTGATTATAGGGGGCAGCATCATTTTCTTCAATATTTTTTTCTCTGATTCCTGAAAAATATTCAAAACAAAAGACCATAAAGGCTTATAATTTGTTCCATGGTATTGAATAGGAGTTTGGTGTCCCGGGTTACCTACCGGTACACCAATGAAAATTGACTGTATAATAAGTTAACCTTGGTGCATCTACACACAAACATTAAATTTAAGTGGCATTTGTTGAAATAAAAATAATTATTTTTTACTGGGAAACCACTTTCAATCACTAAAAACACTTCTGGACCCCTAATTTTGGGAATTACCTAGAGATGGAAAATATGCTTGATAATTGAATAAGTATACACTTTAGATGAGTTTTAAACATAAATTTGGAATTGTAAAATATAGTTTCTCAGTTTAACTTTGATACCAATTGCAATCCAGGGGTGGATTTGGCTTTTGGTTAAGGTTGTGGCTTCTACTATGTCCCGAAAACACGCCCTGCTAGGGGGGAGCCCGGACATTTTTAACATTTAGGTGCTTTCTCCTGCAATCTAAGGCACTATCTAGGGGCTTTTTGAAAGGTTTCAGGAGAGGGATTTTTGATGCAATATTCTATTTATTAAACCTCTTTTTTTCCTTCAAATTACTGTTTTCACATAATTCTCTAACAAGGTGTGTCTGTCATTTAGATACAATTGTCTAATCATATACCAAAATCATTCAAGCGGAATGCATACCCTCAATAAAATATCTGCATACACCCCACAATATCCCTAACTTATTGTGAGTACAAATTCCATGTGACCTTATTTGCATTTTAAAATTGTAAAAAGAAGTCGTTTATGGAATTTCATTTAACCACCGTTACAATGCCTTGTGCCATAATGACTTTCATTTTACAGTTTTGAAACGAAGTCTCTATTACGTCATTCATTTTTTCCCTTCCAGTTCATTTGATGCAACTATGACATCCAATATGTCGTCGTCCTGTAATACTGGATGTCGCTGTGCCACCATGTTTGAGCCAGTCTGTGGTGTTGACAACACCATGTATTACTCGCCGTGTCACGCTGGATGCATGGACACCGTTGTTGACCATGAGGCTAAAACCAAGGTACGACACGGGGGTTGTGACTTTAAAATTAAACCAAATTTGTGATTACAGTAAACCCTTCACCCAGACCTTCGACTCAAAAAAACCAAATCGCTCATTCTCACTGAGCCTTTTTGCGCATAAATTTGACGCGCGTCACTTTGAGAAAAGGAGGGAATTTGCAGCATAAACATACCAGTGGCCGATTTCACAAAGCGCTAAGATGCGTCTTAGGAAGGGTCACTCTTCTTATCTTGGGACGTTGGTATGGGAATTAGGACGCATTGAACTCGTCTTAACTTTTGTGAAATTGATCCCAGGTCTCAGTGGCTAGTTGATAATTTGTACTAACCGGCGAGACCTGATACTTGATTTAAATATATGACCGGGGCCGATTTCACAAAGCGCTAAAACGCGTCTTAGGAAGGGTCACTCTTCTTATCTTGAGACATTGGTATGGGAATGAGGACGCATTGAACTCGTCTTAACTTTTGTGAAATTGATCCCAGGTCTCGGTGGCTAGTTGATAATTTGTACTAACTGGCGAAACCTGTTACTTGATTTAAATATATGACCGGGGCCGATTTCACAAAGCGCTAAAACGCGTCTTAGGAAGGGTCACTCTTCTTATCTTGAGACATTGGTATGGGAATGAGGACGCATTGAACTCGTCTTAACTTTTTGAAATTGATCCCAGGTCTCAGTGGCTAGTTGATAATTTGTACTAACTGGCGAGACCCGTTACTTGATTTAAATACATAACCAGGGGCTGATTTCACAAAGCGCTAAGACACGTCGTAGGAAGGGTCACTGTTCTTATCTTGGGACGTTGGTATGGGACTTAGGACGCATTGAACTCGTCTTAAATTTGTTGTGAAATCAATCCCAGGTCTCAGAGGCTAGTTGATAATTTGTACTAACTGGCGAGACCTGTTACTTGATTTAAATACATGACCAGGGGCCGATTTCACAAAGCGCTAAGACGTGTCTTAGGAAGGGTCACTCTTCTTATCTTGGGACATTGATATGGGACTTAGGACGCATTGAACTCGTCTTAACTTTTTGAAATTGATCCCAGGTCTCAGTAGCTAGTTGAAAATTTGTACTAACTAGCGAGACCTGTTACTTGAATTAAATATGTAAAATTGCACCAAACGTTTTATTGCAGTTGTATTCCAACTGTAGCTGTATTGATGTTCCCGACAGCGTAAGTCTAGGAGAACCAGTTGCCGTATCTGGGAAGTGCACGACTCACTGTGGGGGGCAACTGTTGTTTCTCATTCTTCTGTTTTGCTTGGAGTTTTTTACCATTTTGGCCGTCGTTCCAGCAACCACATCAACTCTTAGGTAAGCTGAAAATTATTTTTGTTAATTCATAATTACGTATGCGCATATTCATGAGCAAACTGCATTCTCATTGGTCAAATTGTCACCACGCTTTATTATTGTTTTAGATCATGAATAATGCAAATGACAAGTGGTGCGATGCCAGGCTGGGCTTTTCACTGGCAGGGCCTTACCAGACCTTTTGGACTGCCCTCAGGGCAGACAGTAGCAAGATATCAGGCCTGATGGCTTGGGCCAGGCTGGGCTTTTCACTGGCAGGGCCTTACCAGACCTTTTGAAAGGCCTTAGGGCAGACAGTAGCAAGATATATCAGGCCTGATGACTTGGGCCAGGCTGGGCTTTTCACTGGCAGGGCCTTATCAGACCTTTTGAAAGGCCTTAGGGCAGACATTAGCAAGATATATCAGGCCTGATGGTCTGGGCCAGGCTGGGCTTTTCACTGGCAGGGCCTTACCAGGCCTTTTGAAAGGCCTTAGGGCAGACAGTAGCAAGATATATCAGGCCTGATGACTTGGGCCAGGCTGGGCTTTTCACTGGCAGGGCCTTATCAGACCTTTTGGACTGGCCTTGGGGCAGACAGTAGCAAGATATATCAGGCCTGATGGTCTGGGCCAGGCTGGGCTTTTCACTGGCAGGGCCTTATCAGACCTTTTGAAAGGCCTTAGGGCAGACAGTAGCAAGATATATCAGGCCTGATGGCCTGGGCCAGGCTGGGCTTTTCACTAGCAAGGCCTAATACCAGACCTTTTGGACTGGCCTTGGGGCAGACAGTAGCAAGTTATCAGGCCTGATGGCCTGGGCCAGGCTGGGCTTTTCACTAGCAAGGCCTAATACCAGACCTTTTGGACTGGCCTTGGGGCAGACAGTAGCAAGTTATCAGGCCTGATGGCCTGGGCCAGCCTGGGCTTTTCACTGGCAGGGCCTTACCAGACCTTTTGGACTGGCCTTAGGGCAGACAGTAGCAAGATATCAGGCCTGATGGCCTGGGCCAGGCTGGGCTTTTCACTGGCAGGGCCTTACCAGACTTTTTGGACTGGCCTAGGGCAGACAGAAGCAAGATGTCAGGCCTGATGGCCTGGGCCAGGCTGGGCTTTTCACTGGCAGGGCCTTACTAGACCTTTTGGACTGGCCTTAGGGCAGACAGTAGGAAGATATCAGGCCTGATGGCCTGGGCCAGGCTGGGCTTTTCACTGGCAGGGCCTTACCAGACCCTTTGGACTGGCCTTAGGGCAGACAGTAGCAAGACATCAGGCCTGATGGCTTGGGCCAGGCTGGGATTTTCACTGTCTAAATTTTACCATATTTTTGTCTTTATTTTCCCCTTAATGAAGATTAATATTCATTATTCATTCCGCAAAAAAATAGCAGATCAAATTTCCATATTTCATGTATTTCCTGTCATTTATAGATGCGTTCCACATTCACAGCGCTCATTTGCACTCGGTGTGCAGTCCTTGTTTTATCGAGCATTAGGTAGGTTATTAAATAGTTTTACAAAAATGTGTCCAGTAAAAGATAATTTTATTTATCCATTTTCCCCCGTTCGTCTTTTGTCTCCCAAATTCCCTTTCCAATGTCAGTTTCTCCCATTTTTCACAACCAAGACACAATTGCACTGTTACACTTTAAAAACTGCATTATTGTTCACAGTCACAACTATAGACTGTATGAAATAGCTGCCATCTTGTAGGGCAGTTTCTTTCTTCCTTGAGGACATGCATGGTTGCACATTCTGTGCTTACATTGTTGACAATTTAAATAACAATTGTTGCTGCACAAGTTGGTAGCTATTTGATATGGTCTTTACCCAGTACAGTATGTGACAGAAGGATCGACTGCCCCCTACCACCCCTATACCTCAACACACTCTGCTTTTGTTAACACACCAACCCTATACCCAGCATGATATGTGGCAAAGGGACCTCCCTATTTGATATGGTCTTTACCCAGTACAGTATGTGACAGCAGGACTGCCCCCTACCACCCCTATACCTCAACACACTCTGCTTTTGTTAACACACCAACCCTATACCCAGCATGATATGTGGCAAAGGGACCCTCCCCCCCCTCCCCCTCCCCCTCCCCCTCCCCCCCCCTCCCCCCTCCCCCTCCCCCCCCCCTCCCCCCTCCCCCTCCCCCTCCCCCCCTCCCCCTCCCCCTCCTAACGCCCCTATACCTCAACACACTCTTCCCTTTTGTTAAAGGCAGTATACATGATTGGTAATCTCGAAAATCACAAATGTTCACAGATTTACGCCTAACTTACACAATATAAACATGATGACCGTAGAAAACTTCCCCTAAAATGGTTTTGTCTGAAGTGCTATAGTCTTTGAGAAATGAGTAAAACAATTAGTTTTCGTCTCATTCAAATCGCCCCAAAACCATTTCGCCCCAAACCACTTCGCCCGAGTGTCATTTTGCTCCAAATTACTTCGTCCAAACACTACATCGCCCAAATGCCACTTTGCCCCAAAACCACTTCGTGCACAGGCCGTGGTTTAGGGCGAAGTGGTTTGGGGCGAAATGACTGCAAACCCTTTTTTGACTATTTTCTCAAAAGTTAGACGAAGTACGGAGCTGGTTTTTGCTCAGGTTGGTTTTAATCATGCATATCTTCAATCACACAGGGGGATAAAACTATTTGTAACAGTTTATCAATCATGTATACTATCTTTAACGCACCAACACCCTCCTAAAAACTGAAATGAATTCCTTGGAAATTCCTTGGATGTTTGAGACAATGGCGGAACAATGGTAGGAGATACCCTCTGCCACATATCGTGCTGCATATGTTGAGAACACCTATTTTTTTCTTTCATCCATTTTAGGAATGTTAGGAATTCTTTTTGACAATTGGAAAATGTTAAAATGCGACAATAGGGTGTTCAAGCTTGTTCTTCTCCAGACAGTTTCCACTTCATTCTGCGCATACATTGCTTAAATTTCTAGCATTTCTCTCATTTTGTCCCATATGCAGCACGATATGTGGCAGAGGGTATCCCCCTACCATTGTTCCCCCATTGTGTCTCAAACATCCAAGGAATTTCCAAGGAATTCCTTTCAGGTTTTAGAGAGCGTTGGTGATGTGTTAACAAAAGGGAAGAGTGTGTTGAGGTATTGGGGCAGTTGGGAGGAGTCCCTTTGCCACATCGTGCTGGGTATAGTTGGGTATATTTTGTCCAAGCTAAATCACATTGGTCACAACCATTACCTTTGTGCATTGTTACATTCCTATTGTAGTTCAATGGCTGAGGATTTTCACTTGACCAAGGGTTTACGTTGACTGTATAAGGCCATTGACTACATGCCTAAAACCAGCGGCTACCTTTTTCAGAAAAGGAACTGGGCTAAAAGAATTGAAATATAATCGTAAGAGTTAAACAATTCCTTGGTGTCCTCTCTTATGTCATTCAATAAATTCTTGAATATTATCAAAACTGTGATACCAAGGCTAGGCGTGTCTGTTTGTAAACTATTTTGAAAGAATTGAGAAGTTGATCATGGCTTCAGACCTTGTGTACAAAACTCATGAGACTGGCTGCAAACTTTTAAAGTGTTTTCTCAGAAAATCGTAAAATTTTCTGAATCCTAAATTTGGTTTGTTTTCATCGAATCTGCATTTACCAATGCTTAAAGGCAGCTCCATGCCTTTGCTACACGGAGCTGCATATGTCGTGGCACGAATTTTGTCGTGCGCATTGCTGACGAGCATGTACCTTTAATGAGTAATTTTAAAGAAAGAAAACAACTTGGTCAACTTCTCAACTCTTACCAATTATTTTAATATGTAAATATTCTACAACATTTAGAAGTGTTACGAGCTTTTCTTTAAAAACTTTTGGGTAAGAATTTAGAAGTTGATCATTGATATTTTTTCTTTAAAATTACTTACAAGAATCAGTAAGTGCGGCTTTGATACAAAACCGAAATTTAGGAGTGAGAAAAAAAAGCATTTTCTTAGAAAACACTTGGAAATTTGTCAGCCAGTTTCGTATGTTTTGTACACAAGGTCTAAAGTCGTGGTCAACTGCTCAATTCTTTCCAAATTTTGGTGACGTGCAAAATGATTTGCATCACTTTGGCTGGTATAACTACAGTACCGTACACGTTCGCCACTAAGTCTTCCTAATATGACATAATGCCCCAGAAAGTGTAAATTTGGTTAGAAAACATGATTTTAGCAATGAGAAAATATCAAGTTTTTCTTTGAAAACGCTTAGGATTTTTATGTCATGCTCTATAGACTTAGTGCATGGAGTCTCAACTGGCGAACGTGTATGGTATTTTTTTCCCTTTGGCTCCCGTTTTTATGGACAGATCCATAAAGACAAAATGGCATCCATGTAAATGGTTTCATTTCTTTCACGCATTTGCAGGCACGGTGCCCGGTCCAGTAATCTTTGGTGCTATCATCGATCAAGCCTGCATTTTATGGGAATACGATTGCCACGGTTCGGGCACTTGCTGGCTCTATAACAACAAAAAATTCAGTACCTACACTTTGATTATGACCGCAACACTCAAAACCGGTTCACTTCTCTTCCTTCTGGGGGCGCTGTTCACCTACCGACCGCCATCGACCGAGGCCAAGGGAACAGAAGAGGACGCTCCAGAAAGCGCAGGTGTCGTGAAAGCGTAAGTGTCGTGATGCGTAGCAAGATCAATCATTCATTGCGTGCAATATGATTAAAAATAAACGGCAGCCCTTTTGGGTTGCGTTTGTACATAACGCCATGAGGCTGAAAGTTGGATTGATTTTGGGACCCGTGTTGGCGTTACTTTTGACAACGGCTACAGTTCTGGCTGTGGCTGCAATGGTATTACTCATGACTCGGAATAACTGGCGTCTCGGAAGCGACCATGACTATAATTACGAGTATAATTACAATGATAATTTCTGGGGAAATGGTTTAACTGGAGTAATGGCAACAGCATGGACCATGGTTTTCAGCCTAGCCACAGCCGTGGTTTTGGGTGTAACTGTCGTATTGTCTGTCCTAGTGGCTTTTGCGTTCACTGTGGTTCTAGTTTTGACGTTGGCCATATCCACTGTCTTGGCTATTGGTGTAGTTGTGGCTTTGACAGTGGCTATGGCTACTGCCATTGCATTGGCAGTGGCTATAACTACTGGTATGTTTGTGTAGTTAGCCGCTGTCTTGGTGTGGCTGTGGCTTCAAAGGAGCTTGTTCAGATTTAACAATCGTATAAAATACCTCCCCAAAATACTATCCATGGGAAGAAAACAGGAAATTTGCAATCCAATTTGGATGTGGAACTAACAAGATTGATGTAATCACTGCACTGCTTTATGGAATGGAGTTTACAAATCATCTGTGGTATTTTAACGATATCCTTGAAAATATACGGATTGAGAGCGCGAAACATCAGAACGGTAATGAGAAAAACATGACAAATGATGTGGTATTAAAATCTCAATACCCATGGGAAAAATGGGGCATAAAAAAATGTGATCTGGACACGCTCCTTTAAATACCACAGGTTTGTCCAATTTTAACGTAAACTGTCGCCAAACATTGTGCTAGAATATCTATGCAAAACAAATATACGCATATTTCAAATGCTGCATAAAACTTCAAGAACAATACAATATGTGCAAACAATTTTCAGGGTAAATGTTTCGGTATGAATTTCGTTTACTGGTCGCCACCGGGATGCCATGTGTTAAGTCTATGGAATTAACAGGACAGAAAAAGTATTTTCAAGAAAATATTTTTCACTCCTAAGATCACTTCTCTTTAAAATATTAACACGTTTTGGTGGTTATATTAGGTCATTATATGGAGAATAAGTGGCGACCAGGGGCCAATTTCATAGAGCTGCTTAAGCAGGAAAAATCGCTTAAGCATGAAAAACGTTGCTTGATAAAGTGAGGTTACCAGCAAAAATTTCATGTGATAGAAATTGTGGTATGACCAGTGTTACAGGACTGTTCATTACCATGACAATCACATGAAAATTTTGCTGTTAACCTCACTTTATCAAGCAACATTTTTCATGCTTAAGCAATTTTTCATGCTTAAGCAGCTCTATGAAATTGGCCCCAGTAAACAGAATTCTTTCCAAAATTTATTTAGAATTTAAGTAAAAATAAAAATGGCTATTCGGTTTCAATTTTTAAATATATGTTACTGAATCTAAAATGGCTGCCACTACAAAATATTAATGGAAATAAATTGTTATAAGTCTAAAGGTGCTTGATATATATTTTCTCATAAAAGTCTACGGAAATAATCTGAACTAAAATCATGACGCTGCAAGCACAAATTTAAACGATTTGGGATATTTTTAAATCGTGGGGGATTTTGATATTTAATGAGAATTTTGTTAAAATTAATTGACAATAATTTTGGCAGTAATTAAAATACTTTTAAAAATAAAAGAAAAAAAGCTACCCAAATTTTCAAAGAAGGAAAATTTAAAATGAACATTCTGGGAAAAAAAAATGAAATTTTGCGTTTCGTCTTATCTTAAGCTGGTAACCTATATATACCTCGTATGTTGTATCATAAGTTTTTATTTAAAATATGAGGATAATTTGTTTTGTGTATTGTCTGTTTTTCATTCAAAAAATGATTAAGATTTTGTTTTTTGTTAATGACCTTTCTAACTAAATTTCTGTCACTTTTGTCTGATTTTTTTTTAAAGGAATGGTGAGAACGAACGGTAAGAAAATATACTGAAATAGAAATTGATTTTTCAAATATGCCCTAAAATCCCTGGTTTTTTGGTTTTTTTAACTTGGGCATTAAATATTGTCATTTTCCATGTACATAGTAGGAATATTTAATTGCACTCATTGTGTGGTTCGCTGATATGCACAACATTTGTCAGTGTATTCTGTGTTTGGTTGTTACGGAAACATGTCTATTGCCTAAACAGACAGGGTTTTGTATACACAACTAACAGTAAGTTAAGGATATTGGTATGTTGTCAATTTTTAATTTTCTTTTCTTCAAATGACTGTTTTCACTTATTCCTGTGACAAGGGGCCAATTTCATAGAGGTGCTTAAGCATGAACAATTGCTTAAGCATGAAAAACCCTGCTTTAAAAAAAAGAGGTTACCAGCAAAAATTTCATGTGATTGTCATGGTAATGAAACAGTCCTCTATTAACACTGGTCATACACTATTTATATCACATGAGGATTTCACTGGTAACATTCTCTACTAAGCAAGAGTGCTTAAACACCTGTATGAAATTGGCCCCAGGTGTCTGTCATACACAATTGTCTAATCATATACAAAATCATTCGGTGAGAATGGTAGTGGGAAAATTAAGGGGCAGGGGCGAATTCTTACTGTTCAAGCGAGGGACAATTGGTGCCGATCTCTGGGGTGAGTTCGCCCCGGGGAGAGATTGTGTATATATACTTCTAATAGCTGAATTGTTTAAAAAAATTCGATGTCAAATTTGTGTCAACAAAATAATTCTGTTCGCACTCCACAGTTGCACATAGTGTGTACAACATTGGTGTATGGTATATGGTAGCACTGCGGTCCACATCAGTGTTGTAGCCGAGTCCATCACAAGCGAGTCGAAAAGTGCTTTAGCATGTCTTCGTCGTTCATGACTTCTATTTCCCTGATTTTGTTGTACCAAACACTGATGTAAGATTTATAAACAACGATCTGAGTACACTTGTCCAGTAACAAGAACAAAGGATAAACACACACAATTAAGACACAGGGACTTGTGTTGGGCTTGTGAAGGCTTGTGAGGACTTGTGATGGACAAATTTAGGAAGAAAGGGTATTTAAGAACGAAATGGTGCTTTCATGGTGAACACCTAGATTTTAGTTTTGCACCGTATTCTAAAAAGTAGAACACTTTAATTCCATCAAAAAGTCTAACCCATTTTGCTGACTTTCCACCTTGCTTCCTTCAAGGCTTCTTGGAAAATAAAACGACCCAAGACCGACATATTGAGAGAAGACACGATCTGAACTGTACACAGGGTTTCTACAAATTTGCTGAAATTTCAAAACTGACAGGGTATGAAAAATATATGCCTCATCTTAAAGGCAGAGGCTCGGCAATGCGCGCGCTAGGTCAAATTCGTGCCACACAATATGCAGCTCCATGCCTTTGCTATGGAGCTGCGTATTTCGTGGCACGAATTTGGCCTTGCGCGCGCATTGACGAGCCTCTGTCTCTAAGTGCTAGATGGGCAAGTGTCATTAAAAAATGTTACTCAAATTATGCAGCTTTTTAAACTTGGATGATTTGGATCACTACGTCAAATCGGTGTTTCGGGTTCGATTTCCAACCAAGGTAGATTTTTAACATTATTTAATTTCACTGAGTTTTGAAACTGATATAGACAACAAGTCACTAGATTTATTTAAAAATGGTTTTGAAGTTTTCTTTGTCCAACTTTTAACAGGTCTCATTTGTCAAAATGTAATATTAAAATACTCGTAAATGTAAAATTAATTTATTTTATTTTATTTAATAGGTGTTTATAGCAAATTGAGGTTTGGGACTGAGTAGTAATTAATTTAATTATTTTATAATTATTAAAGTGAAATTAGTAATTGTTCTGTAATTCAATGAAATCTGAGAGAAATGGCCCATCGCCAACAAAGGCAAAAGTGAAGTATTGTCATTATTTTGTTGGTGTATTCCCACATTTACAGCTTTAATTTCTTAGAAAGATTAAATTAAAAGTACGAAATAAAGATTACGTCACTGTCAGATAAAATTATGGTATTTTCTTAATTGTGCATAAAATTTAAGGATTTATTAAAATCCAAAGAAAAAGTCAAACTGTTTAGCCCCGCCCACATAATGTCCCACAGGCGAATATTTGCATTCGTTGATTTTCATTGGTCTATACAAGCATGGGCGGAGCATAGACATTCATTGTTTGGCATTCATAACCAGAAACATGTTTCTGACGTCATCACTAATTCAGCCAATCAGCACCTTTGATCGTCAGCAACCGAGGCTGATCATTGGTTGGATTAATTACGACACAAACCTGTTCTGTTTTCGCGCCCATAACCAGAAACATGTTCGGGATGTAAACCAATGAACGGCTTTGGTTGCCGGCGACAAAAGCTCACCATTGGTCGAATCAGTATAATACGTCAGTAATCTGATTCTGGTTAGGGCCGCAAAAACAGGCCCCTTGAGAACCGGTTTACATTCCCACTTTTAGCCGTGGATGTGGTATATTGCCCTGTAATTTTTGGATATTAATTAGCAAGTAAAGTATTCAAATTGTATATAATGCTTTTCAAAATCGAGAGAGTGCTACCAATTTCTGGCATTGCATCTTTGCATGAGATTACTGATTGTAAATAAATTTTCTCTTTTTTATGATCTATATACCCCGGACCTGCTTGTATTGAATAAATAAAGAAGAAATAAGTAATTGAAACTGCTTGATTTGCATTTTTTTGCCTGGTGTGATAATTTATGCCTCGACTGCAGGAAAATCTTAGTCAAACTGTACCCCAAAGTGCCTCCCTGAGCTCCTGCACTTCTCGGGCTGTCCGGTAGACGCTCAGCCGGACCCACTAAGTGGGCCAGCATATTCTACGCAGATTCTACATTTGTATGCGTAATTCACAGAAATTAGTTGGTGCCTATATACGTACTAATGTGCAAATATTACACATGCTGGCAATATCTAACAAAAATATTAAATGGACCAGCAGCCGATTTCACAAAACCTTACGCACTGCGTAAGCCCGCTTGCGCAACTTTTTATTGCGTCAGCTGCGCAACATTCCTGTGCTAATTTTCAAAAGTTGTGCAAGCTACGCAATTTTTCGTGAAATCAGCTGCTGAAACATAATGATGTCACGGTTTATTTACATGTGGGGAGTCTCGGGGCACCAGACGACAGGGCCATAGGAAAGTATGTATGTAAATAAACCGTTGCGTCATTATGTTTCAGGCCAAGCCGTTTTATCAGCCGCATACAGGAAACCGCAAATTGGCACCTAATTATCTTAATGATATCTATAGCAGTAATAATTGACACGTTGATTGAATTATCTGCCCTAGTGTCTAGTGTCGGTTATTCTATGGATTTTTTTGATGCACTGGAGGAACGTGATTGCGGAGTAGGAGACGAAACTGTAGCAACAGGACTTCATTTCGAAAACGGCTATAATTAATTATGCACATGCTTATGAATAATTCATGAGGGTAACTACGACGACAATCACAATAACAACAGCGCCCTCACAAAAACAACGGCCATGGCCGGCCCACATGACACGCTTATTTAGAATGAGAACGAGCGCTCCACAAGTTGTTATTAAAAATTCCACTTGACACGATTAAAAATGAGCTAGTTAATGGTTTTTCAGGATTAAAATCCCGGCACGCAAGTAAAGTGAAGTGGTTTAGGGTTTGAGTGGTCGCTGCAAGAGTAAATTGCTGCGATTTGTGACGAGAACTTTCGCCAAGTTTAAAATCCCTGGCGAGGCCGTCAGGGATAACTGTTCGGAACCACGACGGGACACGGAGGACGCGAGTTCAACTTTGACAGAATGGCTGCCACGACAGCCCGTCAAGTCCACCTGTACAAAAACGGCGACAAATTCTACTCGCCGAAGCGGGTGGTTATCAACTTTAAACACACGAGAACTTTGGACGCATTTCTCGATACTTTGACGACGAAAGAAAAACCTTCATTCGGTGCAATCAGACGACTTTACACGCCAAGTCAAGGTCATCCGGTCGACTCGCTGGACGTGATCGAAAACAACAAATTTTACGTTTTTAGCGGGACTGGGAAGTTTGTAAATTTAAAGTAAGTATGGTAGGCCTATTAGCTAACTGTCCCAATTAAAAATATGCTTGTGTAAAGTTGGAAAGTTTTGTTTCTTTCTTTGAGATCTGTCTGAGGCTGAGCTGAGGTCGAGGAAATTATGCTGAGGAAAGTTATTTTGCTTTTTGGCCCAAGCCAAGTCTTGTTTCATATTTTCACATGTTTGTGGTGCAGCGGGGGAACACTAATGCACCTAAGCCTATCAACTGTATTGTGGGAAGGTTGTCGGGGCAGACTTTGCCCCATTTTCCTTCCCACAGTACAGTTCTGCTTTTCTGTGATAAGGTTTAACATAAATATCGGCATAGCTAGTCGTCCGTGAGATCGCCACCCTATTCATCAGCCATTGTTCATCAATAGGGTGGCGAGGTCACGGACCTGGCGACTATCCCGACATTTACGTTATGGTTAACTACCCGGTACTCGGTTCTTCCAGCCCCTCTAGGAATTAAGAAACCAATAATCCAGTTTTAAAACATTCAAAATTGAAAGACTGCCATAGCAGTGGTAGTAGAAGGCCTATAAATGAATGGGCACAGTATCCACTGAATGTATGAATGTTTTACTTGTAATTTTCTCCGATAAATGAAATAAATAAAAATAAATAAATAAATAAAATGTATGAATGGGCACAATGTACACTAACTTTCTCTCTGATTTTATCTGCAGAAAATTAAAACAATAACACTCAACAAAACTAAAATGCACGAATAACTTTGTAAGCTAGAATTGAGAATTTGATCATAAATATTTTTCTTTAAAATTACTTTAATAAGTATCTAGATTTGATTTTAAAAAACCAAAACAAATGTATGAGTAGGGAAAATTAAAGATTTTCCTAAAGAGAACACAATATTTTCAGCCAGTCTCATATGTTTTGTGCACAAGGTCTGCGAAGCTGTGATCAATTACTCGGTTCTGTTCGATTATTACCTTGTACTTTGTAACGTACCTAGTCAGGAATGAAAGCAAATAAGATTAGAAATGCGGATCTAAAATTTCCCTTCAAGCAGAATATTTTATTTATAGTGCTCTGCACAAAAGCTGTTCGTTAATTTAATAATAAACACCATATGTACAGTGTAATTTTGGTTACCAGCAATCCACCATGTACATGTAATTATAGAGATAGTCTCGCTGCTTATCTGCATAGCGTTCCGATATGAAAACGTCCTTGTTCAACCATATAATTAGCAGCCAACACAAATGCCATTCCTGCAATCTTATTAACGTCACAATTCCCTTGCGTATTTCACGTATGCCCATTATCTATTCCGCGGTCTTGTATGTGTGCATTTATTTGTCTGCAAAGAACTCATTAAATGCGATGGAAAGAAACGTCAGGGGACTTATGACAGAATGTACACATGTGTGACAAACAGTTATTCAAGGGGGAAAATTGTAGCAGCTAGCCGCATTAGCTTTCTGGAATGTATTTGAATTTAAATGTAAAATATTTAATCTTTCATTTCGTTAATTTATTCATTTATTCAGACAAAACATGCACAAAAACAACGCACTAAAGTCAACAAATTTGCCTTCTAAGAAGTGTGCCCAGGCTAAGAAGAAATGAAAAACCAGAAAAGACAAACTAGATAAAGAAATAAAAACATCAAAAAAAATATTCAAAACCAAATATAAAATAAACTAAGGCAAAAATTAACTATAAGAAACAATCTGTATTTAAAGACACAGGCTCGTCAACAATGCGCGCGCGCCAAATTCGTGCCACAATTATACGCAGCTCCATAGCAAAGGCACGGAGCTGCGTATTTTGTGGCTCGAATTTGGCGCGCGAATTTCGCATTGCTGACGAGCCTGTGCCTTTAACTATGAAGAAACTATGCTTAACAATTTTTTACTTAAAAACGTACTTGACACATTTATGTTATTTTTAAATGATAAATTGACCCAAATCACAATTTGACCTATTTTTTGTTTACCATACATATAGTGCAGTATATTAACTGATAACTAATATATTGAAAGTCATTTAGTGTAATTAGTACAAACCATCTTTGCTTTAATTAAATGAACAAACAGTTGGCAACAAATTGAACATTATTGGTGTCTGTACGGTACATGTAGGTCTAAATAAACGAACAACCTAGCGAAGCCGTGCTGTGTATACATGTACATGTATAACCACTTAAGAAATTACTTTGTCATTAATTTGCATATTTTTACATATGTTTATAATACTTTACAATACTTTACAACCCAATTTTTTACAGCTATGGCAAAGCTGGTGCAAATGACGTGAGAAGAAGAGTTATTGTTACACACAAAGTAAGTCATGTTTATTTATTTTTTTTTATTTATTGTTTTTTTTTTTAATGAATTCAAGCAGTCTTAGGACCAGGGGCCAATTTCATAAAACATGTTACGATTAATAAAAATATTTGGATTAAGCACAGCACAAATTTTTACTTAAGCAAGGGCCTGTTTCATCAAGCTTATTGTTCTAAGCGCGCGAAGAAAGTGCGCGCGCAACGCTGTCATCTGTTTTGTTCGAACGCGTTCGTCGTTTGCTTTACTTGTGTCAACATCAACATTTTCAAGTACAGTCATCTGTAATGTTTCCATATTTGAATGATTATCACTACCACAGAAAACCCTTGCCTGTCGCTGATTTCAATAACAGCTGAAATTTGTGTATCTGTTGGAAAATGTGTCTCGAGTTTTGCCGAAAAAACATGGTGTCCCGTTAGCATTTTATACTGGTCTTGGACCACTTGACCGCAGTGTTAATTTCGACCCCTGCACTGTGCCTTTCAACTCAGCTGGTAGAGCATCTGCCTAGTGAGTCAGAGGTCTCAGATTTGAATCCAGATAAGGCCCTTACAATTTTTCTCTCATCTCAAGTTTGGTTGTTTCAATTCAATGATGATTAGGCATCATACCAGATGTTGCGTTCAGTCTTTAGTCCTTACTTGTAACAATACGTTCTCAAGAAAAAGCGAAATCTTAAAACCTACTCCAAACAATTACTTACATATGTACAGTACAAAAGTGCATCATTATTCAGTTATATTGGTTCACAGAATAAAGCTATCTCAATTATACTGCAGTAGGCCGGGTGCTTTTAGTCCGTGAAATAGGGTGCAACAATGCATGATGCAGCTGCATGTACATACAATGAAACGTAGAACTACGTCAGTAACGCATGATGTCGGACGCTGCGGACACACAATGCGTACTAAGTGCACAGTGATTTTACATATAAACCTTTCCTTGTTTGACTCTGACGATTTGCAAACGATTTGTTTTTTAAAAGAGCACCTTCAGTTGTCAATTTCTCCTACTACAAAGGTACCATTTTACACAGGGAAAAAAATCATGTGGTGTTTGTTACCATTGCTATCAACACTTTTACATGTAGTCCGGTTTTTCTTGTTAACTCGTTAATTTTGGGCCACTGCAAATGATGTATTGGGGTTTTAAGCAAAGCTGGCCGCAATTTCATTAAAATGCCACGGTATAATAGAAAATAAGGAAACGCACAAGGACACGGAATAAAATCAGTCGTGATCGTTTTATTCCGCTCTGCGTGCCATATCACGGATAATCGAGAGGTCGAATCCATGGTCAATTTAGTTACGCTTCAGTAGTAACAGTAAAAACAGATTCGTGGAAATAAATTTGTGGGCAGATGGTCACACTCATACAATTAGGACATGGCTGCGCTTTGCGCATGTTGGAACATCCATTGCCCGGATACTGCTAATAAGCATCCTTAACCATTTCGTGCAAAGGAAGAACAAATAATCTGTACACTACCGGTAGAGGACGAAAATAATCAGGTCAAACTTGATTTCTGAAGATTTTTAGACAAATTCAAGAGCTCATTTGTTTTCAGTATTCATTTCTGTGACACGTCGTTGGCGAAATTCAAAGATTTTTTGTTCATTCATCTTGTACCATGTGTGGACCGAGTGCTCCATTAATTGATCAACTTACATTTTTTTTATGGCAAGTGCCCACTCTAGGGTGAGAGAAAAATCATAAGGGCCTTATCGGGATTCGAACCCCAGACCTCTGACTCACCGGGCAGATGCTCTACCAGCTGAGTTATGAGGCCCGGTGGTATACTCCCTCAGGTTTTCCCCAACACCTCTAACACACCAGGCAGCAGATGCTCAACCAGCTGAGCTATGAGGCACAGTGGTATACTCCCTCAGGTTTTCCCCAAGACCTCTGACACACTGGGCAGATGCTCTACCAGCTGAGCTATGAGGCACAGTGGTATACTCCCTCAGGTTTCCCCAAGACCTCTAACACACCAGGCAGATGCTCTACCAGCTGAGCTATGAGGCACAGTGGTATACTCCCTCAGGTTTTTCCCCCAAGATGTCTGACACACCGGGCAGATGCTCTACCAGCTAAGCTATGAGGCACAGTGGTATACTCCCTCAGGTTTTCCCCCAAGACGTCTGACACACCGGGCAGATGCTCTACCAGCTGAGCTATGAGGCACAGTGGTATACTCCCTCAGGTTTTTCCCCCAAGACGTCTGACACACCGGGCAGATGCTCTACCAGCTGAGCTATAAGGCACAGTGTTATCTCCCTGAGGTTTCCCCAAGACCTCTGGCACTCCAGGCAGATGCTCTACCAGCTGAGCTACCGTATGAGGCACACTGGTATACTTCTTCAGGTTTTCCTAATACCTGTGACACACCAGGCAGATGCTCTACCAGCTGAGCTATGAGGCACAGTGGTATACTCCCTCAGGTTTCATCCAAGACCTCTGACACACCGGGCAGACGCTCTACCAGCTGAGCTACATGTATGAGGCACAGTGGTATACTACCTCAGGTTTTCCCCAAGACCTCGAACACACCAGGCAGATGCTCTACCAGCTGAGCTATAAGTCACAGTGGTATACTCCCTCAGGTTTTCCCCAAGACCTCTGACACACCGGGCAGATGCTCTACCAGCTGAGCTATGAGGCACAGTGGTATACTCCCTCAGTAAACTTTCCTGCAGTAAAGAACAATATCTTTACTTATTTAGCTCCCCACATGAAGCAAATTAATGGCAAAATGTCTTGCTCAAGGGCACATCACAGCCCATCATTCAAGCTACTAGGTACAGGAACTCGAGCTGGACGTGCTACACCACACGGCCATTTCACTCCAATTTAAATCATTAGTGCAGTAATTCCCTTACTTCAGCCCTGATTGTTTTTTTCTTAATTGATTAGCCTGAAGTGCATTTGCTTTCTCCGGTTCATTAATTAAATTCACATCGCGTTAAGCTCGGTGCGCGAGAACAGAGTACAGATGTGCACGATTCGAGCTAATTACCGTATGACAACCATGTGTACTACTGTTGTGTTTGAGTCGGTGCATCTTATATGTGAGGTATATTCAATCTCTTTTTTAAATTATACACAAATTGACATCTAATTTTGACAGCTAACCCATTTGATCAAAGCAGATAAATTTTGCATTTAAGCAATTCTTTCTTCTGAACAGCTTTATGAAATTTACCCAGGCTGTTAAGGAATCTAAGGCTGTGCCCAACGAATTGAATATTCGAATATTCAGTTGTCCATTGAATATTCGAATAGCATTTTACCAAATCGAATATTCGGTATGTGCTTCTACCCACTCCAAACCAAACATATCTTTCAGCTAGGAAGAAGTAAAAAACCTTCTTCTTTTGCCGAAACGGCCGCTTTGATGTCATATTTGCGTCCAACCACGAATACAGTTTACAAGGGCCGATGATAATTTCTGCAAAAACCTCTTCGGGCGAAAGACTGCTATGCAAGTTACATGATCTGAAGTCTATAGTTTGAGCACAGATTTTTTTTGAGGCGGCAAATTCAGCAATAAAAAGGCTGCTAGTATTCCTGTGAGCTGTGAGTTTGGATGTGCCAAAATCAATTAATTTAACGGCAAACTTTTTTGTCACAATCTTAGAAAAAAATTCACGCATCGAATATTCGATTGAAAATGAAACCGATTTTTCAAATAGTAAATTATTTAAAAATGCACAGGCCTAAAGGAATCCTGCTTGTTATAAAGAACTAACGTTTGATGTCAGATGCTATCGAAATGGCTCTAAGAATTGTTTGCTTGTCTACAACTCCCATTGAAAAAGGAAGCCGTTGAGTTTTGTTTGGAACCGTTGCCTCAGGAACAAATGACAAATGATGGTGTTATGCACTTCGGCTCTTTGAAGAGCCAAAGTGCACACATGTTAGGCCAACAACAAAAAAGGCTATGTTTAGAGTTAGCGCGTGCGTGATTTTCAATCCTGCGTGTCAAAGCTTCTTTTTTTTTTAAAAAGCAAAGTGTTTCGATTAAAAACATGTCTTGAAGGCACAGGCTCGTCGGCAATGCGCGCGCGCCAAATTCGTGCCACGAAATACGCAGCTCCATAGCAAAGGCATAGAGCTGCGTATTTCGTGGCACGAATTTGGTGCGCACACATTGCTGACGAGCCTGTGCCTTTAATTGCTTGGAATCCACTCAACAAAAAAACAAAAAGCGCCGCGTCACCGCATCATTTTGGGAGACTTCAACTTACGCTAAACATAGTTTTTTTTTGTCTTATCGTTTGTCGGCTTTTTATAGCTGATGTTCACGCCAGTGTGTGCATTTTAAAAATGTTTTTACCCCGTATGTACCCCTCTCTCATAAGAAAGCAAATGTTTTAAAACAGAGCTCCTTTAAGAAACCACCCTGTGTACATAGTATGAAGCTTGTAGCATCCGAAAAGGAAGAACACATTTCAGTAACGGAATCTCAATTTCCCATTTAACAGGTGTGTTTGCGGTTGTTATAGAGATATTGATTCTCGCCAACAAAGGTTAACCAATTATAGTCTCTATCAAAAAGATTATCGCTTGCGTGCCTCGGACTTTAAACGCTGAACAAACACGGAAGCTTTTTGATGCAGTATGTGATTTACCAGCTGAATTGCTGTCGCTAAGCAATAACATGGAGAGATCAAGTTGTAATCACGTCGAAAACTGCCATTTAAATCGAAATACACAAGTTCATAGATATCTTTTTAATCTTTTTAATCTCCCATTCTGTAACATCAAAGTCCGAATTCAATAGACCAGTTTACTAAGTGTGGCATTACATGTAGTTGCTAGAATAACATGGGCCTATTTGAGCTGGTAATCAAAAATGTCCATTGCTAAAGCGCAGGGAAACAGTTCACTGGTTTTAGTTTAGACTCGGTAACCTTGGCAACACACAAACGGTGACTTTATCACTTTAGAGTGATTTTTCAGAGATTTATATTATTACAAGTTTGTGGGTGTTTATTCTGTATGGCTGCAGACCCAGTTTCTTCCTTCTGTATTCTGCAGATAATGTCTGATATCTGCTGTGACTAAAAAGCGGAACCAGTCTAGCAGTTGACCGGGCTGTTGCTAAGACAACAAAACAACTTCCTTTGTTGGGGATGAGTTATGCACGGGCATGGGCTACTATCATATTGAAAAGAATTTCGCAAGAAAAAAAAATACATTGCTGATAAAAAAAATTGTGATCACAATGCTTGGCATGTTCATAGTTTGTACTGGTTTTTTTTTCAATTTGTTTGTTGGTTTTTTTATATTAGGAGATGGGGGAGTTTTTGTAAAAAATATTTAATTTGAAAACTTTGGCAAATTTGTCCAATGTTTTTGTAAAATGTAATTTTAAATGTACTTGATATAAAATCGACCCTCAGGAATACAGACAACATTGTCCCAGAAAACTGCCAATCCAATTTTTTACACCTTTAAATTTTCATTATTGTTTTTACAAAGTGGGCCCCCTGTTCAACCATATCCAAGCCAAACAAGGTCTTAGTTACCATGACGACTAATACCTTGATAAAAATTGAATGCTGCGGCCTTTCTAATGTCATGAATTTTCTGTACGCTTCAATTCATCTACGCACGGTACGCATTACTCTACAGCCAATGCTAAGTACGGTAGTGAATGCTGTCTTGTATGGGACTGTTGTCGTTAGTAAGACGTCCTTGGGACTTCATAGATTACCCTGTTATAACAAGGTAATCCTCATAGTCTTAAGGACCTCTTATTAGCGAGGTCCAATTATATACTCTCCCTCACTAAATTTGGGATAAAAAACTTGTAATTTTGTTCAAAAAGTAAACAAGAATGACAAACTTAACACAGATGCAAAAACTGTTTCCGTGTCCGCATTGGACTTGTACTTTTTTTTTCGAGGTTTTTATCGAGACAATGGTAAAATAAAAAATGGCTAAATTTTACTGCTGTCCGCATTTGGACTTTTTGATACGGGAAAATTTTACCGAGACTGTGGGAGAGCATGCGCAATGTCCCTTTATAAAAATAGCAGTTTGACCTTCACGGCCCAGACGTACGCTTCCAGAGCGCTTTTACCGACTCGATGTGTCCGCATTGGACTTGTTGTCTCGGGAAAAGTTACCTGGTCAATTTTTCTGGGCAGCAGTTGGCCAGGAAAAGTAACCGCTGGACTGTTACAGAGAGGAAAATGTCCTACATGTAGGCTGTCCGCATTGGACTTAAAATGGGAAAAGTACCCATCGTCTCGGTAAGTTTTCTCAAATAAAGTCCAATGCGGACAGGCCTTAAAGGGGCCGTCCAAAGTTGTCAACATTTTCACAGAACTACAAAGCATAGGAAGGGGGAGGGGGTCGAGGGCTGCGTAGGAAATACATGCACTGTAAAATGTTGATATTTTATACAGCAAAAAATGTTGATACATGTTGTAAGTAGTATTTCGGGGGGAGAGAGGGGAATCTTCAAAAATACTCTGTACAATTGGAAAATTGACAACTTTGGACAACTTTGCCCAAAAACGCAAAACAGTACAATTTAATTGTTGTCAGTGGTGAGATAATTTTTCATAATTCAAGTTGCTAAATATTTATAACTGTGATTTTTTTAAAATCCCCTGAATATCGAACATTTTTCGAAGGTTACCACTTTTAATAGATGTGGATAAATTTTTTATTCAACGGGTCTATACAAGTATGAAACATTGATCCGTTTTGTGTCAGTACTCCATGGGTTAGCCGCTGTAAATTGACATAGTAAATAATTAAAATTTTAGATTCGAGTTACTTTATTCAGGGTTTCTCTATCGTTTTTTTTTCTTGGTTTTATTGTCTTGTTTGTTTTTCTGAATGTCATTTGTTTTGTACAATTTGCCGTCTTGTATGGGACGCACGATTCGGCCTTCAAACGCAACCAAACGATGCGACTTAACAATGCAATCGTCATAGCAACCCCGCATCCTGCTTTATCAGATGGGACGAGGCGACAAATTGGATTGAGGTTTTCTTTACTCTTATCTCATCACAACATCACGACAGGATGCTGCATTCTTCAGCGGAATTATTTTTTTTCTTTCCAATGCCAAATTTCTTAGCCAAGACCTGCCTCTGAATCTATTAACCAAATATTTTTGTCAGGAAATGTTATTTTTTTATTTCAATCTACATGCATGTACCAGGAAAGATTTTCACACGGTTTTTATCAGATGTTATTTTCTGGCATACATTTATTTTATGAAATCTTTACTTTATAAATTTTAACTTAATGCTTGCCTCGATCGATCTTCATGACAAGTTAAATTACTCGTTTTTAGTGTCCAAAGATGTTGCATTTATCACATTGGGGACATCCATCTTCTAATTATGTCTTGTGTCTCTGAAGATAACGATGTCTCACAGACGTCAAAATGTCATGTGACACACATTTTATTTATTTTTTATTTTTCCGTTTTCTTTAAAAGGCCCCTTATTTGGGATTTTTATCAATTAAATCTATGCTATAAAACCCATATACTCAGTTACATTCATAAAAATCCTATCTGGAGCTTGTTTTGGGGGTTAAAAGAAAGGTTTTTGGTTTTTATGCTAATGCGAATATGCATATTCATGACCAAGGTCATGATGTCACAAGAGGCAAACACAGGAAAATCACGATCAACTGTGCACAAAAGATTCCACCTTTTTTCTCAAACGTCCTGGAACTTTTGTAATCCATGACTGTTTGAGTTTGTTCTACATGTTTTCTGTTGTAAGCCATGACGAAACTGGGGGAGAAAACTGCAGCAATTTACCACAAGTCCAACTTGAAGTCTTATGTTTTTTCTTAACTTTTCCCTTCTGTCTTCCTTATGTGATGCACTCAAAACAGCGCTCTCTGTCTATTGCAATGAAATCATCAAAGTTGAAAAAGGCTACCTTTTATTGATTTTACATCCAAACGAACAATAGCATGTCTTGCTGAACAAGTAATCCATAATATGAAGCAAAGATTAGGCAAAAAGTTGTTTAGCATGTCATAGCCCTTTAAGATAAAATTACATACTGGTAGTTGTGCACTTTGGAATAGCATTCAGGCCTTTTGTGTTTCTTTGTCTTTTTTTTTCTATTCAAGCAATTTATTTCTGGAAATCCTTTTGTAATTTAATGCAAAAAGCAGTTTGCAGAGTATTTCCTTATAAATTATTTCCAGCAGCCTTGAAATCATTCTCTGTCACTATGGTTACCATTTTGTTCTGCTAGAAGTTGTTTTAATGCAATAATTACCCCCCTCAAAAGTGGATCAGTCCTCTGTGTTGTATAATTTGTGAGGATTTTGGGCTATTCCATGTGTATCCTAGGGGCGTCCTGTGCTTATCAAGATCTATCCAATTAAGATGGTTGGTTGGTCCATCATGCTAATGCGTGGGCTGGCAAGAAATGGACCGAGACGTTTCTCGATTCAGACACGAGTCGAGCGAATGCCATTTAAGTCTGACGTCTTCTCCGTCCCGCTACGTGTAGCTGGAAAACATTCGGCGATCAGTAAAGCGTAGAAAACGTCGTGGATATGCTGTCGGAGCTTTTCTCGGACCAATATCCAGCTCGACCCACGCACAGTTGATTTTGTCACTGAAGCGTAAATTGCCGACTGACAGTTAACGCTCAACATATCTTTGTGGATAACCTGCAGTAAAGGCATTATACGTGGACTGTGCTGTGTTTTACTCAGCTGACGTACTTTTGTATAAGACAACAACCTCTGTTGTCAAGATTGCTTTTGAAAATATTCTCCTGAATGACGGCTTTTTATCTTTACATTCTCTGTTTTGAGCGACAACGGCTTCAAAGCGCATTATCTTGCAGAAGCCGAATAGCACTTTTCTTGCACTTTTAATGATTTTGTCTTTTGAACGAGGAGCGGACGGCATTACTTCTTGTCTTGTTGGAGTATCGAGATTTCTTTGCGAAATATTCATCTTCAAAAGTGACAGTTAAACGACTCTTCGAGTGAATTTTGAAGAAGATTTTTGTGAAAGACATCTCAGCAGTTCTTTGTTGTCTACCACGTCTCATTTCTTCATCTTGTGAAATTCGGCCTTAAATTTTTATAACGATGAATGATAATAACGCAGAAACTGGCATGTTTCCAAGTATTCCGAACTCCAACGGCGTGATAACGGCAAAGGTATCATATTTGAGTATTTTTGTATTTTTTGTTGTCATAAATGTCTTCAAAATAAACCAAAATTTCAACTCGTCTTTGATGAGTTTTGACCCTGTACTTTAGGGGCTGTCCAAAGTTGTCAACATTTTCACGGTTCTACAAAGCGTAGGAAGGGGGAGGGGGGTTGTGGGATGCGTAGGACTTTAAATGTACTGTAAAATTTTGACATTTCATGGTACTGACAGAATTAGAAAGATAAGAGTAATTATCTTTTAATTCCATCAAATTTTGTGCTTTGTTTTGCAAAAATGTTTTTGTACTTTCATAGTAAATTAATTTCCTATCTTCATTTGCAGCGAATCCAGCCAGTTGGGCACAGCAAGATAAGGTCTTCGGCAAAATGCACCAAACAACAGGAAGGACCCAAAGTTATACAGTAAGAACACTTTTTTATTTATTTGTTCCTTTTTTTCTTCTTTTTTTTGGGGGGTGTGGGGCGTCATATGAATTTTCTCTTTTCCCAAGTTAGGTTGTTTCATTTCATAGATATTTAGGCACCATACCCAAAACTGTTCGTTTATACTTTGTTCTGTTGCACTCCCATGCAACACCGAGAAAAATTGGGTTCATAGGGAAAACCTGAGGAGTATACTACTGTGCCTCATAGCTCAGCTGGTACGGTGGAGCATCTGGCTGGTGAGTCAGAGGTCTTGGAGAAACTTGGGGGAGTATACCACTGTGCCTCATATCTCAGCTGGTAAAGCATCTGCCTGGTGTGTTAGAGGTCTTGGGGAGAACCTGAGGGAGTATACCACCGTACCTTATAGCTCAGCTGGTAGAGCATCTGCCCGGTGAGTTAGAGGTCTTGGGTTAAACCTGAGGGAGTATACCACTGTGCCTCATAGCTCAGCTGGTGGAGCATATGGCTGGTGTGTCAGAGGTCTTGGGGAAACCTAAGGGATTATACCACTGTGCCTCATATGGTAGCTTAACTGGTAAAGCATCTGCCCGGTGTGTCAGAGGTCTTGGGGAGAACCTGAGGGAGTATACCACCGTACCTTATAGCTTAGCTGGTAGAGCATCTGCCCGGTGAGTTAGAGGTCTTAGATTAAACCTGAGGGAGTATACCGGTACCACTGTGCCTCATAGCTCAGCTGGTAGATCATCTCCCTGGTGTGTCAGAGGTCTTAGGGAAAACCTGAGGGAGTATACCACTGTGCCTCATAGCTCAGCTGGTAGAGCATCTCCCTGGTGTGTCAGAGGTCTTGGGGAAAACCTGAGGGAGTATACCACTGTGCCTCATAGCTCAGCTGGTAAAGCATCTGCCTGGTGTGTTAGATGTCTTGGGGAGAACCTGAGGGAGTATACCACCGTGCCTCATAGCTCAGCTGGTAGAGCATCTGCCTGGTGTGTTAGAGGTCTTGGGGAGAACCTGAGGGAGTATACAAATGTGGACAAATTTCCATGAGTTTTGGAAATTTGGATGCAGTGCAAAACAACTTGGCTCCACCGGGATTCGAACTGTGGACCTTTTGCCCAATGTGCAGACGGCCCTACCAATTGAGCTGTGTGTATGAAGCCTAAAAAAATATCACCAATGCAGAAATGGACCTTATCTTTTTCAATGAAACCAGAAATCTTTGGCTTTAAACTTAAGGCTCAGGTTCGAGTCCAGATTTGGCAAAATTTGGCTTATTTTAAATAAAATGAAAAAAAAAAACTAATGACTTGGCTTTGATTGTTTGCAGTGTGTTCAGGAACGGCGAGGAGCTAAGCCCAGCCGTGCGTGTTCTCCTACACAGAAACACCGTGACGCAAATGGTGCATATTTTGGACCATTTGACTAACAAGGTCACTCTGACCACTGGTGCTGTCAGAAAGTGAGTTGAAATTTGTTTTCGAGACGGAAACGGTGTTTTAAAAAAAAATAATGAAAAATTAATTTTGTCAAATTTTAAAATCTATAATTTTAAAACATCATTAAAATATAAACTAGTATAAACAATTTCTTTATAATTTTTTATTATTATATAAATTGTTATTTTATGTATATATTTTTTCTTTGGTTTGATTTAATTTTTCTTCAGTTCAAATTTACGATATTGTTTTTGCATTTTCAAGCTTGACAAAATTCAAAAGGGACCATCAAACCAGTTGTCGTTTTCTCATGAAAATATATCATCTTGGACAAAAGCATTGCATTAGACAGTTCGAACCACTTCTATCTTTCATTTGAGTAAGATTTTTCCGGTCAAATGTTTGATTCAAATTTTAAGACAAAGATATTTATCATAATGAAGCAAGTTTCAGTACATCCAAGGAATGATACAGAAATATTAATATTATCATTTTTCTTCTTTTCGCCATCCGTAGGTTGTATCATGTGTCAGGAAAATTAGTCGCAGACGGGTCGGAGCTGGAAAACGAGCAGTACTACGTCGCGGCTGGCATTGAGAAGTTTAAAAAGCGCGCCTACGATAAATCCAATGTACAGCAGATTTCACCAAGGGCAAAAAGGTAAGAATTGCGACAAATTTTGTGTCAAAAGGTTGGACATAAAACTCAAAATTTTGTACATCAAAATGTTCTATTCATTGACATTAGGTACTTTTAAGGAACTGATCAATATAAATCAATAAATCTCTTATTCTTGATTGGCTGAGAAAAGTTTCAGTTTAATGTCCTTGCCTCCGATTGGTCAATGAGTAAAATGGTGGTGTATCATCAGTATTGCAAGAAAGGTGATTCTTGATTGGCTGAGAAAAGTTTCAGATTAATGTCCTTGCCTCTGATTGGTCAATGAGTAAAATGGTGTTGTATCATCAGTATTGCAAGAAAGGTGATTCTTGATTGGCTGAGAAAAGTTTCAAGTTGATGTCCTTGCCTCTGATTGGTCAAAAGAAGGTTTTTTTTATAGCATGGAACAGCAGCAGGTAAAAAATGTCCTTGCCTCTGATTGGTCAATGAGTAAAATGGTGTTGTATCATCAGTATTGCAAGAAAGGTGATTCTTGATTGGCTGAGAAAAGTTTCAAGTTGATGTCCTTGCCTCTGATTGGTCAAAAGAAGTTTTTTTTTTATAGTATAGAACAGCAGCAGGTAAAAAAAGAACAGTAAAAATTTGAGCATGCTTAGTGATGCAGTTCTATGCCAAGAGGACTAGGGCCAATTTCATGGCGCTGTTTAGCAAAAAGATTTGTTTGCTTTATAAAAATGGGTTAATAGTCAAAATTGTATGTCGGCCTGTATTCTCGGTAAAAATAGTAGACCACCAGTCAATTGTAATATATATCACATAAGATTTTGACTGCTAACCGATATTTATAAAGCAAACAAATTTTGCATTAAGCAATTTTTTGGGGGCTAAACAGCTTTATGAAATTGGCCCCAAACCATTTAACTAAAAATGCACTTTTCTTTAAGAATTATCATCCCAAACTAAGACAACTGTAGGTTGTAGGAATGAAGAAGAGTTGGTTGTTGTCACAAACGTAATTTTACTGCCAAAAATGTTTCGTTTACTACTGTAAAACATTTCACAAAAAGAAGTATTCTGAAAAAGTAACTAACGCAGCTTTATTATGCATGACTGCATTAAGCTTCTGTGTGCTAAAAATTCCCACTCTCAGATTGACTGCTTTTTTGTATCAAAAAGTGGAGAAAATTTTTGCATTTCTTTTGTTCGGTATAGTTTCTTATACACACACAGCTGGGAGACATGAGTGATATTCGCTATAGCAGAATGTTCATTATTTAACGGTGTTCGTTGCGTCTACATGTATACAAATGCCAACACTGTATTAGTTACACCTGTCAGGTTTGATAACAACTGAAATGCATCAATTCTCGCGGCTTGTATCCACCGTACAGACTGTTTAAACAAACGGCTTGCTTTCTAACCATTCGTCCGTGTAAACGCAAAGGTTGGTTTACTCCCGTGACAATACGCGATTATTAGATAAAGCAGTAAATGGAAAAATATTGGCTTGTGTTGTGGGAAAGTAGAGAAGTCATTTTATGGGAAGATTGAAGATTTTTTGGAGGGTGGGGAGGGGGTAGGGGAGGGCGAGGCGGGTGGGGGGCGGGGCGAGGCGAGTGGGGAGGACATCTGTAGGAACTTTTTAAAAGGTTCACACTTTTTAAAAGTCAATTTAGAAAATTATATTTTAATCCTCAGAAATGCTTGCGACTCTTCGAGGAGAAGGGGGCATTCTTGTGTTTGAGTTAATTAATTAAAATTTTAATTAATTAATTAAAATAAAAATTTTTTTTTTTACAAAATATAACACAATGTTATTATTGAAAATAAAAATTTTATTAGGGATGGGACGTTTAACTGGTTAACCATATATTTTCATAGGGTTATTTGTAAGGACTTCATGAAACTGAAATAAATTTATATGGGATCGTAGTAAAATTTTGACCAGATAAAGGTTCAACGATTATTTTGGGGGCCTTGGGGTATTGTGTACATTGCACATGCATCTATAAACACCAGCAACAATCTTTAGCGTCGGCCGAACGGTTAACCGGTTAACCGACACTTGAAAGAATTGCAAACCGGTTTCTAAATTAACCGTAAATTCCCATCCCTAAATTTTCTAGAAACA
This sequence comes from Henricia sp. BOLD:AAB3569, assembly GCA_037783545.1. Lineage (NCBI taxonomy): Eukaryota > Metazoa > Echinodermata > Asteroidea > Spinulosida > Echinasteridae > Henricia > Henricia sp. BOLD:AAB3569. The sequence goes on from JBBELK010000882.1 coordinate 733,202, forward strand.
AACAAATTGAAAAAGTTGCAGGGAATTACGAAATCAACTGTAATTTGTGTCGTATATTCTGATATAAAATAATTTATCTGTGGAACATGTACTCGTCAACTACTCGTTACAACAAACTAATTAGCAACTTACTTCCGTATATTTTTTCAATGCTTCTTGTTACATAAGAGACACAATTTCTAGAAAACAATTCACGGAGGCCATCGAGGCAAGAAGGACACATCTTCTCTTGTTCCCGGTCTTGGGCTTAATGAATTTTTCTGTCATGTCCATAAATAAGAACAGGAGGCGACTTTAGGGTTGGGTCTAGAGGAAATTAAGGCCGTGGCCTTCGTGAAAACCTTTCCTGAATTTATATTTGGATGGATTTGTACTGGTACGCGGCAGGAAACATGGTAATTTGCACTTAATTGCACGTGTCTCCCCCAGAGTCTCGTTATTTTCAGGGAACGCATGCAGGCCTCTAACGAGTTTTAGGCAGGCAGCTATTTTGTTGTTGCGACGTCAGTAAATTGCTTGGAGTGTCATTGGAGTTACATGAGTGTAATTTAGCAATATTGACTTTCTGAATCGAGGCAAACCATAAAATGAGATATGAGTCATTCCATGAAGTTGAGGAACAAAGTGTGACATTTCTTCATTTCCACAAAAATGGTCAATAAGAGAGCAATGAATCACCATTTATATACCGGTAACGATGTTGCATGATGTGGTGGCTTACACTGTTTGGGGGTAATTTGGGAGTCTTCAGTGTTGACAAAGTGCAGCCATTTTGAATTATTTAACAAAGTGGTGGTTGTGGATGTAACTTGGAAACCAATACAGTTCAACTGCTTTCACTCCAACTACAAATTTGTTCATGTTGAATTTGAAATAAACACACAGTTCTCAAACTAAACAATCCTTTTTAATTTGAATTTGGAGGATTCTAGATTATATTTCTGTGTGATTCAAGAAAATCTGCTAAAAAGCACCAAATGTCACACCTACATTTGAACAAAATTATATTTAGTTGACATCTAAATTTAAATCCATGAGGATTTTGTTACAAGTAATGAATGTTTTTAATTTCTCTCATCCAACACCTTGAATTTCTGAATAGTATTGATTCATGGGGTTATCAAGGGCAGACAAAAAAGTAAAAATGGTTGTGGATGTAACACGGAAACTGTTGTTCCTTAACTTCATGGAATGACCATATACATGTACATGTAAGCGATGGAATCATTTTTCTTAACGAGGTCATTTTTTGATGCCAAATTTGAATCTTTGTAGCTACATGTACATATAGAGCAACAAAAGAAATGCAAAAGGTTTCTCCTTTTTTGACAGAAAAAAGCAAAAAAGTTTCTCAATTTTTTGATTGAAAAAGCAATCTAAGAGTGGAAATTTTCAGCACACAGAAGCTTTGTGCAGCCATGCATAATGAAGCTTTGTGCAGCCATGCATAATGAAGCTGTTATGCGATTAAACTGAATTTTGATTAAACTGAAAATTTCTTTTGTTCCTCGGTATACTATAAATGCAGTCTAAAGGCCTGTCCACATTGGACTTTTTTTGGGGGAAACTTACTGAGACGATGGTCACTTTTCCCATTTTTAATCCAGTGCGGACAGCGCCTGGGAAGTTTTACTCTCAGTAACTATTCCTGAGTCCAGCGGTTACTTTTCCTGGACAACTTCTGCCCAGGAAAATTGACCAGGTAACTTTCCCCGAGACAATAAGTCCAATGTGGACCCATCGAGTCGGTAAAATAGCACTCTGGAAGCGTACGTCTGGGCCGTGAAGGTCATACTGTGATGGGACACTGCGCATGCTCTCCCACGGCCTCGGTAAAATTTTCCCGTGTCGAAATGCGCACAGCAGTAAAATTTAGCAATTTTTCATTTTACCATCGTCTTGGTAAAACCTGCCAAAAAACAAGTCCAATGCGGACACGCCTTAATCATTGATATTAATTTTCCCCCCCTTTGGCTCCATCTACAAATGCATTTCCCTGATCACCTCCAAGCATAGCCATGTACCGTACGTAATTCAGTCTCCAATCAAATCACCGTCAAGGCAGTCATTTGGATTCAATTCCAGCTTGGGTATTTTTTCGCAAAATGAAAAACCTTCAAATAGCTATTTTAAGAAGCACAAATGCACGTACAATACCGGTAATATAGATTTTGTGCTTTCAAGTACATGTATATAATATGTATATCTGCATGCATGCATGCATACCGTAGGCCTACATGTATAGAGTTATTTTCTTTTAAAATTGATATCGTCACCTTTTTGTTTTTTGTTTGTTTTTTCTTTCTTTTTTTTCTTCTTCTGCTTTTTTTAAAAAGGATGTGGGCATTATCTTTTCAATTCAAAATGTAAAACCTTCAATTTCTGTAAACGAGATAATAAAATTAAGCTTACAATTCACAGGACCCGGCTATCGAACATTCTTGGAAAATTAATAATTGATTTAAAAATTATTCCTCTTAATATAAAATGTCCTTCCTGTATGCTTTCTAAACAAATTTTCAGAGTGCTTCCGCCCGTTGTGAGGAAACCGCCACCCAGAGCTAAGCCACCTCCGCCGAAAGAAACACAGGTGAGCATGCATGACAGCGATTTAAAACAGGAACAACAGCATTACATCCGGTACGGTACATGTACCAGTAACTAAAGAACAATGTTGATAAACTGCCTTGTAGAAATTTCAGCCATATACCGTAGATGCAGTAATACTTAAAAATCCATGCATGGTTTTTGTGTGTGAATGAATGGTAAAACAATGCCCCCTTGGATATTGTTGCTATGCCTCAAATGCTATCGTCAAAATGTCCACACACACTGCACAAACCAATGGGACTATCAACGGAAAGCACAGATTCATTGGAGAAAACTCAAAGGTATTCATGTTTTATGTCGACAGTTACCGTAGCATGCACTTAGTAAAAGGCCAGTGATACAGAGATGTCATATATTCATAACAATTCACTTTCTTACCTTTAAACGCAGCGAATTGCCCGGCCTTGAAACAAAAAATGCACCCTGAACACCACAAACAACGTATGGGCAGAAAATCGCGTGATGTTGGTTTGTGAGGCAATGCACTTTGACCTATATGTGGGCGGGTTCGGTTGATTGACAGGTCGGAACTATGTCTGCAGACAATTTTTTTTAAAAGCACCTTCAGTTGGCAATTTCTCCTACAAAGGTACCAGTTTACACGGGAAAAAAATAATGTGGTGTTTGTTACCATTGCTATCAACACTTTTAGTCCAGTTTTTCTTGTCAACTCGTGAAGTAAAATTTTGGGTAACTGCAAATGATGTATTGGGGCTTTAAAGGCCCAATACATCATTAGCAAGATAAAGCTTTTTACAGATTCCTGGAATAAGGCCATAACATATCTTAAGAAGAATGTTGGTAAACTAGCCTGCAGAAATTTAAGCTACATAGATGCATCAATGTTCCAGAAAAACCTTAAAAATCCATGCATGGTTTTTGTGTTAAGTAAAAGAAATGTGCACACACATTTTCTTTAAAACCACCTTCGGTTGTTAATTTCGTACAGAAGATATACCATCTTGCACAGAAATAAATTCATTGGGCGTTTGTTACAATTGCTATCAACGGTTTAAATTTATTTTCTTGTCAACTCATGAAGTAAAATTCTGGGTCTTTGCAAATGATATTGTTGACAGTGCTAGCTAAAATGTAAAAAGCTATAAATTCCTCTTATTTTTTTTTATCTATAAATTCCCCCACCTTCTCCCTCCCCTCCCCAGAAATCAGCCCCTCAACGTGAGCCCAAACCTCCCCCTCCCAAGCCCGAATCGGCACCCCGCAGGCCCCCTCCTACTAAACCCCCGGCTCCAGCAGATCACAAACCAAAGAACCGACGACCCAAAGTGGAGAAATCAGCTGAGCAGAAGGAGGCAGAGACGGTGTTCCATCACAAGCCCGCCATTGTCAAACGAAGTCGGGAAAAAGAAAAGGGTACTAAGGAATCGCTGGATTATGATGGTACGACAAAACAAATACCATAAGTATAGAAATCTGTGACAGATCCATGCTCATTAAAATACAAAAAACACAATGGAAATTCCTGGCAATGCCCAGATACCGCCTGGAATGTCAGGAATTTCCATTGTGTTTTTGTATTTTAATGATTGTGGATCTGCCGCAGATTTCTTCTTATGGTCGCAAAAACTTGACCCTGCCTGCGCGACTTAAGGGCATTTTTTTCAGAGCGATTCACAATTATACAGGTGTTACAAATTGTTATACAGTTAAACTTGTTTATACAGTGACCACCCTCGAGACCTTGGCCACTAGACCCCAGGGTTGTAGTCGAGTCCATCACAAGTCTATCACAAGTCCAGTAACAAGAAGAAAAGGATGAACACGCACAAAAGAATGCCTTTGTTGGAGTTCATTTGACTCGCACCACTTAGGTGAAAACTTGGTGTTGTTGGTTCGATACCCGGTCGAGGTACCTGCGCCCTTGAGCAAAGCATTTAAGCACAATTGGTCCATCCTTTGGAAGGGGTGTAAAGCCGTTGGTCCAGTGTGTTGTGTAATTCATTTAAAAGATCCCACAGCACTCTTTCGTTAAGAGTAAGGGGATTACCCGGTGTTTCTGGCCAGCCATTTACATACATGTATTTTACTTTATGCTGGGTTCTCGTACAATGGTGTTGTATTTGATTTGAAATTTTTCAGATCCCAAGAGTGTTTTTAAGGCTTCGGAGAAGAGGAAAGAAACGGAGCGTGCAGCTGAAGTGGAAGAGACGAAAGATACGGCTGTTGATCTTCCGATTGATCAAGTGGCTGCTGAGGAGATTGACGATGAGGATTTTGAAGTGGAAAAGAGCCCGCCCAAGACAACGCGTAAGGCTAAGGCTCCACCTCGCAAGGTCACGCCTCCACCCCGTGAAGCCACGCCTCCACCCCGTGAAGCCACACCACCCCGTGAAGCCACGCCTCCACCCCGTGAGGCCACACCTCCACCCCGTGAGGCCACACCTCCACCCCGTGAGGCCACACCTCCACCCCGTGAAAACAGACCTTCATCCCGTGAAAACACACCTCCACCCCGTGAAAACACGCCTCCACCCCGTGAAGCTACGCCTCCACCTCGCGAAGCCACGCCTCCACCCAGAGAAGCCACGCCTCCACCCAGAGAAGCCACGCCTCCACCCAGAGAAGCCACGCCTCCGCCCCGTGAAGCCACGCCTCCACCCCGTGAAGCCACGCTTCCACCCCAAGAAGCCACGATTCCACCCCGAGAAGCCACGCCTCCACTCCGAGAAGCCACACCTCCACCTCGTGAGGCCACGCCCCCAGCTGACAAGACAACAGATGTCCCCAATAAGTCTGGATCTGAAGTGAGTTCAGGGTTTCGGTCATGGTTCAAAGGAAGCAAGGCAAAGTAGGAGTGGGGAGGACTAAAACCTTAGGTCACCAAGGGACAGCTCAGGTCATAGTTCACAGGTCAAGTAGGGTTTCTTCGATGGATACATAAGGATAGGTGCATTATTTGAGATAATGTTACATTAAAATCTGTCTTCTAATTTAGCATTTTTATTATTTTTTTGTCATCAGTATCAGTGCCATGCACATTCGGCGCACACAAAGTATTAGTGTACAGGTTATACTTTGAAACAAACAAATCAGAAAAAAATTATTGTTCATTGGTAGAAGAAATATACATATAGTTATCTTTTAAGAATTTGATTAGTTTAGCATTTTCTTGACCTTATTTAATCAGCGTAGGACATGAAATAAAAATTGAATTTTAGGTCTTTATTTCAGCATTTAATTACTTTGGTAGGATAAATTCAGTAATTCAGTCAGTTTAAGCCATTGCCTAATTATTGTTTAAACTATAACTCAGTTTGCTGAGCCTAAATTTCCATCGCTAGCAAATTTAAAATTATAGTTTCAACACAACTTGCTTAAAAAGGTTTAGTATAGCATGGCTAACTGTATTTACTAAAACATTTCACTGCCCAGTTAAAAAAAAAAATTATCAGTGAACAGCATTGCTTACCATAAAATGTTTGGTTTCACCACCGCTTTTGACATTTTTTTTTCAAAGTCATTTTTTTCTTTGTTACATTACGTACTTAGGACAGTTATATTTTAGGACAGTTAATATTGGCAGGTCATGTTTGGTATTTTTTTTGATGATTTCAGTTTGGTTCCGTTTTTTTATTTTTTTATTTAAATTTTCTAGCAAACTTGAACCCATGTTTCTGATTGGTGGATCCATGGCAACAACAGTTTGATGTCGCACTCAATTTTATGTCACACTCTGCGTGATGCGCTTTGGTATTCCATACGCACTGCGTCCCCTACTACACAGAGCTGCGTTTTACGTGACCCGAATTCAAAAGTGTCGCGTGTGCGTCCGATGCGGCTTGTTATGCGCGTGATTCTCTGCATGTTGCGCTTTTCGCCCTCACCCGCGTGTTTAATTGTGCGTCAAGTTTGCTTGAAGATAAACTTGTTATTCCACTCGCGCTCGTGGAATACGGCATAACGTAGTGCGTCTGCGTCATGTGTGTCTGCGTGCCATATACCACTTGGCCTTCGGCCTCATGGTATATGGGACGCAAACGCACTACATTATGCCGTATTCCACTCGCGCTCTTGGAATAACTATTAGTAAAGAGTCTTGAAACTACTTAGCCTAAAATTGGTCCCTCACATCTACACCGAAGGGAATTAAAACATCAAAAATAGAACATTTAATTGAGCTTAAAATTTCCCCTTTCTAAAAAGCAGCATTAGATTCGTGTATCAATAGGCACTTTGCCGTTAAAACGCATTGTACGGCATGTAGCCAGACTGAATACATTTAGGAATAACTGTCAGGGATTTTCACTTAAAGGGCCTGTGACATCCTAAACAACTTTGTGCCTAAGCTTTGCTTCATAATGACGGATTACTTGTTCAGCAAGACATACTATTGTTCGTTTGGATGTAAAATCAATAAAAGGTGGCATTTTTCAACTTTGAAGATTTCATTGCAATAAATCACAGACAGAGGGCGCTGTTTTGAGTGCATCACATAAGGAAGACAGAAGGGAAAAGTTAAGAAAAAACATAAGACTTCAAGTTGGACTTGTGGCAAATTGCTGCAGTTTCTACCCCCAGTTTTGTCATGGCTTACAGCAGGCAACATGTAAAACAAACTCAAACAGCCATGGATTACAAAAGTTTCAGGAAAATTGAGAAAAAAGTGGAATCTTTTGTGCACAGTTCAATGTGATTTTCCTGTGTTTGCCTCTTGTGACGTCGTGACCTTGGTCATGAATATGCATATTTTCATTAGCATAAAAACTAAAAACCTTTTTTTTAACCCCCAAAGCAAGCTCCAAATAGGATTTTTATGACTTTAACTGAGTAAAGTGGTTTTAAAGCATAGATTTCATTGATAAAAATCCTAAATAAGGGGCCCTTTAATTCCATTGCTGTATTGTTGCATAGGCTGCTTGTAAAGATTTTTTTTTTTGAAATCAGGCAATTTATTTGCAAGCAGGATATGTGAATAGACAAAACGTATGAGGATGGATAAATCTTAGGAGAAAATCTGTTCAAATTTAGCTTCATGTATTTTATAAAATGCATACTTACATGTACATGTATGTACAAATTGTAAAGGGCACTGAGGCCAACTAGAGGGGCACCATGGCCAACTTTGTTCCAAATATGTACTGGTTATTAGTGTATCATACAACTCTCATGACATTTAAGAGGATAGGGCATGCTGGCCAAGTTGGCTTCAGAAAGTGTATGTCTTGAAGGGGCATCATCAGGGCCAACTCAGCAGGGCATGAGGCCATTAGCCTTGGTTAATGTAAAGGCCTAGGATAGGGCATGCTGGCCAAGTTGGCCTCACTGAGAAAGTGTATATCCTGAAGGGGCATCGGGGCCAACTCAGCAGGGCATGAGGATATTGGCCTATATAAGTGGCCTCATTTTAATGTCCGGGGCCTACACTTTCTTATGCAATGTAGGCATTTATGTTGATATTCAGTTACATGTAATTAGATTGATAGGATAAATAGGCAAAATATAAAGGCAAAAAACAGGGTGAAATTTGATTAATGTGTCATTTGCCAAAATTGATAGTTTTCAGGTAATATTGTAAGCAAGTTTCTTTGTAATGCTCCTTTAAAGATATGGTATTCCTTGTTGAGAACGTGTAATATTATATAAAAAAATATTTGCATGCAAAAAAGAAATAAAAATTCAACAACTTTGAATTTAGACCAGGGCCCAATTTCATACTGCTGCTTACCAGAAAACATTGCTGAGCACAGAAAAATTGCTTAGAAAAAAACACATTACCGGCTAAAATCCTATACCATCTGTATTACTTTTGATTGGTACCTTGCCAATTTGTACTAAGTTTGAACATTTGCTGAGCAATATTTTCTGCTATAACAGTCATCTCAAATTGGGCCTTGCATTATCATTTTGCATGTATGTGATCTGCATTTGAGCACTTTAAGATGCCGTCCAAAGTTGTCAACATTTTCACGGTTCTACAAAGCGTAGGAAGGGGTGAGGGAGGGAGGGAGGGAGGGAGGGGGTACTCGAGGGCCGCATAGGACTTTACATGCACTGTAAAATGTTGACACTTCAATGGTACTGACAGAAAAATGTTGATAAGTAGTATTTCGGGGGAGGGAGGGGTCTTGAAAAATACTACGCTCTGTAGAACTGTGAAAATTTGTTGATAAATGTGGACGGCCTCTAAGCATGTTGGGAATGTATATTTGTGAACGAAGAAAAATGTTGTGATGGTGTCGATTTTTAACTGCATGCATTTTGTTTTTACCCCTCCCTTTTCGTGTCAACAACCAGCCTGTGTCCCTAGTGACAGATAATGGTGAGTTTCTATATAGACTCTTTGCACGGGCGGCCATTTTGAGGGACAATCACATAATTATTCATTGTGTCATGCTTTGTGGATCTCACATCATTTACATACAAAAGCCTACCCCCTGTCATGGCCAGTGGTGCAAAGAGTCTATGTACATGAATCCAGTAATTAGGACACACAATTTCTGCCATAACTGTGGTGCGTAAGGCACATGAAATAAATGCGTATCTGTTAATAGTGACGACAATGCTACACTGTGGAATCCATTTTATGCACTGGAAGCACAACAGTTATGGCAGAGGTGGATTTGTGTATATACATTGTAGCACAAAAAACATTTAAATTTTCTTCCATTCTTTTAAACCACATTTCTTGAACTAATCCCATGACGTGTGTCTGATCTACTGCAATAGACTGCCGAAGTGAATACTAAAAATCACTCAACCGTGTCCAAGTGCTTTTCCAATAGTAGTTTTCCCGACGGCCATGATAGTTTAGATCCAATCGCCATGGCAACGCACGTCACACTTCGGCAGTCTATTGTGTGTTACTAAAGTGCTGATGTGCCAAATGCCTCAATTCGTTTGCTAACATCATTAAATTTTTGCTTACTATTTTTTCACGAGCTTTTATTTGAGACACAGAACCATTTCATTTAAAATCCTTCTGCTTCTTGCTTTTACTTGAGGTAACATTCTACAACTTTCTGCATCTGCAAAGCTACAGTTTACACTAATCCTAGATTTTGTTTACCTCGTCCAAAGTAAAATTAACAATTCTAAAGTGCTATAATTAAAACACCAGAGTTCTCGGGTTCAAAACAACATAGGGATAGATAGCTCAGTTGGTAGAGCACTGGTATGGCAAACCAGAGGTCTCGGGTTCAAATCAACATAAGGCTCGATAGCTCAGTTGTTAGAGCACTAATATTGCAAACCAGAGGTCTCGGGTTCAAATCAACACAGGGCTGGATAGCTCAGTGGGAGAGCACTGCTATGGCAAACCAGAGGTTTCAGGTTCAAATCAACATAGGGCTGGATAGCTTAGTCGGTAGAGCACTGGTATGGCAAACCAGAGGTCTCGGCTTCAAATCAACATAGGGCTGGATAGCTCAGTTGGTAGAGCACTGGTATGGCAAACGGGAGGTTTCGGGTTCAAATCAAAATGTAAGTGTCATAAAAAGCATATTTCAACTACATTGCATACATTGGAAATCAATGCATACAAATAAAAGTAGACTTTTCCATTTTTCATGTCATTTTTTTATTCCTCAAATGCTATGCTTATATTACTGCACATTTCACTTCTGTTTTATACTTCATGTGAGCGTACGTGCTTCATTTTTGTTGGCCCTTATACACTGAAATCAATTCTTTTGTCAGAAATTAAGATCTTGTTTACATGCAAACGTCCCTTCAACGCTCTGTGAATTTCATTGTCCTGCCAGTGATGCATTTGGTTGCTAAGCAACTGTGCACTTCTTCTTGGATAATCAAATAATCTTTATTTGAGAATAACAAAACAAATTCGTTCATGACAAAGATTTTTTCCGGTAAGTGTCTTGCAAATTGAACTAACCATTATGCCGTACCTCGTGCCAGCACACTGATTCATTTGGAACTTAATTTGTGAAGCTCTATCAAAATCTGCCGTGCACATTTGCATTTTTCCTTTATTTCATTTCAACTTACATGTACAGTAGAATTCACGTTTTATGCAATTTAATTCCTTTTTCACCCCCATTTTTCGTTTTTTTTCCCTTTCTTTTTTTGCATGAAAATCTTTTAATTAACTGTTTTTCAGCCTCTATTCTGAACCCTTTTTTTTGACTAACTAAATTCAGATTTTTATTCCCACGACTAAAACGGCTTGTATTCTTGTCTGCTTTTTACAGCCGCTTGATAACTTTGACACCGAGCGCTCGCCTTCGGTGCAAGCCACGAGTCCTATTCAGTCCCCCGAGGAGTCTATGCAAAAAGAAAGCCCATTGCCAAAAGAAAATACTATCCCTTTGCAAACTCCCCAACTCCCCCCTTCCCGGACTCCACCCCCAAACCCCTCCCAAATAGCACCCCTTTCCCAAGATCTGCCCCCTTCGGAGGATCCACCCCTTTCTCAAACCCCTCCCCCTTCCCAAACAACACCCCCTAACCCCTCCCAAATAGCCCCTCCTTCCCAGGAACCACCTCCTTCCCAAACTCCACCCCCTTCCCAGGACCCTCCCCCTTCCCATACCCCTTCCCATGACCCTCCCCCTCCCCATACCCCTTCCTATACCCCACCCCAGACCCCGCCCTCCTCCCCCACCCCGATAACCTCAGTCCCAAATCCCTCCCAGACTTCCCCAGCCCCTTCTTCCCAACCCCCGATTTCCCCTCCTCTCTCCCCGACACCCCTGACACCTCAATCCCTGAATTCCCCAGTCCCAGGCACCTTTCTCCCAGCCTCTCGCACCCCAACTCCCCCTCCCCTGACTTCCCCACCCCCTATTTCCCCTCCCCGGGGTTCCCCACCCCCGGCATCTCCACCCTTAGCTGGTACCCCACCCCGATCGGCAAGCCCTGGGAATCCTAAATCCTCCCCGGCTTACACTGAGGCTGACAACGACTCTCAACCAATAAACAACTCTGAAGACACAACTCCTAAAGATGCAAATGCGGAAACGGGTGAAGAAGAAATAAAGAACGAAAAAGACACCCCCCTCCCGCAAAACGGTGACCAGACCGCCGATGAAAACCTCAACACTTCACAAGACGACAGAAATTCGGAGATCAAAGACGGAACCACAATTCAAGATGAAGAACTATATGCAGAGAAAACGCAAATTGAAGAAAACATGCAGCAAGATGAAATTGTGAAAGATGACAACTCACAAAATGAGAAACCAATTTCAGACGGAATGCAAGTTGAAGAGAATATGGACTTAGAAATGGGTCAAATTTTGGACGATGATGTACAGGACAAAAGTGATCCTGGACAAGAAATTGACAAAGAAAAAGATGCTGATATCGTTGAAGATGTTGACAAGAAAGATGATGAGGAAAAACAAACCGAAGACGGGGCGAACAAAGGAGAAACCTTGGAGGACGAAGTTGAGAAGACTTTGTGTGAAGCGGAACCCGAAAAAAATAAGTCTGATGCAGAAGATAAAAGAGAAAATGAGGAATTCATTCTCGAAGAGAGGGAAATATCGGAAGACAGTTTACTTGAGAAAAAGTTCGAGGGAGAAAACTTGGAGGATGCAGTTGAGAAAACTCAGTCAGAAGCGGAACCCGAAAAAAATCATTCTGATAAAGAAGATGACAGAGAAAATGAGGAATTCTTTCCTGAAGAGAGAAAATTATCGGAGGACGCTTTACTGGAAGAAAAGTCCGATTCTGCTGAGAAATCAAATTCCCCGCTAAAAGCAACTGATACAGAGAACGAAAACGACAGAGAATCTTCACCAATAACTTTGGATAATCATCCGTCTGAAACAGATCCAAAATCACAAGAAGCTGATCCGAACGAGACTGGTGAAGATAGAACTCCGCCACAACGAGTCGATTCCGGAAAAGACACCGATTCCGGGATAAAATCGGAGGAGGATCAAGCACTTCACAATCCGAGCGACAACTCGGATACTCCTTCGCCGCACAAGTACACGCCAACTCCTCCCAAAACGCCTCGCAAGAGCGACTCGCGACCGCGGTCAAACTTGCGACAAGCGTCTGGTCACAAGGCGATCGGAAACGGCATCGGCACTGATGTTGAAGCATCTGCTACCTGAGGTACGATATTCAGGCACAAAATAATTATAACCCTAAAGTTTGATTATAAAAAATTCAGTCGACCTGTACAGTTCTTTTTTGATTTAGAAATAAAATATATTGAGCCCAATGCACATCTTGAACAGAAATGTGTGTCCCGCCCCCCTGTGGCGGATCCAGCCTCATTTAAATACAGGAGTACAAAGGAAAAGCGGGAGCTACAGCCCCCTGAAATCCATTGTATTCCTGTATTTTAAAGAGGCTGGATCCGCCACTGCCCCCTCATGCATATTCATGAGGCATGCATGTACTAGATACAAACTTTGAGGGGCATGCCTTATGAATATGCACGAGGTCATTATGCAAATATAAATTGCAAAACTGTACCCGCAACAAAAATATTCATTTATTCATTAAGAGAGAGCTATTATGGTTCGTTAATATTCACGTGTATATATACATTGGTCGGTGTACATTTTTAACTGTTGGGAAAAAAATGCACCAAATTATTCTGAACAGCTACGTGTAAATTCATAAAATTTGTAACTAAGATTGTATACTATAAAGATGAAGCGATATAATATTGATGACATGTCATGCAAAATGCAAAAAATGGCACTTCCATTACATTAGGTACTATTGTTCCAAAGGTGGTGTTCCGAAAGACGATGCATTTTTTAGTAAGAAATTACTCAGATATTGATGGAAAAAAATATGGCTTTTTTTTTTTAACTCTGGGATTTTAAAATGAGGTTGATTTTAAAGTTAATATATTTCCAGTTTAGTTTGTATTATACATGTATTTCAAGTTTTTAAGCCGAATTATTAATATTTAATACATCTTATAATGTTCCGTTGTCAAGTATTCGTGGCTGAGCTAAAATTTGGAATTAAGCAGAAAGTTTGCTTTGATTTTTATATATATTCTTCAATGCAAGGGCGTAAACATTGGTCTTTTCAGCTAAGCATAGCTCAGAGTTGAGCTTAGCAGCTAATTCTGAACAGTATTTAGTCCCGCCCACAATTTTTCCAAGCCTTAAAATTGAAGAAAAAAGGAAAGTATTTTCTGCTCAAATTTTAGAAATTTGTTCCCTGTAACGACTGTTGTTTGCAACATTATTTCACTTGTCGGTCGTAGTTCATTTATAAATATTGTAAATCATTTAGCCCTTATTATATAACCGTCCGCGTTTATGTATGTAAATGTATTCAAATGAGATGTTTCAATTGTTTTCCATAGTAAACCACACAGTTGATTCAGAAACACTGTTTTCCCACAGTAAACCACGTCACTGATTATAGATTTCACAAAAGAATAACACTTACTGCACGTGCCTTAAATATATGTCTATTTTGCACAACACTGCCCAATGCATAAGTTATAACTACGTGTACATATAGTTTAACTTTTTTTTTAATGTGTGTTGAAATGGAATAGTTGGAAATGTAACTAATTCCTTTTCAAAATTGTAGTGTTCCCGTAACAACAACAAAATATGCATCACGAGACATATCGTGTTTATGGACCACTCATGCGAAATCAGTTCAATAAGGTGAAGTACGAACAGACGCCATTTCAGTAAGCAAACTAGACGCGTCTCGTGAGCCTACGTGTCTGTTTGACATTAGGCTGAGCGACTGCAGTTTTTCGGAGTCGACTCTGAATCCAAGAATTAAAAAGGAGTCACGATTCCATTCGGAATCGATTCCATTTTTTAACGAGAAACATTAAATATACTGAGCGTGTTTTAGTAGATGTATGTAAACAGTAATACTGTATAGACCCAATTATTGGCAACGACCAGGCTGGAAATCTCGCAGCGGGCCGAGAAATCGGCCGAATGCTTGCCAAGTCTCGCAATAGCGCAAATTGGGCTGAAAATCTCGCCACAAGACAATAATTGGGCTGAAAGCTCGCCAAGTCTAGCAAATTAGGTTGGAAATCTCACCGATTCCAATTCCCAAAGTGGAATCGTTAGTACGACTTGGGCGTAGAATCGCCAAATCAGGCACGAGGTGCGTCTAGTTTGCTCACTAAAATGGCGCCTTGCCTTACTTTTCTTTGCTGCATAAGTGGTCTATTATGTTAATTTGGTCAGAATCACACACAAACAAATGGACGTATAAAATGTGTTTCCGTCCTCCATGGTTGTCTGAAATGGGGGTAGTCCCTACATTTTATTTAGATAGTCGTGATACATTCACAAAGCAGAAAAAATGTAATTTCTTTTTAGTAGCTTGCTGAGTTTATCGTGGCGTTTTATATAGCTTTTTCTGTTTTGCAAAACTACAATTTAGTTAATGCTGCAGTACAATTTAACACATTTTAACTGTATAGAAAAATCAGCATTGTAATCCAAAAGTCTGATTGTTAAAACGGGTTAATTATTGTTAATTGTTTTAGCTCTTCCTGTGTGTTGCCAAGGTTACTAAGTTTATAACTAGCACGATTTGTGACAAAGGGACTCCCCTACCTCAACACACTCTTCCCTTTTGTTAACGGACACATCCTACATGTATGTATTCACAAACTCCATAGACTTAACGCATGTTTACCTTTGTCTAATCATGGAGGATTCCTTCCTCCATGGTCTAATTCTATCTTTTGCCTATATTTGTTCAACAACTTCCCCTAAAACCTGAAAAGAATTCCTTGGATGTTTGAGACACAATGGAAGGGGCCGGAGGGGTACACTCTGTCACATATCGTGCTGCATATATTCCAGACGCCTTCGTCGAGAGCTGAGTGTTTGAAGCCAGTTTTACCATGGCAACGCGTTCCACTTCGGTAGTCTAATGGTGCACCTCACTATAAATAGGCAGAAATCGATGAGCGAGCTCATAATATGAATATTTTGTATAGGGGTTGTAGTCGAGTTCATGGGTCTTAATGAATTCCAACAATTTAAAGGCATTCTTTTGTGTGTATTCATCCTTTGCTTCTGGACTTGTGAAAGACTCGACTACAGCCCCGTTTTGTATGCCCTCATATTTTTCTATATAGACTGCCGAAGTGAATACGTCATCTTTTGTTGGTTGCCTAGGCAATTGGCTCTAAACTAATCACTGAACCGTGTCCCTGTGCTTTCGCAATGGTACTTTTCCGATGGCCATGTTAGTTTAGAGTCAATTGCCATGGCAACCCACGTCACACTTCGGCTGTCTATTAAAAGGAGTTGAGAGCTGAACGAGTGTGGTCTAGTGTAGAAATTGCC
Organism: Henricia sp. BOLD:AAB3569; assembly: GCA_037783545.1. Classification (NCBI taxonomy): domain Eukaryota; kingdom Metazoa; phylum Echinodermata; class Asteroidea; order Spinulosida; family Echinasteridae; genus Henricia; species Henricia sp. BOLD:AAB3569. The sequence goes on from JBBELK010000882.1 coordinate 749,050, forward strand.
CATCATCGTGGGGTTACAGTATTTTGCACAATCTAAAGTAGCCCTATTTTGCGCAATAGCGTATGGGACTTTTTCAAAATGGACGCTGGTTTGTATGTCCATTGATTGTTATCACTCTTCCAAGGGTAGTTTTATTTCCAAGCGGAAATTAGTGGGGGCTCAGCTCTATTTACAATGTAGTGTGGTGGACCCCCTATGATTTTTGCAGATTACCAGCGGATATTTAGACCCAATTATCCTGGTAACTTACATTACACTACAGGGTGTCCCAGAAAAAACGAAACCGAGATTTATCGATGTTTAATCATACTTTAATCTCAATCTTGAATAATAAATGACACATATTTGGAAAGCTTAGTTCCTCATCTTTTATTTGATACCACTCATATGATACATACTTCACGCATGAATGAATAAAGACAATATGAAGGAGGCCTACCAAAAAGTCGTTTGCACAACGATACCTGAACTTCAAAGAAATAATCACATTTCTAAAAAGTTCATTTCCTGCCCTTTCGTATGACACCTCAGTCAGCCAGGGATGACAGAGATATCCTGCATTTAAATATGGATTGAATTTCCATGTTTTTTTTTAATCATTCGTTTTTTTCACACCTGACCGATTTTTTACATGAATGGATTCGGAGATGGTCACTTGTGCATTAAAAACGTGCGTGTTGAAACCTCTGAAATTCAGGTATCGTTGTGCAAACGACTTTTTGGTAGCCCTGCTTCATATTGTCTTTATTCATTCATGCGTGAAGTATGTATCATATGAGTGGTATCGAATGACAGATGAGGAACTAAGCTTTCCAAATATGTCATTTATTATTCAAGATTGAGATTAAAGTATAATTAAACATCGATAAATCTCGGTTTCGTTTTTCCTGGGACACCCTGCATAGTAGTCTATTTGTAATGACACATAGCTGTGTCCGTAAAAAAATCGGGCTTGTCAAAAAAACCAAAAAAAGTTCTGAGAATTTCAGTAATTTATTTAGCTTGCGTCGGGGAGAATGAATGTTAATTAGGGTTTGTTTTGTCCTTATACCTGAGAATTTGGAAGGGAAGGAGTTTGTATCAGTTATAAATCAAATTTGAAAACCGTCCATTTAACTATAGCGAAAGCATATGATTTATGGTATTTTTGTCAAATAATTTATAAATATTAAAATGCATAGGCCTATGTGATGTTTCGTATAACACACTGTGATCTGTAAAAAATTATGTACCATAGTGCACAAATAAAAACATTGCATATATTATTGTGGGTAAAAAATGCTGGACTAACGCCTTATGATTTTATTAATCGCAATGGTTATAGTTACGGTAACCGTAACGCGATAATGAATGGCTGTACGTGTAGTTACGGGATTGCAACAGCAGATTAACCGGGGTGGGTGGGCATGGGGCACGTCCACGTCTTCACCATTTCAGGTACAGGATCGTCAGCAATGCGCGCACGCCAAATTCGTGCCACGAAATACGCAGCTCCATGCCTTTGCTATGGAGCTGCGTATTTCGTGGCACGAATTTGGCGCGCGCGCATTGCTGACGAGCCCTGTGCCTTTAAACATTTCACCCCATTTGATTCGGCAGTGTTGATTTCCATTCCGTTTGCAAAGCTCCAGTCAGCGATTGGTTGGTATATCATGATGGTGTCATCCGCAAACAGACGTGATGTAGTAGACAGGTTGTTAGAGATGTAGAGAGATTAAATATTAGGGGCCCATGTTATGGCCGAGCGGTCTAGTGCGTCGAACTTAAGTTCTTGTGCTAGTACTATAGAATGTAGGTTCGATTCCTGGCCGTGACGGGTTGTGGCACCTGTGCCCTTGAGCAAGGCACTCAACCACAGTTGCTCCCATTCCTGTAATTGGCAGTCCCTCCGCTGTTGGATGTGGTAATGATGTAATAAAATTTAAAAAAACACTTCCTTGAGGGACACCTGATGTCACTGGTTCCCATGACGAAACACTTCCCTGGTAGTTGTCTGCCAACAAGGAAGGATTTTAGCCATGTCCATGTCGGTAGATCCCCTTATATTGAAGGTCCGGGCTAGTTTGTCTAGGAGGGTGTGGTGAGGCATACGGTCGAAGGCTTTGCTGAAATCTAAGAAGATTATATCGACTCGTAGAGGACGCGGCTTATCAAAGAGAGCGAGCGGCCCACTCATGAATAACATAAGTGGTATATTGAGAATTTTCTCTGCTTCTGATTGGTTCAAATGAATATGAATATTAATATTCTCTATGAGCGCCCTCGGGAGTTGTTAAAAAAAGATTGAAAACGTAGACTGGTTCCCGTCCACATATTCCACATAGGAGAATATAGGGACAGGTAAAGGGCGCTTCATCTTGATCTGTGATTGGCCGTCTTTGCGCGTGCGCAATGTGTGTTTTATATTTAAAAATTGGCGAAGCCCTTTGCTTTAGGCAATGTACTTTATTTGAATTTGGATATGTTCGACACGCACGGGCGGGTTACAAATGTCAATGCAAAATATATACGCACTTACTAAATTTGTGTTTATTATAACCACGTGACCAGGCAGAATGCATAGTTCCGACCTGTCGATCAACCGAACCCGCCAACCAATCACAACAGGGCTACCAGACAGCGCCCACATAGGTCAAAGTGCATTGCCTCACAAACCGACATCACGCGATTTTATGCCCATACGTTGTATGTGGTGTTCGGGGTGAATTTGTGGTTTCAAGGCCGGGCAATTCGCTGTTCAAAGGTAAGAAACCGAATTGTTATGAATATATGACATCTCTGTATCACTGGCCTTTTACTAAGTGCGTGCTACGGTAACTGTCGACTCTGAAACATGAATACCTTTGAGCTTTCCGTTGAAAGTCCCATTGGTTTGTGCAGTGTGTGTGGACATTTTGATGATAGCGTGCGAGACATAGCAACAATATCCAAGGGGGCGGGGTTAATTGGGCAATCTCGGAACTATGCATTATCCCTATATTTTCGCAATAAGCGATGGGATCGGGAACCAATCTAGAAAACGAGTAGTTCCCGATCCTATCGCTTATTGCGAAAATATATTCTCCTATGTGGAATATGTGGACGGGAACCAGTCTAGGTTTGAGCGAGTTGATTGGCAGGAGTCTCGTGGAAATGTTGCAACGTGATTAGGAATCCACCTAAACTATGTAATAACGCCCTCTATCTCTCGATTCCTAATTCCGGTACACAATTTATAAATATATCGTGGACGCTTGTGTTCTGTGTTGCTTGACCCTAGACTAGCTCCGGTCAGCTGGCGGGTACACGCAAGTTTAATTTTTAGTTCCGTTGCAACCAAATTGGGAGTTTTTTGTACTTTTACTCATATGCACTCAAGCCTCTTGTTATTTTTTCAAAAGGTTTGACTCGTGTTTTACAAATGAAAGGGTAACTGTGTCATTTGGACAAACAACAAATTGTTTGGTTTTTTTGTTTTTGTTTGCTAAATATAGCCTACTCTGTATTCTTGTGAATAAAACAGTAGAACAGCCGTGTTATTAACAAAATAATTCATAAGCAGAGGCTTTTGTAGCAACAACTATTTCATCAGATGCAATGCAGACGGGAGGAACTGTGGTGTAACTTTGAGTAGACTGGCAACAAGTCTAGTAAATCATTGCGCGTATGCGGTCAGACAAAAATACGAGTAAATCGATCCTGGTCGGGTTTACTGGACCTTCAAATACCTAGAATGTTGTCGGGATTCCATGATTTTTTCTTGTGTGTATAGTGTGATTTCTTTAGTTTCCATCCCATTTCTTTAATTACTCACAAAAGTGTGTAGAATATGACAAACCCGCAGTCAAAAATGGCCCGCGAGTCGCGCGGAGGTTTTTGGGTTTGCGCGCGTCCCTCAGAGATGACAGTCAAAACACCCCTGCTTTAAAATCGCTCTTGGTAGACTTTCCACACTTTTATATTAGGCAATGAAACTTCCAAATATGGTAAATGTGACCTTTGACATTTGTGTCATGTATGTGAATTGCAAAATGGCCGCCACTGACAGACGTTACGACGATCGAAATTCCCAACGGAAAACCTACTGTAAAAACGAAGTTTTCGGCAAAATTGGTACTAAACGGGTTGGAAGCCCTTTTTTTTTTTTAGAAGTCATAATCTACACAAATTTACCATCCCTGTTTCAATTCACTTTCGGAAAGTTCCACCAATTTAGTGAAAAAATAAGTGATTTTTCTAATTGAGCCATTTGAGGCGCGGTACCATATGGGTAGGCCTGCAGGGCAGTCTGTGAAAGTCGGACCCTCCGGATCTTCCGGATCTTTGTTAAAAATTGATATTTAACGAACAGAAAGTACCTAGTTTGACTTCTAAATACGCTTACATACCTTACCACCATGTATTGCACCAATTTACATACACCAACATCGACTATCCACAAAGTGAAATTTACGACGAAATAGGCGTAGTATAGGAAGTGCAGGACACTAAGAAAAAAAAAATTGGTTTTTTCCACGCCGGATCTTTAAAAATAAGGCCTGTACATGGCGGTAAAAGGTATGGAAGCGTATTAAGAAGTCAAAGTAACTAGGCACTTTCTGTTCATTAAATAGCCATTTTTGAAAAAGATCCGGAAGATCCGTTTTTCACTCACACTTGGCCTGCAGCACGTTTTAACAATGGAGAATGTTGACGCGATCCTCGTCAGCACTGGATGGACCGCTCGTGAAATTGATGACCTTGTGCACAATGGAAAATGCCCAGGTAGGAAAACTTAACGTTTGATGATATTTTGAAGACTTGTAGAGTGTTTTTGCCAAGAAAAATAAAAACATTATCCTGTAAAAAGAGACAAACTTTCAACTAAAATTTAGTAAAAAGTGCTTCATTTCAGAAAAGGGAGGGATGACACATTCTGTACTTGCTGCTTATGCACCTATCAATTGTATGACGCACCCTCGGACCCCCGGGAGAGGTGCGTCATGTCCCGGAATGTCCAGTCATATTTTGACGAAGGTATTGCGTCAAAGTACACATTGGTCCGTCACGATTACCATGACTAGTGCGTCAAGGTGTGTCAATGGTGCGTCAGTATAACAGTGTCCATTGGTTTTCCACAGCGCCCGATCAAACAAAACCACGACGGCACGGCGTTCAAAAAGTCCCGTTAAAAATATTGAAGCCCCCTAAATGTACACCCACAGAGTGAAATGGAATTCAACAGATTTGAAACATCATTTTAGTTCCCTTTGCATGTGCATGTACTTTCTAAAAATGCATGAAAAACGGGAGGAAAAACGAAACACGTCAAAAATACTGCCGAGTGGAATAATACCATTTTGGAAGGAGGGGTGACCGTACTGTTTCCGAGGTACATCTGTTTAATGTCTTTGTTGTTTTGTTTCATATAAATTCGAATAAATGTTAGTGTCCCATTTATTTAAACGGTTTATTTGCGTTCATACTCATTTCATTAGGGCAGGCCTACTAAAAAAAAACCTCCTACGCAATCAATGAAACTACCCCTTTACTGCTTAATGGTATCTTCTGAAAGCAAGATGGTCGCCAAGCGCGCTGGTTTACATTAGTTTTGTGTACTCGTCTATGGAAAGCCGGGTACCGGTTGTTGACTGGTTTCAGTACTTTTGTGCACGCGTCTATGGAAAACCGGGTACCAGTGTTGTTGGCCAACATTGCATGCCAGAGATGTTTTCGCGCCGGCTGAAAACATTCGTGATCGATCGTATGCGTACGCCCGTCGTCCGGACGGCTCTGGTTGGATTTTTCGAACGGGAATAACCATCGCCAGCGGCGCCTTTGCCGGGTGTTCGCCTTCGATATTCATTTTCGCCGTGTACATTTATATTTTGTATACAGGTATGTCAGTCATATATGTCCGTCAAGGTGCGTCGTTTTCCAAAGATGGTGCGTCAAAATGTGGTAGTTTGAAGCGTCATTTGACCAGAATGGTCCGTCACAAAAAGTGACCGAGGGTGCGTCATGTTACCCAAAAAGATGACGCTCCTGTGGACATTGACGCACCTTTCCCGGGGGTCCGAAGGTGCGTCATACAATTGATAGGTGCATTATGTACATGTACATGTATGATGATACACATTAATATGCCTGACTACGGCTGTTACTAGTTGCATACTTACTCCTTGTGGAAGAGCATGATTTTGAGGATTTGTTTTGATAAAACTGTTAACATTTTCAAAGTTGTATTTCATTGGAACTTATTGAGAAAAATACTGTTTAATTACATTTTACACTTAATTAATTAACATCTACAGCCTACTTGCCAATTCTGGTTGGAAAAGCCCACTTAAATCTAAAGCTATAGCAGTTACGCATATTAATGAGGTATTAATGAGGTATGAAAATATGCATAACGATGTTTGCTTCCTGGTTTTGTTTAACATAGGTAGACTATTTACAACCTGGGGTCAATTTCATAAAGCTGTTTAGCAGAAAAGTTAGCTTAATCCAAAATTTGTATGCTTTATAAAAATGGGTTAATAGTCAAAATCTTCTGACGTGTATTACAATTGACTGGTGTTTTGCTATTCTTGCTAAAAACACAGGTTCACATACAATTTTGACTATTTAATCCATTTTTATAAAGTAAACAAATTTTGGATTAAACAAACGTTTCTGCTAAACAGCTTTATGAAATTGGCCCCAGGCCTGCCAAATTGCTTCGTCGAACGAAGGGAGCATTCTCATTACAAATTTTCTTCATCGAATGAAGCTATTTGCTTCATTGAATGAAGCGATTCTAATCATCGTCGAATGAAGAGGCGTGCGTTCACATCAGGAAAACTTCATCAAATCATCGTTAAATCATCGTCGAACGAAGCGATTTCTCTAGTGAGAACGGGGTCATAGTCGCTAGTCTGAGTAACTTGGACGCCTAAAAATATCGTTATTTTTTTCATGGGGACATGATGTGCGATATTGTAGGGGCCAAGGGAATCTTAAAAAGTATATTAATTCCCAGCTCTCACATGCCCCAAATAAGCAACAGTTTTCACTCTCAAAATGGCACGACACAACATAACATCTGAGAAACAAATGGGTATTGAGGTTTGATTTCTACAAAATTTCAACTGGAGGGGCACCACGGCCAACATTCCAATGTGCACTGGTTATTGGTGTAGGCAAGCCTCGTGAAATTTGGCCTTAAAGTGTGTATCTTGATAGGGCATCAGGGCCAACTCAGCATTGCATAAGGCCATTGACCTCGGTGGCCTTGGTTAATGTCGATGCCTGGATTGGTTGCATTTTTTTCAGTTGCTAATTTTCGTTTCTTATTATGTATTCACAGATTGGAGATGGAGCCCACAGACTGTGGAGCTTGATATTACACACAACAAAAATGGACGTGTTGCCATGGATACTGAAAACACAGGAGAGGTAAGTTTTTGGCCATCATTTCAATTTTATTACAGTGGAAATTCGCTATAATGAACACCATAAAGAACATTCTGCTACAGTGAACATCACTCACAGCTCCCAACTATTGTAGTATTTTAAATATTCCATTTGTTCGCATCAAACACCACCAAAACAAACGCTTGTTATGGTTCAGATACGATGCTCGTTTATGGTGACTTTCCACTGTTGTAAAACTTGTCTAGCTTCCGCTTATAGGCATGCATGGGTGGGGCTTCCTCAAAGATGATATAGCAGCAAAAGTGCAAGATAGTGCACCCATGCGAAATCAATTCAATAAAGTGAAGTATGTTTGACATGCCTCTCGTGGTGTAATCTGTGTTGTGGCGAATAGTAACAGCAGCTTCCGCACCCAGGATTCAAACCCGAGACCTCTGACACACCGGGCAGATGCTCTACCAGCTGAGCTATAAGGCACAGTGGTATACTCCCTCAGGTTTCCCCCAAGACCTCTGACACACCAAGCAGATGCTCTACCAGCTGAGCTATAAGGCACAGTGGTATATACTCCCTCAGGTTTTCCCCCAAGACGTCTGACACATCGAGCAGATGCTCTACCAGCTGAGCTATAAGGCACAGTGGTATACTCCCTCAGGTTTTGCCCAAGACGTCTGACACATCGAGCAGATGCTCTATCAGCTGAGCTATGAGGCACAGTGGTATACTCCCTCAGATTTTGCCCAAGACGCCTGACACACCGGACAGATGCTCTACCAGCTGAGTCACGAAACCTTACTCACTGCGTTAAGCCCACTTGTGCAACTTTTTATTGCATAAGCTGCTCAACACTTTTGCGATAATGCATAGTTCCGATTTTGCCCAGTTAACCCCGCCCCCTTGGATATTGTTGCTGTGGCTCACACGCTATCGTCAAAATGGCGACACACAACGCACAAAGCAATGGGACTTAATGGAAAGCACAGATTCATTGGAGAAAACTCAAAGGTATTCATGTTTCAGGGTCGACAGTTATCTTTAATAGATCACACCGAGTATATTATCTTAGAACACACCGAGTAAAAGGCCAGTAATACAGGGATGTCATATCATGACATACGTGCTTTCGTACAAAACAACGAAACGACCGGCCTTGAAACCAACAATTCACCCAGAACATCGCATACAACACTGTACAAATTTTATGGGGCAGAACATCGCGTGATGTTGTTGCGAACATTGCACTTTGACCTATGTGATCTCTGCTAGCTCTGTTGTGATTGGTCGGCGGGTTCGGTTGATTGACAGGTCGGAACTATGCATTACACGCAAACTATGGGGCCTATGCCATTTTCAAAAGTTGTCAAAGCTACGCACTTTTTCTTGAAATTGATTGCAGGACGAGTTTCATTTTTGGGAGTGACACAATGTCTCTAGTCATCTGGGGCTGGTGCAAGGTTTGGCCACATTTAGGATGTATTCACACTGCTTTTTCATGCATAATTTTTGATGCGCATCGCTTGGAGAAAAAGTGATGTGGATGGAGTTTGGAGTAAAATGACGCACAATCACAAAAACACTTTCTGTCCAAGTTCATTCTGTGGTTTTCTCTATATTTTTACTCCAAATTCCCTCCACATCGCTTTTTTCTCAAATTGATGCACATCAAATTTACGCCCGAAGTCTCAGTCTGAATCGACCCTTAGGAATAAATGCATAGTTCCGACCTGTCAATCAACTGAACCCGCCGACCAATCACAACGGGGCTAGCAGACAGCGCCCACATAGGTCAAACTAACATCACACGATGTTCTGCCCATAAGTTGTATGTGGTGTTCGGGGTGAATTTTTGGTTTCAAGGCCGGGCAATTCGGTGTTCAAAGGTAAGAAAGCGTATTGTTATGAATATATGACATCTCTGTATCACTGGCCTTTTACTAAGTGCATGCTACGGTACAGTAACTGTCGACCCTGAAACACGAATACCTTTGAGCTTTGCGTTGAAAGTCCCATTGGTTTGTGCAGTGTGTGTGGACATTTTGACGATAGCGTGTGAGGCATAGCAACAATATCCAAGGGGGCGGGGTTAATTGGGCAATCTCGGAACTATGCATTACTGACATGTTGGTGTCTTATCTCTAATCAAAATGTCCTGTCAAATTAAAGTGGTTAAAAAAAAAAAATTTCTACTAATTGGCATTTAACTTTGATAGTTTTAGTAGGAGACCAGCCTGTAGGTCCCGTGACCAAATTCTGGGAACAAAGGTTTGAAAGTGTTTTTGTGTTCCCTGATGAATACCGAACAATTTTGACTTGGGCTGCCCCCTTGAAAATGTCAGGCATTTCCGGGCGGGGTCAACAAAGGTCAAACAGGGGTCAAAATTCAAATATATTCCAATCGTGTCGATATGCATATCAAATTACTCGTCTAGTCATGAGGATTCCACAAATGTACAGTTTGTTATACCTCCGACATTAAATGAGGGCGCTGTGGTCAAAAATGTCGAAAGGTCAACGCACTTTTGACTGGTGGTCAAATTCACCAACACAGTTAACATTATCCGATTCTAATGATTTTAGTGTCTAATAATATGTTTTCTGACATGGCAAATTCAACTAAGCAACTTTTAAAAGTAAAAGTGGTTGCCATAACCTTGAAATTTCAAAATGGCTGCTAAAAGGTTAACATAAATTAGCCAAAAACAACAATTTTTTTCCCAAAACCCATATATAAGACATTATTAAATGTTTGTCACCGAAACGTCACGAACAATTGAAACACTACATTTTTAAAACAAATAATGATTTTTAATTATGTGTATCCTTTTTCTTTAGAGCACATGTTCGATATAATATTGTACAGTATACCATATAAAGTGTATAGGTAAATGATGATGATGGGCTGTGAATTTCTGCAACAATATAGCTTCAACAACATGTTCCCTCATTGGGTCAAAGTTTATGGATGCAATGAAACTGAAATTTTACGCTTGGTAAGTACCTCATTGAACCTTTCATCCTTTTTTTTATATGTGATTGGAACCAAAGACAACACAAAAGGTAATATTTACAAAACAATTGATGGCTTAAACTAGGTTTAAATGGGCCAGAGCCCATATGGCAATATTATTACATTCCTCAAGCTAGTAATATTAATTGAGTATACAGGACATATAATACTCTAAATCATTGCGACCTTATTTCATGCTTGATGAAAATTGGTCGATTTACTTGATCTTCTCTGACCCATATGACTCAATTCTCCGACTCAATTCAGTGAGACAACCCACTGGAAAATGATCAGTAATCGTGTTGACCTTTATTGACTTTGCCGATTTTGAGGTTTAACACCTGTTCTTTGAGTAAAAAAAGCCCCTTTTCCCCGTGCATCATATATTTAAAAAAAAAAACCAAACTATCTGTACATGTACTTTGAAATGCGTAGGGAGTTGGTGAGAAACATAGACGTACTTTTTATGTACTCACAAAAGTTTGCAGTGCGGCGCTGTTTTCCGTGTCATTTTCCTGCGCTGAGCGTAGGGTCACGGAGCTCAGTGAGCAGATGCGCGCAAGTTGTTCATATGGGTCAGAGAAGATCAAGTAAATCGACAAATTTTCATCAAGCATGAAATAAGGTCGCAATGATTCAGAGTATTATATGTCTAAAGGCGCGTTCCCATTGGACTTCTTTTTACGCGCCCTCGCGGGAACTTTCCGCGACTCCCTGTAAACATTCCTTCCTGTAAATCTCCCGTGCGTTCCTACTACCATATATTTTACACGACGCGAGCGGAAAATTTAGCTATTTGGCTGGCCATATGTGGTCAATTGAGGGCGTAGTTTACATAACCTTTGACCTAACAGGAGTTTCGTTTTCAGGAAACCCAATCAAATTTCGAACAACTTCTATTAAACTTGCCATTATATTTGCGAAGAAATGAGCATGAAAAAAACACGTGCGTACGTACGTACATGGCATGTACAGTACATAATAACGGAACAAGAATTTTCGCGCAATGTGTGGTGGGATTGCACAATGCAGGAAGTGACGTCATCCATTTGGCATTTTACACAGCGGTAGCGGTAGTTCTACAGGGCGGCGCTGTTCCCATTGGACTTTTCGAGGGCCCTGTAAAACTCCCGCGGCTGAGCGGAAAGTTTCCGCGGACTCTTTTACCCTGTAAGTTTTACATCGTGGTCGCGGTAACTTTACAGGGACGCTAATTCTCCGTGCGTCCCCATTGGACTAAATTTTGCTACTCTCCCGCACAACCACGGGAGTTTAACCAAAAATAGTCCAATGGGAACACCACTATATACTCGATTAATATTACTAGCTTGAGGAATGTAATAATATTGCCATATGGGCTCTGGCCCATTTAAACATAGTTTAAGCCATCAATTGTTTTGTAAATATTAACTTTTTGTTGTGTCTTTGGTCCAATCACATATGAAAAAAGGATGAAAGGTTCAATGAGGTACTTACCAAGCGTAAAATGTCAGTTTCATTGCATCCATAAACTTTGACCCAATGAGGGAACATGTTGTTGAAGCTATATTGTTGCAGATATTCACAGCCCATCATCATCATTTACCTCTTTATATGGTACCGTACAATATTATATCGAACATGTGCTCTAAAGAAAAAGGATACACATAATTAAGAATCATTATTTGTTTTAAAAATGGAGTGTTTCAATTGTTTGTGACGTTTCGGTGACAAACATTTAATAATTTCTTATCCATGGGTTTGGGAAAAAAATTGTTGTTTTTGGCTAATTTATGTCAACCTTTTAGCAGCCATTTTGAAATTTCAAGGTTATGGCAACCACTTTTACTTTTAAAAGTTGCTTAGTTGAATTTGCCATGTCGGAAAACATATTATTAGACACTAAAATCATTAGAATCGGATAATGTTAACTGTGTTGGTGAATTTGACCACCAGTCAAAAGTGCGTTGACCTTTCGACGTTTTTGACCACAGCGCCCTCATTTAAGGTCGGAGGTATAACTAACTATACATTTTTGGAATCCTCATGACTAGACGAGTAATTTGATATGCATATCGACACGATTTGAATATATTTGAATTTTGACCCCTGTTTGACCTTTGTTGACCCCTCCCGGAAATGCCTGACATTTTCAAGGGGGCAGCCCAAGTCAAAATTGTTCGGTATTCATCAGGGAACACAAAAACACTTTCAAACCTTTGTTCCCAGAATTTGGTCACGGGACCTACAGGCTGGTCTCCTACTATTTGTGTAATATTCAATTGTTTGTATTCAAATTTATGCAAATACTGCTCAATTTACATGTTACTGCATCATTAATTAATACTGACATCTAAAAGCACTATTCTTGCCTAATAATCAAAATTATGCAAATCTGCTGCTTATTTACATGTCACTGAGCGCTGCATGCTAAATTTACTCTTTTGCCCTTTCTCATGTTTATTCATGAATGGTGTTTCCCTGAAGCCAAGTTCCAGTTTTGTTTTTTAGAAGTCACATAGTGGCCATGGTTTCAGCATGATGTTACCCAGAATGCCCCAATATTTTTCATGTTTATTCATGAATGGTGTTTCCCTGAAGCCAAGTTCCAGTTTTGTTTTTTAGAAGTCACGTACTGGCCATGGTTTCACCATGATGTTACCCAGAATGCCCCAATATTTTCTCATGAATGGTGTTTCCCTGAAGCTGAGTTCCAGTTTTGTTTTTTAGAAGTCACATACTGGCCATGGTTTCATCATGATGTTACCCAGAATGCCCCAATATTTTTTTATGAATGGTGTTTCCCTGAAGCTGAGTTCCAGTTTTGTTTTTTAGAAGTCACATACTGGCCATGGTTTCAGCATGATGCTACCCAGAATGCCCCAATATTTTCTTATGTTTATTCATGAATGGAGTTTCCCTGAAGCTGAGTTCCAGTTTTGTTTTTTAGAAGTCACATAGTGGCCATGGTTTCATTATGATGCTACCCAGAATGCCCCAATATTTTCTCATGTTTTTTCATGAATGGTGTTTCCCTGAAGCTGAGTTCCAGTTTTGATTTTTAGAAGTCACATAATGGCCATGGTTTCATCATGATGCTACCCAGAATGCCCCAATACCATACATTGAATGAAATGAGTTAACACTGACATTGGGTGTACTTTCCTTACCTTAATCAAAATCTTAATAAAAAAAGAAATTGCTCATTCATACTTGTATTACTGCAACATGTTATCTCAAATTTGCTTCTGCAAAGGCCTAATTTATTTGTTCTAGATAAAAGTCTTTCACTACCGCATGCCACTCACAGTAGCTTGAGAAATGTTTACTTCCAGCCAGAAAGCTGAAAGAGATAAATACTCCTATACATTTTTGGAATCCTCATGACTAGACGAGTAATTTGATATGCATATCGACACGATTTGAATATATTTGAATTTTGACCCCTGTTTGACCTTTGTTGACCCCTCCCGGAAATGCCTGACATTTTCAAGGGGGCAGCCCAAGTCAAAATTGTTCGGTATTCATCAGGGAACACAAAAACACTTTCAAACCTTTGTTCCCAGAATTTGGTCACGGGACCTACAGGCTGGTCTCCTACTATTTGTGTAATATTCAATTGTTTGTATTCAAATTTATGCAAATACTGCTCAATTTACATGTTACTGCATCATTAATTAATACTGACATCTAAAAGCACTATTCTTGCCTAATAATCAAAATTATGCAAATCTGCTGCTTATTTACATGTCACTGAGCGCTGCATGCTAAATTTACTCTTTTGCCCTTTCTCATGTTTATTTTTTAGAAGTCACATAGTGGCCATGGTTTCAGCATGATGTTACCCAGAATGCCCCAATATTTTTCATGTTTATTCATGAATGGTGTTTCCCTGAAGCCAAGTTCCAGTTTTGTTTTTTAGAAGTCACGTACTGGCCATGGTTTCACCATGATGTTACCCAGAATGCCCCAATATTTTCTCATGAATGGTGTTTCCCTGAAGCTGAGTTCCAGTTTTGTTTTTTAGAAGTCACATACTGGCCATGGTTTCATCATGATGTTACCCAGAATGCCCCAATATTTTTTTATGAATGGTGTTTCCCTGAAGCTGAGTTCCAGTTTTGTTTTTTAGAAGTCACATACTGGCCATGGTTTCAGCATGATGCTACCCAGAATGCCCCAATATTTTCTTATGTTTATTCATGAATGGAGTTTCCCTGAAGCTGAGTTCCAGTTTTGTTTTTTAGAAGTCACATAGTGGCCATGGTTTCATTATGATGCTACCCAGAATGCCCCAATATTTTCTCATGTTTTTTCATGAATGGTGTTTCCCTGAAGCTGAGTTCCAGTTTTGATTTTTAGAAGTCACATAATGGCCATGGTTTCATCATGATGCTACCCAGAATGCCCCAATACCATACATTGAATGAAATGAGTTAACACTGACATTGGGTGTACTTTCCTTACCTTAATCAAAATCTTAATAAAAAAAGAAATTGCTCATTCATACTTGTATTACTGCAACATGTTATCTCAAATTTGCTTCTGCAAAGGCCTAATTTATTTGTTCTAGATAAAAGTCTTTCACTACCGCATGCCACTCACAGTAGCTTGAGAAATGTTTACTTCCAGCCAGAAAGCTGAAAGAGATAAATACTCCTTTCAAAGACTTTTGCAAAATTGTTTGGTCGATCATGTCTTTGTTACTGTATTATTAGCATTGTGTGTTATATCATTGGAAAGCCTGTTCATTTCTCTAACAATATGTCCCATTTGTTATAAACATGTATTTGTGCATGGGATGAGCATCATGAAAAATAGTCAATGTTTTCCTTATTCTCTGTTACGGATAGAAAGTTGATTGTTCTGTTGAACACATGTATTGGCACATTCTGTTAAAGACCCACCCGCATTCACAACAGAGTTGTTGAGCCTTCAAACAAGTGACTGTTACAAATGTGGTGTCATTGTGAAAGGCAATGAATGAGCTTTCCATTGATATGCTACATGATATGAACAGGTCACAAATAATTGAGATATAGGTGATTGAAAACAAATATCCAAACCTTTAAGGAGTAAACTTTACATACTCATGCATTTCATTTGATTTCCTTTTAACAGGACCAGTTTGTGAATCCCCTTGTGTTGCTGCCCATGCTTGGCCTTACCTGGACTATTGGACTCCACGTACATGTCTCTCACCTGTTGGAATTCATTTGCCACCATGACCAGTTTTCAGGTATTGTAATGATCAGCTTGTTACTACTTCTCTAAATTAGGAACAGCTTGGTCTTTCCCAATATAATCTGTCGGCACTTTTGCTCAGTGCTTTCCCAAGAGCTATGTCAATAATTTGCGCGTGGGTGGGACTCGAACCCACAACCTTCTGCATTCTAGAGCAGTTGTCAAAGGGCCAATTTGAATCATGGAAAAGTTGGTAACCCACTACTAATCCCTTTGCCTACTTAATTTATCGGCACTTTATGCTCAGAGCTTTCCCAAGAAATATATGTTAAAAACCTGTGCTTGGGTGGACTTGAACCTGAAGCAGTTGTCTTAACCATTCGACAACTCGGTGTGCAGGGGCCAATTTCATGGCGCTGCTAAGCACAAACATTTTCTGAGCACATGATTTGTTTGCTTAATTTTGCAAAAATGGATTGCCAGCCAAAATCGTAAGTGAAGTATATTGAAAGGTATTCTCCTACTCTTGCGAAGAACACAAGTTGGCATATAATTTTATAAAGCAAATTGTTGACTTGTGCTTAGCAGCGCTGTGAAATTGGCCCCTGGTGTCAAAGGGGCCAGTTGGTAGCACAATTTATCAGCACTCCATGCCCAGAGCTTTCCCAAGAACTATGTTAAAAGCCTTGTGCTTGGGTGGGACTCGAACCCACAGCCTTCTGTATTGTAGAGCAGATGTTTCAAGCTTCTGGAACAATGGGTACTTTTGTAAGGCACATTTTTGTATTTTTTTTCAATTACTAAAACATCTTTTGGCCAATTTTACTTAAACTCCATATAAGTTTCAGACCTGTTGTCTGTTTATTCTTGGATGCCGATTTGGCACCGTCATATTTACACTGAGCAAAAATATAAACGCCCCCATGTAAGTTATTTATGTAACATGAAATTTAATATATTTTGCAACCCCTAAGGCTAATAAAAGTTTCAAAGTGTCACATGGATGAACTAGCTAAAATGTTTGTTTGAATCAAATCTGCTTTCATAAAATGCATTAAGTACATTCATAGCTCCACACATATTCCACTTGAAAATGGGGATTCATTTATTTTGTTTTGCTGTTCAGTGTTGGATATTTGGTTTCAAGTCGCGGCTCTAATTTCTAAGTACTGTAACCGAGTTAAATTATAGATTTTTGATCCCTTTCTTTCAGTCTGCGGCTGCTGTTCATATGCACCAACCATCATCTTGAGATTCGCTGGGAGAAGAAATCTGGCCAGTGTTGACCTAAAGTATAGGTAAGTCACAGTCCATTGTTCTGTTCATCTTTGCTGCAAATCCATACCGATGTAGGTTCGTCTTCACCATCCCGATCAACTCTGATTGTGAATGTAGCCTGCAGTGAATGTTGGTAAAACGTGGAACGGAACACACCGCGTGCGTTCCACCATTCCATGTTTTACCAACATTCGCCTGCAGTTTTTACAGTGACTACACTTTGGGGAAGATTCCACGACACATTCAAGTATTTGCGGAAATGCTTCTCATATTGTATTTTACTTGCTCCACACTTCACGTTAATTTCTTCAAAAGCATTGTTTATTTGTAAACTCTACCGTGCGTGAATCTTTATTTGTCAGCATATTTCCAGTCGAACTCAAAAATTGTAAATTTATTTATGAATTCAGAAACTCCACATTTTAATTTTAACTTGCAGAATTTTCTAATGATATATTTTCTTCATTGTGACAGGTGACGATATCAAGTGGACTGAACCTTCTGCTCAACCTACCACATAGTTCCTGAATCTAACAGTCACAACTCAAGTAATTCAATTAAGTCTCAAAAAATGACTAACAGTTTGTAAACATTGAATCAATTCCTAAGCACACAACTCTTCAGTGTCTCAAAAATGACTATCTGTTTGTAAACAAAACTTGCTCAATTTAGTCTTTCAAAAAATGACTATCTGTTTGTAAACAAACCAAAACTTGCTCAATTTAGTCTTTCAAAAAATGACTATCTGTTTGTAAACAAACCAAAACTTGCTCAATTTAGTCTTTCAAAAAATGACTGTTTGTAAACAAACCAAAACTTGCAGTTTATAAACATTGACTTGTACTAAATATTCTTGTCTTATTTAACAACCAATTGTATTTATTTCTCTTGTAGCATTGTTTAATGTACTTTAACAAATATAGTAAGTTGTTTGTAAACAATCTTATTTAAAGTGTTATATAGTTAAAGTAACTTCCAAAGTCAAAATAAAAGTCACTGACAACAAAAGTTTAATTTGTAAACAAGTCTCATTTTATTCTGTACTCCAATAAGTAAACCAAGTAATATGTTCATTAACTTAATTTATGCAAGGTCCTAATTGCTATTGTCTTTACAGATAGTCCAGGGCACGGTGGTCCATAATTTAAATTTGAAAATCGAACAGGGGTTGCCCCCTGTCCGATTTTCTAACATATTGAAATGGAGGTTTCCCTCCTCTACCTGTTAAAGAAAACATTAATAAAAATGGTGTACAAAGAAATGCAATTAAACACAGAAAATCGAACCGGGGTTACCCCCTGTCCGATTTTCTAACGTATTGAAATGGAGGTTTCCCTCCTCTACCTGTTAAAGAAAACATTAATAAAAATGGTGTACAAAGAAATGCAATTAAAATGGTTGATTAAACATCCACTGTAAAACAAGAAAATATAATTACAAACAACTGCAATTTCAAGAAAAAATCAGTAAAAGGCAACATTTGTAACTTGGTAAATCACAATTAAGTCACAGATTGTCAGTAACAACACGACGATAAGCTGAAAATTTACTTTCTCAAGTTTTCCGTCTACATACCCAATTGACAAAACAATTTATTCCCGATTACGACGTACCAAAGACATGATTCTCGAAAAGATTTGACGCGTATTCCGTCTGGAACCGAACTGCTTGCGGCCTCATGAGCTGCCATATCTGAAAAATAATGATAAAAATCAACACATTTTATAATGGCTTTCCTTTCACACCAAAACTGAAAATTTAGTTTGTTAAAATTCTCTTGTTATACAAAAAAAGTGCATTTTAGCTGGAAATCAAGTATAGGTTTTGTTTACATGTGCTATCCAAAAATACATTTTCGAGTTTACGTGATCAATAACTTTGACGAGAAAATTTCCACAATTTTTAGAACTGGAATCTGTTTAGTTTTATTTAAACTTATAGCGTAAAATGTTACAGCATGCATTATCCAGAAAACATTTCATTTTCACAAAAATCTGAAACTCCTAAAATTTTGGTTTTTTGAACCTATATCTGGCCCAATGAAAACAATTGTAAAGAGCTCCGTACAATAAACGGCAGGAATTTAGTACTCAATCATCACTTTGTACTTAAAGAAAACTTTAACCATCAGAAATTGCATCAGGTGCAGAAATTTGATAAGGGAAAAACCTAAAATTTACCCGAAAAAATTTGACTTGCCCTAAACCGAGTTGGATGTTTCACAGCCCGGGTCCAGTTTTTGCAAATCGGTGGCGGATCTAGGCTCATGGACATTTCAAGCACTACCCAAATAGTGCCGGGATCCACTGGCGATTTCTAGTCATGATCACAAAAAACTCTGCCCAAGCTATGGACAGACATTTTCCATCTCATAGGTTTTCCGAGAGCTGCCAACCCACCCAGATTTTGCAACAGAATCTTCGGAAAATGGCTAATTTTGTGAGTCCTGACATGGATTGTCAATTAACAACCTTGAGGATTTTTAGATGTGTTTGGAGTCACAGAATGAACCTGTTTTCCCAGATGTCTTCCCTAAATTCCGGGAGGGTTGGCAGCTCTGGTTTTCTACAGGTCTAAGTGAGTACTAAATTCTTTCGTCATAAACCAGGTTATTTTAGTTAAACTTTGAAAATGCACACAAATTTGTTTATGGTGTTTAGATGATTGCGCAAAGCACCCAGGAGTAAATGGGTACCGACAGTGAATGTTGATGCGTTTGCTGGAATAATGGCCGACATAAGTTCATGTTGTAACATGCAGTTTGTAATCGGCTGGAAAGAGCATAATGGAATGTCTGTAGCACAAGTTAAAAATAAGGAATTCAACTGACCTCCAATTTTAACCACTCCAGCAAGTAAATTTGGCACATATGCAAAAAGTAAAGTTTGTTTTAACCTTACATGCCAAAAATAAGGGGTTCTGTGCAGTACATTTACCAGCATTTATGAATGAAAATTTCGGCCAGTCACAACATGGAACCTTCCGACTATTTACACAGATGAGTATAGGTCAAGTCTGTACGATGTTCCTATTCCATGTAGCCTTTTCGCAAATTCAACTTAATATGCACAAATTTCGTCTTCATGATGATATACGGATAAAAATACAATGCAATTTTCTTTCATTAGCATAGTGCAGGTAATTTGCAGAATGAGTTATAAGTATCATGGCTGAGCAGTTTCGGTCATTCACTCACAAACTTCAGGTGGAAACACCCGAAGGTTGTGGTTTTCAGACTACTTGAGGTATTTGTGCCCTTGAGCAAGGCACTTGACCCCAATTGCTCCATCCTGTGGATGGGATGTAAATAAGCCCTAGGTCCAGTGTTGTGTAATGCACCTTAAAGATCCTAGAACATTCTTTTGGAAGAGAAGGGGAATTTTCCCAGTGTCTCTGGCTTAGCCGCCACTCGCCGACCTATACATGTATCAATATTGAGGTGGTTCCCGATAGCTGTAAAACGCAGTGAGATCTCAAGAGACATGAAATGCGCTATTATTGAAGGATACCAGAAATTTGTGTACACTGATTTTGCCACCACTTTCTCAGGCAATGAATTTGCAAAAAGGCCAATATTTTAGTTATTTTAAAACTTAGCTTAAAAATTTTTCAAAAATAATAGTTTCCAAAAAAGGATTTTTTTTCATATACATTGAACACGGATTTGGGTGAATTTATATAATGGAATCGATAGCTTATTCAATTCTAAGATATACTTCCCACCGACACTTGCGTCGCAAATGTTGCATTTCTGAGATAAATAAATGATAAAATTACTGTATAAAGTAATGCACAAAATAACGTGGCGAGCGGTCTGTGCGTAAGCGCGACAACAGAGGGCGTTGCGTGCACTAACTGAAGGCAATTTTTGAAGAAGAAAACGTGATTTTTCTACAGAAAAGCAACATTTGCGACAAAAGTGCAAGTGGGAAGTATATCTTAAAATTACATTATGTGTTGATTCCAGGAGGTAATTTCCTTAAAATCTTTGTTCAATGTATACGAAAATAAATACCCCAAAAAATGCAGTTTATGTATGGATAAATTTTCATCTCTCAAGCCAAGTTTCTTAAATGTCACTGGCCACGTATTCCAATTTTGTTTTAGTTTTAATACTTGCCACAGGATTTAAATTTAGAGGTCAGTTTTTCCTTAATAAAATCTACGTGCTCAGGGCCAATTTTACTATGAAATTTTGATATCCAAACAGCCAAGTGTCGTGTACTCAATATCTTGGTTAATTCAAAAGGTTGTAGATGTGCCTTTTGGCAAGGCATTTTACCATAAATTGTCTCTCTCCACACATAAAAATAGGGACCTACTTTGGTAGCGAATGTACTGTTATCATTAACATCAAACTGAGAATTGCCCAGATATTCATGGTAAAATAGGCTCCAAGCACAAACAATATACATTTAAAGTTACAATAGAGACTATATGATACTTACATTTAAACTGGACCCTTGGCTGGTGATCAAAACCTGAGGAGAAAAGACAAAGTATTGCTGTTAGTGAAATAAATAAACGGTTCCCAAAACCCTAACCATGATCGTACAAAATGGCTTCATTTTGTTGAATTTTTGTTTTGTGGTAATTTAATTTAAATTTCCCACTTGCACTTCTGTCGCAAATGTTGCATTTCTAAGATAAATTAATGATAAAATTACTGCATAAAGTAATGCACAAAATGACACGGCGAGCGGTCTGTGCGTAAGCACGACAACAGAGGGCGCTGCACCCGCGCGTGAATGGTTATCTTGTGCACTACCTGAAGGCAATTTTTGAAGGAGAAAATGTGATTTTTCTACAGAAAAGGAACATTTGCGACAAAAGTGCAAGTGGGAAGTATATCTTAAAATTATATTATCTGTTGATTCCACACGATAATTTCCTTAAAATCTTTGTTCAATGTATACGAAAAAAATACCGGATTAAATAAGAGAATTCTAGGTATAAAAGAGTTGAGAAGTTGATCAGAATTATTTTGTTTTTTAAATGACTTAAAGGAGCATGACCAGAGTTTCTGGAAAATAGTTTTCGATGTAACTTACCAATATTATCAAGTAACTCCCATACACACCTCCCATGTCCCAAAAACCCGAAAACATTCGCGATTTCCAGTAAAAAATTGAACAAAACTATCGAGTCGGCTTTCAGTGGATAAACGTTGATACTGGAAAATTAGTTTACAAATAATCAGTGGATTTTCGACGATATCCTCGGAAATATGCGGCCTAGAAGCGCGGGAGTTTCAGTTTCGTAATCAGAAAAATATATAACGGATGTTATGATATAAAAATCTCATGACCCATAAGGTAAGTCGCGGGGAATTATGGGTAAACAAAAAGTGATCTGGTCACACTCCTTTAAGTGCAAATTTGATGGAAGAACCCAACATTTTTAGTGGGAAAAATTTACGATTGTGAAGAAATGTTCAGCCTGTCTCATATGTTTTGCACACAAGGTCTGAAGCCATGATCAACTTCCCAATAAACCCATTCACGGTTATCGACGCCATGTTGTTCACGGGGCAGTTCGAGCACGCGTTGCTGCCTGCGTGCGCTGTGCAGTCGTTACGATCCGCGCACGCACACGGCAACGCGTGTTCGAAGTGCCCCGTGAACAACATGGCATCGATAACCGTTAAAATGTTTATTCTTTACATATATTTTTGGGGGAAATTTCTTTAGGGTTTTAACAGATCTGTAATTTACCTGATCTAAAAAGCTGCCGTCACACGAGTCCATTCTGAAAGACAAAAGAACAACCAGATTAGAAAGATGGTTCAAAGCCCCTTCAAGCAAGGAATCACAAACCAAGTTTCCCCTTCAAAAATATTTCATGAAATCCTGAAGAGTTTTAACGTATTTCGTAGCACGAATTTGGCGCGCGCGCATTGCTGACGAGCCTCTGCCTTTAACTTTAAGGACCCCGCCCCCTCCAAGGAAGGAATCTCAAAACAAGTCTTCTTTTCCCAAATTCACCCATTTTACTCGACCCACAAATCCTAGCACAAATCCCACAGAAGTAGGTAAAAGACCCAGAACAAAATTCAATCTTTACCATTCTCACATAGCATGAAAACCTTCACAATCGTCGAATATTAAATAATATAACCATGATATAACAAAGTCAGTTTACGTACCTAAAAGGACTCTCCTCAACGCCCCTGCCCTATACTTCAACACGCACCAACAACCCCCTAAAAAACTAAAAGGAATTCCTTGGAAATTCCCTCGATGTTTGAGACACAATGGGAGAACAATGGTGCTGCTTGTACGGCTCACTGCTACGGGTGTGGGTGAAAAACGGACCCTCCGGATCCTTCCAGATCTTCCGTATCTTCCGAATCTTTTTCAAAAATGGCTATTTAATGAACAGGAAGTGCTTAGTTTGACTTCTTAATACGCTTCCATACCTTTTACCGCCATGTACAGGCCTTATTTTTAAAGATCCGGCGTGGAAAAAAAACCAATTTCTTTTTTCTTAGTGTCCTGCACTTCATACGCCTATTTCTTCGAAAATTTCACTTTGTGGATAGTCGATGTGGTGTATGATTACAAATTGGTGCAATACATGGTGGTAAAAGGTATGTAAGCGTATTTAGAAGTCAAACTAGGTACTTTCTGTTAGTTAAATATCAATTTTTAACAAAGATCCGGAAGATCCGGAGGGTCCGACTTTCACAGACTGCCGTCCGGGATGCGGTGGTTACGTAACCGAATAATGGACATGCTGGCTTAAAGCGCTTGGGCGACTCCAGCATTTTCGGAGTCGACTCCGATACCAGAAAAGATTCGCAATTCCACTCGGAATCGATTCCATTTTTTTTCACGGGAAGACGACAAAATATACACTGCGTATACCTATTTATTGGCACCGAGAGGCACTAAATGTGCATGACATTATGCCAGCCTGTGTCACACGCAGTTCCCAATAATATAAACGTTATCAGAAGCTGAGTACTCTTGCAAAAACCGCGTATTTTGGCTTCAGTGATTTCTGGAATCGGCAGCCTATGTGATTTTTTAAAGTTTTGGCCAAAAATGTTATGATTTAGATTTACCTTAAAATTACAGGAAATGTTGCTTAGCGAGGACCCATAGATGATATTCCTTGAATTTAACATTGACTGGTCATCCAGAAAATAAAATATGAAATTTGGAATATTTTTAGATTTTGAGAAAATTTCTTGAATATTTGCCAAATTGTCCATTTTTCTTAGAAATAAGGTTCCAGACAGGCTAAATTTTCAAAATGAGTCATTTCTAAGACGTTTTCAAAAACGTCA
The DNA here is from genome assembly GCA_037783545.1 of Henricia sp. BOLD:AAB3569. Taxonomy (NCBI): domain Eukaryota; kingdom Metazoa; phylum Echinodermata; class Asteroidea; order Spinulosida; family Echinasteridae; genus Henricia; species Henricia sp. BOLD:AAB3569. The sequence continues at coordinate 773,163 of JBBELK010000882.1, forward strand.
ATTTTTGGCAATTTTTGATAAAAATTGATGGACTAACCCCTTGTGATTTTTTTAATTTTTGGCCAAAAATGTTATGATTTAGATTTTCCTTAAAATTGCAGGAAATGTTGCTTAGGACCCATAGATGATATTCCTTGAATTTAACATTGACTGGTCATCCAGAAAATAAAATATGAAATTTTGAATATTTTTAGATTTTGAGAACATTTGTTGAATTTTTGCCAAATTGTCCATTTTTCTTAGAAATAAGGTTCCAGACAGGCTAAATTTTCAAAATGAGTCATTTCTAAGACATTTTCAAAAACGTCAATTTTTGGCCATTTTTGATAAAAATTGATGGACTAACCCCTTGTGATTTTTTTAATTTTTGGCCAAAAATGTTATGATTTAGATTTTTCTTAAAATTGCAGGAAATGTTGCTCAGGACCCATAGATGATATTCCTTGAATTTAACACTGACTGGTCATCCAGAAAATAAAATATGAAATTTGGAAAATTTTTAGATTTTTTTTGAGAAAATTTCTTGAATATTTGCCAAATTGTCCATTTTTCTTAGAAATAAGGTTCCAGACAGGCTAAATTTTCAAAATGAGTCATTTCTAAGACATTTTCAAAAACGTCAATTTTTGGCAATTTTTGATAAAAATTGATGGACTAACTAACCCCTTGTGATTTTTTTAATTTTTGGCCAAAAATGTTATGATTTAGATTTTTCTTAAAATTGCAGGAAATGTTGCTCAGGACCCATAGATGATATTCCTTGAATTTAACATTGACTGGTCATCCAGAAAATAAAATATGAAATTTGGAAAATTTTTAGATTTTTTTTGAGAAAATTTCTTGAATATTTGCCAAATTGTCCATTTTTCTTAGAAATAAGGTTCCAGACAGGCTAAATTTTCAAAATGAGTCATTTCTAAGACATTTTCAAAAACGTCAATTTTTGGCAATTTTTGATAAAAATTGATGGACTAACTAACCCCTTGTGATTTTTTTAATTTTTGGCCAAAAATGTTATGATTTAGATTTTTCTTAAAATTGCAGGAAATGTTGCTCAGGACCCATAGATGATATTCCTTGAATTTAACATTGACTGGTCATCCAGAAAATAAAATATGAAATTTGGAAAATTTTTAGATTTTTTTTGAGAAAATTTCTTGAATATTTGCCAAATTGTCCATTTTTCTTAGAAATAAGGTTCCAGACAGGCTAAATTTTCAAAATGAGTCATTTCTAAGACATTTTCAAAAACGTCAATTTTTGGCAATTTTTGATAAAAATTGATGGACTAACTAACCCCTTGTGATTTTTTTAATTTTTGGCCAAAAATGTTATGATTTAGATTTTCCTTAAAATTGCAGGAAATGTTGCTTAGGACCCATAGATGATATTCCTTGAATTTAACATTGACTGGTCATCAAGAAAATAAAATATGAAATTTGGAAACTTTTTAGATTTTGAGAAAATTTCTTGAATATTTGCCAAATTGTCCATTTTTCTTAGAAATAAGGTTCCAGACAGGCTAAATTTTCATTATGAGTCATTTCTAAGACATTTTCAAAAACGTCAATTTTTGGCCATTTTTGATAAAAATTGATGGACTAACCCCTTGTGATTTTTTTAATTTTTGGCCAAAAATGTTATGATTTAGATTTTCCTTAAAATTGCAGGAAATGTTGCTTAGGACCCATAGATGATATTCCTTGAATTTAACATTGACTGGTCATCCAGAAAATAAAATATGAAATTTTGAATATTTTTAGATTTTGAGAACATTTGTTGAATTTTTGCCAAATTGTCAATTTTTCTTAGAAATAAGGTTCCAGACAGGCTAAATTTTCAAAATGAGTCATTTCTAAGACATTTTCAAAAACGTCAATTTTTGGCCATTTTTGATAAAAATTGATGGGCTAACCCCTTGTGATTTTTTAATTTTTTGGCCAAAAATGTTATGATTGATGATTTTTGCCAAATTGTCAATTTTTCTTAGAAATAAGGTTCCAGACAGGCTAAATTTTCAAAATGAGTCATTTCTAAGACATTTTCAAAAACGTCAATTTTTGGCAATTTTTGATAAAAATTGATGGACTAACCCCTTGTGATTTTTTTAATTTTTGGCCAAAAATGTTATGATTTAGATTTACCTTAAAATTACAGGAAATGTTGCTTAGGACCCATAGATGATATTCCTTGAATTTAACATTGACTGGTCATCCAGAAAATAAAATATGAAATTTTGAATATTTTTAGATTTTGACTGAGAACATTTGTTGAATTTTTGCCAAATTGTCAATTTTTCTTAGAAATAAGGTTCCAGACAGGCTAAATTTTCAAAATGAGTAATTTCTAAGACATTTTCAAAAACGTCCGTTTTTTTTGGCCATTTTTGATAAAAATTGATGGACTAACCCCTTGTGATTTTTTAAATTTTTGGCCAAAAATGTTATGATTTAGATTTTCCTTAAAATTGCAGGAAATGTTGCTTAGGACCCATAGATGATATTCCTTGAATTTAACATTGACTGGTCATCCAGAAAATAAAATATGAAATTTGGAAAATATTTAGATTTTGAGAAAATTTCTTGAATATTTGCCAAATTGTCCATTTTTCTTAGAAATAAGGTTCCAGACAGGCTAAATTTTCAAAATGAGTCATTTCTAAGACATTTTCAAAAACGTCAATTTTTGGCAATTTTTGATAAAAATTGATGGACTAACTAACCCCTTGTGATTTTTTTAATTTTTGGCCAAAAATGTTATGATTCAGATTTTCCTTAAAATTGCAGGAAATGTTGCTTAGGACCCATAGATGATATTCCTTGAATTTAACATTGACTGGTCATCAAGAAAATAAAATATGAAATTTGGAAACTTTTTAGATTTTGAGAAAATTTCTTGAATATTTGCCAAATTGTCCATTTTTCTTAGAAATAAGGTTCCAGACAGGCTAAATTTTCATTATGAGTCATTTCTAAGACATTTTCAAAAACGTCAATTTTTTGCCATTTTTGATAAAAATTGATGGACTAACCCCTTGTGATTTTTTTAATTTTTGGCCAAAAATGTTATGATTTAGATTTTTCTTAAAATTGCAGGAAATGTTGCTCAGGACCCATAGATGATATTCCTTGAATTTAACATTGACTGGTCATCCAGAAAATAAAATATGAAATTTGGAAAATTTTTAGATTTTTTTTGAGAAAATTTCTTGAATATTTGCCAAATTGTCCATTTTTCTTAGAAATAAGGTTCCAGACAGGCTAAATTTTCAAAATGAGTCATTTCTAAGACATTTTCAAAAACGTCTATTTTTTGGCAATTTTTGATAAAAATTTATGGTAAATTAACCCCTTGTGATTTTTTTAATTTTTGGCCAAAAATGTTATGATTTAGATTTTCCTTAAAATTGCAGGAAATGTTGCTTAGGACCCATAGATGATATTCCTTGAATTTAACATTGACTGGTCATCAAGAAAATAAAATATGAAATTTGGAAACTTTTTAGATTTTGAGAAAATTTTTTGAATATTTGCCAAATTGTCCATTTTTCTTAGAAATAAGGTTCCAGACAGGCTAAATTTTCAAAATGAGTCATTTCTAAGACATTTTCAAAAACGTCAATTTTTGGCAATTTTTGATAAAAATTGATGGACTAACCCCTTGTGATTTTTTTAATTTTTGGCCAAAAATGTTATGATTTAGATTTTTCTTAAAATTGCAGGAAATGTTGCTCAGGACCCATAGATGATATTCCTTGAATTTAACATTGACTGGTCATCCAGAAAATAAAATATGAAATTTGGAAAATTTTTAGATTTTTTTGAGAAAATTTCTTGAATATTTGCCAAATTGTCCATTTTTCTTAGAAATAAGGTTCCAGACAGGCTAAATTTTCAAAATGAGTCATTTCTAAGACATTTTCAAAAACGTCAATTTTTGGCAATTTTTGATAAAAATTGATGGACTTAACTAACCCCTTGTGATTTTTTTAATTTTTGGCCAAAAATGTTATGATTTAGATTTACCTTAAAATTACAGGAAATGTTGCTTAGGACCCATAGATGATATTCCTTGAATTTAACATTGACTGGTCATCCAGAAAATAAAATATGAAATTTGGAATATTTTTAGATTTTGAGAAAATTTCTTGAATATTTGCCAAATTGTCAATTTTTCTTAGAAATAAGGTTCCAGACAGGCTAAATTTTCAAAATGAGTCATTTCTAAGACGTTTTCAAAAACGTCAATTTTTGGCAATTTTTGATAAAAATTGATGGACTAACCCCTTGTGATTTTTTTAATTATACTTGGACGCAAGTGAGGTATAGGGAAACACACAATTTTCAGTTGGTTCTTTGCTGCAGCCAAAAGCAGCTGTTTATTTGACCAAAACTTCTTGGGATAAACAAAAGATAGACCAACAGTATGGCCCCTTTTGTCGTCCTCCTTTTTGGGATAAACAAAAGATAGACCAACAGTATGGCCCCTTTTGTCGTCCTCTTTTAGCGGGCTCACCTGACCCAAACCATTAATGGGACCTTAACCTTGGTCCTCTTTTAGCGGGCTCACCTGACCCAAACCATTAATGGGACCTTCACCTTGGTCCTCTTTTAGCGGGCTCACCTGACCCAACCATTAATGGGACCTTAACCTTGGTCCTCTTTTAGCGGGCTCACCTGACCCGAAATTCATGGGACCATCACCTTGGTCCTCTTCTAGCGGGCTCACCTGACCCAAACCATGGACCTTACTTTTGGTCCTACATGTATTTTATGATCATCATGTATACATAGTTAAAATATTGCTTGGTTAAAAATGAGCTAAGGACTTGTTTCTTTCTGAATTTAAATTGTATTCAATTCCATGTGATATTAACACAGATGATGCGCTGTTCAATCGTCGTACGGCTGGATCGAACTATAATCTCTCGGGGAACAGCAGGAGAGATTGCAAGTCTGTGCAATTCATAATTCTCTGATTAACATAAAAAAATTAGTACACACTACAATCTACCGAAACAGTTTCCCCCAAAACAGTACAATGGCTGTCTGAATCTCGCAAATCAGGCCATTAAGGCGGAATGAAGGGGAGGAGGCGGGAGAACGAAATATTTTAAGTTTTGGTCAAATTTCTTGCTGAAAATAGTTGCAACGAAATACTGGCTGCCAAGCCTCGTGGTCTTGGCTAAATACCTCGGCCCTTGGGCGGCACGAATTCTCATTGGTCAGTCCTAACCTCTTAATCTGCATAGCAACCAAAAGGACCTTATTTGGTAAGGAATTTTCTTCTTTCCCTTCGTACGCATTTTTCCTGACTGTCAAGCCAACTTCTTCTGATTTGTTACTCGCAAACAACCCAAAACGAAGGCTGGACATTTTGTTAGTTGCGCAATTGATAAAACGACATAGAAACGTTAATGGTTGCGCAATGCAGGACGATAGTACAACGTGAGACAATGTGTGCCAAGTATAAAGCATTTTATCTTTTAGAGATAAAATCAATTATACTTGGACGCAAGTGAGGTATAGGGAAACACACAATTTTCAGTTGGTTCTTTGCTGCAGCCAAAAGCAGCTGTTTATTTGACCAAAACTTCTTGGGATAAACAAAAGATAGGCCAACAGTATGGCCCCTTTTGTCGTCCTCCTTTTTGGGATAAACAAAAGATAGACCAACAGTATGGCCCCTTTTGTCGTCCTCTTTTAGCGGGCTCACCTGACCCAAACCATTAATGGGACCTTAACCTTGGTCCTCTTTTAGCGGGCTCACCTGACCCAAACCATTAATGGGACCTTCACCTTGGTCCTCTTTTAGCGGGCTCACCTGACCCAAACCATGGACCTTACTTTTGGTCCTACATGTATTTTATGATCATCATGTATACATAGTTAAAATATTGCTTGGTTAAAAATGAGCTAAGGACTTGTTTCTTTCTGAATTTAAATTGTATTCAATTCCATGTGATATTAACACAGATGATGCGCTGTTCAATCGTCGTACGGCTGGATCGAACTATAATCTCTCGGGGAACAGCAGGAGAGATTGCAAGTCTGTGCAATTCATAATTCTCTGATTAACATAAAAAAATTAGTACACACTACAATCTACCGAAACAGTTTCCCCCAAAACAGTACAATGGCTGTCTGAATCTCGCAAATCAGGCCAAACGCATAGCGTCCCAAGAGAAAGACAGCCCAGCAAACATGACGAAATACGATAAACCTACATGTAAAAACGCTAAAATAATAAGCACCTCACAACAAGGCCAAAATAGACTGGCCCAGAGGAGACAGAAGTATTGCATCAAATCTATATAGGGCAGCCTCAATCCACTAGAATTGTGGATGATGTAAATATGTATACTAAAACTAACCACGACCAAATCGTTAGGTCCCAGATGAATAAGCAGGAATGATGGGGAAGGGCCAGGCAATTATGTCAACAGCTGGGTTATATCACATGTTGTACGAACTTTCGACGTCATAATCAGTAATCACGGATGGTTGACTGTGAGACCGTGAGTTAGCCGTGACTTCACCGCATGAACCAAAAATTGCACTTACTAAAAAGAAACAGCCAAAGTGGACACAGGTTGATTGTATGTCAGAGTCAGTGTTCTGCCGGTGCTTACGGTTTCGAGAGTGGAGCCAGAATGAATACCAATTTACAAAACAACATAAATGGAAATGTGCAATCATATAATAATTCAAAAATACGATTACGGTTACGCAGTTTGTGATAAGTTGTATGGCATGACTATTTGCGATAACTTTTATGTATCAACTATTGTCTAAATGGTAAGTATAAAACTTAAAGACTTTCAAATAAAATCTTAAAGTGCCAGAAAATTCCTTAGATTTTCCATACCACCATAAAATCAAATCCATTCTCATTTATTGCAACAAACAGAATGTAATGGATTCTTATAAAATGGTAACCGTGAAGGAAACAATAACTATCCTTTCAGAGCCGTTGTTTAAATGTGAAGTACATGTAATATAACTTCATAGTCTGAAAACTCCATTTTAAACCCAAATCGTTATACTCCACTGGAAGCTAAAAAATTGGCACAACTGAAAAACACATGTTCACTTTTCCTACCTCCATGCATGGAGGTAGGTTCAAACCGTGAAATAGTGCTCATGACCACAAGCCACTCCCAGTGCACCTCACTATAGAGACAAATTCATAAGTAATGAGCTAGAATGCCCATAAACAATGGGCCCATTCAGGCCCTGTCCAGCCAGTTTTGATTACTGTAACAGGCCTGGTATGCTGCTAGCCTCGTGGGCTGCGGTTGGGTAGTAATACTGCAGTGATTGCATATCAGTTACTGCCTTGTGGAGGTGGGCAAATGCCCAGTACCGTGGAGTATACACAGCTGTCACTACTATAAGGTTAAGTACCGTGGAGTGGCTGTAAAAGTTCCCACGGTCATTTACAAATGTATGAAAGCCATTTCTGTACTGAACTGTGCACTTGTAAACAGCAATAAGTATATGAACTCCTTAAAGTTTTAGTGTAGTGAAAATTATTAACCAATTTTATTTTTTATTTTTTTATTCATGTCCTATACTTCCAATTTTCCTGACAGACGAGGTCGCTGTTTATTGCTATAGTCATATCCTTTTATAGTTCTATGGTCATTATGGAGGGGACCAGTTGCAAAACCAGAACATTGCATTACGAACAGTAGCAGTAAACAATCTTTTTGTGATTGTTGCAAATGACATACTAACAAACTTTGTAAACCGTTACAGGTCATAACACCAAGAATTCACTGGAAATTACCAAGACTTTTCAGTTTGTACACAAGGCAACAGAGATTTAAAGGTTGTCCGGAGATGACATAATTGATTTTCTCATATGGATCGACAGTCGCATTGGCATAACAATATAAAGCTTGCAATTACACCAAAACGGAACAATCACATTTTCTGAAATTGACCGGAATGTGTAAAACACCCTTTTAATATTAATAAAAACCCTATTTCACGCGTCCTTTAAAACTATCAACATGTCGGATTAGCCAAACAGAAGCACTGTAGGGCTGTAATGACGATATAGCAAACCCACGCAAGCAAAGAATGGTTTTTAGAGCTATAAAAACAATTTCTGTATAGGCCCTACAGGGTATCCTCACCAGTTCCAAAGTTGTAACATCAATTGCTTCTAAAGACTTGGAAATGAAGTAGGAATGGTTCACGTCTGTAAAGGAAAAGATAGACCAACAGTATAGATTTTCCTTAAAATTGCAGGAAATGTTGCTTAGGACCCATAGATGATATTCCTTGAATTTAACATTGACTGGTCATCCAGAAAATAAAATATGAAATTTTGAATATTTTTAGATTTTGAGAACATTTGTTGAATTTTTGCCAAATTGTCCATTTTTCTTAGAAATAAGGTTCCAGACAGGCTAAATTTTCAAAATGAGTCATTTCTAAGACATTTTCAAAAACGTCAATTTTTGGCAATTTTTGATAAAAATTGATGGACTAACCCCTTGTGATTTTTTTAATTTTTGGCCAAAATGTTATGATTTAGATTTACCTTAAAATTGCAGGAAATATTGCTTAGGACCCATAGATGATATTCCTTGAATTTAACATTGACTGGTCATCCAGAAAATAAAATATGAAATTTTGAATATTTTTAGATTTTGAGAACATTTGTTGAATTTTTGCCAAATTGTCCATTTTTCTTAGAAATAAGGTTCCAGACAGGCTAAATTTTCAAAATGAGTCATTTCTAAGACATTTTCAAAAACGTCAATTTTTGGCCATTTTTGATAAAAATTGATGGACTAACCCCTTGTGATTTTTTTAATTTTTTGCCAAAAATGTTATGATTTAGATTTTCCTTAAAATTGCAGGAAATGTTGCTTAGGACCCATAGATGATATTCCTTGAATTTAACATTGACTGGTCATCCAGAAAATAAAATATGAAATTTTGAATATTTTTAGATTTTGAGAACATTTGTTGAATTTTTGCCAAATTGTCCATTTTTCTTAGAAATAAGGTTCCAGACAGGCTAAATTTTCAAAATGAGTCATTTCTAAGACATTTTCAAAAACGTCAATTTTTTGCCATTTTTGATAAAAATTAATGGACTAACCCCTTGTGATTTTTTTAATTTTTGGCCAAAAATGTTATGATTTAGATTTTCCTTAAAATTGCAGGAAATGTTGCTTAGGACCCATAGATGATATTCCTTGAATTTAACATTGACTGGTCATCCAGAAAATAAAATATGAAATTTGTGATTTTTCTACAGAAAAGGAACATTTGCGACAAAAGTGCAAGTGGGAAGTATATCTTAAAATTATATTAGGGAGATGCTTGTACGGCTCACTGCTTCGTCCGGAATGGGTGCGGTGGTTACGTAACCGAATAATGGACATGCTGGCTTAAAGTGCTTGGGCGACTTCAGCATTTTCGGAGTCGACTCCGATTCCAGAAAGGAATCGCAATTCCACTCGGAATCGATTCCATTTTTTTCACGGGAAAACGACAAAATATATACATAGACTGGTTCCCGTCCACATATTCCACACAGGAGAATATAAGGACAGGTAAAGGGCGCTTCATATTGATCTGTAATTGGTCGTCTTTGCGCGTGCGCATTGTGTTTTTTATATTTAAAAATTTGCTAATAGTCCTTTGCTTTAGGCAATGTACTTTATTGACATAATTGGATATGTTCGACACGCACGGCCAAGTTACAAATGTTAATTCAAAATCTGCGCACTTATTCAAAATATAAAAATAATAATAACCACGTGACGGGCAGAATTCTGCCCGTCATGGCTGCCCTTTACCGATCCCTATATTTTCGCAATAAGCGAACCAATCTATAGGGATCGGGAACCAATCTAAATATATACACTGCGTATACCCATTTATTAGATTGGTTCCCGATCCCTATATATTGGTTCGCTTATTGCGAAAATATAGGGATCGGTAAAGGGCAGCCATGACGGGCAGAATTCTGCCCGTCACGTGGTTATTTTTATTTTTTATTTTTTTAGTAAGTGCGCAGATTTTGAATTGACATTTGTAACTTGGCCGTGCGTGTCGAACATATCCAATTATGTAAATAAAGTACATTGCCTAAAGCAAAGGGCTTGGCCAATTTTTAAATATAAAAAACACAATGCGCACGCAAAGACGACCAATTACAGATCAAGATGAAGCGCCCCTTGCCTGTCCTTATATTCTCCTGCGTAGAATATGTGGACGGGAACCAGTCTAACCCATTTATTGGCACCGAGAGGCACTAAAAGTGCATGAAATTATGCCAGCCTGTGTCACACGCAGTTCCCAATAATATAAACATTATCAGAAGTTGAGTACTCTTGCAAAAACCGCGTATTTTGGCTTCAGTAATTTCTGGAATCGGCAGCCTATCGCTGGGAATCGAATCTAGATAATAATTTCCACCAAGAGAGGGCGCTCACATACATGCAGCTCTGCTTTTTTTCGCGGCCGGAGTAAAATCTCGAAAGAGCAAGTTAACAGGTTCTGTTTTGGTAAGAATTGAGAAGTTGGACCGATTTTTTTCGTTAAAATTGTGTCATCCAATCCCATAATGCATTGAGAACGTCGATAAGGTTTATTCAGAAATAATTTAGAAGTTTGTCAACACTATTTTGTGTTTAAAATGACCGAATCATTAATGTCATCACTGTCACTGCCGCGCCATGAGATGAGGCATGACTGCTGTGTCAGCAATGGTCAGGTCTTCACACACAGTCATCTAGCCCCGCGTGCAGTGCTTCGGGTGGGGCAAACCTCAGCCCTGTCTTCTAATATACACCAAATCTGTGGCAAACTCACGCCAATGAAATTTGTCCCTTGGCTCTGATATTTGCTCAATAGGTGCACTCACCCCAGTTTATAAATATTCCGAAGAGTACGCATCGATCCGATGTCTAGTTTCGGTGAAATCGTGGGGAAAGTTTGAGACTTTCCGTGCGTGAAATTCCGACTTTCACCATGCGCGAGAGCGGAGAGGTCAACACTAGACTGGTTCCACATCCTCAATTTACTTCCCTTCGTCGTAAGATGAAGGGAAGTAAATATGAGGACAGCGAACCAGTCTAGATTGTGTTGACCTCTCAGAATTTCACGCACGGAAAGTCTCAAACTTTCCCCACGATTTCACCGAAACTAGACATCGGATCGATGCGTACTCTTCGGAATATTTATAAACTGGGGTGAGTGCACCTATTGAGCAAATATCAGAGCCATGGGCCAAATTTCATTTGCGTGAGTTTGCCACAGATTTGGTGTATATTAGAAGACAGGGCTGAGGTTTCCGAAGCACTGCTCGCGGGGCTAACAGTCATCAGGGGCCAATTTCATGGCGTTGCTTAGCACGAAAATTTGCTAAGCACAGGATTTGTTTGCTTTATAAAATGGATTACCAGCCAAAATTATACACCAACTTGTGTTCTTCGCAAGAGTAGGAGAATACCTTTCAATACACATCACTTACGATTTTGGCTGGCAATCCATTTTTGCAAAATAAAGCAAACAAATCCTGTGCTAAGCAAATTTTTGTGCTAAGCAACGCCATGAAATTGGCCCCTGGTCATGACAGTCTTGCGTCTTGCGATCGAAAGATCGATTCAGCAGTCGTTGTCATGAAAAGGTACTGCTTACGCACTGGCTGCCCTCATGGCTCATTCATGTCATTCATTGGCCAAAATTGTATACGACTCATAACCTGGTCACCACGAGGTCACGTCTTTTTCTTGTAAACTGACGTAAACGTTTTTTTTTATGCGGACAAGCAGTGACAAGGCAGTCTTGAACACAATACACTCATTTTATTCGTGAATTGGATTTTTGCACTTGATACAATGCTCCGCGCGTCTGTATATGTGACATTTGTGTCACGTGTTTCCGTCACAGAATTCTGTGAAAGCACAGGCAGCCCGAACCAGCGCCCAGTATGGGCAGCTGGGAACGAGCGAACATACAGACATAAGGGGTTGGGAGGGATTGGGGCCGGGAGGGATTGGGGGCGAGGTTGGGAGGGATTGGGGGTGGGGTCGGGAGGGATTGGGGGGTCGGAAGGGATTGGGGGCAGGGGCAGGAGGAAAATGAAAATGTAAAACTAATCTTACGAGGTCTTTGATCTGTTTCAAAACAGGCAAAGACCTCCATCATTTTGTGTTTTTAGATCTGATTTTTTTAGGAAAAATCTGAGCACATCATTTGGAAGTTGACCCAATTCTTTGACTTCATATCATGAGATGCTGAACAGAGGACTCGCTAAACGACTTGCCTAAAAGAAGCTTCATCAGGGGAAAAAATGCCACGATATTCTAGATCAAGATCTAGAACGCCAGCTCGGCAGCGTCGTCGTAGGAGGTAAGATGAAATGTTTGGCTTCCTTTTCAATTTTTGGAAGTTTAAACGAAACAAAAATTGGGAAAAAAAGTGGAAAGAGAGCAAAAGGATGTAAAATTTACCAGTATCCGGTATTTGGAAAAATTTACCGGAGGAAAAATGTGCACAGATGTGGAACGTTTCACCTTTAAACGAAGCCCAAAATGAGGAAAAGCGTGCTAGTGACGACCAGTAGAGCTCAGAAAGAACAGTGTATCCGACATAGGAATGTTTTACCCAGGACGTGCAGGATGGACACCCAACAACTCTCACGGTCAGTGCCACTTCGCATCTGGTAAGACACGAGTGAAACAACGTGTGTGACAAGCGAAGGAAAAAAACCGTTGTCTGTGCAACGCATGTTTGCAAGCACGAACGACACTCCATACGTGTTGCTGTGTTCGTATACAAAGGCATACAACACTGGGTCACAAAAGTGCCAGGATGTGCGACTGACAGAATTGGGGGAAAATGTACCGAAAGGAGATCACATGAAACTTTCACCTTACAACGAAGAGCAAATGAGGAAAAGATGAATACCAATGAAGCCCAGTGAGGAAACAAATTATAACCCAGTTTTTGGGCAGAGTGTATCCAAAAAGGGAACTCTGTTCCCAATAGCAGGAGCATAGACGCTATTCACGCATTAGAACGGTTCAATTAGGCCTCCTAAATCAATTCTATTAAAGGCCCAGTGTATCATTTGCAATGACCCCCAAAAGTAAAAGACAAGTTTACAGGGGAAAAGTTCTGAAAGTAAAGATTGAATTAATAGCAACTACCCAATGAAAAGTTTCCGCTCAAAATGATATAATTTTACTAGAAAATAATCCTTAAAGATGAAATTATTTGGATCGTTTGGAAACGATTTACTTATTTTTGGTTCGCATCTACGCGGTCCAAAATGCATGGGCGCTGTGTACTCCGTGTACTCCGTGTGCGTGTTCCAACGCGATGCATTTTTATGGATCGCGCGCACACGCAGTATATGACGTGCGCCACAGAGTGCATGACGCAAGCCACATAGTACCCGATCAACTGAGAACGAATATTTGAAACACCCCGCCAAGACCAGGAAAACGCAAATGGATTTTCATGTTTTTTAAAAACGTGGTTCATTTGACAAAGCTGAATTTTCTTCGGATTTATAATGGTTTTATTCGCAGAATTGCTCAAAAACAGATCATCTACAGGGCCTTTAAGGTATTAGGGCTTGCATATCATTTTGGAGTCAAATTATGACGCGCCAATGTTAACTCCATGTGCGTGCGCATTGTGTGTGCCACTGGCGGGCATAACGCGGTTACCAATAGGAACCTTAGTACAGGATGTTACGCGTGCTAGAGACACACAAAATGCGCATGACTATCGCTTCAACAAAGACGCTGCATTGTTTGACTCCCAAAATGATGTAGTAAACACAAGCCTAATAGAACGCAAACGGCCGATTTAAAAGGTACTAGTTTAACCGGTACATGTACGTATGTGTTCCAAATCTCACTCTGAAGACAAGGTTTGGAACGCTTATAGTCTGGATTCTATAGAACTGCCAAATTGAACTGTTATAATGCATGAATAAGATCTAGTGCACCCAGCCGAGGGAACATTGTATACCCAACAAAGGGGCACATACAAGAACAAGGTACCGGTGAAGGAACACCTAGCAACAGGAACATTGCATGTATACTGAGCAGTGTGACCAATATACCCAGTGAAGGGATCTTTGTACCCAGAACAAGGAGCATTGCACCCATCAGAGGAAACATTGTACATGTACAATGTACCCAGCAGAGAGAACATTGTACCCAATCAAGGGTACCCAGTGATGGGGACTTTGTACCTACTATTGGGTGTATTAGACTCAGAACAGGGAACATTGTACCCAATCAAGGGGCTTTGTACCCAAGAGCAGAGAACATTGTACCCAATCAAGGGAAGTTTAATACACAGTGAAGGATCTATGCACCTGTGAAGGTGTAAGAGCAAAGCACCCAACAGAGGGAACATACATGTAGGGTACTAAAGTGTGATGTCAGTTGCCAGGGTTACTGGGTTTAAACATTCACCAGTAATCTAAAACATCCATTGCTATAAAGCATACAAAACAGTTCACTGGTTTTAATGTAGACCCAGTAACCTTGGCAATATATGAAGAATGGCGTTTTCACTTTAGTAATCTCTTGTACCCAGTTTTGAAAGCATTGCACCCAGAATTAGGAGCAGTGTTCCTAGTGTTGAAGCAGTATACCCAGTGACGACAGCATTGTGTCAAAGAGCAGTGGTTTTGGACCCAACATTTTTATGAGAATTCAACCAAACAAGAAAATTGGAAAGATGGCTTTAGCAGATGGAAACACTGTGCCTTTTGAGGAAAGAAGGAATCTTTGATGGGAAAAATAGCCGCCACGAAAACCCAACAGATTAGACGGGGGAATTTTATTGGGACTGTACCCAAGAAAGAGTCGTACATGCACCTTGTGACCTTGTGAAATTTGGAGTGCTACCCAAGAGAACTTGTACATACTTATCAAAGGTATCGTGGAAATTGCTTTTGAGGAAAGCATGAATCCTGATGTGAAAATATATACACCACGACGAAAACACAACAGATTAGACAGGGGAACTTTAACAGGGCTGTTTTTAAGAAAGAAGAGTCATACTCATACATGGACTGACTCTGTGAAATCTGCAGTTCTTCCAAAGAGAACTGGCACTGACTATGCCGTGGAAACTTCATTGGGGAAACAATGGTGCGCACTCAAGATGTCTCATGAAGATTCGCCTCACAAGCTCACTTGGGGAATCTTGATGAAGCCATGCATAAGCAGGCACTCAGCTAGCAGATTGTTACACCCATGAGAACATGAAATGAGAAGGTCTAAACATCATCAAGATTTACAATGTATGATGCCGACATTAGCACACAAGGAGTGTGAAATATGGAGCTCTACATCTGAGGAATTTCATGTGTCATGAAAATTCCAGCTTTTACTAGATAATTTGCCTGGGCAGAAAAACTTTACCAGAGAAGAATGTGAAAGCCAATATAAAGCAGTATGGAGATGCTATGCCAAACACACCCACACTGAAGACCCATCCGGAAAGGTGTGCTAATAAACAGCACGCAAATAGCTCTGTGCACGAGGAATGATACCGGTACATTAAAATGTAAGTGGACCGACTGTGCAACTTGCAGAGAGAAATGAACGTGCTTCGAAATAAGGTACGGTGGCAAAGTTACATTGATTTTAAAGCCCCAGTCATCATTTGCAGTTACGCAAACATTTTTGACAAGAAGATCCCAACTTAGTGTTGATAGCAAACACCATGATGTGATTTTCCAGTGTAAAATGGTACCTTTGTGGGAGAAAGTGCCAACTTAAGGTGCTTTTTTTTTAAAATTATCTGCAGACTATTTTTTTTACACTTTTCTAACAAACCCCCAGCAACAACAACATTTATGATAAAAAATTGATGATTTCGAAAGAGTAGGGCAGAAATAGTTCATGCTTCATTCAAAATCAAACACGATTGTGACGTCAATCTGACATCAAATATTTCATGGCGAACATTTGTGCAAGTTGAAACTACATGTAGTTCAACTATCTGCGAATTCGTGATGTGACAACTGCCAGAGATGCTAACATCTACAATTTAGGCGTAGTTTGTACAATTGTTTCAGCCAATGATGATCAGTATTGGACACAATTCTAGAATGCATAGCTTCAAATGTGGGGTTTGAATAGGGCTTATATAAAAAGTTTTAAAATTTCCTGTCCAAAGCGGGTGCCCCATGTCAAATTACTCTTTTTCAAATTGCAATGTTGGCATCTCTGCTTTGCTGTGATGACACGTTCGCGTTTGCATGAAGTATGAGCTGGCCTCACATGGCAGTGCATTTTGGATTTACTTGAATGCTAAAAGCTTAAGATGCTAACAGAGTTATCTCAATGTGTAGGTCTTACTCAAATAGCACCAGTTCAAGATCCCGAACCAGATCGAGGTCACCGCAGCGAGGCAGCAGAAAATACAACAGGAAGACTTCCGGAGGACGTTCCCGTTCCCCACCACGGAAAGACCAAGGGCATCGCGGGTACAAGAGTGCATCATCTAAGCAACGTAGTAAACGATCGAGGTCTTACACTCCGGACAAACGGCGCTATAAAGGAAAGGCCAAGTCGGGGTCACGGTCGCCTCATCGCAGCGAGAGTTACTGGTCACCAAAAAGATCACCTCAGCAAAGTGGACAAAAAGATAGTCAGATACCCGAGGGACCCCAGCTTCCACCAAGCGTTGGAACATATAGGCAGGATTATGGGAAGCGAGTCAAGACACCAGACCAGCAAGGGAGCAGCCAATCAAAGTATGCTGCTGGTCAAAGTCATTCCGTCGAGAGATCCTACCGGGATAATGAGAAAATGAACTATGAAGCGGTTTCTCCCGATGAACTGCGCTTTTCACCAAAGTCGCAGGGATACAACGAATCTCCTAACGATCGTAAGATTTCAAAAATCAAAATGGATTCCCAGCCACCTCAGTACTATCAAGTACAGGAGAGGTACATCCAGGGCCAACGAGATATCGCTGGCCAGAATTACGTACCGCCTTCGACAGTGGAACAACAAAAAGCAGCTCCGTCACAAATCATCCGGCCGATATTCGATCCGTTCTCGGTGAAGATTCCGCGCCGTAAAGACGAAGGCCTGAAAGCAATTTTCGACAGACCCGATCTCAAGTCCAATTTTGCTCCCGGAAAAAGTCAACTTGAGGAACCGTCGACAGAGAAGCAAGAACCTGTAGTTTACAGGCAAGATATCCAGTTCACCGGTAACCTGCCTGTTGGTGGTTTCCCACCACAGCCACATGGCTTCTTAGAGAGACGGGAACCGCTTATCCTTGGTCTTGGTCTTGAATCCCGACGGGATTTGCCCCTTGAACCAAGCTTGCAGTATCCACCGAGAGATGGTTCTGTACCTTCAAGTGGTCTCTATCTCGGACAACCATCGACATACCACGTTCAACCTAGCGATCAATTTGCGCCGGTTCGAGACGTCCAGCAGGTCGGCGACTACACCAGACAAAACCTGTTTGTTCCTGAAGCGCCGCCAATTTTGGGGCCGCCTCCGATAACTCAGAATCCTGTGTCGTATCAATATCCAACAAATAACACGCCAGACATAAAAGGCCCTCATGATCTGAGGTACGACTTGGAGTCACGACGCAAAAACTTAGAGCGCCGCCATAGTTCCAGATCGCGATCCAAATCGCGGTCGCATCAAGGCAGCTCTTTGTCCCGACCGAGGAAAGTTTCACGTTCACGCTCGAGATCCCCGCAGTACAAATCGTACCAACGCAGAGACTCCCGTGAGCAGCAGAAAGGCAAAAATCGCAGACCCGTCCGGGAACGACTTGGCAACGTGTCGCAAGATTTCAGCGACAGCTCATTTTCAGGCAACGACGACGACGATGATAATGGGAAGTCTTACAAATGGACGCAAAGGAACACACGTTACCCGGTAAGCATGTGGCTCTCTCTTGTGACTTGAATGTTACAACAATGTAAATTTTTTGCGTAAAAACTCAAAAATCCACTTTAGCTAAAGTAAGAATCTCTGCCGATTTTAAAGCCCTGCTTAAAAATTGCTTTCCTTGACATAACATGATTTTTTCACGTACACATATGTACGTTAAAAAACATGTCCGCATTGTGCGAAGCCAGTCCTATTTAGGCTGGTTCCCTGGTTATACTGCATGGAAAACACAGACATAACACCGCAGTATAGTCTGGGCTTAGTTTTGCTGACATGAAGGCGCCCTTTAAAAAAATTTATGTGCGCACACTCATGTATAAAAATTCATCTTTAGTAGTGTTTCCTTTACAAAGATACCACCCTTAAGGAGAAATCATTGCGAGTTTAAGTAAGGCTTCGAGTCATTGCTTATCTTGTAAACGACCATTACGCACTTCCTGCTCATTAGGATTCCATACTAAAAATAATCTTTCTCCTCAAAAGTGGCATTTTTCTTTTCATAATCAGCACAAACAACAGCGACAATCGACCTCACGCGACCGCAACTCGCCCGAGCGGACCACCACCAAGAAAACAACTCCCAACAAACAGCGAGGCACCATGCAGCGTGGCGGATTCCGTGGGTGGAACCGAGGTCGCGGTGTCCAGGCTCGCGGCCGCGGGTACCTCGGTAAAAACTTCATTCCCGGCTACAGTCGCGGTGGAACTAGAGGGAAATTTCCCCAGGCCAATCGGCGTGGATGGAGTTTGAGCGGGAGTAGGCGGAGTCCGGTTTCGACGTGGACGCACGACCTGTTTGATAAACACAAGGATAAGGACCATAATAATGGTGACGGAAAAAAGGGGAAAAAGAAGGCGAAAGGACAAGAAAAGGACAAAAAGGTAGTGTGAAAAGAAAGGATCGATGGACATTTAACCATTTAACTGAAGAAAAAAAATTGAAAAACCGTGTACAAATTTTAGCAACGGTGGACTCTTGTATAGTGCACATATTTTCCCCTTCAGGATAATCCTGGCACCGCTGCCATCAGGAAATCACCAGAACCATTTCGCTTCGACTAAAATTGTGTTGAACGTTTAAATGAAACAACCTATAAAGAATTGACCCCGACATTTTAGTTGTTCAGCAATGAAATAAGATTATCATTTGACCAGCCGCATACTTTGATTGGCTGGTCTGGTGTCTCGACTCGTTTCATATAATCCTGCCTATATGTTCCAAGGCTAGGTGGAAGCTGGGGTCCGTCGGGTATCTGACTATCCTTTTGTCCACTTTGCTGAGGTGATCTTTTCGGTGACCAATAACTGTCACTGCGATGAGGCGACCGTGACCCTGACTTTGCTTTTCCGTGCACACATACCTTGGATAGACCAGGACTCGAACCCACAACCTTTACAATACAGGAGCATGACTACAACACCTTCTTTTTCTTTGGTTTCAGCCAGTGAAACAGAAGAATAAGACCACGAAAAAAGGCAAGAAAACGAAGAAAAGTCCCGGAAGAGGAGAACCAAACCAGGTATTATTTCTGGGACTAGGTCTTGAAAATGGAATTAAAGGCACATGCTCGTCAGCAATGCACGCGCGCCAAATTCGTACCACAAAATACGCAGCTCCATAGCAAAGGTATGGAGCTGCGTATTTTTTGGCGTGGGCGCATTGCTGACGGGCCTGTGCCTTTAATATTCATTGTTCTGTGGATGATTTTGAAGGAATGCCGATATCTGAAAACTATGTAGTTCTATTTCACAAAACATTTGTCAGGAATGGCAACAAGTTTCTATTTACAAAGTTCTGCTTTTTTTGTATTTTGTAGAAAACTAAAGGCGAGCCACAAGCAGCATTGCAAATAGCTTCCTAACCCAACTGAGGGACACCACTGAATGTGCGTGGGTAGGCATTGTCGAAACGACAATCAACAACGAGCTTTTTGTTAGTGGAAAAAGTCGACAGTTTATCTTCCAATTTGTGGAACTGGGGAAAAAAATGCTTCAGCGAGTACTGGTTTGACGATTGAACGACGTGATACAGCTTTTGGTAAGTTACTGGGAACCAGTTGTGCAGGTGTACCAGTAGGATCAGATCTACCATGCTAAATCGGTGGTGGATAATTGTGTTTCGCAGCTACTTTAACGTCAAATTTGTGGCAAGTTTAAATTTTCAAAGCTTTTTGTATATATTAACAATTCTGGCATTTTAATTACGTAGATGTTAGATCATAAGGATTAATTTTTATCTTAGATTATTTTGTTTTCAATATATACCCATCGTTAATTTTATTTTTTAAGCAAGATAAATTTCTCATTATCATAAATGGTTGATTGATAAAAGTAATGTAAATCGACACAAAACGTTTTTTTTTTATGCGATACTGTGTATCAACAAATGAAGAAAAAATTTCAAATGTTAGAAAATTTATCTGTGCACATGTAGTTCACCAAAGTTTCTTTAAAGGTAATGTATGATTAGCCGCAATTAAATATCTTCAACTACTTTCCATTTTGGAACTTTTAGTGCGATGCGCACAAGAAATCAGTCACAATGAAGACCGATCCAGTAACCAAAAAGTGGATCTCCATTTTTGTTACCCGAGTTCTCAAAATTTTGTGCACAGTTACGGCGCAGAGGACCCCAGCCGGTTTAAAACAGATTGTATAAGACTATCCTAACCTACTTTTAATCCCTTCATAAATGTGTGTAAACGTGAAAAACGTACAAAAATTAGCTTGTCGTTTTGCTATGTTGTGCATTCACGATGTTTTTGTTCGATCGCGCATAATGCAGGTGTTGTACGTGCACGCGACTCTACACGTGCCTTACATGTGTGGCATGTTGCTAGGCGATTTCTAAATGGGCGGAGCTTACTGGATCGGTCTATTGAAAACCTCATTTAATTAAGTCGATTTTTTGTTAATAGTGTCAATAAATTGTAAGAAAGCAGTTGTCTGTCTCATTTCATGATCATGTCTTTTCCCAAGTCAAAACCCCCTCCCCTCTTTTTTTAGGTAACTCTGTTGACGGAGAAGGAGGAAGATGGCCGCATCGTAATAAAGGTCTATTGTGGGGAACTGTAATGGCACGTATTGGCCAAGAACTGCCATTTTTGTTCCTGGCAATGGCGATGCACCTTTCTTGTGACCATATGAAAATCTCCAATGCGTAAACAAACCTTGCTCGAACTTCACCTCATCATCGCATTTATAAATCCATTTTCCTGTAAAACGAAAAGAAAAAAAAAGACTTCCATGATACTCGTATATTAAAAATTGTTTTATTCACAGGACGTGGCATGCATACAAATAAATAATGCACTTTTAATTTATACATGGCAACTGCAGAATTTAAAATTTACATCATATTCACAGGAACATTTCCAGCAATTTGAGCCTTTTTACATTCCCCCCCAAATTTTGATGGAATTGCTGAGTTGCACAGTGGACCCCACCAAACATTGTTGGTGTATTTAAGAATATGGTCCTCATTAAGATTCAAACCCGAGACTTCTGACATTTCGAGCAGATGCTCTACCAGCTGGGCTATGAGGCACAGTGGTGTACTCCCTTAGGTTTTCCCTAAGACCTCGGACTCACCAGGCAGATACTCAATAGCTGAGCTATGAGGCACAGTGGTATACTCCTTCAGGTTTTCCCCCCAAGACCTCTGACACACTGAGCAGATGCTCTATTAGCTGAGCTATGAGGCACAGTGGTTTACTCCCTCAGGTTACCTCTGACACACTGGGCAGATGCTCTACCAGCTGTGGTATACTCCCTCAGGTTTCCCCCCAAGACCTCTGACACACGCTCTATTAGCTGAGCTATGAGGCAGAGTGGTATACTCCCTCAGGTTTCCCCCCAAGACCTCGGACACTCCGGGCTGGTGCTCTACCAGCTGAGCCTATGAGGCACAGTGGTATACTCCCTCAAGTTTCCCCCAAGACCTCTGACACACTATATAAGCAGATGCTCTATTAGATGAGGCACAGTGGTGTACTCCCTCAGGTACACCAGGCAGATGCTCTACCAGCTGAGCCTATGAGGCACAGTGGTATACTCCCTCAAGACCTCTGACACTCCGGGCTGGTGCTCTACCAGCTGAGCTATGAGGCACAGTGGTATACTCCCTCAGATTTCCCCCAAGACCTCGGACACACCGAACAGATGCTCTACCAGCTGAGCTACGAGGCACACTCTCTCAGGTTTTCCCAATGAACCAAATGTTCC
This sequence comes from Henricia sp. BOLD:AAB3569, assembly GCA_037783545.1. Taxonomy (NCBI): domain Eukaryota; kingdom Metazoa; phylum Echinodermata; class Asteroidea; order Spinulosida; family Echinasteridae; genus Henricia; species Henricia sp. BOLD:AAB3569. The sequence continues at coordinate 795,319 of JBBELK010000882.1, forward strand.
TCAAGTGCTCAACAAAATGGAAGAGAACGTCTTAGATGTGTGGGGGAAACCCAATTTACATATTGATCTGGACAGGATTCGAACCAGGGCCACAGAGGTGGAAAGCGAGGAAAATGTGCATCACGCTCTCAAATTACAAAAATGACCCCATATATAAAGTATACACATGCCCTACTTTTTTTACTGCTCATTTAAAGTACATGTAAGTACCGGTACACGCCAAATCAGATTTGCTATTTTATACTAGTCCATACCGAATTTGAATGTCAATTTATCCATTGCTTTGGTATGAAATGATCAAGCCTAATATTTGTTCCGTTACTAACTTTTTATTAGACAATTAAATTTTCTAATTTTGAAAAAGATTACTCATTTCTTGTAATACAAAAAAGAAGGAATAATTTTATAAAATATGCTTTTGGAAAATAAAATTAAGTAACGACTTAGACACCGTTTTTACTAGAGAAATCACTTCGTTCGACGAAGAGATTTTCTGATGTGAACGCAAGCCTCTTTATTTGACGATGATTAGAATCGCTTCGTTTGACGAAGCAATTTGGCAGGCCTGCTTGCACAAGCGCGTTGTGTGTCAAGCGCACAGCAAGCGTTGTTTTTGACGCGCCACTGGAAAACCACACAACTTTGTTCAATCTTCGTTAAGTGATATGTGAACGCACGCTTCATTAACTAACGATTAATTAATCTTCGTCGAACGAAGCGATTTCTCTAGTGAGAGCGGGGTCAAAGACATGCTAAATCTTTTCGACTTGCACTCAGTAGAGCAAAACGCAAGAATGGCGTGGGAGACGCTATCGACAATAATATAAGGCTAAAGGCGGGAATGACGTGTTAAGAATGCTGCGCGCTAATTGGTCAGCTGACAACAGCAGGGAGCACGCTATTGCGCATGCGCAGTTAGACTACATGTAGCGTGTGTACAAATTCTTTCTGACGACATAACACAGGTTTAGTGAAGTGAATGTATGTAGCTTTGAGCATGCGCAGATGCATGATACTGCATGCTCTGGCCAGTACAGTACTGCTGTTCGCTGTATTGTTTCGAGCACTCGGGGTACCGTGGAGAGGAAAAGTTCCACAAACTTTTGAATATGTACTGGTTATTAGTGTATACAAGCCTCATGAAATGGATAGGGCATGCTGGCCAAGTTGGCCCCAGACAATGTATATCTTGAAGGAGCATTAGGGCTAACTCAGCAGGGCATACCAAGTTCTTGGTTAATTTCAAGGCCTGGGATAGAGGATGCTGGCCAAGTTGGCCTCAGAAAGTGTTTATCATGAAGGGGCATTGGGGACAACTCAATTATGGTAACCAATTATAAGGATATTCATCGGCTGACACCATTTCTCTTTCACACCAACACCTGTATCTGGATGAATACCGGTAAATCCAACTGCTGTTTCATGATCTGATGAACCTTGTCAACTACTATTCGCTGATTAATCCCTTCTCCAAAGCCAGTTTCTGCAGCTCCGCAAGTTGTCTGTGAATGATAACAATAAAAGGTTTCCATGTTTGTACTCCAGAATGAAGAAAACAATACAATCATCTGAAACACCTGGAGGACAAAGGAGCTGTTCCAAAGTTGTCAACATTTTCACAGTTCTACAGAGAATAGTATTTTTCAAGACACCCCCCTTTCCCCAAAATAAATCAACATTTTTCTATCAGTACCATGAAGTGTCAACATTTTACAGTGCATGTAAAGTCGTACGCGACCCTTGATCCCCTCCCCTCCCCCTCCCAAGCTTTGTAGAACCGTGCAAATGTTGACAACTTTGGACTTCCTCCTATTTATATTCAAACCAAAAATCTTGCAACTCGTGTCACAAAATAGGGGAATAAAGTCAGCAACTCCGCTTGCAGGAGAAACCCTCTTACTGTCTGAGCTGTAAAGCTCGCATTTTGAGCTGTTTGTCGTTCTTCTGAATTTTCCTAATTTCGTTGTCTGTCGAGTCGTTCACCGACTTGTCCATATCCCACCTCAGAAACAATCCAGACCAAAGCATCTGCCGATGGAAAAATAAAAAACGAAAGCTTAACTTGCGTACATTGACCTTGCAACTGGAAGCAACTAGTGGCAACTAGTGGCAACTGGAAGCAACTAGTGGCAACTGGAAGCAACTAGTGGCAACTGGAAGCAACTAGTGGCAACTGGAACCAACTAGTGGCAACTGGAACCAACTAGTGGCAACTGGAACCAACCAGTTGCAAGGTTCCAGTTGCAAGTTGTATGCTAGGCCTTATGTTTTTCTCCCTTGATTTGAGAGGTTGATTGCATTATCAAAACCAAAAATTAGACAAACAAATACGAAGTACCAACAAAATCGGGCGAGACTATAAAACGCAAAGCTGAACTTACTAAGCTCTGTGGTGCTACCGAGGGCCATATGACAGACGAGTTGGGTTGATACAGTGGATTAATGTACAGTTCAAGCATTTTGGGCCTGTTGACGTACGTCCTGTTGGCAAACAAAAATCAATTTTGAAAGTTAATCTAACTTACTGGAAAAGAAAACCAAAACCACCTATGAACTTAAAGACGCAGGCTCGTCAATACACCACAAACAAATTCGTGCCACGAATTTCACCGCGCTCGAGTAGGGCAGCTGCTCTTACAACCACAGAGGGTGGAGGTTCATTATTTATGCAAGCTCGCAACAGTGTGTTTATGCATTGTAAGGCTAATCGAATCACGCGCGCGCGCTTAGTTGTGTGTGTTGTATGTTGTATTTCGTTTGTACCAAAGAGTTCTCATATTGAGCTCGTGCCAATGACGTCATTTTGGGAGTCAAATAATGCCGCGTCGTTCTGGAAGCAATGTGCGTGCGCGTTGTGTGTGTCCATAGCGCGCGTAACGCGCAATGCTAAGGCTCCCATTGGTGAATTAAACCGCGTTACGCCCACCAGAGACACACACAACGCGCACGCACATCGCTTCCACAATGACTCAGCATTATTTGACTCCCAAAATGGCGTATTCGCACGTGTTCGAAAGGGGTCAATACGGTCAATTCAACCATCTATATGACACCTTCTTGAAGCAAATGTGACCATATCTGTAATATAATGTGAATATGGCTGAAACTAATTGTCATGAATTTACAAAGGGGGTTTTCTGTGATAAATTTGATTTTGAAAAGATACACACCCTATTTGCAGAATGGACGAGGCTATTAGCCTGCACCATGGCCCTACACCCTCTGGGACCGTAAGAGCGGCTGCCAGGGCAAGGTATGGAGCGCGGTGATTTCGTTCTAACCTAACAATCACATAAAATACTATCCATGGGAAGAAAACAGGAAATTTGCAATCCCCAATTTGGATGTGGAAGCAAAAAAGTTGGTGTAATTACTGCACTGCTTTATGGAACCGGATAAATTAGTTTACAAAACATCGGTGGTTTTTGACAATATCCTTGAAAATATACGGATTGAGAGCGCGAAATTTGAGAATGGTAATGAGAAAAATATGAGACATGATATGGTATCAAAATCTCAAAACCCATGGGGGAAAAATGGGGGATCAAAAAATGTGAACTGGACAACGCTCCTTTAAAGATACAAATGCAAGAATTTTGTTCTTAAATCTAAATTTACATTTTTGGATGAAGCATTTAGCATAAGTCCTTACCATAACGACTGAGTTTTCTCCGACAGTTTAAGAACTCGTCTCTCGTGTTCGTTATTACACAAGAACGTTCCGAACTGCGACGCGTAGGCATTCTCAAAGACAAGTATTAGAAACAGCTCGTTGAATTCAAACGAACACTGGAATTGTTGGGTGATCTGAAAAATTTTAAAAACAGGAACAACAGCATTACATAACTAAAGAATAATGTTGATAAACTGCCTTGTAGAAATTTCAGCCACATAGATGCAGTAATACTTCAGAAAACCTGAAAAATCCATGCATGGTTTTTGTGTTGAATGAATGGTGAAAAAAATTATCTGCAGAAATATTTTCGCAAAAAGTACATTCTGTTGGCAATTTCGCCCACAAAGGTACCATTTTACATTGGGAAAAAATCATGTGGTGTTTGATACCATTGCTATCAACACTTTTAGGCAGATTTTTCTTGTCAACTCGTGAAGTAAAATTTTGGTTAACTGCAAATAATGTATTGGGGTTTTAAGCAGTGACGTACCTGCCATACACAGTCGAGGAATAGTAGGAATACGGGACCGGTGCATTTCAGTTTAGAGCCAGCGTAACAAGATTTGGCACAGCGGCTTGCAAACGGATGACCGGCTTGTGTCCATTCTCGTTCAATCAACGCTTCGAATCTGTCAAAAAAAAAATTGAATCTGTCAAAAAAAGTGCAAATCATGACAATATACACTCGACCAAAAACGTTCTGTCACCAGTAAGACATTTGTAGATATTTATTATGAAATTGGATTTAATGTAGGAAAATAATATATCAAATTTTAGCTGAACATATCACTCAAAGGAATAGAGCTCAACGGAGTCCATGATGGCAAGCTTCACTGAACAGGAATGCAACAAAGGAGTGTGGGGTCAGAATGAAAAACACCAAAAAACAACGATGTCAACTTTATTGCACTCAAGCAAGGGGAGTTACAGTTCAGTATTTTGCTTCCACCATACCTAATGCAATGGTACGATTCAGATTGGACAATTTAACCATTTTGATTTGGATGTTTTTGACAAGACATTGATAAATCCAAACTCACTTAAACATTTCCTAATTGTCTACACACAAATTGCCCAAATCACAAGTTGCATTGTTTTTTGGTGTTTTTCATTCTGACCCCACACTCCTTTGTTGCATTCCTGTTCAGTGAAGCTTGCCATCATGGACTCCGTTGAGCTCTATTCCTTTGAGTGATATGTTCAGCTAAAATTTGATATATTATTTTCCTACATTAAATCCAATTTAATAATAAATATCTATAAATGTCTTACTGGTGACAGAACTTTTTTGGTCGAGTGTATATTCAACAAAACAAAACAAAATACGTACGTCTACTGTTGTCTGCCAATTTCAATTCAATTTCGTAAACGTTACGTAATGCATATCTGGCAGACCCAACAATGTCACAAGCCTAGACAATTGGTGCAGATGAAATTTACAATGCTTCACATTGAATGGTGTGAAATTTCGCTGCTCCGTGGTGGTTAATTTGCAAAATATTGGCAGTTGCAAAATTATTTTTTGGGCGGCATTTTTTGGGAGTCAATCTGCATCTAACGACAAGAAATTATTTGTTTTTTGCAGACAAAATTTCTACATGGAAAATTGTATCTATTCTTAGCATGGTACCCTTACCCTCTGAGAGTCCGGCAGTCTGGATTCAGTATGATTTGAGCCAGGGATGTGATTTGAAGCGTAGAATCTAGACCTTCTGAACCGTGCACTAACACCGATGAATCTACCAAAGAAGTATGTTAAGTTAAAACTACGGAGCCTGATCCAAAACTGGTAAACACTGGATGAAGATTTCAAAATTTCTTAAATTAATCAAAATAATACTTTGATCTGTAAAGAAATGTCCATATTTTACAATCATATTACAAAAATTAACCATCACTGTACCATCACATTTTGAAGAAATAAGTAAAAATGCATGAACAAAATTGCCTTTTTTGTCAATTTGATTGATTATCTGTCCCTCACGCATAAAAACAACCTCCGCATAAAACTGTAAAGTCAATTTCAAAATGTGATAAACTGGGTGTGTGTATTAACATCAGTAGAAGGTAAACAAACGGGTTCACTTTAGTTCTCATTTGTTGTTGACTAAGGAAAGGCATTTGTCTCTTGATTTCAGTCCCTCACGCATGAGGGACAGAATTGGATCACGCTCTACACTATTCACAGTAAGTTAGGGATATTGTGGGGTGTACGCAGAAATTTTATTGAGGGTATGCATTCCGCTTGAATAATTTTGTAAATGTATATGATTAGACAATTGTATCTGCATAACAGACACACCTTGTCACAGGAATAGGTAAAAAAATTCATTTGAAAAAAGAAATTCCAAAAATACAACATATACTGATGTCCCTAACTGAAAAATATTTTACTGATAATAATCTCATTTATAATTTGCAATCGGGATATGTAACTTACTTTCTCTATCGACGCATTGTGCAACGAGACACGCCGTCGTCAGTACTTCCTTGACGTTACTTAACCAACTTGAAGAGCCAAGATTTCCCAGCCATTTATCCATGGAGTTGGTGTTCTTGTTACAAGCTGAAATTGGATTTGTAACAATACTGGTTATCCCAAAAATCACACCGTAAATTGTGTACTGTTAAAGGCACATGCTCGTCAGCAAAATTTGTGCCACAAAATACGCAGCTCCATAGCAAAGGCATGGAGCTGCGTATTTCGTAAAATGAAATGAATGAGAACATTTAAAATTTAAAATAGAGCACAGCACCAGTTTGTACTTTACAAAAGGCCCTGTATATGATCTGTTTTTGAGCGATTCTGCGAATAAAACCATTATAAATCAAAAGAAAGACATCAACAAACTCATCCGAAGAAATTTCAGCTTTGTCAAATGTACCACGTTTAAAACAAACATAAAAATCCATATGCGTTTTCCTGGTCTTGGCGGGGTGTTTCAAATATTCGTTCTCAGTTGATCGGGTACTATGTGGCTTGCGTCATGCACACTGTGGCGCACATAATATACTGCGTGTGCGCGCGATCCATAAAAATGCATCGCGTTGGAACACGCACACGCAGTACACAGCGCCCATGCATTTTGGACCGCGTAGATGCGAACCAAAAATAAGTAAATCGTTTGCAAACGATCTAAATAATTTCATCTTTATGGATTATTTTCTGGTAAAATTATATCATTTTGAGCGGAAACCTTTCATTGGGTAGTTGCTATTAATTCAATCTTTACTTCCAGAACTTTTCCCCTGCATGTAAACTCGTCGATTACTTTTTGGGGTCATTGCAAATGATACACTGGCCTTTAAGACCCAAGAAAGGCACGTACCCTCCATGAGTTTGGTCAAGCCTTCCTGTAAGTTGCTGAATCGCTCCAGCGGTTTGTGAACTCTTCGCCACTGGGGATAGTGGGCCTCCAACTCAAAACCCCCACCTGGCGGGAAGAGAATCAAATAAAAATCTAAACGAAAAGCAAAAACGGAAGGGGAGAGGAACGGAAACAGGGTATAGGAAATTAAAATCAAACAAAAAATCCGCAAAGACATTTACAAATTTGAGTCAAACACACAAATTCGCACTAATGTTCAAGTGCAAATGCCTTTGGTTTGTTAATCGGTTCCGTGCAGAATGGTGCAACAACTCAATGCCTGATGGGTACGGTGACCTGTGGGCTGGTTCAAAATTGTCGACTAGACACGACTAACCATCGTTGACTAGATTGCATTTGGTTGGAAATGGTCAAAAGGCAGTTAAAGGCAGTATACGTGATTGGTATCTCGAAACTCAGAAATGTTCACAGATTTACGCCTAACTAACATGATGACCGTAGAAAACTTCCCCTGAAATGGTTTTGTCTGAAGTGCTATAGTCTTTGAGAAATTAGTAAAACAATTAGTTTTCGTCTCACGAGACGAAAATTCAATTTGCCCCAAAACCATTTTGCCCAAGTGCCATTTCGCCCCAAACCACTTCGCCCGAGTGCCATTTCGCCCCAAATTACTTCATCCAAACACTACATCGCCCAAATGCCACTTCGCCCCAAATCCACTTCGTGCACAGGTCGTGGTTCACGGGCGAAATGGTTCAGGGCGAAGTGGTTTTGAGGTGAAATGACTGCAAACCCTTTTTTGACTGTTTTCTCAAAAGTTAGACGAAGTACGGAGCTGGTTTTTGCTCAGGTTGGTTTTAATCATGCATACGGGGATAAAACTATTTGTAACAGTTTACCAATCATGTATACTATCTTTAAATACACAAGAGTTTTAAGAATGAGAAAAGGTTTACTTCTTTCTACAAATGTTTCAGAAATCATTTTATCAGCTTTTAAAGTTCATGATTTTTAATGAAAGATCTTTTTCCAATAATTATTTTTTGTACCTTTTGACCTGGAGTTAACAGCCGAGTTGTACGATCTCGTGTCGATAATGTAACCTCGTTTGCCGATGCCTAGAGCCGCGTTGAGGAGTCTCTCGTCCTCTTTGCAACGTTTTCCGTTAGGACCCGAGAGAGGCTGCCCACTTCTTAAGATGACCGTCTATTTCAAAATCAGATCGATCAATGAAATCAATATGATCCGATTGATCAATCACAACAAAAATACACTCGACCAAAAAAGTTCTGTCACCAGTAAGACATTTGTAGATATTTATTATGAAATTTGATTTATAATGTAATGTAGGAAAATAATATATCAAATTTTAGCTAAACATATCACTCAAAGGAACTCAATATCGAATAGCCGCCATTTCGTGGGGAAGTTTCTTTGTTCCTTGAGGACATGCATGGTTGCACCATTGTTGAACGGTTTAAGTAACAAAAGGTGCCCCACGAAATGTCGGCTATTCGATATGGTCTATAAAGACCGAACTCCGTCTTACCCCATTCGACCTATGCCGATAACTTAAGACTGGAAACCTCCCCCCTTGCCGGAATGCAGCGGCCTGCATTATGCAGTCGTCATCAATACCTTTGGGTACTACCACTGTTTGTGGGTAAGTTGGGCAGACCTGTAGGGGAGGGACGAAAAAATGGATGAAAATTACTACAGGTTCTGATAAAACGAATTTCTCAAAAATAAATAAATAAATAAATATTATAAAATAAACAATAAATAAATAAATTAAAAAAACCCAAACAGGATTCGAACCGGGCTCACACTTACCTGGAAGTTCTTATTAACTTGGGACAACCTCCAATTGTCGCTGGTAACTCTGGCGAATTCACTCTCGGGAAGGAATGCTTGCCAACCGTCTTCAAAAATGTCGGACATTGGACGGTAGAAAAATGGGTACGTCAACGTTACCGAGTCTGTAAAAAGTGTAAAAAACCATAGAAAACATAAAAAGCGTAAAATAAAAAATTGAGCTATTAGAAAAATGCTGTGAAAGTCACCGGCCTAATTTTGTGCACATGAGAATACCCTTACACACAAAAATGAGTGTGCAGACTCATTTATATAAATTCATCTTCAAGTATCGTTTTTTAATTTAAAAAAACAATCTTGAATCATTGTATTGGACAGTTGGAACTACTTCTATCATCCATTTGAGTAAGGTTTTTTTTGGTGAAATGGTTAATTACAATTTTGGGACATTCCCAATCCTGTATAGAGCTTTTACACGGCAGCCATGACAGGGACAAGATTTTATATTTAAATTATGTGACAATAGATCCACAAAGTGACTACTCGTGCATGACGCACGGTGACAATGTGACTGCCCCTGTCATGGCCGCCTGTGCGAAGAGTCTATATGAGTTTTAAAGGAGGGTGTCCAGATTTTATTTTGGAACCCCCATTTTTTCCATGTGTGTTAAGATTTTGATACAGTATCAATTGCCATATTTTTCTCATCACCATTCCAAAATTTTGCATTCTCAATATTTTCAAGGATATTGTCAAAAAACCACCAATGTTTTGTAAACTAATTTATCCATTCCATAAAGCAGTGCAGTGATCACACCAACCTTTTTGCTTCCACATCCAAATTAAAGATTGCCAATTTCCTGTTTTCTTCCCATGGATAATATTTTGGGGCGGTATTTTATATGATTATTAGGTTAGAACGAAATCCATTTTCTGGAAAAATCTGAACACTTTCCATTGATTATAATAACTCTGTACTTACCTAGATTTGAGAGCATTTCTATGGAGCTGGCTATGTTTAAGCATTCCTCCATCCCGTTAATGGCAAGCTGTATGATCATGAAGTTCTTGCATTTGATAGTGAGGTGGCCCATGGAGCCAATAAATTTCTTCTCGATGGTGTCAATGTTTGTGTGAAGAAGCTATAGAGATGAAAAATAAAAATGACAACTCATCAATGAACCATCAACTGGCATAATGCAGCATTCCACAGAAACATTTAGAAACTCTTTTACAAAATAAAACATTTTCTTAAAATCAATTCTTGATCAGAACAGAAGTTTGTTGAATACAGTGAACTTGTGGATAACAAGGCACTGATCAACAAATCACTTTGGAATCGCTTTCAAGACTGTTACCGCTTCAGTGATTTCCTCCAGGTTTAAGAGGACCTGTTTGACAAAGTGATTATATTTCCACAGTACTGGAAAGTGACATTTTCTGTTTCTCGGAGAATCCTACGGTTAAGAGCTCTCAGAAGAAAAAATACGTGGGATGAACTGAATATTGGATCAGTGCGTTACCTGAAACAGCCCTAGAAGTGCAGGAGCTCAGGGAGGCACTTCAGGCAGAGTGGCGCACCCTGCCTCAGTGGCTCTTACAGAGGCTGGTACAGTCAGCCTTGCAACAAGAGGTGTTCATACACGTTACTGACTGATAAAATATGTTACATCTCTCAACCTCCTTGATCTCGAGGTCAGGGTATAATTTGCATGGCACCTTAGTGACTCAGACTTGAGACTCCACTCGGGACTCGAGTCGACTTGAGTGCCAATTTTCATTGACTTGATTTGACTTGAGACTCGAACCTCAAATAACTTGACTTGACTTGAGACTTGAACCTCAAATAACTTGACTTGACTTGACTTGAGACTCGAACCCCAAATGACTTGACTTGACTCGACTTGAAACTCGAACATCAAAGGACTTGACTTGAGACTCGAACCTCAAATGACTTGACTTGACTCGACTTGAAACTTGAACAATTACATCAAATGACTTGACTTGAGATTCGAACCTGAAATGACTTGACTTGACTTGAGATTCGAACCTCAAATGACTTGACTTGACTCAGATTTTGTTAACTCTAGTCTGCCAAAGACAAATTTTTTTTGAGGGGGGAGGGGGGGGGGGGGGGTGGAAGGGGTGGGGGTTCATTTTTAGGACCGAATTGTATTTTAGCACTACAGAAACCTAAGACTAAGCTTTGTTTTACATGTAACATGAAGCATTCTTGGCCAAAGCAACCAAAATACCCTACATGAATGCAAGTTTCAGTGTTTAGCTAGACTCATTTTGAAATTAGCTTTAACAAATTTACTGTTGTGACAACTCGACTTGACTTACATGCCTAACTTGACTTAACTTCACTTTGCAAATGACTTGACTTGGGACTCGAAAGCCATTTTACTTGACTTGACTTGAGACTCAAAGGCAGTTTGACTTGACTTGGGACTTGAGCAGAGGGAGACTCATTACAACCCAGCCAAGAAGGCCATATTTTAGAATTGCACTCATTCTATAAATTTGGGGTTAAACGTGTGACATTTTTCTGTCCCCGTTACACCTGACATACTGCTATTTGCCATACAAGTATCATTAAAAATGCCTTCAAACCATATTTTTATGAATTATATTTTATGTAATGACTCTTTGAAATAGAAGGCATTTAAAGAATATGTCCTGAATTTACAAAATACAACATTTTACAAGACAGCAAGATGTCAGATGTAACGGGGACAGAAAAAGTGGACTCCAAATTTATAGAATGACCCATTTGCACTCATTCCAAGTTACGTACCCATAATTCTTCTGAGTTGGTTTTTCTTGATGACAGTATGAGGTGATGTCCTGTCAGACACAGTGTGCCCTCAATAGGAGGGAAAAACGGCCGATGTAGGGTCACATTGTCCACTTTGGGAGTCTTAATAAATTCAACAAACTCCATGGCGTGAAATTCAACCGGTCTTCTCACAACTGAAACAAGCAAACAAGGAAACAAACCAACAAATAAGGCCAAACAAAATAAAGGGTGCGTTTACGGTAACAGCCTAAAATAAATCCAGGTACCGGTAGGTAGGTAGGAAAATAATTTTATTTTGTCATTTTTGTTTACATTTCAGTTCATGCATTTGCGGGTTGTTTTGCAATGTTTGAAACTCACTATTAACACTATTAACCATGTTCATGTACAAGTGCAGAAAATGTTATGTTTGTTGTAAATTATTGCAAATAGTGCTCATTTAAAATTATCAACTTGAAAATTGGCAATAAAAAGTTTGAGGTCGGCAATTTGGCCTCAAATATTCCAGGTAGGTCGGGTTAACGTAAACACACTATTTATTTTGTTTGGCCTAAATAAAAGGTGAATTTAAATTGTGCTATAAACCGATCAAGAATTTCTTTCTCAAGATTTAAAAACAAAAAAGAATCAACAAATAAAACTAAATTGTTGAGATCAGGAGCTAATTTCACGAAGCTGTCGGCAAAAAAATTGTTTGCACATTTTTGCTCTTAAAGGCCCACTGTATCATTTGCAATGACCCCAAAAGTTAATTAAAGAGTTGACAGGGAAACCTTCCTCAAAGTAAAGATTGAATTGGTAGCAACTATCCAATGAAATGTTTCCGCCCGAGATGATATAATTTCACCAGAAAATAATCCATGAAGATAAAATTATTTAGATTGTTTGCAAACGATTTACATACACTTAATAGTTGGTTCTCATCTGGGCGGTACGAAATGGGTGCTGTGTACTGCGTGTGTGCTGTTCCAACGCGATGTGTTTTATAACTCTATGGGTCGTGCGCCCACGCAGTACCGGTATGACGCGCGCCACAGAGTGCATGATGCGAGCCACAGAGTACCCCACCGACTAAGAATGAATATTTGAAACACCCAGCCAAGACCGGCAATATGAATTTTCATGTTTTCAGAGGACGTGGTAGATTTGACAGAGGGGCTATTTCACAATAAGTGTACACTTTCAGTCTCACTGGCAAATGGGGGTCAAATTTCAAACTTGTCCAACTCACAAAAACTCTGTTGATCTAAAAACTTCAGGATGTATACTAATAATTCCTAAAATATCAGAGCGTGGCATTATGATTAACATGTTTATTTTTTCCAATGAAGTAATGATTTGCAATGGGTTGTCTGGAGAGGACATTTTGTTAAACACAGAATATCACAATATAATGGCCAGACTAAATGTTGAAATGGTAATGCCATGCAATGTCCTGTTAGAAGGAATGGTACTGTTAATTTTACAAACATAACACAAAATATTTCAATCATGGTTGACATGTTATATTACAATTAACTGCTGTCCTGGAGAGGACAAATTTTTAACGGATTTTTCACAACCCTGAATATGATCTTGATAATATTTACTCAAATCTCACGATCAAATTGTCAAATTTACTCCATCAAATGTGTCCTGTAGATGATACAAACATACTTGTGAGTACATATTTCCAAACTATTCCATTGTCATGAATACCTTGTCCTGGAGAGGACATTACCATATTTTATTTAACGGGAAATCCACTTTATTTTGAAATGTTCATAACATTAAAAATTTTCTACCGAATTACACCAACCCAAGTTTCACAATATTGTTGAACACTATATATCCATGATTGATCACCAAATTCACCACAATAATGCATCATCAACAAATGATTCCACTTAAACTAATGTAAAACTTGAAATGAGACTCCAAAATGGTGTTAAAAGTGCATGTAAATAGAGAAATTCAAAACGAATAACTCGTAGAATTATGTTAAAATAGTTCTGTAGCTTGTCCTTCACATTACCCATCATATAAAATCACTCATAACATGTATTTGCACTGATAAAGTTATCCAGGATGGGTTATACTGTAATTTACTCAAATGACCACTTATTGTGAAATAGCCCAGAGCTGAAATTTCTTCGGATGAGTTGATGTCTTTCTTTTGATCCACATGTATAATGGTTTTGGGTCTTTCTATAAATTAGGGGTCCAATTTTGGTGTCCCCCGTTACATTTTACGGTACATCTTGTTTTTGTAAATTCAGGACACATTCTTTAAATACTTTCCATCTCAAAGAGTGAGTACATAAAGTACAATTCATACAAAATGGTTTAAAAGCCATTTTAATGATTTTTGTACGAAAAATAACACATATCAGGTGTAACGGGGGACACTAAATGTCACACTTTTGGACTCCTAATTTATAGAAAGACCCTCTTATTCCCAGAATTGCTCAAAAACAGATCATCTTCATGTATATACCGGTAGGGCCTTTAACTGCTCCATGAAAGTGGCCCAAATGTATTACAGCAATTTCAATTTTTAAGCCCCACCCCTTTTCAGGAAAACCATGCCTTGAGATTGCAGTAATAAATTTTACGCGCAGTTCGTGTCTTCTGTTACAGGTATAAGTTACCTTCATTTTTGCGAAAATTGAGTTACAAATATCTTAAATAAATAAAAAAGAAAGCTGTAATACTGCTACAAAGGCTAAATTACTGCATATTCACTTGCCGCATAGTTAACTGAATATCCGCAGGCAAATTTCAGATTACATGTGGTCCGCATAATAATATCCATGACCACCGTACGAAAAACTGCAAATGCCCAACAGAAATGTAGATTACATTTTGACAGTTGCGATGCAAAGTAAACGCGATAAAACCCGCTATCGAGATAGATTAAGCTAGCGATTACGCTATGCCCACAAGGCGGGCCATATTGATTCCGACAGACCGTCCGAGTCGTGTAATAAAACACCTTTCGCACCTGCGAGGCAGAAACATGAATTATGCATGACGTGGGAATTGAGTAGAAGCGTAAACAAGAAGGATGGTACACTGTACATACGAGAATCAGATATAGGTAGTAGTGACAGACGAAATGGGTTAAAATTACGGTGGTTATGCGCAGGCAGGCAACTGGCTTGTGGCCCGGGGGTTTTAATAGTTTCAGGAAAACCTCATTACCTATAAATGTTCAGGAGACGTGCTTTGTTTGTTCATGCTTGCAAATGTTTGGCAAAGTCTTTACAATAGCTGTCAACTAATTTAGGGCCATCCAAAGGTGTCAATATTTTAACGGTTAGGAAGGGGGGGGGGGGGGGGGGGAGGGGGGTCGCGGACCGCAAAAGACTTTACATGAAAATAACACAATCACTAAAACATTTTCCGCCCAAGTAGATTCTGTGGTTTTCAGTGTATCGTTTTACTCAAAATTCCTCCCAGTCCGTTTTTTCTTCAACGCTTTGCGCGTCGCATGTACGCACGAAAAAGCTTAATGTGAATCCACTCTACCGTAAGTGACCATTGACCAAAGAAGTCTAACAATGCATAAAGCGGTCGTAAGCGGCCACCAGCCCACAATGTTCGACATTGAACGCAAAAAGTGCCTTGTCATTAATTTCCGAGACAAAGCGATGCGCACTAAAAACAAAATTAAAACTCCGAACTCGCTTATAAATTCAAAAGCATGTTCCAGTTCAACCGGAGGCGACGGTCGAATTTAAAGTTAAACCTCGTAGCACCCAGTTGTTTTGAAAACACCCTGCAAGCCTGCACATGTTCACGGTAATCGCAAAAGAGTCACGGCCTCCAAACTAACATGATTAAATCCCAGAATATTCCGATCAGTGCCGTTCCCGCGAGCGTCGGTCAGCAACCAATTTGCGGCAAATTTTCTCCCAAATTGGCTTGGCTGAAAGGCTGCCTTGCTATTCCCATTGGCCTTTCGTGTGTCGCGGCCTGCAGCTTCGTAGTTCGCGGAGTGTCGCTCAATCTAGTGGCTATTTCGCACATGAGCGCACTCTTGCTACCCCTGGGCCTGCTTTTTTCACTGATTTGATAAATATCTATTCCCCAACTCTACACACATACCGGTACATCGTGCGCTCACTCCAAGTGCAGAACTATATTATCTTTGTGAGGACGTAGTCCCAAATCTAAAAATGCAAGTACTCCGCAATTATGCTAATTGTTCACTCTACGAATGTTGCTTGAAATTTTGTGAGCATTTGCCCTCTATCATTTATGAATTCAACTGGAAAATTATACCCTTTTGTTTACAGTCCAGTAAACATTGGCCATCAGAAACTGACATGTATGCCGCTTTCAATTCGCTAACCAACAGTAATTTAATTGCACGCTGAAGTACTGTTCAAGTGTGCAGGTGCATTACTACTCAAAACGTGCTAAGGGTCACCTACCGGTACTAATTTGTATATCATTTTTTTCCGAACACTGGAAATTATTGAAAATGTTAATGTTTTACAAACATATTCTTAATTATTAATTTTAATAAAATTATATTTGAAAATACTAGTGATCCTTCAATAGACCTTATGCACGGCGGCCATGATAGAGGGCAGTCACATTGTCACAGTGCATCATGCACGAGTAGGCACTTTGTGGGTCTATTGTCACATCATTTGAATATGAAAACCTGCCCTCTGTCATGGCCGCCATGCATAAGGTCTATTGTTGAGTAGTACAGTATGTACAGTTAAAGGTACATGTAGTACATGTATACAAATTTATGTACCACAGTAGTATTTTCAAAACGACATGATTTCCATTGGTAATTGAAAGCATACATGTAGGTCGAGAAAACTACCTTGTAGAAATTTCAGCCACATAGATGCAGTAATACTTCATAAAACCTGAGGCAAACACGAGATTGTTGTGGTGCTCCGGCGGGATTCCCAGATAGCTCAGTTGGTAGAGCAATTGGCCATGTAAGCCAAGGACCTGGGTTCGAATCCCAGTCGGGGCATTGCAATTTTCTTGTGTTTCTAAAATCATCTTTTAATTAATCAGACTGTTATCAATTATCTGTAATTATCAATTTTCTGTTTAAAACAAAGTATCTCTTGAGTGACATATACGTAGATCTTTTAACCAATAAAAACTTAATTAAAACAGATACATGTACGTCTCTTCTTACGAAAAGAAACTTTCCGACTATTGTATAAATTTCTATTGCTGCATAATTGTGGTCTCCATAGAAACAAGACATTTCAATTGATCTTGACATTTCAGCCTGGACATCGCTGGCTTTCTATTACTATCCCGATGACATTTATGACTACGGTCGTTACGCTGGAACAAAAATGCTCTTTTTGCAGGTGGTACGCCCCCGATTTTGCGCAATACCGCATATTTGTGCAATGCTCCGTCTACTTTCTTGAATGTAAAGGTTGGGGAAAACAAACATGTCTGAACATGCTGCAAGTGCTATAGATGTGACATTTGTTTACATTTGAGGCGCCCTCTTTTTATTTGAGACAAAAGTCGGCAGGCAAAAATCCCACTAGTTTAGGCAAGTCTATGTTTTTCTACGTACATGTAGCTTTGGTTTTAAAGCAAACATTTCTAAAATTGTTATTAAACTTGGTTACAGGTGTCATAAGCTACATGATTTAGCCAAATAAAGACAGCTTGTGTTTTCCAAGCCGATATAATTTAGAGATTTTATGAAGTTTTATAGACTAAAGTAGTGTTCCCATTGGACTAATTTTGGTAAAACTCCCGTGGTTGTGCGGGAGAGTAACAGAATTTAGTCCAATGGGGACGCACAGAGAATTAGCGTCCCTGTAAAGCTACCGCGACCACGATGTAAAACTTACAGGGTGAGAGAGGCCGCGGAAACTTTCCGCTCAGCCGCGGGAGTTTTACAGGGCCATCGAAAAGTCCAATGGGAACAGTTTCGCCCTGTAAAATGAACACGACCCTGCAGTAAACTATGGGCCTGCACGGCAGAAGTTTACTGCAAGGTCGCGGTAGCTTTCCGCATGGGCACTGAAAACAATTGCAAATGGGAACGCATGGGAAGATTACATGAAGGAATGTTATCGAAGGTCGCGGTAACTTCCCGCGAGGCAGCGGAAAAGAAAGTCCAATGGGAACATGCCTCAAGCTGTATTATTTTGCCTGCGGTTAAACAAGAGAGGGCGTGCTACATGTAGACATGTGACGTCACGAGTCACCCCCATCTAAACACATACATTAGGACCTAGACATTAAGAACACCGTCAACGCAACATTTTGTTTATAACAAAGAAAAAATTCTAGGTCTCAATTTTATGAAAAATTGAATAGACCTTATGCATGGCGGCCATGACAGAGGGCAGGTTTTCATATTCAAATGATGTGACAATAGACCCACAAAGTGCCTACTCGTGCATGACGCACTGTGACAATGTGACTGCCCTCTATCATGGCCGCCGTGCATAAGGTCTATTCTACACTGAACAAAAAATTTAAATTTTTTCAAGTAGCAATTCTTTGCAAATTAGCCACGACGGAGCAGCGAAATTTCAAATCCAATGTGAAGCAATGTAAATTTCGTCTGCACCAATTGTCTGGGCTTGTGACATGTTAATAGGCTCTATGGAACTTAATTGAAATTGGCAGACGACAGTACATGTGCATTTTTTGTTTGTTGAGTAGGCATATTATAAATGCATATTTTCTTTTGAAAATGTCATTACCATGCCAACAGAGTGCTCACAAATATTTTGAGTTCTTTAGAATTGTGAATTCCATGGAATTTTGCGAGTAGTCTGCAATTTTCCGTCCCCAACTCCCAATCAGAGAATAGGACTGATCAAGCGTGTGTGTCGAGTAATCGTCTAAATTGCTTGACAAATATTTCTCCTGGGGTTACTAATTATATTAGCCAGTGGTGGTAAATACGCTAATCCGTTGGTGTTTAAGCTTCATTACTGCAATGTGATAACTGCTAGAATAGAACCAATTGTCTTAATGATTTCCAAAGTGCTTTTAAATCAAATTAGTAAATGCCAGTACACTCAAATAAGCAAAGAAATCCAACAAATAAAACAAAATTAAATTTGTTGCCGAAGTTGAAAACAAGTGGCCCAGATTACTACATTGTATAAGGGTTTACGCATCGGGCAATAGACGGTATCGAATAGCCGCCATCTTGTGGGGCAGTTTCTTTGTTTCTTGAGGACATGCATGGTTGCACGTTTTGTGCTTACATTGTTGAACAGTTTAAGTAACAAAAGGTGCCCCACAAGATGGCAGCTATTCGATACGGTCTATACATACCGGTAGGTAGCATTTGTTATTGAATATGACGATAAATCCAAACAAATTTCTCTCCCTTTAAATAAATACACAGGTGTTGTATACATTCATGTGTTGCGCCGAAAATTTCACAGACATCACGTCACGAAGGCCATAGGCTCTGTCATATTTATAACTAACCTTGGTCTTGTCCCCTTTTCCTATTATGTAAATCGGTATACATTTTGGAATGAAATGCAACCCTCAAATTGTATTCCATTGATTATATAAATATTTATTCGCCAACAAACGCTGGTTTTGGATTGCACACATGGAGAAAAATAATCAGTAATTGTTAGAGTTACTGGTAGCGACAAAAATTGAGGATTTTGGAGTGTGTGGCTGGCCTGCATTAAACTACCCTCAGAGAGCAAGGGTTAAGGTACTACAGTCCACTGTGGAGTAACTGCATCCTCCAATACACTCCAGCTGGAGGATTTTGGAGTGTGTGGCTGGCCTGTATTGAACTACCCTCAGAGAGCAGGTACAACAGTCCACTGTGGAGTAACTGCATCCTCCAATACACTCCAGCTGGAGGATTTTGTAGTGTGTGGCTGGCCTGCATTGAACTACCCTCATCAGAGAGCAAGGGTTAAGGTACTACAGTCCACTGTGGAGTAACTGCATCCTCCAATACACTCCAGCTGGGGGATTTTGGAGTGTGTGGCTGGCCTGCATTGAACTACCCTCAGAGAGGAAGGGTTAAGGTACTGCAGTCCACTGTGGAGTAACTGCATCCTCCAATACACTCCAGCTGGAGGATTTTGGAGTGTGTGGCTGGCCTGCATTGAACTACCCTCATCAGAGAGCACGGGTTAAGGTACTACAGTCCACTGTGGAGTAACTGCATCCTCCAATACACTCCAGCTGGAGGATTTTGGAGTGTGTGGCTGGCCTGCACTGAACTACCCTCAGAGAGCAAGGGTTAAGGTACTACAGTCCACTGTGGAGTAACTGCATCCTCCAATACACTTCAGCTGGAGGATTTTGGAGTGTGTGGCTGGCCTGCATTGAACTACCCTCAGAGAGCAAGGGTTAAGGTACTACAGTCCACTGTGGAGTAACTGTATCCTCCAATACACTCCAGCTGGATGATTTTGGAGTGTGTGGCTGGCCTGCATTGAACTACCCTCAGAGAGCAAGGGTTAAGGTACTACAGTCCACTGTGGAGTAACTGCATCCTCCAATACACTCCAGCTGGGGGATTTTGGAGTGTGTGGCTGGCCTGCATTGAACTACCCTCATCAGAGAGCACGGGTTAAGGTACTACAGTCCACTGTGGAGTAACTGCATCCTCCAATACACTCCAGCTGGGGGATTTTGGAGTGTGTGGCTGGCCTGCATTGAACTACCCTCATCAGAGAGCACGGGTTAAGGTACTACAGTCCACTGTGGAGTAACTGCATCCTCCAATACACTCCAGCTGGAGGATTTTGGAGTGTGTGGCTGGCCTGCACTGAACTACCCTCAGAGAGCAAGGGTTAAGGTACTACAGTCCACTGTGGAGTAACTGCATCCTCCAATACACTTCAGCTGGAGGATTTTGGAGTGTGTGGCTGGCCTGCATTGAACTACCCTCAGAGAGCAAGGGTTAAGGTACTACAGTCCACTGTGGAGTAACTGTATCCTCCAATACACTCCAGCTGGGGGA
This sequence comes from Henricia sp. BOLD:AAB3569, assembly GCA_037783545.1. Classification (NCBI taxonomy): domain Eukaryota; kingdom Metazoa; phylum Echinodermata; class Asteroidea; order Spinulosida; family Echinasteridae; genus Henricia; species Henricia sp. BOLD:AAB3569. Next base: position 815,895 of record JBBELK010000882.1, read on the forward strand.
TTTTGGAGTGTGTGGCTGGCCTGCATTGAACTACCCTCATAAGAGAGCACGGGTTAAGGTACTACAGTCCACTGTGGAGTAACTGCATCCTCCAATACACTCCAGCTGGGGGATTTTGGAGTGTGTGGCTGGCCTGCATTGAACTACCCTCATCAGAGAGCACGGGTTAAGGTACTACAGTCCACTGTGGAGTAACTGCATCCTCCAATACACTCCAGCTGGGGGATTTTGGAGTGTGTGGCTGGCCTGCATTGAACTACCCTCAGAGAGCAAGGGTTAAGGTAAACAGTCCACTGTGGAGTAACTACATCCTACAATACACTCCAGCTCGGGCCTGCATTGAACTACCCTCTAACTAGACTGAGAATTAAGCACTTAATCCTACTGAATCCAACCATACCTTTTCCATTCATTTGTTCTGTACCTGCAAAATTCCAACGATACTTTTCCGTCTCGTTTTTTGGCAAGGGCACGCAACCATATGGCCCATATGGAATCACTAAAAGTACCGCTCTCCACACACGGCTAACTGTTGTGTGCTGACCACAGTCAATAAAAGACAAGCACTTCACACGGACACGTAATATTGAGTGTTGCGAGTTGCGACACACACTAGCTACATGTAGGCCTACCGTACATGTATGTCGCCTGTAACATACTGCGTGGACTAGTCGAACAGCTGTCACACTTATGGCATTACTGACTATGCCGCGCACAATGGAACATTCCAAGTGCATTGAGCACTGCACACACCGTATTTTTCAGTCGTAAAAGTATTCTTGTTGGATAAATGTATGGCAGATTCCATACACAAAATGCTCAGCATGCATAATTAATATAGATTTTGCATTAAATCTACCATGAATTGTTTTATGATTAAATATTAAATAAATAAATTAATTTAATTGAATAATTATTGGATGCTCGACTATCCTGTATTTGACCTACAACTTGGGCCATTAAATTACCATAAAATTAGCATTTTTATGGCATTAAAGGCAGATGACATGATTGGAACAGCAGCATTACATAACTAAAGAATAATGTTGATAAACTGCCTTGTAGAAATTTCAGCCACATAGATGCAGTAATACTTCAGAAAACCTGGAAAATCCATGCATGGTTTTTGTGTTGAATGAATGGTTAAAAAAAATTATCTGCAGATGATTTTTTTTTAAAGAGTACTTTCAGTTGGCAATTTCTCCCACAAAGGTACCATTTTACACGGGAAAAAAATGTGGTGTTTGTTACATTGCTATCAACACTTTTAGGCGGATTTTTCTTGTCAACTTGTTAAGTAAAATTTTGGGTAATGTACATGTATTGGGGCTTTAAAATACAAATATGTCCCTCTATTAAACAATAAATTACGGTACATTACCTGGGCTGCCCATGTTTCCCGTCAGCACAAGCCACAAATTTCAGAAAAAAACTTCCACAACTTCAAAGTAACAATCCACAAACTGCAAGCACTACATGAAGAGCCGGCACACACAGCTACTTTCACAGTGTGTATAGATGTTCTATTTTGAGAAGCACGTTTCCAACACTGCACTTAATATGATAGGAATTGACCAATTTGCCAGCTGCTCCAGCCTGAAGTCACACATCCTTTCAGAGCCACACATCTCCAAAAGACACTGATTTAAACGGTGTCCCGCGAATTAAGTAAAGCAACACAGCATTTTATTAGTCACATCCTTATTTTTAAAGGCTCAGCGTATAATTTGCAGATACATGTATGTCTTTTTATCAATTTCAGAACGAGAACTGCTTCAAGAGCTTTAAAGAGCTTTAAAGGCAGAGGCTCGTCAGCAATGAACGCGCGCCAAAATCGTGCCACGAAATACGCAGCTTTATGCCTTTACTATGGAGCTGCGTATTTCGTGGCACGAATTTGGCGCGCGCATTGATGACGAGCATGTGCCTTTAAGCCTAGCATATATCAACATTGCAACTGGAAGCAACTAATGGCAACTGGCGTTTCCGGCAACTAGCAACTCGCGATAAATTGGAGCAACTGATCAGTTGCTTAAAAAGGTCGATGTACGCGAACTTGCAACTACATGTACATGTAGCTACTGAAAAAAATCCCAGTTGCCGCAAGTTGCTTATGTTCTACTTTCTGGCAACTAGTTGTACCCAGTTGCGGTCAGTTGCGTCGATGTATGTGTACATGTACATGTACTTGCAACTAGTTGCTGTCAGTTGCATGCGTGCATCTGATCACGTGTGCGCACATTGACAGCAACTGCAAACAACAGTTGCTTCCAGTTGGGTCAATGTTGTCTCTAGGCTTTACTGAGTTGCCGTGTCGATGTGCGCGCTCTGGAAATGTAGACATGGCTGGATGCTCCCAGTTGCCGTTAGTTGCACAGTTGCTGTCGATGAGTGCGCATACTCATGTTTTTAAACCAACTCCAAATGCTGTTTTCTTCAAAGAGGTACAATGTATAGTATGTACCACTTCACGTTAAATAACTTCGCGTAAGATTTTCTGCAACAACTTGTTAAAGTCACAGTCTCGTCAGCAATGCGCGCGCGCCAAATTCGTGCCACGAAATACGCAGCTCCATGCCTTTGCTATGGAGCTGCGTATTTCGTGGTACGAACTTGGCGCGCGCTCATTGCTGACGAGACTGTGCCTGTAAGTAAGATCTTGAGTGAAGTACATGTGCTGGAAACGATACACCGGGAGCTCTTAAGAACGGTTCAACATTGCCGTACTGTAAATTCCACTTTGAAACTACTGATAAAAGCAAAGCACAGTAGTGTGTCAAAGTCACTAACGGAACAGTAGTATTTCCTGTTATTTTATATAGCAATATCAATTGTTCACCTAGACCCACCCCAGTTCTGCCCCACCTGATACCTGGGGAATAACACTAACTCATTGAATCCCTACCCTGGGGCAAATTATGTACAAAAGTATAGGGCTTACTTCCTGTTGTGCACTAAAAAATGACCTGAATCCCCACCCTTGGGCATGAAAGTTGTATGACCCATCTTTGCTTTAAAAGTGGTGTTTAGCATATGGTCAATTTTGGTCCGTTTGTAAAATGCCGAGTTGCGACACGCTATGTTATCAAATTTCATTAACTTCCTTCCTTCCAATCCTGTTTGTTTTCTGTTTTGCAAATTGTGCAAGATTTCTTATCGGACTGTCCATGCTTTGACCCTTTCCAGTCAAACTTTCCGTGACCTGTATTTTGTTTACGTGCATAAAAATCATGTATATATACCAAAGTGCTTTACATGTACCGGTACATGTACGTTGTTACCCCCGGTCATTGGGCACTCACTAGCATTCCTTAATAGCCTTAGTAGCGTCTGGTATACTGACGTACTTTCTTTCACATGCAAACTTGGTACTAAATTTTTGTTGCTATGTGGTGCATGGAGCAGGTGTGAAGTACAGAATCAATACCATGTTCACCGTAGGAGAGAATGGCATAAAGCAACCAGACTGTTGGTTGCTAGGCAATGGTGTGCACCACGTAGCAACAACAGTATAGTATGTAGATTTTTTAAATTGCACAGGTCCATTTGAAAGTGAAGAATCTGAGGCACCGGCCATTCTGCAAATGTTACGTGCACATTTGGCAGCTTTATACAAGTAGCATTCGATCACATTTAGGCCTACCGGTACATGTACATGTACCGGTAAGTTAAAATTAGGAGGGAAGGCAACTGATTTTTGATATTATATAAAATGAAGCTTTTGCGGATACCGTGCGTTTCTGATAGTGTGCAGCGCAGAGCCTCAGTCCCATGTGCGTGCACACTAGGCGCGGCAAAGCACACGCGTACGCATGCGTCATGCATCAAGTGAATGCACTGTGCGTATACAGTAACAAAAAATACAATGCAGTTATAAACGTTGGAACAGAACTCAAGTTTTCAACACCAAACAGACAAAACTTGCAAAGAAGATAGAAGCTTCATTTTTATAACAGTAATAATATTGGATGTCTTTTCGGGTGATATGAGAATATACTGCACTCGTCATGAAAATACCGAACTCGCCTTCGGCTCATTCCGTATTTTCATGACTCGTACGGTATATTCTCATATCACCCTCAAAGCCATCCAATATTATATAATTACCATTAAAACACAGTCTCTATGTATGTAAGCTACATATGTTTTCATAACGCTAGCTACACTACCTACATGTATGATCTTTGACGACACAATACATAATAATAATAATAAGATTTGTAAAAACTCTGGATGCGGCAATAGGGCGACAATTCGGGAAGCCTTTCCCCGGGAACCACTGAAATTTCGGCAAGAATCACTCAAATTGACACCTTATTTGTTTACCCAAAGCTTCCAAAAATGGTTCCAGACCTAAGAGAATTGGTTCTAGTCCTACTAAAAATGGTTTTTGACCTAAAACAAATGGTTTTTAATCTCAAAAATATTAGGGCGACACCAAATTGTCGCCCTATTGAGCGTGTCGCCCTAATATAGCGTTTTTACACACAAATTGTCGCCCTATTGCTGCATCCAGAGTTTTTGTAATGCGCACATATACATGTACATGTATTACAAAAGAACTGTTTTGACCTTATGGGGAATGTACACGTACATGTACACGTACCGGTATGGGGAATATTTCCTCAATACATTAAACACATTTTCAAAAATACGATTATGCTGTTTGCACATGATACGTGATTATCATACATTAAAAGGAGAATCGACCACAGAATAATGTCTCTTCCTGGACTTTGTATCCACAATGCAATTTATACAAACATGACCAAATTGGGAAACCTATTGAATTACGCCGTCCGGGTCTTAATAATTAAACATCCGTCGTCATGGAAACCGCACGACTAATTTTCTAAGCCTTTGGAGTGAGGATTCTCAGAGGGATATGTGATGGTTAGTAAGATTCAATGCTACATGTAGCCAGTTCAGACCTGGGTCTTTACAATGAGCAATGATAGAATTGTTATGACTTTAATAATCAGCGTGACAGTTGTATCAATGTATGGCCTTTGAATAATTATAAATTTGTGTGTAGCAAATATACATAAAAGTTTATTTCAGAGCCCGTGACGCCATCAACCGCGCAGTCGTGACACTATTAACCGTAACCGAAGTTTGCAAGCTTGATTGACCGCTGCGTGAAATTGCACTGTAAATCATGCTGCCTTTAGTTTCTGTCATTTAATCTGCCAGGCTGATTTCTTTTTGGTGCAGGTCTATTGGGGCTGGTTTTTTTTGTATTTGTGCCAAATATTAGCAAATCCACCTGTGCAGTGGTGAGATTGTCCGCCCCAAAATATTACCAAAATCGGCAGTTGGTTGGCGCCGTTAACAACCTAGTCTTGATTCAAGACACCAATACCGGCATAACAAAGCCCGCACCTACAATGTATAGTGCCCTCATGCTCTGCTTAGCACCGCCGTTTAAATGTCAGTTGATGGCGCCCTGTTTACAGTCTGTTCTTGAAGGACAAGATAAATATATAACGCTTAAATTTAAGACTAACCAAGAAAAAATAACATGCTTCGTGCCAAAGAGGGCACTTTGCATCACATCACAATTTTTGAAGTTGCCGTCTATTCATTTTCATTGACGATTCCGCACGTTAATTAGACACTTTTTAACAACAACCGCTTAATTAATTTTTGCAACAAAAGTATTTTTAAAATCTTTTGCAACTTGTCTGTTGTGTGAAAGTGGTTTCACCTCAAAATAGAAATTTTGATTTCTTTTTTCCAAGTCGCTAACTTAGTTGTTGGTTATAATGAGCAAAGAAAAACATTTTAGTTCGATGTATTTTAGTTTGTCACGTCCGTTTGTCTTTCAATGGAAATACAAAGAAAGCTTTATATTACACTCGACCAAAAAAGTTCTGTCACCAGTAAGACATTTATAGATATTTAGGTGATCGGGCCAACAGCCCGATCACCTATTACTCTCGTACGATTTCTTTGTCTTTTTTTTTTTTTTTTTTTTTTTTTTTTTTCTTTTTCTTTTTCCACTCAAACGTTTCCAGAGCTTTTCTTCAAAACGGTTCAAGCTATCAACTTGAAACTTTGTAGGAACATCAACCCCAATGTGAAGGTGTGCATACAAGGGTGACGTCATTGTGACGTCATTGGGTATCAAATTACAACCCAAAAATGACTAAAATATGCATGTTTTAAAATGCTTCCGTCTGGAAAACCACGTGACCCATGATTTTCGTATTTAGCAGGCTTATAGATAAGATCATGGCCTACGATTTTCTTCGTGTGGGCATTTTCATCTGACCCTTCCTTCTGGGGTCAATCTGAGGTCAAAGTTCAACGAAAACGAAAATCGCAATTTTTGCACTTATTGAGCAACAATGCCCATCAAACCAAGCTGAATCTTTAAGTAACTAAGTACAGGCATAGGTCCTATGGCAGACTTTCACCAGCGTGTATAATATTATGATGGCATCAAGCGTGACGTCATCGTGACGTCATCAAGTATCAAATTACACCCCCCAAAAAAACAAAATATGCATATTTTAAAATGCTTCCGTCTTGAAAACCACGTGACCCAGGATCTTCGTATTTGGCAGGTTTACAGATGACATTCTGTGCTACAATTTTCTTTGTGTGGGCATTTTCATCTGACCCTTCCTTCTGGGGTCAATTGGAGGTCAAAGTTCAACGAAACTGAGAATCTCAGTTTTTACACTTACCAGCAACAATGCCTATCAAACCAAGCTGAATCGTTAGTAAATTAGATACAGACATAGGCCCTACGGCAGACTTTCACCAGAATGTATAGTATCACGATGGCATCAAGTGTGACGTAATCATGACGTCATCAGGTGTCAAATTACAAAAATTCAAAGGTTATTATTTCCAAAATTCATATCTCAAGAACCGTAATAGATACTTGAACAATTCTTTCACAACATGATAAGTCTAAATGAACTGAACAAATCATACGATGTCATGACCTCTGTGTGACGCCTACTTCCGGTCCAAACCGGAAGTTGTTCGAAAATGTGCATTTTGTAAGCGTTTTGAATGCAAATAGATTCAAAGTGGTAGTGAATTTGACCATATTTCTACGGAACGAAATGTTTCCACACATGTAGACTTTTTGACTATACCATTTGTGACGTCATCACATGGACGGTGGTTACGTAATGTGGCGTCAAAATACGCAAATTTGGAGCCGAATTGTTTTAAAATGCTGTATCTTGAGAACTACAGCAGATATTTGCATGATTCTTTCGCCACATTTAAGAACTTGATGTTTATCAAATTGTTGAACAATTTGTGCACAACATTGTGACGTCATGATATCGTCACAGGTGTCAAATTACAAAAATTCAAAGGTTATTATTTTCAAAATCCATATCTCAAGAACCGTAATAGATACTTGAACAATTCTTTCACAACATGGTAAGTCTAAATGAACTGAACAAATCATACGATGTCATGACCCCTGTGTGACGCCTACTTCCGGTCCAAACCGGAAGTTGTTCGAAAATGTGCAATTTTTTAGCATTTTGAATGCAAATAAATTCAAAGTGGTAGTGAATTTGACCATATTTCTACGGAACGAAATGTTTCCACACATGTGGACCTTTTGACTATACCATTGGTGACGTCATTACATGGACGGTGGTTACGTAATGTGGTGTCAAATCACGCAAATTTGGAGCTGAGATGTTTTAAAATGCTGTATCTTGAGAACTACAGCAGATATTTGCATGATTCTTTCGCCACATTTAAGAACTTGATGTTTATCAAATTGTTGAACAATTTGTGCACAACATTGTGACGTCATGATGTCGTCACAGGTGTCACATTACAAGATTTCAAAGGTTATTATTTCAACAATTCATATCTCAAAACGGTGCAAGCTATCAACCCCCAGCTATGGCGGATATGCAGGGAGGAGATATTAGTTACCGGATTAGTGTATACAGCAGCCGATTTCACGAAACTTTACGCAATTGCGCAAGTCCACTTACGCCATAAGTTATTGCGCAAGTAATGGCGTAAGTGGACTTGCGCAATTGCGTAAAGTTTCGTGAAATCGGCTGCTGCACTTCCATTTTTGCCATTCCACAGGTGATAACAACGTCTGAAATTCATCACAAAATGTTCATTTAACCCGATCACCTGGCGTTTGTAACAACAAACGTCATACCTCTAGTTATTATTAAATTGGATTTAATGTAGGAAAATAATATATCAAATTTTAGCTGAACATATCCCTCAAAGGAATAGAGCTCAAGAGAGATCATGATGGCAAGCTTCACTGAACAGGAATGCAACAAAGGAGTGTGGGGTCAGAATGAAAAACACCAAAGAACAATGCAACTTGTGATTTGGGCAATTTGTGTGTAGACAATTAGGACATTTTTAAGTGAGTTTGGATTTATCAATGTCTTGTCAAAAACATCCAAATCAAAATCGTTAAATTGTCCAATCTGAATCGTACCATTGCATTAGGTATGGTGGAAGCAAAATACTTGCCATCATGGACTCCATTGAGCTCTATTCCTTTGAGTGATATGTTCAGCTAAAATTTGATATATTATTTTCCTACATTAAATCCAATTTAATAATAAATATCTACAAATGTCTTACTGGTGACAGAACTTTTTTGGTCGAGTGTATATTGATCTCCGTCTCAGCCACGCAAACATGTGTCCTTCTTGCTGTATTACTACTAGGCATTGTCATTCACATGACTCAAAACACACATTATAACCGATCTTCTGACAAAATGACAAACGACCCATACTCCACAGTTTCAGCCAAATCAATATCAGTTATCTCAATTAGAGTCAGGCTATGAATTGTGACATCAATCAATATTCCTTAAAGGTGTATTATCTGCGATCGGGACCAATTTCGACTAGACAAATTCAAATAAAATATAACAATTTTTCTTAATTTTGCCCAAGTTATTAATTTTCTAAAATCTGCCAATTCTGTCGCAGTCGGTCGGTAAGAGTTGAGAAGTTGATCAGAATTTTTCTTTAAAATTACACATTAAGCATCGGTAAGCGCAGATTTTATGAAAAAACAAATTTAAGACTAAGAGTGAGAAAATTTGGTATTTTTTTTGTATACATTGAACAAAGATTTGAATGAAATTACCTCCTGGAATCATGAGATCATTCAATGTTAAGATATACTTCCCACTTGCACTTCTGTCGAAAATGTTGCAATTTTTAGATAAATAAATTATAAAATTACTGCATAAAGTAATGCACAAAATTACAGTGCGAGCGGTCCATGTATTAGTGCGATAACAGAGGGTGCTGCGCGCGCGTGAATGGTTATCTTGTGCACTAATGTGATTTTTCTACAGAAAAGCAACATTTGTGACAAAAGTGGGATTTTTTTTTCATATAGGCCTACATTGAACACGGATTTGGGTGAATTTATATATTGGAATTGATAGCTTATTCAATTCTAAGATATACTTCCCACTGACACTTCCGTCGCAAATGTTGCATTTCTGAGATAAATAAATGATAAAATTACTGCATAAAGTAATGCACAAAATGACGTGGCGAGCGGTCTGTGCGTAAGCGCGACAACAGAGGGCGATGCGCGCGTGAATGGTTATCTTGTGCACTAACTGAAGGCCATTTTTGAAGAAGAAAATGTGATTTTTCTACAGAAAAGCAACATTTGCGACAAAAGTGCAAGTGGGAAGTAGGCCTATATCTTAAAATTACATTATGTGTTGATTCCAGGAGGTAATTTCCTTTAAATCTTTGTTCAATGAATACGGAAAAAATACCATTTGTTCAATGTATACGGAAAAAATACTATAAAACTGTTTCCATGTGCACCTCCCCCACCCAGCCCCGCCCCCAGGACAATGTATCTTCGGCGTTCTGTTCATAGAGGGCGCTATTTACTTATTTCGGAGGAATGTGTCAAGAAAATTTTACATTACATACGGCAAAAATAAAACGGCGTAAAGAGCATCTCGGTCACGAATTATATCAATAAATTGACTAAAAACATACCTTAAATAATTGAGCATTCACAGAGAAACTTCCGTCGCTCATAAACAGCAAATTGAGTGAATTGTTCTCCGCTGTCGAACGTTGACCATCTTCTTTTTCCCGACCTGGCGCACCTCCCGTTCAAGAAGACTGGTACCTTATTATTATCACGCTTTGTGTGTTCTGTAATAGATTCGAATTATAGATACCAGACATAATGCCATTTTTAAACGAAGCCGTAGGCTTTGGCAACGTGGATACATAGAATAACATTGAAATATGCGAATGAAGCCGGAGACATGACAAAGCGCAGTTTTGAACAACGTCTGTGTACAGCGCCCTCTGTTGACATTTTGCTGATGTTTTGTGGTATTTTGTGTTGCCCGGTTGCTGCAAACAACATTTTCTGTCGGAAATCTGGCATAAAATTTGATCGAAATGGACGAATTTGAGATTCCAGAGCAAGGTAATGGTCTGTGCATTAATGTAGCATGTATTTGGTTGTTGATGCGATTTTAAAGTGTGTTTAAAGACGAGCAAAAATTAGTGTGTGAAAATAATGCTAAACCACTAACTAATAAGCCAGTTCGGAGTCTCGACTGCGCATGCGTCTCCCGACTTTGGTTTGAGATAAACAAAGCGGTATGCATTGTGTTTATCTCAAATGACCTGTGTTTATCTCAAATGACCTTGACACAATCCCATAGACGTTCATTGCGCGCGCGAGATTCCGAACTGGCTTATTATTATTCATCAGTTCCATGATCTGAGTTCATGAAATTTGCAAAATTCCATTGTTAGGCCCATTCTATTACACTTTGCAAAAAAAATCGGTATTTTTTTTGTATACATTGAACAAAGATTTTAAGGAAATTACCTCCAGGAACCATAGAGCTCTATGCAGGAACCAACACATAATGTAATTTTAAGATATACTTCCCACTTGCACTTTTGTCGCAAATGTTGCTTTTCTGTAGAAAAATCACGTTTTCTTCTTCAAAAATTGCCTTCAGTTAGTGCACAAGTTAACCATTCACGCGCGCGCGCAGCGCCCTCTGTTGTCGCGCTTACGCACAGACCTCTCGCCACGTCATTTTGTGCATTATTTTATGCAGTAATTTTATCATTTATTTATCTCAGAAATGCAACATTTGCGACGGAAGTGTCAGTGGGAAGTATATCTTAGAATTGAATAAGCTATCGATTCCAATATATAAATTCACCCAAATCCGTGTTCAATGTATATGAAAAAAATCCTTTTGAAAACATTAACATAATATTAAAGTCGGGACCGCGACCGTTGGCATAGTATGGGGCGTACATGTACATTGTAACACTGTGTAGACAGCTACATGTTTGCGAGTACAGATTCATAAAATAAACATTCAAATCAAAAGTACCAACCTTGCTTCAGTTCATAGAAACTCGAGAGTCCTTTATCATTGTAGTTTTGATCTTCATGTTTATTTATGGAACCTTACTGTCTGCACACACAATAGAAAGCTTCATATTTTTTTTAATGTTTAAGTGTGTACGTGTGGCTCCAACTGTAAATGGTAAAATGAGCATGACACCTCATGCTCAGTCGATAAATTCTCCAAATGTTAGTTTCTATGTTAAAATAATAAAAAAATATTAACTAAAAAAAAAAAATTCTAAAGTGTACAGTTGAAATTCACTGATTTTAGTAGTTTATAATATTGAGATCTTAGGATATTTCCACTCTGCTAAGCGCCGTTACAATCCACTGAGAGAATCCACGCAAATTTGTGAAGTTAGGCGGCTGTTACGCTCAGCGAATGCACACACGAGTCATTTTTATGTAATTTAATCAATTTGGTCATATTATTATGCTGAAAAGAAACGATTTCTATGCTTTCCAGAAATTGTATTGGTTTTGTTCTTTATGACTGTCCCATTCCTACCGGCGACGATTTTATTTACTCCGCAGTTTTTTAAATTAATAATAGGGGTGCATGCTGATATTGTGAATGGAACGGATTTTCCTGTATGCTTTAAAATAGCAGCCAATCGCCGACGTGGACGTACTTAACGGCCAGGGCTAGTACCGTGTAAACTTACATAAAAGCTGCGCGCATGTATTTAAAAGCCCGCAATGTACTACCAAGCGTTCTGATTGGGCGACAAGATTTCTGCTTCCACAGCGAAATGGGGCGGATTTCAACAGACTTCAACAAAATTGCATGACCAGGAGCTGATTTCACAAATTGCTAAGACACGTCTTAGGAAGGGTCACTCTTCTTATCTTGGGACGTTGGTATGGGAATAAGGACGCATTGAACACGTATTAAATTTTGTGAAATCGATCCCTGGATATATAGTGCCAAATTTCATTGTAAAAGCAATGGGGTGTTATGGCTGAGCGGTCTAGTGCGTCGAACTTAAGTTACTGTGCTAGTACTAGAATGTAGGTTCGATTCCGGGCCGCGACGGGTTGTGGCACCTGTGCCCTTGAGCAAGGCACTCAACCACACTTGCTCCCATTCCTGTAATTGGCGGTCCCTCCGCTGTTGGATGTGGTAAATAAATAAATAAATAAATAAATACTAAATTCTTTGTAGGTAAACGCCTCAATAGACTGCCGAAGTGAATACGTCATCTTTTGTTGGTTGCCTAGGCAATGCATAGTTCCGACCTGTCAATCAAGCCGAACCCGCGACCAATCACAACAGAGCTAGCAGACGGCGCCCACATAGGTCAAAGTGATGCAATCATCACACAATGATATCACGCGACTGCCCATACAGTTTGTATGTTGTACGCGCCAGTGACCGGGTGAATTTTGGTTTCAATGTCGGGCGATTCGCTGTTCAAAGGTAGGAAAGCGCATTTTTATGAAATATATGTCATCCCTGTATCACTAGCCTTTCGCTCAGTGTGTGCTACGGTAACTGTCGACCCTAAAACATAAATACTTTTGAGTTTTGTCCAATGAATCTGTGCTTTCCATGCCGAGTCCCGTTGCTTTGTACGTTAATGTCGCAATTTTTTTTGCGATGACTTGTGAGCACATAGCAACAATATCTAAGGGGCGGGGTTAACTGGGCAATCTCGGAACTATGCATTGGCTCTACACTTAAAATCGCTCAACCGTGTCCCTGTGCTTTTGCAATTATGGTACTTTTTCCCCGACGGCCATGATGTTTAGAGCAATTGCCATGGCAACGCACGTCTATTTTGAAAAGTTTACAAAGAAAAAATGTTTTATAATATAATTTAACCTAATTTTTTTCATTTTTTTCCTCAGCTTCTACACCACCAGACCTTTACCCATGCGACATCTGTGGCCGAAATTTTGTTGAGACGACGCTTCCAAAGCACATCAAAATCTGCGAGAAAAATGCAGCTAAAAAGAGGAAGGTCTTTGACTCCTCCAAACAACGGACTGAGGGGATTAGCCTAAAAAATATCCCCAAAGCAGACCCCAAAAAGCTGGAAAAAGTGGTGAGAATTTAACAAATTAATTGAAAAAATTTAGCCAAAGAATTGTATACTCGGACATAGAGGCCTATCCATATGAACCTGTTTGATTAACCCTGTATCACTGGTAACAAATAGTATGTCTTCTTACATGATTTCATGAAAAAGCGGCTGATTTCACAAAAAATAGCTTGCGTGTAATTATTGCAGAAATGTTGCGCAACTTACGCAATAAAAAGTTGCGCAAGAGAGCTTACGCAGTGCGTAAGGTTTTGTGAAATTGGTTGCAGGTTTGCAAGATATTCTAATTTTTGGTGCCAACGTTCGCTTTGAAAATATAGTGTATGGTTGGCCTGCCATAAATTTTGAAATATTGTTAGCAAGAAAGTATTAATTAATCAATTAATCAATGTTTTGCAAACAGAAAAAACAGACTGCCAACTGGCGTGCTAAGCACGAAGATTTAGTGTCGTCGCTGCGAAATGCGAGGGGGGTTACGTATGCGATGAAAACGGGGGCGCCCTTGCCTCCACCGCCTTCGCAGACCAGAGTCAACCCAGGTATTAGAACACTTCAAAAATCATTAGGGCTCATTAATTTTGTTCGCTTTGTTTACAATGACGATGTTATGTCATTTTTCCATCTCAAAAAGTATGCATCCATAAATGTATTCTAAATGTTTGCACAAGTACCGTATTCTAAATGTTTGCACAAGTAACCTTTTTAGAAATGTAAATATGTTTTTACAGCTTGGACTGCATTTAATTACAAAAGCCTTGTTTCTTATCCGTCCAGTGTGTGATTTTTTGCGACAGATTACGAGCAGTGCCCGTATTGTCAGCGTAATTTTAATGAGTCTGCAGCCGAGCGACACATTCCGTGGTGTAAGGAAAAGGGCAAGAGAATTGCCACTTCAAGCAACAAAGCTGCCGTGGACAAAGGGAAAATGGACATCAGGACACAGGTAAATAGTACACAAGATAGTACATGTATACATGATTGGTAAATATTTTTATCCCCCTGTGTGATTGAAGATATGCATGATTAAAACCAACCTGAGCAAAAACCAGCTCCGTATTTCGTCTAACTTTTGGGAAAACAGTCAAAAAAGGTTTGCAGTCATTTCGCCCCAAAACCACTTCGTCCTGAACTATTTCGCCCTGAACCACGGCCTGTGCACGAAGTGGTTTTGGGGCAAAGTAGCATTTGGGCGATGTAGTGTTTGGACGGAGTGATTTGGGGCGAAATGGCACTCGGGCGAAGTGGTTTGGGGGCGAAATGACACTTGGGCGAAATGGTTTTGGGGCGAATTGAATTTTCGTCTCATGAGACGAAAACTAATTGTTTTACTCATTTCTCAAAGACTATAGCACTTTAGACAAAACCATTTCAGGGGAGGTTTTCTACGGTCATCATGTTTATATTGTGTAAGTTAGGCGTAAATCTGTGATGATTTTCGAGATACCAATCATGTATACTGCCTTAAACAAAAACTGTTTGTAGCAAGGCTAACTGCACCAGCCTCCGTAAGAGCCACTAAGGCAGGGTGCGCCACTCAATATATTTTATTGGTCAGTAATATGTATAACCACCTCTTGTGGCAAGGCTGACTGTACCAGCCTCCATGAGAGCCACTGAGGCAGGGTGCGCCACTCTGCTTGAAGTGTCTCCCCTGAGCTCCTGCACTTCTCGGGCTGTTTTAGAGATGCAGGGCTCCAGAAGTCAGCTCATCCCACGCAGGCTCAATCAGGTTGAAAACCCAACAAATTGGTTTTCTGAGAGCCCTTATCTGTAGACAATTGTTTTAAGGAAAAGCACCTTCAGTTGGCAATTTCTTTCACAAAGGTACCATTTTACACGGAAACCAAAAATCATGTGGTGTTTGTTACCTTTTAGTCGGGTATTTCTTGTCAACTCGTGAAGTAAAATTTTGGGTAACTGCAAATGATTGTATTATATTTTATATTTTTGTGCTTGCTGCAGTACAAGCCACCTTTACCAGGAACCAAGAAGCGACAGATTGTTCAACCAAGGGCTGGTCCGGCATTGCGGACAGGCAGGGCTGGTTCGGGCTCATCAACACAAATTGAGAGTCAGTACGGTAACATGAGCATTAATGATCGGACACCACCGGGCCGGGCAAGGACCAAACAAGGTAACAAATAATATGATAAATTGTAAGGTTCAGAATTTACGTTTCTATCAGTAACCAGTTTACAATTTAGAAAATGGATTTCGTTCTAACCCAACAATCATATAAAATACCTCCCCAAAATACTATCCATGGGAAGAAAACAGGAAATTTGCAATCTCCAATTTGGATGTGGAAGCAAAAAGGTTGGTGTAATTACTGCACTGCTCTATGGAACCGGTTAAATTAGTTTACAAAACATTGGTAGTTTTTTAATGATATCCTTGAAAATATACGGATTGAGAGCGCAAAATTTGAGAATGGTATCGAGAAAAATATGACAAATGGTACGGTATCGAAATCTCGATACCCATGGAAAAAAAGGGGAGTTAAAAAATGTGATCTGGCCATGCTCCTATAGTCATCTTTGTTTGCCGTTTCAGCGGGTGATTCCGGGATGGTGAATGGATCCAAAGCGCGCAGTGCCAGTCTCGAGCGTCGGTTGGAAAAGCCGTCAAATTATCGCAGTTCTAGCGGGGACAGCGTACGCGGGAAAAGGTATGATTTTAAAACAATTTTGAAATGTTCTAAAACCTAATGTAATCTACAACGTTAAACACTCAAAGATTTATAGTTTCGAAATGGCACTGTACCACAGGCAAAGATAAGTTTCAATTGATAATAGATCGTATTGAATAGCTGCCATCTTGAAGGGCAACTTTTGTCATTTAAATTGGTCAACAATGTAAGCACAAAATGTGCAACCATGCATGTCCTCAAGGAACAAAGAAACTGCCCTACAAGATGGCAGCTATTCGATTACAGTCTATTTGCTTGCAAGCCGAGTGTTTTTTTGTGAGGTTTATGTTGAAAACGTTTTAACTTGTACTGAAATTTTCCGACCCTAAGAGATCCTTTTCTAAATGGCTTGTCTCAAGTGAAAAGGAAAATATTCTTACTGTGCTTGAGTGGGACTCGAACCCACGACCTGCATGCTAGAGTAGATGCTCTTATTTTTCTGCTTTTTTATAAATGTACTGCTTCTATTTGTAAGAATTGTTTCTGTTTTCTTTTCTTTTCTGATTCTTTCCCTCGTTCTAACCATTTTAACATTGCATGCATTTTTTTTTCATTTCACCGTATTTGTGTGTAATTTTGCGTATCATCCATATTTTACGTCTACCATTAACACCAAAACCATGTGCTTATAACTCTTTGCCAACTCCCTATCATGCACCTACAAATTAATCACATGACAATCACATGCCATCCTCATGTCCACGTGTTTGTCACATGTCCATCCACTAAACCACATACCATTCACATGTTGTCCACATGTCTTAATCCACTAAACTGTCAACTCCTTTACTGCTAACATACTAACCACATGTATGTCTCATGAACTATCAACTAACCACATGCCATTGACATGATATCCACATGTATGTCACATGATGTCCACATGGATGTCACATGTACTAATACACATAAACATCAACTAACCACATACTATTTACATGACATCCACATGTTATTTACGTGGTGTCCACATGATATCCACATGCATGTTCACCCCTACTAATACACATAACCATCAACTAACGACATGCGATTCACATGATATCCACATGTATGTCACATGATATCCACATGTATGTCACATGATATCCACATGTATGTCACACGATATCCACATGTATGTCACACGATATCCACATGTATGTCACACGATATCCACATGTATGTCACACGATATCCACATGTATGTCACACGATATCCACATGTATGTCACACGATATCCACATGCATTGTCACATGTACTAATACACATAACCATCAACTAACCACATGCCATCCCCATGCCATCCACATGCCATCCACATGCATGTCACATGTACTAACACACAGTAGATACATGGATGATGAAGACGAGTATGATAACAATGGCTACGGAGACTCCATGGATCGCTATGGTAGGAGGAGGGCGGGGTCTAATCACATGTTGCCCCATCAGCGTGTACGAGCCGCAAAAGAACAAAGGTTTGTACAACACGTGTGAAAAGCAAAAACGTTGTCGGACATTTACCAGTCAAACGTCAGAATAACAAAATCCCAGAGCAACATTTGCAAGATAAAACTTTTTACGGATTCCTGGAATAAGAACATAACATATCTAAAGAAGAATGTTGGTAAACTAGCCTGCTGAAATTTCAGGTACATGGATGCAGCTTAAATAGGACGGTAGCTTCGCACAATTTCTTGAAAACATGTACAGTTTTTCGTTGTTTTCTCAGAATGTAGATGAGGTACTGAGCTGACTTATACACAGGTTGGTTTTTATCATACACATCCTCAATCACACATGGAGATAACGCCGTTTGTAACAGTTTTCCAATCCTGTAATCTATCTAATGTAGATGAGGTACTGAGCTGACTTATACACAGGTTGGTTTTTATCATACACATCCTCAATCACACATGGAGATAACGCCGTTTGTAACAGTTTTCCAATCCTGTAATCTGTCTAATGTAGATGAGGTACTGAGCTGACTTATACACAGGTTGGTTTTTATCATACACATCCTCAATCACACATGGAGATAACGCCGTTTGTAACAGTTTTCCAATCCTGTAATCTATCTAACATAGATGAGGTACTGAGCTGACTTATACGCAGGTTGGTTTTTATCATACACATCCTCAATCACACATCATGGAGATAACGTCGTTTGTAACAGTTTTCAAATCCTGTAATCTATCTCAAATCGGAATCATTTTGTGTAATCCACAGCTCGCCCAATTCCAGAACCCCAAACCCACCTTCGAAGCACTCCTCGAGTTCCAGTTTAAACCGGAAGCCTAGTTTGGAAAACATTGACGGTCGTCGAGGGTCTAAGTTCTGCCACGAGTGCGGAACACAGTACCCAGTCTCTTATGCTAAGTTTTGTTGCGAATGTGGTACTAGGAGAGCTTTCTTAGACTGAAAATAATTTTATCCAATTTTATCTAAGGCACATTAAAAACAAATACAGTGCACAAGGCACATGGGCTGAACAAACTTCAACATTGTTTCTGCCATTTTATCAAAATCTGGCACAAAAAAGGTCACCAAAATTTGCAGTTCAAACAAAATTGAGGCTACATGTTACATTATATGTACAAGGTGTATTAAAATTGTAGTACATGTAAATATATGCATGAATAGTGGACAAAAATATTTCCCAATTTTTAAAAGAAGTCGTGTATTCTTTTCCGTACTTAACAAGCTGCTAAAATGTATGTAAATTTATGTAAAGTACTCTTCAAAGATTTGTAAATATTTTACTTGTAAATTCATGTATTCGTGAAAATAGGCCGTTTTCGTAATGTATTCAAATTTATGGATGTTTCTTGTGACATCGCCTAGTGATGAGCTATTTCATTCACCTAAATTTGATTTCTATGGCTGGAATCATTTTGCATACATTAGTTGTTGCTAGGTAGGACAAGCCCCCGGACAAGCTATGTGGTCGTCAAGAGCAACCTTATGTTATTAAAGTATGCATGCATTATGATAATTAGTTATTCTTTGTGCAATATTGAATTCTTAATGTACAGAATTATTGTTCACAAACCCAGGGAGTTTAGTTTTTTGGGAATAATACATCAGAATTGTAACGAGTCTTCCTCTGCTCGAGTCCCAATTAGTCAAGTGAAGTCAAACTGCCTTTGGGTCCAAAGTCGAGTCAAGTCAAGTCGAACTGCCTTTGAGTCCCAAGTCAAGTCAAACTGCCTTTGAGTCTCAAGTTAAGGGTTGTAACAAGTCTCCCTCTGCTCGAGTCCCAATTAAAGTCAAGTCCAACTGCCTTCGAGTCCCAAGTAAAGTCAAGTCAAACTGCCTTTGAGTCCCAAGTCAAGTCAAGTCAAACTGCCTTCGAATCCCAAGTCAAGTCAAGTCCAACTGCCTTTGAGTCCCAAGTCAAGTAAAGTCAAACTGCCTTTGAGTCCCAAGTCAAGGGTTGTAACGAGTCTCCCTCTGCTCAAGTCCCAAGTCAAGTCAAGTCAAACTGCCTTCGAATCCCAAGTCAAGTCAAGTCAAACTGCCTTCGAATCCCAAGTCAAGTCAAACCAAACTGCCTTTGAGTCCCAAGTCAAGTCAAGTCAAACTGCCTTCGAATCCCAAGTCAAGTCAAGTCCAACTGCCTTTGAGTCCCAAGTCAAGTAAAGTCAAACTGCCTTTGAGTCCCAAGTCAAGGGTTGTAACGAGTCTCCCTCTGCTCAAGTCCCAAGTCAAGTCAAGTCAAACTGCCTTCGAATCCCAAGTCAAGTCAAGTCAAACTGCCTTTGAGTCCCAAGTCAAGTCAAGTCAAACTGCCTTCGAATCCCAAGTCAAGTCAAGTCAAACTGCCTTTGAGTCCCAAGTCAAGTCAAGTCAAACTGCCTTTGAGTCCCAAGACAAGTCAAGTCAAACTGCCCTCGAGTCCCAAGTCAAGTCAAATGGCCTTTGAGTCCCAAATCAAGTCAAGTCATCAGGCAGTTGGTCAATTTGGTTCAAGTCAAGTAGTCACAACAGTCAATTTGTTTAATAAAGCTAATTTCCAAATGAGTCTAAACCCTAAATCTTGCATTCGTGTAGGGTATGTTGTTTGTTCTGGCCAAGAATGTTCCATGTTTATAGAAGAAAGCGTTAGTCTGAAAAACAATTCACTCCTTAAAAAATAAATGTATAAAAGTTCAAATTCATTTTTGGCAGACGCGAGTAAAAAAATGAACAAGTCCGAGACAAGTCGAGTCAAGTCAAGTCTCAAGTCAAGTCATTTGAGGTTCAAGTCTCAAGTCAAGTCATTTGAGGTTCGAGTCTCAAGTCAAGTCATTTGAGGTTCAAGTCTCAAGTCAAGTCATTTGAGGTTCAAGTCTCAAGTCAAGTCATTTGAGGTCTGAGTCTCAAGTCAAGTCAAGTCGGTGAAAATCGGGACTTGAGTCGACTCGAGTCTCGAGTCTGAGTCATTACAACCAACATTGTTTATTTTAACTGAATGTTTAAACAAAAATAACTTTGTTCTGTCAAAATTTTTCAAATTCCACTTTCAATGATGTTGAAATTAAGAAAACAAATTGCAGTAATGTACATTATTATCTCCACTGTGGATCAGGGTTGCAGTCAAGTCCATCACAATCATAAGTCCATGACAAGTCCAGTAACAAGAAGCAAAGGATGAACACGGACAAAAGAATGCCTTTGTTGGAGTTCATTTGAATAGATTGTGACTTGAATTAAGATCCAGGGACTTGTGGTAGACTTGTGAAGGACTTGGGATGGTTTCGACCTATGGATTATCACATATTGCTATAGTTACCATACATTAAATGTACTTTTTATTTTGGCTTTTTATTTTTCGTGAACAGTACTGTAAAACTGCACGTGTATGTGAAATAAATTCACAGTAAATTTGCTTTACTGACCCCCTTAATTGATTTGTTTGTTTGTTTTTTTGAATAATTTCTCAAAGGCCCAGTGTTTATCAGTTGTCCCCCAAAAAATTGTATAAATAAATTTTTATTTCCATAAATGCAGTTCATTATTCGAAATTCAATCTAATGCACATCCGCAATGCTCCAATGTAATCTGCATATTGCAAACAAATGAGTGTGCACACATGTTTTTAAAACCATCTTCATTCACTGTTTTCTTCGAAAAAATACCACCCTGGGTCAAACAACTTCAAAGGGTACAGACTACCGAAGTGAATACGTCACCTTTTGTTGGTTGCCTAGGCAATTGGATCTAAACTAAAAATCACTCAACCGTGTCCCAGTGCTTTTCCAATGGTACTTTTCCGACGGCCATGATAGTTTAGATCCAATTGCCATGGCAACGCACGTCACACTTCGGCTGTCTATTTGGTACCATTGCTAGTATAAGCATGGAGGAAGTGGTATAAGGAATGGAATTTACGGTTAATTCAGAAACCGGTTTACAATTCTTTCAAGTGTCTAAGGCTGGATCCGAATTAGTGGCTGTGGCTGTTGCTATGCTGTTTCTAAGGACTGTCATTGTCCGCCCATATAGCAACAGCCAAAGCCACTATTTCGGATCCAGCCTTAGTTAACCGGTCAACTGTTTGGCGTACAAACGTTATGTAACCAGTCTAAGCAAGGCATTTTTCAAGGAAGATGGCGGACGTTTGTTCCATTCAATAAGTCGCCAACAGTCCATTGCTGTGTACATACAGATCAGTGCACACGCAACCTTAACCACGTGCGCGCAAGCCGCGCCAAAATGACCGGAAGTGCAGGGTCAATAATTAATATGGCATTTGTTTTTTACGTCAGGTTTTCCTAAATTGTGTATATTGGTGTACTAGGTACAATATTTCTACATTACTGAAGTCAATTCGAGGGTTCAATTTCTTTAGAAAACAATGTGTGGATAATAATGTCAAATTTTACGACGTTTTAATTTATTCGATATTTTCGGAAGCGCGCCACCAGGGTCAAAAGTGTGCCAGCGCGCATGCATTTTTGAGTAGTGCACTTCTGCGACACAAAAACCTAGCTTTACATTTCACCTTACATTTAAATTATTACATTCAAAGACTGGTGTAGTCTGTTGATGTTTTTGTGTGAATTCGCCGTTTGCAAGCTGAAATTATGGCATCGGCTTCAAAACTTGAAAAGGTGAATCGTCTCCTGAAATCTGTGTTGACGTCGGAAAAAGGCGGCGTTGCCATTAACCGGCTGCAGGGTAGGTCATTTTAATACAAAAATTGCCGGATAAAATAACCATGGATGAAATAACCATGGAGGAAGAAACATAATTTTAAAAAAATAACTCGTACGAAATTAGATTAAGACATCACTATTTCTGGCTTTCTTTAAATGAGTTATCAGCCAGTGCAGATCTAAATAGAAAAACAATTAAACTTTGGACAGAAAAATATGAAATTAAAGATTTTAAAAATTGTTCAGCCACTTGAAAAAAAAAATTATATTTTGAGTTAAAACCACTTTCACACAACAGACAAGTTGCAAAAGATTTTAAAAATACTTTTGTTGCAAAAATATCATCAAGCGGTTGCTGTTTTATGCTTGTTAAAATGCGGAATTGTCAATGAAAATGAATAGACAGCAACTTCAATAAAAATTGTGAATTGTCTAATAATGTGATGTGACTTTGTGAGGCCCTTTCTACAAAGCGAGATCAAAATATTTTTTGATATTTATCCCATTTCAGGTGATTATCATGAGTTGACCGGCGATTCTTTACCGTTCCGAGAGTTTGGCTATCCATCATTGGAGGCATATCTAAGATCCATTCCCCATGTCGTCTCGCTTCAAAGGTACAAAATCTATGGCAGAATCTGCATTTGTTTGTTGTTTGGTTTTTTTAAATTGTAAATGCTTAGCATATTCACCAAAAGTGCTTTAAAAAACATTTAAAATGAGGGATCTCTCATTGCCAGAGGGTTTTGGGGAATTAAGTTATTGTAGATTTTTTAAAATATGTTTGGTCAAATCTTTGTCAGTTTTTAAAAATTAAATTCGACTTGATTTGTTTGCACAAAATAAGGCACAAAAATCATGACCATGTTAAAAAATCTACTGATGAAATTTGGTTGATTTTTATATATAAAGGGAACGAATCGGGAAGTTGATCATTAGGCCAATGAAATTAGATTACTAGTTTCTCGTCAACCATTTATCAAATTTTTGTGAGGTTTTATTTTTTTATTATTAATTATTAATAATGAAAATTTTTTTTTTTTTACATGTGTAAATATAACCTTTACACATGTATACACGAACTGCCATTTAGAAACTGATTTATTAAGGCTGTAAACTCGCCCAGAAATGGTTTGGTGCCAGTATCAATTCCATTGAGTTATACCGGGTAGGTTGTGTTTGAAGGAACAAGTTGAGATGACAAAATCATGGGAAATGACAAAGGAGATGTCTGTTATAAACACAAAAGCTGCAAAACACAGATCGCGATTGCACAACTGAAATGGAAACGTTTCGCTTGCATCTAATTTTCCCAAATTTTTTGCAAAATAATGATTTTTTGGAATAATGACATTTTTTGGTGCGGGGTCAAAATCACACTGACGAGAAACTAGTAATCTAATTTCATTGGCCCATGGAGGAAGTGATTGGCCTAACTATATTTCCCTTAAAATCAAGTTTGATGTATTTCCTCTTGCAGGGGTCCCGACGGTGCTACAATGTGCAAAGCAGTTACGGATGAAACGATCGAGCACATTACTAGCTTAGTCAGTCGGCAAAAAAGTAAAAAGAAAGTGGTAAGCCCATTATTAAAACAATAGTACTTTCCCCAAAGTTGGTAATGATCTTAGAAAATTTTAGAAATTCAAGTGTCAAAATTCAAGGATTAACACACAATATTCCGTAGAAAATTTTACAAAGCATCTTTAAAGGAGCGTGTCTAGATCACATGTGTTAAGATTTTGATACCATACCATTTGTCATATTTTTCCCATTACCAATCTGAAATTTTACGCTCTCAATTTGTATACTTTGTATAATTTGTAAAACACCAATGTTTTGCCACAATAATTTATCCAATCCATAAAGCAGTGCAGTGATTACACCAACCTTTTTGCTCCCACATCCAAATTGGAGATTGCAAATTTCCTGTTTTCTTCCCATGGATAGTATTTTGGGGACGTATTTTATATGATTGTTAGGTTTAAACAAAATCCATTTTCGGGAAAATTCTTTAAACACTATAAAACAATCCATAAATTTACATCTTTAATGCTAAGTAATATATTAGAGCTTTACTGGACCAATATTTTCACTTAAAAAAGGAAAATTTCTCATTAGTTTTCCAACTACAAACTTATGTCTTTGTTTGCTTGAAATCTAACAGGGGGGTGCAAGGACCAAGCTATCTCGTTATGGTAGACCCAATTTCAGGAGGGCAGTCCAGCCACAGAGTCGACCCCAGAGAAGCTTCTACAAGCCGCTTCATACAACATACGCAAAGCCAGTCACGAGTTCGCCATCCGTAAAGAAATATCCCAAGTGGCCACTAAAATCGCCACCAAAGTCGCCACTAAAATTGCCACTAAAATCAACGTCAAAGCAAACCGCAAACATTGGCAAGTTTTCAGTACAAACCAGAGAGTCAAGTAAAACGTCTGCGCAGTCTACGACATCAGTTAAATCGGTTGCGCCAACAACAAGCTCAAAAGAACTCCCAGCACCAACTGTACGTTCGGCAAAGTCATCGGCACCTCAAACGAGCGCGCCCAAATCCTCGTCGACTTCCACGCTTAATCCGGGTCCGTGGTCTGGAAAACTCGGTTCAAAACGGAGCCAATCCGTTGGGTCAACACGGGACGAAAAGCAATATGAACGAAGTGTAAGCCTAACAACAGAACTGAGCAGTGCGTCGACCAAACCCGACGAACATTTGTACATAACTGTCAACAATGACGCCTTTCAATTGGAACAGTTTTCACATCAACAGAAAGGAAAAACGAAAGGTGCCGCCAACATAAAGCAGGAGTGGTCGGCTAACTTTGAAGTTCCTCCGCGCTTCAAAAAACTTATGTCGGCCCCAGGAACTGATAGTCAAGGTAAATTTACAGGGGCTAAAATTGATTATAAGCCCCAAATTTGTACCCCAAATTTTATAATTTTTTGGGGGGAGGTGGGGGGAGGTTTATACAAAAAGTATTCATGTTTTCCTCACTTATTTTTAATTCTCTTAATTACCAGGTGTTAATGAGAACAATAATGTTGCACCCAAAACCGACCATTCGTCAGTCGGTTTCAAAACTCGCAAACCAGAAGTCGACTCTGGACCGCCATCTCCGCAACTGAACAGCGCCACCACAGATTGGGTGCAGAAGGTATGACATAGTTCTATTTTCTCAGTTTGTGTGCCTGAGTCAAGTGTTTAACGCTCTCGATGTTCTGTGTGGTTTTTAATTGCGCCATTTGCACATGAGCAGCGCGTCAAAAAACCAACGCTTGCCAGACGCTTAACACTTGATGCACACACGTGAAAATTTGCTTCTTTGAATTAAGTCGTCTCTTCATCGAATGAAGATATGACTTAGAGGCACAGGCTCGTCAGCAATGCGTGCACGCCAATTTCGTGCCATGAAATACGCAGCTTCATAGCAAAGGCATGAAGAGCCTGTGTCTTTAATATTTGTTAAATATTTCAGCGGCCATCCAAAGTTGTCAACATTTTCACAGTTCTACAGAGTGTAGTATTTTTCAAGATCCCCCTCCCTACCCCACTACCATGAAGCGTCAACATTTTACAGTGCTTCTGAAGTCCTTTGCAGCCCTCGACACCCCTTCCCCCTTTCTCTGTTTTGTAGAATCGTGAAAACGTCGACAACTTAGGACACGGCCCCTAAGTGAGCAGAATTGTTTACCCTTTGTTGATTCTGTAGATACTACAAGAGAAAGCCAACGGGATTTGGGCGTCTGCTCTGCGTGACATGCACATGAAGGAGTTAGGCTCGCCATTGGAACCAAGCGTTATAGATCAGATGGCTAAACTGAGCCTCATCACAAAAGAAAGGTATGACATTTTGGTTTCTTGTTTTGATAAAAGTTAATTAAGGTTTGTTTTGCTCTTACCCGATGTGATTATTAACACTGTATACTCGGTGCTTTCCCGAGACACTATGAAAAACTGGTGGGACTGGAACCCACGACCTCCTGCAAACAAGGCAGACGTCTTAACCACTCGACCACCGAGCTAGCCGGTGTTGAATGGCCGAAATTTGATTATTTTGTCGTTTTTCGTACCCACAGTATCTACAATAATGACATCATCTATCCCAAAATGACCGTTACTGTGAAAGACTTGCCGAAAATGACAAAACGAACGGTAACAGTCGGAGATGAACAACAAACTGGAGTCACTGGTGACGAGACAGGGGACAGGAGGTAGGTCGTGAAAATTGTCATGGATAGCTTATAAATTATTCAGTAATTGATTTAGCTTGTGTCGGGGAGAATGAATGAACGTTAATTAGGATTTATTTTGCCCTTAACGGCACAGGCTCGTCAGCAATGCGCGCGCGCCATATTCGTGCCACGAAATACGCAGCTCTATGCCTTTGCTATGGAGCTGCGTATTTTGTGGCACGGATTTGGCGCGCATTGCTGACGAGCCTGCGCCTTTAACCAATGTATATTAGCACTGTATACTCGGTACTTTCCCGAGACACTATGAAAAACTTCATAGCGTGCTCTGGCGGGATTATTATGAATTATTCATGAGTCATGAATATTAATTACGCATGTTGCAAAATTTCTTTATAGTGTACTGAATGGGCAACATAAAGACTGCGTTTTTAGGAAATTAACTGTCGTGTCCTCAATAAAAAAATCGTATTCAATATACAAATATCAGTTTAGGATATATATATTGGGTGTTCATTAAGTATAACCATTTCAAGTTTAGGGTGTCAAAAAAGAAATTGTCGAAGCACACTTTATTTTTTAGTAACTGTGATGCCCCGCACCGCCCTGTTTATAGAGTTGCTAAATTGTGACGTCAGTCGCCAGGGTTACTGGGTCTAAACATTCACTGGTAATCTGAAATGTCCATTGCTAAAGCACAGGGAAACAGTTCACTGGTTTTAGTGTAGACCCCGTAACCTTAGCAACACACAAAGGGTGACATTTTCACTTTTATACTCTATTATCCGTATACTACCCAAAATGCTTTTAATTTGTGAAATTGGTTGTTCGGGGAATAATTTCAATGTATTACAATGCAATGTAGTTGCTAATTGGTTAATAGAACTGGTAAGGCCTTGCTCCTTACGGCACAGTCACCTTTTGGTCAAAAACAATACCCACTAACAAAGGATGTCCTAGATTTAGGGCATGGAGTGGCAAAATATCAGGCTGGATGGCCTGGGCCAGGCTGGGCTTTTCACCCACTCTGTTCCCACCAAACCGTACAGACTAACCCCTGAAAATTGCTAAAACAATTGGTTAAAGGTGGCTTTGTGACATTTCCTTTCATCAATTTTTTTTCTTCCATCAGCTTATCAAAAAATAAAAATTATAATTTGCGGGTCAATTCATTTTTCAAACTTTCATGTGACATGTTCATGAACGCAATATTTAGTACGGTGCCTAATCACCATGTTTGGAGATCTCTTTGCATTGGTGATTAGGTACCATACCAACTCTTGCGTTTGTTATTTTGCTCAGCTGCACATCCATGCTATCGAGAGAAAGCTTGGGTTCTTGGGGGGAAAATCTTAGGGAGTATACCACTGTGTCTCATAGCTCAGTTGGTAGAGCATCTGCCTGGTGTGTCGGAGGTCTTGGGGGAAAACCTGAGGGAGTATACCTCTGTGTCTCATAGCTCAGCTGGTAGAGCATCTGACCGGTGTGTCAGAGGTCTTGGGGAAACTTCAGGGAGTATACCACTGTGCCTCATAGCTCAGCTGGTAGAGCATCTGCCCGGTGTGTCAGAGGTCTTGGGGGGAAAACCTGAGGGAGTATACCACTGTGCCTCATAGCTCAGCTGGTAGAGCATCTGACCGGTGTGTCAGAGGTCTTGGGGAAACTTTAGGGAGTACACCACTGTGCCTCATAGCTCAGCTGGTAGAGCATATGCCCAGTGTGTCGGAGGTCTTGGGGGGAAAACCTGAGGGAGTATACCACTGTGCCTCATAGCTCAGCTGGTAGAGCATCTGCCCGGTGTGTCAAAGGTCTCGGGTTCGAATCCCAATGAGAAACATAACAATTTTCTCTCATCCCATGTTTGGCGACACTCATGTCATCTTGTCTAGTGCTTGTCTGTTTATATCCGATCATAGCCTCGTTGAAGCGAAGACTATCCCAACTCAAAAGCTGTCCAAGAACACGGATTCAGTCCATTCGTCTGACCAGGACAATTTTGAGGCAAACCAGAGTATGACAGACATTTTAAAGAGGATCTGCAAGAAACACAGCTTGTCACTTTGTCACACTGTGGTGACTATGAAAGTGGCAGGACAGTTGTACATCAGCGTACGTTGTTCGGCTGGTTCGTTAGAAGGGACAGGGGGTGGACGGACCGAGAATATGGCATTAGAAGCGGCTTCCGCTAACATTTTTCATCAGTGGAACATCGCTCCTAAAGATGTAGTCGCTGGATGCCAGGAAGAGCTTTACTTGAAGATCGAGCACGGGGCTGGCTTGTGCAGTTGCTCTGTTGGAGAGAGTAAACAAGATTCTGATGTCCCGGCTTGCTTGTCTAGTTGGTTGAAGAAAAGGTCTTGGAAGCCGTCGGATGACTGGAGTGGTCAGGAATCGAAGAAATCCACTGTGACTCAAGAAAGCTCCATCACCGAAAAAGACAAACTGAATGCCAGGGCAGTGAGGTTTGGTCTGAAATCGAAAGCAGTTCCAAAAGATGTGAGCCGGAAAGAACTTCCTGAAGTCTTTTCTGCCGTCAAAGGAACAAAATTCTGTGTTGTCAATTCCATAGAAGAACCTCAACCCGCAGCGTTGGATAAAGAAAGGAATATTAGTTTTGATTCAGCACGGGAAATGGGAGATGTTTCAAAGGATAATATGATGAGCTCGCAGGTCGAAGGATCGTTTGGAGGCCAGATTGATTTGAAGTCAAAATCGGAACTCTCACAAGACGAGATTTTGCGACTGAGGGCAGAGAGGTTTGGGCTTCCTCTGAACCAGTATTCCAACCCAAGAGATGAGAAAATGTCCAAGCCATCCAAATTTGGAGAGAAGAGTGATCGAGTGGACCAAATAGAGACAACCCAAATCTCAGTTGAAGAGCCTTCTCAAAGACCTTCTGATCAGGACATTCGTCAGGTTCTCAAGGAAACCTTTGGCAAGATGAAGATTTATGAGACTGTTAAGCGTTCCGGCAGTGGCAATGCTTCCATTGTGACCATCTGTTTCATCGCTGGTCCCTTCGTAGGAGTTGGGGACGGTTCAACCAAGTCGAAAGCTAGAGTAACTGCTCTTAAAGATCTGCTCGAAAATCACAAACTGTCCAGGTTAGGTTCTTTCCACTTGAATGTCCCAAAAGGTCTGGAAAGGCCTTGTCGATCAAAATCTCAGTCTGTGGCATAGGCCCTTTGCGTCCGGCAGCCATATTAGTGGTCAGGTTTTGTATTGAAAGGAGCGTGTCCAGATCACATTTTTGAGCCCCCCATGGGTGTTGGGATTTTAATGCAATATCATTTTTCCTATTTTTCTTAATACCATTCTGAAATTTTGCTTTCTCATTCTGTATATTTGCAAGGATATTGTCAAAAAAACACCAATGTTTTGCAAAGTAATTTATCAAGTTACATAAAGCAGCGCAGTCATTACACCAACCTACATGTATTTAATTCCACATCCAAATTGCAGATTGCAAATTTCCTGTTTTCTTCCCATGGATAGTATTTTGAGGATTTCAAATAATTTTTAGGTTAAAACAAAATCCGTTTATTGGAAAACTCACAACACACTCCTTTAAATGATTCAACAAAGGAAATGCACAATGCATAATCATACCAGATGCGTCGGGACAAAATGCGTACCCCCTAAATTGGCCACCGTGCGAAAGGACTCTGTTTTGCCTAGACTGTCTACAGTTGGTGGGTATTGTGTGTGATCAAAAGGTGACTAAGCTGTCTTTAAAATCTGATCAAAGCCTACTGGTCAAGGTTAATAGCATATGCGAGTCCACAAAGTCCGAACAAACTGGGTTTTCAAGAGACATCACCTTACCAGATCTCTTGGAACAATCAAACGTTTAATGTTCTGGGTCACACCTAAAGTAACGG
This sequence comes from Henricia sp. BOLD:AAB3569, assembly GCA_037783545.1. NCBI lineage: Eukaryota > Metazoa > Echinodermata > Asteroidea > Spinulosida > Echinasteridae > Henricia > Henricia sp. BOLD:AAB3569. The sequence continues at coordinate 846,225 of JBBELK010000882.1, forward strand.
CAATCTTATGTTTATTATTTGAGTCCGAAGTCGCACCGTGATTCCGAGCCCCGAGCTGAACACCGTAAAGTGTAAACAGGGTATCGGTGACTAAGAATTGGTGACAAGACAATACTTAAAGGCACAGGCTCGTCAGCAATGCGCGCGCCAAATTCCTGCCATGAAATACGCAGCTCCACAGCAAAGGCATAGAGCTGCTTATTTCGTAGCACGAATTTGGCGCGACGAGCCTGTGCCCTTAACCTCATAAAAGAGTCTATTAAAAGATACAGCTTGCTCCCCCCACCCCCCCACCCCCAAAAAAACAAATTGTTCTTCTTCCTGAAAAAGCTTGTCCACTGTCCCTTCCAAAACTGTTGTTCTTTACGTGTGATCAGCTATCTTATTTTTCATCAACCATTGATTTTCTGTTTTCGTTTGGTTTCATTTAACATCTAATTACCTTCCCTCAACTAATTTAGTTTCTAACAATTTACACATGTGGGTCTTTCCACACTAATGGGCCTATTTGAAAAATAAGTCAATAATTCCTTTCAGATGTCTTCAGTTTATCTCAAACTTAAAGAAATTCCCTTATACTGTATGTAACTGTGCACAGACAAAATTGCTACATTTTTGTCTGTCCACCGTTACATACGTATATGGAAAATTTGTACACAAGCTTTTCAGAAATGTATGTTGTGGCAGCATTTTCTTACCTTTTAGGGCAAAAGTTATCTCCTGAGAACAGTGTAAGGGAATTTCTTTAAGTTTGGGATAAAAGGACATCTGAAAGGAATAATTGACTTAATTTTTCAATAGGCCCGTTAGTGTGGAAAAACCAATGTACTAATAATTATTATGAGATATTTTTCCAAGTTTTCTAGCTCTTGTTTCCTTCCTCCATGCTTAAACTAACACTAACCCTTTCCCTGCATATCCGTTGTGCATGCTTTTCAGTAGTGAAATGTGAACGTGTGTAATTTTATTTTTTTATGTGTTAACTTCTTGGCTGTGGTTACAGCTATTTTTATCAATCCTGTTCTATTTTTGTTTACATTACTTTAAAATGTTGAGTAATTCAGGGTGTATGTTACAACACATCCTAATTACTGGCTTACATATAGGCTACGGCTACGAGTGGACTATAGCAGTCCTTGGCAACAGCTAAAGCCAGTAATTTGATACAGCACTAGTTAATTTCAAAGTGGGCAAAAAAAGTCTGTCAAGTTAGTAGTGTTTATTTGGAGTCTGAAGTCCTGTTCTTACTCTAACATAAACATTCAAAGACTAGTTTTTACAAGTTTATGCAAAATTTATGCATAATAGTTACGAAATATAGAGAACGGTTATTGGTAATTTGGTTTTATGCTCGCCACAGTTAACAGTTTGTGTACTGTTATGTATTACTTTTCATACTAAATTTGTCCTGTTGCTTTTGTTACAGAAACAAGGCTGCACCGCAATACAAATTCAAGCCCATAAACAGCGCCCCAACAACCTACGCCAACGCAACACCCGCGGAATCTGCTCCACAGGCCAATGCTAACGCCCCACTAGCCAGCAACCCGTCCGACGCACAGTTGCCTAGCAACAACTCCACGCCCAGTCCTGTATCCAATGAGGGGACGGTTACGCCCAGCGAGGCGTGGGGATCGCCAATTATTGAGGCACCCGGGGTACCCAGTTTGGTTTTGCCGGAGGAGGATGATTTGGATGTGTATGTGGCCTACATCAAGAGTTTGGCTGATTTTTATATCATCCTCATTGGTGATGATTATTCAGTAAGTAGGCTCCGCCCACATTGTGCATAAATTTGCATGCAAAAAGAAGACTCCGCCCACATTCACATTTTCTGTTATCCTTATTGGAGATGATTATTCATTAAGTTGGCTCCGCCCACATTCTGCATAGATTTGCATACACTCCGCCCACAATATGTACATTTGCAGGCCCTTATTCTGTACAGATTTGTGGACTGAGATGCGATGTAATGTTAGGTTTTTAGTTATCTCCACATTTTACCTTAATTGCTCATTTTAACTAATGGTGCTATACAAATTCAAATGATTATTGTGTTTTACACACTAAAAAACAATAAATTAAATCAAATAAACAAACAAAATACGTAAATCAATTTTTTTATGTTTGGTACCCTGACTTTAGGAGCAGTTAATTGCACTAGAGGAGGACATGAGAACCTTCTACCAATGCTGTACATGGACGCTAACAGAACCGCCCGAAGAAGGGGACTGCAACGTGGCAGAGTTAAACCGTGAATGGCTGCGAGTTGAAGTACGATCGGTCCAAGGCGATAAGGTAGGTAAAGGGGCTTGTTAAAATTTTAGCAGAAAATTTATTTTCTTCTAGCCTAACAATCATATAAAATACCTCCTCAAAATACCATCCATGGGAAGAAAACAGGAATTTTGCAATCTCCAATTTGGATGTGGAAGCAAACAGTTTGGTGTAATCACTGCACTGCTTTATGGAACGGATAAATTAGTTTATTGATGGTTTTTTGACGATATTCTTGATAATATACAGATTGAGAGCGCGAAATTTCAGAATGGTAACGGGAAAAATATGACAAATTATATGGTATCAAAATCTCAACACCCATGGGAAAAATGGGAGGCTTTTTAAAAAAACTACCTTTAGTTGTCAATTTCCAACATGAAATCAATTTTGGACGGAAATAAATTCATGTGGTGTTTGTTACCATTGCTATCAACACTTTGAGTAAGGTTTTTCTTGTCAACTCATGAAAAACAAAATTGGGTCGTTGCAAATGATACAATGAGTCTCTAAGCTAATCTTAGCACATTCTAAATTGATTAGTTTTTTGCTCTGTGTTACAGGTCGAGTGTTTTTTGCTGGATCATGGCGACATCGAGATCGCCGATGTTGACTCGCTCAAACCGCTAGCCGAGAATTTCCTGCAAGTGCCCTTTCAAGTAAGTTCTCCAAAAGCTTCAAGCATTTTTCTTTTTGTCCTATAATGAAATGTGTATACGCAGCACAATTCAGAGAATTACGGGGATAAAAGTGGAAGATTAATTGCTTTTTAAGTCGGAGGAAAGCAGTCTAATAGTAATACAATTATGATATAACAACCTAATAAGTATTATGAAGAAAACATTGATACTTACAAAGTACATACATGCATCTATGTACTTGATCCATGCACATTGTACATGTATGTAATGCACTGTATCAATCATCTCTGCAGGTTGGCAACTTTTGAATCAGTATTACTGCTAAACAAAGAATATTACACCTCTGAAAATTTCATGTTTTAGTTAATGAGTGGGAGATTAAATTTCAGGAAAGTTCATTTTAAGGTTGCGTGATCCACAAGATCACATTCGAGGTCAATGCACCCTCAGCCTACTTCAATCCCAAAAATAATGGCAAATTTGTAATCCTTGACTAATCACTCTTCCAACAACACCACGTTTGTGAAGTCAAGATTGGCTCAGTAGTTCCCAAGATACTAGGGTTTAAAGGTGGGCGTCCGTGCCACTTTTAGCCAAAAATTTCAAAATTCGGGGGACCTTACCTCCGGAACCACTGGTCCGATTGATCCAAATTTTGATACTGTGGGATCCCAATCAACAAGTATACCAAGTTTCACCAAAATCCGAGAGGGTCGGGTTTAAAATGTCATTTTTTTGGGGGGTGATTTGACATGGACTGACCCTAGCGCTTTGTGAAATAAACCCCTCGTCACATTTCACATGTATTTTTATCTCTATAGGTGGTACGCTGCAAACTTGCCGGCAGTGAACAGGTGGCGTTAGACGACACCCAAGCACTGCAGATGTTCTGCCAACTTGCCCTGGGAAAGAACCTACTAGCGGAGGTCGTTTCAAGGTCAGTGGATCCCAACATGATCAAGGATCCATTTCACAAAAGTTAAGACGAGTTCAATGCGTCCTAATTCCCATACCAACGTCCCAAGATAAGAAGTGACCTTCCTAAGACGCATCTTAGCGCTTTGTGAAATTGGCCCCTTGTTGTGTATCAGTGATAAAAAAATATGACAAAATTGCACTTTTCTCTAAAACTACTGAAAACCTAGTGCCCTGATTTCTTTTAATTATTGCGAATCGTTTATACTAGGCCTACATCATTTTCAATGACCCAAAATTTTACTTCACGAGTTGACAAGAAAAACCATACTCAAAGTGTTGATAGCAATGGTAACAAACACCACATGAATTTATGGCCAGGCTGCCAACCTAGTTGAAGCGAAATGGTTCTGGTGATTTCCTGATGGCAACATGATCTATATATGGAATGGCGCTATATAAAAACCTGCTATTATTATTATATTTTATTTTTGACATAGGGAAGGCGATCGGATTGAAATGGAACTATTTGACGCTTCAGACGTTTCGATTCTGGAGCAGTGCATGGCGGCAGGTATATAGAGCGCCCTCTGTTGACGATCAGTACGCAATGTATTCAGCATAACATCAGTACGTCATTTTGTCTAAACCAGTTTCAGTACATTGATGAACAAATTAAATTGGCGGTGTTGTAGCCAAGGCGTGTAAAATTGTTCGGCGTCTACAAGTTGCAAAGGAAAAACTTTCAGAAAAGAATGTGGGTGTGGTTCATGTACATAGCTTTATGGACTTGTAAGAGCTTGCAGGGCCTAGTTTGTGGAACTGTGTTGCAAGGATTGTTCTCAAATTACAGATCATGCTGCTAATTTTGCCATGTTTTAAAATTTATTTGGTTTATCTTGCCTATTTTCTTGTCATGTTAAAGTGAATCAACTACGTACTTCAACCATGCAGCACATACATTTAGGGCAACATGTTTGCTTGTAGTACACATTAATTTTTTAAACTGTGGAGTTTAAATGGGCTGTGTCACGTTTTCAAATTTTGACACTGCATATATATTCAATATTTACCATCCCTGATAATTCTTTAGTAATTTTGGCAGTGGTGCAACGCCCAGGTTGTCCTGATGCATTACTTTTTACTTGAAATGGAGCCGTTTGCCTTAATTTTAAGCCGCCAAACATCAATATCACCGGGTGTGCGGCCGTTGTTCAAAAAATTTGAACGACATGGTTGGATACAGCAATTTGTTCAACCTTCATTTCCACCAAAACCGGTATGCTTATTTGGTCCTGACAGCAAATCTTTTGTCGATTTTTTTTTTCTCAGACATTGATCACGCGATGCAGTTTAGCGTATTGTAAACACTCATGAACGAACACACTCTGCCCATGCAGCACGTGAACCTATGGCGTTGTGTAATGAAATTGCATTACATTCATACGAGTGCGCACGTACCGTATGTTGAAAAGATTTGGCGCATGCGCAAACCGTGACACAGCCCCTTTAAGGAAATTTTCTAACATATTTTGGTCATCACTTGTGGTAAAGAATCAGTAAATTTGCTGCAAAATACTTGAAATTTTTGCAGAGAGTTGTTCAATACACTCTCGTGTGGTAATTGTAGACTTGCGAATCATTTGTGACAAAATTTGGGAAAAGGTGAACGGCCGTTTCACAAGCTTTTATTTCGTGGATGCATGCAAAAATATTGACAAAGGAGTAGAAAGTTTCTATTTTATTGATCAGAAACCTTACGCAAATTCCAACTCATGTCATCTTTTCCAATCATAACCTTTTTATTTTGTACAAATAATTTCAGTTTATTTTTATATGGTGATAGTTACTGCTTGGTGTTTTGAGAAGAAATAAAGGAAACCAGAGTTTAAACTTTGTTTGTGATTTTTTTTTTTTTTTAAATGTACTGGTGGGGATTGTAATGACTTGACTTGGGTCTGCCAAAAATGAAATTTGATGTATTTATTGTCATTTTGAGGACTGAATTGTTTTTCAGAACTAAAGCTTTATTTTAACATGGAGCATTGTTTGCCAGAACAACAAAAATACCCTACACATAATTCAGGGTTTAGACTCATTTCGAACAAATACTACTTGACCAACATGCAGTACTGTCGTAAAATGGATTTAAGAGCTTTGGACTTGCTTTTTCCCCCTGCCAAATAGCAGTACAAAACTAAGTCAAATTCAATTTTACATCTTGCTGTTCGTTGCCATACAACTTAAAAAATAATTTAAATATATTTTTTTAACCCCCTACTTGCCATAGCAGTAAACATTTCACAGCCTCTACCCGAGGCTACGGGGAATAATCATAAAATATACACCGACTGGGAAGGTGCCAGATTATTTGTGGATTCTGAGTCTCGTCATTGCACAGGCAACATTTGGTCTGCTTATCCAGTTGACGCCGGGATTATTTTTGGCAAAATAATACCTTTTTTTAAAAAGGCAAATATGATTGGCCAAAAGTTAAGACCAGGGGCCAATCTCATGGAGCTGTTCAGCAGCCGATATTGTGCTAACGGAGGCTCCGGCTAGTTCATGGAGACTGTAACCTTAAGCACTGCTAAACGTTTGCTAGCTTCAGACTCTGAAGTTCAGAGGCAAAATTTGCTAAACACTTGTGATGCAACAATGCCCGTTTCCAAGCACAACTTTTCTGCTGAAATAAGCACCACAAATACCGACTCTTGACAGTTATTTCTACATTCATTGTATGAATCTTCTCACCCAAAGATCATACTTTGCAACACTCCGAGGCGGCCGCCATGGAGTGAGATTTGCTACGCTACACTAACGGGCCGTCCACAGCTGTCAAGTTCAAGTCACAGTGTGTACAAATGAATGGTGGACAATGGACGTGTTTACACGTCATCCACCCCTAGTGACTATACATTGCTAGTTTACGCGTCTTCCGGCATCAAGTCCATAAAACTAGCCTTCATTCAAGGCTGCAGCTAGGTCTCAACCTCACACATGAATCTTTCAGTATGCTGTCTAACCTTCTGCACTGAGCTTAAGTGTCTTGGCCAAAGTCTAATTCTAGAAGGCCAATTTGTTCAACATTCTACACATACTTAGTTTAGTGCCTCTGGCACGCGACAAGACTGCATCTGTATAAGGACTGAACAAATGCCCAGGTGCGCGTAACTGCCCCTTCTCATTTGCATTGTTTTGGGCACTTCCTGTGTATTCTTTCGTGAAGAGCAAGGGGATTCCCCGGTGTCTCTGGCCATTTCTAATTCTACATGGGTTTCCTCAAGCTTACGAGTGACAGTGCAATGAGCACTATTGAGGAATCCTTGGTATGAATACCAGAAAATAATAATAAAGGCATACAGAACCTCGCACATGCCCACTCTCTAAAGATTTGTGATGATTGCATATATTATGTTCGAACACAAAACGTGCTATACATGCACGCGACCAAAACCGGTTACGGTGGTGTGCCATTCAATAACTCAATGCTTATCAGCTAGGAAATTTGTGGGCTATGGACGATGTGTTCTTTGCTTATATCTAAAGCGCCCTCTGTTGAAAATTGGACGTCGTCCTGCGCACGCATCCTGTTTTGCATAAATTTGGTTTGGTAATGATGCCGACGGTCACTTCAAATTCCCTCAACACCGCTTTTTCCCAAAGCGACGTGCGTCACATTTACGCACAAAAATGCGCAGTGTGAATCAACGCTGATCGTTCTAATGAGTGTAATACCACGAAGACATTTGATTGTGTCTTGAAAACACAATAAATAAAACACATTTTTGGTTCAAAATAAATGTTTATAACAAACACATGCAGCTACCTGTACATTCACTTCTGTTGGCCGACCTCAGGTCTTGTGCTTGACTCCTCTTCATGCGATTGGGTTAGGGATAAAGCAAGGGCTTCCACTAAAAACAGACAACATGTCACATGATCAGGGGCCAATTTCATAAAGCTGTTTAGCAGAAGAAAATTTGCTTATTCCAAAATTTGTTTGCTTTTTAAAAATGGGTTAGCAGTCAAAATTGTATGTCAACTTGTGTTCTCAACAAGAATAGCAGAACACCAGTCAATGCATAGTTCCGACCTGTCAATCAAGCAGAACCCGCTGACCAATCACAACAGAGCTAGCAGACATCGCCCACATAGGTCAAAGTGCATTGCCTCACAACAACACACAGTTTGTACGCGGTGATCCGGGTGAATTTTTGGTTTCAAGGCCGGACGATTCGCTGTTCAAAGGTGAGAAAGCATGTATTTCATGATGATATGACATCCCTGTATTACTCAGTGTGTTCTAAGATAACCGTCGACCCTGAAACATGAATACCTTCGAGTTTTCTCCAATGAATCTGTGCTTTCCGTTGAAAGTCCCATTGGTTTGTGCAGTGTGTGTGTGGACATTTTTACGATAGCGTGTGAGGCATAGCAACAATATCCAAGAGGGCGGAGTTAACTGGGCAAACTCGGAACTATGCATTGTAATAAACATCACATAAGATTTTGACTGGTAAACGATTTTTATAAAGCAAACATAGCTTTATAAAATTGGCCCCTGATGGGTACAAATGTTGAATAGATAGCAAATATTGGATACACCTAGCAGATAAAATGTAGTCGGAAAAAACGATCATTAACCCTTCGACATGCACAGCCATAAAATTACACAGGGACTTAAAGGGCCGGAGACCCCGGAAGCGCTGTACCCTGGGGCTATTTCTCTGTCAGGCCATTGGTTGCAAACAGCTGTTGTTTACATTGTGTCACTAGGCCAGAAGTAGGATGATTGACAGCTTCTATTATGCAGGGCACACAAATGAATGGGGCTTGGCTGGGGGCCCAGATATCCGAGGGTTACATGGTGTTTGAGCGGAATTGGCCCAAAGGTGTTTTAGTAATTAAATCCACAACTTTCCAAGGCTTGATTTTGCATAGAGTAAAATGTGAACTTACGATGCGGAAAGGCTCCACGCTTGTTGATATTGTTCAACATCGTCAGAAGAAACGTAGTGCACTTGTTGAATTCACTTAACATCTTCTCTATGCTCTCTGAACTAAACAAATGAAATAAGAAAATTGTCTTCTCATCTTGGGACGTTGGTATGGGAATTAGGACGCATTGAACTCGATCGTCTTAACTTTTTTTGAAATCAATACCCAGCCTGCCGAATTGCCTCGTTTAACAAAGGGAGTTTTGTCAAATGAAATTATTTTGCGTCTTCGAACAAAGAGATTCTAATCTTCATTGTGCGTTCACATTGGGAAATGTTTTCGTCAAATCTTCATCAAACAAAATAATATAATGTGAACAGCGTCCAGAACAGAATCTGTCACCAGACTACATTTATATCATTATGTACCTAAATGCAACAAGTCCGGTATCCCATCTCCTCTGGAAGACTACAGCTAGATTCAATGCCTTCGTGACAGCCTCCCGCACAAGGCTGACTTTCCTGTGCAGCAAGCATCGCTCCGATACCTTATTGAGGTAATTGGCATGTATGTGTAGCACAGTTTGCAGATCTGTTGCTTTTTCTAAGTCAGACTCGAATTCAAGGCCAGTGCTGTGCAGAATCTGTTTGGTAAGAAACATAAGTTGTGTTTAGCCACTTGACGCCGGAGGACGTTCTGGCAATGTATCGTCACAGGGGTGGTTGACGAGTTAAAACGTCAGCTTTGCTGCGGTCTTCCACGGTTGTACACTATTCATTTGTACACACTATCAGTGTTCTTCACTGCTCAACATTTTGTCCAGGCACGGAGAGCAGCGCGCGGAGAGCAGCACACAGAGCAGTGCTCTCATGCGGCGAATCAGATATGCGTGGCGAGTGAACGATAATGACACCAGTGGCCAGCGAATCATGTTTGGTGGCCTTGCACCTGATATTGGAATGACTTGGCTGTACTTTCGAAGCGTTTTAGAGGGGAAAATTGATTATTTTTGTCCAGGCGGTCGAGTTTTTTGTCCGGGCGGCATTTGGCTTCCACATCCAAATTGGAGATTGAAAATTTCCTGTTTTCTTCCCGTTTGAGGAGGTATTTTATATGATTGTTAGGTTAGAATAAAAATCAATTTTCTGGAAAAATCTGAACAAGCTCCTTTAAAATCAGTGTTCAATAGAGCCTTTGCATATGTCGGCCATCTTGGGACTCAATTATACTCACTCTGGACATTAGGTAGCTGTGCACCGCATTAACGAAGTGAACAAGTCTAAAACGCAACAGGTAAACTCGGTGAAGTAGCTCTGCCCTAGAAGGGGGCGTGGCTGACCGGGGTGATGGGAAGGGGGAATGTCCGGGACCCGGACTCGTCTCGGTCTCTGTCTTATGTGGTGAAGCACTTCGGCTGATTGCTAAAAATAATTAATAATCGTCACCAGAATATTTTTAAATGTGCAACAAAAATGTACGGTTCGAATAAAGACAAAAATAAAGAACACGTAATTTAAGGGGTCGTCCAAAGTTGTCAACATTTTCACAGTTCTACAGAGAGTAGTATTTTTCAAGACTCTCCATCCTCCCCCCGAAATACTACTTATCAACATTTTTTGTCACTACCATGAAATGTCAACATTTTACAGTGCATGTAAAGTCCTACGCAGCCCTCGACGCCCCTCCCCTTCCTATGCTCTGTAGAACCGTGAAAACATTGACAACTTTGGACGGACCTAATCCCTTAATTGTATTTAATTGAACAAATAGGAACTCACAGTTGAATCGTAACTGTTCCAGGCAGTACTTGGCTCGCTTAACTTGAAGCAAAAATCGGAAAACGTGATTGTAGACTGCGATATCCTCCGCATTTATGATAATATTCAATGGCCACGGAACCTAATAATGTGAACAAGAAAAATGGTTAACGTGACCCAAAATGTTTCAAAATTAGAACAAATTTATCAAAAAAATGCAACATTTGGGACAAATTTTGGAATGAATTGAGAAGTTGATCACGGCTTCAGACCTTGTGCACAAAATATATGAGACTGGTTCAACATTTTCCAAGTGTTTTCTAAGAAAGTCTTTCCACTTTTAAACCTGGGTTTTTCTTGTAATCTGCACTTACTGATGCTTAAAGATAGTATACATGATTGGTAAACTGTTACAAATAGTTTTATCCCCCTGTGTGATTGAAGATATGCATGATTAAAACCAACCCGAGCAAAAACCAGCTCCGTACTTCGTCAAAAAAAGGTTTGCAGTCATTTCGCCCCAAAACCACTTCGCCCTGAACCATTCCGCCCTGAACCACGGCCTGTGCACGAAGTGGTTTTGGGGCGAAGTGGCATTTGGACGATGTAGTGTTTGGACGAAGTAATTTGGGGCGAAATGGCACTTAGGCGAAATGGTTTTGGGGCGAAATAAATTTTCGTCTCGTGAGACGAAAACTAATTGTTTTACTCATTTCTCAAAGACTATAGCACTTCAGACAAAACCATTTCAGGGGAAGTTTTCTACGGTCATCATGTTTATATTGTGTAAGTTAGGCGTAAATCTGTGAACATTTCTGATTTTCGAGATACCAATGATGTATACTGCCTTTAATAAGTAATTTTACAGAAAAATATAAATGATCAACTTCTCAATTCGTACCCAAATTTTGATTTGAACCAGAGACCTCTGGACTGCCATACCAGTGCTCCACCAACTGACCTATCTAGCCCTATGTTGATTTGAACCCAAGACCTCTGGTTTGCCGCACAAGTGCTCTACCAACTGACTACCCAGCCCTATGTTTATTTGAACCCAAGACCTCTTGTTTGCCCTACCAGTGCTCTACCAACTGAGCTACCCAGCCCTGTTGATTTGAACCCGAGACCTCTGGTTCGCAATACCAGTGCTCTACAAACTGAGCTATCCAGCCTTGTGTTGATTTGAACCCGATACCTATGGTTTGCAATACCAGTGCTCTACCAATAAGTTATCAAGCCCTATGTTGATTTGAACCCGATACCTCTGGTATGCCGCACAAGTGCTCAACCAACTGAGCTATCCAGCCCTATGTTGATTTGAACCGGGGACCTCTGGTTTGCCGTACCAGTGCTTTACCAACTGAGCTATCCAGCCCTATGTTGACATATACCTTGTAGTGAAGCGTAATTCCATCCAATGCGTGGATTGGCTGGACCGAAACAGCAGAGGGCGCACCTACAGGCTCAAAACTGACAGTCAGTCTGTAACAACAGTAAAATGCAATATCCAAAAATCATAACAATGCCTCAAAATGTCTCAAATTTCTTTAAAAATAAGCCACAGTGGTATACTCCCTCAGGTTCCCCCTCCCCCAAGACGTCTGACACACCGGGCAGATGCTCTACCAGCTGAGCTATGAGGCACAGTGGCATACTCCCTCAGGTTTCCCCTGAGACCTCTGACACACCGGGTTCCCCCTCCCCCAAGACCTCTGACACACCAGGCAGATGCTCTACCAGCTGAGCTATGAGGCACGGTGGTATACTCCCCCAAGTTTCCCCAAGACCTCTGACTCACTTTGCAGATGCTCTACCAGCTGAGCTATGAGACACAGTGGTGTACTCCTTCAGGTTTCCCCAAGACGTCTGACACACCAGGCAGCTGCTCTACCAGCTGAGCTATGAGGCACAGTGGCATACTCCCCAGGTTTTCCCCCAAGACCTCTGACACACCGAGCAGATGCTCTACCAGCTGAGCTATGAGGCACAGTGGTATACTCCCTCAGGTTTTCCCACAAAAACATAAAGGACAATTTTGATAAGGAAAACATTAAGATGATGTCTAAAAATGAACATTTTGTTGACTCACCTGTCCGCGTCGATTGGAAACCGAGAGCCAATAGCAATTTGCAGCTGATAGTTGAGATATAACGAGTCTTGCCATTGGCTGTCCTGGTCACTCAGTTTGTCAAAAACGTCCGAGAGAAATTCAAACATGGTGTCGCCGGCTTCGCACAGGTAGAATCTCTGCAGAGCATTAGAAAAAGGAAAAGTAATTTTCTTGAAATATCCATTTTTGATCAGAAAAGAACTTGAATGCAGTGAACTTGTGGATAACGAGGCACTGATCGACTAATCACTTTGGAATCACTTTCAAGACTTTTCTGCTTTAGTGATTTCCTCCAGGTCCAAGAGGACCCGTTTGAACAAAGTGATTCCTATGGTAAGGAAATATAACATGTTCTGTTTCTGGGAGAATCCTGCAGTTAAGGGCTCTCAGAAAACCAATTTTGTTGAGTTGACCTCTGAAGCTGCGCATCTCCCAAACAGCCCTAGAAGTGCAGGAGCTCAGGAAGGCACTTCAGATAGAGTGGCGCACACTGCCTCAGTGGCTCTTACAGAGAGGCTGGTGCAGTCAGCCTTGCCACAAGAGGTGGTCATACAAGTTACTGACTGATAAAATATCTCACATCTCTGAGCCACTCTGATCTTTCGGACCGAGTTTAATTTGCATTTATGTTTTTTTATTTGTATAGTTTATGAGGCAAAGTACACTAATCACAATAAGTTAGGGATATTGTGGGGTGTACGCAGATATTTTATTGAGGGTATGCATTCCGCTTGAATGATTTTGTATATGATTAGACAATTGCATTTGCAGGACAGACAAACCGTGTCACAGGAATAGGTAAAAATAGTCATTTGAAGAAAAAACTATTTTTAAATAAAAAAGTTTAAAAATTCAAAATTGACTAACCCTCATTGAAGCGAAAGTGTCCACCAGGCTGTAGTCTTTCCTCAAGACAGTGACAAGTTCCCTGCAGATCATGAGGCACTTTGCAGTGAGCAGTGGGTATAGACATCTGTGCAGGAGTAACGTTAGGGGCTTCATGTTGCTGATGAGCGGGTATTGAAAGACTGGTAATGAAGACCAGCTAGAAATTGCAAGAAAACAATTCAATTCTTTAAGAATGACTTTTGGTGCAGTAAAAATTTGTTGATAATCTGTTGATAATCTGTGAACATTTTAGAATCTATGTAAATTTTAGAATCTGCGTAAATTTTAGAATCTGCGTAAATTTTAGAATCTATGTAAATTTTAAGAATCTATGTAAATTTTAGAATCTGCGTAAATTTTAGAATCTACGTAAATTTTAAGAATCTATGTAAATTTTAGAATCTGCGTAAATTTTAGAATCTGCGTAAATTTTAGAATCTATGTAAATTTTAAGAATCTATGTAAATTTTAGAATCTGCGTAAATTTTAGAATCTATGTAAATTTTAGAATCTACGTAAATTTTAGAATCTACGTAAATTTTGGAATCGACGTAAATTTTGGAATCTACGTAAATTTTCGAATCTATGTAAATTTTAGTATGTGTAAATTTTAGAATCTAAGCAAATTTTAGAATCTATGTAAATTTTAGAATCTATATAAGAATCTACGTAAATTTTAGAATCTACGTAAATTTTAGAATCTACGTAAAATTTAGTATAAAGTCAATTACTTCAAACAGACACTGTATTTATTTCTATACCTTTCATCCGTATCATTTTTCTCCAGACGGAAATATTCAAGTTCGGAGAAGATTTGGCTGAAGTTGTGCGCCATGAGCGGATCTTTAATGCCTAAGTCTTGGAGCTCCGTTAAGGGGGCGATTGTGGATGAATCGTTCAGGCTTGCTTGAGTTTCCCGAGTGATGATTATCGACTGTTTTGCTTCAGGACTGTGCAGGAGTGTTTTGATGGTCGAGGAAAACTCATCGTAAACTGAATTCTTCTCTGCAAACAAATGTTTTCAAAAATGTTGCTCACTTTGCTAAAATGAAATCACAAATATCTTTACACTCAATTGCTTGGGGGCGTGCAGTTTCTGTGTGTGTGTGTGCGTGTTCCATACGTGCCGACCAGGGTGCGGGCGCAGCCGTGAGCCAGGCTCAAAAGTGTTTAAGACTGACTGGGCCTTTATCGTCCGTTTAAAACTGTGCACGTGATGTGCTTTCAGCCAATAGGGATGCGTAAATTATCTAATTAAGGTATTTATGAATTTTTTATCAAACAATTATTATTGAAGATGAATTTAAATAAGTGCGTGTGCACACGCAAACTAGGTCCCTGACCACCGTGGTATTATGGCTCTGTTGCCTGTGCAGTATAACCAGGGAACCAGCCTAAATAGGACAGCAGCTTCGCACAATTTCTTGAAAGCATGGACACAGTTTTTCATTGTTTTCTTGGAACGTAGATGAGGTACTGATGAGCTGACTGATACACAGGTTGGTTTTTATCAAACACATCCTCAATCACACATGGAGATAACACCGTTTGTAACAGTTTTCCAATCCTGTAATCTATCTAACATAGATGAGGTACTGAGCTGACTTATACACAGGTTGGTTTTTATCATACACATCCTCAATCACACATGGAGATAACGCCGTTTGTAAGAGTTTTCCAATCTTGCAATCTAACATTTTCAAAATTTTAACATTTTTAACTCACCCGGGTGATATTTCCTCCAAACTTCAGACAGCTTCCCCATGCTCTCCAAAAGTTCCATGCATTTACCGGCTAAAAGAATATCTCTCAAAACCGGCTGTAAAAATGCAGGTACCGCGACCCCCTCAAATTGTCTTGCATAAACACCCCCGTCCTGCTGCCTTTGGTTTGGCCCTGCGTGCTGGCCAGACTGTTGTTGCTGGAAGGTTCCATTTTTGTTGGGGGAAGTGAAGTGATGGAGGGTGAACGCCTTCTCCCAAAAGTCGGGTGACCTCACAGTAATTTCCGAATTTCTGATTAAAATATTAAATATTGAATTTTGATGATTATTGGAAAGGAATGATAAAAACATGACAAACAAATAAATGGATGGATGTTGTTATAAACCAACTCACTTCTGAATGACAAATTCCTGCGCTGGGTCGTACAATGGATAGCCCGAGAGCCAATTGTCTAGGAAGTGAACGTAAGGACGAATCGTCACCATCCATACTCTTAGTAACATCAAAACCTGTAAGTCAAAACAGAAAAATAATAATTTCCACTATAAAGCAGAGCAGTATCTGTGCCCTTGAGCAAGGCACTCAACCATGCACACTTGTTCCATCCTTCGGAAGGGATGTAAAGCCGTTGGTCCAGTGTGTTAGATAACGGTAATGCACTTTAAAGATCCCAGAGCATTCTTTCGTGAAGAGCAAGGGGATTCCCCGGTGTCTCTGGCCATTTTTAATTTCTAATTCTTTATGGGTTTCCTCACGCTTGCGAGTGACAGTGCAATGGGCATCCTTGGTATGAATACCAGAAAGAAATAATAATAATAATAATATTAAATTTACCCAATTACTTTTCAATTCATAAAACCCTTTCATAACCTCCCCCACCCTTGCCCCGCCCCTAATTTTGCCCCGCCCCTATTTTTGCCACGCCCCTTCCTCCCCCTTTTCCAACGTACCATTTCTTCCTTGTGCATTCCTTGTTGGTACTCCGCTTCCACGGCTCCCTGTAGCACACTCAGCAAAAGACATGTGCGCTGTGCGGTATTTTCCGTTTTGCTCGCGACGATTCCGGCCTCGTGAACTTGCGACAAGAGCAATATCTTGTCGGCCCATTGCTTTAAGTTACTTGTAAATTTGGACAAGGTTACGGTCGTCTCTAGAAAGATTACAAACAATGAAAATTTTGATTAATAGACCTTCTGTGAGACCAAATAAAGACTAGTTTGCCATCACAAACTGTTTAGCCAATCAAAATGCAGTTTTCTGCCAGCTTTATCCTCATTGGCCAGTAAAATTGTTTGTCAATTTTGCATATGCAAATGATGCTAAGCTCTTGTAACTTTATGAATAAAAAACAATATATAAGCACACCAACAAAATTGTAGTCATTAAAATATCTCAAGCTAATTTTTTTATGAATAGGGGACTCAGAGACCGCCGGGGTGAATTTATTCGATACAAATGTGGACAAATGTCCACCAGTTGGGAAATCTCTATGCAGTGAAAAACAACTTGGCTCCACCGGGATTCAAACCGCGGACCTTCTGCTTAACGTGCAGATGCCCTACCAATTGAGCTATGAAGCCAACTGGTGGTCTCAAAACACGTTATCGCAGTTGCTCCTCGACAATCTTTTTTGTTTTGATACCTTGTTTCATAACTTCCTTTTCCAAGGCCGTCAGCTCTTGCCGAAACTCCCAGAGAATTACGGAAAGTCCCTCTGCCAAACTCTCATAGGTTTGGCTCCTAGTCCTGTCGCTGTTCTCAGAGGAATCTGAAGAAGAAAAAAATGATCTTATAAAGGCCTGGGGTGGATTGCAATAAAGACAGTTAGGACGTCCTAACCCCTAGGACGTCCTAACTCTGACATCACTAAGACATCATAGATTATTTTGCCTTGCAATAAACATTTATGTATCCTAACTTGTGTCCTGGGACACATACAATTTAAGACACCTAATATGTGTCCTAAGTTATGTCTTTGGAAAAATTTTCTAAATTTCCTGCTAAATTTAGACAAAAGGAGCATTGTGACTAGGATCAAAAGTTTATTTTTTGATAGTTTATCTTTCTTGAACTCAGTTTCCACTGAAAGGAAATTACGATTCAAGCTGGACCTATGTTAATTCTGAAAGTTTTCACGATGTTTTTCACACCACTGTCACGCGTACGTACGGCATCAACAACCGGCAAGTAATGTAGTGCACATGCGCGATGGTATGCAAACACACGAATGCGATTGAAACGCCGCTCACAATAGTAAAGACATACAAGCTTTTATGTCTTAGCTAAGACGTACTAACTTTTGGATATTGCAAGGCATTTTTTAATGTGTCGTAGCTAAGATGTCATAAACTCAGTTAGGACACATGATGTGTCTCAGACTAAAGACGGTTATATTGCAATCCACCCCTGTATAATAAAGGATTCGCAATGTCCCAAAATTTAACCAACCATTTGACCCGAAAACCTTACTCAAATGGAAGATAGAAGTGGTTCCAACTGTCCAATGCAATGATTCTACCCGAGACATCATTTTTTTATATACACTACTCACAATAAGTTAGGGATATTGTGGGGAGTACGCAGATATTTTATTGGGGGTATGCATTCCGCTTGAATGATTTTGTATATGATGGCCGAGCGGTCTAGTGCGTCGAACTTAAGTTCCTGTGCTAGTACTAGAATGTAGGTTCGATTCCGGGCCGCGACGGGTTGTGGCACCTGTGCCCTTGAGCAAGGCACTCAACCACACTTGCTCCCATTCCTGTAATTGGCGGTCCCTCCGCTGTTGGATGTGGTGAATAAATAAATCTTGTCACAGGAATAAATTTGTTCAAGCTAATTTCAAAATGAGTCGAAATGCTGAAACTTGCATTTGTGTAGGGTATTTTTGTTGTTATGGCCAAGAATGCTCAATGTTAAAAGAAAGCTTAGTGCTAAAATACGGTGACATTCTTCAGTTTCGCATACCTTTGATTGTTATGTAAGCCATTGGCGCCGTTCTCACATTATCAACAAAACTCTGTAACTGTCGAACATGGGTACATAGCTCAGCTAGTCTTGATGTCGACTCATGCAGCGCCCTCTGTTGTTGAACAAAAGTATTCGGTCTTCATTAAGTGAGATGTATGTGAACACACGCTTCATTAACCAGTTGTCGTCGGGATTTTTTTTGCAAAAAGATACAATTTTGTTTAAAGGCAACTGTAATTGGTCAAAAGAGTGCGCAGCTTGCACAACTTTTGAAAAATGGCGCAAGCCCCATAGCTAGCGTGTTATCAGCGCTAAATTGTTGCGCGACTTACGCAATAAAACGTTGCGCAAGTGGGCTTTCGCAACTGCGTAAGTTTCGTGAAATCGGCTGCAGGTCAAACACCACAAATACAGACTCTTGAGAGTCATTTCTACATTCATTGTATGAATCTTCTCACCAAAAGATTATACTTTGCAACACTCCGAAGCGGCCGCCATGGAGTGAGATTTGCTACACTGACAAGTTCAAAACATGGTGTGTACAAATGAATGGTGGACAATAAACGTGTTTACACGTCAACCTGTGGAAGACAGCGGCAAAGCTGACAGTTTAACTCGTCAACCGCCCCTGCGTGTTTTATAATCCTCTGGCGTCGAGTGGTTAAATATTAACTAATATTTATCGAACAAAGCGATTTCTCTAATATAATCAGGGCCTTACTCCCCAAAAGAAACTGGCAAACAAATATTATGCACAGAAAACTGGGAATAAATATGAAGTAAAAATTAGAGGGCAAACTTACAGGTGTAAGATGTGAGACTTGGATGTCGGTTCTGGGAGTCAATTTACCATCTTGAAACTGATAGATGAAAGATGTTTCTGCTCCCATTAAAAACCTGGCCGAAGAAATATAGACAGAATAGGGGAATTCTAGAAAGTCAGATTTACGTTTCAGAAACTTTAAGGGCTTAAAGGAGCGTATTCAGAAAAATTGATTTCTTTTTAACCTAATAATCATATAAAATACCTCCCCAAAATACTATCCATGGGAAGAAAACAGGAAACTAGCAGAAAGGTTGGTGTAATCACTGCACTGCTTTATGTAACCGGAGAAATTAGTTTACAAAACGTTGGTGTTTTTTTAATGATATCCTTGAAAATACATGTTTATAGATTGAGAACATGAATTTTGAAAATGGTAATGAGAAAAATATGACAAATTATATGGTATCAAAATCTCAACACCCATGGGAAAAAAAGGGGGGGAGGGGGGGAGGGGGGAGGGGGAGGGGGAGGGGGGGGGGGGAATCAAAATGTGATCTGGACACGCTCCTTTAATGAGAATGGCATTACAATCAGTTTTTTTAGAAATTAAACTTTCATCAGGGATGCTTGAAGAACAATGTGTTTAAAATCTACCAGGAGTTTTCCTTTGACTTGTATCTTATTATAAGGCAAACTTATAAACGTCATCACACATAGATTATATTTTTAACAGACATGCAGTCTTGTAAAGTACTCACCAAATAGTTTCCCGAATGATGTGAGTTTCTGTCACAGTATACACATCATCTCTGGACGGAAGTTGATCTCGAAGTTCTTCATATGCTCTCCTGTGAAACAAAAAATCAGAATTCAAATATAATTTTTTTTCTAATTAAGTTTCAAAAATCATATTTCAAATTTGCTTCGTCGAATAAGGCGATCTCTTCGTCGAATGAAGAGATTCTAATCGTTATCGAATGAAGAGGCATGGAAATCTCTTTGTCGTATTATTGTCAATATTCGTTGAGCGAAGCGATCTGGTTAATGTTAACGAGGGCTTTGTTAGGTCAAAATCCATTTAAATAAACTTGCAGCATTGTGATACAAGCCCACTTTCGTCGGCCAACAAGGACCAACATGAAGTAGGGTGTTGCAACACGACCCAACATGATCCAAAATATCTTGACTGTGATTGGCTGCTGTCTTCATGTGACAGGCGTTCTACTCTGCTATTGGTCCGTTTCATCCAACAAGCTCCAACAAAGTTGGGTGATAGCTACATGGTCCAACTTGTCTGATGATGTTGGACGTTGTCTGTAGTGGCATCCACAACATCCAACTTTCAGTCAGCCGACCTCGTCAGACAAATGTTGCCTTGTGTAGACAGGCCTTAAAGGCCACTGTATCATTTGCAATGACCCCAAAAGTTAATTAACAAGTTGCCAGGGAAACCTTCCTCAAAGTAAAGATTGAACTGGTAGCAACTATCCAATGAAATGTTTCCACCCGAGATGATATAATTTTACCAGAAAATAATCCATGAAGATGAAATTATTTAGATCGTTTGCAAACGATTTACTTCTTATCTGGGCTGTCCGAACTGATCTAAATAAGGGGCCCTTTAAACGTTTTTGAATCCTATTTACCATGTATTAGCCATCGAAGCTGCGTCATGCGACGTCCGTATACGTCTATCTTTCTTCCCTTCCCAATATTGCACGACAATGTTCTGTTCTATCCATGAGCTCCCATGATGCTCGCTTCCAAAATCCTGGCCTCTGATTGGCTGCCTTGTTGTGTCGTGACCAATGGGATGTTGTACAGTGGCTGGGCTGCATTGTGATTGGTCGACTTGGATTGCTGAGTCGTCTAATATCTCTTCATCTGACCACTCCTTGAAAAACAGCAAAAGATTCAAAAGAGTAATTTATATCGAATTGAACCAAATGGTCTTTGCCAAATTTTATTTTCATCATCTGCAACTTATTTGCTTTTATCAGGGATAATGCTAAAAAAACATCTGAAAATTGACAAAATATTCTTTTTATACTATTAAAAGCCTTTCTCTTAGATTAAAAAAAAAATGATTTCAGATTAAAATCTGAAAAATATCATGCCTGTTTTATGTGTAGTAAGTGTTGGGTTTCAGCAGATAAAAAAAATTAAATAAATAAAGTTTCAGGAAAATAGTAATACACACTTTTGCAGCCCCAAAATGCTCAGAATTACCAAAATTTGTAAGGAAAAAAGAGAAAATTGGCCCCATAATGGCTGAAACCATATATTTGGCACACAAAATTATTTCTTACATCTGATGACGAATCTCTAAAATCTGGAATAGGACCTAGACCCTCTTGTAAGTATTTTCCCCAGTCGAAATCATCTTCCTCATCTGTGGAGAAAACAAAAACAAAACAACAATGTAAACAAAAATCAGGTATCTCTTTACTCAAACCAAGACATTTGACAAAGTGGCTTGCTTATGGACACGCACTACGGCCAAATTTGGGCTTGAACACACAGTGTTATACCGTGGAAATCTGCTAAATATTTTGATTTTGGAACAAAAAATGTCATTAATTTTTATAACTCACCTTGTTTTGCAGTCCGTGTGGTTTCTGCATAATCGGTGTTTATCGGATTGTCGGATAAATTTAACAAGACTGACAGTATGGAATAATGGGTGTCCGTCTGAAATTAAAAGATTTGTAAAAAATTAACTAAAATACAGATTAATTGTGGAAAACAAATTCAAATGAGTTAAGAAAAATAACTCAGATGGGAATTGAACCAGAGGCCTCTGGTTTGCCATACCAGTGCTCTACCAACTGAGCTATCCAGCCCTATGTCGATTTGAACCCGAGACCTCTGGTTTGCCATACCAGTGCTCAACCAACTGAGCTATCCAGCCCCATGTTGATTTGAACCCGAGACCTCTAGTTTGCCATACACCAATTGAGCCATCGAGCCCTATGTTGATTTGAACCAGAGACCTCTGGTTTGCCATACCAGTGCTCTACCAACTGAGCTATCTAGCCCTATGTTGATTTGAACCCGAGACATCTGGTTTGCCATACCAGTGCTCTACTAACTGAGCTCCCCAGCCCTATATTGATTTGAACTCGAGACCTCTGGTTTGCCGTACCAGTGCTCAACCAACTGAGCTATCCAGCCCTATGTTGATTTGAACCCGAGACCTCTGGTTTACCATAGCAGTGCTCTCCCACTGAGCTATCCAGCCCTATGTTGATTTGAACCCGAGACCTCTGGTTTGCCATACCAGTGTTCTACCAACTGAGCTATCCAGCCCTATGTTGATTTGAACCTGAGACCTCTGGTTTACCATACCAGTGCTGTACCAACTGAGCTATCCAGCACTATGATGATTTGAACCTGAGACCTCTGGTTTGCCGTACCAGTGCTGTACCAACTGAGCTATCCAGTCCTATGTTGATTTGAACCTGAGACGTTTGGTTTGCCATACCAGTGCTCTACCAATTGAGCCATCGAGCCCTGTGTTGATTTGAACCTGAGACCTCTGG
Organism: Henricia sp. BOLD:AAB3569; assembly: GCA_037783545.1. Taxonomy (NCBI): domain Eukaryota; kingdom Metazoa; phylum Echinodermata; class Asteroidea; order Spinulosida; family Echinasteridae; genus Henricia; species Henricia sp. BOLD:AAB3569. The sequence goes on from JBBELK010000882.1 coordinate 868,756, forward strand.
TTTGCCAACCAGTGCTCTACCAACTAAGCTATTCAGCCCTATGTTGATTTGAACCTGGGACCTCTGGTTTGCAGTACCAGTGCTCTACCAACTGAGCCATCAAGCCCTATGTTGATTTGAACCAGAGACCTCTGGTTTGCAATACCAGTGCTGTACCAACTAAGCTATCCAGCCCTATGTTGATTTGAACCCGAGACATCTGGTTTGCCATACTAGTGCCCTACCAACTGAGCTATCAAGCCCTATGTTGATTTGAACCTGGGACCTCTGGTTTGCCATACCAGTGCTCTACCAGCTGAGCTATCCAGCCCTATGTTGATTTGAACCCGAGACCTCTGGTTTGCCATACCAGTGCTCTACCAACTAAGCTATCCAGCCCTATGTTGATTTGAACCCGGGACCTCTGGTTTCCCATACCAGTGCTCTACCAACTGAGCTATCCAGCCCTATGTTGATTTGAACCCGAGACCTCTGGTTTGCCATACCAGTGCTTTACCAACTGAGCTATCCAGCCCTATGTTGATTTGAACCCGAGACCTCTGGTTTGCCATCCTAGTGCTCTACCAACTAAACTTTACCAAGTTTAACATTACCTTGGGGTCCTGATTTTTCTCAGACAGCGGCAGTTGAAGGAAATTGTCCGTCAGTTTTTGTAGCGACTTTGCTTTTTCCAGCTGGGAGTGGATTTCAAATTTCTGCAGCAACCTTAGTTAAAGGAATAAGAAAATCTAGGTTTCTTTAAATTTCTTACATTGCTTGTATTTTTGGCATTCTTCTTTTTGTTTTAAACATTCAAAGTTCTTTTAGGCCAAAAAAAAAAAAATACCTGTGTTTCCTATTACATTAATAAAAATATTCAGGGTGGGTGGGAAATATATTTTTATTTTTCTCTAATTTTTTTCAGCCGAAAATATTAGGGTGGAATGACGGTCAGTATTTTCGTTTACTACTTGCACATTACAACATTGCAAATATACAAGAGTGAGCCACTTTTTCATGCTTTGAAGGGGTAAAAAAATAAAGGCGATGTACACAAAATTTAGGTTTTAGGTACGCACAATAAGTTTTTATTTTTTATTGACCCTTCTTTTTTTAATTGTTTTGGCTTAAAAAGAACATAAATTTTACCCTTGCAGTATCTTGGTAATTTTGTGACTGTCCACGTCCAGATATCGATGAAACTTGAAGTTGGACAACACAAACTGGAAAGAGCGGCGGAAATTTTCATTGTTTGAATCCTGCAGAAGTGAAAAACAAAAGCATGTCAATCAGAAGCTGGCCTAGTCTGGTTGAAAAATTTATAAAACTAAAATTTTCAAAGAAAATATTTAATTCTTTTCCAGTCCTAAAACTAAATTAGAGTTTCTCTTTTAATTCTGCATATTAATGATCAACTTCTCAATTCTATCATGTGTCTATTCATAAAGGAACCTTCCCTTACGGTAAATCCAGTGACATTTTTGACTAATTTTTTGGCCTCGTCGTCAACCAAACTTGAACTTGAAGTCTGCGCCATCTCCGCGCGCAGCCGAAAACTGCCGAATGAATAACGACGCTGGTTCCCGCCACGCATGAACGCATTTTCCACTAGCGGCGTAAGGACACCCGCGATCCAGAAAACCAATATTGCGCCCTCTGTTGTTAATGTTCGACATTGTGAGCAAGTCTCTTGAACATCGTCCATCATCATGGGTAAGAGGGTACAGCGAATTTCTTTTTAAAATCCGTCCTAATCACGCGTTTGGGATCGGAGTATTATCAACATTTTACCATAATTCATATCTTACGGAATAAGAGTTCACTTTATGCAGACTTCTTTTTGATTGTAGTGTGTTTCTGTGCATTAATTTTGTTAGTTTTTTGTGAGGTGAAATTGTACATTCTCGCAATACCCAGGCCCAGTAACTGTACGTACACATGTCATAGGGCATGTAGGGGCACGATGTATTAAAAACTGCACTAACTAAACAAAATGAGATAGGCCTATGTGCATTGTTTTTGCAACATCTATTCAGATTTTCGTATAAAATTTTCTTTGCCCAGGTATCTCTCGGGACAGATGGCATAAACGGCGAAAGACGGGTGGCCGACGAAAGCCCCTGCGTAAGAAGAGAAAGTTTGAACTGGGCCGACCACCTGCCAATACCAAAGTAATTGACCAATCAGAGGACATTAATTTCTCGGCCAATATAAAAAATGACCTTTTAAATATTCTTGCAACAAGCGTAAAATGCTGTTTTTCCTTCAAAACTCAAAAGCCCAGCCCAGAGAAAGAATTCCATGACGCCACTAATTTTTAATGACTCAATAAACACACAAAAGTGATATTTTGGAGAGACATTTACTAAAAGGAGTGAAGGGTTCATTACCATGCGCTTATGCACGGACGCCCAGGATTGTCCTCGTTGCGCATGGGGTCTCAGAGGGTGTCCGGCCGTGCATGGTAATCTTTCCGGAGTGACAAACGTTGAGAAGTTGATCAAATTTGTTTCTTAATGACTCGTCAACCACCGGTAAGTGCAGATTTGACGAAAACACAAAAAATGTGAAGATTTTACTTGAAAAATCTTGACAATTATTTTCTTTATATCACGGCAGCTTGGACAGAGGCGTGTTCATCTGGTGCGAGGTATGGGCGGTAACATGAAGTACCGGGCTCTACGTATTGAACAAGGAAACTACGCTTGGGGCTCAGAGAGTAAGAAATCCCCCTCCCCCACCCACCCTTCCCCACCCCTCGCCAATTTGGTTCTGATTTCCCCGCCCCCAAAAAAAAACTATTAAAAAAAACATGTGTAAGTGACTTCATTTCCAGAACGTCACATTCTGTGAAATATTGTGTGTCTGGTCAGCAGAATGATGTTAAGATTAGTCTTTCAGAGGAGAACCAGTGATAGCTGGTAGTCCTCCCATGATTCTGTTGTCATAGTTACACTGACTGCTGACCAATCACAAGGTTCAAACTAACTTGCAAAAATTGATAATACGTGTAAATGTCCGAAATGGTGTTCTGTGTGCGTTGTCAAGCAAATGAAAATGAATATTTTTTTGGAAAAAAACACTTTTTTCCTTAGGATGTATATACACGACTTGTTTTCTATTCTTTTCAAATTAGTAATGTGTAAAAGCAAGAATTAAATCTGTTTTCTCACAGATGTTGCGCGCAAAACGCGTCTCTTGGACGTGGTCTACAATGCCAGCAACAACGAACTAGTGCGCACCAAGACACTCGTGAAGAACGCCATCGTGCAAGTTGATTCCACGCCTTTCAGACAGTGGTACGAAGCTCACTACGCCATGCCGCTGGCTCGCAAGAAAGGGGCAAAACTGGTACGAAATTTCTGCACTCCTTTCCAGAACGTCACATTTTGTGAAATCTTGTGTATCTGGTCAGTAGAGTGATGTTAAGATTAGTCTTTCAGAGGAGAACCAGTGATAGCTGGTAGTCCTCCCATGATTCTGTTGTTATAGTTACACTGACTGTTGACCAATCACAATGTTGTCAAACTACATGTAATAAATGTTAGGGCGGTCTTAAAGGCACAGGCTCGTCAGCAATGTGCGCACGCCAAATTCATGCCATTAAATACGCAGCTCAATAGCAAAGGCATGGAGCTGCGTATTTCATGGCACTACATAACTATGTTTATTGCATAAAAGATGTTTATTGCAGGGATGCCAGTCTTCCGGCTATTTCTTATTTTGCAAAATGGCACCCCATTTAACATGCTTTAAAGCAAAAATGTGTGCCTACCAGGGCTCGAATTTCATGAAAAAATCTGCTAGACCACAGGGTTAGTAGCTTAAATCATTTACTGGACCGACCCTATTTTTACAAGACCAAAGCCACAAGGAACGTGGATTTACTGTTCGTTAGTTTAAAAATGCACTGGACCACTGGTCTAGTACGGTAAAGAAAGCACTAGACCGAGGCTTAAATTACTGGCCTCGGTCCACCGGTCCAGTGGGTATTTCGAGCCCTGCCTACAGATTAACTGATAACTTTGTAAAACTGAATTTTTTTTTTCTTCTCTTCTTTGATACTTGATTCTTTCTTAGACGGAGGCAGAAGAGGAAGTGTTGAACCGTAAGCGCTCCAAGAAAGCGGCCAAGAAGTACGAGGAACGGAAAAAGATGGCTAAACTAAGCTCGATGTTGGAAGAACAGTTTAGTACGGGAAGACTGCTCGGTAAGAACTGTCTAAGGGTGTGTCTGTGTCCCTGGGCAAGACACTTAACCTCAATTTCTCCAACCTGAGTGGAGAAAATGTGCATATCATGCATGTCCTCAAGGAACAAAGAAACTGGCCTACAAGATGGCAGCCATTTGATATGGTTTATACAAGAATACATTTTTAAAAGTCCAGTAGAGCTGGTATCTGAAGTTTATTTTTAGTTGGCAGAATGATGCAAAGATTAGTCTTTCGGAGGCGTCGCCTGCCGTTCTGGCAAACAAGGCGACTCCGTTGAAGACACGTCATGGTTACACTGACTGCCAAAAAGCTTTTCATCCCAGCTCATATAGAATTATGTTTACTGGGCGCCACTTATTCTCCTTATGACTTAATAACCACCAAAACGTGTTAATATTTTAAAGGGAAGTGAATTTAGAAGTGAAAACACTTCAACTTATTCTGTACCATAGACGAATCCCAAATTGACCAATTTGGGACCGATCTGCGCACTTGCGTAGCTTAACACGGAGAGCCTCTTTATAAACTGACACTAATGTACGCACGTGAATACACAATCATTCTTACATGCCATGCAGGACGGCACACGTACACACTCGGTCACTGTACAATACTGTACTTGTAGTGCATGCGTACTGCCGACTCGGAGAACCTCTGTTTTAACGCGAAAGTGCGCAGAATGTTAAATCAGTCAATAGACTTAACACACATCAGTTGCGACAAGTTTAGGAATTCATACCCCCAGCTCTACTAAAACCTCACAAGTCCAGTAGCATTTCCCGAAAGTGTTCAATTGTAGAAATTTCACTATTCTTTAGCAGTCAACTCTTTTTCTCTCTCAAAGCCTGTGTCACTTCCCGGCCTGGCCAATGCGGACGTGGAGACGGCTACATTCTGGAGGGGAAAGAACTGGAATTCTACCTTCGAAAGACGAAAACCAAGAAGGGAAAGTAAACGACAGACAAACGTCAGAAACATCGGTTAAAATGATAGTCCACTCGCAGATTGACGGTGCCAATATTTTAAAGATTTCTAATGTCAATGAATGCAGCCACTGTTGAGTGCCATTGTCGTCCAGAGAAATAAAACAGCTATCTAGTTCACAATATTGTATACAAATCTGTCGTGCATCGTTCTTTTTATTGTTTGTGTCGATGTGTCATTTATTTTCAGACGAACTAGTTTAATACACTACACACAATAAGTTGGGGATAGTGTCAGTTTTCAAATGACTGTTTTCACCTATTCCTGTGACAAGGTGTGTCTGTCATAGAGGTACAATTGTCTAATCATATACAAAATCATTCAAGCGTAATGCATATCATCAATAAAATATCTGCGTACATCCCACAATATCCCTAACTTATTGTGAGTAGTGTATCTACATTTGGTATAGTGAAAAGCCCAGGCCAACCAGTCTGATATCTTGCTATAGTCGAACCTTATTCTGCTTATAACAAGGACAATTTTAGGTTCATTGTTTTCAGTTACAGCAAGGTATTTTTCAAAGTCCTATTCGACTGTTCGGTTAGTAAGTGCTCTGTCACACGCGCTGCCATTAGTTTGTACATAGTTCCAGTTGGAACCCATCCTGAGATCTCTGGGAATTTCCACTCTGCAAAGCGACGTTACAAATCCTTGCAAATCTGCGAAGTAACACGGTTGTTGCGTCTAGCAAACACGCCCGAGGCAATTTGGTCATGTTATGCCGAAAACACAATTGCTATACTTTCCAGAAATTGTATTGGGTTCTGTTCCTTACGACTGTCCCATTCCTAGCTTTTCAAATTAATAACAGGGATGCATGCTGACGAATTAAATAGAACGGATTCCCCAGTATGCTTTAAATAGCAGCTGACGCGGACAACGGCCAGCATTACCAAGTACATGTAGCACACTGCACAGGAGCAGTGCTTTTTAGTGGGGGTGGCCTATCCAATAGTCTACCATAGTCGATATTTCTGTTGACTGACCGCCAAGTTTAACACTTTCTTCTAATCGCGTTCCACCAGATTTGCAATACTTGGGGTTCGATAACCGGCTGATGTTCCTGTGCCCTTGAGCAAGGCACTTAAACAGTGTGTTGTGTAACGTACTGTATAATAATAAAGATCTCGGAGCATTCTTTCGTGAAGACTTAGGAGATTCGTTGGCTGCCAATGGTGCCACCCACCTATGTATCTCAATGTTTAGGTGGAAGACACTTCAATTCAGCCTACGGGCTGCAAATTGAAGTTCATTAAACCCTTTAAACATGTAATAATAACAATAGACACAATTATATCCCAAGGATGCTCAAGACGCTGTCACACTATTACCCCTGTTCATTGGGCTCAGTAGTATCATTCCTTAGTCCTTCTCAACTCCCTGGGGAGTATGCAGTCCCATGCAGCTTATGCGCACAGGGACTAATCAAACACATCAGCTTTCACTACCCTCACAGGTACCCATTTCCTCCTGTGTGCAGAGAGGCAATTAATGGCTAAGTGTCTTACCCAAGAGCACATGCACCACGGACACATGTAGAGATCAACTTAGCCCTGGGGTGTGGTTGTCTTGTCCGAGTAGCTCGTAAAACAATGCAGATTTCAAGGGCTCAAATTTTAGGTAAAAACTGGTCACTAAAAGGTTTTTTTAAACTATAGCCAGAGAAATGTACATTTGCTGTTTAAATTGGGGATGAGAATATACAAATGCACTGGACTGTCAAAGTGTTTAATCCAGTAGTTTTTCGAGCCCTGCATTTGGACGACATCTAGATCGACTATTGTCCAAACAATTTTAGTCAGCCACCTGTTCTAGCTCCAAGCAGTGTGTCTCATTGCCATCATGGTGTTCAGGTCCCAGATGAGAGCTCGTAATCGTTCTATCACTCGGCCTAGTTGCTGATTCTTGCTTTGTACTTTCTGCAGACAGAAAAAAAATATATGACAATTTCTGTTTCTGGGAGAATCCTACAAGTTAGGGGCTCTCAGAACACCAAATTTGTTTGGTTTTCAACCTGTGTGGGATGAGCTGATCAATTTGAACAACCCTGGAAGTGCAGGAGCTCAGAGAGGCACTTCAGGCAGAGTGGCGCACCCTGCCTCAGTGGTTCTTACAGAGGCTGGTGCAGTCGGCCTTGCCACAAGAGGTGGTCATACACGTTACTGACTGATAAACAATTAACACTTTTAGCCTCCTTAATTTTTCAGTCGGAATATATTTTTCCTTTCTTGTAATTTTAAAGCATATATCAGATTTTGAGCTTAGTACGACAAACCACGAGAATACCCAAGTGTACAAACCTCAATTAGTTCTTGTCTTTCTTTTTGGGCAGCGCTAACCTTGTCTTCTGACCCTAAACCAGCGAGGTCTGTCAAACTGTCTTGGCCGTCTTTCCAAGGGATTAATTCCTAAAACACGAACAGGAAAAAGTTCTATTATTATTTATTCTTTCTGGTATTGAAACCAAGATTTCTCAAAAGTCATAAGCCTAAAGAATTGTGAAGAAAAATGCTCAGTTTTAGAAGCGGGAAGAAAATCCCTACACACATGTATTGGGAAAACCCACGGAATCAAGCAGGGATCGAGAGCCCAATCCACATACTGATTTGGGGTCGATTTCACAAACGTTAAGAAGAGTTCAATGCATCCTAATTCCCATACCAACGTCCCAAGATAAGAAGAGTGACCCTTCCTTAGACATGTCTTAGCACTTTGTGAAATCGGCCCCTTGTCATGTATTTAAATCAAGTAACAGGTCTCGCCAGTTAGTACAAATTATCAACTAGCCACTGAGACCTGGAATCGTTTTCACAAAAGTTAAGACGAGTGAATGCATCCTAATTCCCATACGAACGTCCCAAGATAAGAAGAGTGACCCTTTCTAAGACGTGTCTTAGCGCTTTGTGAAATCGGCCCCTGGTTACATGTTCACAAGCTAATCAAATAACACTCGGACTGCCCTGGGTGGAGAGGCAATTCATGGCAAAATACCTTGCCCAAGGGCACATGTACCACGGATGCAAGAGAATAATGTTGATAAACTGCCTTGTAGAAATTTCAGCCACATAGATGCAGTAATATTTCAGAAAACCTGAAAAATCCATGCATGGTTTTTGTGTTGAATGAATGGTAAAAAATTGTCTGCAGACTTTTTTTTAAAGCACCTTCATTTGGCAATTAATTTCTCCCACAAAGGTACCATTTTACACGAGGACAAACAATTCATGTGGTGTTTGTTACCATTGCTATCAACACTTTTAGTCAGATTTTTCTTGTCAACTCGTGAAGTAAAATTTTGGGTAACTGCAAATGTTGTATGGGGCTTTAAACACAAAAACCCTGTTCCCCCAAGATGTCCGCCAGTGCAAAGGCTCTATACCTTTGTCTTTATAACTCACCTCAGCATTACTTTGGTCCATTCCTCCCGACAGCTGATTGCATTTGTCATAAAGCATCCGTAATCTCTTGAATTGCTTTTGAATGTTCTGAATATGATCCTGAAGTTTCGCTTGGTTCTGGGGGTTGATCGGCGACACTCCGTTCGGCAACTGAAATATAAGACCGCAAATAATAAATGGTTTCAGACGTAACAGCAAGAAAAAATAATTTAGTGGCTTACCATTCTTCACTTAAAGAAGTTTGTTCAGATTTTTTTTTTCTTCAGAAAATGGATTTCATTCTAACCTGACAATTATACACTCAACCAAAAAAGTTCTGTCACCAGTAAGACATTTATAGATATTTATTATTAGATTGGATTTAATGTAGGAAAATAATATATCAAATTTTAGCTGAACATATCACTCAAAGGAATAGAGCTCAAGAGAGATCATGATGGCAAGCTTAACTGAACAGGAATGCAACAAAGGAGTGTGGGGTCAGAATGAAAAACACAAAAAAACAACGATGTCAACTTTATTGCACTCAAGCAAGGGGAAATACAGTTCAGTATTTTGCTTCCACCATACCTAATGCAATGGCACGATTCAGATTGGACAATTTAACCATTTTGATTTGGATGTTTTTGACAAGACATTGATCAATCCAAACTCACTTAAAAATGTCCTAATTGTCTACACACAAATTGCCCAAATCACAAGTTGCATTGTTCTTTGGTGTTTTTCATTCTGACCCCACACTCCTTTGTTGCATTCCTGTTCCGTGAAGCTTGCCATCATAGACTCCGTTGAGCTCTATTCCTTTGAGTGATATGTTCAGCTAAAATTTGATAAATTATTTTCCTACATTAAATCGAATTTCATAATAAATATCTACAAATGTCTTACTGGTGACAGAACTTTTTTGGTCGAGTGTAGTATCAAAATCAAAACACCTATGGGGAAAAATGGGGTTGTCAAAAATGTGATCTGAGATGCGAAATGAGATTCAGTTTTATAAGTTGGAGGAAAATCCCCAAGGAAATCTCCTGGTGGAAAACGAATTTATAGGACTGCAAACCCAATCCGCATACACTTCCAGGATTGGGACACCAAAGGTGAAAGGCTGAAGGTGGAGCTCTTCCCCCACCTTCGCAGGGTGTTCTGGAATTATGTATGGGTCTATTTCGAGCCCAAAATAGCCCAACAAACCTGGTATGTCCCTTTAAATTGGTTAATTTGGTATTTGTCTATTGAGCTCGTGCCAATGACTTCATTTTGGGAGTCAAATAATGCCGCGTCGTTCTGGAAGCAATGTGCGTGCGCGTTGTGTGTGTCCATAGCGCGCGTAACGCGCTATACTGAGGCTCCCATTGGTGAATTAAACTGCGTTACGCCCACCAGAGACACACACAAAGCATTATTTGAATCCCAAAATGGCGTATTCGCACGTGTTCGAAGGGGGTCAATAGCAAGATTTGCCAAATACGTACGTGCATCATTTTCATGTTGTTGAAAGCTTCACTGGTTTTATAAGTAATATCCTGAACCGTTTCTTGTCCGAGTCTGCACAGCGAGACGCATGTGACCTCGCCCCTGGTACCCGCCATGGCCGGTGCCCCATTAGTACTTGGTTGATTCCCAGCGCTGACACCGGTTTGCTGTTGGCCAGGCGTTGCCATAGTTACCTTCAACGGATCAAGCAAATAAATTCCGTTCATTGTGAAAATTATGCAAAATTATTTTAAATAGCAAACGCGGTTCACACCAAATTCTCGCGGTTAACGGTTGGTTCCACATTCTGGTACTTTTTTGACCCGATGTCACATGACTATATATGGGCATAGCACCGTGACTGGAGTGAAAACAAATTCGTGCATGATTAGATACGTGTACGTAATTGCACGGACATGGCTTTGTTCCTTCGCTTGTCACCATGGGCACACCGTTGTTTTCACTCCAGTCCTACCGGATGTGATGTGGCACCAACCACGACAATTTCCTCCAAAACATTTAAAATATCTGTGCATATAGTAATCTTGCCAAAAAATTTAACATGCACTATAAAAAGTAAAAAAGAACACAAACAGCAATGCCTGGGCTGTCGGCCGTCTAAACGCTTTAATTAAATTTTGATGCCATCTTGCTCCAGGGTCAAAAGGAACATACATTGCTGTATGCGTGCATAATTTGCCATAAACCTTTAATACTGCTTGGGTGAGTTTGCACAAAAGCAGAACTGCATTGTGGGAAGGTTGCCAGGGCAGACTTTGCCCCATTTTCCTTCCCATAATACAGTTCTTCTACTTCTAGTTTTGTACAAACTCCCCCAAGCGTTTAAATTGCAATAAGGTCTATGGCTTGTAAAGAATGCACAGTGACGTAACAATGCAAAAATATTCCAGCGAACGGTTAAGCTGCTTAACCCTCCTCCAAACCCCAGATCGCAATCGACCTGCGCGGTGTTGAGGGTGTTCGTAAACATTGCAAAGGCCAAATTCGGCCGTCGTCAAAATGTAGCAACGTGTGTTTTTCTGCTCCCTGAGCAAGATGGCGACCATACCCATGACACATGGATTTGACAAATGACATAAAATCGTGTGACTGTGACTGTGAAATGTAAATTTTTGGGGGAAAATTTTACGTTTTTCTTGGAAAATACTTTAAATTAAACGTTTTCTGTCCGACCCATGAGCTTTATGCACAAGGACTTTGTCTTTGGTGGCAAAAGTGCTTGAATTTTTTTCACAAAGAAATCGAAATTGAGTGAAGTTGACACAAAACATGCACGCAGCAAAAAGTGCGACCAGTAAATATGAACAGCGCCCTCATGCAAAATCATCAGAAACATATTTACATGTAGTCGGTTCCCCAATGTGTACTTCTGATGGTTACCAAATTATAGATATACAAGTCCAGTTACCAGACACATACTGATCAGTATTTCGGTCAGGACCATAGAGTTGTATAAGCCGTAAGGCTAGAGTGCGTAGTCGGACGTTTTGGCGGCCCCGCATGTAGAGCGGCAGCCATGTTTTGCCGTGGCAAAAGCTTTGCTCTGCAAGCTGTGTACTGTAGTGCATCGCGGCAGAAAGATCATTCAAGATGCCGAGATCATGTGCGTGCTACGGTTGCACAAACCGTAGCATTCAAGGCAGTGGTATTTCGTTTCACGAGTGAGTAATTTTATTATTTTAATTCACCTATATTAAGCAGATATTTTAGTAATAAAACAGATACAAATGGAAGAATACTGCCGTCTGGCATGTCTGGTCAACCTAGCCCTTGGCTGGCGCATGGCGCCTAGGTGACGGTCCGTGTCGATGTCGGGTATCATGCAGAATTGTTTTCTTTAAAATGACTCATCTAGCATTGGAATGTGTAGATGATGTGATGAAAAACGCTTAGAAATGTTGGTATTTTTTTCGTATACATTGAACAAAGATTTTTAGGAAATTACCTCTTTTGTCGCAAATGTTGCTTTTCTGTAGAAAAATCACGTTTTCTTCTTTAAAAATTGCCTTCAGTTAATTAACATAGGCCTAGTTTATAAATTTTGTATCTTGTCATAACATGATAAAAAGGAAAATCCTGGGACTGGATGTATGAGTTCATGGTTAATAGATGGTAATGAACCGTAATTTATTTCTGCCACATTGCCCCATCAATATTTGTATTCTCTTCATCAATTATCATTTAGGTTTCCTCTTCAGAACCACGAATTACTATCCCAGTGGCTAATAAATATCAGCAGAGAAAACTTCAATCCTACAAAATACCAGTTTGTGTGCAGCGAACACTTTGTTGCTACTGATTACGTACAGGGTAAGTATAGCAATCCCTTGGGGATTATATTTTTAAAATTGCAGATAATCCATCGTAATGTATACATGGTTTACGATGAGAAAATGTTTGTGAAAGCGATCTTTACTAAATTGCGATATGAGATTTGAATTTAGTGATCGCTTTGGGCATGATCACAAGGGAAAGGCATTAATGAAATATGCCTCCGAGTTATAAATACCGCACACCCCCGCCACTAACTCGTCCTAGTGACATGATAAATTCTCAGAAAGTGTAAAATTGTTTAGGAAAAAGGATTTTAGCAATTTCTGATCCATGTCATGATCCATAAATGTACTAGTAGGGGGCCTACATGGAGTCACAGCTGGCGATGGTGTATGGTAGTTTTCCCCCGCCTCTGACATGTTAAAGGCACAGGCTCGTCAATGCGCGCGTGAGCCCCAATTAGTGCCACAAAATCCGCAGCTCAATGCCTTTGCTATGGAGCTGCATATTTCGTGGCACGAATTTGGCCTCACGCGCGCATTGACGAGCCTCTGCCTTTAAAGGTAGTATACATGTACATGATTGGTAAGCTGTTACAAATAGTGTCATCCCCCTTGTTCAGCACCGTTTTGTTCCTCAGTTGACGAAATTCACAGACAGCCTGTTCTGCGCACTAAGTCGGCAATATGTAGGCATGCGTTACAAGTACAGTATTGTACAAGTGCTAGACTTTTATCACGGTGCGTCCATCTTTGTCTTGTTCATGTCGGTACGATAAGTGCATCTGAGCGTCTGCGCGATAGCACGATTAATCTACTGTTGAGAATCACTGTCCACGCTACCCGCTAGCTCTCTTGATCGCGCAACGCCTGTGACATTGTGATACGTACATGTACACAATGATAAACAATTTCAAAACGAGACAAAACTATTTTTTTCTGCAAGCCTCGCTTTGGTTACGTTCATTTTAATAGGAGAAAAGGGAAGATGGCCGCACTGTGATAAAGGTCTATTGAATGTGTACATGTACATGTACATATGTTGATGTGCTATATGCATGTAGGACCGAGTACATATAATGCATTCATGTGCATGTGTACATGATTGGTTCACTTCAGAGCTTGATAAAAGAGGCTCTTTTAGTTTGCAGATCGGTCCTAAATTAGTTAATTTGGGATTCGTATAAAGTATAATTTTGTTTCTTTTGGTGTAATTTGTCTGCAGGAGTTCATCCCAGAGAAAGCAGAGATGTTCATAACCGACTTCTTGCCAAAGCAGTGCCAAGAGTTTTTGCTGCTCATCCTGCACACAAGCAGAAACTTTGCAAAAGGCGACATCCACCAACAAAAAGGCCCTTCCAGGACGTGTCTCCATTATCAGGACCACCACAAAAGAAGAGACCAGCTGAGGTTGTCATAAATGATCATGTTTACAGTGCATCTGCTGATAACATTGAAGAGGAGCTTAGGCACACTAAAGACAAACTGAAACTTGTACGCCAAGAATGCAAAGGGCTGAAGAAGAAGCTGAAGAGAAGGGACACCACCATCTCAAACCTTTTGACCACACTGAAAGAAAAGAACATGATAAACCAAAATGAACTTGATCTCCTACATCAGAACTTTGGAGAGAAAACATTTACTCTCATCCAAAATGAACTGAAAGCCAAGGATACAGATAAGAATGGTCTGAGGTACTCTGATAAACTTAAAGAGTTTGCTGTTACTTTGCACTTCTATAGTGCCCAAGCCTATGATTTTTTGCGAAAGTACCTGCATCTGCCACACCCGGCAACAATTCGCAATTGGAGTTCTGGTATACGTTGCCAGCCAGGATTTCTCACTGAAGTCATCAACCATTTGGAGCAGACCGTTGAGAAAAACCCGCTGACAAAACACTGTGTACTCATCCTTGATGCAATGGCACTTAAGAGAGAAGTAAAGTATGACCCCCAAAGTGGTACCTATGCAGGGTTTGTTGATTGTGGACAGTTTCAGTCTTCATGCAGTGACAGCCTTGCAACAGAAGCCCTTGTGTTTATGGTAGTTGGTCTCACAGGCCATTGGAAGTTGCCAGTTGCATATTACTTGACAGACCATTTGTCGGGTGAAGTGCAGGCTGCAATTATCAAACAGCTGATATGCACATTGACGGAAGCTGGCATGGAGGTACATGGAGTAGTGTGTGACGGTTCTTACGCCAATCAGAAAACTGCAACAACGCTTGGCTGTTCCATAACCCATGGATCCCTACAGGCGTACTTCCCTCATCCGTTGCTTCCAAATACAGATATCTACTTCATATTTGATGCATGCCATCTAATTAAACTTGTGCGAAACTGCCTGGCAACTTATCGTACAATTTTGCATAAAGGCAAAACAATTTCTTGGCAGTATGTGGAAAAGCTCCACGAAATTCAGCAGACAGACACCTTGCACCTGGCCAACAAACTAAAGTCTAAACACATCTTGTGGCAGCAGCACAAAATGAACGTGAAGTTAGCGGTTCAAACCTTGAGCACATCTGTAGCCGATGCGATAGATTTCTTGAGAGATGACCTCAAAATGCCACAGTTTGCTGGCAGCGAAGAAACCACCTATTTCATCAGAAGGGTTGATCAGTTATTTGACTTCATGAACTCCAAGTCCCTCTATGGGAAGGGATTCAAGCAGCCAATGAGCCTGTCCAACCTCAACAAAAGAAGACGTTGGCTAGAGGAAACAAAAATGTACATCACAGCCCTCAAAGATAGCAATGGACAGTTGTTGACCCAGGGGAGACGGAAGACCGCCTGGATTGGATTTTTAATGACTATCGACTCTGTCCTGGCAATTTGCCAACGTCTGCTCACCATGCCTCAACCATTCAAATATGTGTGTACATTCAAGATGTCCCAAGATCATCTGGAGATGTTTTTCAGTAGAGTGCGTCGAAGAGGAGGTTGGAATAACAATCCCAACTGCCTGCAGTTTAAATGGGCTCTTCGTGCAATTCTACAGAAGAACTCAATCATGCCGTCCAGGAACGCCAACGTCACCATTGATGAGCCGCTAAATGACCTGTTCATACAAGCTATGTCTCCATCAGTCAGTGACAAAAACAAAAACATGCAGAAGTTTGCAGCATTGCTGAGCAAGCCATCGGAGTTTCACGAGCACATCCTCCACTATATGGCTGGCTACATCACCAGACACATCACTGCAGACTGCAAGTGCACTCGCTGCAGCATGGCACTTCAAAAGGATTCCCCATCATCATCATCGGATCATTCATACTTCACTACCCCAACTGTGTCCCATTCCAACCTACTCACACTGAGGAAAGACCGAGGCGGACTGGTCAAACCCAAAGATGACGTCTTCAGAATTGTGAAAACTGCAGACCAAGTACTCAGGTAAAGCATAAAATATTTAGGAATATTACAGATTTAAGTTTTGTTACTACTAGTACTACTTCATTTGTTTTTGTAATACAGTCGAACACTGATAATAAGAAGTGGTAATAGGTAAATAAGTTCCCAATTCTTTGGTTTCCTTTGTTTTCAAGACTTAATACAAGATTCATTATTATTATTATTAATATTACTTATTTATTTCTGGTACTGAAACCAAGGATTCCTCAAAAGTGCCCATTGCACTGTCGCTCACAAGTGTTAGGAAACCAGTGATGAATTAAAAATGGCCAGAGACACCGGGAAATCCCCTTTCTCTTCCCCAAAGAATGCTCTGGGATCTTTAAAGTGTGTTACCGTTATCTAACACACTGGACCAACGGCTTTACATCCCTTCCGAAGGATGAAGCAAGTGTGCCTTGCTCAAGGGCACAGGTACCCCAGCTGGGGCGAGGTTCGAACCCGCAACCCCAATTTTTCACCTGTGATTGCGAGTCAGTGACCCAAACCACTCGGCCACATACTGTTATAATATAACAAGGTCATTTACAGAGTCCCAAGAACCTTGTATTATCAGTGTTCAACTGGTAATACAATGTTTCACTAAGTTGTTTATATGTTTTGCTAATATTTATTTAATTTTGGAACAGTTTTCCGTAAAAATGTTGGATATCTGTTTTTTATTTCCTTTTTGAGGGTTGCTTATTTAAAGTCACAAGAAGCAAGTGAATTGTTATCTTTACTCACGGAAATATGTTTTAGTTTGTTACAAAACGGTTCAGTACTAACTACTAACTATTTCATGTGCTGGTGATGTGCTCTTTGATGTTACATCAAACAAAACATGTGTTTTCTATGTGGCATGTTTTGAATTTTGAGATCTGCACAAATTTACAAACCAGAGGTACTCGACAAAGTTGCAGCCCCCACCACCACCACCACAAAGTGAACAGGTAAATACCCAATTATTTAGCATTGAGAACCACGGTCTATGTATTCGCAGCTGCCCCCCCCCCCCCCCCCCCTTTTTTAGGGGGAGGGGGAGAAAACTTGGCCATGCCACTGAAATTGTTGTTACTGAGATGTAAACAGAGAGCACATCGTCTGTTAATTTGTTAATCTTTTACAGACTGATTCAGTACAGTCTTTTGTTTTCATTTGTTTTTTTTTGTTTTCTTGGCGGTTAGTTTTCTTCTGTTCTTTGGTTGTTCAGGACTATGCCAAAACATTTCAGGTAAGATTGCCATTCCATTTATGTTTATGTGCATGCATTTTTCTGCTAACCAGACTT
Source organism: Henricia sp. BOLD:AAB3569 (assembly GCA_037783545.1). Lineage (NCBI taxonomy): Eukaryota > Metazoa > Echinodermata > Asteroidea > Spinulosida > Echinasteridae > Henricia > Henricia sp. BOLD:AAB3569. The sequence continues at coordinate 885,783 of JBBELK010000882.1, forward strand.
TGGTGTGGGAAGATTTTTATTTTTACCGGCACTTAAATGAAATTGTTTGCACTTTGTGTTATGCTGTTAGTTTGGGTTTGGTTTGCTTTTTTGGAACAGTGATTTGCAAGTAAACAAAATTAAAGTACAGTTAAACCTTGATAATAGAGCACTGTAAATACATGTACACTACATTGCATATGACAAATGTTATGTCCCAACTCATTGTGCATTGATTTCATTCCTGATAGTACAAGGTATTCCTTATAACAAAGTCCCCAAACCTCTTACAAAACTCATGCTTCTTAAAGATACAGTCCATGCATTTTTGCAACTCGAAAAATAAGTTTTTTGAATTGATTAATTTTCTAGACACAAGAGTTACTCACTTTGAAATAAATGAAAACAATTGACCAATGCTTAGTTACCAAACAATGCTTGTCAATAGGTCCGCCAATAATTTAAGGTGTAGACTTGCTCAAGTTTGACCTCCCGTGTTTGGTCTGCAATGCGCAGTGCTCCCTCTGTATTGGTGGCTAGTGCGCTGCCCATTGCAAACCAAACACGAGCAAGTCTAGGTAAAACGGTTGTATAAAAACAGTGTTTTTCACAGTTTTGGTAAAATACAAAGTAAATTATGTTAAAATCAAAGTAATGCTTTAAAAATTCATTTGAAGAAAAAAAAATCAAGTTTGCTGAGCACCAGGGATTGTATATCTTTAAATTCAGTAAAAATGAATTGCCATTTATTCCACTTTCATTGCTTTCTTTAATAGGAAAGAACTGGCCCTGAATGGGCCGATGTCAACATCCCAGGATCTAACAAGACGGTTGCAAATTGAAGTACTCGAAAAGGTTAAGGGGTCTGTCTTTCCAGAACTGATGGAGCACTTCAGGGAGCAAGACGTGGCAGAAGAAGATGACCATGGAAGTCAACTTATTAAGATGATTTGTTCACTTTTTTCCCGAACAGTCCTTCACCACCATGGACGCCTGTACACTGAGCGATACATTAATGAAAACAAAGTCTCTAGACGACACCAGCTAACGAAAACGATTTTATTTCTAGGACAATAAGGCACTCAAAGAAACAAGGGAGTACTACAGAGCTCTGGAAGTGCCATCCGACTTGTTGAGATCCTGATAATTTAGCGCAGAATGGCAACATTTTGCACTGAATACAATGTATTTCATCATCCTGCGATAAGTTATCTCGGGATCTCAACAAGTCGGATGGTACTTTCAGAGCTTCGTATTACTTGTTCCGCAAAATGAGTACACAAAGGAATTGTCCATGAAAGCCTTCTTTGCCCAGATTCCAGACAATATGGCGATGTCCATGTTACACGGTGTCACTGAAGTTGCCATTCTTTGTGAAGCTTGTATCTGTTTTTGCTTTTGTTGGATCACCTATATGTACATGTATTGCATGCAGTGCTATGCACATGGGTAAAGTTATGTACATTTTTTGTCACACTGTGTTGGACTTACTTTCGGGCATCTGCAGTTTTTATGGTGTTGAACACCAGAAAGTTGTTCAAGACCAGGGGCCAATTTCATAAAACATGTTAGCACCCGATTTTTGATTAAGCGGCGAATTAAGCGGTTAATGGCATTTCATAAAAGTATTTAGCAGTCGTTTTTTGCTTAAAACCCTTATTTAGCAAGTCAAATCGCATGTTAACGCCGCTTGAGCAAATTTTTGTGCTACGCTTCATTAAGCATAACATGTTTTATAAAATTGGCCCCAGCTGTGGTTTCAAGGCATTGGCTCTACACTAAAAATCACTGAACCGTGTCTCTGTGCTTTTGCAATGGTGTTTAGAGCCAATTGCCATGGCAACCCACGTCACCCTTCGGCTGTCTATTTATGATGTAGAAGCTAGTTTACAAGCGTGTTCCACCTAAACATCAAGATTAATAGGTGGGTGGTGCCATCGGCAGCCAACGACCACAGACACTTACTCTTCACGAAAGAGTACCTCTGGGATCTTTAAGTGTGTTACTCAACACATTGGACCAAAGGCTTTCCTTCTAGTTCTGAAAGATGAGCAATTGTGGTTAAAGGAGTGTGACCCACCCATTTTTTCCCATGGATGTTGAATTTTCATTCTGTACATTTTAAGGATGTCGTTAAAAAACCACAAAAGTTTTGCACACTTATTTATCAGGATCCATAAAGCAATGCAGTAAATTACGCCAATATTTTGGCTTCCACGCCCAAATTGGAGATGGCAAATTTCCTGTTTTCTTTCCATGGATAGTATTTCGGGGATGTTCTTTTGTGTTCCTTGCTCACGGGTAGATTAGGGGGAGGGGGAGGAGGTTGTCAGAGCAGGGGATGGGTAGAGGATTGGACGGAGAGGACAGGAGTAGGGGATTGTGGGGGATGGGATGCCTTCAGGGAATGGGTAAAGATTGTGAAATGTTTTGCTTGCATGTTTACAGGAAGGAAATTTTGTAGTACTTTTGCTTTAAAAAATGACATTAAATTAGAAATACATTTATTTCAATTTGGAATATTTGTCATTCTACGTTTTTTTTCCCACTGTATATTTATTTTAGAGAATGAGGTTGGGTGGAATTAAAAATACTCGAAGTTAAAAATATGTTCATACTGCTTCTCCACCTTAATATTTTATTATACCAAGGAAAACAACCTCTATGATACATCTTTTGCAGGAGTTTACCGGAACAGTGTCCAGTAAATTTCCTTGCACTGTGTCTTCATCACTGTTTATAATGACCGGCCGGCACTGTATAGTTCCATACAGGATTCAGTTTTCCTCAATTGTAATCAACGATTTGACTAAAGATTAGAAACAGTTCAACTTCTAGGCCCCAATTATCATTTACAAAAAAAATAACAACGGACTGAATGTCTGCGTATAGCCAGGAAACCACCCTAAAAAAAGGCCTAAATTTAAGATTTCTGAACATTGCTTTGCAAAATTCCTCATTAAAATGCCAGTTTTAAATCCATTATGTATTGAGTACCGTTACATTTTTGCATGGTCTGATATCCCTCCCAAATTTAAATTACAAAAAAATTAATTGGATAATCGTGCCTGGATGGGAAAGAATTCCGTTTATACTGCTGGCCTGGGGCCAATTTCATAAAGCTGTTTAGCAGAAATTTTGGCTTAATCAAAAATTTGTTCGCTTTTATATAAAAATGGGTCAGTAGTCAAAATTGCATGTCAATTTGTGTTTTTCACAAGAATATAGATTCTTGCTAAGAACACAAATTCACAAAAAATTTTGACTATTAACCAATTTTTATAAAGCAAACAAAATTTTGATCTAATTAAGCTATTTTTTTTGCTAAACGGCTTTATGAAATTGGCCCCTGGTCTCATTATACTACTGGAGATCCATAGTACTAGCTACTAGTACTGTAGTACTAGCATGATGACTAGGCCTATTCTTGATAAAAACCATGTCCAACTTCAAATTCAAGCATGGATCGAAGGAAACAACACGATTCAAGTAAAAATGGCAAGTAAATGCATGCTAAAAGTAGTCCTACCAGTATTTCCTATTTTGGAATGAGGATTACCATGGAGGAAGGAAAGACCAAAATATGTTTTAAAATACCGAGAATATCGCCACGCGCACACATAAACACTATGACATCCGGGTACTTTTCGCGTGCAGTTGCCACGGCATAACATGGCGCATGGAGCTCCACGGTGGGCCGGCGGCTTTGTACACAAGGCATGGCGACTACGCACTCTATGCCTTACGGCTTATACAACTCTATGGTCAGGACCACCTACCTTCCTGCGGTTTGACTGGATCGCAAAGGAAAATATGGCAGCTTTTTTGAGGTTTTTAGAGTTTTCCAACTGTAATGTTCGCTTTTCCGACAGAGATTCGAAGGCTTGAAGTGGTCAGGGAGACCGCACTATAAAAATGGTTGGTGGATATCAACACAAAATGGCAACATTTAGAGGTTTTTTTTGGGGCTTAATTTTGACGATGGCCTAATTTGGCCTTTGCAATGTTTACGAACAGCGCCACCACCGCGCATGCGCGTCGATTGCGATCTGGATTTGGGGGAGGGGCGTTAGGAGTGAGAGGGGAGTGTTGGTTTCTGACAATAAAAAAAGTCAAGGAATTAATTGAGAAGTTGATCATGGCTTCAAAACTTGTGTACAAACCATATGATCAGATGATTACGAGACAGACTGAAAAATGTTTCCTCACAAAATCTTAAAATTTTCTCACTCCTTAATTTGCGTTTTCCTTTATTGATGCTTGATGATTCATTTTAACTTTTACCTAACTCAACTCTTACATAATGCCCCAGAAAGTATAAATTTGGTAAGGATTTTTCTTGTTACGTTTGAATATTTGTTTTATTTATCTCTTGAAACAGAGTAGCCAAGAGCACATCATCCGACGGGAAGCATTTCCCGAGGAGCAGGAGGAGGATGTTCCCAATCCTCCTGACGACAATGAAGATGCCAACTTGAATAACCAACTGGCTAGATTCCGTCAGCAATGGCAGGCCGAGCTTTTAGTCCGTGGGAGACTGGACAAGGCAAGCGGCAACAGTGGGCAGAGCAGTGGTGCAACGAGCCCTCGGCCCACGACTCCCATTCCTGGCATTCGAGGACACACGCCGCCTTCTTCGGGTGCTCGGACACCGGGTAAGTTGAAGGAGCGTGCCCAGAACACATTTTGACCACCCCCCCCCCCCCCCCCACCCAAATTCATACAAAATACAATTCATACAAAAAACAATTCATACAAAATGGTTTAAAAGCCATTTTAATTTTGTACGAAAAATAACACATATCAGGTGTAACGGGGGACACCAAATGTCACACTTTTGGACCCCAACGCGTGTTCTTTATGCATGTTACTAGTTGAAAATATCTTTATCTGTAAAACTGTGAAAAGATGAAAGGTTTGTTCAGTGGTAAATCTTCATCTTAACTAATTTATCTTAAAACAAAATGACCACAGCTGAAAGAAGCGTCCAGCCTCGACGGTCATCCCTGGATGCCCCAGCTCCGCGCGGCCTTGGAGCCTTCGTGGTCACTAACTCAACGTCATCAACCACCGCTGACGTTAAGCAGCAACTGACATCGGCAGTAGTCGAAAAGAGAACATTGGGAAAGAGCGACAACAATGCTAATGAAATAAGTGACGAACAGAGCATTGAAAACAAGGTATTTAGTTTGTTTTTTAAGGGCCAATTTGTAATGCCAATTTCAATTAGTATGCGTTTTACATCCAAAACCCCTCAGTTTTAGACCAAAACCAAGCTTTTTTTATATATCGCACTCAAAGTCTCTGAAATGTAATTCTGAAATTCTAGAATTGCCCTAAAACCGGATGTAAAAAGTATTTTCCAATCTTTTTTATTTCAAATAATTTTGAGAATTTATCTCTCAGACTTTGTTATTAATTTTCATGGTTTTTCCAATTTTTCAACAGGCCAAGGAGCTTTTTATTGAAGGAGTAAATGCAGAACGGCACGGCAATTTAACGGAAGGTATTTTTTTTTTAATTTATCCAATTTTCCCCACCCCTAAATGCCAATACAGAACATAAATAGTCCACACTGGCCAAATACAAGCTAACTTACGCCTTATAGGAAAAAATTCATTCGAAAAATTTATTGACGATCTTTTTGTCCTTGCCAGCAATTTGCAAGTACCGTCACGCCATACAGCTAGTCCCGGACATTGAATCTAAAATCACGGACTACACGGCGGCACAGGAGGATATCGGAGACAGTGACAGTGACATCCAGGAAGGGTGAGGATATGAACCTGAGACCTCTGGTTTTCAATATTAGTGCTCTACCAACTGAGCTATACAGCCCATTGTTGATTTGAACCCGAGACCTCTGGTTTGCCATACCAGTGCTCTACCAACTGAGCTATCCAGCCCTATGTTGATTTGAACCCGAGACCTCTGGTTTGCCATACCAGTGCTCTACCAACTGAGCTATCCAGCCCTATGTTGATTTGAACCCGAGACCTCTGGTTTGCCATACCAGTGCTCCACCAACTGAGCTATCCAGCCCTATGTTGATTTGAACCCGAGACCTCTGGTTTGCCATACCAGTGCTCTACCAACTGAGCTATCCAGCCCTATGTTGATTTGAACCCGAGACCTCTGGTTTGCCATACCAGTGCTCTACCAACTGAGCCATCCAGTCCTATGTTGGTTTGAACCTGAGACCTCTGGTTTGCAATACCAGTGCTCTACCAACTGAGCTATCAAGTCCGATGTTGATTTAAACCCGAGACCTCTGGTTTACCATACCAGTGCTCTACCAACTGAGCCATCCAGTCCTATGTTGGTTTGAACCCGAGACCTCTGGTTTGCCATACCAGTGCTCTACCAACTGAGCTATCCAGCCCATTGTTGATTTGAACCTGAGACTTCTGGTTTGCCATGCTAGTGCTCTACCAACTGAGCTGTCCAGCCCTATCTTGGTTTGAACCCGAGACCTCTGGTTTGCAATACCAGTGCTCTACCAACTGAGCTATCCAGCACTATGTTGATTTGAACCCGAGACCTCTGGTTTGTCATACCAGTTCTCTACCAACTGAGCTATGATCCAGCCCTATCTGGTTTGCCTTTTTCTTTGTGTCCATAGTTATGAAGATGATTACGAAGACGAAGCCCCAGACGACAGTTTGGGGAATGTTGAATTAGAGCTCCAAGCGCTAACCACGAACGACATTAACTCCCACTGTGAACAGGAATTTCAGCAAAAAGTAAGAGAAACTAAACAAATATTTCACTTATTTGTAATGCATCTATCAATTGTTTCCCCATTTGTTGAACAAAAACTTGAAGTGTATCGAGATCACAATTTTGAGTAATCCCCCAGTTTTCCAATGAGTGTGAGATCTTGATACGATATAATTTGTCATATTTTCTCAATACCATTCTGAAATTTTGTGCTCTCAATCCGTATATTTTCAAAGATATCGTCAAAAAACTACCGATGTTTTGTAAACTAATTTATCCGCTTCCATAAAGCAGTGCAGTAATTACACCAACCTTTTTGCTTCTACATCCAAATTGGAGATTACAAATTTCCTGTTTTCTTCCCATGGATAGTATTTTGGGGAGGTATTTTATATGATTATTAGGTTTGGTTAGAACAAAATTCATTTTGTGGAAAAATGTGGATAAGCTCCTTCAAAGTATACATTTGTTTTTTCCTTTCCAGAGCACGCATATCTCGGCTTTACCCGTGGAGTTGCTTCTGTACATCTTTCGCTGGGTCGTCTCGAGTGATCTCGATCTACGAGCGTTGGAATTACTGTCGTTAGTTTGTCGAGGATTCTACGTCTGTGCGCGGGATCCTGCCATATGGCATAAGGCATGCCTGTCGTAAGTTGGACATCACGTACTGCTGTATGAAAAAAAACTGGTCCATTCTCGTTTAGAGTTAGGGCCCGTCCTGAGTTTTCAACATTTTCACGGTTCTACAAAGAGTAGATTGGTTCCCGATCCCTATAGATTGGTTCGCTTATTGCGAAAATATAGGGATCGGTAAAGGGAAGCCATGACGGGCAGAATTATTTTTATTGTTTTATTAAGTGCGCAGATTTTGCATTGACAAATGTAACTTGGCCGTGCGTGTCGAACATATCCAATTATGTAAATAAAGTACATTGCCTAAAGCAAACGGCTTGGCCAATTTTTAAATATAAAAAATACAATGCGCACGCGCAAAGACGACCAATTACAGATCGAGATGAAGCGCCCTTTACCTGTCCTTATATTCTCCTGTGTGGAATATGTGGACGGGAACCAGTCTATACAAAGAGTAGCAAGGGGGGAGGAAGGTCGAGGGCAGCGTACGACTTTACATGCACTGTAAAATGTTGACATTTCATGGTAGTGACGAAAAAATGTTGATAAGTAGTATTTCAGAGGAAGGGACGGGGTCTTGAAAAATACTACTCTCTGTAGAACTTTCAAAATGTTGACAACTCTATCCAGACAAAATTGAGTTTTTCAAATTATTTCGTTTTCGTTTTGTTAGCATTTTCGGCTGTGGCAGTTGCAAGACAAAGTACGCAACATGGCGTCAGATGTACGTCGAGCGCCCCCGTCCCAATTTCAACGGCATATACATCAGCAAGTATACGTACTTCAGGAAAGGCGAGCCCTCCATGGACGGAATGTATCGACCGTGGCATATGGTCGTGTACTACAGATATGTCAGACTTTTCCCCGACGGTACGTCTGTTTTGGTGGACATTTTTCATTAAAAAATTTGCTCAACTTCGGTGTGCTAGACCACAAGTCCATAATTTTCCGTGTCATATTATTTTAACATTGCAGGGACTATATTGATGTATAGTGCCCCGGACGAACCCAAAGCGGTAGTCAGTAAACTCCGGAGCCAGTCTACATCTTTACAGAGTGTTCTAGTCGGCAACTATCGACTGGTGGGCGATATGGTAACCGGAATCTCGCATGATATGTTTTTTTTTACGACAACAGCGCAAATTTTAAGTTTGAAAAAGACGTAATTTAATCAAATTAGTCACGTGCTGAAAAGAAAAAAATTCTATCTTTTCCCGAAATTGGATCGAGGTTTTGCCCTACAAATATTTCTGGCAACGTTTTTTTTTACTTTGCAGTTTTCATATTAATAAGAGGGGGATTCGAACCTGGGACACAAAAGTAGAAGTCAAGTATTAAAAAGTTACGCTATATCACCCTAACGTCTTTGTAACCAACAAAGCGTAAAAATCCCATTTTTATTTAAATAAATTTGATTTTGCGTTATTGAGGCCTTATGAAATTGAAGCCATTTTGAATGTTCTTTGTTCCTTAGATCACCGGAATTTTGCGTCTTGAAAACACAAAAGTCTACGATAACCACCTTCGTCGGTACATCCGCTACAAGCGACACATGAACATACAGCCGGATACGGAACACAACTTCTATGTGGTAAGATTTGCCTCTAAATTATTTTTTAAAAATTGTGATAATTTCATAATGGATTTTTGAGTTTCTAAACAAATTTTCACAAATTTGTTGGGTTATTTCGGGATACAGTGGCCAAGTAGTTTGGGTCGTTGACTCGCAATACTCTGATGAAAACTTAGGGTTGCGGTTTCGATACCCGGTCACGGTTCCTGTGCCCTTGAGCTAGGCACCTAACCACATCTGCTCCATCCTTTTGAAGGGATGTACAGCCATTGGCCCAGTGTGTTGTGTATTGCTTGTAAAAGATCCCAGAGCATTCTTTTGTGAAGAGTAAGGGGATTCCCCGGTGTCTCTGGCCGTCGGCTGCCAATAAGAATTGCACCACCCACCTATGTATCTTGATGTTTCGGTGGAAGACACTTGTAAGCTTCATGCAATTCAGCCTATGGGCTGCGAATTGAAGTCTCAAAAATCATTCAATTAAAAAATAAATAGTAAATTGTCACAACTATTGACTATCGAATAGCCGCCATTTCGTGGCCTCGTGGGGCACCTTTTGTTACTTAAACTGTTGAAAGCACAATATGTGCAACCATGCATGTTGTCAAGGAACAAAGAAACTGCCTCACGAAATGGCGGCTATTCGATACGATCTATATTGAAAATATCTTTGACGGCTACAAATTATTTTTTTATATGTTGTAAAAGTTACTTTGTTAACATTTTTTATTTTTTTTTACAGGAATTTATTGTTCACTCGACAAGCCACCGTCCAAATTTCAAGCTGGATTGGCATTCCTACAGTTGCCAGACTTTTCACAGGTTCGCAATTTCGGTATTTTTTCTCCAAAATCTGTTTTAAAAATTAAAACAAATGCCAGATGAAAACAAAAGAGAAATTAGCCAGCCCAGTGATTACAAACAAATGAGTATTTTGTCGGTGAATGCGTGTAGAACACATACTTCTACTGTAACTGTCCAGGGTTCGAGTCCTGTTAGTGTCATTCTTTTTGTTTTTGATCGACAGACCCACAGGCCACACAAGCCTCAGCGAATTTGACGTGGATAAGAAGTTCAAACCGCTGATATTCTCCCGCGTCAAGAGCTACACGCAATCCTCGGAAAAACCGCTGTGAATTTAAATTTCTCAAACCAGCTAAATTATCCTTTCATGCGTAACTTTGCTCAATTGGCTGTAACACGAAATTCTTCACTTTCAAATGGAGGTGCAGTTTAGAAAATCCACATACTATGCTGTTGTTGCTACGTGGTGCACGCCTTTGTCTAGAAACCAACTGTCTAGTTGCTTTATGCCATTCTCTCCTACGGTATTGATTCTGTAACCTCACACCTGCTGTGTGCACCTTGTCACATTACGTAGCAACAAAGATTTCATCTGGATATGATTATATACATGTACATACGCTATCCATGTGGAACATGCAAAAAGCTAATCGCAGCGTGAGTGCACACTGACTACGTCAGTAGTACTGACATGTATAACATGTAGTACAATATGGAGATTCACAGTTCCAAACCACCAATTAAAAAAATAGTTTATTAAACTTATAGCCTTAAAATACTCTAAATATTACTAAAAGTTAAGGAATTACCATAATGTACTGTAGCTGAAAATTAACATAAGTACATCAAGTCTTTATTTCTGTCTTTACATGTATTAGACTTTTAAAAATATTTGGTTGATTACTTTACATTTTTGGCAGTGTACATTTCTTAATAAATTTCCCCCGAGGTTCAAGAAAAATAATGATGACATTTCACATAAAATGTTTACATAGTGGTTTCAAAGATTGCACGAAATTTGTAAAATTGAGTAAAAATTCGCCTTTATCATACCTGCCAACTAGTATGATTTTATCGTATTTGTTATGATTTTTAAGTGTTGACAATCGTAACGGTCGACTTGACTCTCCGCGCGCGCCGCATGTGTTGTGTACATGAAAACGGTGCAGTAACAGGTCAACTTGACCGTTGTACCAACTCGACCGATGCAAGTTTCACTACAGTACGATTTTTTTACTCGGCAATGTTGGCAGGTATGCTTTATAAGTACTGTAAATTAATATCATGATGTAACTTTTAACATATAGGGTTGAGAAAAAATTAATTAGTAATATACAAACATTGAACTACCCTCAGAGAATTATGATTACAGTACAATCGAACCTCGTCTTTTTTTTTATATATAATGAACGAAAAATATTAACAAAGGATTGGGTTGCTTTTTTTCTTGTAATTAGTGTTTAATCTAGGACTTATGACAGTCCACTGCATCCTTCAAGTTTAAAATCGTTTCCCCCGATTTCTTTTGTAGAATTTTATTTCTATTTTTACAAATCCAATTTCATGATTTTTATATTTAGATTTGGGGACTGTAAAAGATTTTGAGCTAAAATATAATGTAAGAAAAACAACTAAATAGTTGTGATTCATGGTTTTTAACATTTGTGTTTAAATTTAACGGCACTTTAATTTTTAGACTTAATTCACCGACTCATTAAAGGGCCTGAAATGGTGTTTTTATCAATGAAATCTGTGCTATGGAACTAGTCCATTAATTTACAATCATAAAAACCCTACGTTGTTTGGGGGGTTAAAATCAAGGTTTTTGATTTTTATGCTAATACAGATTTACATATGCATGAGCAAAGTGGTGATGTCACTTTAGGAAAACACAGGAAAATCTCATTCAACTGTGCACAAACGTTTCTACAATTTTCTCCAACTTGTGTGACCCATGATGGTTTAGGTTTGTTTTACATGTTGCCTGTCGCAAACCATGAACAAAACTAAGGCCGGAAACTGCATTTTTCCACAATTCCAGTTTGAAGTCGTGTGTTCCTAAAGTGACATGCCCCAAAAGCGCCCTCTGTCTGTGTTTATGTGAAGAAATTTTCAAAGTTGAAAAATGCCACTTTTTAAAGATGGGGCATCAAAATGAACAGTAGTATTGTCTTTCTACACAAGTAATCCTTCATATGCAGCAAAAACTGTGCATAAAGTTATTGAGCATTTCAGGGGCCCTTTAAATTTGCATATCTGTAAATAAGACTATAATTAAAATTTAAGAGTTTTGGACTCGATGACTTAAAGAAGCTTGTTAGTGTTTTCTTTTTAGTATTTTTTTTCCCTAACGTGTACAAGGTAAAGTTAGTCCCATACTCGTCCAAGGAGCGTTGGGGACATGCCGGTAGAGCGGCATTGTTTCCTGAGCCTCGGCAAAATGGAGTAGGGTGGTCAGTTCCTTTCTCCGTAGCTTGTACCTTCTCTTGGTCTTGATAGACTAGCTACCCATTCACAGCTGGGTGAACTGAGGGTGCCCCAACCGGGATTTGAACCCATGACCAGTGGGTTGGGAGACGAGTGCTCTACCACTACGCCAATCCAACACCCCATGTACAATGGCTCTCCAAACAGAAATATAATTTTTCAACAAACAAAATGCTAAACTACAGTACTGCTGTCTTGCAACCTGCAGCTAAAAATCCTGTATTTTGCTTGAAATGTCATTTATCATTTTGATCAGAACAGACGTTTGTTGAATACAGTGAACTTGTGGATAACAAGGCACTGATTGACCAATCACTTTGGAATCTCTTTCAAGACTTCTGCTTCAGTGGTTTCCTACAGGTTCAAGTGGGCCTGATTAAACAAAGGGGATTCCCACAGTAATGAGAAGTCTTTAGACTTTTTAAAATGAAAAGTATAGGTTTACCCCAACGGTCCCTGGGTCATTATCCCTAAAAACCTATCGGGCAGTGATCTCTGGGAGGGGTGGTTATCGCATTGAAGGGTTTATCCCTCTGTAGGGCTTGCTAAGCTCACGTGATAGCTAACATGGCCAAGCCCAATCAGTGAGGAACAACTGCAATACCATGATTCGAGACCACCAGTTGGCTTCATAGCTTAATCGGTAGGGTGTCTGCACGGTAAGCAGAAGGTCCGTAGTGTGGATCCCAGTTGTTTTTCACCGAGTTGTATCAACGTATTCGTTTTGTATGGTTTTCAAGGTCAGGGCGGTTAATCAGAAATGCAGCCAGCTTTTTATTTTTCCTCGCCCAAGTCGAGGGCGTCATCTTCCGCATTCATTTTCTGAGTCGCATTCTTGAGGTTTAGTAATTCTGCCTGCGCCTTCCAAAAATCCATATACACCCACATCAGGTGGCCATTCCTTGCACCGCCACAACTTTGGTCATTTTCAAAGATATCTTGCATTCCGGTGTACAAACCCAGAGTCTTATCATAAGATTTTGAATACACTATTAACAAGAGCTTGTTTTCAATCTCTTTGCGTTCGCTTCGATGTATAAACGGATGACAGTATATATGTTGTCGCTTCTTTAGCAATGGTCTTAGTTCTTCAAGCTCACTCAAAACCCCGTAAGTATTTCTGCGTGCTTTCACGAGAATGCTTTCTTTCCTTAGTCGCCATTCTTTCACAATTTGCATATTCCTATAATTTTTATTTGCAATATTCTTGTAAATTTCCTCCTGCTTGCGTAAGACTTTGTTTTCATCTTCCAAGGAATGGATTTTTTTTTCTACCAACTTACTCCGTTTTCTCTCTTTTTGAAGCTCGTCGTGTTGGTCTTTCTTCTCAATTTCCAGCCTATTTTTTTCCTGTGTGATTTTCTTGACAATCTCCTCCTGCCTGCATAAGACTTTGTTTTTAGCTGTCAAGAAACGCATTTTTGTTTCTACCAACTCCCTGCGTTTTTTCTCCTTTTGAAGCTCGCTGTTTGGGTCCCCCTTTCTATTTCCAAGCCAAACTTCAAATTAAACAACAAAAAGAATTTACAAGGTGGACATATCTATTTTTTCCTTAAAATGCTTAATTATAAGTGCAGATCTAAACAGTAAAACAAAAAATTTCCAAGAAAAAATATAAATTTTTAAGCTAGTTTCATATCAGATGTTGGGTTAATTTACCAAGGAAAACCTTTTGAGAGTTGTACTATAGGTTTAGTGTACTGAGTTGAGAAGTTGATCAGAAATTTGTTTCTTTAAAATGATTCCTCAAGCATCGGTAAATTATGCAGATTTATAGAAAAACCCAAATTAGGAGCAAGACAATTTTAAGATTTTGTGAGTAAACACTTTGCCCCACTGCCACTTCGCCCCACCACCATTTTGCCTTATCACCACTTCGCCCAACCCCTGACAGTATTTTCGTCTGACCGTAACTTAAACTGATGTTATTGTGAACGATAGTGATATGTCAGTATTTCTTTTTGCATTATTTTGCTTACAGTACTGTTTAGACATTAGATATTTTATTTCCTGCAAAATTGACGTAATTTAATTTAGCGGTGGCGGGGCGAAGTGGTATGGGGCGAACTGACATGCATGGGCAAAATGACTGTAAAGCGTTTTGTACACAAGGTCTGAAGCCATGATCAACTACTCAATTCTTTCCCATATTACTGACCAAGGAAAGCAGTGGCAATTGGCCACACAATCGGCAGAAACTGCGATGCCGCTTGAAATAATTTACTGCCAGTGGACTGTGCATCAGGTGGGTTGTTTGGACCATCTACACCAACCGCCATGACAGTGGGTGAACTCTTAGTACGCTGATAGAATACAGGAAGCACTTGCACTATATCCTCCCCTCCGATTTCAGTTCACGTTGATTGCATCAGGGGATACATCACTGTGGAATGAAATTAAAGACTGTAAAATTGAGCAAAACTTTGCATACAAAATTGTTTCTGTCGGTCTCCGCAACATCACTTTCGGTAGGGCTGGAGCGAAAATAACAGTGTCCATGGTGACAAGCGAAGCCATTGTCTACGGAACACGTAGACGTATCTAAGGACTAGCTTTAACAAATTTGTTTTCACTCCAGTCACGGTGCTATGCCCGTATACAAAGGCATATGACACCGAGTCACGAAAGTGCCAGGATGTGCAGAATAATTATATAAAAATTAAAAAAATTCTTAAACTAGTTTGTTGAACTGTGAACTTAGCATTTATTTATGCCATCCTGTAATTGGCGACTCGATCGCTGTTGGATTTGGTTGGTAAATAAATACAAATAAATAAATAACCAATCATTTGTGTAGGCTTTTCAGCTATTAAATTAGGAGTAACTATAGAATACAGGGCCACCGTGAGCTACACCTTTTTAAAAGCAGCGGAGGCGAGGTGAGACGACATGACGGTTCAAACAAAGTCACGCGAGAATTGTCGAGGATTTGCCTTTGAAAAATTATTCCTCTGACATCACAGCTACCCGTACGTCCCGTTGGAAAGTAACGCGAGATTAATTCGGTCTCGCGAGAAATTAATTAGCCCGGGTGATATTCGGGCGGGAGTTTCCTTTTTAAAAACATCCTCCGAGATGACAGCTGGTACCCACCTCGGTGCATATAGTCTCTAGTCCACGCAAAGTCACGCGAGAATTCTCGAGGATTCCACCGCGCCTACCAGACACTCTATCCTCGCCTCAGATCTGTGAGGCGAGGTCATGCGACTAGGTCATGTTCACTGAAGCATGCTTGCGTGTACGCACGCAAATTCACGCGAGAATTGTCGAGGATTTGCCTTTGAAAAAATATCCCTCTGACATAACAGCTACTCGTACGTCGATGGAAAGTAACGCGAGATTAATTCGGTCTCGCGAGAAATTAGCCCGGGTGAAATTCGGGCGGGAGTTTCCTTTTTAAAAAACATCCTCCGAGATGACAGGTACCCACCTCGGTGCATATCCTCTAGTCCACGCAAAATCACGCGAGAATTCTCGAGGATTCCACCGCGCCTACCAGACACTCTATCCTCGCCTCAGATCTGTGAGGCGAGGTCATGCGCCGAGGTCATGTTCACTGAAGCATGCATGCGTGTACGCACGCAAATTCACGCGAGAATTGTCGAGGATTTGCCCTTGAAAAATTATTCCTCTGACATCACAGCTACCCGTACGTCCCGTTGGAAAGTAACGCGAGATTAATTCGGTCTCGCGAGAATTTCTATCGGGTCATATTCGGGCGGGAGTTTCCTTTTTAAAAACATCCTCCGAGATGACAGGTACCCACCTCGGTGCAAAGTCTCTAGCCTACGCAAAATCACGCGAGAATTCTCGAGGATTCCACCGCGCCTACCAGACACTCTATCCTCGCCTCAGATCTGTGAGGCGAGGTCATGCGACTAGGTCATGTTCACTGAAGCATGCTTGCGTGTACGCACGCAAATTCACGCGAGAATTGTCGAGGATTTGCCTTTGAAAAAATATCCCTCTGACATCACAGCTACCCGTACGTCCCGTTGGAAAGTAACGCGAGATTAATTCGGTCTCGCGAGAAATTAATTAGCCCGGGTGATATTCGGGCGGGAGTTTCCTTTTTAAAAACATCCTCCGAGATGACAGCTGGTACCCACCTCGGTGCATATAGTCTCTAGTCCACGCAAAGTCACGCGAGAATTCTCGAGGATTCCACCGCGCCTACCAGACACTCTATCCTCGCCTCAGATCTGTGAGGCGAGGTCATGCGACTAGGTCATGTTCACTGAAGCATGCTTGCGTGTACGCACGCAAATTCACGCGAGAATTGTCGAGGATTTGCCTTTGAAAAAATATCCCTCTGACATAACAGCTACTCGTACGTCGATGGAAAGTAACGCGAGATTAATTCGGTCTCGCGAGAAATTAGCCCGGGTGAAATTCGGGCGGGAGTTTCCTTTTTAAAAAACATCCTCCGAGATGACAGGTACCCACCTCGGTGCATATCCTCTAGTCCACGCAAAATCACGCGAGAATTCTCGAGGATTCCACCGCGCCTACCAGACACTCTATCCTCGCCTCAGATCTGTGAGGCGAGGTCATGCGCCGAGGTCATGTTCACTGAAGCATGCATGCGTGTACGCACGCAAATTCACGCGAGAATTGTCGAGGATTTGCCCTTGAAAAATTATTCCTCTGACATCACAGCTACCCGTACGTCCCGTTGGAAAGTAACGCGAGATTAATTCGGTCTCGCGAGAATTTCTATCGGGTCATATTCGGGCGGGAGTTTCCTTTTAAAAACATCCTCCGAGATGACAGGTACCCACCTCGGTGCAAAGTCTCTAGCCTACGCAAAATCACGCGAGAATTCTCGAGGATTCCACCGCGCCTACCAGACACTCTATCCTCGCCTCAGATCTGTGAGGCGAGGTCATGCGCCGAGGTCATGTTCACTGAAGCATGCATGCGTGTACGCACGCAAATTCACGCGAGAATTGTCAAGGAATTGCCTTTGAAAAATTATTCCTCTGACATCACAGCTACCCGTACGTCCCGTTGGAAAGTAACGCGAGATTAATTCGGTCTCGCGAGAAATTAGCCCGGGTGATATTCGGGCGGGAGTTTCCTTTTTAAAAACATCCTCCGAGATGACAGGTACCCACCTCGGTGCAAAGTCTCTAGCCCACGCAAAATCACGCGAGAATTCTCGAGGATTCCACCGCGCCTACCAGACACTCTATCCTCGCCTCAGATCTGTGAGGCGAGGTCATGCGCCGAGGTCATGTTCACTGAAGCATGCATGCGTCTACGCACGCAAATTCACGCGAGAATTGTCGAGGATTTACCTTTGAAAAATTATTCCTCGGGTGATATTCGGGCGGGAGTTTCGAGGATTTGCCCTTGAAAAATTATTCCTCTGACATCACAGCTACCCGTACGTCCCGTTGGAAAGTAACGCGGGATTAATTCGGTCTCGCGAGAATTTCTATCGGGTCATATTCGGGCGGGAGTTTCCTTTTTAAAAACATCCTCCGAGATGACAGGTACCCACCTCGGTGCATATAGTCTCTAGTCCACGCAAAGTCACGCGAGAATTCTCGAGGATTCCACCGCGCCTACCAGACACTGCATGTATCCTCGCCTCAGATCTGTGAGGCGAGGTCATGCGACTAGGTCATGTTCACTGAAGCATGCTTGCGTGTACGTACGCAAATTCACGCGAGAATTGTCGAGGATTTGCCTTTGAAAAAATATCCCTCTGACATAACAGCTACTCGTACGTCGATGGAAAGTAACGCGAGATTAATTCGGTCTCGCGAGAAATTAGCCCGGGTGAAATTCGGGCGGGAGTTTCCTTTTTAAAAACATCCTCCGAGATGACAGGTACCCACCTCGGTGCAAAGTCTCTAGCCCACGCAAAATCACGCGAGAATTCTCGAGGATTCCACTGCGCCTACCAGACACTCTATCCTCGCCTCAGATCTGTGAGGCGAGGTCATGCGCCGAGGTCATGTTCACTGAAGCATGCATGCGTGTACGCACGCAAATTCACGCGAGAATTGTCGAGGATTTGCCCTTGAGAAATTATTCCTCTGACATCACAGCTACCCGTACGTCCCGTTGGAAAGTAACGCGAGATTAATTCGGTCTCGCGAGAATTTCTATCGGGTCATATTTGGGCGGGAGTTTCCTTTTTAAAAACATCCTCCGAGATGACAGGTACCCACCTCGGTGCAAAGTCTCTAGCCCACGCAAAATCACGCGAGAATTCTCGAGGATTCCACTGCGCCTACCAGACACTCTATCCTCGCCTCAGATCTGTGAGGCGAGGTCATGCGCCGAGGTCATGTTCACTGAAGCATGCATGCGTGTACGCACGCAAATTCACGCGAGAATTGTCGAGGATTTGCCCTTGAAAAATTATTCCTCTGACATCACAGCTACCCGTACGTCCCGTTGGAAAGTAACGCGGGATTAATTCGGTCTCGCGAGAATTTCTATCGGGTCATATTCGGGCGGGAGTTTCCTTTTTAAAAACATCCTCCGAGATGACAGGTACCCACCTCGGTGCATATAGTCTCTAGTCCACGCAAAGTCACGCGAGAATTCTCGAGGATTCCACCGCGCCTACCAGACACTGTATCCTCGCCTCAGATCTGTGAGGCGAGGTCATGCGACTAGGTCATGTTCACTGAAGCATGCATGCGTGTACGCACGCAAATTCACGCGAGAATTGTCGAGGATTTGCCTTTGAAAAATTATTCCTCTGACATAACAGCTACTCGTACGTCGATGGAAAGTAACGCGAGATTAATTCGGTCTCGCGAGAAATTAGCCCTGGTGAAATTCGGGCGGGAGTTTCCTTTTTAAAAAACTTTCTCCGGAGGATCGGGAACCAATCTATGACCATTGCAATCTAGGTATGGCCATTGGGGTAGGATCGGGAACCAATCTAGGTATGACCATTGCATGCACAACCCACATATTCACACTGTACATATACAGTACACGTACGTGGGCAGATACACACACGTTCAGTGCAGTGAGCATGGTTCAGTGAGCATGACCTCGTCACGACCTCGCCTCACAGATCTGAGGCGAGGATGGAGTGTCCAGTGGCCCTGTATTCTATAGTTGTACCTTAAATTAAAGCAACTGTATCAGGTTCACCAGACACCTGGACTGTCAAAATTTGCGAAATTAATTACACGTACATATATATCTTGCCACGTAAATAAATTAACACTTTCTCCCGGTTTCTCGGTCCCATAACATTCCGCGCTTTTTTTTTTATTGCTTCCTTTCGGGTCCGTGGTCGTTGAAGTGGGCCCTCTTGTGTTTAGAATAAGAAAGCCCAAAGAGCAGACAATACCTTTTTTGGCAATTAAATAGAGGTACATGAACCGTGATTGGTCGTCGTTCCGACCTTCGTTATATTTTGACCAATCACAAAATGGAATAAAGCGAGGTAGACCGAAACATGATTCGTGAAATTCGGACTAGTTCCTGCCTCGATCACGTACTGACGTCAGTGCATATCGCATGCAATCGAAGTTGTTGACAGACTAATCTGGAAAGATCGAGAAACCGGCAGAAAAAGTCTCGGGACTGTTCGAGAAATACTCAAAAAATGTCTAAATACCGAGGATTTCCAAGCAGCCCGTTAAAGTCCCGCATGACACGACCAGTGACAGAAAACGATGCTTTACCGCACGGCTGGGAAATGCTGATTGATCCAGAAACGCAATGGCCTTTTTTCGTAGATCATACAAATTGCAGAACGAGTTGGAAAGATCCACGCCCGTCGTCCCGTATGCAGGTAAGCTGGCTCCCCGCTGCGCGCTGCAGCTGGCGCATCTCGGGCTAGTTTAAAACGCCTGGCCTTGGTGGCCGCGGCCGATAGATTTTGTGGTTAAAACTAAAAGTTGAGACGTTGATCAGATTTGTTTTCTTTAAAAAGACTCATCAAGCATTGCCATTGGAATGTGTAGATTTGATGGAAAAACATACAATTTCGAGTTGGAACAATTATTTAAAAAAATATTTTGTGAGGAAACACTTTTAGTTTTTAGAAAATTTTCAGTTTGTCTCATATGTTTTGCACACAAGGTCTGAAGCCATGATCAACTTCCCAAGACTTTCCTGATAATTTCCATTTAGTTAGGAAACATTGTTTTTTCTTCAAAACACAGGATTTGTTGTCATGCTCAATAGTCAATAGACTTAGTGTATGAAGTCTTAACTGGTGAATGTGTATTATTTTGTTTCCAAATTAGGGATTAAATCTTGTTAAATGACATGTTATGAATAATTTTAGATTTCTACCATGTTTGATATAAAAACACAATTGGAGGTAAAAGATTCGTACATCAAATTTAATTTTGTGATTGTCTTTGCCTCAGGAATTTATGGAATCTGCAATGGGAGGAGACAATTTCTTCAGAAGCCCCTTCGACCAGCGAAGCCCCTTTTGGCAGAGTCAGTTGGACCCGTTTGGCCCCAGGGGTTTAAATCGCAGCCCGCGAGGGAGCCCTTCAATGCAGCGCCGGACGCCGCCTCACGGTCAGGACATCCGACGATCGCCAAGCCCGCAACCAGTTCATGGCAGGGTCACCCCTCCACTGGAAAGCCGGATGAGCCGAATGCATACCCATGAACAACCTCACGAGACCTCTACCAGACATTCGCAACAAACGTACGAAGACCAACATGGACACGTACCCCAAAACCACCCACAGACGGCCGGAGGCGAACGTGTCATTCATGTACCGATACGAGTCGAAGGCGGGGACTTTATAAATGCTCCTTCACACGTGCGTTACAGAGGTCCCCCTCAAGAACCTACAAATATGACAAGAGTGCTGCCGCAATCCATGCCTAAACCGGAGTTTCGACAACCGAGTGAAAATCATGAAATACCCGTCCAACGACACGAGCCTGAAGAAGATAAATTCGGTGTGAATTGCAACCAGCGACAGTCGGCTGAACCAAAGGATTCCAGAAACCACGTACAGGAGCCGGACTTAGCCACTTCTGGTCAAGAAAAACACGAAAATTGGGAAAGTGTTAAAGGAAAAACCCGGGTTGCTGGGAACCAGCAAGATAGTGAAAAGAAAATTAAAGCGGAAGGAACTAACGAAAGAAGTTCATCTCACCAGGAAACCAAAAGCACACACGAGTACGAAACAGAGTCGAAACCCGACTCGAAACCGTCGGAAGAACCGCCCCAAGTACTCCACATCCGAGAAATCCTCTCCAAAATCCTCGGACTTCGTCAAGAAATTGAGGATTTTATGGGCCGTCGGGGCAATAAAGACTATCTACTGATTGAGGAAACACTCGTGCGACTTCTGCTAGAATTGGACAATGTCGACACGATGGGAAATGAACATATCCGAGCCAAACGGCGAATGGCCGTGGTTACTGCACAGACACTTCTATCAAGACTTGAGAAGAAGGCGATACCTCAAAACTGTTGAGTAGAGTTCCATGTTTGGTAGACGTCCATTATTATAAAAATTGTCATTTGCAGAAAGTTTGATAGTCAAAAAATGTAGTGCTCATCACTTGTTGCAAAATTTAAAAATTGTATTGTCTTACACATTTGCATTTTAAAAACACTTAATTTATAAGTAGCCCAGGCCTGTAAAATAGTGGATTCAAACAAATACCCCCAATCGCTTGTTTTGGGCGAAATAATTCATCCATCGGGCTTGCATCCTAATCTGTTAATAATTCTTATATATTTATGTAAATGAGGCTTCCTTTTTGTTAACACATTATTTGCGTATGTATTCATATTACTTAATAGTTAGGTGTTTATATAAAAAATATTGAAAGGAATAATCATAATGAGAAAATTAAGGTACTTTCTCTTATTTATACAAATCTAATTATAAACAATCTGGTGCACTGCAAAAAAACAATGCTCTGGTTAAACCTCGATATGAGCAAGCAAGGAAACATTTAGGTTTGAATTCTTCATTGCTGATAATACAAGGTTCGACTGCATGCATACTTATGTACAGTTGGTGTGGTGTACATAGAGGTAGAATATATCTATAGTGTTTGGCTGTGAATTAAATTAATCCAGTTGAACATGTCTGTGCGACTTGTGCGCGTCAGCTCCCTAGCAAAGGCATGGAGCTGCGTTCATTTTGGCACAAGCCCATTGCTGACTACATGTGTAGCCTCTGCCTTTAAGGGGCCTTTCCTTGGGTCCGTTCTGCGCTCGTCCATCTGTTTTGGTTTATGGAGCGATTCAGACGCATGAAAAACACACCAAAGGAAAGGCACGGGAAGTTTTTCCGAATGTTTAACTGAAACCCAATTTACAATAGTTTTTAGAGGGTTATTTGTAATCACTTGATGAAATTGAAATAAATTTGTGAGGTCATAGTAAAATTTTGACCAGATAAAGGTTCAACGATTATTTTGTACATTGCAAAATATCCCAGCAACAATCTTTGGTGTTGGCAGAAAGGTTAACCTAAAATTCCCATCCCTAGTGTGATTTCTTTGGTTTTTTTTTAACTACACAAAGTACTTCTATAGACCGTATCGAATAGCCGCCATCTTGTGGGGCAGTTTATTGAGGACATGCATGGTTGCACATATTGTGCTTACATTGTTGAACAGTAAGTAACAAAAGGTACCCCACAAGATGGCAGCTATTCGATACGGTCTATACTCCGACCACGAAAACAAGGTGCCGATTTCACTGCCAAGAAGTACATATGCTGAAGATCACATTTTTCTCATTACCATTCTGAAATGTAATGGTTTATAACATGGATGCTTAAAGGCAGTATACATCATTGGTAATCTCGAAAATCAGAAATGTTCACAGATTTACGCCTAACTTACACAATATAAACATGATGACCGTAGAAAACTTCCCCTGAAATGGTTTTGTCTGAAGTGCTATAGTCTTTGAGAAATGTGTAAAACAATTAGTTTTCGTCTCATGAGACACAAATTCAATTCGCCCCAAATTACTTCGTGCACAAGCCGTGGTTTTGGGGCGAAATGACTGCAAACCTTTTTTCACTGTTTACTCAAAAGTTAGACGGAGTACGGAGCTGGTTTTTGCTCAGGTTGGTTTTAATCATGCGTATCTTCAATCACACAGGGGGATGAAACTATTTGTAACAGTTTACCAATCATGTGTACTATCTTTAAAATACAACATTTTTGGTATTTTCTTCTGTGCCCCAAATGTCATACAATGAGCGAGTTCAGAATACTTTCACATTTCATCCCTCAGTATACAAAACAACCATTAGTACAAAAAATCAACTGCTGGTATAGCACAATTAACTGACATTTCTTGACGTTTGAGAGTAGAAATACCAGGCAGTACAGTAAATACAATTGAGTCTTTCCACAGTAAAGGGGGCTTTTTGGCAACACAGACCATATTTTCCAGAAAATACCTTTGTCTGGTCTCAAAATAAAAGAAATGTTTCAGTTCTTCTGAAGAGATAACTAAGGCCCGAAAAGTATACCCAGCGCCATATGTGGCAAAGGGACTACCCCATATACCTCGACACACTCTTCCCTTTTGTTAACGCACCAACACCCCCTAAAAACTGAAAGGAATTCCTTGGATGTTTGAGACACAATGGTAGGGGGAATGCCCTCTGCCACATATCGTGCTGCATATGCCGAAAAGGGTTACAAATAGTGTGACATGCCTTTCTAAAAACCCCGTGTACAAATTTCCAATATACGCGCGTAACCAGGACACACAAATTTGTACACAGGGTTTTTAGAAAGGCATGTTGACACAATATTTGTAACCCCTTTTGGGCCCAAGTTACATGTATTTCTTCAGAACAACTGAAACATTTCTTTTATTTTGAGACCAGACAAAGGTATTTCCTCTGTGTTGCCAAAATGCCCCCTTACTGTGGAAAGACCCATCTCAATTCTTTTATGAAAAATTAAACATAATCGTAGGGGAGTCCTGAACGTTTTTGATATACATGAAGTGCCTAGTAACCATTGAAATTAAACAACCAAATATGGGGTAAGAGAAAAATCAACTGGTTTTTATCGAGGTTCGAACCCAAGACCTCTGACACTCTAGGCAGATGCTCTATCAGCTGAGCTACCCGTATGCTCCCTCAGTGTTGCATGGCAGCATCTGAGCAAAGCAACAATTGCAAATAGATCAGAATATTTTACACTTTTTTAATACGAGCGGACAGCAGGCGGAACGCTTGAGCAGTCCTCTTGGTCTAGTGTATGGTCAATCACAGGCCTGTAGTCCAGTTCGACCTAGGAAGGAAGAAAACATTGAAGTCCGTATACAAAATTTGCATTATCCCAAAATGTTAATTGGGGGGGTTGGGAAAACCTCACTCAAATGGATTATAGAAGTGGTTCGAACTGTCCAATGCAATGATTCCACACAAAACGATACCTTTTTCCATATATTTATATAAATGATGGTGCACACACACTTTTTACAAGGGTGCCCTCGTGTCAACAAAACTAGGCCCCTGACTACCGTGGTATTATGACTTCATTTTCTGTGCAGTGTAGCCAGGGAACCAGCCTAAATAGGACGGTGGGTTTGCACAATTTCATGAAAGCATGAGCAGGGTTTCATTGTTTTCTTGGAACGTGGATGAGGTACTGAGCTGACTGATACACAGGTTGGTTTTTATCATACACATCCTCAATCACACATGGAGATAACACCGTTTGTAACAGACTCGGGCCATTATCAGCGCCCAGGACCCTAGCCGGTTTTAAACACATGTTTAAGACTGGCCAAACCTACTTTTAATACCATTTATAAATACCTTTTTATGTAAATCGGTAAAACTCACCAAAATTAGCTTGTCGTTTTGTCATGTTTTGCACGAATTCACTTTTTCTATCGCTTTCGTATAACCTGCTAGCTGTGCGTCGAGTTGTTTTTCTTAGATCGCACGTATTACGCGTAATGCAAGCGCGTTGTACGCGCCTGCACAGGTACTTGTCACAGTGCACAATTTGCTTGCGGGAGCGTGCAGTTTGTGTGTGTGTAATCCACACACGCTGACCAGGGCGCGGCCGTGAGCCAGGCTAAAAGTGTTTAAGACTGACTGTGCCTTTATCGCTTGTTTAAGACTGCCCACGTGACGTGCTTTCAACCAATAGGGATGCGTAAACTGTCTGAGGTATTTATGAATTATCTTTAAAGCCACATTGTTGTTACTAAAATGTTAAAAAATTTGACTGAAGACAAGTTTTTTTATTTTTTATTTTGAAATTGGAATCCTACCTTCGCAGTTTTGTCATCCATGTAAGACAGTGTATGTTTTCTCCAGTGTTCCTCAAACGATTTCCGTGTTTGCCCTTCCAAAGCTTTACTGTAGTCGTATTCATCCATTCGTGTCTACAAAGAAAAATGAGATATTATATAAAATGAAGCTTTTGCTGATACCGTGCGTTTCTGATACTGTGCAGCACAGAGCCCAATCTGATGCGCGTGCACGCTAGGCGCACTCAAGCAAGAGTACAGTAACAAAACAAATACTGTACAACAATAACAAAAGCACATGCAGTTGTAAACTGAAGTTTTCAACACCAAACAGACAAAAATCTCGCGGAAATCTTTCAAAACAAAGCTTCATTTTATATAACAATAATAATATTGGATGTCTTTTCGGGTGATATGAGAATATACCGCACTCTATTTTCATGACTATTTTCATGACTCGTGCGGTATATTCTTATATCGCTCTCAAAGCCATCTAATATATAATTCTCACAATACATTGTTTAGAACTTAGGAACAATCTATATAACTTCACCCCGTTCTCACTAGAGAAATCGCTTCGTTCGACGAAGATTAGTTAATCACCGTTAGTCAATAAAATGGCGTTCACATATAACTTAAAGAAGATCAAATGAAGCTGTGGGAGGCCATTATGCATGGCCCTACATGCGCGTCAAGCTTCAAAGCGTCTAATGCACATGCGTGACGCACGTCAAGCGTTGAGCTTCAAATATCCGACAGACGTGCAGTGTGGTGCGTCAAAAACAAGCTTGCTAGGCACTTGACGCACGATGCACTTGTGCAGCCAGCAGCCGATTTCAAAAAAAGAGTGCGCAGCGTGCGCAACTTTTGAAAAATGGCGCAAGCCCCATAGCTTGTGTGTTGTCATCGCTAAATTGTTGCGTGACTTACGCAATAAAACGTTGCACAAGTGGGCTTACGCAACTGGGTAAGTTTCGTGAAATCGGCTGCAGGTCTGCCAAAACACTTCTTTGAATAAAAGAAGCATTTATATTACAAATGTGCTTTGTCAAATTAACCCTTTGCTTACCAATGTCGAGTTTATTCGACCACACAACACATTATGCTTGCTTACCAATGTCGAGTTTACTCGACCACTGACCTCATAGGTTTTCACACGTTTGCCCATACGTGTGGTACACAATAAACATGTGGCAATGCGGTATGCAAAGGGTTTAGCAATTTTTTCGTCGAATCATCATCGAAAGAAGCGATTTCTCTAGTAAGAACGTGGTCTATATTAACAATCCATATAACTTCTATAACTCAGAAACACCATAGCAAAATCAGCAATTGGATTCGAACCACGACTCCAAACGCTAACCTTATAATCCTCTCGAGCATGGGCACCCCTGCTTTCTTTCCGTGCTTCGGCGCTAACCATCGTCTGCATGGAATTCACCATCAGGTTCTGAAGTTCCAGTGCTTCAATTAAATCGGTGTTCCAAACGATTCCACGATCGTACAGCTAAAAAATTGAAAAATTTAAGACTTTCAGAAAATGTTTAAATTTCAGAATGGCCAGGAAAACGCATGGTCTTAGGAAACTTCTTGAGGGGGCTCTTCATTGCATATTACCTTGATGTCGTCCATGCTTTTGTACACATCCGAAATGAGGTCTACGCCTTCCTTCAACGTTTCACCGGTCCGAAACACGGCAGCATTGTTCTGCATCACCTGAGAACAGAGAAAAGAGATTGTTCAAATTTTTACAGAAAATGGATTTCGTTTTAACCTGAAAATCATTTAAATCAAAATACTATCCCTGGGAAGAAAACAGGAAATTTGCAATCTCCAGTTTGGATGTGGAAGCAAAAAGGTTGGTGTAATTACTGCACTGCTTTATGTGACCAGATAAATTAGTTTACAAAACATCAGTGTGTTTTTTACGATATCCGTGAAAATATACAGATTGAGAACGCGAAATTTCAGAATGGTAATGAGAAAAACATGGCGAATGATATGCTATCAAAATCTCAACACCCATGGGAAAAATGGGGGTTCAAAAATGTGATCTGGACACGCTCCTTTAAATGTGGTTTTTCTTTTCTGCTCGTTTCATGACTAATCCGAAACCAGATCCCGATCTGTTTTACCGCACAGAAACAAACGAAACTGCTCTTAACTAGCATCTCAAATCACGTTAATTGCAATTTATTTACCAAATTTGTCAAATTTCTGTTCCAAATTTCAACCACGACATTCATCGTAAATAAACAAGCAGCCTAAATTTGTTTGCATCGTGTGTTGCCTCTGAAAATTGAAACGACACGGTTTATACTCACACAAAAATCTTCGCGATGTTTACGTCGCCATTTTGGATCTAGCGCTGAACCATCTCTCGAGAAGGATTCTACAGATCACAGATCTCGATCAGGATCTGCGCGAAGTGAACGAGTTCACCTTGGATCTGCGCGAATCTGAATCTGGATCCGTCCTAACCAACACGCCCTAAATGGCCATCTTACCTTTTGCATGTTGAGTCTAATATCTGCTACTTTAGTATTTCCGTCAGCATATCGAAGCCTGTCAATATTAGCCACGGATTCCTCGCCAGCATTCTAGAATGACCAACATGGAAAACAAATTTAAATCCGTCCAAAAAACCGTATCATCCCAAAGTCAGAGTGCCCCACAATGAAATTACGCCACAAGCTTTAAAGCCACAATACATCATTTGCAGTTACTAACAAATTTACTTCACGGGTTGACAAGAAAAACTGCATCAAGGGGGGCGTTCGAGATGCTGACACCGGGTAACACCAACTTACACCGGAGCGTTCTTTTAGCCATCACGTGTTACACCAGTCTGCCCCGGTGGCAGCCACCACTACCCGAGCTCGCGAGCAGGTCTGTGTAAAGCAAGGTGTAATAACGTCACCTAGTAACCGCGAGTAGTAAAACATGGCGGACAGTTTGGAATCGCGACGCGAGTACGAAGAAAAACACAGATTTATGACACAAAATAGGAGGGAATAGGGCTGTAAATACATTTTGCTGAATCAGTAGCTGTCTGTGGGCATTGACAATTTTTATTGCGGTAGGCCTACTTTAGAGCAACTATTTTTGCGGGGTGTCGGCTTCATTTTTCATCCTGAGTCAAACGATAACGGCGTTTATAAAGCCCCACCCGGCAACAACCTTTGACCACGTGTTCCCAGAATTCAAAGCGAGACCCTGTGTCATTCGTTTTGCATATTCTGGGGGCTTTCCCCGGTCTAAACCCCCTGTTACCCGGTGTAAGCGTCTCGAACACCCCTTATGTGTCTGAAATTTCTACAACGCAGTTTATCGACATTATTCTTTAGTTATGTAATGCTGTTGTTCCTGTTGTTAAAAGTTTCCAATTATAATCTGTCTTTAGCGATAAAATGTTGATTATTTTATCCCAGACTTACCGGTTTAATATCTGGAATAGAGTCACCAGGTCGATTCACATCTCTGATTGTGTGTGCGCAGGCGCGTCCGAAAACCACGAGATCCAGAAGAGAGTTGGCGCCGAGTCGGTTGGCACCATGAACCGACGTGCACGCCGCCTCGCCGCAGGCGTACAATCCAGGTACGATTTTGTCGTCACCGTTTTCATACGTGATGACCTGTTAAGTTGAATTACAAATCTAAGTGTGAATGCACGGGAGAATTACCTCAATGGAATGTAAACAGTGACTTATGTTTTTACAAAAATTAATCAAATGCAGCTATTAAAGGATTGTCACAGTTTCACAGTTCTACAGAGCGTATTGTTTTTCAAGACCCCCTCCCTCCCCCCGAAATACTACTTATCAACATTTTTTTGTCACTACCATGAAAAGTCAACATTTCACAGTGCATGTAAAGTCCTACACAGCCCTTGACCCCTCTCCCCCTTCCTACGCTTTGTAGAACCGTGAAAATGTTGACAACTTTAGACCGCCACTAACATACCTGTCCTTTATAGTTCGTTGGTACCCCGCCCATGTTATAATGCACTGTGGGTAACACCGGTATCGGTTCCCGCGTCACGTCAACACCCGCAAATATCTGCGCAGTTTCTGAGATTCCGGGCAGCCGCATAGCAAGCTGCTGGGGCGGGAGATGCGACAGCTGCAGATAAACATGGTCTTTTTGCGGACCGCAACCTCGCCCTTCGCGAATTTCTATCGTTATGGAGCGCGACACGACGTCTCTGGATGCGAGGTCCTTCGCGGTCGGGGCGTAACGCTCCATAAAACGTTCTCCTTCGCTGTTTATGAGGTAACCTCCTTCGCCGCGACTACCCTCTGTGATTAAACAACCGGCGCCGTAAATACCTGCATATACAGAGAATACAAATTTATGCCGACACAGGATTCGATATTAAAGCCCAATAGATCATTTTGACAAGAGTTGACAAGAAAAACCCGACTAAAAGTGTTGATAGCAACGGTAACAAACTCCACAGTTTTTTTTTTCGTGCAAAATGGTACCTTTGTTGGAGAAATTGCAAACTGAAGGTGCTTTTTTAAAACAATTGTCTGCAGACAATTTTTTTACCATTCATTTAACACAAAAACCATGCATGGATTTTTCAGGTTTTCTGAAGTATTACTGCATCTATGTGGCTGAAATTTCTACAAGGCAGTTTATCAACATTTGTCTTTAGTTACGTAATGCTGTTGTTCCTGTTTTTAAAAGATTCCAATCATGTAATCTGCCTTTAAAGGCACAGGCTCGTCAGCAATGAGCGCGCGCCTAATTCGTGCCATAGCAAAGGCATGGAGCTGCGTATTTTGGTGGGAATTTGGCGCGCGTGCATTGCTGACAAGCCTCTGCCTTTAAGTGACAAATGTTTTTAGCACAATAAAACGATCATACCTGTCGGATGAAACTGCACAAATTCCATGTCCTGATTGGCCAATCCAGCTCTGCTCACCATCGCAGTTCCGTCGCCTGTGCATGTGTGGGCCGACGTACAGCTAAAGTAGGTCCGTCCATAACCCCTTACAAAAAAAGGAAAATTTAAAGATTACAAGATTGGAAAACTGTCACAAACGGCGTTATCTCCATGTAAGATTGAGGATGTGTATGATAAAAACCAACCTGTGTATAAGTCAGCTCAGTACCTCATCTATGTTTCAAGAAAACAATGAAAAACTGTGTCTATGCTTTCAAGAAATTATGCAAAGCTGCTGTCCTATTTAGGCTGGTTCTCCGACTATACTGCATGGAAAATGGAGCCATAATGCCACAATAGTCAGGGGGCTAGGTTCATTTATGTAAATCCATCTTCAATTATCGCTTTCTTATACAAAGATATCCATAATTCTGTGTTTCACAGAAATATTGGTTGGACTGCGGACAACCAAATTATATTAAACAGACTAAAAATGATGGGAAACTCACCCCGTTGCAAGGACAGTGTTTTTGGCTCGGATGCGATGAATAGTGCCGTCTTCGAGACTTAACGCAGTCACTCCGCGACACTCGCCGTTTTCCATGATCAGATCTAGACCGAAATACTCGATGAAATATGCACAGTCGTAGCGCAAAGACTGGAAAAAACAAGAAAAAACTTTTATTTCAAATATGGCATGATACGCAAATGATATACATGGGCATATCTAGGGAAAATTGCAGGGGTTTTGACCGCCCCCACCCCCCACCGAATTTGTTTTTCCCATGGGTGTTCAGATTTTGATATCATATTTTTCTCATTACCATTCTGAAATTTCTCATTCTCAACCCGTATATTTTCAAGAATACATTAAAAAACCACCAATGTTTTGTAAGCTAATTTATCCATTCCATAAAGCAGTGCAGTGATAACACCAACCTTTTTGCTTCCACATCCAAATTGGAGATTACAAATTTCCTGTTTTCTTCCCATGGATAGTATTTTGGGGAGGTATTTTATATGATTGTTAGGTTATAACGAAATCCATTTTCTGAAGAAAAAAATCTGAACAAGCTAGACACAGGCTGGATTCGCTACTTTGTCATTACTGGCCTTGTGATGGCTTTTGCAAAACGATCGACCCACCTGACCATACAGTGTGTGTAGCAGCGAGTGTCCCGTACGATCAGCGACGGCGCAACACCGATGTGCTTGCCCGCCCTTCCCGTAATCATAACTTTGCCCACCGAACGCTCGCTGATAAATCTTGCCTTCCTCGGTGCGACTGAACGGCATTCCGTAATTCTCAAGCTAAGTAGAAAATTATACTCAACAAAAAAAGAAACATACGCCTACTGTCAACTGGAATTTTATGAGATATTCGTAAAAGTTATGTAACACATGTCTGGCAGACCCAACAAGGTCACAAGCCTAGACAATAGGTGCAGATGAAATTTACATTGGCGTGACATTTCGCTGCTCAGTGGTGGCTATTTTGCAAAAAAATGGCAGTTGCAAAAATGTGCGTTTTATTTTTGGTCGAGTATAGATAAAACCCCTCAAATAGAGACAGACTTAATCCTGAAAAAGACAGACTTAAAACCTTCAAGGAATTAGCTTAATATTTACGCGGAAGAAATGTTTACTTTAAATCAGTTGTGTAACAGGCCTCGACGCCAAAACAATTAGGGGCAGGTCACTCCAGCCTCGATTTTGTCCGAATTTCAAAGGTCACTGAGGCCAACTGGAGGGGCACCACGGCCAACTTTGTTCCAAATGTGTACTGGTTATTAGTGTATACAAGCCTCATGAAATTTAAGAGGATAGGGCATGCTGGCCAAGTTGGCCTCAGAAAGTGTATATCTTGAAGGGGTATCGGGGCCAACTCAGCAGGGCATGAGGCCATTGGCCTTAGTGGCCTTGGTTAATGTCAAGGCCTGGGATAGGGCATGCTGGCCAAATTGGCCTCAGAAAGTGTATATCTTGAAGAGGCATCGGGAACAACTCAGCAGGGTATGAGATCATTGGCCTTAGTGGCCTCGGTTAATGTCAAGGCCTAGGACAGGGCATGCTCGCCGAGTTGGCCTCAGAAAGTGTATATCTTGAAGGGGCATCAGGGCCAACTCTGCAGTACTTTGTTTTACATGTAGATGTTTTCGAGTACGAATAATGAAATTTTTAAAACTCACCTCAATAACAGCTTTGGGTGCTTCTTCAGTCATATAGTGAATTGCGTCCTGATCTCCGAGCCAATCAGATCCCTTGACTGTGTCATACCTTTGAATATGCAAATGAGATTATTTGAATATGTAAACTATTCTCCCAATAAAAAACATGAAACTAAACTTCCAGTAAGGTAAATGCACTGCTTAAAAAAATGCCTGGACATAATCAGAATGGAATGTATTTTTTCACACAGTGGCATTTTGTGTTAAAAATCTGAACTCGGCAATAAAAATTGCCAAAATAAAATGAAAATTTAATGAACTTACATGTGCCATCGCCAGTTATCCGGTTCCATATTGCCTAAAGCTGCATTGATACCGCCCTAACAGGGTCAAGATACAACAAAGTATTAGTTACGCAATTTAAATATTTCAACCACTAGTACTACTAAATAAATTTGAAGGCACAGAGGTCTAGTGGATATCGTTTCAGACTTTCGGGCAATAAGTCCGTGGTTCGAAGCCTGGTCACTCTTATCACGTTGTGTCCTTAGACAAGACACTTCACTCCACATTGTCTCTCTCTACCCAGGTGTATAAATGGGTACCGGCAAATATTGGTTGGGAAATGCAACTAAATGCTGGGGGTAAACCTACGATGGACTGGCATCCCATCCAGGAGGAGTAGCAATACTCCTAGTCACTCCATGCCATAGAAACTAACAACCTGTTGGGGAAACCCAACTAACTGCTTGGGGTAAACCTGCGATGGACTGGCATCCCATCCAGGGAAAGTAGCAATGCTCCTAGTCACTCCATGCAATGGAAACTATAACAACCTGTTGGGAAACCCAACTAACTGCTGGGGGTAAACCTGTGATGGACTGGCATCCCATCCAGGAGCAGTAGCAATTAACTGAAGTCAATTACCTGGGCAGCCACTGTGTGAGATCGTGTGGGGAACAGTTTGGACACGCACGCTGTCTTGAAACCTTCGTGGGCAAGACCGAAGGCTGCGCGTAGCCCCGCGCCACCGGCACCGACCACAACCGCATCAAACGTGTGGTCAACTACTGGATAGTCTCTGGAAATCTGCAACGACAATTATCATTACAAATAACAGAATAATATATACACGGTTCAACAGATGATCTTGAATACAGTAAACTTGTGCAGTGAAAAGATAATATAAAAATATCTGGATTAAGCAATTAATGTGTTAATATTGAGAAAGATATGCCAAAACTTACTGATCCTGTCTTTACATCCCCTCCTGTCTGTCTCCCCTCAATGGTAAAATGGAACGGTCTGCTGCCAAGCGGTGCAGAAACCTGGATTCAAAAAGAAACAACGGTATTTTTTCCGTATACATTGAACAAAGATTTATTAGAAATTACCTCTCGGAATCAACACATAATCTAATTCTAAGATATACTTCCCACTTGCACTTTTTTGAAAATGTTAGTTTTTCTTAGAAAAATCACATTTTCTCGTTCAAAAATTGCATTTAGTTTTAATAGTGCACAAGATTAAACGATTCACACGCGCACGCAGCGCCTTCTATTGTCACACCGTAATTTTGTGCATTACTCTCTGCAGTAATTTGGGTATTTTTTTCATATACATTGAACACGGATTTGGGTAAATTTATATATTGGAATCGATAGCTTATTCAATTCTAAGATATACTTCCCACTGACACTTCCGTCGCAAATGTTGCATTTCTGAGATAAATAAA
This sequence comes from Henricia sp. BOLD:AAB3569, assembly GCA_037783545.1. NCBI lineage: Eukaryota > Metazoa > Echinodermata > Asteroidea > Spinulosida > Echinasteridae > Henricia > Henricia sp. BOLD:AAB3569. The sequence goes on from JBBELK010000882.1 coordinate 919,980, forward strand.
TGATAAAATTACTGCATAAAGTATTGCACAAAATGACGCGCGAGCGGTCTGTGCGTAAGCGCGACAACAGAGGGCGCTGCGCGCGCGCGTGAATGGTTATCTTGTGCACTAACTGAAGGCAATTTGTGAAGAAGAAAACGTGATTTTTCTACAGAAAAGCAACATTTGCGACAAAAGTGCAAGTGGGAAGTATATCTTAAAATGACATTATGTGTTGATTCCAGGAGGTAATTTTCTTAAAATCTTTGTTCAATGTATACGAAAAAAATACCGTAATTTGTAACAGGAGGTTCCGACAGGAGTTATTATAGTGGGAAGTCAAGTAGGCCTATATCTATTCTTAGAAATTAATAATCTGTCGATTCCAGGAGGTAACTTCCTTCAATCTTTGTTTAATGTATACGGATTTCATTTGCGTGAGTTTGCCACAGATTTGGGGTTAGAAACGGCTCCAGGGCTAAGGAATTTCCGAAGCCCTGTTCACGCCTCACGGGTCTTGCCGTGGCCGGCCATGGAAGGTGGCCCGGCCGCATGGCGCCCGCTGGCACCTCTACTTTCAACACGTGTAACTGATGAACTTATAATTAATTTGCAATACCCACCGATTTTGAGAAACTACCGATTAGGTTCACACCCGATCGGTAAGGTAACCTCAGAATTGAAGCCATTTTAAAGACAGTTTGGTGGATATTTTAACCAACTGCACGATGACTGTGCGTGCGCCGATCGTGATCGTCGCCAACGCAAAACACTACCAGTCTGGCGCTCCGAAAGTTGACAATTATTCTTATTTAAATTTTGCTAGAGGTTCATTGGGTGCAAGACTGTTATGCAAGAGAAAGAGGGCGCTATTTACTTTTATTGGTAGGTGAGGAGGTGGGCGTGGTGGGAGTGTTACGTCACATTTTGCCATAATTTCTAAATTCATGCAGTTCCGAAAATAAAGTCAGTAACTAAGGGTGTACAATTCCTATAAATCACAATTTTATTCCATGAATAATTACACCAATTAGTTTTACTGGCTTAAAGGACGAGTTTACAGGGGAAAAGTTTTAAAAGTAAAGATTGAATTAATAGCAACTACCCAATGAAAGGTTTCCGCTCAAAATAATTTTACCAGAAAATAATGCGTACAGATGAAATTATTTAGATCGTTTGCAAACGATTTACTTATTTTTGGTTCGCATCTACGCGGTCCAAAATGCATGGGCGCTGCGTGCATGCGTGTTCCAACGCGATGCATTTTTATGGATCGCGCGCACACGCGTCATGTACTCTGCACCATTGATTTACATACATATACATATAGCTCAATGCTCTGCACATCACGCAAGCCACATAGTACCCGATCAACTGAGAACGAATATTTGCTACACCCCGCCAAGACCCATCCTGAGATCTCAGGGAATTTCCACTATGCGAAGCGACGTGACAATACCCTGAGGAAATACACGCAAATCTGTGGAGCGAGCCGGCTGTTGTCTTGAGCCAACTCACGCCCGAGTCATTTTGATGTAATTTAATCAATTCGGTCATGTTATGCCGAAAAGAAACAATTTCTATACTTTCCAGAAATTGTATTGGGTTCCGTTCCTTATGACTGTCCCATTCCTACCAAACCAGTTTCAAACGACGAACCTTATTTACTCCGCAGTTGTTCACATTAATAACAGGGATGCATGCTGACGAATGTAATGGAACGGATTCCCCAGTAGGCCTATGCTTTAAATAGCAGCCAATCGCCGACGCGGACAACAGTCAGCATTACCGAGTACATGTATCACATGCATGCACGGTGTTTACAATCTGCGCGCGTTACATTTGAATGCCTGCAATCGTGCTACAATGCACTGCAAGCGTCCTGATTGGTCCAGCAGAGGCGACAATATTTCTGTCGCTAGTCCCACCGCCAAATGGGGCCTTTTTCAACAGGGCCACTGTACGCAGGAGTTAGGGAGTGCGTTAAAGGGGCACTGTTGCAAGAGGATGGCCAAGACCAGGAAAACGCATATGGATTTTCATGGTTTTTTTAAACGGTAAATTTGACAAAGCTGAAATTTCTTCGGATGAGTTTGTTGATGTCTTTCTTTTGATTTATAATGGTTTTATTCACAGAATCGCTCAAAAACAGATCATCTACAGACCTTTAAAGAAAGAGCTCCCACTACATGTAGTAGATATTTTTCTAAAATTCCAAAATCTTTATAACAATAAAAATTAATTCAACTAAAGTAAATTTATCCCATCTAGCAAAGAAATTCAAAGACCATTTTTAAATCCGTGTACAATGTTCATTCTAAATAATCCAAATTGTTGTACATTTTGTGCCACCAAAACTTTCAGGGAAAAAAACAGAGATACTTCCCCAAGTAAAAGATAATCTGCAAAAAAGATCTATGCACAATTTTACCACAAATGATCAAAACAAAACAGACACTTTTATAGTTTTGTTAATTAACAGCTGTTTACATATGCCAAAATCTGCAAATAATAGACTACAGTACAAATTACAAATTATAAAAGAAATATAGATTATTTTGTTCTTTAGAAAACAATCAAAATTTAGGCAGTATGAATATTTATTAGTGTTGATCATTTAAAAAAATTCAGCGATGTTGGTTTTTTTTTTTAGAACAGTTCGATGTCACTGCATTGGTAGAAAATGCCATGTTTCGGTACTTCAGGGTTGTTTGTTACGTAGGTCACCTACAAACATAGAAGAAAAACATGCAAATTATTCAGAAGAATCATATTAAAGCCCCAATACATGATTTCTATGTCCTAAATTTGCAATCCACATTTGGATTGCAAAGACTGGAAAAGCCTTAAAGGCACAGGCTCGTCAGCAATGCGCGCCCGCCAAATGTGTGCCACGCAATACGCAGCTCCATAGCAAAGGCATGGAGCTAGCTGCGTGTTTTGAGCACGAATTTGGCGGGCGCGCATTGCTGACGAGCCTGTGCCTTTAAGGACCGTCTACACGAACCAACATGAAGTTAGAACTTGTTGGGCGGTACATGGATGTGCTCGACCGCGCCGCGCGAACCAACATGTTCTAGCGGCATATCTCGACTGCAGGGCTGCGTTTCAAACACGCGAACATTGCAAACGTTTGCATCGTTCGCCAACAACTGGTACCCGACTTTTCATAGACTAGTGCACAAAAGCACTGTAACCAGTGGCGAACGTTGGCAACGTTCGCGTGTTTGGAACGCAGCCCCGTTGGTTGCTGCCTTCACCTGACAGCGCGTTCTAATCTGCTATAGACCGTATCGAATAGCCGCCATTTCGTGGGGCACCTTTTGTTACTTAAACCGTTCAACAATGGAAGCACAATATGTGCAACCATGCATGTCCTCAAGTAACAAAGAAACTGCCTCACGAAATGGCGGCTATTCGATACGGTCTATTGGCCTGTTTCTCCAACAAGCTCCAACAAAGTCGGGCGATATAAACATGTTCCAACATGGACCAACTTGTTGGATGATGTTGGGCGTTGCATGCAGCGGCGTCCACACCATCCAACTTTCAGTCGGCCGACATCGTCAGACAGATATTGGACCTTGTTGTCCAACAAATGTTGGCTCATGTAGACTAGGCTTTACGAGATAATATCTTTGTTTTTGTGAGAAAACGACAATTAAAAATGAATTTATATAAATGCGTCTGTGCGCACATTTTTTGACAAGGGCGCCCTTAATGAAACTGACTACTGTGGTCCCTGACTACTGTGGTATTATGGCTGTTTTCCATGCAGTATAGTCAGGGCACCAGCCTAAATATTATGGCAGCTTCGCATATTTTCTTGAAAGCTCAGACACAGTTTTTCCCATTGTTTTCTCGAAATGTAGATGAGGTGCTTAGCCAACTTATACACAGGTTGGTTTTTATCATTACACATCCTCAATCACACATGGAGATAATTAAGCCATATATGCAATCCTGTAATTTGGGGATTTTCACATGTAATTCTGTGAATTACACTTGGCAAGTGAAAAAAAAGCATCATAAATGTACAAAAAGTGCAAATTTTAGTTTCAATCGAACAAAAGTGGTCTTTTCTTTATTAGCTTACAGTTGAAGATGAAATAAAATTTTAATTGAATTTTTTTTTCGATACGAATGTGGACAAAATAATGTCCATATGAGTTTGGGAAATCTGGATGCATTGAAAAGCAACTTGGCCCCACCGGGATTTAATTTTTTGGGGTAAAAATCAGGAGTCTAAAAGAACATTAAATTACCTGTAAAATTGCTGGAACTTGGAGGGGTCTGCAAAGTAATAAAATAAATAGAGTTCATCAAAACCGATCAAAACTATCAAAAATAAAGGTAAGAGTTGAGAAGTTGATCAGAAATATTTCTCTTTATAATGACTCATCTGGCATTTGTAAGTGCAGATTTGATGGAAAAACCCAAATTCAGGAGTAAAATATTAAGATTTTGTGTAGAAAAACCTTAACAATTTTCAGCCAGTCCCATATGTTTTGCAAACAAGGCCTGAAGCCACGATCGACTACTCAGTTCATTAAGTAAATGCCAGTTTAAGTGCAAGGCATTCACTTAGAACAGCAGTTTGCTACTAATTCACATTAATACTACATAAAGGTGCCCACTTTGAACCCAGAACAACCCATAACATACATGTAAATACCCAATGAAGTACCCAGAAACACCCCTTGCAATCCCAGATATATAACATACCTATCGGGCATGGTGACATCCTCAGAGTAAAGTGTCAATGATGGAGAATCGCTGTCCGGAACCTTTTTCAAGACTAAGTGCCGGTTACCCTTCATTAATACAATCTCAAAATATCCCTGGGGAGGAGAAAGCAATAATAAGTTGTTTTTTATTGTCTAAAAATCCACCTTGTGCTCAGGCCACTTTATGACCCCTGGTCAATGGGCTCAATTAATAATCCCATTATGAACCTCTCAGCTCCCCGGGGAGCATGCAGCCCGGCTGCCTGTTAGGCACTCATGAGCTAATCACACACACAACACCTTCGTTACCCTCACAGGTACCCATTTGCTCCTGGGTGAAAAGAGGCAGAAAAAAAGCCTTGCCTATGGGCACACACAATGGCAATACTCAATTTAACAAGCAACTGTAAAACTCATTGCGTTAGACTATAAAACAAAAAAACAGGGGATCTTTTGTTTAGAGTGTTGCACATACTTAGCATGCTTACAAATTGAGCTCGTGCCAATGACGTCATTTTGGGAGTAAAACAATGCCGCGTCGTTGTGGAAGCAATGTGCGTGCGCGTTGTGTGTGTCCAGCGCGCGTAACGCGCTATGCTGAGGCTCTCATTGGTGAACTAAACCGCGTTGCGCCCACCAGAGAGAGACACAACGCGCACGCACATCGCTTCCACAACGACTCAGTATTATTTGACTCCCAAAATGGCATATTCGCACGTGTTCGAAAGGGGTCGAAATCCCAAACTGACTTTCTATAACAATCCATTGGAGCTTTTCCAAACTAATTAATATTAAAATATTTTAGACTCACGTTAGTAGTTGTTCCATTGGGATATTTTTTGAAGTGGCTCAGGTTCTTTTGGAAAGTAACGGTAAACATCCCACCATGCCTGAACACAATTGAAAATTTTAAAAAATGTTATGCACACAAAAAATAAAATAATTTTTTGTAAAAAAATAAACAAAATAGTTTAATCTGCTATTAAAATACAATTTTGTAACAGAACACGCGAATATGACATTTGTAATCCATTTTTCTCAATTTAAAAATAATAAATACAGTTTCATGTGCTATTAAAATACAGTAGGCCTTTAACTCGCAATTTTGTAAAGCACGGTCTTTTGGGAATTTTAAACATCAATTTCCAAACATGATTCCTGCTTTTTAGCAAGAAATTTAATCTCACCACAGGGTTTATTAAAAACAAAAAAATGGGTGGAAAAATTGGCTGGATCACATTTTTTAACCGCCATTTTTCCCATGGGTGTTGAGATTTTGATACCATATCATTTATCATATTTTTCTCATTACCATTGAATTTTCACGGTCTCAATCCGGGTCATAAAACCGATGTTTTGTAAACTAATTTACCCGTTCCATAGAAAAGTGCAGTGATCACACCAACCCTTTTGCTTCCACATCCAAATTGGAGATTGCAAATTTCCTGTTTTCTTCCCATGGATATTATTTTGGGGAGGTATTTTTTATGATTGTTAGGTTACAATGAGAATGAAAAATCTGAACAGGCTCCTTAGATATGATTAATACTTACTGGATTTTCTCAACAGGTGCTTTTTCAGGCCGACCACCACATGGCCCAGTCAGCAACAAACAATCATGTGCCCCTATAAAAAAAAAAATTTAAAATAAATAAATAAATAAAAATAACAAATTAAATTAAATCCCGTCCTTGAGCAAGACCTCGTTCACGTTAGGAAAATCGCTTCGTTCGACGAAGATTAGTTAATCATCGTTAGTTAATGAAGTGTGCATTCACATCTTGCTCAACGAAGATCAAACGCAGAGCGGTACCGTAATTATGAAGATCGAATGAAGCTGTGCGACACCCCCTTCTCGTTACTTGTCAAATCGATTTGTCGAATGAAGGGAGCATCAACATTGCAATTTTGCTTCGTCGAATGAAGCGATCTTTTCATCAAATGAAGCTATTTCTTCATCGAGTAAGGTAATTATAATCTTCATCGAATAAAGAGGCGTGCGTTCACATCAGGAAATCTCTTTATTAAATTATTCGAACCATTGTCGAATCTTCATCGAACGAAGCGATTTCCCTACACTTGTTCCTCCACACAAATGGGAGTTTTTAGGAAAGGATTACATTGCAGAAAACTCCATGCAGAAAACTCAAGACAAGTATTCATTTTTTTGGGTGAAAACATGGGGTTGCGGGTTCGACACCCGGCTGAGGTACCTGTGCCCTTGAGCAAGGCACTTAAACACACTTGCTCCATCCTACGGAAGGGATGTAATTAAAGCCGCTGGTCCAGTGTGTTAGGTAACGCACTTTAAAGATCCCAGAGCATTCTTTCATGAAGAGCAAGGAGATTCCCCGGTGTCTCTCTAATTCATCGTCGGAAAGAATATTTACAAGTCGGACGTCACATAGGCCTAAGCCATGCATGCACTAAGCATATGGGACAAGTTTTTTCTAGTAAATTCTTCATATGTTTCCCCTCCAAATTTTTGTTTCTTAGATTTGCACTTATTGATGTATAATAAATCATGTTAAGGCAAAATTAGTGACGTCCGAATACTAAATTCTTACCTCATCGTCTTCTAAGCTTCATGGGTTTCCTCACGCTTACGAGTGACAAAGCAATGGGCACTTTTAAAAATCCTTGGTTTCAGTACCCTAAGGAAGTACTAATTAATAGGCCTAATTATAATTACTTTAGACTGACAAACCTGTGGCGTTGAGGCCATTCATAGAGCCTCGTTGGTGGGGACTAATGATACAAATGTGGGCCGCAGCTATAGCGATAAAACAAGCCAAAATGATGATGGTCTTCATTGTGTAGTCAATTGCAGGGTACGCGTTTGTTTGATGTTATAGCTCCAACGTCACGGTCAAGTATGTTCTGTAGTGTAGACTTTAGCACGCTGCAAGAAACATAATATTAATACAATTATATTTTAACAAATTTCAAGACATTTATAATTTGTCCTGCCTACAGTATACTAGGTTTGCGTTTGGGCGACTCCAGGATTTTCGGAGTCGACTCCGATTCCGAAAAAGAATTGCGATTTCATTTGGAAACGATTCCTATTTTTCACGGGAAGATGATCATGATGACGTGACCCAGGCAACGAGGTGTACTAAACGTCCATAAAACGATGCCAGCCTGTGCCACGCACATGTTCCAAAATGTGGAAATTGCAAAAGTCAAGTGTTTTGGCTTCGGAATAATGCCAGGAAATGTCTGGAAACCGCTATCTATTGCAGTTGAAAGGGAATCGATTCCCAGTAAAAATCGATTCCTCAAAAATCTGGAATCGTGATTCCGATATTCAAAGTGTACTTGATTCTACAGCTACTCGATTCCGGTATGAAATCGCCCAAGAAGCCTAGCCTAACATTTGGGTGTGCGATAAAAAAAAAAAAAGTGCGCGTGTGAGCATCACATTTCGTTGTTGTATGAAGGGAAAATAGATCAGCTACAAAAGTCAACTCAGCAAATGACAGTGCGGCAACTGACAAGTTGTGCTGGATACAAAAAGTGCGAAAAAACACTATGCAAGCGTGCATAGTTTTGACCGTTTTTAACAAAATTACTCAACTGAACATCGACAAATGAATGCACGCAAGAGTACCGTAGATATACCAGCGAAAAAGGAAAAAAGCACGTGAATTACACGTGACATAAGTTTACATAGCTTTTATCACGCGGCAATTTGCCTAGATAAGACATTTCCCCGGGGGCATTTCGTTTCGCACAATCATGGTACGATGTACGACGAACTTTCGTAGTTCAAACCGTTTTTCTTTTCTCGTCAGATATTTTATTATTTTGTGACATGCTAAACAACTTTGTGCCTAAGCTTTGCTTCATAATGACGGATTACTTGTTCAGCAAGACATACTATTGTTCGTTTGGATGTAAAATCAATAAAAGGTGGCCTTTTTCAACTTTGAAGATTTCACTGCAATAAATCATAGACAAAGGGCGCTGTTTTGAGTGCATCACATAAGGAAGACAGAAGGGAAAAGTTAAGAAAAAACATAAGACTTCAAGTTGGACTTGTGGCAAATTGCTGCAGTTTCTACCCCCAGTTTTGTTATGGCTTACAGCAGGCAACATGTAAATCAAACTCAAACAGCCATGGATTACAAAAGTTTCAGGAAAATTGAGAAAAAGTGGAATCTTTTGTGCACAGTTGAATGTGATTTTCCTGTTTTTGCATCTGGTGACATAGTGACCTTGGTCATGAATATGCATATTTTCATTAGCATAAAAACTAAAAACCTTTGTTTTAACCCCCAAAGTAAGCTCCAAATAGGATTTTTATGACTTTAACTGAGTAGAGTGGTTTTAAAGCATAGATTTCATTGATAAAAAAACTAAATAATGGGCCCTTTAAAGAAAAGCGCCTCCATTTGTAAAAAGTGGAGATTTATGGCAACAAAAATGCAGTGTTTGTGAGGGATGTGGCCGATGTGCATAGAAAACTGTTGTATTCATACGCAAAATAGGCAAATTCCAAAGAATACAATGTTCTCTCCCCTTCCCCCTCCTCACGACATACATTTGTATAACTAATTGTTTTACTAATTTCTCAAAGACTATAGCACTTTAGACAAAACCATTTCAGGGGAAGTTTTCTACGGTCATCATGTTTATATTGTGTAAGTTAGGCGTAAATCTGTAAACATTTCTGATTTTCGAGATTACTAATGATGTATACTGCAGTTTGCTATGCAAAATTTGTGCATTTTTTGCGCATGTTTTGCACCCGAGGGTGGGGATTTTTGTCACGGTGACCTAAATGTTGCCCAAGGGGTGGGGATTTTGTCACGCAAAAAGTGACAATCCCACCTTATAGGTGGGGTAGCCCGGGGGCGGGAGGGGTGGGGAAAACAATTGATAGGTGCATACATCTCGAAAATCGAATCGTGCGCAGCAAGAGTACCGTAGGCCTATATGTACCAGCGAAAAAGGAAAAAGGCACGTGAATTATCACGTGACATAAGTTTACATATCTTTTTGACACGTGACAATTATATTAGACATACCACTGGGGTCTGTCTAATCAGACCACTGGTGGGGGGTGGCGAGCGGTGCTGGGTGCCTTTTATACCGCCCCACCCCCACCCCTCCCCCCACCCCCACCCCTCCCCCCACCCCCAATAAAGAAATACAATTTTGGTTCCAATTTGGAGGGAGGGTAGCCAGTCATATCGACTTATTGCGGACAGGTGGACGCACAAAATGCATTAAATTAAAAAAAATTGCATATAGGAAACTGTTGTATCGATATGCAAAATTATTCATTTTAAATAATAAAATGTTGGCTCTCAACACACCCCTCCCCTCCCCCCTCGCCCCTCCCCCCTCAGTGACATATGATATTTATCAACGAATTCGTATGAGGAAAAAATTTCATATACTGAAGTGTATTTATTGAGTTCTGGTTTCAAAATATAACGAATAAGGCATATACATGTAGCTACAAAATGTTGACCATTTTAGATCAAATATTTCTGCACAATTATCTGAACTATTTTATACAAGACAAAACAAAGCAGAGTATAAATTGACAGACACATTAACACCCAAAATTTGTATAGAAAAATTGACAAATATAAAATAATGCTTTATGTTCTTTTTATAAAATGCAATTCATACTAATACAAATTTACCGAAGGTTAGGGTTCAACCTGTAGAGCTGTACCTGACCAAGTCCATCCAAATCAAGGTTAAGCCTGTATAGCTCTACTGGACCAATCCCATCCAAACCAAGCCAAACCAGGTGTTGGAGTTTGATGGAGTTGGGAAGGTTAGGGTTAAAGGCACAGGCTCGTCAGCAATGCGCGCGCGCCAAATTCGTGCACGAAATACGCAGCTCCATGCCTTTGCTATATAAATCACAATTTTTATTCCATGTATATAACTTTCAATTGATAAATACACCAAATAGTTTTACTAGCTTAAATAGATAGTATAGGCCTACATGATTGGTAAACTGTTACAAATAGTTTTATCCCCCTGTGTGATTGAAGACATGCATAATAAAAAGTAAAACCAACCCGAGCAAAAACTAGCTCCGTAGGCCTACTTTGTCTAACGTTTGAGAAAACAGTCAAAAAAAGGGTTCACAGTCATTTCGCCCTGACCCATTTTGCCCTGAACCACGGCCTGTGCACGAAGTGGTTTGGGGGCGAAGTGGCACTCGGGCAAAATGAATTTTCGTGTCATGAGACGAAAACTAATTTTTTTTACTCATTTGAGCTATGCACAACTTCACCACAAATGATAAAAACAAAACAAAACAGACACTTTTATAGTTTTGTTAATTAAAGGCACAGGCTCGTCAGCATTGCGAGCGCGCCAAATTAATATACTTCTAAGAGTAAAATTTTATAAGCCTCAAAATGGTAGCAGATACATATATATATATAGTCTGTAGTTTGACGATATAGCTTTCTAAAAGATCCCTGTATAAATTTGCCATTAACTTTGCAACAAAGACACTTCTGATTGTGAGACACCTTGGTCTGTCCTGTTACTTACGGAACTGTACAAAAGGGCTTTAGAAAGGTATACATGTGTGACCAGGCAAACTTATCTGTCCAGTCACGGTAATTTTAATACTGTCCTCTGCACGTTGGGGGTGCCACTGTGTGCAATTGTTTCTTGGAAATTCTGGACTAATGCTATGTTTACACCGAAGTACGACCAAGTGAGGGTCGACTTACGAGTTGTAAAATTCTGTATTTCTTGGACTCGTGAGTGGTCATGAAACTTTTGTCAAGAGGGCGACCAAGAAAGTTTCCCGACCGTTTTGAACCGTTCCATACGGTCGGGGAACTTGTGCCGAGCGATGGCGATCATCCCCCGAGTTATTGCTAGTGTTCAGGACTAACTTACGACCTTCTGACAAGTAACTTGCCGACCAACTCCTGAGGAAATGCCATTTTGACAAATTTTTGTTCGTAAATCACTCTCAAGTCCCTCGGGATTTCGGTGTAAACAGGGTATTATTTTGTAAGGAACAGTTGGGTTCAGGTGGATGCCCTGGCTGCAGGTGGCAAGAGCCACATTGTTTTACTTTTGTATTCTGGCATACTTGGGATTCCAGGTGCTCGGTCTGCGTTCATATATATAGGGAGTGCTGGTCACGTTCTGCTGTGTCACCAACTACGTGCATGAGCCGTGGTGCTGCATGGGACCATGGAGGAAGGAAATCCTTCCTCCATGATGGGACCATCTGTATTTGACTGCTGTTGTTTTTGGTCCTTTTAAATTTTAATCTAAACAAATGTTTATTTAAAATAAATATTGCCATCGGAATTGTGTTTCCCACGTCTTTTTGTGCCTTGTCTACCTTCTGTTCTCTTATTTATTATACTGCTTGGTTACACATGTATTGCACACAGTGGCATGCACCCCAACGTGCAGAGGACAGAGCTATTAAAACATGTATCTGTTACCTTTTGGGGGCATGTTATATAATAAATAAATTTTGAGAGAAAAACCATTTTACAGTTTTATTTTTATTGCCAAAGAACCTCTACAAACGAGAAATACCCATAAAAGTGTAGAAAAGGTTGTTCTTTTTAACGCCCTAAAAAGACCTCTATATCCAAAAATATACCCTTAGGATTCTAAACCCTATATACACTATTTTGTTCTTTATAAGATAAAAACAAAACGTAGCAGTATGAATATTTATTAGTGTTGATCATTTTAAACATTTCAGAAATGTTGGTATTTTTTTTAGAATAGTTCGATGTCACTGCATTGGTAGAAAACGCCATGTTCCGGAACTTCGGGGTTGTTCGTTACGTAGGTCACCTACAAACATAGAAGAGGAAAACGCCAATTATTCAAAAGAATTGCACATATGGAGGTAAACACCATTTGCAAACCCGTCACTTATCTTTAAGGGATTTTAACATGTAATGCTTTGAATTACACAAGGCAAGTGGGAAAAAAAGCATCATAAATGTACAAAAAGTGTCACGTACTTTGTTTAAATCAAACACAAATTGTGATTTTTGTTTTTGTGTGTGTAAAATCCCTTGTTTTTCAGGAGGTTTTACTGAGACAATGGTAAAATGAAAAATTGCCAATTTTTACTGCTGTCCCCATTGATAATTTTTCGCCACCGAGACCGCGGGAGAGCATGCGCAGTGTCCTTCGCAGAATGATCTTTACGGACCGGATGCTTGTACACTTCCAGAGCACTTTTACCGACTCAATGTGTCCCATTGTCTCAGTAAGTTTTCCCAAAAAAAGTCCAATGCCGACAGGCCTTAAAGATAGTATACATGATTGGTAAACTGTTACAAATAGTTTTATCCCCCTGTGTGATTGAAGATATGCATGATTAAAACCAACCTGAGCAAAAACCAGCTCCGTACTTCGTCTAACTTTTGAGAAAAAGGGTTGGCAGTCATTTCGCCCCAAAACAACTTTGCCCTGAACCATTTCGCTCTGAACCTCGGCCTGTGCACGAATTGGTTTTAGGACGAAGTTGCATTTGGGCGATGTATTGTTTGGACGAAGTGATTTGGGGCGAAATGGCACTCGGGCGAAATGGTTTTGGGGTGAATTGAATTTTTGTCTGATGAGACGAAAACTAATTGTTTTACTAATTTTTAAAAGACTATAGCACATTAGACAAAACCATTTCAGGGGAAGTTTTCTACAGTCATCATGTTTATATTGTGTAAGTTAGGTGTAAATCTGTGAACATTTCTGATTTTCGAGATACCAATCATGTATACTGCCTTTAAAAGAACATTAAATTACCTGTAAAATTGCTGGAACTTGGAGGGGTCTGCACAGTAATAAAAGAAAAAAACTTCATCAAAAACAATCATCAAATATCCAAAACAATAGAGTCGAGAGGTTGATCAGAAATATTTTTCTTTAGAATAACTCATCTTGCTTTTGTAAGTACAGATTTGATGTCAAAAACCCAAATTTAGGAGTAACAAATTTAAGATTTTATGAGGAAACACTTAACAAAAATTAAGCCTGTCCCATATGTTTTGGGCACAAGACCTGAAGCCATGATCAACTACTCAGTTCATTAAGAAAATGTCAGTTTAAGTGCAAGGCATTCACTTAGAACAGCAGTTCTAATTCACATTAATACTACATAAAGGTGCCTACTTTGAACCTAGAACAACCCATTACATACATGTAAATACCCAATGAAGTACCCAGAAACACCCCTTGCAATCCCAGATATATAACTTACCCATTCGGCATGGTGACATCCTCGGAGTAAAGTGTCAATGCGGGAGTATCGCTGTCCGGAACCTTTTTCAAGATTTTGCACTGTTTAGCAGTCCAGAATCCAATCTGAAAATATCCCTGGGGAGGAGAAACCATAATTTTAGTTCTTTTATTGTGTAAAAATCCACCTTGAGCTCAGTCTATTCGCATTATGACCCCTGGTCAATGAGCTCAATTATATCATCCCATAATAATGGAACCTTCTCGGCCCCCTGGGGAGCATGCAGCCCCGGCTGCCTGTTAGGCACTCATGAGTTAATCAAACACACAACACCTTCGTTACCCTCACAGGTACCCATTAACTCCTGGGTGGAGAGAGGCTCATTATGGCAGATTGCCTTGCCTATTAGCACACACAATGGCAATACTCAATTCAACAAGCAGCAACAAATTTATTTTATTTATTTATTTATTTACCACATCCAACAGCGGAAGAACCGCCAATTACAGGAATGGGATCAATTAACATAGATATTCAAAAAAACTATCAACTTCTAAGTTGAATTAGAAACGGCCATAGACACCAGGGAATCCCTCCCCTTGCTCTTCACGAAAGAATGCTCTGGGATCTTTAAAGTGCGTTACATGTAACACACTGGACCAACGGCTTTACATCACTTCCGAAGGACGGAACAATTGTGATTAAGTGCCTTGCTCAAGAGCACAAGTGCCACAACCCGTCACAGCCCGGAATCGAACCCACATTCTAGTACTGGCACAGGAACTTGAGTTCTACGCGCTAGACCGCTCGGCCATAACATCCCAAATGTAAAACTTATTGTGTTACACCGGAAAAACAAAGGACCTTTTGTTTGAAGTGTTGCACATACTTAGCATGCTTACAACTTGTGATGTTGAAATGAATATGGTGCCCTGTCAAAAACCCAAACTGATGTTTTATAACAATTCATTGCAGCTTTTCCAAACTAATTTTAAAATATTTCAGACTTACGTCCGTACTTGTTCCATTGGGATATTTTTTGAAGTGGCTCAGGTTCTTTTGGAAAGTAACGGTAAACGTCGTACCATGCCTGAACACAATTGAAATTAATTAACAAAAGATTAGGCATACATCACAGTATTATTATTATTATTATTATTATTATTTCTTTCTGGTATTCATACCAAGGATTCCTCAATAGTGCTCTTGGCACTGTCACTCGTAAGCGTGAGGAAACCTATGAAGAATTAGAATTAGAAATGGCCAGAGACACCGGGGAATCCCCTTGCTCTTCACAAAAGAATGCTCTGGGATCTTTAGAGTGCGTTACCATTACCTAACACACTGGACCAACGGCTTTACATCCCTTCCGAAGGATGGAGCAAGTGTGGTTGAGTGCCTTGCCCAAGGGCACAGGTACCGCAGCCGGATTCGAACCCGGATTCGAACCCGCAACCCCAAGTTTTCACCCATGATTGCGAGTCAATGGCCCTAACCACTCGGCCACGGTACCCCACAAAATCACAAAACTTGGGTACCCCAAGTATGCAACAGAACATGCAAATATGACACTTGAAAACCATTTTTCGGAAAATTTGTACAAACAAAATAAATACAGTTGGCCTTTAACTCACAATTTTGTAAAGCACGGTCTTTTGGGAATTTTAAACATCGATTCCCAAACATGACTCCTGCTTTTTAGCAAGAAATTAAATCTCACCAGTGTTTATTTTTAAAAATGGGTGGGGAAAAACAAATTGACTGGGTTGCCATGGACAGTTAAAAGGAGCATGTCCAGATCACATTTTTGATCCCCCATTTTCCCCATGGGTGTTGAGATTTTGATGCCATGTCATTTGTCATATTTTTTTCATTACCATTCTGAATTTTCACGGTCTCAATCTGTATATTTTCAAGGATATCATAAACAAAATAATATACTAATTTATCCGATTCCATAAAACAATGCAGTAATTACACCAACCCTTTTACTTCCACATCCAAATTGGAGATTGCAAATTTCCTGTTTTTTTCCCATGGATATTATTTTGGGGAGGTATTTTATATAATTGTTAGGTTACAATGAAAAATCCGAACTGAATTCTTTAATGATTAATACATACTGGATTTTCTCCGTTGGTTTAGCTTGAGGCCGTCCACCACATGGCTCAGTAAGCAACAAACAATCATGTGCCCCTATTTAGGAAAAAACAAAAACACAACAAATTGAAAATAAATTTAACATAAAAAAACAAAATTAAAAATGTAGCAGTAGTTTTGTCACCTAGCACCTCTGTGGCCCTGGTTCGAATTCTGTCCATGAGCAAGACCTCGC
Organism: Henricia sp. BOLD:AAB3569; assembly: GCA_037783545.1. Lineage (NCBI taxonomy): Eukaryota > Metazoa > Echinodermata > Asteroidea > Spinulosida > Echinasteridae > Henricia > Henricia sp. BOLD:AAB3569. The sequence continues at coordinate 936,229 of JBBELK010000882.1, forward strand.
AGATCGCTTCATTCAACGAAGATTAGTTAATCATGGTTAGTTAATAAAGCATGCGTTTACATCTCACTTAACGAAGATCAAACGAAGATCAAATGAAGATTGAACAAAGACAGCAAAAGGAAAGGAAGATATGTGTGGTATCCGCGCTTTGCTGCGGGCGCTCATATCTCCCTGCATTTAACCCGGCGATCAAACCGACTATAGCTACTGCCCGGGTCTGCAGTTCCCTGCATTGGGACTTTTGAGAAATCCTTGGTTTTAGTACCAGAAAGAAGTAATAATAATAGGCCTAATTGTTACTTTAGACTGACAAACCTGCGGCGTCGAGGCCATTCATTGAGCCTCGTTGGTGGGGACTAATGAGACAAACATGGGCCGCAGCTATAGCGATAAAACAAGCCAAAATGATGATGGTCTTCATTGTGTAGTCAATGCAGGGTACGCGTTTGTTTGATGCTAGCTCCAACGTCAAGTATGTTCTGTAGTGTAGACTTTAGCACGCTGCAATAAACATAATATTAATACTTATCAATTATATTTTAACAAATTTCAAGACATTTATAATTTGTCCTGCCTACAGTATACTAGGTTTGCGTTTGATTGGTGAATATGAGGACCGGTCCTCAGTCGTTGTATGTGGAATATGTGGAGCAGGAACCAGTCTAACCATCACGCCACTATCTACAAGTTAAAGTTTTGCACATGATCCGAGACAACAACGGCTGTGAGCGTACCTCCCCGTTTCGCTGGAATTGTAGGCTAAATCTTCATCGTGGCTCGTTATTTCCCTCAAGGACCTGCGTAGTGGTTTAATATGCCCGACAAGGTTGGGGTGAGTCCCAAGGGGAATTAGTGTGTCACTGGGAGAAAATGACACATTTTGATTTGAAGTTTTTTCAGATAGTGTGTTCATGTTCACATAGGTAACCTCGGCTCTAACAGATTACTACATGATAAAATTCGAGCCGAGGTAACCTTGTCTAGGAGTAGGAGGGTCTCAAGTTTGCCCCACGATTTCACCGAAACTAGACATCGGATCGATGCGTACCCTTCGGAACATTTACACGCTTGGGTGAGTGCAGCTATTGAGCAAATATCAGAGCCAAGGGACAAATTTCATTTGCGCGAGTTTGCCACAGATTTGGGGTTAGAAACGGCAACAGGGCGGAGAATACGAAACCCTGTTCACGGGTCTACGCCGTGAACAGGGCGGACTCCTCCGCCCTGTCATGCCTGTTCACGCGGGTCTACGCCTCGGCCAGCTAGCTAGCACTACACATTTCGTTGTTGTAATAAACGGAAAATAGATAATTATCAGCTACAAAAGTCACTCTAACTCAGCAAAGCACAGTCCACAGCTATCTGATAATGCAAAAAAAACGGCGATGCAAGCGTGCGAAGTTTTACCTTTTCAACAAAAACAAACGTGTGCCCTTGATTAACACTGGTACTCGGCTACAAATGTTTTTCACATGCATGACAAATAATTCGTTTGCAAGAGTACCAGCGGAAAAGGGCATGTGATTTATCACGTGACATGTTTACATAAGTTTTTGTCACGTGACAATTATAAAAGACATTTCGCCCCAGGGCAGTTCGTCAAAAGGTGAAAATGTACGGCGAACTTTCCTAGTTTAAACCTTTTGGTTTTTTTTCAAAGAAAAGTGCCTCTATTTGTAAAAAGTTCAGATTTGTGGCAAAAAAATGTAGTTTTTGTGAGGGATAAAATTGGAGAACAGAAAATGTATTTTTTTTCTGGCCAGATATATGTACATAGGAAACTGTTGTATTCATACGCAAAATAGGCATATTCTAAAGAATAAAATGTTCTCCACCTCTCCCAACCCTTCCCCCTTGGTGACATAACAATGAATTCGTATGAGAAAAATATTTCATACCAAAGTGTATTTATTGAGTTCTGATTTCAAAATATAACAATTACGGAATAAGGCATAATAGCTACAAATATTTCTGCACAATCTGAACTATTTTATACAAGACAAAACAAAGCAGAATATAAATTTACAGACACATTTTCTAAACACATTAACACCCAAAATTTGTATAGAAAAATTGACAAATATAAAATAATGCTTTATGTTCTTTTTATAAAATGCAATTCATACTAAGCATTAGAAAAATGTGCTGAAGTCCATCCAAGTTAAGGTTAAGCCTGCAGCTCTACTGGACCAAGTCCATCCAAATCAGGTGTTGGAGTTTGATGGAGTTGGGAAGGTTAGGGTTAAAGGCACAGGCTCATCAGCAATGTGCGCACGCCAAATTCATGCCACAAAAAAAGGCATGGAGCTGCATATTTCGTGGCACGAATTTGGCGCGCGCATTGCTGACGAGCCTGTGCCTTTAAGCCTGTAGAGCTCTACTAGACCAAGTCCATCTAAATCAAGCCAAACCAGGTGTTGGAGTTTGATGGAGTTGGGAAGGTTAGGGTCAAGTCTGTAGAGCTGTACTGGGCCAAGTCCATCCAAATCAAGCTAAACCGGCCAGGTGTTGGAGTACGATGGAGACCGTAACCTTAAGCACTAGTAAACATTTGCTAGCTTCAATTCAGAGGCAAAATTTGCTTAACATTCGTGACGCAACAATGCCCGTTTCAAAGCATGCGCATGCTCAAGCATGACGTGGCCGTGAAATAGCCTTAATGTTAGCACAATTTTTCTGCTACGGTAAGCACAACTTTTCAGCTAGTGCTTAAGGCGCGAGGTCAAAATAGAAACAGTCTGTATACCGGTAAACGATTCGAGTTAATCCCACTTCAAATTGTTCCTTTGTTGACAGAAAACAGTGTGCCGGTTTGAAGGGAATCGTTTCCAACTTGCTGGGTTGGTCGATGATCGACAGGTTTACAACTAGCCGCCTGCACGAAGGGAACAAAATGCTGCTACTGGCCTACGACTTCAAAGGAAGCCGCCGGACCCTCCAGCAGGGCGCACCCTGGGGCATGAATGGGTTGTGGTTAAACACCCTTGTTCGGGCAGTCACGTGATAAACAGTGGCAGCAAGTCAGCCAGGAGTACAGGCGCGGATCAAGAGGGGGGGGGTTTTGGGGGTCAAAACCCCCCCTGCTCCGACACCAAAAAATAAAATGTAATGCATTTTTTGTGTGTCCGCCTGTCCAAAACAAGCTGACATAAAAATCTGATGGGCAAAACTCCTCCCTGGTGGCAAAACCCCCTCCTGGAAAAATTCCTGGATCCGCCCCTGGAGTAGTCACACAATGGCCCATAATCCCATAAGCTCTCTATTGTTCAGCGAACATGGGCCCTGTTGAACATTGCCAATTATCTATCGTCTGGCCAGATAGTGGAATCGTTTGCTTGATCACTGAAAACCGTGCAACGGTGTATCGTTTATGTACCGTTTCCCGGTATACAGACCGTTTCTATTTTGACCTCGCGCCTAAGACACGCCATGAAATTGGCCCCAGGTGTTGGGGTTTGACAAAGTTAAGAAGGATAATAAAAAGTAGCATGCTAACTAATTTGACAATCAAATTAACAGAAAAAAGTGGTGTTAACACCGACTACCAATATACTCGCAGTATCAGGTGTACCAGATTCTGCCTCTACGAGTATACTCATAGAAAATGGAAACGCCCTCTGTGGGAACGCCCTGTTTGGCAGTCAACGTGTTAGCAAATGTGAATACAACACTGCTAGTACTAAAAAGTGTTTGAAGATAAACGATACACCACTGAAACAAGGCTAGATGCCTTGTGTCATTTTCTGTTAACAAGTTTGCTTAAAAATAATGTGACAAAGCAACAAATATTGAAATACTGGAAGCTCCCAACACTACTCACAGAAACAAATCCTTAGGAATTGTCAGAATAAAGTAGACCTGTGTTAACACGAGTACACGCCCGAATACAGCCATGAAGTACACACACTGCTAAGCGGGTCTGCTAAGCTGGTCTGCTAAGCTGGTCTGCTAAGCTGGTCTGCTAAGCAGGTCTGCTAAGCAGGTCTGCTAAGCAGGTCTGCTAAGCAGGTCTGCTAAGCTGAATTCAAAGTCAACCTTAGCATGTTGCTGGAGTACTGAATCACAAGGAATACACACACTGTTTGCTAAGCAAGTCTGCTAAGCTGAATTCAGAGTCAATCTTAGCATGTTGCTGGAGTACTGAATCGCAAGGAGTACGTAAACTGTCTGCTAAGCAAGTCTGCTAAGCTGAATTCAGAGTCCATCTTAGCATGCTGCTCGAGTACTGAATCTCAAGGAGTACACACACTGCTAAGCAGAATTCAGAGTCTATCTCAGCATGCAGCTGGAGTACTGAATCTCAAGGAGTACACACACGGTTCTTTTTCTCTTACGCTGATGACTTCGTCTTTCAAACCACACACAAAATACACCTGTGAGAAAAAGCAAATATTCCATTTGTAGATACGGGTAGTGTACAGCGTTTAAAATAATTTACAAACAAATTGGCATCATGTTTGATAATATTTGAGATTTTTTTTTAGAAAAAAATGTATTTCGTTCTAACCGAACAATCACATAAAATACATTCCCAAAATACTATCCATGGGAAGAAAACAAGAAAATTTATAATCTCCTATTTGGATGTACAGTAAACTCGCATTATAGCGCTCTAGCTCTTCAAGGGACCAAAATAATCTGAGCTTTATATCCAGAGAGCGCTATAACCAGTGCACACACTGCAGGGAATAATGGCTGGGACTTAGAAAAAGGAGTTTTATATCGAGAAGAGCTTTATATCAGGGGGTAAATGAGAGTTTACTGTAGAAGCAAAAAGGTTGGTGTAATCACTGCACTGCTTCATAATGGAACGGATAAATCAGTTTATATTGTTTTTTTATATCCTTGAAAATATACGGATTGAGAACGTGAAATTTCAGAATGGTAATGAGAAAAATATGACACATGATATGGTATCAAAATCTCAACACTTATGGGGAAAATGGGTTTAAAAATGTGATCTGGACCTCTCCTTTAAAAGTGTCGGTTAAAATACTCACATATGTTGTTCGTTTTGTATTGTCAGGGCATGTCCTTTTGTCGCCGTCCCCCATGACTAATATATCGATCCCATCGGTCTTTGCTTCCTCATTCCAAGTTCCGTCCTTGCCGATATGGAATGAATGTCCGTCCCTTTCCTGAACGATGTGTCTAAAAAGACACACGGTGTAGTGCGCGTGATCCTCAAAGTGGTTGTAGCAATTCCGGCTGAGTAAGAAATATTCGCCGTTAACACCATATTTCTGCCAAAAATTCAAAAAAAAGAAAAGAAAACTAGAGTTTAGCCCATTAACACTTAATTTACAGTAATGATTCCCACAGTATTGAAATGAGATATTTTCTGTTTCTAGAAGAATCCTACAATTTCTCTCTGTTATATCATTGGAAAGCCCCGTTATTCCTCTTTACGATGATGTGTCATTTGTTATCATTAAGCAATTGGGGGATGTGCAGTATAGCGGAATACAGGGGTGGGTGGAAAGTGAAATGTCCGAAAATTCACTGCTATTGTCAAAAAGTGCATTGACACATTCCCATCCTCCAAGCAAAAGGGGAATGCACTGCATGACAATAGCAGTGAATTTTCGGACATTTCACTTTCCACCCACCCCTGTATTCCGCTATACTGCACATCCTCCAATTTATTAATCATAACAAATGACACATCATTGTAAAGAGAAATAACAGGGCTTTCCAATGATACCAAATTCAAGGAAAATGACTTGGTAACAAGAGAGAAATCGTCAGTCAAACTTGAGTTTCCAAACCTTTTTTGAGGAGTTTAGTTAATGAAAGTCTTAAGGGGAGTTCACACTATCGCGGAAAAATCACACTGTGCCATTGGTTTGTACACAAACTGGTTTGCCGCTTGTGCGCGGCCTATCACCATTTTGAGCTGGGTCAAAGTTCAAAATTGTTGAACTTTGACCGCGGTGCGCTGACCTTTCCAGCGCGCAGCCAATGAGGTATCAGAGAAGCCCCAAGATACCAGAACTGGAATTTTCTATTTTGGAAAGATCGGCGATTGGGGGCTCATGCAATGCGGTGAGCGCAGCGCGAAAGTGTGATTTTTCCGCGATAGTGTGTATCCGCCTTTACCCCTCCCCGATGTTCTTTGCCAGTCATAATGTAATGCCTCTTCAGCTGTTGTCCTAAACGCTTGGCCTTTTCCTCATCAACGACCGTGTCTTCTACTCCATGGCAGGCATTGCCGCAAGGCGCCGTTCTGACCTTGCTACTGGTGGGAAAACCTGCCGAAGAAATCAAACAAAATAAACTAAAACCAGACGAAGCTTTCAAGACCTTTATATACACTAATCATAATAAGTTAGGGATATTGGTGTAATTCAATTTTGGAATTTTGTTTTTCAAATGACTGTTTTCACCTACTGTATTCCTGTGACAAGTGTGTCTGTCATGCAGATACAATTGTCTAATCATATACAAAATCATTCGAACGGAATGCATACCCTCAAAAACATATTTGCGTACAGCCCACAATATCCCTAACTTATTGTGAGTAGTGTACATGAAATTTCGAGGCATGGATACTTGAGACTAGATATGACAGAGGTTTTAGGATTTGAAGCAGACTTTTGTAATCCACTCAAACTCTTAGGATTTAAATGTTCACAGATTTACGCCTAACTTACACAATATAAACATGATGACCGTAGAAAACTTCCACTGAAATGGTTTTGTCTGAAGTGCTGTAGTCTTTGAGAAATGAGCAAAAGAAATAGTTTTCGTCTCATGAGACGAAAATTCAATTCGCCCCAAAACCATTTCGCCCAAGTGCCATTTTGCCCCCAAATCTCTTCGCCCGAGTGCAATTCCGCCCCAAATCACTTTGTCCAAACACTACGGTACATCGCCCAACTGCTACTTCGCCCCAAAACCACTTTGTGCCCAGGCCGTGGTTCAGGGCGAAATGGTTCAGGGTGAAATGGTTTTGGGGCGAAATGACTGCAAACCCTTTTTTGACTGTTTTCTCAAAAGTTAGACGAAGTACGGGGCTTGTTTTTGCTCAGATTGGTTTTAATCATGTATATCTTCAATCACACAGGGGGATAAAACTATTTGTAACAGTTTACCAATCATGTATACTATCTTTTAACTCTAATGCACGATCATGAATTTGAAGTTGAACTCAGGCTTGGGATTCGAACCCAAGACCTCCGCTAATAAGGGCACTATTTGCTTTACCTTTGACTTTCAACAAGCTGGTTGTTTGGTTCCATTCCTCGCTACCGTCGCAGCAGTCACAAATCCCATCATTCACCTTTCCCGATGGAATAAATCGCTTCTCGTGGATACAATAAAACCTATAATGTATATTAAACAAAAGTGATTGAAGACAACTGTTTATCAATTGTTTCAAAGAACTTTCATGCCAGAATCATACAGAATGCAATGCACAACAGTCTGTTTACGTGTTCTCCCTGCATGCGCAATCGGGTGTAACGATGCATGTTTCTATTGGCACTTACCGAATAATTCCCCGGCATTTTCCTTCCTCAAGAAGGAAAATTGCTCTATAGACCCCTTGCATGGCGGCCATGACAGAAGGCAGTCACATTGTCACAGTGCGCGTTAAGCACGAGTAGGCACTTTGTGGATAATTGTCACATCATTTAAATATGAAAACCTGCCCTCTGTCATGGCCGCCGTGTCTGTTGTTCACTCCCGTTCTGGAAGACAAGCAATAATGACCTGTGACCTTTTGGCCCCCTGTGAAAGCGCCCTATCAAATGCAAATTACAAAAATTGGAGATAGTAGGGAGGTTTAGATGCACATAAAATGCAAGCCTGAATGCGAAATGGCTTGAGCACTGGTCCTATCTTTAGGTGGTCTCGGAACTTAGGTTCGAATTTTGGTCACGGCAAAAGAGTTATCTTGCTATGAAAGTCACATTTGTTGATTTCTGTTTTCGTAAGTAGCGCACAATTACCGTAGGGTACTCCTGGCGCTGTTGCCAATAACATTATCGCTGCCATCAGGAAATCACCAGAACCATTTCGCTTCAACTAGTTTGCTACCTGCCCAAGGCGCACAATCCTATAAGCAGGTAGATTGAGGCATTCCCCCAAACAGCTCCCCATATATCGCTTGGGTTGACGAGGCAATTGAGATTAAGTGTCTTGCCCACGGACACAAACACGTTGGCACAAGTGGGGATCGAACCCATATACCCTTCGATCACGAGCACGGTATACCCACTAGACCATTCGTCTGTTGTAAGATTTCCTCAAAGTACAACCATGTGCTCAAGGCATTTCGCATTCATGTTTTTCGTGCATCTAAACCACCCTAATTTGAAGAATCTACCTTCCATTTGGGCAAGCGTCCGTCCCTGGCTCATCCGACCCATCACTCGGACAGTCACAATAATCATCGTTAACTTTTGAAAACGCAACTTTTCCCGTCAAGTCCAGACAGAAGACTCTTCCAAATGTGTCGGGCTCATACAGTGGCAAGTCGCTCGGCCGTACGCCGATGATAACCGGCCTGATGTGGCCTTGAGGTCTGTTTTTCAGGTACCACGACATTTCCATCTTGTGCGCACCAGAGTTGAGGATGTGTAAGCCCATGAATTGGAAGAGAAAGGCGACGATTGCGAGGGCTAAAAGGCCCAGGAGCCATATCTTGCGTCGACGGACCAGTCTTGGGATTAGCATTTTACTGCCATCAGTTTGTGGTCATCCTTGATAAAAAAAAAATCGAAATCAAAGAAATGTTGGTAAGATTTTACTTTATTAGGCCTCCTATATTTCGGTTTGGAAAGAATTCTGTTTACTGGTCGCTACTTTATAATGACTTAATAACCACCAAAACGTGTTAATATTTTAAAGGGAAGCGATTTTAGGAGTGAAAAACAAATTAAATAATCAACAATTTCCTTGAAAATACTTTAACGTTTTTCTGTCCTGTGGGTCATTACCATATATCATTAGCATATATTATATGCACGAACACCCAGGATTGTACTTATTTTATTATTATGACATATGAACCATGTAAAAATGTTTAATAGCTTGATGATAAAAACGCAAAATTAGTATAGTAGGAAAAGCCATAGGTTTAGCCATGGTTTAGCGCATGGGGTCTTAGGGTGTCGGTGCATGGTAATCTTTCCGTATAATACATTACAGCTTATCAGCCAACAAAAAGTGAAATTATGACAATAGATCGTGATTGTAGCCGTACAGTGAGAAAAATGTTAACAAATATCTCAAGGGATCTTTTTTTTGTCATGCAAACAACAGAGGGCGCTGTCCACGCCTACAGTGCTCGAAAAGTCGAATGCGAAATCAGCGATGTTCATTAAAATAGAGTCTGTAAATAGTTAGTCGCGATCTGTTTCATTTTTAGTACCGGAAGTGTGAAACAAGGAATCACAATTAAGGTATTTAGCTTGATAATTTGGTTTATGTAGGTTTTGTTTTCACATTTTACCCTGGTTTTGTTTACGACAGCGCTGAATTTTTGCGCGAGAAGGGAGCTGCCATCTTGAATAATTAGTTTCCGGACGTTTTCGGGAAATACCGAAGTGGTGACGAATGTAGCCTTTTTCACGCAACAACAAATGTTTTTGTACAGAAAGATACATGAAATAAAAAGTTAAGTATCTTTTGACAATGAAATTTATTATTAAACGTCATTTATGATTTTTAAATTTCTGAAATTCTTTTTTTCCTTTCTTTTAAACAGGTTTTAGTAAACAAACGGAATTAATGACGTCACTTTCGGCCGATCGTGACGTCACCAACGTCATGTCATGTTTATGCAGTATGGTTTCCCAGTACATTGATCAGCAAAATACGCGTAGCATTTTCCGATTTTGTTCGCTAACGCTGCCATTTATTTGCATCTGGCAACAACAATATTTCGGTTGTTCGTGTTGTCATAACTGCTGACATTTTCCTCCATGGTTGAAGGACAGGAAGAAGAAAGAACTTCGCTTGACACGCCGTCTGCGATTGTGAAGTCTGATTCTGAAGAGACTTTGGTAAGTTTGGATGACCGTGACTGTGTCTTTCCGTCATGTCCGTGTGAATCGAGTGCGAGTACAAAATGACTATGAATATTTACATTTTTGAAAAAATTCCGTACTCGGACGTTACTTTTAGAAGGCTAAAAGTGATTTTCTGACGTTTACATTGGAGAGTTATCACTTTGTATGTTACACTTTTAGCCCCTTACCTTTTGAACCCCATTCGCCGTGTTGAGAACACGTCAAAGACTGAAGATGGCACCGGTGTGAAGTTGGTTACTTATTTGACGTTCGACGTTCAATATTTAATAAGGAGCCGTTACTTATTCAACATTCAATAAGGAGCCGTTACTTATTCGACATACAAATGCACAGACAATTTTATTTCAAAGGGTCAAACGCCCCACCCTGGGGCATGAAAAACGTGACCAAACCCCCACCTAGGGGGTGGGGCAGCACGGGTGGGGGAGGGGGGAAAACAATTGATAGGTGCATAAGTAACAGCTCCTTATTGAATGTCGAATAAGTAACAGCTCCTTATTGAATGTTGAAAAAGTAACAGCTCCTTATTCAACTTATTGAATATTGAACGTCGAACGTCGAATAAGTAACCAACTTCACACCGGTGAAGATGGCGGCCTTTCTCCAAAGTGAAATTTCACCTTGCAGTCAAAATTAAACATTGAAAAACTTACCATGGAAGTCCCTGGAATCTCCAGAATGTTGTACCGTGGTCTATTCTCCCCGATGATTCTTCTAACAGGAAAAAAAACTTGTCCAACGTAATTTTTCTTTACATTTCCCAAGCATACTGAAGAGAACGGCGGGATGTAATACTAGAACGAGCACAACCAACCAGGGTGGAGATAGCCCGCCCTCTTGTGGTCACCTCATTGTACTGCAGTGACGTCATACAGTATTACATCCCGCTATTCTCTTCAGTGTGCTTGGAAAATGTAAAGCAAAAATTACGTTGGACTAGTTTTTTTTCCTGTTAGAAGAATCATCGGGGAGAATAGACCACAGTACAACATTCTGGGGATTCCAGGGACTTCCATGGTAAGTTTTTCAATGTTTAATTTTGACTGTAAGGTGAAATTTCACGTCTTTGGAGAAAGGCCGCCATCTTTGACGTGTTCGAAAAATCAACACGGTGAATTGAATGGGGTTCAAAATGTAAGGGGCTAAGTGATACATAGAGTTCCAATGTAAACATCAGAAAATCACTTTTAGCCTTCTAAAAGTACTCGGACGTCACTATTTTTTCCTTAAAATGACGTAAAAACTACCATACATGTTCGCCAGTTAATACTCCATGCACTAAGTCTATGGAGCGTGACATACGGGGTGTTATGGCCGAGCGGTCTAGTGCGTAGAACTTAAGTTCCTGTGCTAGTACTAGAATGTACTTTCAATTCCGGGCCGCGACGGGTTGTGGCACCTGTGCCATTGAGCAAGGCACTCAACCACACTTGCTCCCATTCCTGTAATTGGCGGTCTCTCCGCTGTTGGATGTGGTAAATAAATAAAAATACAAAACCTAAGTGTTTTCAAGGAAAAACTTGACATTTTCTCATTACTAAAATCATGTTTCCTAACCAAAATTACACTTTCTGGGACACTATCATGTCATATTACGGAGAATTAGTGGCGAACGTGTACGGTATTTATACCAAAATGACTTAATTCATGGTATATTTTAACTTTATGTCACAACGGGAATTTAAGGAAAATAATTATTCCAATCAATAGCTTGGATGATTTAACTTTTTAGAATATGTCTGAGATCCGTAATCTTTCCCTTAAAGGCACAGGCTCGTCAGCAATGCGCGCCCGCCAAATTCGTGCTCGAAACACGCAGCTCCATGCTTTTGCTATGGAGCTGCGTATTGCGTGGCACACATTTGGCGGGCGCGCATTGCTGACGAGCCTGTGCCTTTTAAGCGACTGTACCTCATTATTAATGAACCCCAACACATAACAGTCTGGCAGACAAGATGAAATCACTTGACCCATTTCAAAGCCAAGGTGATGGTTTGCTCATTTGTCTGGTCGTGGACCGTTGCCCAAACCATCGAGGCAAAACTAAGATGTGTTTTCAGTATGTGCATGCAGAAAAAGCAAGAAAAACCTTGCCTAAAGGTAGTGTACATGATTGGTACCGGTAAACAGTTACAAATACATGTAGTTTTATCCCCACAATCACCTAGGTACGAACATAAAAGCTCTTCAAATGTTCTAAAAACAAATTTAAAAAAAGGTTTTTATTTTCCATTTCAAAATCTGAACTTTTATTGTACGTACATGGGTCTGTCCACAGTAATGGGGTACATTTGAAAAATAAGTCAATAATTCCTTTCAGATGTCTTTAGTTTATCTCAGAATTAAAAAAAAATGTCCTTGTTTTGTTCTCAGGAGATATCTTTTGCCCAAAAAGGTAAGAAATTGCTGCCACAACATACATTTTTGAAAAGCTCGTGTACAAATTTTCCTATTACGCATGTAACGTGGACAGACCATTTTGTGACATTTTTTTCCGTCTTTGTTACATGCGTAAAAGGAAACTTTGTGCACGGGGTTTTCACAAATGTACATGTATGTTGTAGGACTATTTTTCGTACTCCTTGGTGAAAAAGTTATTTCCTTAGTTTAGCTTAATAATTTAAAGATAAAATTAAGACATTTAAAGTGAACTGGGACCTAAGATCTTGAATGTTACAGAAATGTACCCCATTACTGTGGAAAGACCCACATGTATGTAAAGTGCCCAGTCCAGAAAATAATGTTTGTTTTCTTCAAATGCCATTGTTAATCAGGCAATTATAATTTGTCCATCAAAACGAAATACCAAGGGCACAAAGAAATTACCCAAAATAGAGAGTTTTTACATAAACAAAATAATGACTATTGAGAGGTTTCATGCATGAGTATAAACTGGCAATATACTGGTAGACAAACATACATGTACTGCACAGTGCACAATAATGTGTGTGGAGAAAAAGGAAATATTTTGTAAAGAGACTATTTCCCACATACCGTAGTAGGCCTATGTATGTTTAAAACCAATATGTAGCCTTCAATGTACAATTTGTCATTTCATGTAGTTGAAAGAGGGTGGGGCAGAAATCATTCAATGCATTGTTTTAAAGGTCCATTGTGTCATTTGTAATGACCCAATTCTTTTTTCATGAGTTGACAAGAAAAACCTTACTCAAAGTGTTGATAGCAATAGTAACAAACACCACATAAATTTATTTCCGTCCAAAATGGTATTTCATGCTGGAAATTGACAACCGAAGGTGGTTTTCTAAAAAAGTCCCGTTTACACAAAATCCATTTTCAAGGTTTTCTGAAGCATTGATGCATCTAAGTAGCTAACATTTATTCAGGCTAGTTTACCAATATTCTTCCTTGGATATGTAACACTCTTATTCCACGAATCTGTAAAGAGTTTTATCTTAAGGCCTTAAACATTTAAATCACAGTTCGAAATGCCGTGATTACCGGTACTTGTTCAATTCAATTCAATGTTGGTTTATTAAAATAACCAACTTTAATGACACAGAGTTGAATTATGTTTGAAATTACATGAATATCAAAACAAGAGGTTTTTGGGACTTTTGGAGGTTACTTGTTATAACAGGAACCTTGTGTTATCAGGAATTAACACAATGATGGAATTGGGACCTAAAATGTTCCTTGTTATAAGCAGAATGCTGTTCTTACAGTGCTCTTAATAATGAGGTTCGATAATGCAATACATGTAGTTAAAAAAGTGTACATGTACATAATGTTATGTATCCGTACATGTACCGGTAGTACTGGTATTGATTGCCTTCCGGTGACGTAACGCCTTCCATCCACCATTTTGGTTTCCATTTCTCATGACGCACGTGGATCGAGTTATTACCGGCCAAAAAAGCAAGAAAAGCGCATTGGTTTGCACTTACCTCTGTTACTTAACATTGCTTTATGTCATGGCTGTTGTATCGATAAAGATAAAACTGTCTTTCTTCAGGCTAAACATTGTGATCGAGTAAAAACACTTTTGCTTTTACAAGCTGATTGCATGCTCAATCATTTGAACGTATCGCAGCGCGCGTGTGCAGCATCTTCGAATGAAAGTACGCTGGTGAGTATTTTTTACGCGTGTTCATGTGCGTCTATTTGCGCACGCGTGTACGCGCGTGACCATTGACCACCAAACATTCCCGGATATTTTACATCACGGAAAGCAATCAATACACATGTATATTTTGCAATGGTTTTTTACCCAACTGTAATAATACGTGTACATGTATGTGTAGAGGATTTCCTGAGCTTTCATAGAAAAAGCACCCACAAATTATTGATTGTTGATCCATGCACATGTGGGAGTATTTGCCATTATATTGGCCTTTTTTATCATGCGCCATGAATTAGCATTTATTTGTAATATATTATTGTCTGTGACATTGAGAAAAATTTCCCATAAGTACACGTATTGTACAACAAACGTAGCATAATGTGCAAATACAGCACTTGTGTACAATGTAGTACTGCAGTGATTCGCTGATGGCAGCAATAATAATGGCAACAGTGCCAGGAGTATCCTACAGGGGGAACATGTGCGCTATAGACCGTATCGATTAGCACTATTTCGTGGGGCAGTTTCTTTGTTCATTGAGGACATGCATGGTTGCACATATTGTGCTTCCATTGTTTAACGGTTTTTAAAAGTATAAAAGGTACCCCACGAAATGGCGGCTATTCGATACGGTCTATACAAGAATCCACCATTATTATTTCTTCAGGCAAACCTCATTAATAAGGTCATTAGGACCTTGCAGATTACCTCGTTATAACAGAAACCTTGTATCATCAGGAATGAAAACGATGAAGAACACAGGATTGGGATCTAACAATTTTCTTGTTATTTATTAGCAGAATGTTGTAGTAACAGTGCTCTTAAGTTAGATGGTGTTTACACTGGTCCCGAGCTTGAGATTAAGATTGATCCCCTGATGATACGAATGCGTCAGTGTTAACTGCAATGATTCGGAGTGCCGCGTTTACATTCCGTTTACATTCATGCTCTACGCGTGCATGTACAGAACTGAGTGGTCAAGTACAGAACTGAGTGGTCATGTCCATGTGAAGGACCACTTGAATTTCCTAGGCTTTTCACACTCAGCTGTGGCTTTTCCCCCGCAACGGCTTTGGAGCGGATGCGGTAAAGATCAATTGCTTATCTAACCGCAAACTGATTCCGAGCTCGGGGTTAGACCCTCCGCCGACGCGAGCATTTACACTCGGTTTGTGATCCGGAGCTGATCCCGAGCTCGGTGTTCAACCCCAGGCTCGGGATCAAGTGCAAACAGGCTATTACAAGTTATCAAGGTTTAACTACCGTAGCAGCATACTGCATGCATTGTAAATTTGTATAAAGCACAGCATAGTCGTACTGTATGTTGACGTGGAATCTTGTTTGTTGCCAAATGTGTGTAATGAAATAGTCATGTATTTTTCGCTTTTTTTCCCCCACCTGCAGAAAGAATTTGTAACACCAAACAGGGCCATGTTTGCACATCTTTAATGCGAGACTCGTGCCAAAAGTCGGATTTCACAAGAAATTGGCAAGGAACGATTTTCTACAAATATCTGCTATTTTGATGGATTAGTATTTCCCGAGTTGAAAGTGTGAAATCTTTCCCCGTTTACACATTCCGTTTTGTTCTTGATGTTTTTCCTGATGCAGGCATCTTAGAATGGACTGTTTTATGGTCCGTGAACATTGCTTTAAAAGGGAAACAATTTGTCACCGTTTGTGAAACTGCCGATGAAAAATTCCACTATGTAGACATTCCACGTTCTTAGGAGGATCAAGTTTAGGAAAGTTTGTATTTTTTTGGGAATTCAGTGGACCGATTTTCAAGATGAAAGGAGCCGAAATCGATAACCGGTCAATTCAGTCGGGGACGTCCCAGACCACGACGGACTCAGTTAAACGGAAAAAGCAGAGTAGCTTCATTCCGCGTTTTTTCCAACGGCAGTCAAAACCACGTCGGGGGAGTCTGGATGCCATACCTGGCCACAGTCGTACGTCGCCGCCAGCGAAGTCGTACCGGCGCGCCGTTTCAGTGCGTAGCACCGGTCACCTCCGCGGCGCATTATGTAAATTCGTCAGTACCACCGAGTGCCCCCTGTGTCTAATGGAACGACCCAAGAATAACTTCCCCGATATTATGACCTGCGAACATCGGTCGTGCCACGAGTGCCTACGACAGTACTTGAAGATTGAAATCACGGAGAGTCGCGTGAACATTGCGTGTCCGGAGTGCGCGGAACCGCTGCACCCGAACGACATCAAGCTGGTCTTGCAGGACGAGATGCTCATGAATAAATACGAGGAGTTCACGCTACGACGATTGTTGATGATGGACTCAGACTGCAGGTGGTGTCCGGCACCAGACTGTGGGTGAGTATGCATATTGTGAATTTAACCTTGCTCAGGTACCAGACTCGACTTAAAGGCAAGGCTTGTCAGCAATGCGCGCGCGCCAAATTCGTGCCTAGAAATACGCAGCTCCATGCCTTTGCTATCGAGCTGCGTAATTCGGCACACGAATTTGGCGCGCGCTCATTGCTTACGAGCCTGTGCCTTTAAGCCGTGTTCGCATTAGAGGCCATTTTCTAATTTTTGTGAAAGTTACTGCGAGCCACTGTTAACATTCTATCTTGGTAATTCTTCCCTGTGTTCGCACATGGATTTATTTTCAGCTCATAGAATGTCATTCACCACGTAAAACCTCGTTCAAACTTGTAGTAGTGTGTCACTTCATCATTTAGGTCCACACACAAGTGACATGACCTCAACTTGTATTCTATCATATGGTTTTACATTACGATACTTGTCTGCACAGGACTTTACAGTGACGTAAAATTTACAATTTGTTTTCTTCTATGAATGACCCAGCTCGCTCTGTAAAACTTACAGCGATGGAGATTAAAACTAACAAACGACAGTTGACTCTAAAATTTGGTTAAATTAGCTTTAAGTCAAGTTTTACAAAAAAAGTCAATTGGTCACGTTCAAAGGATGTCACTCATGATTTTGAGCGTATTTTTTTGTAACGTGCATCGGTTGTGCCGTATTTCGAGCAACACGAGCGCGTGTTTGGAACACGTTCCAGCGTGTGTGTGCGCGTACTATGGCGTTTAATATGCAGTAGCATGTTTTCCTACGAAGATGGCGTCTGTGAACATGATCAATTGTGGACACAGCTTTTTATACATACAAAATCAAATGTTTATCCACGACCATTCACTCAACATTTTTTCACATTATTTTGTTGCAGTTTTGCGGTGATTGCAGCCGGCTGTGCCAACTGTCCACAGCTGGCGTGTCAACGACTTGGCTGTGGAACGTTCTTCTGCTACCATTGCAAGCAGGTCTGGCACCCTGACCAGACTTGTGATGCGGCAAGGCAACAGAGGCAGGGGCTCCTGAGGAAAACGTCTCGCACCTACAGTCAAGGCTCATCGTCTTGTAAGTTTTCGGTTAAAAAAATAAATTGTGTTAAATTTTTTTTTCAGAAAATGGATTCGTTCTAACCTAGCAATCATATAAAATACTTCCCCAAAAGCCAAAATAGTATCGATGGGAAGAAAACAGGAAGTTTGCAATCTCCAATTTGGATGTGGAAGCAAAAAGGTTGGTGTGATCACTGCACTGCTTTATGAAACGGATAAACTTGTTTACAAAACATCTGCGGTTTTTTGACGATATCCTGTTATACTTTTTGAGAGCGCAAAATTTCAGAATGGTAATGAGAAAAATATGTCAAATGATATGGTATCGAAATCTCAACATCCATGGGAAAAATGAGGGTTCAAAAATGTGATCCGGACACGCTCCTTTACGGTACACGTAAGCAGAAAATTTGTTTTATGAAATTACACAAACTGCCAAACTTGAAACAAACTCTAAGATCCTTCCCCCGTTTTTGTATACGTATCCAGCGGATCAGATTAAACCCTGCCCACGATGCACTGCTCTCATCATCAAAATGGACGACGGATCATGCAATCACATGACCTGTGCCGTCTGTGGCGCCGAGTTCTGCTGGCTGTGCATGAAGGAAATATCCGATTTACATTACCTCAGGTAAGCATCTTGCTTAGCAATCCTTGGTTACCAGCCAAAATACTGTGGAATACTTTGCTTTTTTTAAGCTTAGCAGCTTTTTCAGCTTGTCGACTTTCTCAGCTTAACAGCTTTTCTTACTTAAATGTCTGTGAAACTTTTTTTTATAGTTCTACGAATTATTTTTAAACTTAATTTTCCAAATCATTCAGATTTCTATGGGTAAAAATTTCTGTGAAAATTGAGAAAGAAATTAAACATCAGGAATTGTTTTTTCTAACAAAATATTATTAATGTGTGCAGTGTTAACTTTCAACCATATACACACTGTACAGTTGAAGTCAGAAGTTTACATACATGTACACCACTACCATCATCACCCAAAATGGTAAACAGGACTACCCGAACCATTGCAAGGTGTGCAAGCTATGTTTTAAGTACTGCAAGCACGTGAGGAATTTCACAAAATCACGACTTTAGTAAATATTGTTACAAAGATGGTGACAACGCAAGTTTAAGCACACCAGTTTTAACACAGTTGTATTTGAACTTCTGACTACAACTGTACAATGTAATCAGTGTAATATGTAATTTTATGATTAATTGTCTATTTTATAGAGAATTTCAGAGAAATTGTCACTATATTTAGTTACTTTGCCTAAAAACAACGGGACATACCCCCAGAGGATTTCTGCAATTTTTGTTACTGGTACCCTCTGATCCGCCCCTATGAATCTACATGTACCAGCCTTTTTACATAAAGTTCAGTACAGTGTATGCATGGTTAAAAATCTACACGTACGCACCTGACCACTTGATCTTTGGAATGCACACACACTGTCAAAACGGTTTCATCATCGCATGAAATTTTAAACCCATTATTCAGTAACAAAATCTGCCTTGAAGTTTTAAAGTCGACCTAATTTTTATTTGTATTCAAAAGTTTTAATCCATTTTTGCAAGACCACAACCAAATTTCACTACCAAATGTACATATTCTAATATGTACATGTACATGTAACCCAAATTTTGCCAAAAATGTGGAGGGAATTTTGGAGTAAAACGATGGATCGAAAACCACAGAATCAACATGGGCGGAAAGCGTTTTTGTCATTCTGTGATTTTCGGTGCGTTGTTTCACTCATAATTCCCTCCACGCCGCTTTTTCTCGAAGCGATGCGCGTCGCATTTACGCGCAAAAATGCTCGGTGTGAATCCACCCTGAAGAGCCGATAAAACAATTTCTAAAAATCTGCTTTTTTAAACGAGAAAACATTTACTTCTTTCAGCAATGACTCGAGCAAATTGCACCGTGTTTCAGAAATTGTTTTATCGGCACATTAAAATCTTATCAGGTTACATGTATTTCAGGTTTCATTTTAAAATTCGGCTGTTCTTTCTTTCACTCTTAGTCCCTCTGGCTGTACATTCTGGGGCAAGAAACCATGGAGTCGTAAGAAGAAGATCCTATGGCAATTGGGCACACTGGTTGGTGCTCCAGTGGGAATAGGGTTGATTGCTGGAATAGCCATTCCCGCCATTATCATTGGAATACCGGTTTACGTCGGTCGAAAGGTTAGTCTTTGTTATCTAAGTCTCTGATTGGTTTGTTTGTTTAGGTTTGTATTTTAATCCAAATAGTTAATAATTAATCCAAATAGTGTGATTTCCTAAGAAAATGGAAAATTTACCAGTTTCCAATTTACCGGTAATCAGTTTTGAAAAGAACAAAGGTAGTATGACAGAATGTGGATTCTAACCCGAGACCTTTAGTATTATGTTCCAGCACTATACCAGATAAGCTGTGTACACAGCCGTGCTCATGATTGAGAAGTTGCAGGTTCGAGCCTCACTAGTGCCAACGTGTTGGTGTGTCCATGGGCAAGATGCTTAATCTCAATTGCCTCGTTAACCCCAGCGATATTTGGGGAGCTTTTGGGGGAATGCCACAATCTACCCCCGGTAAGTGCTGGTAGGGTTGGGCCCCTTGGCCAGGCATCCACCTAGTTGAAGCGAAATGGTTTCGGTGATTCCCTGATGGCAGCGACGTACAAAATTCCATCCATTACAAGATTTCACGGTTATTTTATACTTTCTACATGTTTGCCCAAGAGATGTTCCCAAATCTGAAACCATAAATTGATCCCGTAGAATTTCCAACACCCAAGAATATTTACCCAATTAGTGTAATACAAACATCGTTAGTACTTTTTGTGCTGCACTAGTTCGACAGTCCTTTTTGCAATTTTTTCTTTCCCAATTTAAACGGCAAGTGTACATGTACATGTACAGTATAGACCGTATCGAATGGCTGCCATCTTGTAGGGCAGTTTCTTTGTTTCTTGAGGACATACATACATACATGCTTGCATCGTTACATTGTTGACCAATTTAAATGTCAATAGTTGCCCTACATGCCCTACAAGATGGCTGCTATTTGATACGGTCTATATTTGGCTGTAGTATCTGGCTGTATTATGTATGCTCTTGTAAAATCTTTTAAATCGCTAGCCCAGCGTTCTATCATGTTTTTACTTGAAGTTCGAACCATGCACATGTACTTTACTCGGGCGTTAAAGTTAGACAGGGTTGGGAACGTTTAATGCTCTGTTAGTTTACTGTTTGTCAGTCTGAACCATTCCTCTACATGTTTACACTTTAAGTTTAAGAAAACATGGCCTTTTTGTTGTTGATATAATTTTACACACATGTACGCAAAGATTTTCGAACAGCGTCAGACTTTCGACAGTCGTGACGGAATCGACATTCAAATTCACGTCAGCCAATCCTTTCCCTCGAGGCCCAAAGTCAAGCGTTTTAAGCCCCTTGCCCCCGGACCGGCTCAAAACGTGTTTACAGAAGCTCCCCTTGCAAATATCAATCCAGTATTTATACCGAGACATTTCTCCGTACATGTAGAATTGAGAGGGAAAAAAATCAAAGGTATCCTTTTTTGTAATTGGACACCTGGCATGACGGTGAAAGAAATAACGACCGAATGCCAGTTAAAAAATCCGCGAGATTTTCATAAGGTTCTAGGTTTTGTGCGGAGATCTGAGTGTGTAGGCGCTCTACTTAAGAATGCGCCGTGATACGCGATACCCGGTTGTATCGCGTTTCAACGATTCGACCAAAGCCTGAAAGGGAATGGTATTGTATTCTGCTCTTCGATGGGAAAGGGGAGAGAGGCTCTATCTCAATAAGCTTTTGCGACGGGAAAATTGTGGTTTTTGTGTAACGACTTGGTCAAGCCCTCCCGTCCGCCAAAGTGAGATTAAAGGTTAATAGATTTGTTTCAAATGTTGACCAAAAATATAGTTATGGTCAGAAAAAAAGGTTAATTCTATATTTAGGTGGTAATTTTTCCCCCAAATTGACATTTTCCCTATTTGTGTCAGTTGTTTTTCAGAAGACAACCTCTTTAAAATTCTATAGACGATGTGCTCTTGTTTATATCTAACGCGCCCTCTGTTGAAAATTCGGTATACGTGCGCATCCTGTTTTGCATAAATTCGGTTTGGTAATGATGCCAAAGGTCACAAAATTCAAAGACGATTTTACATGCGACCTCATTCCTAAACCAAGTTTATGTAAAACATGATGCGTGCGCATAACGCCGGGCATGTTTTGGTTTGTTTTGACGTCAGAGGGTACATCGTCTCTACTAAAAAATGTCTTGACAAACAATGTTTGTTGCTATTTCCAATTATCTTTTACATGTAGTTAAAGGCACAGGCTCGTCAGCAATACGCGCACGCCAAATTCGTGCCACGAAATATGCAGCTCCATGCTTTGCTGGTATGGAGCTGGGTATTTCGTGGCACGAATTTGGCGCGCGCGCATTGCTGACGAGCCTGTGCCTTTTAACTATTACCATTTTCTACAATTAGCTGTTCCGAATTTATCTAAAAACAGTCCCATACCTCACTGTTAATCTGTTATTTTTACTCCATGAGTTTGACATTTAGAAATTATGACACAGCCGTGTCTGAAATAAGCATGGCATTTAGTCCTAATTTTTAAGTGGAACACTTGAAAACCCACACATTGTATGGCACATGCATGCACGTGTTGTTGAATAGCTGTGTGGGTGTGCACTGCTGAAACCATAGCAACACACACAGATTTTAAACTCATTTCATAAAGGCGGCTGCTTGGCCGTATCAGCACTTATCAGCACTTACTGACATAACCTACATTGTATAAATCGTCGTTGAATACGCGAATAGACCCTTTTCACGTGTGGCCATGACAGGGGGCAGTAACATTGTCACCGTGCGTAATATACGAGTAGGCAATTTGCGGATGTACAATGTATTGTCTCGTCATTTAACGGCAGTATACATCATTGGTTAACTCGAAAATCAGAAATGTTCACAGATTTACACCTAACTTACACAATATAAACATGATGACCGTAGAAAACTTTCCCTGAAATAGTTTTGTCTGAAGTGCTATAGTCTTTGAGAAATGAGTAAAACAATTAGTTTTTTGCTCATGAGACGAAAATAAAATTCGCCCCAAAACTATTTCGCCCAAGTGCCACTTTGCCCCAAACCACTTCGCCCGAGTGCCATTTCGCCCCAAATCACTTCGTCCAAACACTACATCGCCCAAATGCCACTTCGCCCCAAAACCACTTCGTGCACAGACCGTGGTTCAGGGCGAAATGGTTCAGGGCGAAGTGGTTTTGGGGCGAAATGACTGCAAACCCTTTTTGACTGTTTTCTCAAAAGTTAGATGAAGTACGGAGCTGGTTTTTGCTCAGGTTGGTTTTAATCATGCATATCTTCAATCACACAGGGGGATAAAACTATTTGTAACAGTTTACCAATCATGTACGGTATACTATCTTTAAATATGACAGCCTGGCCCCTGTCATGTCCGCCAGTACAACGCGTCTATTTCCTTTATACAGAGTCATATTCATACTGTACCATAATTACAATTTTGTCAAAAATTAAACTTGGATACTGTGTGCAAATTACTCTAATGCCGCCTGGCTATTGACAAATTCTCATTAATTTATTATCAAGTCAATAGCATGTACGTCATTGTACGTGTGTGTACTATTCAGGAAAAAAGCAAACTATGGTTTCGTAGTGACAAAGAAGTGGTTTTAAATTTTGTTTCATACATGTACAGTACAATGACGCATGTTTTGGAAATTGTATGCACATTGTACACATACATGTACATTTCATTCTTTACACGGACTTGCTTGTAACGAACGCAATCGGCCAAAGTCCACGAAAAGCCAAATACACTGTACACTTCATTTAATCCCTGGTGAATAATTAATATTTTGCAACTAAAAACAGACAAGGGGTCATTGATAATACCTTTATGCAGAATAGTAAAACTACCGGTACTCAAAATGTACTAGTAAAGGATTTCCAACTAATGTTTTTTCTTTCTTTTCTGAATGCTATAAATTATGCAAAATTTTAATACATTTTGTAATCAGTTTTCTTGCATAAGGGATCATTAAATATGTATTTGCCAAGAAACAATTTTTTTACTTTTGATAAAATTATATAAAAATAGCAATGATCCTTAAAGGAAGGGACAACACTTGCAAAGAGTTGCCTAACTCTGTACGCTTCATGTAAGTCGCCATCTTTTGCAGTTTGGCGCTCGGACTTAGGAGGGCGTGAGTCGGGACACAACAGATTTTTACATACGGTACTTCACGGCGTGTTGGAGTCGGGGAAACAAGGCATCAATCTTGACATCATCCATGCAATCGTTGCATTGGTGACGTCATCCATTTCAACATTTCAAATATGGCGCAGCACATAGTTGCAGAGTTTATCATCAAAATTGCTGACGTTGAAAAAAAGATTATCTGATTCTCAAGGTTGTTGACATTTTTAAAAAAAGTATAATAAGCCCATAAAATAAAGGGAAAAAATGTCAGAACTTTTTTGAGAGATGCTTCAAGATACATGTACCGGTATGCCTAAAATTGGGTTTGGCATCCCAAGTTTGATTTTGGCATGTTGAACATTTCTTTAATTTTTTTTCTGTAGGTTCATGGAAAATATGCCAACTCTCCACGCCATCGACGTAATTTGGCCATCGCAGGCAGTGTTGCAATGTCCGTCCTAGTATCCCCCGTTATTGCAGCACTAACAGTAGGTGAGTTGAAAAGGTGCCAGTCTAAAAGGTCTGGTAAGGCCCTGCCAGTGAAAAGCTCAGTCTGGCCCAGGCCATGAGGCCTGATATCTTGCTACTGTCTGCCCTAAGGCCAGCCCAAAAGGTCTGTTAAGGCCCTGCCAGTAAAAAGCTCAGCCTGGCCCAGGCCATCAGGCCTGATATCTTGCTACTGTCTGCCCTAAGGCCAGTCCAAAAGGTCTGGTAAGGCCCTGCCAGTGAAAAGCCCAGCCTGGCCCAGGCCATCAGGCCAGATATCTTGCTACTGTCTGCCCTCAATTACCAAACATAAGTTCAAATTGTGAGATTGTGAAAATATTGAGAAAAGTTCGCTTTATTTTTGGCATTGTTCCATGCACAGGTATTGGTGTCCCAATTCTTCTTGCGTACGTCTATGGCGTAGTACCAGTGTCTCTTTGTCGCAGCGGAGGATGCGGTGTTACGACTAGCGACCGGGGAGGAGTGCGTATCGATATTGACGACGAGAATGACGGTGGTGCCATTACGCCAGGAAATGCATCAGGTAATTGTTAATGCCCTCTAACATGCCTAACAACCTTGTGTAAAATCTGTTGAATTTTAAGGGAAAACAAAATCTAATTTAATCTGTTTTCTATGTTTAGATGCCAACCCTGACGTCAACAGTGCCGTAGTCAATGCGAGTATAGGCGAAGCCTCCATGAATCGCGAGAGTTCCAGTCACCTCGAAGTGGCTGGAGTCTTAACCGACGATACGGTCAGCGATAACGCCAGTACGCGGGCCATTGCAGGAGCCAGTTTAACCGGTAGTCTGTCCGGTAGCGGCGGAGTCGGGCCGCTGGTGCTTCATTCAAACCGGTAAGTGGTGTTTTAGGATATAATTCATGATGTGGGCCAAATTTTGGAAAAAATTGAGTAGTTGATCATGGCTTCAGACCTTGTGTACTAAACATATGGGACTGGCTGAAAAAAATTGTTTCCTCACAAAATCTTAAAATTTTCTCACTCCTAAATTTGAGTTTTTCCTTCAAATCTGCATGCACTTATGACTTAGGCCTGCTTCAAACGTCGCGCTTATGCCATGTCGAATTAAATTCAACTTGGCACGACGTTAGCACAGCAGTGGCTTCAAACGTCGAACTTAATTGCAAACTCCCAGTCGAGCTTAAATACATCCAACATGGCGGATGAGTATTGTGCACGTCATGGACGTTGTACACGTGCGTTTTCCATTCTGTCAATTGTACGTCGCCATATTTATTATTTTGATGCACTTGTTTGTTGGTTATTTCTTTACTCACATACGCACTGCGAGCATGCGCATTCCTAGTTGTGAACAAAAGTGCG
This sequence comes from Henricia sp. BOLD:AAB3569, assembly GCA_037783545.1. Lineage (NCBI taxonomy): Eukaryota > Metazoa > Echinodermata > Asteroidea > Spinulosida > Echinasteridae > Henricia > Henricia sp. BOLD:AAB3569. The sequence goes on from JBBELK010000882.1 coordinate 961,831, forward strand.
GACCAACTTCGAACTGGAATTAAATTTGACACGGCGTTTGAAGCCGAGCCGTGCTAATGCCGCACTAAATTGAGTTAGCACGGCAGACCCTGTCGAGCTAAATTTTTCTGCCGTGCCGAATTCATTTTGCCGAGCTTCAAACGTCAAATTAAAAAAAAATCAAGTTGAATTTAATTCGACACGGCATAAGCGCGACGTATTTTACATACACCTTGGGGTGTCATGGTTTTGCAAAATTTTCTGTGACATTCATTGATGTTCAACTTTTGTTGACAGATTGGACGTTCACGCGGAGATCGTAAATAACAGTCATGCTTGTGGTATGAGCAGTGAAACTGGTTCCCTTAACCTGTGTGATAACTGCATTGTAGCGGCCATGACTGGTTGCCTGCAGTTAGATAAAGGTATGTTGCTACCGGTTATCCCAAATTGAACTTTAGCAACATTTTAAATCTTCGTAAACCTTCCTAACTCGGTCATACTTTTAACACCTGGGTCCTTTTTCATAAAAGTTAAAAACATTCTTAAGTGGATTTAGGAACAATAAAATCTAATTTTTCCTATCTTAACATGAGTTAAGAATGTTTATTTAAGAATGTTTCTAAGTGGGCTTTATGAAATAGGACCCTGGTGGCAATTTCTTCGCTCTGTTTAGCACAAATTTGCTTAGCACAGAATTTCTTTGCTTTATTTTGCAAAACTGGGTTGCCAGCCAAAATAGTATGTGATGTGTATTTACTAAGATTTTGCTCCTGTTCCTAAAAATACAATTTTACAGAGCAAAGAAATTCTGTGCTAAACAAATTTTTGTGCTAAACAGAGTCATGAAATTGGCCTCTGGTGGCAATTTCTTCAGCACAGAAACGTACTTGGCACCAAATGAACTTACTTTGAAAAGATGGGTTACCAGCCAAAATTGTATGTGTTGTAAGTTACGATTGACTGGTATTCTGTTTCTGTTGCTAAAGCCGTGTCCGCATTGGACTTGTTTTTCATGAGGTTTTACCGAGACGATGGTAAAATGAAAAATGGCTAAATTTTACTGCTGTTCGCATTTGCACTTTTTGACGTGGGAAAATTTTTCCAAGACCGTGGGAGAGCATGCGCAGTGTCCCTTTGCAGTATGACCTTCACGACCCGGACGTACGCTTCCAGAGCGTTTTTACCGACTCACTGTGTCCGCATTGGACTTATCGTCTCGGGGAAAAAGTTCCCTGGTCAATTTTCCTGGACAGAAGTTGGCCAGGAAAAGTAACCGTTGGACTCGGGGAAAAGTTACTGAGAGGAAAACGTCCTAGGCTGTCCGCATTGGACTTAAAATGGGAAAAGTACCCATCGTCTCGGTAAGTTTTCCCCAAAAAAGTCCAATGCGGACAGGCCTGAAGAATGCAAATTGACATACAATTTTGGCTGGTTACCCATTTATTTGTAAAGCATATAAATTTTGTACTCCAAATTTTTATACTTAATAGCTCCATGAAATAAGGATGTTTGCATCCCGCGGCCATCTTGAAAAAATATCCAGTAGAGGGGAAAAAAAATCGCTGGCAGCGAATTGTAAATGACGTCAGTCGGTGAGGTGCAATAGCGCTTTTCGTTGGCTTACAGCAATTTTGTTCCCCTCTCATGGATAGATGGCCGCTGAATGCGAAAATCCCTTATTGACCCAAGGTCTTGCTTGGTTTTGATAGACTTTGTTCAGTATTTGATTTGTTTAAATTTCTGAAACTTCCTTTTACAGAGCATATTAGTACTTTAAAGAGAGACCCATTAGAGGTGCATGCAGACATTGAAAGACCAGCATACAAGTCTAGACTGAGTGGAGGGAGTAACAGCAGTACAGAGCACAGCCAAGCTGTGCATATATCAGGAAACTCCCACACGCCGGTATCTTCCCAGAGGGAGGAAAGATGCTCAATCGCATCGACTGAAGACATTTGGGAACTGAAAAGCAACGCCAGCGGCGCCAGCGTGACCAATCCCACAAGCGCCATGCGCAAGACAAAAAGCAGCAAAACACGCGGCAGTCGAAGCGGCAAGAAAAACAGCGTCAAGATCAGCGACCGCATCACCGAAGCGCCCTCTACATCTTCCTGCAGCCACGACAGCGTAAGCATCAACGAATCCATCAACTCGGAACTGAGCGCTGTTTTGGATAACAGCGAGTGTCAGTCGGAGTGCAGTTCTGCGTCCAACTTTGAAGGGACGGTTTCGGCGTCGACTTCGCAGAGCTCGGAATTGAAATGGAAGGGCGCTATTGGTGGCAAAAGCGGAATAAATGAATTGCCAGAATCCCCTAGTTCTCACTGCCTTCGAATCGGGGAGACCCAGCGCCCCGTTTCCTTAACGGAAGTCGAAGTCGATCAACCCCAGTCATACTTAGAACTTGTAAATAGCGATTTAAGTCCGTGTTCGACACGGATAGATGCTCCAGCAAGTATTCCGTCTCTCACCAATTTGGGCGTCCGATCAACCGACTTGTGAACAATCTGAAAAAAAAATTCTCAACCCCCTTCTAATTTGGTTAAAATAGCCTTGACACATTCTTACCTTTTCACCTTATAAACCAAAGTTCTTAAACTGCCAAGTTTGCAGATATGTGACCGTCAATTGATTGCTTTCCGGTGACGTCACGCCTTCCATCCACCATTTTGGGTATTTTTTTCCAGGACCCCCGTGGCTCGAGAGATTACTGGCAAAATAAGAAACAAAAGCGCATTGATTGCACTTAACTCTGTTGCTTAACCTTGCTTCATGTTGTTGCGCCATGGCTGTTGTATCAATAAACATTTCGTCAGGCTAAAAATCGCGATCAATTAAAAACACTTTCGTTTTTACAAGCTGACTGCATGCTCAATAATTTGAACTTATCGCAACGCGCAACATTTTCGAATGAAAATACATTGTTTTTTTTACGCGTGTTCATGCGCGTCTATTAGCGTGCACGTATACGCGCGTGACCGGTGACACCTAAACATTCCCGGATGTTCTACGTCACGGAAAGCAATCAATAGAGGAATTTCAAATTGTCAATCGAAAACGAAGGGTCTCAGTACTTTCTTTTGTGATAAAATTTGCAAATGAAAAGATGCGTGACGTAAGACAATGACTTGGCATCTGAAATGAGGCTGTAATTGTTAATTTGAAATTGATCAATTGGTGGACAGAAAATTAAATGTGTGTGGTTTTTGTTTTGTTTACATGTAAATGAAATTTTATTCACTTCTATTGTAAATGGACTACACATACTACGTCATTTCAATACCATAAGCGGAAGGATTTCCGTTTACTGGTCGCCACTTATTCTCCTTATAATGACTATAACCACCAAAACGTGTTAATATTTCAAAGGAAAGTAAATTTAGCAGTGAAAAACATTCAACAATTTCCTTAAAAATACTAGACCTTTTTCTGACCTGTTCTATAGACTTAATACATGTCTCAGTGGCGACTAGTGAACTGAATTCATAGCCCATAGGCAACTTAAGGGCTGTCCATAAAGTATGTACGCACGAAATGCCGGCTTTTTAGACCCCGTGTATGCATTTGTTTGCAACATTTGTGACGTCATCCATTGACTATAACATTGGTATGTACACATTGGCTCTGATCCCCCTCCCCTCACCCCCCTCCTCTGTGCGTATGTACATGTACTTTACGAATGACCCCTTAAGTCGACCAAGAACCTCACCACAGAAAAGGGTTAAATATTTTTCTCCATTCAATATTAGTTACGTGTGTACTTTCAGAACACATTTTTGCAAAATATTCTTTTGATTTGGTAAAAAAATTGGCACAACAAATTGCTGGCAACGGGTTTTTTTTTTCCAAACCCGACTTTGTGTTAGAAATCTCTATGTTTTGAAGCATTTTCAAAATGGCATCCCTCCTTTATAGATTCAGAAATACCGAAATTGCATGAGAAATCTCCTCGAGCATGAAATTCCAGCTTTCTTTTCTAACTTAACACTACACTATTAAGCCAAAGCTTGATTCAGTCATTTTGTAAGTACATGTACCATAAAAATAACCTGTTAGAATTTGTGTGTACATGTACATGTACATTATTTGAAAATGCATTGTTAAATGTACATGTACATGTACATGTAATCGTGTATCAATATGTATAGACCGTATCGAATAGCCGCCATTTCGTGGGGCAGTTTCTTTGTTCCTTGAGGACATGCATGGTTGCACATATGGCGGCTATTCGATATGGTGTGTATAGTGTACCTGGGTTGTAGTCGAGTCCCCTACAAGTCCTCACAAGTCCCTGGGTCTTATTTCAAGTCACAAGCTATTCAAATGAACTCCAACAAAGGCATTCTTTTGTGCATGTTCATCCTTTGCTTCTTGTTACTGGACTTGTGACGGACTTGAGCGAGACTTGTCACGGACTTGTGATTTTATCGGCTCTGGACTTGTGAAAGACTTTTGATGGACTCGACTACAATTCTGCCGTGTACTGTAAATTATTGTTGTAAAAACTTGTGATGTTATAAAGATTTAAATATAGTTATTTTCAAATCCTAATCCCTATTGCTTTTGAAAAAGCAGTCACAAAATATAAGTTTATTTTCTTTATTTTTTCAATTACCGAAATGTGTTTATTTGCCTTCCAAGTAAATTTGTGTGTTGTTAAAATTGATTTTTGAAGGGAACGTCAAACATGTGAAAATTACTATCGGTACCCAGTGAATATATTAACAGTACTGTGTTTCGCCAGTTACAATTTTGTGTTGTTATGTGGAAAAATGTCTGTTACATATCTGTGCTTTAAATTGCGGGATTAAATGCTATGTAAGTAAGGCCAATGAAATTAGATTACTAGTTTCTCGTCCACCATTTATCAAATTTTGGTTAGGTTTTTTTTCCATTATTCATTATTCATTATTTAATCCAGGAAAAATACAATCCTTTACACATACACGAACTGCCATTTAGAAACTGATTATTAAGGCTCTAAACTCAACCAGAAATGGTTTAGTAATTCCATTGAGTTATACCGGGTAGCTTGTGTTTCAAGGAACCAGTTGAGATGACAAAATCCTGGGAAATGACAAAAGGAAATGTCTGGTTATGAAAGAGCAAACACAAAAACTGCAAAACACAGATCACGATTGCACAATTAAAATGGAAATGTTTCATTTGGGAGTAGTTTGCATCTAATTTTTCCCATTTTTTGCAAAATAACTTTGGAATAATTAAATGTTTTGGTGCGGGGTCAAAATCACATGCGGGAGCTGACGAGAAACTAGTAATCTAATTTTATTGGCCTAAGGGTATGTGAGCAATGAAAGAAAAATTAAAAATTTCTGCATACTGACCATCTGGCGAGGTTAACTTTGCCCATGGGCATGGCAACAAAAAATGATGTCAACTTAATTGGAAAAGAAATTTTTAATTTGACGAAACTAATTTCTTTGGTGCTTCATTTGAACTTTAGAACTATAGAAGTCATAGAGAAACATAAATTTTAAAGACTGGTTCTTGCTTATAATGTCCAAAGCATGCATTCTACATTTTACCCAATCAATTTTTCATGGTTTTGAAATCATCACCCGAGTATTTGATTTTAGATTTGTGCTTTTGCATTTGAACATGACGACCGATTTTAGTGGCAAAACAAACGCACTAGAAAAAGTGAAATAAAAAATGTTTCCAAAGGTCTGATTCAAAATACAGCATAAATTTGAATGAAAAGTGCTTGTTGCTCCAAAATTTGCCTTTTTTTTGTATAAAACATAATCGCTGCGTTCTTTTGTATATTTAAATGTATTTCGTTTTCTTTTGGTGGAATTCAGTAATGTACATGTCCAGTAAAACTACTAAAAGTATAAATTTTATTGAACTAGTTGCACTAGTGGATTCTTTGTGTACATTCTCTTTGCTTTTCAAGGGACTGTCTTACTGGTGTTGTGGCCTTAACATTACCTGCTTTGTGTTAAAAAATTGTAATAAATGCTTATGGTTTCTGTTATGCCATGCACAGTAAATTTTGAATAGAGCTACATTTCTTTTAGGATTTATTTCAGTTCGTATTCTCGTTTGTATGTCATGTTTGTGGAATATGTGGACCTTGAAACCAGTCTAATAAAATGTTCATGCGCGCGCACATGTGTACGTGTACGTACGTCGTACATACGCGTCACTGGCGTTGGCGGAGCGAGCGGCGATTTGGATTTAACTTTTCCACAGAATCAGAGGTCTGAATCAATGTGAGTATGTTCTTGATTAGTCCCAAAGTAGTACATAGTATCATAGTCATAAACTAGAAACAATGGATAAGTGGTACCATGGCTGGCGTGTATGTGGCCATTTTGAGGGTGAAAACTGTTGCGCTTGTTGGGCAAGTCCGCAGAGTCCGCGACCGCTCAGTCACAGGTTCGCCCGTACCGTACCCACCGCCTTGTACTCACCACTGTTCCAGCTACTACAGGGGAGTGCCTGGGACTTCGCTCGTACCATTTCCTTCCTCCATGCTCGTACCCACCGCCTATTATATAGGGCGGTTTCACGGGACGGGTGCAGGTCAACTCGGTCCAAAGTCAACTCAGTCCCAATGTACTATTAAAAGCTCCAGGACATCTCGACCGTCATTGGAAAATAAAATAATGTAGGTTACATCATGAAAAGTTTTTATGAAGAAGCGCCGCACGACGACGACGATATTGGCCTTATGAAAATATCAAGGTTTGCGACATGGTTCATACTTAAAACGAGAGTACGAACCAGAATTGTTATCCGTTTAATGCAATCCGCCCCGCCAAAATAATAATAATAATGAAAATTTAATATGCGCCGGTATCCATCAAAAAAGATGCTCATGGCGCAGCTAGACAAAACCACGTGTTTGATCATAATTTTGACATTCTTCCCTCATTTTTCATTTTAAAAAATTTAACTTTTGCAGTCAACAGCTTAGCCTTCTGGAGATATTAAAGGCCGAGGACGGAGATGCTGAAATGTTTTAGAACTCCTGACTACTCCCATCTTAGTTCCAAAGACTTCCAAGATGTATATGACCCAGCCGAAGACACTTTTCTCCTCTTAGATGCCTTAGAAAAAGATGCTGCTTTTCTTCAAAGTTTGAGGTACATTTGTACAGTGATTGATGAGATGGTTATTATTATATTAAACTTTTTTGTGTGTTTTGCCCTAATTATACGCATATATGCAAATGATTGAAAATTGAGAGTGCTCATGCATTTGTTACAATGTTTTGGGATTTTATGCAAATAACAGTTAACTCCGGCTACGTCAGCACTCTTGAAACCCAAAAATGTTGCCGACTTACACAACGTTACATGAATGCATATGCATATGATTAATCTCCTTGTTTTGGGATCGATTCCAGCAACGAAATCCATGATCTATGTTTTTAAACACTGGATCATGTTTTTATGGACACGCTAAATACGCGAGCGCGAGCACGTGTGAAGTTCTACATGTAATGCCAGCGTTCGAATTAGCACTGGTCCGTTGGCCAAATGACAGTTAAAATCATCTCGGGCCAGTTGGAAAGCCTCCCCAAATGGTCCGGCTGTCCAGTTGAAATAAAACTTGTACTAGGAAAAATTTCATAAATTTAACCAATTTTTATTTATTTTTTCACTCAAATGTGGTTATTGCAAACATTAAAGGTCTACTGTGTGTAAAAAGAATAACCGGAAATTTGAATCAGGCCACTTGAAATGCTGACGGGTCAGTGAAGACTTAAGCCAACTGGCCCTGTTGGCCAGTTGGGAAAAAAGTTAAGGGCAAACGCTGAATGCATGTACATGTACATAACGACACTTCTTGAAAACCGCAAGGAAGGAAATCGATGCCATTGTGTGGTTTTAATACACAAAGGATTTTGTATTGCATTTTGTTGAAATGGACCGAGAATAACGACTTGCACGATGTCGACTTGGCCGGAGTTTACTGTACTTCAGAAATTTATGAATTTACATGTATAATACCTAAACTATCTGTGTATATTTGACAGACCATGTGTTTGTGTTGAGGTTGGATCAGGTTCTGGTGTCGTCGTCACATTTCTGGCACAACTACTGGAAAACTTTGCCTTCTGTCTGTAAGTCGAGTTGATGTGAAAGCATAGGTCTTCAGTCATATCTCCCAGTTTTTCCTGTCCTAACTTTTGCCATATAGACCATATCGAATACATGTATGTACATGTATTCTGCCATATTGTAGGGCAACTTTTGATTTGTGGTTATGATGGCAAAAACTGTTCCCAACTCATTTTGCCACAAGAGGTCACATGTTTGCTATATATAGACCTTATGTATGGCGGCCATGACAGAGGGCAGGTTTTCATATTCAAATGATGTGACAATAGACCCATAAAGTGCCTACTCGTGCATGACGCACTGTGACAATGTGACTGCCCTCTATCATGGCCGCCATGCATAAGGTCTATAGTGCCTGAAATATTGTATTTGTTTTCTTGTTTACAGACATATGCCTTGGTAATTGGGTCTAAACATTTGCTGGTTGTAGCTTTAATTATAGGCCAGCAAAAACTGGCGCTTCAGTGCGCTAAAGTGAAAATGTTCACGCCATAAGACCAGCACCTGCCACCTTGACTTCTAATTCTCGAGTTATGATCGACTGGAGCATCCTTAATTGACCACAAACTATCGTTACGGGAGTAAATCTGCGACAGAGGGGTTGCAATGTCTTGACTAATCAAACGATCAGAAGCAACTGAGAGCAAGAAAAACAAGAGCGCGCAATGCGCCCTAATACGCGCGGCGTGCGTAGCGCAAAAGCGAAACGCGCATATCTAACAAAACGCGCCTTAACCTGTCATTCACACTGGTAATCGGAAACGTCCATTGCAAAAGGGCAGGGAAACAATTCACTGGTTTTAGTGTAGATCCAGTAACCTTGGCAACAGGGTGATATTCTCACTTTGATTTGTTTCTCTGCCATTTAAAAGAGGTATCGACAGAAACTTCAAAGCAGCCTGTACCACAAGACATACTGCGGAACAGAATGGTGTACATGTTGAGGTTGTGACATCTGACCTTTTGTCTGCCCTTCGACCCCGACTGAATGGTAGCGTTGACGTTCTGGTGTTCAACCCACCATATGTTGTTACGCCATCTGAAGAGGTTAACAAATCTTAACTTGTATCGTCCAATCCGAGAGCCGGGGACCTGTTCTCTGTACTTCCGCCACAACTGGGGGCCATCCAGAGCCATGAACTGTACGTTACATTATGTTGTCACTTCGAACAATTTGCACGTTCTTTATTGAAAGCTTGGGGAGCCTGTGCACACAAAGGGCGCGAGTTGTGCACTGTTAAATTTTAGCAACCGTCACAGAACGCACACTTCATGGGACTGGATGGCCCCCAGTTATGGCGGACGCGCAGGGAAGGCGTCCTTAGTTACCGGATTTGTGGTTATTCCATTGTTACTGCAGTGTACGTTTATTGTGACGTCATTTTTTGTTGCAGATACACCAAAGTTTTTATATTTATAACAAAAATAATAATTTCTTTTGGTGTTCTTGGGACATCGACCCCAAAACAGAGAGCGCACATCGACATGGCAACTGTTAGACTGTAAGCAACTCAACTGATCAGTTGCTGTCGATGTGTGCCTCAAATATTCATATACACTCGTTCAACTTACAGCAACTGTACATCGACCACATCGACAAAACTGATCGTAACTTGGTACAACAAGTTGCCAGAAAGTAGAACATGAGTAACTCGCAGCAACTGGGATTTTTCCAGTTGCCAGTAGTTGTGCGTACATTGACTTTTTTAAGCAACTGATCAGTTTCTCCCAGTTGCTTCTAGTTCCCAGAAACATCAGCTGCCACTAGTTGCTTCCAGTTGCAATGTCGATGTATGCTAGACTTTAGGCCATGCAGAAAAATGGAAAACTTGGAAAAGTTGGCAACTTGCACAATGTAGCCTCATCAAGATATTGATTTTGATAATGATCAGGGCTGATATTGACAAAGGTCTTGTTTGTCAAAGGTTGGAAGTTCAAGCATCGCTTCGTCTTGGGCAGGTGGCGTTGACGGACGTGAAGTCTTGGACAGACTACTCCCTCAAATTGCTGAGTTGCTCTCAGCAAATGGTGTGTTCTACTTAGTTGTCCTGAGGGAAAACAAGCCTGGTTAGTTAATCCTAGCGTACATTGACATTGCAACTGGAAGCAACTCAACTGATCAGTTGCTGTCGATGTGTGCGTGGCGTGCACATCGACAGCAACTGATCTGTTGCTTCCAGTTGCAATGTCGATGTACACTTTAACGATTGACTCTAACTTTTGTTTGTTTTTCTGGTAAAGCATATGCCTAGTATCTTTAGAGGCTTAAGGCCTGTCCGCATTGGACATTTTTGGGGGGCAACTTACCGGGAACAATGGGTACTTTAGCCCATTTTAATGAGCTCCAATGCAGATAGCCTGGGACTTTTTCCTCTCAGTAACTTTTCCTGAGTCCAGTGGGTAATTTTCCTGCCTAACTTCTGTCCAAGAAAATTGACCTTGGTACTTTTCCTGAGACGAAAAGTCCAATGCAGACACAGTGAGTCAGTAAAAGCGCTCTGGAAGCGTACGCCTGGGCCGTAAAGGTCATACTGCGAATTAAGGGACACTGCGCATGCTCTCCCACGGTCTCGGTAAAATTTTCCCGTGTCAAAAAGTCCAAATGCAGACAGCCTTAAAATTTAAGCAATTTTTCATGTTATCATTGTCTAGGTAAAACCTCTCCCAAAAACAAGTCAAATGGGCTTTAAAGTTTGAATCCTGATGGAAACCGTGTGGTCTGTTTTTTTCTTCTCTGGTCTAACCAATAGATGACATAAGAAGAATCTTGGCTGAACAACATCTGTCGTCTGAAGTAGTGCTGGAGAGACGAGCCGGTGCCGAATGCTTATCAGTGCTGAAGTTTTATCGCGATTTTAAGAAGTGCCGATTTTCTTGACAATACTTGTTATCGTGTCTCTTTCAGGCCAGTAGGCTTGTCCATTAAGGATTCGTTTTACCAAAGAAGGTGGAAATATTCCCCCTTTAACAGGTTCCTGGCAGGACATCTTTGACAGTCGCATCAATCCTTCACAGTGGTATTACGAAGAAACACATAAGAACCCATGCCGTTAAACAACCACTTGCATGTAGCCATCGTGATAAGATATTAGCAATGAGTGGTCACTCGATGAAAACCCGAAGAGGTACTGGTGAGCACTGTGGCAAGGCATTCACAGAAAAGAGTAACTTAGAAACACACACAAGAACCCATACTGGTGAGTGGCCATATGTATGCAGCCACTGTGGTAAGACTTTAACAAGGAGTGGCCAGTTAACAATACACATGAGAACCCATACTGGTGAGCGGCCATATGTATGCAGCCACTGTGGTGAGACATTCGCACAGAGTAGCCAGTTAACAATACACATGAGAATCCATACTGGTGAGCGGCCATATGTATGCAGCCACTGTGGTGAGACATTTACACAGAGTGGTCACTTAACAACACACATGAGAACCCATACTGGTGAGCGGCCATATGTATGCAGCCACTGTGGTAAGACATTTACACAGAGTGGTCACTTAACAACACACATGAGAACCCATACTGGTGAGCGGCCATATGTATGCAGCCACTGTGGTGAGACATTCGCACAGAGTAGCCATTTAACAATACACATGAGAATCCATACTGGTGAGCGGGTAGCGTAATTTTTTTTTACACCACTGCGAGGGGAGAACAATGGGGTTTGTACCTTTTTAGCGTCTTGAGAGGAGACTATATAATAGGTTAGGGTTCAGGGTTAGGGTTTAGGGTTGGTTATTTTAAAGGAATTTAGGGTTTTGAATGCGGTCGGTTTGCAACCAGCTTCGTGGTCTGGTTAGAAGAGAGCTCGACTTGTAATCATAAGGTCCCTGGTTCGAATCTATGCATGTTGGGATTTTCCGAAATTTCTCGGTTTCTTCTTTTTCTCTAATAGTGAGAGTAAGAGTTGTCACTATTTCCAAGATTGTCACTCGAGAAGTGTCAGTCATTGGAAACTTAGACTCTATTCGGGTTGAAAAATTGGGGTGTACCCCACGCTGCGGTGTAAATAAAAAACACGCGAGCGGCCATATGTATGCAGCCACTGTGGCAGGGGATTCACAAACAGTAATAGCTTCAAAAGTCACATGAGAACCCATACCTATGAGCGGCAATATGTATGCGACCACTGTGGCAAGGCATTCACAGACAATAGTGCCTTGAAAAGACATACGAGAACCCATACTGGTAAACGACCGTATGTATGCAACTGTGGTAGGAAATTCACACAGAGTAATCACTTAACAATACACATGAAAACCCATACTGGTGAGCGGCCATATGTATGCAGCCACTGTGGCAAGGCATTCTCAGTCAGGAGTGTCTTGGAAAAACACACGAGAACCCATACTGGTGAGCGGCCATATGTATGCAGTGACTGTGGTGAGACATTTCCTGGGAGTGATAACTTAACATCACACATGAGAACCCATACTGGTGAGCGGCCATGTCTATGCAAAAAATGTGGCGAGACATTCACAAACAAATGTAGTTACAAGTTGCACACGAGATTAATCCATACTGGTGAGCGGCCATATTTATGCAGCCACTGTGGTGAGAAATTCGCACAGAGTAGTAACCTAACAACACACACGAGAACCCACACAGGTGAACGGCCATATGCATGTAGCCACTGTGTTAAGACGTTCACACAGAACTGTCACCTGAAAACACACATGAGGGCCCATACTGGTGAGCGGCCATATGTATGTAAACACTGTGGTAAGACATTCACACAGAATAGTAACTTAACAATACACATTAGATCCCATACTGGTGAGAAGCCATATGTATGCAGCTATTGTGATAAAGCATTCACACACAGTGGTAACTTGAAAACACACATGAGAATCCATACTGGTGACGAGCGGCCATAATGCATGTCTGCACTCTGATTAGGTGGTACAACTAGCACATACATGTAGCTTGATAGTGAGTAGGGATTCGGACTGCACTGGCGATTATCATTTTAAAACTTAATGAATCACAGCGCCACAAGTACCATTACATACTCGCAATTATTAAGTAATTAATACCCTGTTTACACCGAAATCCCGAGGGACTTGAGAGTGATTTACGAACAAAAATTGGTCAAAATGGAATTTCCTCAGGAGTTGGTCGGCAAGATCTTAAGTTCCTCCTATGTTACTTGTCAGAAGGTCGTAAGTTAGTCCTGAAACTCGCAATAACTCGGGGGGAATCGCCATCGATCGGCACAAGTTCCCCGACCGTATGGAACGGTTCAAAACGGTCGGGAAACTTTCTCGGTCGCCCCCTTGACAAAGGTTTCATGACCACTCACGAGTCCAAGAAATACATAATACATTACTGTTATATTTGAGGGAGCGAAAATTTAGTGTCACTGCAAATAATTTAATTAGCCTTTAATTTGTCTTAAACAGTCCAGTGTTTAATTAACTGCAGGATTCTCCCAGAAATGTTGTTGCTGTGGGAATCACTTTGTTCAAACAGGTCCTTTTTGACTTAAAAGAAATCACTAAAGCTGGATTAAACAGTATTAAATGCGATTCCGAAGTGATTGGTAGCTCTGTGCCTTGTTGTCCACATGTTAATTCAACAGATTGTAGACTGCCATTGTAAACACGTACGTCACCTTTTGTATGTTGGTTGCCTAGGCAATAGAGCTGCACCAGCGGCCATGACAGGGGCCAGGTTTTCTTATTTAAAGGCAGTATACATCATTGGTAATCTCGAAAATCAGAAATGTTCACAGATTTACGCCAAACTTACACAATATAAACATGATGACCGTACAAAACTTCCCCTGAAATGGTTTTGTCTGAAGTGCTATAGTCTTTGAGAAATGAGTAAAACAATTAGTTTTCGTCTCATGAGACGAAAATTCAATTCGCCCCAAAACCATTTCGCCCAGGTGCCATTTCGCCCCAAACCACTTCGCCCGAGTGCCATTTCGCCCCAAATTAGTTCGTCCAAACACTACATGGCCGAAATGCCACTTCGCCCCAAAACCACTTCGTGCATAGGCCGTGGTTCAGGGCGAAATAATTCAGGGCGAAGTGGTTTTGGGGCGAAATGACTGCAAACCCTTTTTTGACTGTTTTCTCAAAAGTTAGACGAAGTACGGAGCTGGTTTTTGCTCAGGTTGGTTTTAATCATGCATATCTTCAATCACATAGGGGGATACAACTATTTGTAACATTTTACCAATCATGTATACTATCTTTAAATGATGTAACAATAGAACCACAAAGCACCTACTCATGCATGACACATGGTAACAATGTGACTGCCCCTGTCTTGGCCGCCGTGCGAAGGCTTTATTGGCTCTAAACTAAAAATCACTATACCGTGTCCCTGTGCTGTGCGCGCACGCCAAATTCGTGCCACGAAATACGCAGCTCTATGCCTTTGCTATGGAGCTGCGTATTTCGTGGCACGAATTTGGCTCGCGCGCATTGCTGACGAGCCTGTGCCTCTCAATTTATCTCGAACCTACTTAAAAAACCACGGAAACCTAAAAATGTTAAAATGAAATTATTATGCTATAATAAAGGTGTTTCCGGTTGCCGGCAAAATAGTATCCTCCATGCCAGCGTACTTTTTTTGTGCTGGTTTTGTGTGCAAACTGCGCATGTACAAATTTGCGCAGGAGGCGGGTATCGCGTGTCTTGAAATTACGTGGCCAAAAGTGAACCAAACTATTATTGATTGATACATCTGAAAATTTGAATTTCTGTGCCAGCGTGGTATTCCCAGCATCGCGTGTTTATAGAGACGAGTTTCTGCTTTCAAAGTACTATAATCTGCCATCTACTGGTCATAATTCTCAGTGCTTTTTCCGCATCGTATCGCCTGGGTTACGGGTTGAATGGTTTGTTGGCGTGGTATTGAACGGCCGGCTCGGCACCGGAGCCAGCGGCTCGTTGGAGGGACGTCACACGCTTGCCCCGCTGAGGTCGTCTGGTGTAAGTTGTGTTGGTCAGGTTCCGTAGGCTTGCATGTAATTATCACAGGAATGTTGCGCAGCTTATGCAATACAAAGTTGCGCAAGCAGGCTTACGCAGTGCGTAAGGATTCGTTAAATCGGCTGCTGAGCACATATAGTCGGTCACATATTAAATCTTGTTGAGCTACAGTATTTACTTTACTGAGCACTTTATTGTTGAAATAATAAATATAGGATTGGGAATCAGTCTAAAAAGTAAAAGATGTACTTGTAAACAAAGGTGCAGTATCATGATTTAATACATTAGAAAACATTTGTTACTTAAAGAGCCCCTTATTTAGAATTTTTATCTATGAAATCTATGCTATAAAACCAATATACTCAGTTACATTCATTAAAATCCTATTTGGAGCTTGTTTTAGGGGTTAAAACAAAGGTTTTTAGTTTTTATGCAATGGCATATGCATATTCATGACCAAGGTCACTATGTCACAAGAGGCAAACACAGGAAAATCACATTTAACTGTGCACAAAAGATTCCACCTTTTTCTCAAACGTCCTGGAACTTTTGTAATCCATGACTGTTTGAGTTTGTTCTACATGTTTCCTGTTGTAAGCCATGACGAAACTGGGGGAGAAAACAGCAGCAATTTGCCACAAGTCCAACTTAATTGAAGTCTTATGTTTTTTCTGTCTTCCTTACATGATGCACTCCAAACAGCGCCCTCTGTCTGTGGTTTATTGCAATGAAATCTTCAAAGTTGAAAAAAGCTACCTTTTACTGATTTTACATCCAAACGAATAAGAGCATGTCTTGCTGAACAAGTAATCCATCATATGAAGCAAAGATTAGGCAAAAAGTTGTTTAGCACGTCATAGGCCCTGCCTTTTAAGGCTTATTTTTCCCATTTGAATTTTGCACAGGTGTTGAACATCATTCATAAGTGAAGGAACAGATTCCAAGTTCCTTGCAGGACATCTTCGACAGTCGCACCAGTCCTCCACAGAGTGGTATAAAAGTGTGCAGACCAATATCCACGCAGCCACTGCGGTAAGACATGCATGCAGAAACACATCAGAACTTATGCCGTTGAACACAACCATTTGCATGCCTGGTGACCATCGCGATAAGATATTAATAATGAGTGGTTACTTGAAGACACACATGAAGACCCGAAGAGGTACTGATGAACGGCCGTATGCATGCAGTCACTGTGGTAAGACATTCACAAGAAATGGTAACTTAACAACACACATGAGAACCCATACTGATGAACGGCCATATGCATGCAGCCACTGTGGTAAGACATTCACAAGAAATGGTAATTTAACAACACACATGAGAACCCATACCGGTGAGCGGCCATATGTATGCAGCCACTGTGATAAGGCATTCGCCAAGAGTGATAGCTTGAAAAGACACACGAGAATCCATACTAGTGAGCGGCCCTACGCATGCAGCCACTGTGGCAAGGCATTTGCTCAGAGTTGTGACTTAAAAAAGCACATGAGAACCCATACTGGTGAGCGGCCATATGTATGCAGCCACTGTGGTGAGACATTCACTAGGAGTGATAACTTAACAACACACATGAGAATCCATACTGGTGAGAAGCCATATGTATGCAGCCACTGTGATAAGGCATTCACACAGAGTAGTGACTTGAAGACACACACGAGAATCCATACTAGAGAGCGGCCCCACGAGTGCAGCCACTGTGATAAGACATTCACACACGGTAGTCACTTGAAGAAGCATTTAAGAACCCATACTGGTGAGCGGCCATATGTATGCAGCCACTGTGGTAAGACTTTCACAAGGAGTAGCCAGTTAACAATACACATGAGAACCCATACTGGTGAGCGGCCATATGTATGCAGCCACTGTGGTGAGACATTCACTAGGAGTGATAACTTAACAACACACATAAGAACCCATACTGGTGAGAAGCCATATGCATGCAGCCACTGTGGTGAGATATTTACTAGGAGTGATAACTTAACCAAACACATGAGAACCCATACTGGTGAGCGGCCAAATGCATGATACCAATGTGGCAAGGCATTCACAGGCAGAAGTAGAAGTACATGTAGATTGAAAGCACACACGAGAACCCATACTGGCGAGCGGCCAGAGTTATACCTCCATGCTTGAAGGCACACATTGAGAACCCATACTGTGAACGATCATATTTATGCAGCCACTGAGGCAAGGCATTGAAACCGAGTGGTAACTTGAAGACACACATGAGAACCCATGTGATTAGGTGGCATGATAACTAACACGCCAAATTACTTGATAGCACGTAGTAAATAGTACTCGGACTACGGTGATTATGATTTGTTAACTACTCAGTTAAAATCGCAACGTTCGGTATCATTATACTCTCCATTAAAGTTGTAAAATTTTAAACAGGAGCGAACAATTTGTGTTACTGGAAATGTACGTGGAATAAGCTAGCCCGAATGCCTTTTGCCGCACACAGTAGGCCTATGTGTGACAGCCAGAGCGGTCGACTGTCCCAAGCGGCCAGACCTTTTTTAGGCATTGCGTGCCCAGTGCATTATATAATACACCCTAACGGCCACAGTCATCTTGAAACAGCAACGAAGTGAACGATATTTCTGCATGGAACTTGCAGAATGATAGTCGCCTCTTGGCCAGAGGGATGAAGATCTCTGGACGAGGGAATGTGTTTTGGAAAAGGTATGAGTTCTATGTGTAGGTACCCTATCTTTGTCCTAGGTTTAAAATGTTCCATTATAGAAGGACTGGTACTCACGAAGGTGGCCTTTTCACCACTTCCAGGGGCCAATTTCATGGCGCTGCTAAGCACACGAGGAGTCTTAAACTCCAAGAAATTAACTGCATGATTCTCCCAGAAACATGTCGCACTATTTTTATTGCTGTAGAAATCACTTTGTTGAAACAGGTCCTTTTGACCTGGAAGAAATCACTGAAGCTAAACAGTCCTCGATTCCAAAGTGATTGGTTGATCTGTGCCTTGTATCACACGTTAATTCAATAGACTTGTGTTCAGATCAAGAAATGAGATTTTATAAAAATCTGATTGTAATAATCTTGGCTGTAGTTTGTTATTTACCAAAAACAGCTGCAGGAGATTTAATGACTTTTGTTCGGGTTCGAACCTGCTTCTTTGTTCTTTCCCCAAAACTGTCTGGAAACCCCACAGAAACGGTGAGAATATGAAAAAAAATTATGCTGGACGCATGAAGAGTAATAAAAATGTGTTTCCGGTTGCCGGCAAAATAATAGTATCCACCATGCCAGCGGTCGTACGTTTTTTGGTGCTAGTTTTCTGTTACGCATACAAATTTACGCATGGAGCCGAGGAAGGAAACCTACCGCGTGCCTGGAAATCACGCGGTCAAAAGTGAACCAAAATGCGCTTGGTGTACATGTATCTGAAAAATTGAATTTCTGTGTTTTGCGTGTTTATATAGGTGAGTTTCTACCCTAAAAATAACAAGGTGGTCAGTCATGGTGCAATACGCATTGCCATTGGCGTGTACGGGTTAATGGTTTGTTGGTGTGGTGTTGAACGACTCGGTATCGGGCCGGGCCAGCGGCTCGTTTATAGGCTGGGGACGTAACGCGCTTGCCCCGCTCGTGTCGTCTGGTGTAAATGTTCGTGGTGTTGTTTCCGGAAGTAGCACGTCTGGCCTTGGACGTATCGGACCATCGGGGTAAGAGTTGGGAAGTTGATCAGATTTTTTCTTCTTCTTTAAAATGACCCATCTTGCATTGAAATGTTCAGATTTGATGGAAAAACCGAATATGAGTGGGAACAAATTCTGACTGCATCAGTGCATGATGAGCTGAGAAGACACAAAATGTTCAGCCTGTCTGTCCCAAACGTTTTGCACAGTCAAAAGGTCTTTCGCTTATTGCCACGGCCCAAACTGAGCGCTAGTACGGGCTAATCTGTTTGCACCCTCTCTCATGGCCAGGTCGCGTCTTTTTTTGTTAACAGACATATATATTAAAGAGTTGAGAAGTCGATCAATTTTCCAGCAGACAACGTGGGTCTCGCACAAGGTACACACATTTTATTCGTAAATTGATTTTTGCACTGGATATAAGTGTTGGCATACTATTTATTAATTATTCGTCTGGAAGCAAGCAACCCACAATGCTCTGTATATTCCGCTCGTACCCAGCTCGACCTTGCAGGGCGGTGGGACATGCTAATGTGTCTGCACTATCGATATATATACACTGGATGAAGTACGTATGCAATAGCAGTTGGCTATACAAGAATTGAAGCCATGCGCCGGCCGCCATTGTACCCCACGAACAATGCTTGGCCTATAGACTGGCTCCTGGTCCATGCGATCGCGTGCATTCCACTTAACACATGTAGACCATGATGTAGACTAGTGAAGACAGTATGAGCAGTATAGGCAAGGCATTGTATTTGTTGGGGTACAATGGCGGACGGTGGCTTCAATTTTAGACTTCTTTGCTTCATCCAGTGTATATATATCGATGGCCTGCACAGATTTCTGTGACGGAAACATGTGACGCAGAGGTCACATATACAGGCCCGCGGAGCATTGTGGGTTGCTTGCTGCGAGACGAATAATTAATAAATAATATGCTTATATATCCAGTGCAAAAATCAAATTTAAGAATAAAATGAGTGCTTCGTCGAATGAAGCGATTTCTTCATCGGATGGAGGGATTCTAATCATCGTCGAATAAAGAGGCGTGCGTTCACATCAGAAAAACTCTTTGTCAAATCATCTTTGAATGAAGCGATTTCTCTAGTGAGAACAGGGTCGGTCACATAATCTTGGAGACCTATTTACTTGTTGAAGTATACTACTTCAACTTGTAAACAAAAGCGCGGTATATTTTATTACATTAGAAAATATTTGGCTTGTTGGTACTTTGCAAAAGCTTAATTTATATTTTACAATTTTAATTTTGCACAGGTGTCATTCATATCCAAAGAAGTAAACGCTTTAGAGATTAAAAGGCAGGACATCTTTGACAGTCACACCAGTCCTCTACAGAGTGGTATAAATACCTGAAGTGTGCAGAGCAATATCCACGCAGCCACTGTGATAAGTCATGCAGACACACATCAAAACCCATCATGCTGTTGAGCAACCATTTGCATGTGGCCATCGTGATAAAATACTAATGAGTGGTAACTTGGAGGGACACACAGTTACTGGTGAGTGGCCATATACATGCAACCACTGTGACAAGACATTCGCACACAGTGGTAACTTGAAGACACACATGAGAACCCATACTGGTGAGCGGCCATACGTATGCAGCCACTGTGGCAAGGCATTTGCTCAGAGTTATGACTTAAAGAAGCACATGAGAACCCATACTGGGGAGCGGCCATATGTATGCAGCAACTGTGGTGAGACATTCACTAGGAGTGATAACTTAACAACACACATGAGAACCCATACTGGTGAGAAGCCATATGGATGCAGCCACTGTGATAAGGCATTCACACAGAGTGATAACTTGAAAAGACACATGAGAACCCATACTGGTGAGCGGCCATATCCATGCAGCCACTGTGATAAGACATTTACTAGGAGTGGTAACTTGACAATACACATGAGAACCCATACTGGTGATCAGCCATATGCATGCAGCCACTGTAGTAAGGCATTTGTTCAGAGTTATGATTTGAAGAAGCACATGAGAACCCATACTGGTGAGCGGCCATACACATGCAGCCACTGTGGCCAGGCATTTGCTCAGAGTTATGACTTGAAGAAGCACATGAGAACCCATACTGGTGAGCGGCCATATGTATGCAACCACTGTGGCGAGACATTCACTAGGAGTGATAACTTAACAACACACATGAGAACACATACTGGTGAGCGGCCATATGTATGCAGCCACTGTGGCAAGGCATTTGCTCAGAGTTATGACGTAAAGAAGCACATGAGAACCCATACTGGTGAGCGGCCATATGTATGCAGCCACTGTGGTGAGACATTCACTAGGAGTGATAACTTAACAATACACACGAAATCCCATACTGGTGAGAAGTCGTATGTATGCAGCCACTGTGAAAAAGCATTCACACAGAGTGATAACTTGAAAAAATACACGAGAATCCATACTAGAGAGCGGCCCTACGCCTGCAGCCACTGTGATAAGACATTTACTAGAAGTGGTCACTTGAGGACACACATGAGAACACATACTGGTGAGCGGCCATATGTATGCAGCCAATGTGGTGAGACATTCACTAGGAGTGATAACTTAACAACACACATGAGAACCCATACTGGTGAGAAGCCATATGTATGCAGCCACTGTGGTAAGGCATTTGCTCAGGGTGGTAACTTGAAGATGCACATGAGAACCCATACTGGTGAGCAGCCATATGTATGCAGCCACTGTGGTAAGGCATTTGCTCAGGGTGGTAACTTGAAGATGCACATGAGAACCCATACTGGTGAGCAGCCATATGCATGATACCAATGTGGCAAGGTATTCACAGGCAGAAGTAGTACATGTAGCTTGAAAACACACTTGAGAGACCGTACTGGCGAGCGACCAGATTTATGCAGCCACTGTGGCAAAACATTCACACAGTGGTGGCTTGAAGGCACACATGAGAACCCATACTGTGAACGATCATATTTATGCAGCCACTGTGGCAAGGCATTGGAACTGAGTGGTAACTTGAAGACACATGAGAACCCATGTGATTACAGTAAACTCTTGTTATAACACCCCCTGATATAAAGCTATTCTCGATATAAAGCAAATTTTTCTAAGTCCCAGCCATTATTCTCTGCATTGTGTATCTCTGGATATAAAGCTCAAATTATTTCGGTTCCTTGAAGAGCGCTATAATGAGAGTTTACTGTAGATGGCATAATAACTAGCACGAGCCAAATTACTTGATAGCACGTAGTAAATAGTACTCGGACTACGGTGATTATGATTTTTAAACTACTCAGTTAATGTATGTATGCAGCCACTGTGATGAGAAATGTACACAGATTGGTAACTTAACAAAACACATGAGAACCCATACTGGTGAGCGGCCGTATGTATGTAAACAGTGTAGCAAGGCATTCACAGACTGTAGTCACTTGAAAAGTCACATAAAAACTCATACTGGTGAGCGGCCATATGTATGCAGCCACTGTGGTGAGACATTCACTAGGAGTGGTAACTTAACAGCACACATGATAATCCATACTGGTGAGCGGCCATAATGCATGCAACCACTGTGGTAAGGCATTCACAAGGAGTGATCATTTAACAACATACATGAGAATCCATACTGGTGAACGGCCATAATGCATGCATCCACTGTGGTAAGGCATTCACAAGGAGTGATCACTTAACAACACACATGAGAATCCATACTGGTGAACGGCCGTAATGCATGTAACCACTGTGGTAAGGCATTCACAAGGAGTGATCACTTAACAACACACATGAGCATCCATACTGGTGAACGGCCATAATGCATGCATCCACTGTGGTAAGGCATTCACAAGGAGTGATCACTTAACAACATACATGAGAATCCATACTGGTGAACGGCCATAATGCATGCATCCACTGTGGTAAGGCATTCACAAGGAGTGATCACTTAACAACACACATGAGAATCCATACTGGTGAACGGCCGTAATGCATGTAACCACTGTGGTAAGGCATTCACAAGGAGTGATCACTTAACAACACACATGAGAATCCATACTGGTGAACGGCCGTAATGCATGTAACCACTGTGGTAAGGCATTCACAAGGAGTGATCACTTAACAACACACATGAGAAGCCATACTGGTGAACGGCCATAATGCATGCATCCATCCACTGTGGTAAGGCATTCACAAGGAGTGATCACTTAACAACACACATGAGAATCCATACTGGTGAACGGCCATAATGCATGCAACCACTGTGGTATGCATTCACAAGGAGTGATCACTTAAAGGAACACGTTGCCTTCAGATTTCACGAAATCTCACGTTTGAGGGTGTTCCTTATACTTATTAAGAGTTGTTCTTGCAATAAAACACATTTAATGTGTTATAATTAGTGAATGGTAATTTAAAAAAACAAACACTGACCTCTGACCCCCACTACATGTCCCGCGAAATGTATACGTATTTCAAGCCGTCAATACGATCGTCCGGGTAGTGGGCAAAATGCAGCGACGAACAGGAGTTAGGCTGGCGCCGTAGCCAGTGGTCAGGTAAACCTATCAGATGAACGCAAGGTACCATACCATTCTCCGCCTCCCGAGACATGTGTGAAATGTAAACACACACACACACACACCCCGACTGCATGGCTGTCAAAAAATGGATCGTCAAGAGAACAGAGCAGACGCGTCAAAAAAGAAAAAACGAAAACCTCGCCAATCAGGGTAAGAATATTGTCATGGGACAAACCGATAGAAAGGACTTGGATGATTTATACCCAATGGTTATTGTAGACACGAATTAAAAAAACAGGCACATCACACGCATGGCTGGAAATAAGACTAATATAATTTCTCCGCCATTTATGGGAGTCAAGATTTTGACTCCCATAAATGGCGGAGCGTGCTGCTTCGAGAAATTACGCAAAATTGAAGCATTTCTAAGGCACGTTTGTGTGGATCATTATATTCTACTTTTTAAACATCTTTCAGATCGTGCTCATTATACTTCAAACGCTTGTAATAGCCCCAAAACAACCAATAAAGCGCAACCCGAAGGCAACGTGTTCCTTTAACAACACACGTGAGAATCCATACTGGTGAGCGGCCATAATGCCCCTTTCGCGAGGAGGTTATTTTGTGTTTTAAACTCAAAATTCTTGAGAGTGGAAGGACGTCCATATGTTTTTCAATGTTTAATTTTGACTAACTTAAGGTGAAATTTCAGATTTCACAAACTGCTTTAAAAACACCTTTCCACTCAAAAGAAACAATTAGATTTTTAATATGTTGTTTATTTGAATGTTGCGGCCTAGATTCATGTTAGAATGATTTCTATTGCAATTAGTTCTAGGTAAAATCGTAAACATTGCGTGACGTCATTACATTTCAGGTCTATTGAGATGAAGAAAGAGTTGCAGTTTTAGAAGTGGGAGGAAAACCCCCAGAGAAATCCCCAGGGAAACCCACGCGGTCAAATGGGGATTGTAAACCCAATGCACATACACGCCCCGATTCAAACCCGGGAAGCCGGAGATGAAAGGCGAGGAAAGAACCACTATGCCAACCCGACCGCTCCGCGAATCACTTTGTTCAAACGATCCTTTTTTACCTGGAAGAAATCACTGAACAGTCTTAAAAGACATAAAGTGATTCCGAAGTGATTAATCTGTGCCTTAATTGTTTTTCACATGTTAATTTAACAGACCTTTTTTTCAGATAAAGTATTGAAATTTAAAAAATTTAAAAATTATTTGCTCAAGTTTTGAAACTGTGTTTATTATTTACCAAAGAAATATCTGCAGGAGTGTTCGTGGTAATTTATTTTGTAGCTGCTTTTCCCCTAAACCCTTTGGAAACCCATGTTCAACCAATCAGCGATGAACTCTCATCATCGCATGTGCCCAGACCTGTTGGGCGAGCATCCCCATCAGGTCTGGCCACTGTATTTGTCCTCCATTCCCGTGAGCGTTTGCGAATGCACACAATGTGTACTAAGTCTTCCTTTTTTATGCATCCAGGTACCTTGTTCGGCCTGTGGAAGTTTCTGGTCACTCCCGTGACCTCATACCTCTCTCTGACCGGGGGACCGTTGGGGTGTTTCTTGTTTGCCCATTTCAACATCACGCCTTTCGAAGCTTCCACGCTTTTTGTCACGTTGGTGTCATTCGAGCGGTATCTGGCAATCTGTCGCCCCGTGTACCACCGTAGAATCAACAGCAAATCACGCACTATTAAACTGGTAGTCGGGGTGTGGCTAATAGCTAACGTGTTGTCTCTTCTGTTGTGCCCGTCTGGTATGGAGTATTTGGTGACTTGCGTATCGTGGCCCCTACATCCGTCGTATCGTGACTACCCGACGACCATTGCCAGTTGCTTCGCTCAAGACAAGCTTGGCTTGCACATCATGGCGTTTATCACGTACACGGCGCCTTACTGCGTCCAGTTCACACTCGCTGCGTTTGTGTTTTACAAGATTGTGAAAACACTCGACAGACGTCGTGAGCTCACGCAGGGCCAGGGGAACATTGCACCACGCCCGGAACCGACTGCGACTGCTATCGATCAAGTCAGCTCCGTTCGTAACCGCGTTGCGATCATGCTCATTATAACCGGAGTGACATCCTTCGTACTAACCACACCTCGCTTTATCGTCAACGTCATGGCCTACGTAAAACTTTTTGCCAAAAGTGTGGGTATATTATCTCGGGAGCAGCAGTTCATCGTGTATGTGACGGTGAACCTGCTTTTGTACGTTAATTCTGTGGTGAATCCGTTTCTTTACGCACTCTCAAACCCGCGTTACAGAGCAGCGGTGTATCAGGCGTTCTGCGCACCTTGCGTAATGCGCATGCGTCAGCCTAGTATCAGAACTGGCCAATCACCTCGCTTGGTTAATGCCGTAACTTCGGGTCGCTCAGACGAAGACGGCACTCGGCTGTAAAATAGTCTCGATTGTGAAAGCGATATTTTATTATTATCCAGGGAATACAGGTGTGGGTGGTCGGCAATGGGACCTAGGATCGATTTCACAAAGTTAAGACGAGTTCAGTGTGTCCTAATTCTCACACCAACGTCCCAAAATAAGAAGAGTGACCCTTCCTAAGACGTGTCTTAGTGCTTTGTGAAATCTCACGTTGTCATGGTTGTGACGCCATTTTCTGTGAAGAATTTTGGCGATTTGCATAAAAGTCACATGTCGTATGACGCCCAATACAAACCGCACGAGCCCTGTCACGGGAACATTGACGACTGTTTTCTGTCACAAAATAAACAGTTTTTGGTCTTCTGGTTGTCGCTACATTATTGGCCTATATATGCTGTTTATTTTATCGATAGTTTACAGAACACTTTATAACGTAATATTTATAAATTTTCATTATAAAAACCCGGAGTGTGTATAGTATATATTCTAAATTTCATTGCAAAAGGTCAAAATTCATATCGTACATTACAATATCACAAATACAATTTTTTTGTTTATTTTAAACGTTAAAAATATTAAACTTACATTCTCCAATAGTTTTGGAGTGTAAAATTGCTTTAATGTTAAAACTTGAGGTGAACTTTGTGACCATAATCTCATTAAAAATGGTTAAAACAATGACTTTGACAGAGTATTTTTTTTGTGCAGTTTTTTCCTTCTACATTTAGGGCACCCTTGTTGTCATTTATCATGTACACAAATGAATGGGGCTTGGCTAGACGCCCAGATTTCCCAGGAAGTTGTACCTTTCAATTAGGCCTCCATGTTATGTGAATACACCATGGAGTGTACATGTACATGTAGCTGATCAGGGCTGCTTTCGAGCGCTCGTCCCTGGTGCTCCCAGGTGGTGGAAACGTTACGTCACACACATGCTTACACACGCTTTCGGGCGAGCACCATGGAGCACCATGGAGCACCTGGTGCCGCGCTCGAAAGCAGCCCTAACTGAACCCAGTGGCGAATAAACTAGTACCCTGTCCACACGGTCAATGTCGACCGCGCGCACGTACACGAACCAAGCAACGTAAGACAGTCTTTCACAAAGACTACCACTTCCATAGGAAATGCACACAGTTCTCCAAAATTGGCCAACAGAGGGCGCTAGTTTTGAAGCAGAAATTTAAATGTAACTAGAGGTATGTCTGTTGATAACAGAGCATATGGATTTCCGCTTTTCTTGTTGTGTATGTTTGTATGCATGTAACTGCATGGTGTATAATACTACATGTACACTTTGTACAATGTAAATACATACCGTACATGTACATGTACAGTGACAAGATTCAAAAATTCATAATAAATCAACAAATCATGCATGTCATACTAATGTAACTTGGTATGTTACATGTTAATGACCAGGTCCAGGCACCTGCTAGGTTTCAAGGTCATACGACCAATGGAGGAAGTAAACGACCTAGGTTAATGTTACACTCCTTTAGCAGTGCTTTGCGCGCGCCACTTTAGTTTGCCCGCTCCAACCACTGCTAAACTTCGCCGCATATCCTGCGAAGCCAATCAGCACACCGCTTACAAAATCGTTAGGATTGTTGCACGATAGCCAATCACAATCGGGTATCGCGCCGCGCCTCCTAACGTTCATGCATATGCATATATACAGCCGGTCCGCAGCGCGAGAAGTAGCCTTTATTAAGGCCTCACTGCTGGGGCGGCGAGTCGAGCGCCAGAACGAGAGCGCCACCATGCGACGAGGACGGAACGAACAGCGTCAGCTGTGAGGCCTTTACGGACTGGGAATTTTGCTACCTGAGAGGTAGCCTTTTGACAAGGCCTTATGGCTTTGGGGTTTGGGCGTCTTGAGCGGAGTATACGAAGGCTGTGCAAACGCTATGCCTTCTGTTTTGCCATAAGGCCTTTTTCGAACTGGCAACTGCTACATTATTCATTACATGCAAGCAGTTGACCCGAATGTGCAACGTCACAACATTACCCACGCCCCACTCTGCACGTAAAGATTTTGAAAACAGAAATCGAAAACAAACATTCAACTGAGCCAATGGGCGCTAGGAGCTTGTTTTGCACGCGCGCGTGTGATGCAAGTCACGTACAGTTCCCGCAGGACAAATTGACCAATCACATGGCTTGCGGCGTTATGGCCTCGTTCATTACCAACGTAGGTACGGCACTTATATTTACTTCGACACAAAACCATCGAGCTTCATGAAAATACGTTTATATTTGACATAAATTGTTTATTACATCAATATTTTATACGGAACTAATATAATTCCCATTTGATTTAATTTATTTGCCGTTTAATGTACCCAGTAAATTCAAAAGCGTAAGCCTACCTCCCTTGTTTGTAGGAGCTCCCTGCGTAATTTGCATGGAGTGACCTGCACGTGACTGGCTGATTTCTGCTACCACTTTTGGTAGCAAAAATAAAGAAAAACATAAGAATTGCCTGTCAGTTCGAAAAAGGCCAAGTGAGTAATTCACTCTGCGCGTATAGACTCTACTCAAGTCACCAAATCGCCCAAATTCACGAGGCCTTGACAAAAGGCTACCTGAGAGGTAGCAGAATGCTCATTATCGTATGACACAGTGGGCGTGTTGCGTTGAATAGCTAACAATGCGAGCCAATCATGTTCGCGCGCGCCGGTTGTAATCACGCGCGCGCGCTTTACACAAACATACATTCGCAGCACAACAACGCATGGATGAATAATGTAACAGGGGCTGTATACATTAATAAATAATTATTCCCAGTCCGTAAAGGCCTCACAGCTGACGCTGTTCGTTCCGTCCTCGTCGCATGGTGGCGCTCTCGTTCTGGCGCTCGACTCGCCGCCCAGCAGTGAGGCCTTAATAAAGGCTACGCGAGAAGTGAAATATACGCTTGCAAAAAAAGACGTAGTCTTGGCCCAAGACTACTCTAGTCGATATTGGTTTGTGTACGCGTTGGCCATATAGTGCGCCCTCTTGCAGCACTAACGGACCAGTCTTTGCTCACTAGACTAGTCTTGGGAACTTCTCCCGGAAGTTCAGCATCGGGGGCGGTACCGTTTTATGTAAATAGCTGCAGAGGGTTTTATGATGGCACACGAGGGACATGGCATATCACAGATATCTTTGCAAATATTTGCAATGTCGCAATTATCTTCATTAACAAATGTATTTTGCGATGTCATACGCCTTTGCAAACATGTTTGTAAATATATTCGCAAACATTTGCCAAGAAACTTATGCCACCGAAAATATTAGCAACGATAAAACGGTCATGTTCGATGATTCTTGTAAGCCGCCTTATATTTTTCAAACCATTCGAAGCGCGTGCACGCCGTGTATTTGGGTCACGCTCTGCGGTCGACGCGCTGTATTTGGGTCGCTCGCTGCATTCCCACGCTCTGCTGTATTTGGGTCACTCGCTGATTGGTTCCCTAGGAAAGCCTAGGCAAAAACAAAGAAAAAGTTAAACCTTCCGGGAGAAGTTCCCAAGACTAGTCTAGTGAGCAAAGACTGGTCCGTTAGTGCTGCAAGAGGGCGCACTATATGGCCAACGCGTACACAAACCAATATCGACTAGAGTAGTCTTGGGCCAAGACTAAAAAAGACGATGAAACACACCCCAAAAATCGGCAAATATTTCCCACTGCTAATACTCAAAACAGTCCATGTTTCCCTTCTACATAAAGAATATGTAATATTCTACCCATAAATAATGAAAATTCTACGTACATTTGTCTAGTCCAGTCGGGATCCAACGAAATCTAACGGCATTCCGAAAAAACAGAAATCAAAAATTACCGCCGTGGCGCCGTTTAGTTTCCCGTAGTCTGATTGGCTAACGATGACGTCATTGCTCGTTCCAGATTAGACTGCTTTACGGTCCACCTATTTTGCGTTGGTTAAGTTGTACGCAAAGAGCTTTATTGAATCGCCCCGAATTCAAGTACACATACCTTATTTTTTTTAATATCTATATTTCTCTTCTTTGAACAGTATTATTAAAGGAACACGTTGCCTTCAGATTTCACGAAATCTCACGTTTGAGGGTGTTCCTTATACTTATTAAGAGTTGTTCTTGCAATAAAACACATTTAATGTGTTATAATTAGTGAATGGTAATTAAAAAAAACAAACACTGACTTCTGACCCCCACTACATGTCCCGCGAAATGTATACGTATTTCAAGCCGTCAATACGATCGTCCGGGTAGTGGGCAAAATGCAGCGACGAACAGGAGTTAGGCTGGCGCCGTAGCCAGTGGTCAGGTAAACCTATCAGATGAACGCAAGGTACCATACCATTCTCCGCCTCCCGAGACATGTGTGAAATGTAAACCCATACACACACAGCAACACCGACTGGCTGTCAAAAAATGGATCGTCAAGAGCACAGCAGACGCGTCAAAAAAGAAAAAACGAAAACCTCGCCAATCAGGGTAAGAATATTGTCATGGGACAAACCGATAGAAAGGACTTGGATGATTTATACCCAATGGTTATTGTAGACACGAATTAAAAAAAACAGGCACATCACACGCAACGGAGGAAGGAAACATTATTTCTTTCTCCAGGCTGGAAATAAGACTAATATAATTTCTCCGCCATTTATGGGAGTCAAGAGTTTTGACTCCCATAAATGGCGGAGCGTGCTGCTTCGAGAAATTACGCAAATTTGAAGCATTTCTAAGGCACGTTTGTGTGGATCATTATATTCTACTTTTTAAACATCTTTCAGATCGTGCTCATTATACTTCAAACGCTTGTAATAGCCCAAAAACGCCCAATAAAGCGCAACCCGAAGGCAACGTGTTCCTTTAAGCCCCACTAAATCAAAACCAATAAGCTATTAAAACTCAAAGCATAGCCAATAAGCCAGGCGTGCATTTAATCAAGTTTTGATAAGTTTTTACTTAAAATCACTCAGCAAGGATTTGCAAGTTCAAATTTAAATCTGAAGATTTTACTTTGTTGTACACAAGATTTAAGTAAAGGTCAGCTACTCTATTTCCCAATCTTCTGTTTCCTTGCTCTATGTTTACATCTGCCCAAATAAATGTAAATAAACAGCCCAACTCACTTTGGGAAAAATATATATTATGGTCTTGTTTTTGTGACACAGAAACACATCATGACATAAAATGATAGACTGTTAATGGTTTTCTTTATTTATTCACCGTCACACAACTTTACACAGTCACTACACAACTGATAAATATGACATGGTGGATTCCAAAAACGTAAATATTGCTAAAAATGTAACCCATAATACACTGTACATGCAAAACCATCTGCTGAATAAATAGTCACATCAATTAAAAGGTTTTGCTGTTGCAGAGAGTACATCATGAAGAAATAGTATTAATTAAACTCCTTAACAGCATTGTTCAATTCCAACTTTTTGAATAGATACTGAAAATAAAGAATACTCTCTGACGATATTTATTTTTAAAACAATTTTTTTTAAATATTTAAATTGGAACACAGCAAGATGTTGGTTTGACGGTGAGATTTCTGGTCCAAACAGGGTAGTTTGTGTTGCGAAACAGACTTGTGAAACCAGCGACAGTTTGGGGAGATTGATGTCTGTTTGTGCAAAATTTCAGTGTAAAAAACATGCCCTTTGTTTGTTTTAGCACACAAAAATGATTCGTGACTGATCAGACTTGAAGTTCAGGAATTATTCGCTGGCTTGGCGCAATATATCTCTGTGGGGGCGCTTCATACTGCACCGCATTCTTCGGTATTTTTTTCGTATACATTGAACAAAGATTTTAAGGAAATTACCTCCTGGAATCAACACATAATGTAATTTTAAGATATACTTCCCACTTGCACTTTTGTCGCAAATGTTGCTTTTCTGTAGAAAAATCACGTTTTCTTCCTCAAATTGCCTTCAGTTAGTGCACAAGATAACCATTCACGCGCGCGCAGCGCCCTCTGTTGTCGCGCTTACGCACAGACCGCTCGCCACGTCATTTTGTGCATTACTTTATGCAGTAATTTTATCATTTATTTATCTCAGAAATGCAACATTTGCGACGGAAGTGTCAGTGGGAAGTATATCTTAGAATTGAATAAGCTATCGATTCCAACATATAAATTTACCCAAATCCGTGTTCAATGTATACGAAAAAAATACCCATTCTTCATCTCCAGCGCTACCCTAATCATACACACATGATTTCGTGGTAAAAGAAGAGCTTGAAAAATGTGATTTCCCCACCTTTCTATAGGGATGTACATGATCACGATGAAGGATTATTGATGTCCGTGAAACAAATACTTACTGTGTAAAACCACACTAACAACCAGGACGAAATAATGACAAAAAAAGTCGACGCGACAGTGGGCAAAACAACGTTAGTGTTGACGTTACTGGGCGCAGCCATCTTTACTGTGTCAGATGCAGGTCATGTGGCAGAACCAACGTCAGGTGACAGAATCTAGCTAATCATGGCAAGTGTCATCCAGGCTCGGTGTTGGGTGACGTCACACCCACGCGCTTCGCAGGATTTGCGGCGAAGTTTAGCAGTGGTTGGAGCGGGCAAACTAAAGTGGCGCGCGCAAAGCACTGCTAAAGGAGTGTAGGTTAATGTATACTTGAGGAACTCAATATTTAGCTGATAATATACATTGCAGCAAGTCAAAATAAACCTAAAACACAAAATTTGACGTCCATCGGTCTGTTTAGAGAGTGCATGATTTTCAACTGAGTGTGATCTGACAAAGCCAAAAAATATAAATATTCTGATGATGTTCGGGTTTGTGGATTTTGGTTTTTGTAATTTACTTGACATTGACTAATAGAATTTGCTATTTCCATATAGTTATGAGAACTGCGCCACAAAACTGAAAGATAATCAGCTATGCCCCATGGTCCACGATAATACACAATTTTGCTCATAAAAATTAAATGTTTATAGGTCTCTATTCCTTGTTCTTCATTTTTGTGTTATAACAAGGTCTTCTGTAAAGTCGCAGATAGGTTCGACTATTTCTTAATTTCTTTTGCTTGGACTATATTGTACGTAAATAAGTGGTTTGTTTCACTTTTTAAGCCATAATCCGCACCGTTTGTATAGACCCACTTTCATATCGTGTGTGCCGGACCATGTGGAGTGAAACACGACAACTTTGCTCGTGTCGTTCAAACACTTTTTTTTTGCACGGTAGAACGTTATACCGTTTGGGAAGAACTCCTGACTTAAAACCTTAACGATTAGCCCCGGGATTTTCCGGGATTCGATGATATCGTTCAGAATTTTCTGATCGGGTTTTTTCGTTTCCTGACGTGCAAGTCGGTCCCACTCTTTAACGAGCGAAATTGCACACGGTGTCTGCTTGTAGTAGGCCGTACCCGCGTTGAATACGTTAGCTGGTATGTCTTTGAAATAGGCTACATCAAAGTCACCTCGAAAATAGGGAAACGGATCTCGGAACCAAAATGTATCTGCATCAAGGAAAAACACTTCGTAACCTTGCAGAAGAAAGTCAAGAATGTACTTAGGTCTTCTGCGGGTAAAAGTGTTGAAATCCTGCGACTTGAAACTGTATACATTTGTCCACCAACGACGGGGCATCGGGGTCAATTTTGATTTGGTAACGTTCAGTTTAGGATACGGATTGGCAGATAAGCGTCTGAACGCTTCTCCGTCTTCTGCAATCACCGTTACGCTGGGTCTGGTTCCCGTCTTCTCAATGCTCAACAACAGGTTTTCCAGCATGTCCACGTAAGCGTTATTCGACGTCAGCAGTACTATTCGTCGTGGAGGGCGCTCTTCTGGGGTTTGTGACGTCACGGTGATGTTCGGTTTGGCTTTGCAGTCTATAATAGGCCTAGTCTCTTGCACTCGTGGACTAACGAATAGTGATGTTGGTTGCACTGCTGTAAACAGAATAACAAAGATGCCAAATAAATGTCCTTGTTATAAGCGGGACCTCGTATTAACAGTGCTCTTATTATCAGTGTTCTACTGTATGCACATCAGAATACGCGGTCCGATCGGGTTGGCAAAGTGGTCCTTTCCTTGTCTTTTTTTAGTTTGAATCTGGCTTCCCGTGTAATTGGCCAGTCTTCAGCGTCCAGTCCGGTTTTAAACGGATTGTTTAAGACTGGCCAAACCCACCATTCAAATACCTTTTTTGTTTAAATCAGTCACTGCTGTGCGTAGAGTTGTTTTTGTTCGATCGCGCGCGTTTGGGCGTAATGCAAGCGTGTTGTACGTGTTGTACGTTCAAGCGTGTTGTTCTTCACGAACGTACATGTACACCGACCAACCCGCCGTGTGTGCACTTGAGATATTTGCCGTGCTGCGCGGGGCGATCCACCGTAGTTTGCCATATACCATGTGACTTTTCGGAACCAGAATTTGGTTCCGAAAAGTCACGTGACCTCTGTTTTTTGAAAATTGCTCAAAAACGGCAAAATTCTGTGGTTTCTTTTCAGGATATGTTCAGTTTATTTCGGAAGGGCATTCAGAATCTGGTATGGGTCAATTTCGAGCCCAAAATAGCCCAACGAAGCCGGTGTGTACCTTTAAGCAAAGTTTTGTTCTGCGGTTAAGGCAGGTTTTCAGTTGCTTACCGTTAACGATGTCTATGAAATAGCCTGACGCACGGTTAACGGAAAATGGGCGGTTATACAGCTCTATGAAATTGGGCACTAGACATAAGGCCGTGGAGCTGGCAAGCAATCATCTGAGCCGCCTACATGTACAAAGTCAACAGCACGCCGCACCATCCGTCCATGTTGTGAAAAAGCATCCGCCAGACCAAGATCAACATGTACAAGATGTGGAACAACGCATCCCGTCTGACAATGTCCCGCATTCGGAAAGACTTGCAATGCCTGCGGTGGAAACAAACTACTTTGGAGCAGTTTGCCGAAAGAAGACCACTCGAACTACCCAAGCTTCAAACTTCACTGCCAGACGCCAACGCAAGGACTGCAGTTGTTTCATTATACATTTGTAAAATTTTCGATGTATTATTTTTAAATTGCGTTTTTAAAAGTAGTATACGAGTGCACCCTAGGGGGATAGAGCTAGAAGAGAGAACTTACCCATATAAATGACCACGTTGGTGAGAGTAAATGCAGCGAGGACAAGTACAAGTATAGACATGATAGAGCAATTGTGTGACGTAGCCATGTTTACACTCTTGCTAGTTAACAGCAATATTATAATAATACCACTGATGGGTTTAGTTTTCAAAAATTTGTTTGATAAAACGCGAATTTGGGTGCTTTTTCATAGACTAGAAAATCACCAAATGAAACATTTCTGTCGGTTGCTCAGCTCACGTGCACACTGCATAGCAGCCGAATACGTATGCCATTCAGACCGATCTATTATTAAAATGGGGGTGTTGGAGAATCAATAATTCAAGAGATATTACTGTTAGTTGACCTAGTTTCCGAGATAGAGCGACAATTGTATAACATTTGATTGATGACGTCACTTCCACATCGTGATTTGTAACAAGAGGTATTTTGGCCCAACTGTATTTTCTGGATAATTTATTATAATGAAATAGCGTAGATGGAACCCCCTTCATCATAATATAACAGTCCAAAAGGCACAGTTTAGGGTGGTGTTTTTGTGGTGGACATTGATCTCATGAATATTCATATCACGTACAAAGCCAAAATTACTCGAGTTTGAACAGCGCCCTCTTTTGTTTTTCAATAGACATTAGATTTCCGGTTTTAAGCTATCTGAACGGCCGACCCTGCATGTAAAAAGAATGACGTGTCGCGAAATGTGTATTACATTTCGCTAATGTCGGAGAGACTCACGCTGTAGATTGCCCCTCGTGATGCAGTCTGACCCCACCTTTTAAAGTAATGGTATGATCTTTCATTCAAATTTAAATTTGTGTCTTGCGTCCACATTGATGTGTTCTGGCTCTACCCTGTATCGTTGTCTTTGTTTCTTGTGGCGCAGTCTGATACAGTCGTGAGTTTCGACTCTCTCCACTTTCTACACGATGGAAGGAAAAAGAAATCGCCTACGTACGCCTTCTTCATCGACTATAGCTCGGGCACCGGATGATGATACCTCGATGGACATTCTCGCCAAAGCGACGAAAGAAATTTTGCCAGATCGGGAAGGGGAGATTGTGACTCCTTCAACTAGTTCGACCTCGCCACGGGTCGTTCCGGTGAGTAAAGCAGGCTCGCACAAGGGGTATACCTTGCCATGGGTTACACCTAGTATGACTAGCGAGCGTGGGACCGGGCCGACACACCCGGGACCACAGTTACCGAGCCACAGCGGCACCACTACCGGGCAACACGGGCAATCACACCCAGCCCTACACGGCGGGGCTGTACATCAGCTTTACGCTCAGCCAAACTACCAGCCCATCGTCGAAGGCCAGCAAATTCCTGCGGCTCAACTCCCATTTTCTCCTTTTGTGTGGAATATGCCTATGAATGCTGCTCAAGTTCCGGGCATGCAGCAGACAATGGGTGCCCAGCCAACCATGACACAGGCAATGTTACCACAGTACGGGATGTACCCTTATAGTATGAATGTTCCCTGGATGATGCCCATGCAACAACCAGCGGGTACTGCTCAGCAGGTACAGGTACGTGTTCAGGACAATATTCAAACAAACATTGGATCTCCGGAGGCCGAAGTCTCCTATAATAGTGAGGATGATAGCATATCTATGGTTTCAACGCCCTCAGTGACACAAGTGCGCACATCCGACACATTCCGCAACCCTCACCGTAAGGAGTTGGGTACACCATTGTCGGCTAAAGTTCTCGACTGGTGGAAAGATCTAAGATCAAATAGACTGTCCATTGAGGATCTTAAAGAAGAGCTCCAGTCTCACGTTGTTCCGACTGATCAAGCAGACCACTTTAATCCCCCAGTGTTGCCATCTGGGATTAAGGTGTTCAAGCAGGCCAATGCATCCCTAGTGTCGGGAGATGAACGCTTGAGGGCGGCTCACGGTCAGGTTCTAAAGCCGGCTCTACCACTCCTTCATTTGTTTGACGCCATGATGGACACGCCAGTGCCCTGAATCTGTGAGTAAAACACTGGTGATTGAACATTTGACATCGGCGTTGATTTTACTGGGCTCGGCCAGCCAGAGTTTCGCTATAGCACGTCAGCGCCTCTTTGACGATATAGTGGATAAGCGTTTTGAGACTCTTCGT
Source organism: Henricia sp. BOLD:AAB3569 (assembly GCA_037783545.1). Lineage (NCBI taxonomy): Eukaryota > Metazoa > Echinodermata > Asteroidea > Spinulosida > Echinasteridae > Henricia > Henricia sp. BOLD:AAB3569. The sequence goes on from JBBELK010000882.1 coordinate 998,644, forward strand.
AAGAATTCTCCTTCGATGAGTGAACTTTTCGGGTCTTCAGTCATGAAAGACATCGAGGAGACTGAAAAAGCGAACAAATTAGCAGTGAAGGTAACGAAGGGTTTCACCTCGAACCAGAAGGAGAAACGCTATACTCCCTATCGTTTCGCTATGTCACGATCGCAATATAGAGGTCGTCGTGGTGGCTATACAGCCGTAATTCCTTTCGCACCTTCAACCGTTATGTGCAGCCAAGCAGAGGTTATGATTCCACGAAATCGCGAAATCCCCGATTTACTGAACAACAGAGTTCAAAAAACTAATCATCGAAAGGTTACATTTTGTTCCTGTCCAGCTCTCCGCGGACATTCACAAAAATTCTAAAGCCAGTTGCAGCTTTTCTTCGCCAGGAAGGGATCCGTTGTGTATTTTACCTGGACGATATCCTGGTGTTGGGAGTCACTCACCAGGAATGCAGAAACAACGTTCAACGATCAACGCGGGTGCTGTTACAGAACCTAGGTTTTGTAATAAACTTTCAGAAATCTCATCTGGAACCAACCAGAGAACTGGTTTATTTGGGTTTTCTCATAAACTCCAAGAACATGACTCACGTCACTAACCCAAGAAAAACTGGACAAGATTGTGTCTCACTGTCAACAGGTGAGACAATCCAAGGATTTGACTGTTCGCGATGTAGCGAGTCTAATCGGCAGGATGTCGGCAACTATACAAGCAGTGCTTCCTGCTCCCCTTTTTTTTATCGTTGCCTACAGAACGACCAGTATCATGCTCTTTGCAGAGGCAAATCCTACGAAGCACCTATACTTCTGTCGAAGGAGTCGAAGGAAGAGCTTCAGTGGTGGATAGACTCGATTCAGGCTTGGAATGGTCTCCAGCTTCTACAAGACAAACCCGACCTTTATCTGCAAACGGATGCATCACTACTGGGATGGGGTGCCTGCCTCGGCCAAACCCAAGTAGGAGGTCGTTGGACACAACAAGAACAGTGCAATCACATCAACTATCTAGAACTTCTTGCCGTGTGGTACGCACTCAAATCAATCCTAGCCGATTGCAAGAACAAACACATTCGTATCCAATCGGACAACACTTCGGCAGTGGCATACATCGCACACAAAGGGGGTACACATTGCCAGAAGTTATCACGTCTGGCTGTAAACATTTGGCTGTGGTGTCTACGTCGGGGTGTGACACTTTCAGCAGAGCACCTCCCAGGGTCGCAAAATGTCATGGCGGACAACATGTCGAGGGTATTCAACGACAGCTCCGAATGGTTTCTTCTTCCGCAGATCTTCAAGAGGATCATGATCGTTTTTGCATTTCAACCAGACGTCGACCTCTTTGCCACTCGACTGAATACCCAATTGCAGAAGTTCGTGTCATGGAAACCCGACCCAATGGCATGGGCGGTCAATGCGTTGATGTTGACTTGGACCGACCTACGGGGTTACGCCTTTCCCCCATTTACTCTTCTGACCAGATGTCTCCAGAAGGTGGGCAGAGACGGGGCAGAAATTGTTATGATCGCTCCCGTCTGGAAGACACAACCATGGTATCCGCAACTATTGCGACAGACTATTTGCAACCCTCTACTTCTACCGAAGCGATGGGATCTTCTTCGCCTGCCACACAACCTCGAACATCATCCACTGTCGCACAAGATGCAACTAGCCGCATGGAGACTATCCGGCAAACCTTGGCGGCAAACGGAATTTCTCCAAACGTGTCCAATACGATATTATCATCTTGGAGACCCAACACTCACAAACAGTTCGACTCTGCATGGAGACGGTGGTATAGCTGGTGTTCTAGACGGCAAATTGATCCGGTTCAGGCCACTGTAGCAAAGATTCTATCGTTCCTACAAGAACTGATGGAAAATGGTCTACAGTACAGAACATTAAATGTTTATCGGTCGGCTATTTCATCTGCACATACGTTTGCTGAGGGGAAACCTATTGGTCACTTGAACACCATCTTATCACCAGATTTTTCAGAGGAGTCTTCAATTTAAGACCACCTAAACCCAGATATAACACTACTTGGGATGTAGGTGTTGTGCTGAAGCATTTAAATAGTCTCCCTGACAACCGACGTTTAAACCACAAGCAGCTTTCACTTAAACTTGCTATGTTAATAGCCCTGGTAACAGCTGGGAGATGTTCATCTTTGACAGCTTTAGACACATCATTCTCAAGAAGAGATAACAATGGCAATTGTGTGTTTTACCTCACAAAATTATCCAAGTGTGCCTCAGTTTCCAAACCATGCAGAGAGGTGACTCTGCGTAAATACACTGCAAATAGAAAGTTTTGTGTAATAAGAACTCTGGACGAATATCTGGATCGCACAAGTTCTATAAGGGGTTCCGGAAATTCAAAGATGACACAACTGTTCATTTCCTATGGAAAACCACATCACCCTGTGGTTTCATCCACTATTGCACGCTGGTTAAAGACCATCATGGCTGAAGCCGGTATCGACACTTCGTGTTTTAAGGCACACTCGACTAGAAGTGCATCAACCTCGGCAGCAATGCGAGCAGGTGTTACTATGACTGACATCTTGAAGACTGCAGATTGGTCTTCATCAAGAACATTCGCAGCCTTTTACTGCAGAGTTCCTGAGAGCACAAACTATGACCAAAGGGTGCTGGCGTCGAAATAATTCTTTCAAGTCTACAGCGTGAGTCTCTCCGACATTAGCGAAATGTAATTCCCTAATTATGTAAAGGTTACTTACCTGCAATATAATTAGAATTATATGAGATAATGGAGGAGAGACTCATGTTCCCCTCCCTCTTTCTCAGTATATTTACAGGCAAAGCTCGATCCCTCCCATGAGTTAAGTCGCCGCCAGCTATGGCCACCAATTCAAGCTTTAAAGAGACAACGATACAGGGTGGAGCCAGAACACATCAATGTGGACGCAAGACACAAATTTAAATTTGAATGAAAGATCATACCATTACTTTAAAAGGTGGGGTCAGACTGCATCACGAGGGGCAATCTACAGCGTGAGTCTCTCCTCCATTATCTCATATAATTCTAATTATATTGCAGGTAAGTAACCTTTACATAATTAGGGAATTGTATGTTAGGTAGATTTTATCGCTCAGTAAATTGTGACAAAACTGGGTGCATCAGCTTCATGATTGAATGACTGGTAACAACAACAAAAAAACCTTTAGCCCGGAGCGAACGGCAGTTATTTTTTTAAAAAGCCCAAGGACACCATTATGTTTATTTAGTAGCAGAAATGCTGGGGATTTGAAAGAACAGGATATGGAAATAAAATTCCAAATTCCCCATAGAAGGCACGTGACCCGCCTCACAGAAAAGGCTATTTAACACATGTGATTTGTCACCATCAAAAAAGAATTTAATGAAATGCAAAAGACTTTTTGATCAAATATTGACAAGAGATTTAACAATTTTGAAAGCCGCACCTTCAAATGCATTTAAAAAAAATAAAACAAATGTCCAAGTTTGTTTTCCTTATGTCCGTAGTATTCATAAAGAGCGCCACCACTGTTACGATTGTACCCGTCAAAACTTCAACCAATCACATGCTTTCTTCAAAAAATTGACATGAGTGACCGCTGGTGTCCGTGTTTTACGTTTACGGCTCATTAACGTGGCGATATTGTAAGCATACCAGTTAAATTGTCGTCTGCAGAAACAAATGCACGAAGGGTGATTATTGTTGGCCGTAATCCACTTAACTATAATTTCTGATGTGAAGAAGACTTCAGGAGTAAGGTAGTGTACGTTGCAGCAAGAAGTGACCCGTTTCTTCTGGCAATTTGCGTTCGTAACGTTCGCTTGAAAAAAAACGGGTTGCGCTGACATTATCATGGCAGATCATCGATCGTAATTTTCAAGATCGTTTTTTGTGTATCGCAGCGACCGTGTTTTGCTTGATAGTCATTATTATGGAAAATATCGCCCTCTCTCATGGATAAAGTGTAAAAATGTATTTAGGAAATGAGAATATCATTGCACCGCGGCACAAAATATTTATATTTTTTCATTCAAACATTTGGAGTTTTTCCATCAAAATCTGCACTCACCGATGCTGTATTATATATTAGGCCCAGTCTAAAGAAAAACACTCTGATGAGCTTCTCAAAAGTCTTTTCCCATTTTTTAAAACAAATATTTCAAAATATTTCATCTGCACGAAAAGAATCCATAACAAGTCCTTGGCCCCTACAAGACCCCAGAAAGCTCTAAAAGTAAAACGCACCAGAAAACTTGTGAAACCGTCGAATATTTTTCCGGGGCCCTAAATCAGTGATCATGGTAACTGTAAACTAAGCGGCAGTGCTTTTTATTATTTAAAAATAGTTCACTTTGTCTTTCAATGTCAAGATATCCCCCATCATATTTTTTACTTTACAATCTATTTTTTTCTGTTCAAAAAAGCAAAACAAAAATCAAATCAAAATATTTCACTTTGTACTTGTATACCCAACGGAAATTTGTTTTTGCATAATGACCCAACAAATGTCCAAATAAAAGTTTGTGTGAGCGTGTGCGTGTTCCCATAAGCGCTGAATATGGCCCGGCGCGGCTAAAAAGTGTTTAAGACTGGCTGGTATTTATCGCCCGTTTAAGCTACTAGCCACGTGACGTGCTCTCAGCCAATAGGGATGCGTAAACTGTCGAAGGTATTTATGAATGTTTCTTTAATGGCGTATGGCATGACGTTTGCACGTAGAGCCTCCGTTTGAAGACAGCGAACTGCTAGAGGTGGCCATACACTAAGAGATGCAGACCTGACACTAGACATAAGGCCATAGACATTATGTAAAGCCGTGGAGCTGGCAAGCAATCATCTGAGCCGCCTACATGTACAAAGTCAACAGCACGCCGCACCATCCGTCCATGTTGTGAAAAAGCATCCGCCAGACCAAGATCAACATGTACAAGATGTGGAACAACGCATCCCGTCTGACAATGTCCCGCATTCGGAAAACTTGCAATGCCTGCGGTGGAAACAAACTACTATTGACAGTCAATATTTCATAGGCCCTACGCGCTTTTACTTGTGTTTTTTGCACGTACGCTCAACTTTTTTTGCAGGAAGTGCATGAAGTGTGACGTTTCCACCATGGACGACAAACCGAGATTGGAAACGGCTGCATACGTGGACATTGAGGCAAATTCTGATCAGGGAAAAGATGAAATAGAAAAACATCGCACAGCGTCAAGTAAGATTTCATCGTTCCTTGATTGCTGAAAAAAGTAAAACAAAGCATTTCGTTTCTGTGCTTGTTTTTGTCTCATATATGCTGGACATGGTATTGATTTTTGCAAATGTTGAATTTGTTGTGACAGTTGACCATGTTGACATTTTGGCAGATTCAGTCAGTTAACTTGAATTTTTTTTTGAAAATTATTTATTTGACTAGTAAAATATGTCTCAGAAATGTGTGTAGGCCTAGGCTACCCAACATATTATATAAACGTCTCTGTACTTATGTTAAAATGTGATGAGCCAATAGACCATGTCGAATAGCCGCCATCTTTTTCTTTTTTTTCTTCTTCCACTTTTTTCAGACGCTATTTGGGGCACTTGCACATTCATGATTGACTTCAAACTTCACATATTGCTGGACGGGAAAAGAGTAATAAGGCTCCTCCCAATATTCAAATTTATGCAGATCAGCTACCAATCGGTATATTAAACAAATAAATAAAACTGGGGCAAACCAACGAAAAGTTAAGTGTGTGTTTCCGGTTGCCGGCAAAATAGTATCCACCATTCCAAACGGGTGTACTGAGCTAGCTACATGTAGTTCCTTTTGTTTGTACGTACTTGTACGTACATATATGTACATTGTACGTGCAAACTTGATTTGTTGCATGGCCGGTTATGGCCATCGCATGCCTGGAGGTTTTACGCAGCCAAAAGTGAACCAAAATATGGTTAATGCATGGAGGTAGGAAAAGATCTGAAAATTGAAACTCTGTGCAAGTATGGTCGCGTTAAGATTCCCAGTTATCGCGTGGTTATGGAGACGAGTTTCTGCGTTCAAAATACCATTGATAATATGCGGTCTAATGCTCATAATTCTCGGTGTTTTACGCATCGGTGTCCGGGTTGGATGGTTCGTTGGCGTGGTGTTGATCAACTCGGTACCGGGGCCAGCGGCTCATTGGGACGGCGGACGGCACGCGCCTGCCCCGCTCGTGTTGTCACCAGTTCGCGGTGTTGGTCGGGTTGCAACCGGAAATAGCACACCTGGCCTTGGACGTACCGGACTGTCGGCGCCAAATCAACAGTAAGTTCTGGTTGGAGTTCATTAATTTTAAGTTAAGAACGCCCTTTGCCAATTTGCTACAAATACTGAAATACCGTAGACTGGTACACGTTCGTGACTACTAATTCTTCCTAAACTACTAATATACATGTATGACATAGCAAAGACAAAATATCGAGTTTTTCTTTGAAAACACTTAGGATGTTTATGCCATGCTGCATAGACATCTGCGGTTTTACTTTCTGTGTTCATTAAAAACGGGGATGTTTAACAATAGGAACAATGGGTCCGCGATTAGGAATCTTGTACAAAACAAATTAGAGCAGTCGCCAAAAAAAATCTGAACAAAAGAGGAAAATGGGACGTCCGCGGTGGGAGGTGGGTACAAGACTGTGCATGGAGTTTAGACTGCAAGGTGAACGTGTACATGTATGCATGGTAGGGTTTTTTTTCAGGAAACGGAATTTTTATTACATCACTTTCAATGTTTTGTAAAAATTTGGCTGCTGTGTGAATGCAATGTTACTTCACTGAGTATGACCTATCTTGTTTCTCAACAGAGAAATCCTCCATGTAAAGATGACCCAGCCGTTTCTAGATATTAAGAGAAGGAAATGTTTTAACAATAAAGAATTTCCTTTCAAACCCTGGTGCTCGCCTTTGCTTCGGGAGACCAAACTTAAACCAGGTGTCACGGAATTTTCGACAATCAAGTTAAAAAGTAATACTGAAATCAATGCTCCGGCTCTATTTCCCTGGCCAAAGAGAGAGAACTTCATGCCGAACGTCTTTCTGAATTGCAAGCATAAAAAACGAGTGGAACTTCGGAGTCCGAACAGAACTTTAAAAGATGGCGAGAGTGTCATAGTGTTTCTTCATCATAACAAGGCAGCCGGGACGACCGCAAAGGAGTGTCTTAAGCAAGCTGCGAAGGCAAGGAATCGCGAACTTGGACACGTCTTGAGCAACGACGGCCGCGTAAACCTAATGCTAAATCTTAGAAAACTACGTCGACGGGGCAAGCGAATTCCAGATACCTTTTTCGGGGGTTATGCATTCGGTGTTTGTGATGAGTTACAGAGGCCCTGCTCTTATTTCACTGTCCTCAGAGATCCGTACCACAGAACGCTGTCGTCTTATTCGTACTGCAAGGCGGCAAGGGGTGACCAACTTTGTAGCGCCCTCGATGCTGAAAAAGTGACCCTTCGTGAATGGGCTCTTCACCAAGGTAGCTTTTTCTTTAGGCAGCTTCTGTTCCATCCAGAGTTTTGCAGCGACAAAACTAAATGGATTCCGTTTGTTGATTTGAAGAAAGAGCCACACGACTTTGAAGGCTCGCGAGACACTCTTGACGACGTCTCTTGTTGGTTTCGTCAAAAGCTCATTATGTCCTTGACTCTGGACCAAACGGAACATGATTCTCTGCTCCAGTACTGCGTCGACAACCTTGAAAAATGGTTCAAGGTCATTCTTCTAGTAGACGAATTTGACCTATCATTAGCTATGCTGGAACACGCTTACCAATTACCATTTCATGAATTATGCAGTGGGCGCCATGTAAATGCCGGCACATATGCAAATAGAAGAAATGCAGCCACTTCGAGCCAGTCAAATGTGACTAACTCCACCTCGGGTGATTCTCTTGACAATCAAATCCAGAAATTACGGGAAGATCATGACGTACGCCACGCCCTTCATGCGGATTTGGCTCTTTATCAGAGAGGATTGGACATTTTTGAGAAGCAGAAAACCTGTTTCAAATAAATAAAGGGTCAAACTTAGGTCACATTTCCATCACCACACCCCTACCTTGATGACGTGTGCTGACACCGAATGTTCGTTAATATTATTTGTGTGTATAATTTTAGTGTTTCTGAAGAGATGATTTATTTTTATATCGGATGTTATTTTTCATGAAGTTTATTTGGTGTCTACAATCCAAAAATTATCGATTTTAAATACTTTTCCAAAAAAGGTTAATGACTTCACCAAAGAGTATTGTATACATGTACATGTGAAAAGTACTCCTAACAATCAGCAATGTTCATACAAACATATGCATGTATTTTGTGATATTAATGTACATGTAGCTATCTATAATACTGTTACCTTATAATTATATACATGTATACTTGTCTATATATACATGTCTAATACGCGTATTCTTGAGTTTCATTTGGCTTGACAACATTGCTATCCGCCATTACTGTGTCCATACTATGGCATGCCGAAACGAATAAATAATTCAACACTTGAATTAATGTTGACGCATATTTTCGCAAATGTTGCGCAAGAAAACAAGTTGGCATGACTTTTAAATTTTGATAGACTGTTTGAAACTGGCATACTGTGCTTTTGATAATTTTGCCATCAACCCTGAAAAACAAGTCTCAACATTTGCGAAAATTTGCGTCAACATTAAATTATCAGTGTTGAATTATTTTTCGCTTTGGCGTGCCATAGTATGGACGCAGTAATGGCGGATAGCAACCGTTGTCAAGCCAAGTGAAACCCAAGAATAGCATGTACGAAATGTATTTAAAATATCCCTTTAACAAGTTGTGTTAATGTGCAGTCTTTGTTTGCATTTATTGGACGTGGTCAAGACTGCACCCTTCGCGCAACTTGTGAACATTCATCAATTTTATCGCGCCCGAATGCACGATTCATTATTTTGATCGCGCTTGAGTGCACGAGTCCTTATTTTTATCGCGCTTGAGTGTACGAATCATTATTTTTATCGCACCTGCATGAAACCTGTAACTCTATTGATGTGAGATAATCAATAACCTAACGCATGACTTGGGTTGAAAAAGCAGGAACTGTTGGTGGATTTTGAAAGCCCATATTTGCATTTCCCCAAAATTTTATTCAATTTGACCAGAAAAAAACTTACTCAAACAAAAAATTGTCCAATGCAATGATGCCGCCCGAGATATAAGGAAAAAAATAATGAACGGTCCCTTGGTTTTTAGCTTACGCTATTTGTTAACGTGTACATCATCCAATATTGATGACACCAGAAGGGGAACGGTCTGACGTGACGAACTCAATTAACTGATGAAAGATCACCTTTCTGCCTTTAGGCCACTTATAACTGCATCTTCTTCTTCGTCACCTCAAATTTGCTGTAAAGTAAAGTTAAAACGGCATAAACGGCCTACCAAAGATGCAATAAAATTAACAAGTACACATGTTTCTGACGTAACTGCACATTTATAAATTTTGTTTTTTAGTAACTAAATGTAGTTTATTTAATTTTTGTCTTGAGTAAATAGTAAACAAAATGAGTGCACTGTAAATAATTGCCCGTACATTTTACGGCGGAGAGTTGCCACCTATTTACCGTAATTTTAACGGTTATCCCGTAAATTGTTTAATGGTTGTCCCGTATTTTTGTGCCATAAACAGTACAAAACAAAATAATTCTTCAAAGACGTATTTTTAAAATACATGTCTATATTTCTTTATTTCAAGTTCACACTGGGCATAATTTTACTTGTTACCAGAAAGATGTGTATTAAACACGAATATATTTTAGTGTTGACAGTAAAATAAATGGGTGTCAACAGATAATGGAAACTAGGTGTATTTTATCTGCAAATTAATACATACGTGTGTTCAGTAATTGGCTATACAAACTTTTTTTATAAGAAGTGGACGTTATAGATATACAGTCCGTGGTTTCACCAATTTATTTACTTTATTTTAAGGAAAAAAAGTATACTTTGTATTTTAGACATAGACAACCCTGTAAAAAAAACGCCGTTTTTATGGGGTCCGTTTTTTGCGCCTTGTCTATACTTGCCCAGGTCTGACTTCCCGTGTATGATCTGTGGTGCGGTGCTTGCAGCGCGCCTTCTTGACTGGTGGCCTGTCAAATCTCTTTTCTTCCGTCTCGGAAGAGTTTCTGAGACGGAGGAAAGAGCAGAAAACGGATTGGACAGGCGCCACCGGTCCGGAAGGCGCGCTGCGCGTTGCAGACCAAGCACAGGAGGTTAAACTTGGGCAAGTCTTCGTCTTGAATTATTGGCAGACCGCCAATAATTCGAACGAAATATTTATTTTAATTGTTATATTTTTTCGATGATAATTCGAATGATAATTTTTCGATGATAATTTCATTTAAAAGCGAATAACTTATGTTTCCAGAAAAATATAAATTTAAAAAAATTTGTTTTAGAGGTGCCATACCTAAAACACACGGACTGTATATCTTTAAAGTAAATTTATACCATGTTCTATTATCTTATATGCAGAACGTCAACCGTTTCATTTTAATACATGCAACTGATATATATAAACGATCGAAATTTATATTCATTTTGGTGCAAACACTTCTTCAAAAGGTTGCAAAAAGGACACATTTTTACAGGACTGGTATAGTTTTCGGGTCCGTTTTCACAAGTGTAACAATTCGGTCTAATAGTAGAGAACCGTTCAACTTAAATAATGTGCGTTTGAACGTTAAATTACGATACATATTTATCATACGTAATTTAGTAGTTCCTTTGTGCCTTTTTGTGCATGTCGTTTCTACATAAACAGCTACAGAATCGGTATCCAACTGCTTATATATTTGCTTCAATTTTACATTGCATATAAAATTAGCTGAATAATTAGATATAGCTATTTGTTTTTACTGTACAACAAAATATTGTGGAACATGTACAGTCAAACCTGCTATTAAGGCCACTTTAATAAAAATTCCACTTGTTTATAGTGGCCTCCCATCTTTGGGGAAACCTTTATAAAGAGGCCACCTGTTTATAATGGCCAACGTATACTGTATGTGATTTCGAATGTTTGTATGACACGCAGATACTAGTTTCCAGTATGCATTATTCATCGGTAAAGTCTTCTGTTGAACCTAAGACCTGTTAAGGTTGGGAGTGTTTAATGGTGACCACCGTTACTTTCGACTCCGGGCAAATTCCAAATCTCAAAGAAACACGCCGTGGAATGGAATCGGAAGAGAATCTCGAGCGGCGCGGCAAGATGCACGATGACGTACCAGGATGTAGCTCCGTAGTAGCGATTCTCCAGGGCATAGAGATCGTAGCCTCCCTTTAACTCGTAAGTGCTGATGAGCCACCAAGTGATGTTGCAGACCAGCAGAAACATCAGGAGCTGCTTGGTGCGAGTGTGGCGGAAATCGGCTGGCGGTTTCCGATGCATGGCGTGTAAGATGAGCACACACTGAAGCACCGTCTGTATGATGTGAGTGAAGTCGTCGAAGAACACCAAACCGGCGTGCGTCTGGCCCAAAGAGGAGACGGCAGCCACGAAGGTGTAGGCACTCTGTAAGAGACTTCCACCCACGCAGATGAGCAGCAGAGCCGCGTCCACGCGATGCGCGGGACCCGAGTGATGGTCCTGTTGCCAGCCGCCTTTGTGGATTCCTATGAAGGTCCCCACGCAAGCTATGATGCAGACCAGATTAAGAAAGACGCGATAGCCGCGGTAACTCATGAAGCTCTGGTCTCGTTTCTCGTAGTCTCCCAGGTAGATGATGTTAAGGATTAAGATGATGACGCCGCACATGGTGCAGAGGACGCCAAGGAGAAGACCACACTCGAAGCTGAAGTTGATTTGCCTGTTGGTTGGTTCTTTGTGAGGATGGTGTACTCTGCGGCCGATGTTCTGCCACATGATGTAGGCCATCGCGCCTGCTATGATCGCGTATTCGATGGTGAATGAGTACAAGAACACAGAGGCTTTGTAGACGGCGCCACTCAGACCTTTAGCCGTCTTGCCAATATAGCAAGGATCGTACGGTGAAGTGGGATAGGAGTCATTACCAGTCGTGTTGTCTTTAGTGGGTGGGGAAGGGGGAGAAAAGATAAGGATTCAATCAATTATATAATGATTCAGACACAATGAAGGCATGCAACTATACTTGATGAGGCTGAGAGATGTAACCTATTTAGTAATGTGTATGACCACCAGTAATCTGCGAGTCACGGTGCGCCTCGAGGGTTCACAAACATCGAGGGTTCACAAACCCCAAGCTCTTGAATAGAATGAAATACTAAAATACTTACAGCTATACACGCCCATCGGACTCATTAGTGTCCCGTATCCTGCTAAAGGATCAACCGTAGTTGCAGCCATTAGATGTCCGAGTTTGCCAGTATACCCTGAAGACAAAGTTAGGACACATTATGGTAAAACAATAATGCGAGCATAAAATAGGAAATGTTTTGCCAAGTCCTTTTTGCTAGATATCAATTTGGAAGCAGACATTCATGATGCAACAACTCACCTCCATCATTGTTGGCCATGCTAGACTTGAGATAGTCCAGCAGAAAGTCTTCCCACGTCTCCTCAACGAGTGTTCGTACGCATAGAGCAGCGTTAGTAGCCATAAGGTGCATGACTGCAAGTCTGTGTCGGAGGAAAGGGGATACATAATGTAATTCAAGTTAAGAATTAACCAGAAATAACGTCAGAAACATTTGGCTCTTATATCTATAATGGGTTTATAAAACTTCAGTTTGCACCCCTTAGGCTGAATTTCATCATGAATCTTAAAATTGTCTTCCATCTAAACATTTAAATACATAGGTGGGTGGCACCATTGCTAGCCGACGGCCAGAAAAACCGGGGAATCCCCTTACTCATCACGAAAGAGTGTTCTGGAATCTTAGGTGCGTTAAGCCAGTAAACACGTCAATGGCTTCAAAACTTTGATGACGTCATCAAGGACGGAGAATGGTGCCATTCAAAATATCAACATGACAGTTGGAAAGTTACTCGGGTTGATATGGTTTTTGAGCCACGGTCAAGTTGAAACTTCACATGAACATTATGCACCTATCAATTGTTCCCCCTCCCCCCGCGCTGCCCCACCCCCTATGTGGGGGCTTGGTCACGTTTTTCATGCCCCAGGGTGGGGCATTTGACCCTTTTAAATATAATTTTCTTTGCATGTGTATACAAGACGCGCATGTTTTCCACCCGAGGGTGGGGATTTTGGTCACTTAAATGTTGCCCCAGGGGTGGGGATTTTGTCACGCAAAAAGTGACAATCCCCACCTCTTAGGTGGGGTAGCCCGGGTGGGGGTGGGAACAATCGATAAGTGCATTACTGTGTCTCATGCCTACTATGGTGACGTCCCGATGACGTCATTGCATCGCTATGTTTGTGCACAATACTTCGATGAGTGTTTTATACCCTTACCCATCTGCAAACTTGATGAAATTTATTTTGCTGATCACAGGTCTCGACCTTTATCTGACTCGATAAAACGTATTGTTAAGTTGGAGACTTACTTTGCTATTGGTTTCCAACGGACGATACAGTACTTTGAGAACCGCCAGAAGTAGTAGATTTGGAGCATAGTGAAGGCCACGGAGAGGATAGAGCCGCAGGCGAAGACGCCTTGAGATCCACAGTTCTTGCCGCTCATCTCGATGTAAGAAGCTGTCCTCATGATCATCCACAAACAGCTGCCGACTCCGAAAAAGAGCAGGCCAACTGTGAAGCAAGAAAAGTTTTATACTACCGTTTCATGGCCACCTCTGGGTTTTGAAGAATACAGGATTGGAAACACTCAAACGGCGTTACTTATTTCTCCTGGGAGTACCACTCGTGTTCTCAGATCTACAGGCTCAAACTTGCTAGCCGAACCAAGAACTTGAACTATCCGTTATGGTCAGCGTGCGTTTGCCAATGCAGCCCCTGCCATCTGGAATAAACTCCCAGCAACACTCCGTCTAATAACGTCCTTGGACACTTTCAAACGGGAACTTAAATCCCATTTGTTTCACTAGACATTTTCATATGTCTATAATGTTGGCGCCTTGATTGGTTTTTCCGGATAAGTGCGCCTTATAAATATATATTGTTATTATTATTATTATCTCCATGTGTGATTGAGGATGTGTACGATAAAAACCAACCTCTGTATAAGTCGGCTCAGTACCTCATCTACGTTTTGAGAAAACAATGAAAACCTGTTGATGCTTTCGATTGTGCGAAATTAACCCATTGTCCCTGGCTATATACTGCACGGACAAAAACGGGACCATAATACCACGATATACCAGGGGCGCGTTCAATAGCACAATACCGGCGTATTGGGTATTTTCTATACAGTGAAACTTTCGAGACCGTAAAAAAAACCTGGCCACTATAAAGAGGTGGCCTAAGCATTCTACACATGGCATTTGGGACCAAAGGTGGGTGGCCACTATATGCAGGTGGCCTGTTTATCAATTTGAGTGAGGATTTTGATCAACAATGATTTTGGGACATTGGATACGGGCTTTCGAAGCAAATTTTGCGATCTCACCGTATACGTATCTGCTACCAGCCTCTGCATCCGTCCTCTCCTCGTCATCACTGGACGGCAGAGGGCGCTTCAGCACCACAACCACCAAGATCCACGCGATCGCAATCAGATACAACATGATGAAAAATCCTTCTACGTGAGCTGGCGTGACCGCGTTAAGACCCTCGGAGTAGCGGAGGAATATCTGGGCCGTGTCCAGTACGATTACAATGGTCACGACCACCATTGCGTGCATGATGCTGAGTAGCGTCCACACATCGTCACTGCAATCAAAATCAAAAAATGTCTCGTATCATTCATAATAACCAACCTACGCATGCAGCGCAAACTCTTGGTGGCGCTGTTAGGGGTTCCCATGTGTAACATGTAAACTCTTGGTGGCGCACTAGGTGGTTTCGCCATGAACGTGAAACAACTTAAAATGTCATTTCTTTTAATTTGTCTTCTATACCTGTCTTCATCGTGTTCATCTTCCATGAGCCGTTCGCTGTATGGAGCGGTGTCGGGTTCGACTCCAATGTGAACCCCTGTAGGATATCGCAAGCTTAGTTCCAAAGTCCCCATGTCCTCTGATTCTTGCTGGATCCGGCAACTTTCTACTTGCTCGGGTGAGTACACGATGTTATATGCTGTACGATACACCAAAGTAAAATTATTTTTGTTTTATCTTAGCCTAAAACTAAGCTCTATTCCAAATTTGTATGCTCTTTGACTAAAAATCTGGAGTTCACAACAGATAAAGAAAGTGTGACGTCAGTAACCAGGGTCACTGGGTCTAAACATTCGCTGGTAATCTGCAAAGCCCATTGCTAAAGCGCAGGGAATGATTTTCACTGGTTTTAGTGTAGACCTGGTAATCTTGCCAACACACAACTTTAGTTTTTACTTTCCTGAGATTTGTACTGTGTTGATGCCTGTTGATACCATAATCCCCGTTTAATAGTTTTACCCCTTGACAACCATTTCACTTTTGACATAATTTCGAAAAACATTCAAGAACCCTAAACAACGTGCTATATTTTGGTGCGCCATACCCTTAAGCTTTAAGGCACAATCATTTTACAGAAACGGAAATCGCGACCCCATGGTAATTCAATTAGTCAAGACAACGAGGTATGGAACGCTCCTGACCCGACTTTTCCATCTAAAATATTTTAAGTCTTGTTTGACATTTGCCATACAAAGACAGGTCTCGGGCTTAAGCAGTTGTGACGTTAGACCTATCGCCTTGGCACTTTTTCCAGGCCTTTTGCCTTCCATGGGGACAACATTTGTGACGCATTCTTATACAACTACAGGGTGTTTAAAAAAAAAAGGAAACCGAGATTAATTTGTTAATTTCGTGGAGATGGCTAAATATTTTGGAAATTGGCAACCACCATCTATTAGCTAATGATGTCCTCTTTCTTAATATGACACCACGAAATCGGGACCGTCACACATGACTGGTCTTGCACCAAAAATATGTTTTCATAATGAACCATGTCTGCCCAGTGCAGGGCTTTTGTTGGGTCTCCAAATTATGCAATCCTCAGCCTGTTATTTCATTGCACACTCCTTAAAAGTTGGAATAGTTGTTCATTTTCTCAGACCAGCAAAATGCAGCTTAATTACAACTGAGCAGCGTGTGTTTGTGGTAACAGAGTGGCTGTCGACTTGGCGGGAATGGCACGGTCAGGAAAACGTTGACCAAAGGCATTTGCTACTTGCTGGAGGCTTCCAGTCCTCAAGCACTCTCAAGAATACTGTCACTGTTGCCAAGTAAAGTTAAATGTAGTTCGGCCACAAATAATCTTGTCGAGGCGAACCAGCCTTTCCGTGACTTCCTGTTGGCTTTAGCCCCTTCTAACTTCCCTTTGATTTTGGTCTAAAATTAACAAGACCTGTAGACCAGATTTAGCTCAGAATGAATCATCCTATTTGAGGCTGTCATCCCGAGCAGGCCGCGGGAGTAGACGCGTGACTGTGTACGAGTTCGTCAGGACACTAGACTTTTCCTCTGTCTGTATTAGTTGAAACTAGTTTTAAAAATATGGGGGTTAAACTCGACCAAAATCGGCAAAAGATGCGAAACTAAGTAAAAATGAACTATGGTGTTTGTAGGCCTACGCTGTGATACGTTAGTATGCACTTCACCTTATAGCGTATAAAACAGCTTTTTCCCCAAAATGAACGCTTCTGTTTGGCAATGTTTCACTCTAGTCTCCCACATACAGTTGAGGTTTTATTTCAAGTGAATAAAATAATGGATTGTGCCCGTAACATTTAGCAGAATCGAAAAGATGAGACCTCGATGAGTATTTTGCTATTTGTCCCGAACCGCTGCGAGACTTTTAAAGGTATAGGCTCGTCAGCGATGCGCGCGCGCCAAATTCGTGCCACGAAATACGCAGCTCCATAGCAAAGGCGTGGAGCTGCGTATTTCGTGGCAGAGCCTTTAAGAATATGTTGGCATTCTGAATTGTTTCTATGGGAGTGTCGGCCACCTTTAAGAGTAGCATTTCCCATTTAATGTATACTTGCTGTATCACACGCAACTAATTGGCCAGGAAACGACTTGCATGAATCATGGCTGCCAGCCGTTCACGACGGCTGTTGCCTGCCTTGCCTAAGTCACGCCAGATCACACGCGCTGAGATATTGTAAGCCTTCAAAGCCAAGGCTAGCTTTAAAAATGTCGCCAACGAAATTCTTACAATCGATTTAAATTTCCTGTCTCTTGTCTAAATGACTATTATTAATTTATATAACAAAAATTGATTGTTATGCGCGAAATAATTGATTGGTTATGATCTATTTGGAACAGTTTCAGACAGCAAACAGTGCCCAAAAAAACGCAAAATCTTGAACACTCTTGATTACATCAGGGTTTCTCGTTCAATTTTAACAAAGTACTTTCCAAGTTCGTTTCAGGTGCATTTGTTTTAGCGCAAATATGAATGCAGTTTGGGATCATCCAAGTTCAGTTATTGAAAGAGGGCATTCGATTTGGTTTTTCGAGCACGCAATCAGGAAAAATCCGCACTCAAATTTAAAACTACCGCAATTAATTTTGAAATACCAGCGGAAATTTGCCCAAGCCCTGAGCTTGTGCTAAATTGAATGAAGATTCAATCTGGATTTCTTAGCGAACAAATGTGAATGTCTTTAACCCTACGGTACCAAATCATCCGATTTGTACACGATTTTCCATATGACCAAGAGGTTAGAGTAAGAAACTGAATAACGTGCAAATGGATATGAACCCAGCGAATTTGCGTCCGAATAAAAATCACTTGAATACGTACTTCCACAAACGAAAGCGAATGCATTTCTGATTAATTCGAGCGAGAAACCCTATATTTGCAGAATATTAAAAAAATATATATGAAATGTTTACAAAAGGGTCCTTCTGTGAGGTACATTTGAGAGATAGGTCGTTCTGTTCAGGTGTCTCAGAATTAATGTATATTGTTCTCAAATGAAATAAATTTGACCCCAATTAAATGGTAAAAAAATACAACCACAACAACATACATTTTTCATACACATTTTCCATTAACGTATATGTATAAACAAGCTATATACCAATCTATCTTTGTTACATACGTTAAAGGCACAGGCTCGTCAGCAATGCGCGCCCGCCAATTTCGTGCTCTAAACACGCAGCTCCGGAGCTGCGTATTGCGTGGCACACATTTGGCGGGCGCGCATTGTGCCTTTAATGGAAACATTTCTAATCATGGGGTTTGGAAAATGGAGGGACTATTTTTTTACACTCTGAGGCAAAAGTCATGTCATCAGAACAACTTGATGTTTTTTTCTTCAATTTTTCAAAAGTCATGTCATCAGAACAACTTGAAGTTTTTTTTCTTAAATTTTTAGGGGAAAAGGTCATTTGTAGAAAACTGGGACCGAATTCTGGGAAAGGAAATGTACCCATAATGTGGAAATGCGCAAAAATAACTTAGATTTTTAACCCACATACCTTTGTTGACTTTCTTCTTTGTTCGATCCCACAGCGCGTTGAAGTTCTGCTGGAGGGAGGCTAAGTTAAGGCTGGGCGGCCTGTTATGATCAACTCGGTTGTAGTTTTGTCGATATCGCTGACCTCTTCCTAAAGACCCACTTTGTCCAGCCTGGGCACCTCCGTCTGCGAAGTCAGCCCCGCGGTAAGGCACCACATGCATTCGGGAACGGGCAGATGGACAATTTAGACCCGAACACAGTGACCGCGCTGCCACACTTGCCGCAAAATGTAGCCTTCTATTTACTCCGAGTAGCACGTCGCAATGGACAACTCCGTTTGCCCCCACCTCAAAAGCTTAAATCGGAAGGGATGATTTAGTGTGACTGGGGCAGAAATATGCTGAGCCGTTGACGCGTAGGGTTAGTGGAGGAAACTTAAATTAGGTACAGGGGTAGAATATTTGAGACATTCCATTTTTGTTGCAGGTAGAGACACGTGTTCATCATGCACTTGATGTGGAAGTGAGAAGGGGCCAATTATTTCATAAGCTGTTTAGCAAATTGTTTGCTTAATCCAAAATTTGTTTGCTTTATAAAAATGATTTAATAGTCAACATTGTATACGTCAACTTATGTTTTTAGCTAGAATAGCAGTACACCAGTAAATTGAAATACACATCACACAAGATTTTGACTGCTAACCCGTTTTTATAAAGCAAATACATTTTGGATTAAACAAATATTTTTGCTAAACTGCTTTATGAAATTGGCCCCTGATTATGTCCTACAACAGGCACAACATAAAGAAAAATTTCATTTGCAAAAAAACCCGGATAAAATAAGTTGTTTGAGATATTTCAATGTACTCATGCGATTTTCAGTTGCGCCTTAAGTTGGCAGAAAATATATCCCGCAAAATCCAAAATGCTAAATCCAAAATGCTAAATCAAGCAAGTGTATTTTTGAAATCTTTTTCAAGAAATACTGAGGTGCATCTTGAATAACTCTGCTTTAACTTTATCTGGTTTTTGCAAAGATTTATTTTAAATTAAAAGGACGGTGTAATTTGGAATACAATTTTAAAAAACATTAAATCAAATAAAAAGATTATAAAATGAAATTTCTAAGTCCCGCCCACCCCCACGTCCACCCCGCCCCCTCCCCCTACCCCGCCCCCTCCCCCACCCCCCGTAGCTACGCCGCTGCATATTCAAAACTTTAAAAGTGTATACATCTTTATTACATTTAAATATTGCCTATATATCCACATAAACGTGAAGCCCTGTAAGGCTTTGTGCTTTTTTATGTCAAGATATTTCAGTTTGTTAGGTCAGTTGTCCTACATTGACACTTTTTTTTAAAAACATTAAATCAAATAAAAAGATTAGAAAATGAAATTTCTAAGTCCCGTCCCCCCCCCACCCCCCCACGTCCACCCCGCCCCACCCCCTCCCCCCCACCCCCCCCCCCCCCGTAGCTACGCCGCTGCATATTCAAAACTGTAATAGTATATACATCTTTATTACATTTAAATATTGCCTATATATCCACATAAACGTGAAGCCCTGTAAGGCTTTGTGCTTTTTTATGTCAAGATATTTCAGTTTGTTAGGTCAGTTGTCCTACATTGACACTTTTATTATATGGGTCTTTCTATAAATTAGGGGTCCAGTGTTGGTGTCCCCCGTTACATTTTACATCTTGTTTTTGTTAATTCAGGACACATTCTTTAAATACTTTCCATCTCAAAGAGTGAGTACATAAAGTACAATTCACACAAAATGGTTTAAAAGCCATTTTAATGATTTTTGTACGAAAAATAACACATATCAGGTGTAACGGGAGACACCAAATGTCACACTTTTGGACCCCTAATTTATAGAAAGACCCATATCTGAATAACCGCTATGGCACTTTCGGAGCCCCGTATTGCCCGTCTAAACTTGAACACCAAAAAATGTAATATATCTGATAAGACCTGAAAATAAATTGTTCGGAGTGCAGACGCGCAGGAAGTGGAATTTAGAAACATCGCTAAATATAAACTAGAAAGTAGACTACATGTATATAGTGTTATTCAGAACCGAATTGGCGGGAAACAATATCCCACGGCAAAATAATTACGTAGGCCTATAAACGTTGAAAAAAAATCTGTCGTCTGTGGTTAATTTAATTAGTAATACTTGTTTTATCTCCGTCATAACACCTAAGCCAAATGTTATAATTACTTCAAGAACACCGCCACATTCAGAACATAAAAATATGATTCTCAAAATTGCGGCATTTGCTTGTTCTTGTTAATACCACGTAGGCCTAGCCCACTTTAACGCCCACAGAGATATCTGTGCTTACGCCCAACTGATATTTCTGGTATAGGCCAACTACATGTAGTATAAAAAAGAATCACGCAAGCGGCTGTTTATAAAGACAAATTACATGATTGGAAAACTCTCAAAAACAGTAGCAACAGCATTAACTAAAGAATATCCTCTGATAAACTGCCTTGTAGAAATGATGCAGCAGCAGAAATTATAGGCCTATAGGCCTTCTTCAGAATTGTTTGTGTGTAGGACATAATATGAATGAATGGTAAAAAAAAGTCGTCTGCAGACTTTTTAAAAACCTCCTTTGGCAATTTCTCCCACAAAGGTAGGCCTACCGTTTTTCTTGATAAAGAAATTCCTTTGTTATATTTGTTAAAATAATGAATAATAGAAAGTTCATGGGAAAATGATGAAAATAATCTTGTGACGATGACAATTCTAAGTGACGTCATCTTAATCTGGTATCCGTCTATTTATGTTTCCTGCACACAACATGGACTGCGCTGAAAATTGATCTGGTTTCAGACTCCACGTCCAATGCTTTGTTGTACGTACACGACAAAAATAAACATTGACGCCATTTTTACACAAGTTTACCGAACTGACGAAGCTAGTCAAGAAAATTGAATCCTGCACAACTATTAAATTCACCCTTTTCTATAACTACAATTAAATAAAGAACAGATAGCATAAACGATAAGAAATCAAGGTTGCCGCGAGTACACTTTTAGGGCTTGTGTCGAGGGAGTTTGTGGTGAAAAATGTGTATTCCGTGCGGCCTGGCAGGGGTGAGTTTGTTTACGTACGAAGGTCTTGCAATGCAGTTGCACTTGTACTTGCAGTTGCACATGACATGCAGCCATCGGGGGCGGGGGAAGGGAGGGACGGCGGAAGGGTTAAATTACAAATCCTTAGTGGATTTCGGAATTCAACCCAATAATAATTTTAAGCTAAGATTTTCTCGTAAGATTTCTGGTAAATTTCCTCATAAAATTAATAAATAAAATAGGGTGCTTTCACGACACAGCACGCACAGGGCCAGGGGTGGGTCAAAAGGTCACCGCCCACTATTGCTTGTCTTCCAGAATAAGATTTCTGGTCGATTTTCTCGTAAAATTGGGCATTCAGAATTCAACCCAACTTATATTAAAAATTGCTGGTAAAATTTCTCATGAAATCTCTTGTAAAATTTTCTGATAAGATTTTCTCGTAAGATTTCTGATAAATTTTCTCAATAAAATTGTAAAATTCTTTATACCCACAGTTGGCCTGCTGCTGCACTTCAGCGGCCTGCTCCTGTTGCTGTAGCTTCTGTCCAGGATGCAAGAACTCGACGGCTTCACGTCTAGTCTACGGATTCATCCTCCTACTGGGGACCTTGTTGTCCTGCTTGGTTCTGATCCCCGGTCTCCAGACTGCTATTCAGAAGGTGAACGGTCGCTCCTTTGATGAATCTTGGCATAGGCTACTTTGGGATCCCACTAAGGGGCCGTCCAAAGTTGTCAACATTTTCACAGTTCTACAGAGCGTAGTATTTTTCAAACCCCCCCCCCCCCCCCCCCTTCCTCCCCCGAAATACTACTTATCAACATTTTTGTTGTCACTACCATGAGCCTTTGGCTCGTTCGGTATTTTCATGACTCGTGCGTTATATTCTCCAGGGCTTGCTCTTAATTTTTTCTGAGAGTAGCCCACTGGGCTAGTAAATTGTGTTTTCTACTAGCCCGCAGAAATTTTTACTAGCCCATGGAATGTTTGAAAAATTAAAAAAACAAAGCATTAAAATATTGACTAGCACTGTCTACTGAGAAAGTTGATTTTTGTTCATCCCCATGGCTAGAAATCACTGTCGCTGGTAGTGGAGTCGGGATGTTCTTCCTCCTCTTCTTCAGTCCTTCATTTTTTTTTAAACTCAGGAGAGCCCTAAATTGCTCTTCGGAGATATCGAGGAGAGCTAATAGCTCTCCTAATAAAAAAAAAGTTCCTTAAAATCTTTGAAAACACTGCTTTTGGGGAAAAATCAAATGTTTAGCCTGTTTGGGGCCGAGTCAGTCTGGGCCCGAGTTTGTACACAAGGCAATAGGGGCCGAGTTGGTCTGGGGCCGAGTTTGTATACAAGGCAATTGGGGCCGAGTCAGTCTGGGAACGAGTTTGTACACAAGGCAATTGGGGCCGAGTCAGTCTGGGGCCGAGTTTGTACACAAGGCAATGGGGGCCGAGTTGGTCTGGGGCCGAGTTTGTACACAAGGCTCCCCGAAAATTACGAGAGCGCAGTAGGAGCGCCTGCGCGATAGCGCTCCTTAAAAATGAAGGTCTGTGACACACAAAAGGTAAAGCTTTGAAGAGTTCGTTTTATTTCCAATAATCACATCTGGAAAACAAGGAACGTGCACATGTTTTAAGTAGCCCGCCGGGCAAGTTGAAAAGTGGATTTTACTTGCCCACAGCAGTTTATACTAGACAATGTACGCCGGGCTAGCGTTAAGGTCGAGCCCTGTTCTCATATCACCCTTAAAGCCATCCAATATTAGGCCTATATAAATATTCTCATCCTTGTACCCTTGGTAAAAATAATCTTGTTTTGATCCGTTCACACACTAGATACCATACCTTTGTTCTGACGTCGATCGCCTGGAGATATGCCAACGTTTTGGAGGCTACATCGGGGTTTACCGAATCTGCTTCACCATGGCATGTTTCTTCTTCCTGTTCGCACTGATCACTATCAAGATCAAATCTAGCAAGGATCCACGAGCTGGAATAAACAATGGGTAAAGCCGTGTTCACATTGAATTTAAAATACGTAGACAGGATTTGCAATGATCCAAAATTTTAATCAACTATTTGACCAGAAAATTGAACATAGAACTAGAAGTGGTCATGACTGTCGAATGCAATGATTCCGCCCGAGGTTATATCTATTTATACGAAAACGATAATTGTTAATTAATTTATATAAATTCATGTGCACAACCATTTTATTTTACAAGGGCGCCCTCATGTGAGCAAAACTAGGCTCCTGGCTATTCAATATGGCTTCATTTTCCATGCAGTATAGCCAGGGAACCAGCCTAAATAGGACAGTAGCTTCACACAATTGTGACCGTCTCTCGCAAAACCCGACGCTTCTCGGCATTTCCCATTACGTGATATGGGCCCACAACCTTAAAAAATGGCCTCTGGGACCAACTTGAACATTTGGCAGAATCAACATCGGGATACATTCAATATTTGTTTTGTTGTTTGAACTGTCTCAAATTTCCTCATATTATTGACAACAAATTAAATAACTAGTTTGTCAAACTTTAAAGACCAATAGCTCCATTTCACTTTTTTTCTGATCTGTCGTACTTTAATTGGTCATAACTTCTCCAAAAATTATCAGAATTTCCTCAAACATGTTTTAAAAGATACCTTTTTGTATGCACACTAAGCTGATACCAAAACTTAAATTTTGAATTTTCATCACAAGTGTTGGGTTTTGCTGGAGCCGGTCACAATTTCTTGAAAGCATTGTTTTCTCGGTACGTAGTTTAGGTACTGAGCTGACTTATACACAGGTTGGTTTTTTATCATACATCCTTAATCGCACATAAAGATAACAGTTTGTAACAGTTTTCTAATCCTGTAATCTATTTTTAAGAATCTGGAACCAAGAAATTAAAATTGACTTGTATTGGTCTTTAGAAAATTTAAGGATTTTATTCCATTTATATATTTTGCAATTTAGATTTTGGTTCTTCAAAGTGCTGCTCCTGATCGCTGTTGGTGTGGCCTCCTTTTTCATCCCATCTGGAACTTTTGAAGAAGGTAAACATTTTCCTCTTTATAATTTCCTCTTTCTAAATAAACATTTTTGCCAGTCGCAATACAAATGCTGACTCCCGTTCAGACATTTCTCCGAATGTACTTTATATTTTTGCATATTAATTGACGTGGATCCACAGCTGATTTCTGAAAATGTGGCTCAGACTAGGCCTATGCATTTTCAAATAATTTAATATTAAAAAAAAAAAATTGTTATATTTTTCATTGAATATTCGATATTCCATATGTGAATTTTTTTCTACGATTTTGACAAAAATGTTTGTCATGAAATTTGTTTTGCCACATCTTAACTCAGCTCACAGGAAGTTACGTTAGCCTTTTTATTGCCGAATTTGTCGCCTAAAAAAACTATATACTTTTTGTTGTATTAACTTGTATGTGGGTCATTCTATAAATTTGGGGTCCAACGTGTGACATTTTTCTGTCCCCGTTACACCTGACATACTGCTATTTGCCATACAAGTATCATTAAAAATGCCTTCAAACCATATTTTTATGAATTGTATTTTATGTAATCACTCTTTGAAATAGAAGGCATTTAAAGAATATGTCCTGAATTTACAAAATACAACATTTTACAAGATGTCAGATGTAACGGGGACAGAAAAAGTGGACCCCAAATTTATAGAATGACCCATGTAGCAGTCTCTTGCCTAAAGAGTTTTTGCAAAAATGTTCGCCGGCCCTTGTACACTGGACTCGTGGTTAAACGCAAATATGACATCAAAGCGGCCATTTCGGCAAAGGAAAAAGGATTTGCACTTATTCCTAGCTGAAAGACATGTTTGGTTTAGAGTGAAAAAAGCACATTCGATTTGGTAAAATGCTGTTTGAATATTCAATATTCGATGGACGATCGAATATTGGAATATTTGATTCGTTAGACACAGTCTCAGCCCATCTTGCTCAGTTGGGTCACATATTGTTTATTATTTTGGACTTCCTAGTTATTGTTGTTTATTTACTCTTTATTGACATGTTTGTTTACAGTTTGGCAGTACTTTGGAATGGTGGGAGCGTTCATTTTCATTCTGATCCAGCTGGTTCTCATCATTGACTTCGCTCACTCATGGAACGAGAGTTGGGTGGGAAAAATGGAGGACGGGGAGAGCAAGGGGTGGTACTATGGTAAGCCATGTATAGCGCCACCTAGAGTTTTGCCTGAAAGAGGCGCATCAGAATGCACCTGTTGCAACGAATCATGCGATCCACCAAAACATGCTATTTTCATAAAACACTACTTGGTCAGCCCCAAAGCATAGTCTTGATTCAAGACCGAATTTATTGTTAGAGTTCGCAATTCCCGCACTAGTGTACGCGTTGTGGAAAGACTTTAGTACTTGGACATCACTATTTTTTCCTTAAAATAAGTGGAAATTTAATGAATAAATTTTTAAAAAGAAATTGGAGGGGATAAAATTCACACGACCCCGCATTCCTGTTGAGGGCACTGGCTCGTCAATGCGCACGTGAGGCCAAATTCGTGCCACGAAATACGCAGCTCCATAGCGCGCATTGACGAGTCTCTGCCTTTAAAAGAGCGTGTCCAGGTCACAATTTTCCATATAATTTGTCATATTTTTCTCATTACCATTCTGAAATTTTGTGCTCTCAATCCGTATATTTTTAAGGATATTGTAAAAAAAACACCAATGTTTAGTAAATTTATCCGGTTACATAAAACAACAGTAATTACACCAACCTTTTTGCTTCCACATCCAAATTTAAGATTGCAAATTTCATGTTTTTCCCCATGGATAGTATTTTGAGGAGGTATCTTATATGATTGTTGGGTTACAACGAAATCCATTTTCTGGAAAAATTTGAACAAGCCTCTTTAAAGGCACAGGCTCGTCAGCAATGCGCGCCCGCCAAATTTGTGCTCGAAACACGCAGCTCCATGCCTTTGCTATGGAGCTGCGTATTGCGTGGCACACATTTGGCGGGCGCGCATTGCTGACGAGCCTGTGCCTTTAAGTCAAAATATGTTTGCAATGTTTTTTTATTTTGTTCTGTTTTCAGCTCTGCTCTTTGCAACGGTGTTGAACTATCTGGTCACGCTAACCGGTTTTATTCTGATGTATGTCTTCTACATTGGTACAGGGGTAGGTCGATTTCTCTTCTGCCATTAACAAGTTAAAGGCACAGGCTCATCAGCAATGCGCGTGCGCCAAGTTCGTGCCACGAAATATGCAGCTCCATAGCAAAGGCATGGAGCTGCGTATTTCGTGGCACGAATTTGGTGCGCGCGCATTGCTGACGAGCCTGTGCCTTTAAATGAATTTTCATGTTAGGCAGTAGACAAATGTCAAGTCGGCAGTACGTGTGCGCTATAAGTACAGCATTGGACAGTGACTGTGTATGTGTGCTGTTCCGCGCGACATTTAGGAGTGATTGTGCATTAACGTGCGTACATTAATTCACTTCAGTTGCTTGACACGAAGAGCCGCCTTATCAAACCCGGTGCGTAGACCGGCCTCAAATTTGGAATTTGTCTAAGGCAGCCCAATTCACTACCCATGGCCAAAGTTTTAGGAACATGCACGTTTTTAGCAGATGCAACACCTTTCTAAACTTTTAACTGTTTGTAAATTATTTTAAATATTCTACATTATTTATAAATTGCACAGAAATTTCTTTAAACAATTTTGTTAACTTGAAAAGGCCATTTTTACAAATGCATAAAAATGTCACACTTTGGCTCCTGTTTTTATGGAAATACCCATGTTCTTTTTTTCAAATGACTGTTTTCACCTATTCCTGTGACAAGGTGTGTCTGTCATGCAGATACAATTGTCTAATCATATACAAAATCATTCAAGCGGAATGCATGTCATTGTGATGCACACAATGAATATTTTCAACAAGGGGCCAAACTAATTTTTCTGCAAGCTTCGCTTTGGTTACGTTCATTTTAACGGGGGAAAATGGATAAAGGTCTATTATGAGTAGTGTATTAAAATGAGATCCCTTTACAATTTTTTATTTTCAGACCCTCGCCAGCTGCGGAGTTCACAAGTTCTTCATTTCCATCAACATGATAGCTTGCTTCGCTTTCTCCATTGTCAGCATTCTGCCCAAAGTTCAGGAAGGTAATAAACCTAATCGACCGTTCACATTACATCATGGGATTGGATGACAAATTTTGCCAGCAAAGTGTGCGTAAACCTATAATGCGGAGGCCAACTGACAGTTTTTTTCACTCATTTTCACAAAAACCAAACCAAGTTCAATAATCAATCTTTCAGCATTTTTTCTTTAAAGATAGTATACATGATTGGTAAACTGTTACAAATAGTTTTATCCCCCTGTGTGATTGAAGATATACATGATTAAAACCAGCTCCGTACTTCGTCTAACTTTTGAGAAAACAGTCAAAAAAGGGTTTGCAGTCATTTCGCCCTGAACCATTTCGCCCTGAACCACGGCCTGTGCACGAAGTTGTTTTGGGGCGAAGTGGCATTTGGGCGATGTAGTGTTTGGACGAAGTAATTTGGGGCGAAATGGCACTCGGGCAAAGTGGTTTGGGGCGCAATGGCACTTGGGCGAAATGGTTTTGGGGCGAATTGAATTTTCGTCTCATGAGACGAAAACTAATTGTTTTACTCATTTCTCAAAGACTATAGCACTTCAGACAAAACCATTTCAGGGGAAGTTTTCTACGGTCATCATGTTTATATTGTGTAAGTTAGGCGTAAATCTGTGAACATTTCTGATTTTCGAGATACCAATGATGTATACTGCCTTTAAAACATATCAAACATACTGAACAGGATGTCCCAAAACAGAAATGTACCAAATACACGAAATCATCGGGGATTCCCCTCGTGGTGGGGGGGTCCATGTACACGGACTCGCAGGGCAGCATTGCGCAGACCGAGCTGCGAGTACGGTACTTGGACTCTCCCACTACGAGGGGAATCCCCGATGATTTCTCACATTTGCGACATTTCTCTTTCGTTTTCACTTAAGTACTCTATATCAGCCAGAATCATTGCATCTAAACTCCTCAAAAAAAGTTCGGAAAATCAAGTTTGACTGACGATTTCTCTCTTGTTACTAAATAATTTCCCTTGAATTTTGTATCATTGGAAAACCCTGTTATTCCTCTTTACGATGATGTGTCATTTGTTATGATTAAGCAATTGGGGGATGTCCAGCACAGCTGAATACGGGGGCGGGTGTAAAGTGAAATGTCACAAAGTGCATTGACACATTCCCATCCTCCAAGCAAAAGGGGAATGCACTATTCGGCTGATTCCCTGGCTATACTTCACAGAAAACAGAGTCATAATATCACGTGCAGACTGGTGCATGATTGTAGTTTCGTTCACACAATGAGCGCCCTTGTAAAAACTCACATTTATATAAATTCATCTTCAAGTATCGTTTTCTTATCAAAAAAATCTATCTTGGGCAGAATCATTGCATTAGACAGTTAGAACCACTTTCATCTTCCTTTTGAGTAAAGTTTCCGATCAAAAGGTTGATTAACTTTTGAGACATTACAAATCATGTATACGGATTTTTAAAGTTTGAATTTTTTCATCTTTTCACAGTTCTACCCCAGTCTGGTCTGTTACAGTCTTCGGTCATTTCTGCTTACACCATGTACCTGACCTGGTCCTCGCTTAGCAGCAACCCTGATAAGAGTAAGCGGATTTGAAATTGCGTGCTTAACCCTCACTCACTAAGCATTTTGCTATAAGCTCTTGACTTGGCTTAGGAGAAACCAAAAATTTGACGATGTCTTCCAATGGCGCAATGTACATGGTAAAACAAAGAGGGCCGAGCACGGACCCTTGTGGTACCCCGTCGTTAAGTGGAGAAAGTTCTGATTGAGCACCATTTATGACAACAGACTTGAACCGCTTATCTAGGTATGACTGAAACCAACGGTGAGCAGTACCAACAATGCCATACCGATTAGTAAATCTCTGCAGAAGATGGTGTAATTGATCGTGTTGAACGCTCCGTGTTGAAAATGTTCATTGTGTGCATCACAATGACATGCGCGCGGTGCGATCAAGAAAACACGTAGCGCGGACATTGATTCTCTCAAAACAACAACGGAAGACTGCACGCGCACGTACTATGCAGTGGGGAACGAGACAAAGATGGACGCACCGTGATAAAGGTCTATAGAATGCCTCATGAAATTATTTGTACTATTGCACTCATTTACATTAATTATTTGTATATAATCAGATTGCAATCCTGGTATTGAAGATATAACCGCTGGAAAGATTGCGACGCCCACACCAGGCCTCACGGGCGTCGCCACCCCAACTACACCCATCAACCACCCTGGGATGGGCGTGGAAGACTGGGTCTCTCTCATCGTGTTCATAGTCTGCATCATCTACGCATGGTAGGTTGGGAACTGACTATAGAGGGCGGTGTTTCACCGATTTGTGTTTAAGCATGCATCAGGTTGGCGTAGCGGTACTTTCCTCGCCTTCCACCTCTGTGGCCCTGGTTCGAATCCCGTCCGAGTCAGTATGTAAATTGGGTTAGTTCTCAGTCCCTGTTTGATTCCGTGGATTTCTCCCTATACATAATTGTGTAGGGGTTTTCCTCCCACCTCTAAAACTGAGCATTTCTTCATTCAGGTTTCTTCAGGCTTATGAGCTACAGTGTCTCTGAGGAATCCTTGGTTTCAATACCAGAAAGAATTAATGATAATAATGCTTAGCAGGCTGCTTAGGGGTGAATCCCTTCCTTGTACATTATACATAGCGCTCTCCAGAACTTGCTTACAGCTTGGTGCAAGTTTGATTGACAACTAGAGTTAAAGATAGTATACATGATTGGTAAACTGTTACAAATAGTTTTATCCCCCTGTGTGATTGAAGATATGCATGATTAAAACCAACCTGAGCAAAAACCAGCTCCGTACTTCGTCTAACTTTTGAGAAAACAGTCAAAAAAGGGTTTGCAGTCATTTCGCCCTAAAACCACTTCGCCCTTAACCACACCCTGTGTACGAAGTGGTTTTGGGGCGAACTGGCATTTGGGCGATGTGGTGTTTGGACGGAGTAATTTAGAGCGAAATGGCATTCGGGCGAAGTGGTTTGGGGTGAATTGAATTTGTCTCATGAGACAAAAACTAATTGTTTTACTCATTTCTCAAAGACTATAGCACTTCGGACAAAACCATTTCAGGGGAAGTTTTCTACGGTCATCATGTTTATATTGTGTAAGTTAGGCGTAAATCTGTGAACATTTCTGATTTTCGAGATACCAATCATGTATACTGCCTTTAACCACTGGTCAAATGTCATCCTGGCAACACATGCGCACTAATGCTCAAGTCCAAACGCCTTTGGTTAGTCAACTGGTTCCACGCAAAATGCTGCAGCAACTCAATACCTGATGGGTACCAGTGACCAGCTCGACCGTGCCCTGTGGGCTGGTTCCAAATAGTGGACCGGACACGACTAACCATCGTTGACTAGACTACGTTCGGTTGCAAATAGTAGAACTAAAGTTGTGAATCGAACTTGACCCTTACTGCAGATTTACTGTTGAGCACATTTTCGAGAGGAAATATTTTTTCATGAGTACAAGTACTTTTTTACGAGTGTGAGTACGTTTTAATGAGTGCCTACAAACATGTATGCAATGTGTGTGATGCTAGCTCTATTGTTAAACTGTTATTGTTTAGTTACATAACTTGGAAATATTTTTTATTTTTTATAGTAAATTTTTTGTTTTAATCTTTGTTTCAGTATTCGCTCTGCAAGTAACAACAATGTCAGCAAGTTGACGGGTGGTGAGGTAAGATTAAAATATATTAAAGAAAATCTTGGTAGATGAAATTTCAGTACAAAAGTTATTTGATAAAAACCGACAGAAACTGCAGCGATAGTACATCTTGACCAAGTCCATAACAATCCAAATCACAATTTGATAGTCAACAGCTCAAGCTACAGTGTTCTTGCCAAATTTCACTCCATTCATGAAACTCGTCTAAATTTTAACGGCATTTTTGCATACTACAACAAGTAAAGATTATCCTAAGTAAAAATACAACGCTAATTTTGATGTTTTGGGTTTTTTTTTGTGAATAGGGGAGAAAATAAGCAAGACATTCTTTTCCCACGACAGGGTTTTGGTAAATAATTTATAAATGTTGACACCGTTTGTATAAACTTAAACGAATAAAAACCATGCAAAACAAAACCAAAAATAAAAACAAATTGGCATTTGGGAATTTTTTAGTGAACTAATGATGGAAAATAACAAAAAAATTATCTACTCGTCAGAAATATTGACACATTTTTTTAGTGTCGGTGATTAGGAGTGATAATTTCAAAACATTTTTTTTCATTACCGAACACTTTCAGACTGCAAGTTATGGTTCTGGTGGGGATGTACAATACAGAGACACGGATAGAGAGGTATAGTACAGATATATTTATGAAATTTACAAAGTGCTATTCCATGATGTCTATTGACAGTCATCCTGTACTTCATTCAGAACATGTATTTTATTATCATAGTTGAACTGTATATGTACTTTTCCCATTCATTTGGCAGAACCCTGTAGCTTGTTGTTGCTGTTTTTACTTTTTTTAGTAAAAGGAGCTTGTTTAAATCTTTCCAGAAAATGGATTTCTTTCAAACCTAACAACCATATAAAATACCTCCCTAAAATATTATCCATGGGAAGAAAATGGGAAATTTGCAATTTCCGATTTGGCTGTGGAAGCAAAAAGGTAGGTGTAATCACTGCACTGCTTTATGGAACCAGATAACTTACCTCACAAAACGTTGGTGGGTTTTTGACGATATCCTTGAAAATATACAGATTGGGAAGCACAAAGTTTCAGAATGGTAATGAGAAAAATATGACAAATGATATGGTATCAAAATCTCAACAGTTTTACACCCATTGGGAAAAATGGGAGAGGGTCAAAAATGTGATCTGGACACGCTCCTTTAAACAAATTACATGAAAATGTTTTGTGCTCGCTGTTGGAAATGTTGACGCTTGCATGTTGGTACTGAAGTGTAACAGTGTTAATGTGATTTAACAGTGTTAATAGAAATGTAGACAAATTTCTTAGGTTTAAAGCTCTTTTGGTTATTAGGAGAATTATTTACTACAAACGCTTCTATATTTTTGCAAAAAAAGAAGAAATAAATTTAACTTAATCTGAGAAGATCACTTTAGCCCCAAAAAGTCTGTCAACATACCTTTCCAAAACTTCCCTATCCAAATTTCACTTTAACTTAAATATATAACAGCATGTATCAAATTGGACTGGACAGGTGATTTAAAAAAAGTTAACCCAAATTAAAAGTGATTTTTCACCCACTTCCTGTAATTTCAGATAATTTATTTTTACTCAGTTTTGATGAGTAGGTTGTTAGCACTATTCCTGAAAAAAAGTATTGATTTAGCTTTTATATGGCTCATTATACATGACATGTACAAAACTGGCTTGTCCACGGAAGCCTCATTCCTCATAAGCACGAATGAACACAATGAAGACCTCTAAAGTGGTAAGAAGCTCCTGTGGACAAGCCAGTTTTGTACATGCCATGTATAATGAGCCATATCTTAAAATCACTTAAAGTTGTAAAATCAATAAATCACCAAAACTGGGTAAAAACAAATTCTCTGAAATAACGGGGTGAAAAATCACTTTTAATTTGGGATAACCTTTTTTTAACCACCCTGTAGTTCTGGCATAATGTACCATTTCATTATTTATTGCAAAACATTTTGCTACGGAAGTCTATCACACAGTTACATGTATCACATATTTCCATTTCCCCCGCAATTTCATTCATTATTTCATTCAATCGAAACATATGTTCATCATAAAAATCATTAAAAAAAAAAAGTTTCTTTTACAATAAATTTTTTTTTTTTTTTTGTGGATGACTGAAAATCGTAGGAATGCCTTAACTAATCCTCTTAAAGATTTAACTCGCCTATCTTTTTTTAAATGTTGTTGTTGTTTTGTTTTGTTTTGTTAGCGCTTTTTATTTTTTATTTTTTGGGTGGGAGAAGTTTTTCAATGTAGCAAAATTGATGCACTAGCATAATAGGCATACTAAAAGTCGAAACAGTTGTAACAAAAATGGGCATACATGTACTGTGGAATTTTTTGTCGGATCTGGCTTTGATTTCATCGAGAATACAAGTGCTAATAAAGCCAGAGGCACATTTAAAAACGCAAATAATTTGATGGAGTATCCATTTTTCACTGCCGATCGTTACAAATTCCTTCTGTGAAACGACTTTCGCCATGGGAGTAAGCCCTCTACTATCCAAAACGGGAAATGCGTACAGCTGTTGTCAATTTGTCTTTCATTGTAGGATGTCGCTTACTATGGGGTTGGCGAGGTAAGCATGATTACCCATTTAGCTTAGCAGGAGCATGCAAACCAGCTTAATGTGCAGTATTGGTGTAAGTCCATGGTTTATGTGACGATGTAAGTTTATCAATATTCTGCTCTATTCAACAACTTAAAGGGTGTCATATTCAAGTTCATTGTTTTAAGGATTTCTTACAAAGATAGGGTAGAGAAAATCGACACCTCGATTGTTCCAGTATAAACATGAACGTCTCTTATTGTTGGGGTTTATGAATATTAATTTGGAATTATAATTTAAAATTATGATCAGAAAGTTAATTTGCATTGTCACCGTTTCATGATCATGTTACTGCATTCATGCACACAAAACATGTTTCATCAAAATTTACACAAAGCATGTGGTTAAACATTTTTTGAGTAACTCTTCTATATTTACGAGATTCTGGATTATATATAGATGAATTCGGTACTAGCTAAGGGCTCCTTCCCGTATGTCCGCCATAACTGGGAGCCATCCAGTGCCATGAACTGTGCGCGCGTCATTTTCAACCCTGCGCGTCAAAGGTTTTTTTTCCTTAGACACGTACGGTCTGTTGAGTGTTTTGATTAAAAACATGCCTTTATTGCTTGGAATCCAATAAAATAAAAAAAGCTTAACAAAATAATATCGAAAAACAAATAAAAGCCGCGTCACCATGTCATTTTGTGAGAATTCAACTTACGCTAAACATACTCATTTTTTTTGCCTAAGCTGTTACTTTGTTATCACTTCGAACAGTTTGCATGTTTATTGTAAGCTTGTAAAGCTTGTGAAGGTGACGGGGGCGCGTTGTGCGCTGTTGGATTTCAACAACACAGAATGCGCACTTCATGCCGCTAGATTGCCCCCAGTTATGGCGGACGTGCAGGGAAGGAGTCTTCAGCTGCCAGATTCATCTATATTCTAGATTCTGGTCACTAAAGTACTGACCACTTTTGCCAGAAAGACGATGTAATTTTCCAGAATTTCCCAAACCAAGTGAAATGTAAAATACGGTTCATTTTGTAGTTGTTTGTACCAAAATGAAATTAATCAAATTTTGTTTCTCTTTTTCTTCAACAGAAAGTGCTCATCGGTGATTGTGAGTATACAATTTGGTACATTTTAACCTTAAATTTACCACATCTATCACAATTTATTAGGGCCGGTCAAAATTGTCAACATTTTCACAGTTCTACAAAGCGTAGGGTGGGGAGGGGGTCGAGGGCTGCGTACATGCACTGTAAAATGTTCACATTTCACGGTAGTGACAAAACCAAAGTTGATAAGTAGTATTTAGAGGGGGAGGGGGGTCTTGAAAAATACTACTCTCTGTAGAATGTTAACAACATTGGACAACCCCTAAATGTTGTTATTTTTGTGGTATTTAGCCTCCACCTCGTCTGTGAACGCAAACGCCGGAGATGCAGAGAAGGGCGGGCAGCAAGTCTGGGACAACGAGGAGGAGGGCGTGGCATACAGCTACAGTTTCTTTCATTTCATGCTGTTCCTGGCTTCGCTGTATATCATGATGACACTCACCAATTGGCTCAAGTAAGTCATTGGGGGCGTAACCAAGGCATTTGGGGGTGTGGCCAAGGCATTAGGGGGTGTGGCCAAGGCATTAGGGGGTGTGGCCTACAGCACAGTTTCTTTCACTTCATGCTGTTCTTTGCTTCGCTGTATATCATGATGTCACTCACCACTTGGCTCAAGTAAGTCATTGGGGGCGTGGCCAAGGGGTTTGGGGCGTGGCTAAAATGGGGGTGTGGCCTACAGCTACAGTTTCTTTCACTTCATGTTGTTTCTGGCTTCGCTTTGTTCCTCTCTCAATTTACAGATAAACTCATTACTCGTCAACCTTTTTGAATATTGGAATACATAAATCATTTTAATATTTGGTTTGGGATTGAATATTCAAATACTCAAATAATTTGCACAGTCAAGGCATTTAGGGGTGTGGCAAAGCCATCAAATTTTCATTTTTCTAAAGTTCCATTCACACTTAGGTCTTGTGCGACTGGCACAACGAAATTCAACACAAAATTCCATTAAAAGCTAGAACGGAAACGGAGCCGGGACATTAGTATAGTTTCAGGCACCTTCATTTGCATAATTTTGGGGCATTTGCATAATTTTAGGCACCTCTTTTGCATGGTTTTGGGCACTTTCCCATTCAATTACACGTAAAACCTCGCGTATGTGCACTTTCTAAATGTTTGTGACAATTACGCGTGTAATGTTTAAACATAAAATGCGCTACACACGCACACGTTCCATACTGACCCAAGCCGGTTACGGTGATGTGCCATTCAATAACACAGTCGTTTCTTATCTAGCTTTTAATGAAAATCTGTGATCTAGTATAATCTCTTTCCCTCTCTTTTCTTGCCCACTAGCCCAAGTACCGCTAGTACGGATGGACTGACTTCCAGCAGCGGTGCCATGTGGGTCAAGATGGTGTCCAGCTGGGGGTGTATTCTCCTCTACGTGTGGACCCTTATTGCGCCCTTGGTACTCAAGAATCGCGAGTTCAACTAGAAAGACTTGACTATGCTTAAGGGTCTGTCCACAGTAATGGGGTACATTTGAAAAATAAGTCAATAATTCCTTTCAGATGTCTTTAGTTTATCTCAAAATTAAAGAAATTTCCTTGCACTGTTCTCGGGAGATAACTTTTACCCAAAAAGGTAAGAAATTGCTGCCACAACATGCATTTTCGAAAAGCTTGTGTACAAATATTTCTATTACGTATGTAACGTGGACAGACTATTTTGTGACATTTTTTTTCCTTAGTGTAAAAGTTATTTCCTCAGTTTAGCTGCATAATTTAAAGATAAAATTAAGACATTTGAAGTGAACTGGGACCTAAGATCTTGAATGTCACAGAAATGTACCCCATTACTGTGGAAAGACCCATCTATCAATTGAAGAGTTTCATTGCAAAATGCGATAAACGCCAAAGCAAAAAAAAACTGAGATAATGGTGTCAGTACATTCTTGATTGGTGGTCCTATACATTTGTCAAAAAGATTATGGGCAATCTTTGTTATACATGTATCCCATAAAAAACGGTTTTACTTATTGGAATTTGCCATTGACTGTAGTGCTTATAGTTGTAATACAAAATTGCAGTTTTCTTAAAATCCAAAAATGAATATAAAGCGTTTTGCAATGAAACTCTTCAATCGTCCCCCCACTCCTCCCGGTTCATATTTCTTACGAAAGCGAACTCAAATCTGACGTCAAACATTCCGCAGCAAAGATTCGCGAAAACTTGGCTGTGAGGTCAAATTTGCGTACGCGTTCTCTTTCGTGTGAAGTATGAACCGGGATTAAGAGGTGATGATTGTCACTTTTTCACATGACAAAATGGGGCAAAATTTAGGTGACAAAAATCCACACCATGCACATCTCGCTATCAGATGCACAGACATTTTTTTTCAGTGGGTCAAAACCCCCTCCCTGGGGCATGAAAAATGTGACCAAACCCCCACCTGAGGGGTGGGGTAGTGAGGAAGGGGATGGGGAAACAATTGATAGGTGCATTAGAATATGTTCAAGGAAGCTCCCTAAATCACTGTAAAAAGTAAGTTTTCGTTTACAAAAAAATTATTAAAAGCTTTTGAAAACGCATGTAATCTAGTTATGCAGACATGTACGTTGTCTCAATTTAGTGTGCACAGAAATTAGCATTGCAAAACTTGCAAGCATATGGAATTTATGGATATAATTAACGTAAAAATATGCCTAAATTGGGTGTTGGAAATACTCAGATATGTATTGTATTTAACATAATTTCACATATTTTCAAAAGCTGTTATGAATAACCAAGCTGCTGTGTAAAACATGCATAAAAAGTTGTGAAAATTATCATAACGGCTAACATGTTTTGTTGAAAAAAAATTTCAAAAAAGTTGGAGCCATGTTGTAAAGACAACCGGAATATTTTACGTTACAGATTAATAAATAAAAAAATCTTTTGATTTAAAGGACAGTTTCATATACCAGGGTTGTAGTCGAGTCCATCACAAATCCCCACGTGTCCCTGGGTCTTAATTCAAGTCACAAGCAACAATGTATTCAAATGAACTCCAACAAAGGCATTTTTTTTGCGTGTTCATCCTTTGCTTCTTGTTACTGGACTTGTGCGGGACTTGTCACACACTTGTGATTTTATTGGGTCTGGACTTGTGATAGACTTGTGATGGACTCGACAACAGCCCTGTCATGCAATGGTGTGAATTAATTAAATCATCTTCAATTGTTACTTTGGCAAATTACCAAAAGTACCTAAATTTGATGTTCGTTAGCCTTAGACAAACTTGTTCAAATATTTTCTTTTTTTATTATATGGATGACAAGAAGTTACATGTAACACGTTTTTCACTGAAAAGAGGGAAACCCGAAAAACATGTTTTATTTCGTGAAAATCTGATATTTTGCTGAAATTGGCAGCAGCTAAACTTGTAAATACA
This sequence comes from Henricia sp. BOLD:AAB3569, assembly GCA_037783545.1. Lineage (NCBI taxonomy): Eukaryota > Metazoa > Echinodermata > Asteroidea > Spinulosida > Echinasteridae > Henricia > Henricia sp. BOLD:AAB3569. The sequence goes on from JBBELK010000882.1 coordinate 1,037,142, forward strand.
CAAGCTTTCTAGTATTATCTTATGCACGCAAAGGATACAATTTTAAAATTTCGTTTTATGTACTGGTGTATGTAAATTTAACATGAGAATGGAATAACTACTGGTTGCTATTGATTTCAAATTGAAACATCAGTTTGTATGCACTGCTGTGAAAAGCTTGAGCTATGTTCTGAATATTGTCATTAGAATAAAAATTTGTAACCTAACTTCCTGAAGTGTAGTAATGAAAAAAAATACAATTATTTTTAACTTTCAGTTTTGTCAGTTAAGAAGCGAATTCACATGTATTAAAGGCCAATGTATCGTTTGCAAGATAAAACTTTTTACAGATTCGTGGAATAAGAGTGTAACATACGTGTATCTAAGAAAGAATGTTGGTAAACTAGACTGAAGAGATTTTAGCTACTTGGATGCATCAATGCTTCAGAAAACCTTGAAAATCTATATAGGGATTTTGTGAATGGTAGTAAAAGTCCAGTGCACAGGACTTTAAAAAATAAAACCCACCTTTGGTTGTCAATTTTCAACATGAAATACCATTTTTTACGGAAATAAATTCAGCTGGTGTTTGTTACCATTGCTATCAACACTTTGAGTAAGGTTTTTCTTGTCAACTCATGAAAAACAAAATTGGGTCATTGCAAATGATACAATGGGCCTTTAAAGATAACATTTAAACTGTTTTGGCTTTGTTTTTTCACGAAGTAGCTTTGGAAAAGGGAGTCGGCTTTTTTTTGTGTATGGTGTAAAGTGCAAATCGTTTTGTTTTGTCTAATAAACGTTGGGAAAGTATGATCGTTTTGCACAAGTGTTTTGTCAACGATTCTCAATAATGCAGTAAGATGGATGGCATATCTAAGCTTCCGTACCATTAATTAGCCGGTTATTTTGGTAACCAAGGTGTTTTGAGTAGCTGTTACATCTAGTTAACTTGTACCCCTGGATCAAATGTAAACAATGCCGTATTTACTTAACATTTACTTTAGTGTTGTACGATAAAAGAATAACTTTCAAAAATACCAGTAAATTATTTCTCGAATATTAGCAAATTATTGTTACAATCTCAATGAATATCCAGAAATTATCCAATTAAACGATTTTCGAGTGAAATTAGGCAAAGGGAGTAAATGCGTTTGTTGGCATAGCCCTGTAATTCACTTGACATCGGACGTGAAGCTAAAACTACGTGGTCGTCTGCAGACGACAGTCAAAATCGTTTAATTGTAAGTTTGTTTTTTCCTCCTTTTTGCACAAGAAGTAAATCATATGTTTGCAGAATACGATTTTCTGAAGACGAGTGAAGTGAAGTTGAGAAAGTTATTTTTAGATGTTTATTAAGGGTTGCATTTGAAGAACAAACACAGTTCGAAACTTGGCTCCGTGAGACAACTTCAGCGGAACACTCAACCGGATGCGGCCGGGACATTCGGCGCAAGGCCCCGTGTGCACGCCTGCACGGACTCGGTCGGTGCCGCAGCTGGTTTCCGGACCAGGCCAGGTGCAGAAATAAGTTGGTATTCGTTTGTTAGGTAAGTGCAATACCTTTTTAAAATATACTTTGTCTATAGAAATACCTAATTTAGGCCTAATTAGCTTTCAGATTTTAAACTGTTTTTCAGAATTTGTTGATACGATTGTGAATATGTAGGATAATTTAAAACAATGCTTTATTGTAAAGCTATTGTTTCTTTTCTGAAGCATTCTGTTAATATGCACTTTTTTTAGTTTTTGGGTTTGTTTGTTGGGTTGTTTGTTTTTAGTAATATTTCAAACTAAACTTCAAGTTCAAGTTTAATTTATGTCCGTATTTGTCAATGAATTACTGACCATTCGAGAAAGCATGGAGGTAGGAAAAGAGAAAGTAAATAAAATACACGCATGGTAAAACCTGAAAATAATTATTGCTTATTAGCAATGACAAAAAAAATATGGCTTATTTTTATTTGAAAATAACATTTACAAATTAAACATCTAGCCTACAAACACCAGAATTAAATTTTACCCAAGACATATTGTATAATGAATAATAATGAGTACCCATGTTTTTATTTTCACCAGATCCAGTTTTTGACTTGTAACTTCCGAATATGAGCCCAGCGAAGGCCCAAGACCCTCGGTCGTACATCCAGGCCGTACCTCTACCGCAACCTCCTCTACGCGGGGAGTACATACTGGCACGATCGGACACCCACTACAGATCCAACTGTGCATTTCCCATAAAGGAAGAGGTTTTCAAAGACAAATATACGAGACGGTAAAAACTTGTAGAAACAGTTTTTGAAAAATGTATTTAAAATGAATAATTATGCACAATTTTGTGTTACATGTATACAAAAAGTAATAAAATTCACATTCAAATATCTGGTTACAATTTTAGCATTCTTAATATGATTTTGCAGGTTACAACAAATGAAGGAACAGGGATACCAGTCGGTCGTACACAAACCATATCAGGTTCTCGGGGAACCACTTCATCTTAAAGAGAAGAAGCTAATTTTACATGCACTGGGCCAAGAAACAGTAAGCAATTTTAGATAGAATATTTAGGGAATAAAAGTGGGTTTGGCCAGTCTTAAACATATGTTTAAAACCAGCTAGGGGCCTGGTTGAGCCTGACCCGAGCCGCTCATTCGTCCAGGCCCCTAGCCGGTTTTGACTGGTTAAACCCAATTTTATTCCCATTCATAAATACCTTTTTTGTGTTAATCAGTAAAACTCACCAAAATTCTTTGATAATCTTGTTGTTTTGCCCAGATTTGCGTCACTTTCCTACATACATGCATGACATCATGTTCGTTCAAACTGCTATGCGTAATGCATGCATGTTGCACACACACGCATACGACAGGGCACTTGTCGCAGTGCACATTTTGCTTTCGGGAGCGTGCAGTTTCTGTGTGCATGTTTCATACGCACAGAATAGGGCGCGGGCGAGGGTAAAAAGTGTTCAAGACTGCCCGGGATTTATCGTCCATTTAAGACTGCCCACGTGACATGCTCTCAGCCAATGAGGAAGCGTAAACTGCATAAGGTATTTAAGAATATAAAATAATGAACACATTTTTGTGGTAATATTTTCAAAGGGAAGCGATTTGTATTAAACAGCGGTTTTTAGATATATATATTCAAGTTTGAATTTCTTTTTCAACTTTTTTTAAATTTTGTCCAATTATGTCCAATTTTGTGTTCAATTGGAAAATGCTGCAATATTTACATTTGGTCAAACAGTCTGTAGCTACATGTAAATCAAAATGTTCTCCGGAATGCGAATCTGACAAAATGTAAACATTGAGCTTTATTGAAACAACCTGTGCCTAATACAAACTGTGGAACAAATGAAATGTACATATAGAGTCAGAGGTTTGTATACTGCTTCTGTGTGTAATAACGACCGTTTCCAGTTGTTGCCGCGTTACTGAGCACACACTGTTAATGATTAAACTAAACAGTAGACCGTAAGACGGTTCTCAACGACGGCATTCGAGTGTACTCCACCCAGTGTAGTGCCAATTTAGACTCTACATTTATGTTTACTACTCTGACTTTGACTCATCGTCATTTATATCAATCTTCAAATTTGACATGGAATTATATAGTTTTCTTATTTTCAACACAGTGTGTTAAAGGCCTATAGATGATTTTGGGAATAAAACCATTATAAATCAAAAGAAAGACATCAACCAACTCATCTGAAGAAAAATAAGCTCTGTCAATGTACCACATCCTCTAAAAACATGAAAATCCATATGCGTTTTACCGGTCTTGGCTTGGTGTTTCAAATATTCGTTCTCAGTCGGTCGCGTACTCTGTGGCGCGCGTCATACTGCGTGTGTGCACGACCCATGTGATGCATTAAAAATTGCATCGCGTTGGAACAGCATACACGCTGTACAGAGTGCCCATTTTGGACTGCCACGATGAGAAGTAAATCATTTGCAAACGATCTAAATAATTTCATCTTCATGGACTATTTTCTGGTAAAATTATATCATCTCGGGCGGAAACATATTATTTGATAGTTGCTACCAGTTCAATCTTTACTTTGAGTACGTTTTCTCTGTCAACTCGTTGATTAACTTTTGGGGTCATTGCAGATGACACAGTCAGAAGATTCTTCAGGGGAAGGATCGGACGAAGAAGGAGCAGAAGAAAAAGATAAAAAAGACGGAGCGTTGAACACTCGACCTGACGAACAAAAAGCGACAACAAGAAAGTTTGTTTATCGCAGAAATCACAAGAACAAAAAGTCTCTGAACAAAGAAATATCTTCAGCAAGGTAACGTGTTCAGAATTTCCCATAAAATGGATTTCATTTTGACCTAACAATCATATAAAATACCTCCCCAAATTACCATCCATGGAAAGAAAACATAAAATTTGCAATCTCTAATTTGCGGAAGCAAAAAGGTTGAGTGTAATCACTGCAGAGCGTGATCTAAAACTGGTAAACATTGGATTAAAATTTCAAAATTTCAAATAATACCTCGAACAGTAAAGAAATGTCCATATTTTACAATCTTATTACAAAAATTAACAGAATAAATTTGGCTAAACACACTGTGCCATCACATTTCGAAGAAATTGTAAAAATTGGCAGTTTTTGTCAATTTTATTGATTGTCCGTCCCTCACGCATAAAAACAACCTCTGCATAAAACTGTAAAGTCAATTTCAACATGTGATAAACTGGGTGTGTGTATTAACATCAGTAGCAGATAAACATACAGGTTCACTTTAGTTTTCATTTGTTGTATTGACTATAAGAAAAGGCATTTGTCTCTTGATTTCCGTCCCTACGTGATTTGTCTTGTTCTCCAGAAAAATGGTGAGCTGGGTAAAGCTTGGCCACGGTGTTTTCACAACAATACAGAAGGAGGTTGAAGAAAGAGTAAGTATTTTGGCTGTGATATATGTACATGTTTCTTCAAATGAATGTATGTCTGCTTTATGAACCTATCAAAGGATGAAATCAAAATGCACATCCGACAGGCACATCCGACTTGTACCCGCATTCTCTTTTACAACGCGTTTATCCGAAGTCGTCTTACATACTGTACGCATGTCAAACCTGGACGCTAACCAGCAAACTCAACAGCACGCACATGCAATTTCTACGTCGCATGATTCGAGGAGGGTTTAAGCGACGCAACGAGCATGAGCACGACTTCCGTCTAGTCCTGACCAACGAGCGCATCCCCGACCTTTGCAACACGAGTGAACTGATCACGTACATCAACAAACAACGCCAAAAATTTGTCGCCCATACGATCCGCTAACCAAACTCACGCCACACTAAACAGCTGTTATTTAACTCCAACAGATATAAACAGTCGGGTAATCGTATTGGAACTCTTCTCGAACAAACAGTTTCATCCACCCAGCTTGAAAGAGACCAGTTTATCCGTATGGCACGAAGTGGGGAGTTTTGAATTAGGTGCTTAAATGTAAGCACCCCTCATAGCACGTATAGACGCGTCGCGAGGCAGAAATGATTGATTGATTGATTGATTCCCAACTATTCTAATCAACTTGCTCAAGCTAACATCATTCCAGAAAAAGTGGAAGATTCTCGGTATAGAACAACACTTTAAGACTTATTTTAATAAAGGAGGATTATTATTGATTTGAATGGTGTATTGTATTTTAAATTTTCTCCGTCAAGTTGAACACAGAGGAGAACAGACATCGTGAAGATGCCGCAAGGCGGAGGAGCGAATGGCAACCACCAAACGCAGAAGGTTCAGATGCTGATACAGATAAGGAATTAACAAGAGATGAAGATTTGGGGTATGTAAATCATCACTGACACCAAAGGGCAGTTGAGTCTTTCCACAGTAAAGGGGGCAACACGTACCATATTCTCCAGAAAATACCTTTGTTTGGTCTCAAAATAAAAGAAATAAGTTTCAGTTGTTCTGAAGAGATAACTTAGGCCCAAAAAGGGTTACAAATAGTGTGACAACATGCCTTTCTAAAAACACTCTACAAATTTCCAATATAACTCACGTAACCGGGACAGTCACTTGTGTTACATTTTAGGCCGTCCCGGTTACGAGCATTTTGGAAATTTTGTACACTCATCTGAAAGAAATTTATATTTAACAAAATATTTCTGTTTTGGAAGAATATAGAATGTAAAGCAGTTTGAACTAGTAAAAAAACTCATCACTCAATAAATTTTGTTAGGCCGTGTTTACATGATCTGAAATTTTGGTTTAAATCCATTTGAAAATTGCAAAGTTATTTCAGATCAAAAGTAGAATTTTTTTTTTACACGTATTATTCTTTTCTTCATCCACACAGCATGCTTCCGATGCCATCTACACACGATGGCAGAAAAGACGTCTCTTTCTCCCGCTCAGAAACCCTCCTCCACACCCCAGAGGGCCAAACGCCACTCCCCCCTGACCAAGAACTATCCGGCCAGGCCGCAAACCCTTCATCCCCCTCACAAGACGCAGTCACAGGAGTTTATTCCGAGGAAACAACGCCTACCAAATCCATTTTGTCACCGTCGTCTTCGTTTGGGAGCGGACAGAGAAGGAAAAAGAAAGGTTCCGATCTGCCGAGACCGTACACGCCGATCAGGTCTAACATTAATGTTGAAAATGGCGAAGGACAGGCAAATAGGTACGTTAATTGTAACACATTTTTGCCTTTAACAATGGACAATTTAAAGCCTATAATTACAGAATTTGCATAATTTAATTAACCATTTTAAAAACCGTACTCTAATGGAAGATAGAAGTGGTTCCAACTGTCCAGTACAATGGTTCCGCCTAAAAATTAAAACAAAAAAACAAACATGGATTTTTCAGGTTTTTGGAAGTATTACTGCATCTAGGTGGCTGAAATTTCTACAAGGCAGTTTATCAACATTATTCTTTAGTTATGTAATGCCATTGTTCCTATTTTAAAAAGTTTTCCCAAAAATGTAATGTCTTTAACAACAAAAAATTTGTGCTGAAAATACATTGTAATCCCGTATCTTTCTCGCCAGACAATTCCAACATTAATTGGTGTGTGAAACCAGATATTGGGTCGTAGAATCTTGATTTTGATATTTTTTGCTTCATTTTGAAGTTTTAAATATTTTTTCTCTCTCTAGAGATGCAATTTTCCGTCAGCTGTGTGCTCTAAACTGGATTCTGGAGGCTATGATGACCGAACCACCGGCCGCAATGGAACCAATCACAAAATGCTGGAACATTAAATATAAGTAAGAACTAAATAATTTTGATTAGGTACTTAGAGCTGATTGTTTAGTACCACATAGATAACCGACAATATCATGTGTGTTAATTGCATGGCCACACTTACTCATTTCCGATTTGCTTACCAATTTCAGAGATCTGCGGCAGAACACTTTTTGCAAGACCACTGTCCGTGACAGACGAAGAGAAAAACTTGTTGAGACGAGATGGTATTCATTCGTTTCAAACCCAGGAGCTGGTCATTTGGTGAGAATGGTTTTACTATAGACCACCTCAGTAGTTAAAGATAGTATACATGATTGGTAAACTGTTACAAATAGTTTTATCCCCCTGTGTGATTGAAGATATGCATGATTAAAACCAACCTGAGCAAAAACCAGCTCCGTACTTCGTCTAACTTTTGAGAAAACAGTAAAAAACGGGTTTGCAGTCATTTCGCCCCTGAACCATTTCGCCCTGAACAACGGCCTGTGCACGGAGTGGTTTTGGGACGAAGTGATTTGGGGCGAAATGGCGCTCCGGCGAAGTGAAGTTTCGTCTCATATGAGACGAAAACTAATTGTTCAACTCATTTCTCAAAGACTATATAGCACTTCAGACAAAACCATTTCAGGGGACGTTTTCTACGGTCATCATGTTTATATTGTGTAAGTTAGGCGTAAATCTGTGAACATTTCTGATTTTCGAGATTACCAATGATGTATACTGCCTTTAAACCTTGTTAAAAGCCCACTGTATTATTTCCAATGACCCCAATAGTTAATAAACGAGTTGACAGGGAAACCTTCCTCAAAGTAATACATTGAACTGGTAGCAACTATCCAATGAAATGTTTCCGCCCGAATTTTACCAGAAAATAGTCAATGAAGATAAAATTATTTATATCGTTTGCAAATGATTTACTTCTCATCTGGGCGGTCCGAAATGGGCGCGATGCATTTTTTAATGCTTCGCGTGGGTCGCGCACACGCACAGTATGATGCGAGCCACAGAGTGCATGACGCGTGCCACAGAGTAAGCGACCGACTGAGAACGAAGTGTTGCCTCTCCCGTTAAGAATGAAAAGGTCTCAGACTACTAAAGAGAAAACGTCACCCTTCGTGTGCTGCCAATTAGGGTTCCTGGGTCTACATTAAGCAAGTGAACTGTTTCCATGCACTTTATCAATGGACGTTTCAGATTACCAGTGAATGTTTATACCCTGGCAAAAATGATGTAACACTTTAGTAGTCAATAACCATAAATTATTTAGTAATTTTGTTTTCCTCCAGAAATCTCGTGTCAGCACAAAAGCATCTTTGTACGGCCCTAATCTTACGGCGTCGATGACATTTGGGCGAATTGGCCGACGGGTTTCCGTCCAGGCATCAAACATGAGCGCCCTTGTGCAGCCGACTAAATCCAATGCGACCGCGAGCCAATCCGGTAATCTGCAGAGCAGCACAGAAAGCACGCCCAGGAGAGATAAAGACGTTCTACAAGAAAACCTTAAGGACCAAGGAAAAGGTAAAAAAAAACTTTAAAAAGTGACAAAAATTACATTCCTGAAATAAAGATTAATTACAGGATTGGAAAACTGTGTTCCACGCTTTCAAGAAATTGTGCAAAGCCAACGTCCTATTTAGGCTGGTTCCCTGGCTATACTGCTTGAAAAACAGCCATAATACCACGGTAGTCAGGGGTCTAGTTTCATTCACTTGCATGGGGCAGTTGAAAGCACTTCTATCTTCCATTCCAGTTTGTTCAAATTTCTGTGGCTTTTGTACTCGTTCGCAGGATTGAGTTTATCTCGAATGCTTGATGACATTATTGAAAGTGCGTCTGTGGTCGGCAGGAACGAAGACAATGAAGATGCATCGTCGAGACGGGGAGCAGCAAGACCAGAAGGGTACGTGGGTACCAGACTAATTTAAAGCCCCACGACTTCATTTGCAGTTGACTAAAAATTTACTGATTCAAATTGTTGATAGCAATGGTAACAAACACCACATGTTTTTTCTGTGTAAAATGGTACCTTTGTGATAGAAATTGCCAACTGAAGGTGGTTTAAAAAAAAGAAGTTGTCTGCAGACGATTTGTTTACCATTCATTCATGCACAAAAACCATGCATGGATTTTTTAGGTTTTCTGTAGTATTACTGCACCTATGTGGCTGAAATTTCTACAAGGCAGTTTATCAACATTATTCTTCAGTTGTAATGCCGTTGCATGTTCCCAAAAGTTTACCAATCATGTAATCTGTCTGTTAATATAGTCTATAGAGTTTTTACTTTACATGTATATTATTATTATTATTATTATTATTAATTTCTGGTATTCATACCAAGGATTCCTCAATAGTGCTCATTGCACTGTCACTCGCAAGCGTGAGGAAACCCATGAAGAATTAGAGTTAGAAATGGCCAGAGACACCGGGGAATCCCTCCCCTTCTCTTCACGAAGAAATGCTCTGGGATCTTTAAAGTGCGTTACCTTACCTAACACACCGGACCAACGGCTTTACATCCCTTCCGAAGGATGGAGAAAGTGTGATTAAGTGCCTTTCTCAAGAGCACAAGTGCCACAGTGTATAGCCATTTATGTTGCACAAAAATATTGATTTTGAAGGACCAACATACTATTTTCAATATTTATAGGGAGTATATATGGACCAATAAAAAGTGTTATTTTTTATTTTGATTTTTACTTGTTTCATTCAGATCGCCATCTGTAGTGAGTGAGCGCAGTGGTACAGGTACTTCCTCTAGCCAAAGAACGGTTATCAAAGGACCTACGCTTTCAGTAAGTTAGACATACTCCCCTATATTAAAGGCTCAGCAATGCGCGCGTGCATAATTCGTGCCACGAAATATGCAGCTCCATAGCAAAGGCATGGAGCTGCGTGTTTCGTGGAACAAAATTGGCCTGCACGCATTGCTGACGAGCCTCTGCCTTTAAGACTGTGTTTCTGGCTGGGTGGCGGTCAGTTGGTGTTTCGGTTCTTACCCCGCCTTTCACCTGTGGCGTCCCAGGTTCGATTCCTGGGCATGTATGTGGATTGGGTTTGCAGTCCCTACTTGACCGTGTGGGTTCCCCCCAGATCTCACTGGGGATTTTCCTCCCACTTCTAAAACTGCAACTCCTTCCTCGTCGTCTCAAGTTGATAATAAAGTATAGTTAATGCTAACCGCGTATAGTTGGTGCCATAAAAGCAACGACTCCTCCGTCAGGGTTTATGTGGGGGGGGGGGGGGTTTCCATTACTTCCACACAGCAAGTCTGTTTACCTTCCCAGCATGATGCTGGTACCCATTTATACACCTGGGTTGAGAGAGGCAAGTGGGGCAAAAGTGCCTTGCCTAAGGGCACAAGACATTGGTAGCAATTAGACTCGCACTCATTCAATTATTAGTCAGGTACTTTATCCATTAAACCACATTTTCATGCAGGTAAAGCACCTTGAAGAAAGGGATAAGAAGGGGACCAGACCTCGCGAAACGCAGATTCATACTTGGGTGGCAACGACCAATCGAAAACTTCGTACTATGAGGTAAAGGGCTGTCCAAAGTTGTCAACATTTTTACAGAGTGTAGTATTTTTCAAGACCCCTCTACTGATGATAATCAAGCTAAATCTCCCGGCCTCTTTGATTTGTTGAGTACGATTTACGTTTTTTAAAACTGTATGTCACGCCACAATCTTTTATGCTACTGCGAGAATCTTTTATATACCATGATTGTTTTCCAGCGCACCACCAAAGAATGAATTCAAGCCAATCTTTCCGAGTCACAAGCACACCCATCTACCGTCAGAATTGCGAAGTCGATTCGCTGACGTCACAGAGGACAAAGCCCTTATGCTTCACGACAAGCTGGAGGTCTTGGAAAAGTAAGTTTTTAGAAAAAGTTTCAACACTTCACCAAGAAATCAATGTTGTTTGATGGTTATCAATTCTGGGGTGTTATGGCCGAGCGGTCTAGTACGTCGAACTTAATTTCCTGTGCTAGTACTAGAATGTAGGTTCGATTCCTGGCCGTGACGGGTTGTGGCACCTGTGCCCTTGAGCAAGGCACTCAACCACACTTGCTCCCATTCCTGTAATTGGCGGTCCCTCCGCTGTTTAATGTGGTATATAAATACAATACAATTCTACTAGAGGTTATTTAAAGGAGCGTGTCCAGATCACATTTTTGAAGCCCCCATTTTTCCCATGGGTGTTGAGATTTTTGATACATTATTTGTCACATTTTCCTCATTACCATTCCGCATATTTTCAAGGATATCGTCATATCTGGTTCCATAAAGCAGTGCAGTGATCACACCAAACTTTCTGCTTCCACATCCAAATTAGAGATTATAAATTTTCTGTTTTCTTCCCATGGATAGTATTTTGGGGAGGCATTTTATATGATTGTAAGGTTAAAACGAAGTCCATATTCTGGAAAAATATGAACACGCTCCTTTAATGCTTAATTTGGTATGACCACAGGAAGAAACTTTGGAGAAGCGAAAACAAATTCCGAGCCATCCGACCCAATCTTCACATCAGCGCTCAGTTGGAACGGATGAAAGAAGCCGCTAGGGACCAAGAAGAATCGCTGGAGGAGAAAATGAGGAAAAAACGTGTTGAGGAGGAGAGCAAATGGTATCAAGGAGCTTTAATATTTTGCTGTTTAGGATGTGAAAAGTACTTGATAAAAAATTCAAGTCGTCATCAAAGTTGGGACAATAACATTGTTTAGACTGTCATCTCTCTTACCTCATCCAAAGTAGGATTAGCCTTTCAATCTATTAAAACCTTGGAAACTGTTACTGTATGTTTGAAGGAGCGTATTTCAGGCAATTTTCTAGTGAAATTCACACACAAACCTTCTATGTGTAGTGTGTACGTCATCCGCTCTAATCGCTCCCTGGAGCGTATTAAATCAATACGTAGTTCTATACCCAGCACGATATGTGGCAGAGGGACTCCCCCTAACACCTCAACACACTCTTCCCTTTTTGTTAACGCTCCAATCCCCCCTAAAAACTGAAAGGAATTCCTTGGAAATTCCTTGGATGTTTGATACACAATAGGGAACAATGGTAGGGGGGAGTCCGTTTGCCACATATCGTGCTGCATATGCGCAGTTCAGACACATGGACAACTGATGTATGTATTTTCGGCCTTAGGCTGTGGCGAGCAAACATGGCGGAATAAAGCATATGGGTACGAGTATTTTGAAAAAACAAGAACACACATTTTCTCAAATATCATATAGGTCACGAGTTGGTAACAAATTAATTACCTTTCAATGGTCGAGGTTGCCAAACATGGCCCTTGCTACCCCCAAATAATCGTATTGACTGCACCTTTAATTTTTCTGAAAGAATTATATTTACTGGTCACCACTTGTTCTCCTTATAATGACTCAAACATTTTTATATTTTAAAAGGAAGTGAATTTAGGAGTGAAAAACAATCAACACTTTCCTTGAAAATATTTTTTTTGCTATGTTCCATAGCCTAAAGACATGACGTCTCAGTGGTGACCAGTGAACGGAATTTATACCCTTTTTGTTGTAGGTTCCAAGAGTTAACATCAAGACTTCCCAGCTACGTGTTCAGTGACATGGCCTGTGCAGCTCTTCTCGACAAACTACAATGCATGGGCATTATTGAGAGTCGTAAGATCACGCCACAGAAGTTCCTCAATGTACTATCTGGCCTGAAACCGTGGGAACTTTGTCTGCCGGATGTCAGCGCTGCAGTTGAGGTATGTGGCAAAATTGACATCATTGCATTTCTAATCTTAACCTTTCGAAAGACCTTTGTGACCTGTCTGACAAGTTGGAATTTTGAAAAATTGGATATTGGTATTTTTGAATTTAACAGGAAAAGGGCTCTCCAATGGTATAAAACTATTCCCCCAACGCAACACAGCTTGGAGAAGTAGTGTTCAAACAGATTTTCTTGCAAGGCACAAAGAAAGCTATCGTCAAAATTGGTCTGAAAATATTTTAATTGTTGGATTACACCAACAATTTGGAATAAAATAGAAGATACTCTTTTCAAATATTACAAAACCCTAAAATTGACCCCTCTTCAATTTTTGAATTTGAACAGTTGTTATAGAAAAGTGCGACTTTACACTCATTTCGTTGCGACAGGTCACATTTTTGTAAAACACCTTTGGGCCAATTCCGTCCTTTGGAGTTTGTATAGTCATCTTCAGTTCACTCACCAGTCAGGACGACCCTGGGAAATCTGGGCCTCTTGCCAAGCCCCATTTATTTGTGTACACTGCATAATAGAAGTTATCAATCATCCTACTTATGACACAATGTAAACAACAGCTGTTTGCACCCAATGGCCTGACAGAGACACCCGTGTCCGTGTGTATTTCTCGTAAATTTGTTTTCTCTACTTGTCCGTTCCTAGTTTGTTCGTGAGAGGATTGTTTTGATGTCTGTCGAAGACTTTGAATCTTGGTATGAACACGAGGTCCCTGGGATTAGTCGATCACAGAGCGCTCCTCCAAACACATTCCCAACATAACCTAAACTTGCTTCACGTCTGTTGGCAATAGACCGATCCAGTAAGCTTTGACCAATCTCAGGTAGCCAAAAGGTAGATCGCCATTTTAGCTACGGCGAAATGCAGCACGAGTGACAAAAAAACACCATATTACAATAATTTTTATCAGTGCAGAGAACCCTAGCCGGTTTAAAACGGATTGTATAAGACTATCCCTTCATAAATGTATTTTTTGTGTAAACGGGAAAAACTCACCAAACATTAGCTTGTCGTTTCGGTATGCATTCACTGCGTTCTAGATATGTTTTTGTTCGATCGCGCAATGCAGGCGTGTTGTACGCACACGACCGGATATACTTGAGCGTGCAGTTTCTGTGCGAGTGTTTCAATATGCGCTGACTCTACTGCACACATGTTGCTGGGCAAAGCTTACCAACATTCTTGACGTAAGCCTAGCTACCGCATATTCAACAATTGTGATGCCTCTCAGCAGATATGTAATTGATCGTGGACAAAATGGCAGCACTCGTACTACAAGAAATCACTGCAACACGATGCTCAATTTTTTTGATACGTATCTAAAGCCAGTCATTGTTTGTCTGATAATAATAATAATAATGAAAATTTATAATGCGCCGGTATCCATCAAAAAAGGGAATGCAAGGTGAAAACTCTTCCATGGGTGAAAAAACAAATGTATTTTTATAGACTATTTTTAAAATGTACAATTTTGACCGGGACGAAGGAGTGAAACTCTGAGTTTGTGACTGCTGGGGTCACATGGGAAATCTCGTAATTACTCGATCATGATAGAATGAACACACCAATCTATCACAATAGCCGCCATTTTGTGGGGGACGTGCTTCCATTGTTAACGGTTTAAGTAACAAAAGGTGCCCAATGAAATGGTGGCTATTCGATCTATAGAAAACAACTCGATGAGAATTTTTGGGGTCACACGGACAAAATATCATAACGCTACTATAGTAATACTTTGATAGAGTGGAATCTCTTAATTTATGTGACCTCGGCCTGTCATTTTGTTTGCTGTGTATAATATATTTTTGAAATTTTAAACATGAATGTTTGTTTTATTGTAGAGTACGAATAAACATTGGTGCTACTTGATATCCTGTGCTTGGTTTTTTGTAATACAAAACAAAGCATTTAACCAGAGTATGTTGTGTAATGCACTTAAAGGCGGTGTGAAGAGTAGCAAATTTGGCTGCCAATGGCGCCACTCATAGGTAGAAGATACCTGTATGGGTTCTATAAACAAACGGAAATAATTTACACAAAGCCTAGCTTTGTTTACCAATCACAGTGGTCGCATTTATTGTCAAGTCTTAAGCAAGGGGGTTTTCAAATCACTACTGCAGATCTCTGTACAAATGTCTTGTGTTCCTTCTCGGAACTTGAAGTTTCTGTCATGTTGCTTCTTACTTGCCAGGCATTAGGATACCGTCGTACTGAGGGAAAAATAAAGAAGACAGAAATACACTTGATGACCATGGGATACAAAATACTTGGTATTTTAGACATTGTCAACCCTGTGAAAAATGCTGTTTTTGCACCGCGAATTGAATTATTGGGGAGCCGCCAGTAACTGTTTGATAACTAAATCTTGGTCGAATTTTTTTTTTCATTGAGGTCTTATTTAAAAGCAAATAACTTGTTTCTAGAAAATATATTAATTCAAAAGTTTTATTTGTTTACCTTCTGTTGAAACCACTTCATAGATTCATCTTTCGTCACGCGATGTTTGGCGCCAACGCGGCCCTGCTTACGCCTCTTGTGACGGACGTTAAATCCCGGTCGGCCTAGCACCACGTAGAAGTCCATGCCGTAGATGCCGATGCTAGGGTCGTACTTGATCCCAAGATCGATGTGTTCTTGAATGCCGAAGCCGAAATTTCCGGTGTTTGAGAAATTGCCTTTTCTCAACTCGTACTCACGGACCTAGCGAGATTAATAAATGTTGTAAGGACTGGGCTCAACTTGCAAGTAATCTGGAAATAATTTGATCATGGATGCAGACCTTATGAACAAAACATATGAGACTGGCTGAAAAATTCGTTTTCTCTTAAAATTTTAAAAATTTCTCTCCTAAATTTTGTGTTTTTCCATCAAATCTGCACTTACTGATGCTCGAGTCGTTTTGAAGCAAACGTGAATGTTCCCTTCATTTGATGAACGTGCGCATCAAGTGTCAAGCACAATTGTTTACGCGCCGCTTGCGAACAAGCTATGGCAACCCACAGCTTTATTTGATCTTCGTTAGCATAACAGTGGGAACAGTACCACCCATTTCAAAACCCGTTAACATGAAATTAAAAATTCTGATTGGAGCACTTTGAAATTTAGGTGAATCTCGTATATGTTGCAGGTTTTAATCATCCCGTATTTTTTAGCCGAGTACATGTATACCTTGAGTCCTTTCTCCAAGATTTCCTCAGCTTTGGACCCGCGAACCGTGCAGTGCACAGCAATCTTCTCATTTCTACGGATACCAAAGGACCTCACAGTGTACCGAGCTGTGAAAAATGACAATGTATTCAATTCAACTGTCCAAATTTTATTTATTCACCACATCCAACAGTGGAGGGACCGCCAATTACAGGAATGGGAGCAAGTGTGGTTAAGTACCTTGCTCAAAGGCACAGGTGCCACAACCCGTCGCGGCCCGGAATCGAACCTACATTCTAGTACTAGCACAGGAACTTAAGTACCCCAACGGTATCAAATCCTCCAATTTGTAGATCTATGATTTTTCTAAAGAATCAAAGGGTTAGGGTTATTGTACAATGCAGCGACAAATTTAAGTGATTTTAATTAGTGAAACTGGAGAGTACAGAATTTTAAAAAGTTGGAATACTACAAGTATGTATGGGTGATAATGGGTCACAGTTGTTGTAGAGTCTGTGACAAGTACAGTAACAAGAAGCAAAGGATGAACACGCACAAAAGAATGCCTTTGTTGGAGTTCATGTAAAGTAGCTTGGGACTTGAATTAAGATCCAGGGAGTTGTGATGGACTTGACTACAACCCTGGTACGATTATAAAAAGTTGGTGGTCGCTAAATTGACTTTATTACTTCAAAATAAATTCTACAACTGTTACAACGCTTAAAATTACTTTTCAAAATGTCTCTCTTACTATAGTAGCACTGCCGCCATGAGCCGACGTCAGTGGGTTGCAACAAGAGAATTGATGTAGCACATGATATAAATAACAGGACCGAAGATAATGGAAATAAAAGACTATCTCGGCCTGAACGAATGTGCACAAAAATAATAACACAATTTTCTTAAAATATCAAATCTTGATGGTAACAGAAGTCTGTTGAATATAGTGAACTTGTGAATAATAAGGCACTGATCGACCAATCACTTTCAAGACTGTTCTGCCTCGTCCAGATCCAAGAGGACGCAAAGTGATGAAATGTAACATTTCCAGTTTCTGGGAGAATCCTGTAGGCTCCTAGAAAACCAATTTTGTTGGATTTTAAACCCAAATGGGATGAGTTAACCTTTGGAGCCGTGCGTCTTCTAATTGACCCTAGAATAAAAGTAGAAGTGCAGAAGCTCAGGAAAGCATTTCAGGCAGAGTGGCGCACCCTGCCTCAGTGGCTCTTACTGAGGCTGGTGCAAGTCAGCCTTGCCACAAGAGATTTTTATACATTTTACTCATGGATAAGACAACTGTTACATCTTTCAGTCAAAGTTTTAGCCATTCATAAACGGCCTGGAAGCTGTACAAGCGTGACAAATTGACCAATCTGTGAGCAGTTATGAATGAATCTTAAGAGGTGGCGTTGTACCTTTGGAGAAGACCGGCGTCTGTCCAGTCAGTTGTTCCAGCACCTTGGCGGCCCTCGTCAATCGATCGCCGCTCTCACCCACGCAGATGTTCAGGCACAACTTGCGGATGCGCAGCTCGCGCATTATGTTTTGTTTCTCTTTTTTCTCATCACCTTGGTCCTACACAGGAGAATAGAGGGAATTAATTTTCTGAAATTAAATTCCAGGTGGCTAATTTCTTCAATTATTTGTTCAATGTATGTGAAAAAAATACCCAAGAAATAGTAACGATCATTGATCAACGTCAATTCTTATCGGGGAATTCCCTGTTCGGAAAGATTACCATCCACGGACACCGGCTGGGACCCCATGCACTGAACCCAGGACAACTTTCAGTTTCAAACATTTCAAATTTTTTTTCTTAGTAAAAATGATTTGTTTCCCTCTTACTAAGTCTTATCTTTAAGTCTTAACTGTCTTTGCATTTTTACCATGCTAAACAAGGAAAATCCTGGGTGTCCGTGCATGGAAATCTACCAAACCAAACAAAAAGGGAGGGGCTTCTGAGATTTATGCAAATGACCATGCAAGGGCGGTGCCTAAGGCTAAATGCATGTATCAAGCATTTTACCACTTTTTTGTTCAATTATATCACAATACACTCGTTGTTTAATCATGTGTTAATGCACTTTTTGGGGATTTGAAAATAAAATGTCATGAGAAATGTTCTAGCTGTGTTGATTTGGCAAATTTGTTTTTATAATTCATGCGTAATTGAGCTGTAGGGCCGACTTGTGGATGAGAACCATAGCAGTAAGCGTACGTCTCTGCAGGTATTTAACTTTTCGGCAACGTCTCGATATGGTTGACGAACCGAACCCAAACTTGCACTTCTCTAATTAGTTAAATTTAAAACAAATACAGAAAAAAAAACACATCATCCAAAGTATCATTTTTAAATCAAGCCATGACATACTTTATTTTAACATGCTAATTGTATTTAGCCACGATTATAATGGATTATAAAACCACTTTTTTTAACACACTGCTCACCGCCATGTTGCCTGGAGAAAAGAACGCAAAGGCCTTTGGGAAATATCGTTGCAGTGTTTAGGCTCTACAAAGATCTATTAACTATAACATTCATTTTTGCTTAAAATCTACTCCTAAAAATAACTATTTCTGTGAATGAAATGCTTACATGTAATAAACAAATTTATTTTCTAGCAGTTTGCTACAGTAATGTAATATTTGCAAATGTTTAAAAATATTATCCTTATACTAGGAAATTTCGAAAGAGCCTGCACGTAAACAAGTTTCACGGTAGCAACAGTGTACGGGATTTGGTAGTAAAGAAAATCGATAAAAACTCCGAAAACGATCTACGAAAATGAGCGGACACGATGAAGAAGAGGACAACGGGCCTTCGGTAGACTCTACAGACCCGGAGGAGCGAATTGCTGCTCGAAGAATCCGAATTTCCAAGCGTGTGGAAATAGCACGAAGGTGATGATGATGTGCGGCGGAGGGGGCGGGGCCGGGTAGGGCAGGGGGAGGTGGACATATTCATGGAGGAAGGATCATATTTTAAAAGACTGCAATTTTGTTTGGTATTTTTTTAGTTCATGCCACAACTCGAATTTAAGGAAAATAATTATTGGAATCGATAGGCCTAGCTTGGATGTCGGATGATTTTAAAATACCTTTTCCACATTTCCGTCGCAAATGTTGCATTTCCATGAAAATTCTGTGTTTTTTTAGCCCGCCTCCATACAAAAGTGTGTGAAACTGCTGCCGGCCGAGGCAGTGTGTGAAGCGCGCGAAGAAAGACTAAGAGGGCGTGCGCGTGGTGATCCGTTTGGTTTATGGCCGGCCGCTTTTGCGTGCAATCATATGCAATATTCTTTCCGTGTTTTTCTCTAAAACTAAGCCTTTGCGACGGAAATGCATGTAAGTATTTCTATTCTATAATCGTCCAAGCTATCGATTCCAGTAATTATTTTCCTTAAATTCGAGTTGTGGCATAAACTAAACAAATACCGACAGTTTTAATCTTTTACCTTAGTTTTAGTTTTATGTAGGTCTAACTCAAAATTAAAATTAATCATGTTAATGATTAAGTTAGACAGTGTTTGTCTTAACGTTAGGCCATGAGAATGAAAGTTATAGATTTGCGTCCGGGCATTTTTGAAATGACATGAGGCTTTTTTTCATTATTCATTATTCATTATTTTCTCGTACTAGCTTCTTCAACGATGTAATTGCAATATGTATGTAGTTATTAATGCTAGTGATGCGTAATACGGATACCATGTGTACTGCATGCTTATACATACCCCTAGTTCGTGGAGACGATAGCGGAACGAACCTCTCATAGTTCTAGGACATATCTATTTTGCTTGTGAAGGAAACACCAGAAACTACTGAAAGAGTTTTTTATTGAAAACGTCATAAAACTTTAATAAAACATGCTCCAAAGTCTACATCATTTTAGAGTCAAGATCAGAGAAAAAGTCCCGTTAACATGAATGATCAGGCTGTTCCATTTTGTTTGCGTACTAAAAAACACCGTCCGTCCAAAATTCTCAAAATACCAGATGCGCCCGTTCAATAAATGTAGCGCCTGGACAAAATCGTCGAGCGTGCGTCCGAACAACAGAATCACGACGCACATGTACACATGCACGCGCACAAGCCACAGTTTCAATGCGCTATTGACCCCTTTCGAACACGTGCGAATATGCCATTTTGGGAGTCAAATAATGCTGAGTCATTGTGGAAGCAATGTGCATGCGCGTTGTGTGTGTCTCTGGTGGGCGTAACGCGGTTTAGTTCACCAATGGGAGCCTCATCATAGCGTGTTTACTCCCAAATTACGTCATTGGCACGAGCTCAATTGATAGCTTTCTCATGACGTCATGTTGTGTGTCAAACAACGCCGCGCCACTGCGGAAGCAATGCGCGCGCGCGCCGCGTGTGTCCATAGCACGCGTAACGCTCTGTACGAAGGCTCCCATTGGTGAACTAAACCGCGTTACGCCCACTAGAGACACACGCAACGCGCACGCACATCACTTCCACAATTATTTGACTTACAAAATGGCGTATTCGCACGTGTTCGAATACTATAGGGCTAGGGCTGCTTTCGAGCGCGGCACCAGGGGATACCTAGTGTTCCCTGGTGCGCGTTCGAAAGGCACAAACTGCATGTGTGTGACGTAACGTTACCAGCGCCTGGGAGCTGGTGGGAGCACCAGGGACGAGCGCTCGAAAGCAGCCCAACAAGTCGATCTTTTTGTATAAATAGTGTGCAGCGACTGGTACCCAGAAGTCGGCTATTTCGTAACGGCATTTCGCATGCATTTTTCTCTGTGTCGCAGGGCATCCTGACTACATTTTTAGTCGATGAACGGGACCTTGTCTACTAGTAAAATGCGTGAATATAACCTTTTACCATTGTTTGATGATTTGAAACTTGAAAATTCGTGATGCAGAGTCTTTTTTGTAAAAATAATGAAAATTTTTGAAAATAATGAAATTTTTCGGCGGTAGCTTTCAGAGCATGCGGGCGGTGGACGCAAATCTATCATTTTCATTCTCATGGCCTTACAGAAAAGTGAAAGAATCTCGGACCTATTTTTTCCCCAATGTTTTTGTTCTGTCCAAGTTGAATGTCCAAGTTCTGTCCAGTCAAATGGAGTTGGGCTGACATCGGGCAGTAAAATATGTGCTTATTCGTTCTTTTGTTTTAGAACATCCACTGGCCAGCTTTCCTCGCTTGGTAGCATAAGCCTATTACTATTTTCCCTGGGTTTGTCCCAAACTAAAATTTCATCAATTGAAATCTTAGTTATTGAAAAGGTGAATTTGTAAAGACTACAACTAGTGCCAAGCACTTTTGAAAATCATCTAAATTTTATTTCTAAAGTATTTTATAATTACTTTTCAATTTATGAAACAAACCTTAACGCGACTCCACAGTATTATCTTAATTTTTTTATGTCTCTTTTTCCGGATGGATGCATCAGGGAGGCAATGGGAGAAGATCCAAGTTTACTCAAGAAAGAAGACAAGGAGGAGCAGAGTAAAAGCAAACGTCAGATGGAAGATAGTCGGCAGGTAGATTAAATTTAATTTTAAATTTTATCTTCCTTTTTTTTTTTTATCTTAGAAACTTGCAACGTCATGCATGGTGATTTAATAACCATGGTTCAAATCAAACTTAGTTCATGGCTCGGTAAGAGTTGAGAAGTTGATCCGAAATCTTTCTTTAAAATGACTCATCAGGCATTGGTAAGTGTAGATTTGATAGAAAAACCCAAATTTGGGACTTGAGAAAATTTTTGAAATTTTGTGAGGAAACACACGCACCTTAAATGTTAAAGTGCTTAAAAATCTTTGAAATAAGCAGTCTTTCATTGCCAGAGGGTTTTGGGAATTAAAGTTATTGTGGACTTTTATAACTCTATTACGGTATTTGGTTAATTTTACAATTACGTGATGTATTTTCTTTTTTGGCTTATTGGTTTATTGTCTTAATTCTAGAAATTGATTTAACTTGCGTCGGGGAAACTGAATGTTAATTAGGGTTTGTTTTGCCCTTTCCTGACATAATTATTAACACCGTATACTCTGTGCTTTCCCAAGACACTATGAAAAAAATCATAGCAAGCTCGGGTGGGACTCGAACCTATGACCTCCTGCATACAAGGCAGACGTCTTAACCACTCGACCACCGAGCTAGCCGGTGTTGAATGGCCGTTTCGAATCATTTAGCAACGGGAATCGCAATTATCAGAAATTTAACTTGTGTTGGGGAGACTTAATTATAATTAGGATTTTGTTTCCCCTTGGCTGTTGTTTCAGATACACGGTAGATTTTCTATGCTGTTGTATTGAGATTTACCATGACTTGTTTGTTTGTTTTCATTCTAGCGATTAACAAAACTAGAGTCTGATGGATCGGAGCTGGTAACTAACGTGAGAGTGGCCGGTGATGCTAGAGAGACGCACCGACGCTCAGAAGAGGAAGAAATTCAAAGACAGAGGTACTTTTTTCTCAAAATTTAAAGGAACATTTCCAGATCGCATTTTTAAGCACAAGCCGCACCTCCCTCACCCCCGCCCCCTGCTCAATGCAAATTATACAGGGCTCGACATTAACGGTTGTCCGACTGTCCGGGACAGGTAAAATTTCCAAAACATGCCAGTCGGACAGGTAAAAACACTGCCGTGCCTGTCCAATGGACAGGTGAAAATATACTGAATAAAAGCCCACCTTCCTCGTTTCTTGGCTGTAAATCAATCCCTACATGTACCTGCATTTCTTACAGTTCGAATATACCGCAAAATGTTTTTCAGGTTCATCAATCGCGTGGCTGCACAACCGGCATGCAAGGAAACCACATTCTGCCGCGTGTGCATCTCCATTTTTTACATACGTTTACTAAATGTACATGTACTTCGTTCAGCGGATTTTTTACTCTCGAACGGGGGATCGTATACATGTACCTTGTTCGAGGGCTATCAGCACTGGGACCAGTTCTTTTGCATGTGTGTGTTCATATTGACAAAGTACCAGCGATGAGTTCTTCGGATATTCTTTGTGCATAGTTGTGATCAACCTCGTTCCCAGGGTGGTCGAGAATCCTTGTTCCTAACTGCTCTTACGCAGTAGCAGTAGACCATGGGGCCGAGGTTGTGTTGTCATGTTTTCGACAGTTTCGTGTCGGTTTTTTATTTTTTATACACGTCTTTTTGCTACTGCGTGTTTCCGGTTCAAACACAACCTTAGAACAAATCAGATGCATTTCTTTGTGGAGTTTTATATTATTTCATTTCTGTACAATACCTCCTCGGACAGGTAAAACATTTTGTCGGACAGGTAAAATATTATCTCTACCTGTCCCGTGGACAGGTGCACATCAAAAGTTAATGTCGAGCCCTGTTATACCAAATTTTATATGTAGACTCTTTGCACGAGCGGCTATTACTAGTGCGTCAATTACTAGTAAGCACTTTGTGGATATTAATTGTCACATCAAACTTGCCCCCTGTCATGGCCATTTATGCAAAGGGTCTATTCTCGTATCCATTCTTAAACAGGACTGAGAAACTTGAAGCCGAAGCAAAGGCCGGACTTGAACGCTTTGAGGAAATAACCAAGAAATGGGAGCAAGCGAACACTCGAGACCTCCCGATGGAGCTCCACGATCTGCTCAAACAACAGAAGTTGCTTTCTGAAGCTATGATTGATGAGAAAAATAAACTCATTAATGATTTCCAGATGGTAAGATTAAACCTTGTAAAAAGCCGATAAAACATTCTGAAACAGGGTGCAATTTGCTTTTCATTGCAGAAAGAAGGAAGCTTTTCTCAGTAAAGCTCAGGGTTGTAGTCGAGTCTATCACAAGTGTGTCGATCTTTCCACGGTAAAGGGGGAATTTTGGCAACACAGACCATATTTTCGAGAAAAGACCTTTGTCTGGTCTCAAAATAAAAGAAATAAGTTTCAGTTGTTCTGAAGAGATAACTTAGGGCCCCAAAAGGGTTACAAATAGTGTGACAACGTGCCTTTCTAAAACCCCGTGTACAAATTTCCAATATATGCTCGTTACCGGGACGGCCTAAAATGTAACACGTGTCTGTCCCGTTACGAGCGTATATTATAAATTTGTACACATGGTTTTTAGAAAGGCATGTTGTCACACTATTTGTAACCCTTTTTTGAGCCTACGTTATCTCTTCAGAACAATTGAAATTTATTTCTTCTATTTTTGAGACCAGACAAAGGTATTTCCTCGAAAATATTTGCTGCGTTGCCAAAATTCCCCCTTTACTGTGGAAAGACCCAAGTCCATCACAAGTCCTCACAAGCCTTCACCACGAGTCCCTGGGTCTTAATTCAAGTCACAATCTATTCAAATGAACTCCAACAAAGGCATTCTTTTGTGCATGTTCATCCTTTGCTTCTTGTTAATGGACTTGTGCGGGACTTGTCACAGACCTGTGATTTTATCAGCTCTGGACTTGTGATGGACTCGACTACACCCCTGTTAAAGCTTGTAGTGTTTCTCTTGGTAGGGCACTCTCACTTTTGGGTGTGAGCCAAAAAACTTTACACTTATGCCGCCAAGAACATAAAGTATTGGTTGTCTGTCTTGTACAAATGCACAAGCAATGCAGCAATTGGGAACCACCCATAAATTTTACAAAAGTAAATATTCAAAACCAGTACTTTTAATTTTGAGAAGAAAACAGATTTTCAGAAATTGTTTTATAAGCTCTTTTAATAAATATTTATCACAGGAACTGAAAAGCAAGGACGACCAGTATGTAAAGGATTTGAAAAAACAAGCAGAAGACATCGATTTGATGATTGACAGAATGGAAGAACAAGTCAAGAATTTGACCAAGGCCTACCGAGATGAAGTAACACAAATTGAGGTTTGTGCCCAACTATTGCAGCTTGTCCAGATTTTTCCAGAAAATGGATTTCGCTCTAACCTAACAATCATATAAAATACCTCCCCAAAATGCAATCTATAGGAAGAAAACAGGAAATTTGCCATCTCCAATTTGGATGTGGAAGCAAAAAAGGTTGGTGTAATCACTGCAGTGCTTTGTGGAATGGATAAATTAGTTTACAAAACATCGGTGGTTTTTTACGATGTCTTTAAAAATATATGGATTGAGAATGCAACATTTCAGAATGGTAACGAGAAATGATATGGTATAAAAATTCCAACACCCATGGGGAAAATGGGGAGTTCAAAAATGTGATCTGGACACACTCGCGAAAAAAGACCTCGGACACATCGGGCAGATGCTGTACCAGCTGAGCTATAAAGCTCAGTGGTATACTCCCTCAGGTTTTCCCCAAGACCTCTGACACATCGGGCAGATGCTCTACCAGCTGAGCTATGAGGCACAGTGGTATACTCCCTCAGGTTTTTCCCCAAGACCTCTGACACACCGGGCAGATGCTCTATCAGCTGAACTATAAGGCACAGTGGTATACTCCCTCAGGTTTTCCCCAAGACCTCTGACGCACCAGACATATGCTAGGCAGATGCTCTGCCAGGTGAGCTATGAGGCACAGTGGTATACTTCCTTAGGTTTTCCCTACAAACCCAATTTTTCTCTTTGTGGTGCATAGGAGCACTACTGAACGCAGTAACAAACCCAATATTTAGTATGGTGCCTAATCACCATTAAAATGAAACAACCAAATATGGGATGAACGAAAGCTCATATGGCCTTTTTAATTATTTTGCTAGAAATCGTTTGAGACGGAGCGAGGGGAAGTTTTGGAGACCAATCATCGTCGTTGGGAGCAAGCTTTGACGGGAAGGGGCGGTCAGGAGCTAGATTACATGCGACAAAGGGAGAAGCGTGTTGAAGACCTCGACAAGCAACTTCAACATCTTAGGGTGCAGGATGCGGAGGAATATAACCAGGTTAAGATTAAACTGGAAACGGACGTACAGGTTAGTTATTGGCTATATATGTTCTAGGCTTAAAGATGCAGGCTCGTCATATGCACGACGAACAAATTCGTGCCACGAAATTCACCGTGCTCCATACCTTGCCCAAGTAAGGCAACCAGCTATATTACAATCTCGGAGGGTACAGGTTCGAAAGCGAACAGTAAATTTCCTACATGACCTTCATTGCATAACCTTCATTGCATCTGATGAAGTAGTTGAACATTGCTACGACAGTATGCTCGTACTTATTTTAGTTAGTCTTTAGTGTGCTACCTTCTGAATTATTTTGTTAATTTACAGACTAACACGGCTGTTCTACTGTTTTATTAAAGACAAATATTTGTAAACTGTTGTTTTTGATTTGGTCTCACCATAACAAAAGAATTTCCGTCATGAAATTTTAAGGATTCTTTCTCAAATTTTGCCAGGTTTTGGAGCAGCAGTTGCAACAAATGAAGGCAACGTACCAACTGAATCAAGAGAAATTAGAGTACAACTTCCAAGTCTTGAAGAAACGTGACGAAGAAAACACGATCACCAAGTCGCAACAGAAACGCAAAATTACAAGGTGCGAAGGTTACATTATTGGCGTTAAAGATGCAGGCTTGTCAATGTGCGAGGAACAATTTCGTGTCGCGAAATTCACCGCGCTCGATAGGGCTGTTGGCTGTTACGTTCCCGGAGGGTGCATGCTCATTGGTGTACGTACGCACGCGTGATTTGAATGGCAACAGCGCCAGGAGTACCCTAGGGTAGACATGTGCGCTATACAAGTGTCCACCATTATTATTATTATTACATTACCCCTTGGCAGAGCTACCAACCCTCCCGGATTTTGGGGAGGACATCTGGGAAAACAGGTTCATTCCGCGACTCCAAACACATCTACAAATCACCAAGGTTGTTAATTGACAATTCAGAAGGGTTTTTATCCATGTCAGGACTCACAAAATTAGTCATTTTCCGAAGAATTTGTTGCAAAATCCGGGAGGGTTGACAGCTATGCCTTGGGTGCCCACTACATGTTTGGGTGCAAGTGTTTTTTTCCTCTCTCTTTTTTTAGACTTCAAGACGTGATGAACAACCTGAAAGTGAAGTTGTCCAAACAAGAGAAGCAGTATCGCGAAGAAAACCAAGGATTAGCCGACGACTACAAGCGAATTACTGAGCAGTTTAAGGAGTTGCAGAAAAAGTCAAAGTAAAATTTGATTCAGTTATGATCCCTTTCACATTAAGGGAATCGCTTCGTTTGACGAAGATTAGTTTAAGGTTAGATAATGAAATCGTGTGTTCACATCTCACTGTCATATTTTTCTTATCACCATTCTAAAATTTTGCGTTCTCAATCCCTATATTTTTAAGGATATCTTTAAAAAGAAAAAAAAACTCATATTTTGTAAACTAATTTATCCAGTTACATAAAGCAGTGCAGTGATTACACCAACCTTTTTGCTACCACATCCAAATTGGAGATTGCAAATTTCCTGTTTTCTTCCCATGGATAGTATTTTGGGGAGGTATTTATGACTGTTAGGTTAGAACGAAATCCATTTTCTGGAAAAATCTTAACAAGCTTTAAATGAATAAAGAGGTATGCGTTTACATTACAAAAATATCTTTGACATATCATCGTTAGATTTACTTTGTTGAACGAAATTATTTCCCTAATTCAATTTAATTCAATTTTTGTTAATTCTTACATTGTGTGAACGGGAGTCGTATCATGTGAACGGGAGTCATTTTTACTTTTCACCCCCAGGCATTTCCAACTTACAGACACCAAGAAGTTTCACGATATCTGGTGCATGAATGAAGATCAAGTTAAGGACCAGGCCGGAATGTGTCTTGAGCAGGACCGCATTATTACGGAACAACAGCTAGGCCTGACGTGGAAACTACCACAGGACATGTAAGAATTCATAATTAGATAATTCACATTTTGTGGTTTAAATGAAATATGGGTTATTCCCAAAATTAGGGGTCCAAAAGTGTGACATGCTTTTTAAGATTTCCAAGTGTTTTTAATGATTGAATAATAATTTTTATTTCAACAAATGCCACTTAAATTTAATGTTTGTGTGTAAATATGGCACCAAGGTTAATGCAAACTCATTCTATAGCCAATTTTCATTGCCGTAGGTAACCCGGGACACCAAACTCTTATCCAATACCATAGAACAAATCATAAGCTTTTATGGTCTTTTGTTTTAAATATTTTTCAGGAATCAGAGAACAAAATATTGAAGAAAATGATGCTGCCCCCTATGATCACAGGCCACAGTCCATTACTGAGAATTTGTGATCAGGAGGGGTGATTTTTGAAGCAGAGAGTGTCGTATGTAACTGGGACACCAACAATTTTGGACCCCTAATTTTGGGAATGACCCATATGTGCTATGCAACTACTCTATTAATTCACAGTCATAAAAACCTTACTTGGAAGTTATTTTAGCAGTTAAAATCAAGGTTTTTTCTTTATGCTAATAATACATATTCATGAGCAAGGTTGTGATGTCACATCAGGCAAACACAAGAAAATCTCATTCAACTCTGCACAAACGATTTCAGTATTTACTCCAACTTGTAAAGGTTTTGTAGCTTATGCTTGTTTGGGTTTGTTTTACATGTTGCCTGTGGTCATGAAATAAAACAAAGCCTGGAAACTGCAGCAATTTTCCACAATTCTAGTTTGAAGTCTTATGTTTTTCCTCGCAGTGATTACACCAACCTTTTTGGTTCCACATCCAAATTGGAGATTGCAGATTTCCTTTTTAATGGATAGTATTTTGGAGAGGAATTTTAAGCTTCCTTAATTGAGTTCGACCCTTGCTTTATATAGGTGGTTTATGGATAACGCTGGGCCGATCCGTAGCCAGCGAAGTCGGGACCATGCCGCAGCCGCGTCAGCACATGATGTTATTATGGAAGCCATGTCAAACGACTCTAGCGTACAGGAAGAAAATCCCAATCAGCAGAGGGAGGGGGAAGAATCGACAGAAGAGCCTGCGGCGGAAAAGACCAAACTGTCGATGAAAACGATCAAGAGAGTTTTGGAGTTATTATGTGACGAATCAGTGAGTTTTATTTTTATTTATTTAATGGGTTTCATGAACTTCAATTTACAGCCCGTAGGCTGAATTGCATGAAGCTTAAAAGTGTCTTCCACCTAAACATCGAGATACATAGGTGGGTGGCGCCATTGGCAGCCGACAGCCAGAAACACCAGGGAATCCCCTTACTCATCATCAAAGATTGCTCTGGAATTTTTTAAGTGCATTCATATTACACTGGACCAACGGCTTTACATCCCTTCTGAAGGATAGAGCCAGCATGTTTATAAGTGCCTTGCTCAAAGGCACAGGTACCATAGCCGGGTATCGAACCCGCAACCCCAAGTTTTTACCCCCTGTTGCTAGTCAACGACCTAAACCACTCGGCCACGGTACCCCACAAAAGACCAAAATTAATTTGACTACACAGAATTTACAATTTCCCAAAATTTTAATAAAAAAATTGACTGGAAAAACCGTACTGAAATGGAAGATAGAAGTGGTTCCAACTGTTCAAAGTAATGATTCCACCCGAGACGACATCATTTTAAAAGAAAACGATAATTAACTGTGAATTTATAAAAATGTGCATGCACACACATTTTTTCACAAGGGGGCCCTCATGTGAAAAACAAACTAGACTCCTGACTACCATGATATTATGACTTCATTTTCCAAGCCAGTGATGAAATACGATGAATTTCTTGAAGGCATGGACACAGTTTTTCATTGTTTTCTCGGAACGTAGATGAGGTACTGAGCTGACTTATAAACACAGGTTGGTTTTATCATACACATGCAATCACAGTTTTTGAGGTTTTTGTGAGTTTCAATAATCAACTTTTTTTTTCTTTCACAGGGCTTTCTGGTGGAATCCAAACTCAACACATTACTTGCTCCGTTGGAAAGAGATGAGAGATGCCTTATGAAACTGGACGCCATTTTTGGGGTGAGTCGGCATTCAATTTTCAGAAAATTGTGCAATTTGTATAAATTAGTATTGGCAGAACCCAAAAATCTCAAAATCTTGATTATTAAAAACGAATGTTCAGTCCTCTGATTTCATAATTTTGTGCAAATATTAAACACAAAAGTTCAGCCCTTTATAGTGTTTTGTTATAATAGCTAGAGAGGTTTCGCAAGCGCACGGATACGGATAGCGCGACGGGTACGTCACATTAGTTCACTTCAGTTGCTTAACACGAAGAGCCTCATTATCAAACCCGGAAGTGCGCAGACCGGTCTCAAATTGGTTAAATTGGGATTCGTCTATATTCAAATTTAAGTCCCAACACTTGTATAAATGCTGTCTGGTCATTGCAACGTCTCGGTAACGCTCAATTTTTTAATTTTTGTTTTCTTTTTTCACCAACAGGCTTTAGGCGTCGAAACAGAAGATGACGTTCACAAACTGGCAGGTTACTTTGTCAAGTACCAGACACTACCCGAGGAGGCGACAAAAAAGGCGACGGAAAACGCCCTCACAGACGCATCGTTCGCTGTAGATTCCGAAAAACAGGTACGTGGAATAGGTATTGTCGCCAAAACCTTCCCTGCGTGTTTGCCATTCGCTTGACACACAGGCATAATGGAAATTCTGAGCGGTGCATGGTAACTGCCGGGAACGTCCATTATAGTCTCGCATTTTAAGAGGAGCGTGACCGGATCACATTTTTGAGGCCCCCATTTTTCCCATGGGTGTTGATATTTTGATACCATATCATTTGTCATATTTTTCTCATTACCATTCTGAAATTTCGCGTTTTCAGTCCATATGTTTTCAAGGATATCGTTAAAAACCTTTGACATTCTTTATGATGTTTTTGACCTGACACAGGGTTTCTCCAGATAAATTGAATATTCTTCTGAAAGCCATCATCCTGTGTGAAAGTTTTTATTTCTTACAAATTTTCGAGCGTAACCCGCTCCTCGTCAGGTTAAAAACCACCAATGTTTTACTAATTTATCTGGTTCCATAAAGCAGTACAGTAATTACACCATTCTTTTGGCTTCCATATTTCAATTTCCAGTTTTTTTCCCATGGACAGTACTCTGGTGGAGGTATTTTACATGACTATTATGTTAAAACGAAACCATTTTCTGGAACAATCTGAACACGCTCTATTAATGGGCACGAATCTACCGCTGATTTTTAGTTATGGTCGCAAAAACTAAAATAATTTTTTTAAATTTCATTCTTGGTGTAGGTCCACTCTGAAATGACCATAGACCCTGGGGCTGCGACACAACCTACGACATCTACTGTGATACAACCCCCAGGGGAGCCCCAACAGGTATTTACCACTAATCGCTAATTATTAGCCTTTTTCGTGTAACATCTGCATAATGGCTGTTACTCTTAATTCTCCACTTTCAAATGGAGATGCAGTTTAGAATGTCACATACTATGCTGTTGTTGCTACGTGGTGCACACCATTGCCTAGCAACCAACAGTCTGGTTCCTTTATACCATTCTCTCCTATGGTGAACACTTCACACCTGCTGCGTGCACCACATAGCAAATAGAAATTTAGTATGGTCAAGTGGATTACTAAATCTGCATGTGAAAAGAAATGCATCAGAGCGTCTGCACCGTGTGTCAGAGGTCTCGGGTTCAAATCCAGATAAGGACTAGACGATATTTACTCTATATGATATTTACTCTATATTTGGTTATTTCCAAGGATGAATTTGACGAAGGTGAAAATTCTGAGATTCAACAAATCACAGAGGCTGCTGGTTCCATTCGTTCGGTGCGATCGGACGCCCCGGAGCTCATACACCCTAACAATGTTGGCAAGGCCCTACGAGATTTCGTTAATCTGCACAATAAACCCACGAAGTATGTTGCTTTTATAAAAACCTTGAAATTGAGAAGTTGGTCGTAGTATTTTCCTCAAATTGATTTATCAAGCATCAGTGGTTGCAGATTTGATTGAAAAGCCAAAATTGGGACGGCAATATACATGTATAGATCTTCTTAGGAAACAAATTTTCAGCCTGTTTTATTTTCCATGCAATATAACCAGGAAACCAACCTAAATAGAACGGTAGCTTCGCACAATTTCTTGAAAAGATGCACACAGTTTTTCATTGTTTTCTTACAACGTAGATGAGGTACTGAGCTGACTTATACACAGGTTGGTTTTTATCATACACATCCTCAATCGCACATGGAGATAACGCCGTTTGTAACAGTTTTCCAATCATGAAATCTATCTTTTACTAGTCTTATGTCATTAAATTTAGGGGCCGTCCAAAGTTCTCAATTTTTTCACGGTTCTACAAAGCGTAGGAAGGGGGGGAGGGCATCAAAGGCCAGGTACGACTTTACATGTACTGTAAAATGCTGACCAGATATTTTGGTCTTGAAAAAATACTATGCTCTGTAGAACTTTTTAAATGTTGACAACTTTGGACGGCCCTTAATGTCATTTCATTTAATGTTTGAACTTTTCCATTTTTTTTTACAGAGAAAAAGTCAAATTTCAGACATTCCGCATTATTTCTGGAGAGGAACGCGATGACGGGTAAAAAGCTGACAGATTTTATCTACAAAATCGATACAAAATTTTAAATTGTTTTAGGGCCTTTTTCTAAACGAAGTGTTTTATATTTCATTTGTGCTTCCGTTTTGTCTTTTTGTTTGTGTATATTTTACTTTAATTTGCAGCGAGGATGCTGCGTACTGGAACACTTTCCCTTCGGTTCTTTCCGAAAAAGAAGAAAAAGTCTGGAAAGCATTGCTCGATGGGCTGGAAAAATACAGGTATTTTGCCGAAATTAACAAAATGAAAATGTCATACTTCTCCAAAGGTATGTTGTACACTGGTTCAGAATCTGTAATAAAGGAACGTGTTCAGAAAAACTAATTTCGTTTTAACCTAATAATCATATAAAATACCTCCCCAAGGAAGAAAACAGGAAATTTGCAATCTCTAATTTGAACGTGGAAGCAAAAGGGTTGGTGTAATTACTGCACTGCTTTATGGAACCGGATAAATTAGTTTACAAAACATTGGTGGTTTTTTTACGATACCCTTGAAAATATACGGATTGAGAGCGCGAAATTTCACAATGGTGATGAGAAAAAAATGACAATTGATGGAAAAAATGGGCGAGTTAAAAATATGATCTGGACACGCTCCTTTAATATATTGTTATTTTAAGTCGCTTGAAATTTGACAGATATTTCGTTATTTTTATTTCTTTGAAATTAAGATAACATTTTGTGGGTTTCTCTGTTGTTTTCTATTTTCATTTTTTAAATTTCTTGTGTAGTGATGTTTTGAATCAGCGCTCCCAACTTATCACCGAGACTGATTCCTTGAGACAACAAAACGCCGAGTTACGCATGCTGCTACATCAGTACGTCAACTCCAAAGTCAACCAAGAATTGGAAATACCTCCAACCAGGGTGTTGAATCTAGATGTGCCACAATAGGGCAGGACTGGGGTTGGTGAGGGGTGGGCAGAGCTAGGGGCGACTCACGATGGCTGGAGACCTGCCTGGGCACCTGCCGGGGCACCTGCCTGGGCACCTGCCTGGGCTTAAAAGTTTGGGCCAAAAATTATAAATGTTGCAAGGGTTTAGTGCAGCAATTTTTCTCAAAATTGACCAAAAAAAATAACTTTTTCGAAAATGGGCAAGCCTGGCAGAGGTTTGGGTCGTATCTTAAGTGGTCTAGCTCTGGGAGGGGTGGTTATCTCATTGAAGAGTAATCCTTTGTAGTGCTTGCTAAGATCATGTGATAGCCAATCCCAATCACTAGGCAGATGCTCTACCAGCTGAACTTTAAGGCACAGTTGGTATACTCCCTCAGATTTTCCCCAAGACCTTTGACACACCAGGCAGATGCTCTACCAGCTGAGGTATGAGGCACAGTAGTATAATCCTCATGATGTTTTCCCTAAGACATCTGACACACTGGGCAGATGCTCTGCTAGCTGAGCTATGAGGCACAGTAGTATACTCTTCATGTTTTCCCTAAGACATCTGACACACTGGGCAGATGATGCTCTGCTAGCTGAGCAATGAGACACAGTGGTATATACTCCCTCAGGTTTCCCCCAAGACCTCTGACACACCGGGCAGATGCTCTACCAGCTGAGCTATGAGACACAGTGGTATACACCCCCAGGTTTTCCCTATGGACCCAATTCTTCTCTCGGTGTTGCATGGTATACCAGTAGCGCCACTGGGCAAAGCAACGAACACAACATCTGGTGTGGTGCCTGATTTGCCACCATTGAAATCATATGCAGTACGATATATGGCAGAGGGTATCCCCCTACCATTGTTTCTCTATATTGTGGCTCACTACGTCCAAGGAATTCCAAAGGAATTCCTTTCAGTTTTTAGGGGCGGTTGGTGCGTTAACAAAAGGAAAGAGTGTGTTGAGGAATAGGGGCGTTAGGGGGGAGTCCTGTTGCCACATATCATGCTGGTATAATTGAAATGAAACAATTACCAAACTCGGGATGTATATATAGCTGTGTACACATACAAATGCGTTGACTCTATCGGGTTAAAAAGGTTTCCCCTTAGATATGTACTTTAAGTACCTACCTCTATGTACATGTACATTATCTATTTAAATAGGTTGGCAAAATGTCCTGCCATTTTTGGTTTGAAATTAAATATACTTTATGATTATTTGCCCATTTTGTGGCTCTAAAGTGTTTTAAAAATGTTGGTCTCTCTTAATCTGAATTTGATTTTAAACACTGATACCGTCCCACTCGAGGGGTTTGCCAACATTAAACAAAAACAACTACATATTTGCAGGTGTTCTCGTTGGTTTTAATTAAAAAGAAAATGTTAAAAATAAAATAAATGTGTTCATTAAATCTACGTTTTTATATTAAAAACAAATATTTTTATTTATTCAAAAAGAGGAGCCAAAGTGTGACATTTTGGTGCTTTTGAAAACAATTTCTTTTCCAAATTAAAAAAAATTAAATTAAATGGAACTTAAAATGTTCCTTGTTATAGGCAAATTGCTGGGTTTTTTACATTAAATTGTACCAGGATTCAACTGTAAATAAAGTAAAATTTATGTAAACTTGTGTTAAATCGTGTTAAATCTTCCATGTCTGATTCCTGGAAAGTGTACTTCTGTGAACTTCCAATAATAATACAACATACAACCTGTCTAATTTTTAAATGGAAATTATATGAATTTTCATTTATTGTTTTCCAGTAATCATGTATTTACATGCAAATGCTAGCCTTGGTTTTCAGTGAGTTAAATTAATGAAACACTGTTTTCGCATTTCTGCTGTAAAAATCATCATTAATTGGAGGGTAGGTGTATATAGTTTATAATTTTTAGACAAGGTGAGATATTGAAACAAGAGACCCTTCTCAAGCTGAAGCAGAGGTTTTTTTTGTCATTTCGTGAAGTAAAATTTTGGGTAACCGCAAATAAATGATGGAGGCCCATTAATTCATTGGTCTTTAACTTTGGAGCGCGAAACGAGCTTGCGAAAGCAGACGACGTACACTTCCCGATTTTGCCCTTCACAGTTCCGAACATGTACATAACGATGATTGTGATTGGTCAAACGTACTAGAGAATGACGTCATCTAAATTTTCTGGCCACTCTCGTTGCGCGTCAAATCAAATGGATTGGGCGGTATTATAACCCACGAAGGCTCTTTTGAACGCAACTTTTTTGCACGTAAGGAAACGGCAGGAAATATTTGGGCTACTTGGATATTCGCAGTTGAGCAAGAAACGTCGTCATGAGCTAGACTGCAGTTTTAAGAAAAGAAAAATTTGACACTTTTCAGGAACGAAAATGAAACATAGCTGAAATGAAGTTTATGGAGAGAGCTGCCGAGTATTTCCAGCGTTTTCAGCTGTTAGAAAAGGCGGTATTTGGCGGCGTGGTCGCGCTTGCGGTTGCAGCAGTTTTCATAACATTGATAACTCGTACTGAAGTGTTACTGCTTTTTCTTGGTGCACTCTTCGGAGGGGGATGGGCTTCCAGTTTTTTGGTTCGTTTCGAAAAGATCGTCAGTTCGCGACAGTTCTTGCCAGTTTTGCCCGATCTTGTCAGTCGTTCTATGGAGAAGAGAATACGAGCAGGATTGTCAGTTTTACCCAATTTTGAAATGCACTTGCCCAGAT
The DNA here is from genome assembly GCA_037783545.1 of Henricia sp. BOLD:AAB3569. Taxonomy (NCBI): domain Eukaryota; kingdom Metazoa; phylum Echinodermata; class Asteroidea; order Spinulosida; family Echinasteridae; genus Henricia; species Henricia sp. BOLD:AAB3569. The sequence goes on from JBBELK010000882.1 coordinate 1,073,325, forward strand.
ATTCTGTCAACAGGCATAGGAAATCGTCAGCCCTCGTCTTATCCGAAACTGTTGATGAAGAATTCCAGCTCCTAATCAAAAGTGTAATGCATGATTTTGTTTTGCCGTGGTATACGTACGTAAGCAGCAGTAGGCAAGTCCCTGACGAATTCATACATCACCTGTTGTCGGTATCGGAAAACATGTGCATTCGTCTCCACTCGATAAACAAACGAAATATCTCAACAAATGTGTTGGTCGAGTTTCGGACTCATGTTAACCGATTTCAGAGGGCCCGTTCGAATTTGAAGAAATTGTGGGGTAAAAGAGTTATCGATAGCAGCAGTCTAGTTGCGTCTTACGAGACTTTTGCCTTGATGCATCCGGCGATCGAGGACACGACAACGGAGGTTGAATACCTGAGAAGAGTCGTAAGGATCCTCCTTTATTCGGCTCTGCCGAAGAACGTCACCCAGTCGCAAGCTAGTGTAGCAATCCTCGAAGAAATCCTGACGTGCAATTTATTTGTCCCTCTACTTGACTTGCTAGCAGATCCAGATTTTATTTACAGACTTATTGTTTTGATAGTCTCCAGCGCTTTGAGCTTATCTGATGAGGCCGCAGCGGAACCACCGCCTTCGCTAGAAGAAAGTAAAAATGATTCTACACCAAAGAATTCAGCTGTATCAACCAATTTGCTTTACCAAGAATGTGCTGAAAATCCCCATTCTGGTAAGACTCGACCAGCAGTCAAACCTCCAACCGTGCCTCAAGTTCACACTCCTTTTTCGCAAAATAATGCAAGTTCACAACCGCATCAACTGCAGTCCACTTCTGCCCATGAAGATCTGAAGCTAAGAACCGACAAGGTTGTCCTGGAATCGCATCCGTCACTAGCATCTCCGCAGAACAGAGAATCACTTCAGTTCAAATCTCATGAGCAAGCGCTTGACGTATCTCGTAGGGTATTAAGTGAAGACGGCAGTCGATCTTCATTAAATGTACCTATCTCTAGGTCAGTCGATTCACTACTGAGTCCTTCGCTTTCGACCATGAACCATTCCAGTCACTCTACCGACTGCCTTTCAAGCTCATTCTCGGCAACCTTAGGGGTATCTGACCCTTCTAGGACTTCAGATTCAACTTTGGGGGCTTTCGTTCCAATTCCAGTCGAAGTGTCGTCCGAGAGCATTCCAAGTGATAAAAACCTCGGAGGAGGTTCTTATTTGAGATCGCCCATCCCCAGACCCCCAACTGAAGGAGCTGAAAGTAACAATGCCAATATTTTGGTTCCTTTGACACGTCTTGAACCACCCTTACCAAAACCAGTTTTGGGAACAGAACATTCTGAAGAGGGCCGGCCTAGAAGTTCATCAACGGATAGCTTTTGCAGCATCGATTATGATGAAAGCCAAGAAAATGTTCCCTTTTCAGATCTTGACCATCAGTTTGCTTTTGAGGAAAGCTCGGGGAGTCCTACAAACCCCGATTTACACTCTACATCCGGAGAATTCATGAGAGAGACACAATCAACGACGAAAACCACGACTGAAATCACTTCAGGAATCCCTTCTGAGAGCTCTCCCGCAATCTCTTCTGAAATCCATCCAAATGTGGACGACAAAAGCAACTCATTCTTCAAAGATTTTGCCCTCAAAGTCAAAAATGAACTCGAGCTCAATCTCCAACCAAAGACACACGATGGTGCTCTAACTTCAAACATACCAGGTGCGACTGCCATAAAGAAACTTCTAAGACGCGCATCCTTTTCAAAAAAGAGTAAAATCCAGAAAACTAAATTTACGGATGAGAGTGCTCCTAGTATTGCGCGAAGCAATCCAGGACATAGTTCACCCATTACTATAGTCCAAACTTTGCCAGAATCAACGGAAGCGCCTGCAAAACCAAACCAGTCACCACCATTAGTACCCCAACTGGACCTAACCGTCGGACCCAACGATTCACCACAGATCCCTACCGCGGAAAACCCAAGGATCATCTCAATTAGTGCTCCGGAAACTTCCGAATCTGTGACCCATTACTACAATTACGTGCCGTTAAAAATCGCCAATCTTGTGATATCCAGCGCCAAGGTCTGCAAAGAGATGCATGCTGGTGGGAAGGGGGAGTACTTCCTGTATGCAATTGAGGTAATTTGGTTCATCACCCTCCCTTCTTCTGTTCCCACCCCTTCTCCACCTCCTACTCATACTAATGCACACATGTACATGTAGTTCCGAGATTGCCCAATTAACCATGCCCCCTTGGATATGCCTCAAACGCTATCGCAAAAATGGCGATACACAACGCACGAAGCAATGGGAGCTGTCATGGACAGCACAGATTCATTAGAGAAAACTCAAGGTACATGTATTTGTTTTATGGTTGACATATATCTTAGCACACACCGAGTAAAGGACTACTAAAAGTGATACATGTACAGGGATGTCATATATCATAAAGTGCACGCTTTTTTTACCTTTGAACAGCGAATCACACGACATTGAAACCAAAATTCACTCAGGGTTGCTGCATACAACTATACGCTACCGCGGCAGCTTACAACCACTTGCGAACTGTTGTGAACGATATGCTAATGCACTGTCTGTGTAGCTCTGTTATGATTGGTCATAAATGGTCACGCGGGTTCGGCTTGATTGACAGGCTAGAACTATGCATAATGGTGGACTCTTATGCCGCATGCCGCACATATGGTACCCTACAGGGTACTCCTGGCACTGTTGCCATTATTACTGCTGCCATCAAGGAATCACCAGAATAATTTCTATTCAACTAGGTTGTAACCTGGCCAAGGCGCACAACCCTATCAGCACTTAGATTGTGGCATTCCCCTTACTCCTGGCACTGTTGCCATTATTACCGGTGCCATCAGGGAATCACCAGTCTAACCATTTCGCTTCAACTAGGTGGCTACCTGGCCAAGGCACACAACCCTATCGGCACTAAGATTGTGGCATTCCCCCTGCAGGGTACTCCTGGCACTGTTGCCATTATCACCGCTGCCATCAGGAAATCACCAGAACCATCTCGCTTCAACTAGGTGGCTATCTGGCCAAGGCGCACAACCCTATCAGCAGTTAGATGGTGTTGACGAGGCAATTGACATCGTTTCTTGCCCATGGACAGTGGACACGCACATGGGCACAAGTAGGGCTCGAACCATAACCCCTCGATCACGAGCTTGGCTGTGTACCCACTATTCCACACATACTCTCCTATCCCTCTCTCCTACCCCCTACTTCTACCCCTTCCCTCCCCCTGCAATACCCTTACCCCAACCCCCATCTCTTAAAAGCAATTTAGGATGAAATGACGTGTAGCTTCCTCAACTTTACCCATCTTACCTCAATAGTTAAATTATGTTTTACTTGTATCCAGTATGATGTTTTGCCAACCTCTGCAAGCTCATCTGAGAATATTCAAAGTGACTCTCAAGTAATCCACAAGATCACAAAGAGGCGACACAGGGAATTTGTCAATCTGCACTCAAGGCTGGAGAACAACCCGCAACTGAAGTATAGTTTAAAAGGTAAAAAGTCTAAAAACTACATTTCTAATAAATTTACATTTGTGTCTGGAAAACAAAAAATGGATGCAAGTGTCAATGACCCTTGTTCTCACCAGAGAAATCGCTTCGTTCGACGATGATTCAACAATGATTCGACAAATAGTTTTCCTGATGTGAACACACGCCTCTTAATTCGACGATGATTAGAATCGCTTCATTCGATGAAGCAAATAGCTTCATTCGACGAAGACGTCGCTTCATTTGATGAAGAAATCGCTTCATTCCATGAAGCAAATTTGTAAGGAGAACGCTTCCTTTGTTCGACGAAGCAATTTGGCAGGCCTAGTTGCACAAGCGCGTTGTGTGTCAAGTTCTCGACTCAAGTCGACTGGAGTCATTTAGGCAACTGACTTGATTCCAAGGTTGGAGTCGAGTAGAATCATTTAGAGGCCGTCCAAAGTTATCAATAAATTGACAACTTTGGAAGACCACTTTTACTCCTTAAGTTTCTACAATTATGACTCGAGAACTTGAACCTTAACTACATGTAGGCTGAATCCATCAGCAAGTTGTTAATTATTTTTCTGTGCTCCTAGTTCACTCATTTCAAGTTTCTAGCTCAAATGTTTTTCGTTTCTCTTTTTGAATTGATGCTGAAATTTGTCAGGACTGAAGGATATACCGAAGCGTCTGTCTATCCCACTAGCACCGACTGCAAAAGTAGCGATAGAACAAAGACGCATCGGTCTCCAACACTATCTTCAGGTAAAAGCCAAATTTAATTTCAGGAAATAATTTTTCTTGGAGAACTGGTGTTTTCACAGGAATTACACTACTCACAATAAGTTAGAAATATTTGTGTGGTTAAATTATTATTATTTTTTTTTCAAATAACTTTTGACCTATTCCTGTGACAAGGTGTGTCTGTCATGCAGATACAATTGTCTAATCTTATATACAAAATCATTCACGCACAGCTAGCAGTTCATACGAATGTGGTATAAAGTGAATTCATGCAAAACATGGCAAAACAGCAAGCTAATTTTGGTGAGTTTTACCGATTTACACAAAAAGGTATGAATGGGATTAAAAGTAGGTTTGGCCAGTCTTAAACAATCCGTTTAAAACTGGCTAGGGTCCTGGGCGTTGATAATGGCCCTCCTCTGGTGGCTCGGGCCATTACCAGTGCCCAGGACCCTAGCCGGTTTTAAACGTATGTTTAAGACTGGCCAAACTTACTTTTAAGTCCTAAATATAAAATGGGAGTTTCTAGTGCAGTAGTATTGTTTTATGTATTTGCAGCAACTTCTTGAGAAACCAGCGCTTCACTGCAGTACTGAAGTCTCTGAATTTCTGGGCTTAGAGGGGGACACTCGTATTGAGTATGTCAGGCATCAGCCGAGAGAGTTTGTGCCCAGAATAGATAAGGTTTGTACAAATTTGTACTTTGAAAAACATAATTAACACTACTGAAGCGAACAAAATGCTGCCGTTGTGAATATCACTCATGGCTTCCAACTACTGCTCGTCAAATTAAAGAGGATATGGCATGTTGGCCACGTTGGCCTCACAAAGTTTGTACCTTGAAGAGGCATTGTGGCCAGCTCAGCAGAGTATGACAGGGGTGCGTGGGGGGAGGGGGTTTCCTTCAGAAAAAAAAGGGGAAAATGGTTGAAGTGGTCAAACATTGTCTCAGAAATGCACCAGGGAGCATCTAGAATCAAAAATTTTCCTGGGCCCTTAACAAATACTGAGGTTAGTTTATGGGTCTTTTCACAGTGCAGGGGGCATTTTGGCAACACAGACCATATTTTTGAGGAAATACCTTTGTTCTGTCTTAAAATAAAATAAAAAAGTTTTAGTTGTTCTGAAAAGATAACTTAGGCCCAAAAAGTGTGACAACATGCCTTTTTAAAAACCATGTGTACAAATTTCCGAAATACTCGCGTAACCAGGGCGGCCTAAAATGTAACACAAGTGTCCATTCTGGTTACGAGCGTACACAGGGCTTTTAGAAAGGCATGTTGTCACACTATTTGTAACCTTTTTTAGGCCTAAGTTCTCTCCAGAACAACCTAAACTTATTTCTTTTATTTGAGTATTTCCTCGAAAATATGGTCTGTGTTGCCAAAATGCCCCCTTTACTGTGGAAACACTCGTATCTGTTTTATCACATTTTACAGCTCTTGAAGAGTAAAGTTTCAGGCCTAGTTGACACCATGAAGCAGGTTAAGTCGGCCATCCCTCGTGCCTTGAGCGACCTCGGCCCACTCCCTCCCATGAGTCCTCCCACCTCGCCCCTTAGGAAGCCTCGGGATGCCGGACGTAAGACAGTTTCCCCATTTGGGTCGCCACGACCAAGCTCGCCAGCTTCGATAGACGAACTGGATAGACGGAAGGAGAGGGTTTTTGCATTTGACGGAAGGCCAAAGGTTATACTTTTGTAACATCTTGTCGCACGGACTAGAACAGATCTTGATTTTGAATTTCAGGTCGTCACCTTCAGGAGTATTAGATGTCAATTGTTTGTTAGATTATTTTTCATAAATACCTTAGACAGTTTACGCATCCTCATTGGATGAGAACACATCACGTGGCCGGTTTTAAACGAATGATAATAACCAGTGTTTAAAACTAGCTGGCTCACGTTTCTGCCTGTGCCCTGCCCCTAGTAAGCGTATGGAACTCGCACACATATGCAGCGCAGAAACTGCACGCTCCCGACAGCAAAATTTGCACTGTGCATGCGACATCTACATCTACATCTGCATTATATGCGTAACGCACGCGATCGAACAAACATCTCGACGCACAGCTAGCAGTTTGAACGTACTAACAACAAGATGAAGCGAAAAAGTGAATGCAACAACAAGCTAATGTTGGTGAGTTTTACCGATTTACAAAAAAAAGAAGGTATTTATGAATGGGATTAAAAGTGGGTTTTGCAGGTCTTAAGCAATCTGTTTAAACCGGACAGGGGCCTGGACTTCAGCTTGGGCCATTACCAGCGTCCAGGCCCCATCCGGTTTTAAAAGTATATGTTTAATACCATTCAAACCCACTTTTAATCCCTAATAAATTATTTCTGGTACTGAAACCAAGGATTCCTCAAAACCGCCTATGGCACTATAGCTCGTAAGCCTGAAAAAAGAAACCTGTGAAGAGAAGACGATGAATACTTCTTAATAAAAGATTCCTGTTAAAATCCTAAGAACTTCTTATTAACGACGTTCGATTGTAATGAATCATCATTGGTTTTTAATCTCCATAGACAACTTTGCAGCTGGCGATGGAAAGCATCATCGAGGACCACCGTTGTCAGAGTTCTGTCAGCTGCACAACGCTACCCGCTTATCCCACTTCTGCCACCAATCCCATCAATTATTACTTCCTGGGAGTCCGTTCTGAAGGGGATGGCTGTGAGTCTCCTAATAATGCTTCCGTTGAGACTCTTCCCGACTGGAGAAAGTCAAGCTCTTTCTTAGGGTTGGAGAAGGTTGCTCTTCTTGATTCGGTTCTTTGTCTCATTGGAGAAGCTTTTCCTGATAAGGAAACGTGGTTTCTGGATGATGGCTTCCAGCATACTCTGACAGTTCTTGCAGGAGACCTTCTCGATGGGTACGTTTGATGATTTTTGATATCTTTTTAGTAAACGGGGAATCAGGTTGGCGTAGCGGTTCTTTCCTCGCCTTCCACCTCTGTGGCCCTGGTTCGATTCCCGTCCAGGTTCGAATCCCGTCCGGGTCAGTATGTGGATTGGGTTCTCAGTCCCTGCCTGATTCCGTGGGTTTTCCCCGTACACGTTGGTGTGTGGGGCTTTCCTCTCACCTCTAAAAAAAAAAAAAATAAAAAAACCTCAGAATTTCTTCCTGTTCTCTTGCACTTCGTGGCCAAGCTAAAGAACCTCCTAGGTGGCTACAGGGCAACGACTTAAGTAGGCTAATCTCAGCAACCAGATCCCTTTAGGGGATCATACGAAAGAAGAAGTAAATGGTAAAGTCGTTTCGTGAGCCAAGCTGGCTCATCCGGCCGCTACTCATCTTTGGTTTCCATGGCATGAAGTGACTAGGAGCATTGCTACTGCTAATTGTATTTAAATCAAGTAACAGGTCTCGCCAGTTAGTACAAATTATCAACTAGCCACCGAGACCTGGGTTCGATTTTACAAAAAGTAAGACCAGTTCAATGCATCCTAATTTTCACACCAACATCCCAAGATAAGAAGAGTGACCCTTCCAAAGATGCGTCTTAGCGCTTTGTGAAATCGGCCTCTGGTCATATATTTAAATCAAGTAACAGGTCTCGCCAGTTTAAGTACAAATTATCAACTAGCCACAGAGACCTGGGATCGATTTCACTAAAGTTAAGACAAGTTCAATGCGTCCTAATTCCCACAGCAACGTCCCAAGATAAGAAGAGCGACCCTTCCTAAGAAGCTGCTTTGTGAAATCAGCCTCTGGTCATATTTAAATCAAGTAATGGGTCTTGCCAGTTAGTACAAATTATCGACTAGCCACTGAGACCTGGGATAGTTTTCACAAAGGTTAAGACAAGTTCAATGTGTCCTAAGATAAGAAGAGTGACCCTTCCTAAGGCACACTTTAGTGCTTTGTGAAATCGGGCCCTGGACTCTGAAGCAACCTCCTTAGATCCCAGTAAATAAAAGACAATTTTTTTTCTGCACAAAAAGCAAAAGCGTGACTGCTTTATTTCTTATTTCAGCTGGCTGGAAAGGCTGATCAATTCGCTTCTGTCAGAACACTGGTGTGCCTTCTACCTAGCTGAGCTACGGGAGGTACTATGGCCTGATGGGAAGTTACTCTCATCGAGCGAAGAGGCCGTTAGAACGGAGAGCGAGAAAGCTGCCACAAAACGGGAGGCGTTGACGTGGCTTGTAGAGATGATGCCAGGTATGGATTAGTGTTGGACTTACAGAGCTAGTATTTCTGGAACAATTTGCTATATTCATTGTAGAAAGAAGTAAACTTTTCTCGTTAAAGCTTGTAGCGATTATCATTGTCGGACATTCTGACTTTTGGAGAAAAAAGTTGGGTTGTTGAATACAAAATGCGAAATTGTTTTTAAAAATTGATAAATTTTGCCATTGAGGGCATGGGGTGTATTGGTTGTCTGTCTTGTGCAACGCATAAGCAACACCGCAAGTGGAAACTACTCGTGAATGTGACGTCATGTCATTTGGGAGAACTGACAGTGTGTGAAAGTGCAGCCTTGCTGGCTGGCTACGAATAAATACTGCGTGTACACATAGTGTACTATATTCTACCATACCTGCATGTGACGGATCTCCGCTGTTGTCAGACATGGTGCTCCGATTCATGGGGGAAGGGCACCCCCTCCCCCTATGAGCAACCTCAGCTTAAACGTCGGGAGTTGGAGTATCGTCAGGAGTTAGAGTATCGCGCACACCCCCAACCCTACGCCCATGTCTTATCTTGTAGCGGTTACTCTATGATGATGCAGACCTGTCTGAGTCTTCATATCCCTCCACTTGGATATAAGTTCATAAGATTTCCCAATGAACCAGCCAAAATGGAGTCCTCTTTACATTCTTCCGTTTTCAGAGTCATTCTACCTGTTTGTAGACAAACAGAACTGGCAAGAAGCACTAGAACTGTTGCTGGACTCTTTAGGGGATCCACAACTCAACAGGTAAAAAACACTTGCCACTGTCTCAGGCTGCGCTCGGGCGTGCAGTTCTCGTTACTCGGGAGTAATGCGTGCGCATTGGCACTCGGGTCACATCACGCGAACGGCAAGTCCGCAGTCTGCGTGAGCAAATGGCAATCAGTGAAGATGGACGTCTCTTGCCATCACTGCACAAAAAATGCCGTTTCATTGCTCACAAGAAACTGAGGAAATACAGGCCGTAAGTCGTGAGAACCGTTGATGCCGTCTAAAACAAACCTATGTGAGTTATTATTTCAGTTATTGAGTTGACACGTTGGGCAAATTCACCAAAAATCCCACCCATATTCCACCATCTTCGTACAAATCACATGACACTTGTCAGGAGTAAGAGCACACTCCCCATTTGTCGGGGAGTAGTAAGAGCATACTTTCACTGACCCGAGTGTCGTTATTCTTGCCGTTCACGCACGCAGGAGTATACTCGTGTTAACACGAGTACAGGCCCGAACGCAGCCCTAATGTCTCCCCTTTAATGTCTTCCACTATTCTTGGCCTTGTGTTGACGAGGCAATTAGGATCTTGTGTCTTGCCCAGGCACACAGATGCATTGGCCATAGTGGGAAATGAACCCACAACCTCTTCATAATAATATGGACATGCACTATTAAGCCAGCCGCACACCTTTGCGATTTACCGGATAATCGGACCACATACCGGAAAGGTGTGCGCTGAAACAGTTCGGGCCGGTCTGACCGTACGCTATAGACCGGATCAAATCAAACTTGTTTGATTTTTCCGGATCCGGTGTCCGATGGGCCGGTAAATCGCAAAGGTGTGCGGCGGGCTTTAGCCAAGGTGAAGGAAACCCTGATCAAGGCGTCTACATTATAAGTACCCTTGATCATAGGGCTCTATTACATCAATCCATATAGACCGTGTGACATTTGTTCACATCCTCCTTGCTGTTGTGCGCTCGCATCATGCTTTGCATAAGTTTGCTTCGGAAATGATGTCTGTGCCCTGAGCATCTTTCTGATGGATACCGGCGCATTACAAATATTCATTAGTATTATTATTATTAAATGTATCGAACCTCAAAGCCGGTCTGACAGGCGTCTTAATTCTGTATCCAAAATAATGCACAGCACCCCAATGTTTTGATGCCATCAGATTATTAATAATAGGCAGTTCTTATATTGCGCATTACAGATCTGCTGGGTCTCTCAATGCGCTTTCTGCATTATTACCCATGGTCATTGGGCTCAGTAATATCATTCCTTAATCCTTCTCAGCTCCCTGGGGAGTACAGTCCCATGCTGCTTACATGTATGCGCACAGGGACTAATCAAACGCATCAGCTTTCACTACCCTCACAGGTACCCATTTCCTTTTGGGTGGTGAGAGGCAATTCATGGCAAAGTGCCTTGCCCAAGAGCACACGCACCATGGACGAGCTGGGATGGCATTTGAACCCACGACCTATGGATTTACCATAGTCTGGGATTTAACACGCTACACCACTCGGCCATGACGTCAGAGATCACACCGTGTATACCATCTCGACTCCCTATGGAGTATACAGTCCCGGGTGCCTAATGGGCAATCAAACACAAATATTCACCACACTCTCGGGTACCCATAGATCACGCCTGGATGGAGAGAAGCAATACATGGCAAAGTGCCTTGTTCAAGGGCCACGGAAAGACCGGACCAGAATTCGAACCCACAACCTGTAAAACTCACAAAAGATTTTCAATACGATCCACTAGACCGCTCCGCCATGACAATCCATATATGATCCCCAGCATAGATCACATGTGGGATAGGAGTGGAGACGTGGTGGTCTAGTGGATAGCGTGTCGGACTTTCGGTCGAGAGGTCCATGTTTCGAAGCCTGGCCATTGCACCGCGTTGTGTCCTTGGACAAGAGACTTCACTCCACGTTGTCTCTCTCCACCCAGGTGTATAAATGGGGACCAGCAAATACGGTTGGGGAAACCCAACTAGCTGCTGGGGTAGACCTGCGATGGACTGGCATCTCATCCAGGAGGATTAGTACATTTAGCATTGGTCCTAGTCACTCCATGCCACGGAAACCGGGGATGAGTACCGGCCGTAATGAGCCAATTGGCTCGTAAAACGACTTACCTACCTGTCCGCACTGGACTTTGTTGCGAGACGACGGTAAAAATTGAAAACGGTCACTTTTGACCACTGTCCGCATTTGGACTTTTTTTGACAAAGGGAAATTTTACCGAGACCGCAGGAAAGGTAACCGAGCTGTCACAATGATGTACATGTATTGTTGAGCTTTCTTTTGTCATAGGACACAACGTTAATATCGTTACATGTAACATTATCTGGGGATATTTCATTGGTACTAAGCACCAATCAAACTTTCGACTGTATCAATAATATCTGCCATAAAATCTGCCATGACCGAAAAAAAGACAACGCACTGAAAACTTGTCGCATAATTATGTGCTGCACCGCGAGACATGCATGCATACCGGCGCCATAATATATGTACGCGTTCCAGAAGCGCTTTTACCAACTCCGTGTCCGCATTGGACTTGCCATCTCGAGAAAAGGTACCTGGTCAATTTTCCTGCGCAGCAGTTGCCCAGTAAAAGTAACTGCTGGACTCGGAAAAAGTTACTAAGAGGAAAACGTCCCAGGCTGTCAGCATTGGACTTAAAATGGGAAAAGTACCAATTGTCTCGGTAAGTTTCTCCTAATTCCGACAGGGCTTAATCCTTGCTTGTCGTTTGTTCTGCAGACACTTGGTGTTCACGGCTTTGGACTTGCTGTTAGATGCCCTGGTCGAGGAAGTGAAGGATGAAAACTTCCAGAAGGAACTTCTCTCTAAGATATGACAATAATGACCGTGATTGTGGTCACAAGACCCAGTTTTGTCTTGGTCAAGCTGATCTTTGGTCTCAGACAGGCTAGTCTTGATATTACATGTAATCTCAGACAGGCTGGCTTTGATCTTGGCTGGCTTTGATCTCATCATAATCACTTTACTATTCTTAGAACTTTGGCCCAAGACCAGGGGCCAAATTCATAATGACTGGTGTTCTGCAATTCTTGCTAAAAACACAAGTTGACATACAATTTTGACTCTTAAAGACAGAGGCTCGTCAATACACCACGGACAAATTCGTGCCACAAATTTCACCGCGCTTCATACCTTGCCCGAGTAGGGCAGCTACTTTTACAATCCCAGAGGGTGGAGTCTCATTATTTATGCGAGCTCCCCACAGTGAATATGGTTTTACACCATTATGGCGTACCCAGAAGAATGGTAGCCCATAAGGAACAAAGGTACCCCACAAGTCGGTCATTGTCTACTTAGTACCCCACAAGGTAAGACTAGTGTTAACCTATGGAAAGAGTTTAGACAAAGGAAACAATAGGACAAAGAGAAGGTAACAAAAGAGGTACCCCATAAGGGTGTAAAAACACGGTTGTGTGTGTGTTTAGGCATTGCTACGCTAATCGAGTCGCGCGGCTTACATGTGTGTGTTGTACATTGTATGTCGTTTGTACCAAAGAGTTCTTACGCTCAATTCAACGATTTATATGACACATTATTGAATCAAATGTGACCATATCTGTAATATAATGTGAATATGGCTGAAACTAAATGTCATGAATTTACAAAGGGTGTTTTCTCTGTGATAAGTTTGATTTCGAAAAGATACACACCCTATTTGCAGAATGGACGAGGCTATTAGCCTGCAATGTGGCCCTCCGTACTCTGGAACCAGCGGCTTCCACGGCAAGGTATGGAGCGTTCGTGGCACGAATTTGTCTGTGGCGCATTGACAAGTCTGCGTCTTTAACGCATTTTAGGTTAAGCAATTTTTTCTCCTGAACAGCTTTATGAAATTGAAATTTTGCTAAACAGCTTATTGACCCCATGGTCAACTGAAACATCTGCCTGCGCAAGCTGAATTTTTTGCACCCGAAATATAATTTTAAAAGTATTTTATTTAAGCATGGCAAACTTAATTTAAGTTTACATTTCTTTGAAATTAATTATGAAACAGATGCAATACTTGAAGTATTTCGCCTAAGAGAGCAAAACAAATTGACAAAATATAAGAAAAAAAGATGACTAAATGTTCACAAATATATCCAAAGACCATGTAAATAAAGCAAGATATGACAATTTACGTTCCAAATTATCATGGTAATTTACCACAATGTGAAATATTTTTATTTTCTTTTAATATATCGATCTAAATCAGCAGTTAAGCTTTATATTATTAGTACATACACACCTAACTGAAATATGTGTTAAAGTGTTTGATAATGGCCATACTAATATTTTTAAACGAATGATAATAACCACTTTTTAAAACTAGCTGGCTCGCGTTTCTGTCTGCGCCCTATAGTAAGCGTATGGAACTCGCACACGCACGCAGAAACTGCACGCTCCCGACAGCAACATTTGCACTGTACATGCGTCATTTACCGGGTCGTCTGCATGCGCGTACACAAAATATCTGCATTATACGCGTAATGCGCGCGATCGAACAAACGACTTGATGCACATCTATAGCAGTTTAAACGTACAAACAACAAGCTGGAGCAAAAAAAAAAAAGACTGCAACGACAAGCTAATTTTGGTGAGTTTTACTGATTTACACAAAAAGGTATTTACATGTATGAATGGGATTAAAAGTGGGTTTGGCTGGTCTTAAACAATCCATTTAAAAATGGATAGGGGCCTGGACGATGATAATGGCCCACTCCTTCAGCTTGGGCTACTATCAGCATCCAGGCCCCTATCCGGTTTTAAACGTATGTTTAAGACCACTTAAACCCACTTTTAATCCCCAAGTTATACTACATGTCCAAAAAAACCCTGTCGTCGTTTATATCTTGAATAACCTTGTCATTTTCCAACGGATTTAAATCAAAATTTCACATCATGTAAACAAGACCTGACAAATTTTACGGAGTGAGTTTTATCAGTTTTGTTCAAAAGGGCGAGATTAAATGGCCAGACGAAAAAAGAAAAACAAATTTCAGAATTTGCCACTTTCGACTTGGCATCCGCCATTTTCAAGTAAACTGTCTATGTCCAAGGTCCCTTTGCACCTCCTAATGAAATGCTCGAAGCGATCGAGATGGTTTGCAATAACATTTGGAGTGATCCTGCCTTTCTTCATAAGCTTTCGGCTGCAGCACACATTCCACCACCGTCTCCAGCGATGTACTGACATTGAAGGAGGCGAAGTCGAAAGTGGCGAGTTCTAAAATTGCCTTTTTTTTCTTCGTATGGCCATTTAATCTCACCCTCTTGGACAAAACTGATGAAAATTTGGCAGGCCTTGTTTACATGATGTGAAATTTTTGTTTAATTCCGTTAGAAAAGGTTATTCAAGATAAAAGTAGGACAAGTTTGTTTTTTTGACACCTAGTAGAATAATGATTTATACTGCTACCGGTATTTACAAGGTATTGATATAAAATACGAGCAAATTCTATATAAATCGCATATTGAATGTACTAATTATGACGATTATAGCTTGAATAAATTCTCTGCCTCAACTCGAAGAGCTCGTATGTAGAGAAAATGTCATCATATGAGACAATACAAGAATATACAGATTGAACAATTATATTAAATATGTAGTTAGTCAGTGTTCTGTATCAATCCGCTCATGCTATGCGGATTTTTCAATAATGCAACACGTCACAACAATTGACTACCAAAAGTTACGACTATAATTATCGCAACTTTGCGAAGTGAACTTCTATATACCCAAAGATTGCATAGCGGTTCTGACCACAACTTGCGATGTGTATCCGTCACGAGTGTTTTGTATAATGCAACTGTGAACTTATACTAATTTGCAATGGATTTGATAACTTGATAACAAGTCATTGTGAAATCGATGCCAGATTTAATATAAAAAAAATCATGTACACTGTTGATGGGAATGGTGTTTTACCGATGCTTAATATTTAGACCCAATTACCATGGCAAATACGCCACACTTTGGCTCCCAATAAAATAAAGCTCTCATTTTCCTCAGTAAGGAAGACACAAAGAGGCACCAACGTTTATTTGCAGTGAGGGGATTGGACCAAATCTTAAAATAAGGCCATTTCAGGGGGAAGAGAAAGGGGGCATGTTTTTTTTTTAGGAAACCTGCTTAACGCCCCCCAAAGCCCCCCAAGCCCCCCACCCCCCCCCCCCACCCCCCCAAGCCCCCCCCCCCCCCAGCCCCCGACCCCCCTCCCCCGTCTGCGACACCCCCAACCCCTCCCCTTCCCACCAACATCAACACCTCGCGTTTAACCTAACAATGTTGGTGGTGGGAGATTGAAAAAGCGGTCCCTCCAACCATCACACTCGTTGAAAAACTTTCACAGATAAGTAGTCAGCCACCACGAGCTCACCACGAGGAGAGAACGTCATGTCGAAGGGCCAATATAATTCCCGAGCTATGCACAGTACATGTACTCCTTGTGCAGTATAATGACGCAGTTCACTCCTTCCGGCTGTGTCATCATAGGCGTGATAAACTGTCACGTAAATATCACCCGCCTCGTCGCAGCACACGCCGGTAGGTCTCATGGGCTGACCATTTGATTCAGTGCTGATGCTGAAAACCTCATGACCCGAAAGATCTAGGCAAAGTAACCTCTTCGCACCGTGAAGAGATGGAATCAAACGGTCGTCGTGTTGGAACGCAATCTCTCCTGGGCATATATCGGTGGGAATGATTGAAATCAGCGACCCATCGAGGTTTGTCACATACACAACGTGTCTTTCATTGTCTCCAACAGCTACGCGGTTTTGCTCATCTGCAGCAATACAAAGAAGTTGACTTTCTCGCAGTTCCCCAGATTCATCTTGTGCCGGTCTGAACTGACAAATCAACTGCTGATCAGTGTTAAACACTTTAACCAAATCGCCATCTGTGACCAATATCAAATCGTCTCGTGTCACTGCCACGTTGCGTGGAGCCTGCAAGCCACCTTCGGGATTAAAGGAAGTCTTGAAGTGTCCATCAGACGTAAATACAGAGACTGTTGCCGCGTCTCTGTTCACTACGACAATGTCACCGTTCTTTAAGGTGCCAATGCTCTGTGCACAGAATTTGCCATCTTTAGTTTCCTCCCCCTTGAACTCATTCTTCAACAGCCACTTTTCCTCAAGAAGTATTTCCCCCAGATCTGTATCGGAGACTACATCTTGACACTTGAACCCAATAAATGACTTCTTGTGGTCAACTTGTTCAAACAGAAGTTCCTCCTGAAATTCCAGGTTGTGCATCACCTTGGGCCTAAGATCCAACATCTCAAAGTCGTCAGCATGTTCCATCAGGTCGCTCACAGCGGTCACAATGGTCTTGGCTCTCTCCATCTTGTCAAGATTACTGTTGAACACTTTTTCATACTCTTCATCTCTGTCCTTACCAATTTTGGTGATCTCGTCTCTGAGAAGCCGAGCCTTGGTTTGAATTTTGGCAATTTCCTCTTTCTCCTTGGCGGAAACATCATCGCATGCCTTGGTCACCATCAGCTTCAATCTCTTCCGTGAGTGAGATAAGGATTCTTGCGAGGCTTGGAATTGCTCCTCGCTCTTCTGAAACTTCTTCAAGACGTCATTAACATCTTTACGATGAGATCCAATAGCATCGGCAATGCTGCTTAATGTATGTTCCGCTGTACGATGGTCAATCAATCCACACGTTGAGCAGATCAGTATCTTGCAACTCTCGCAGTAAAAGGAGAGATTGTGGTCAGGGTGTTGTGTGCATTTTGGGGAATGAGAATCCTTAGCTGTGACGTCCTGGCGCGGACTGAGATCTGACACAATTCGGTGTTTCTTGAAGTGTTTAAAACGCTTGTGAGCAGCCTCACATTGTTGGCAGATGTTCGCATTACAGTCCAAGCATCGGGAGACGGCCTCCAAACCGTCTTCGCACTCTTCACAGATCAGATTAGAAGCCGAGGTTTCTCCAAGTAACTTCTCCCGTTTGTTGACGTCATCGACAAGCGAGCTCCGGAAGAAACAGCTCTTGATATTCTCAAGGCGCGAATCTGGAATCTCCGTGGTCTTCCTACATACTGGGCAGATGATCTTATCAGCATCAGGTTCATACTTGCTGACCAAGTCTTCCAAGCAATTCCGACAGAAACTATGGAGACAGTCAAGTATTTTCGGATCTTGGAAACGGCGCAAGCAGATTGGGCATTCCAGATGTTCCTGGCTGATCTCACATTTGGCTGTAGATTCGGCCATCGCACTTTTTGTTTAAATGTGCCTGGGGAAAATAAAATATCATAACTTAGGACAGGTTTACAAAAGTAAGGTTTGGTTGTAACCCCATGTCCATCTTATGTATGCTGATAGTGTTACCAATTTGTGTTGTAAATAAGAAACATTTTATACTTTTGTGAGGAAATACAAAATTCAGTACTAAATCAAACCGTATACAACTTTGGGTTGTTTGTGGGGGGAAACTTGGTACGGGGTCTCCTGCGAAATGTTTTATAACTAGTTTGAATTTGCATGTACTTCTTACCATTTAAAACAGTATGCAAATAAAAACTGCATTGTATGCTGTACAAGGCCTATGAATAATTATAATGAACAGTTTCAATGCGCCAACAAAGAAATGATGTCATTTCGATGACACAGGCCCGATTTGTGCGCCAAGTACATGTACTGTGGTATTTAAGATGTGGCGAGTGATTGTTACGCTGTGTTCTTCGATGAGACAAAAATAAAGATCATGATCACTCCCGCTCGTAAGTTAACATCTACTAATAGTAGGCTACACCCATGCAGTCTACTGCGGTTTAATATGATTACATGTATAGTGACAGTAAATTGCATTGGAAATTCTCACGTTTCTGGTTCCGTGTTAAACACACGAGTGAGACTGTCGCTACGCAGCTGCGATCCGGCGTCGTGACAAGACATGTTTTTTATGCTGTCGTATAGTTTGTTTGCGAATTTGTGGGGGGAAAACAGAATATCCGTGCATGTACAATGAAACCTGTATATAGTGGCCACCCTCGGGATCGGGGAAAAACTGGTCACTTTAAACAGGTTGCATATTACCACACATGCCATGGCATTTGGGAGTAGGACGAACGTCGGGTGGCCACTATAAACAGGTGCAGGTGGCCTCTTTATCAAGGTGCAGGTGGCATCTTTATATAGCAGGTTAACTGTGGTATAATGAACGAACGTGAATCCTGCAAGCTAAAATGTTTCTGGAACTTCCGGCTGATCGAAACTAAGTGAAACCTAAATTCCATTAATTCCAGCCACATTCCTGAACTAACTTGTACTTTGCGTACTTACCGTAAAACTGTATACTCGCCGTTCACAGATAGCCTATCGTTTGATAGCGTAAAGTACTAAATGGGTGTCGGAAGAAGTCGCAAACAAAAGCACAAAATGGCGCCGCGACAAATGATCACGAGCGATTTCGAAACGAGTGTGTTCCAAAAATAGCAGGGGAATTCCCAGACATGAGAAACTGCTGGCTCGAGGTGAAAGGTCAGATGAATCGTGTGTATTTATACGTACGATGCACTAGATTGGACACAGTAACAGCTATTCATGCGCAACATTTGGCTCTTCATTTTCTTGTCCAGTGACGCAGATCTATCTCTGCAACTGCACTCATTCTATTCAATCCGCGTATTTTGCTACATAATTACACAGTGACAATATGGTATAGGCCCATTGGCATTTTGTACGACAGTTTGTATATTATACACGATGAATGACTGTTAAAATTCAGCCGTGAATCGCGACATGAATTTTTGTTTTTAACAGGCGATTCACACTTAAAACTGACAACTATAAACAGATAAAGATGTAATGAAATTCGCCTCACAAATTGGATTTCCAAACGCATTTAGGCCAACGTTTGGTTCAGTCGGTGCTGGGTCCAAAGGGAAGGTTGTTTTTATGCTCATAATAATGGAAAACAAATAGACTAAATGGAAGGCCCCAATAAAACTAAAAACACGTTAGTACACAATACACATGTATATGCCATATATTTACATTTCCCCAAATGTTAATGATCAAAGTTAGGCTAAATTCTATTTTGGTAAACGGGCAGTTTGTTTATTTCGTCTCAACACAGTTGGCCGATACATTGCTCATTTCACCATGATCTCACTGATGACCACATCAGGATAGGATAATCTCATGCACTGCCACCAAATGTACCTTATTAGGCCCATCGCCTTTTGCATAATTTTGTTAAATCGATTGTCTAACAGTATCAAGTTGTAGCAACTGTGACCAGTAAATCATCCTAAAAATAGCATTTGAACTTCGACCCCGATAGAAGCATTTACATAAATTGTCAAAACAATCTCCTCCATAAGTACTTGATATTAGGATTAATGAAATACAGATAGAAAATAGTCGATTCTTGTTTACAATTTCAATACTGTGTAAAGAAACCAAGTACTTAATAAATCCAATACATAAAGCTATATAGTTTTTTAACAAGTTCCTAAAGTTGCCATGAGTTAGTTTTTAAGCACTACACGATAGATATCAACCAGGGTTGTAGTCGAGTCCATCACAAGTCTGTCACAATTCCAGAGCCGATAAAATCACAAGTCTGTGACAAGTCCCGCACAAGTCCGTCTCGAGTCCAGCAAGAAGAAGCAAAGGATGAACATGCACAAAAGAATGCCTTTGTTGGAGTTCATTTGAATAGCTTGTGACTTTAATTAAGACCCAGGGACTTGTGGTGGACTTGTAAAGGCTTGTGCAGGACTTGTGATGGACTCGACCACAACCCTGATATCAACATATCTAAAGAAGCTATGAATGGATATAACGAAATAATATCAATTTCTTAATATAGTATTTGAACATTTACACCACAGAAGCATTACAACATTTGTCAAAACAATCTCCTCTGTAAGTACTTGATAAGATCAATATATATGACAGATATCAAATAGTCGATTCTTTTTTTAGAACTTCAATACTGTATAAAGAAACCAAGTGCTTAATAAACTAAATAAAGCAAAGGCTATAGTTTTTTTGACAAGTTTCTAAAGGTGCTATGAGCATTACACAATGAATATCTGCATATACATGTAATGAAATAATATGAATTTTCTTTTACAATAAACTGTGATTAATCGTAAATTCAGGTCTAATCGAAATATTGAAATATTTGTTTCTTCAAATTGACAATACTTTTTCTCCTTTCATCAGAATCACACTCATGAGAGGGATCGTGGATTGTGTTATACTGCAATCATTATGTGAACCTTTTCTTCAAAATCAAACATAACGAGGTATTTGATTGTTTTCTTTACATCTTTCTGAAGAGGATTAAATTCCCATTAAAATAGGAATTTCGATATTAAACTGGACATTCTGATCGGTCAATTGAACAATTTACAAAATAAGAACTGAGCAATAACAAATCCGTTTTAAAGCTTATCCTATGTACATGTATCATTTTCAGTCGTTTTGCAGATTCGTTTTCACCGAATCGAAATGGAAGGGGCACCGGACCCAAGACTAAACGGCCAGAAATACTGTTTTGCATGGTGGTCGAAAAGGGAAGGCACTACCGGTAAGTTGTGTTGGGGGGAAACTGGGATAATTTAGAGGGGAATCTAGGTCCCCGTGCAGGTATACTCCCGCACGTGACTATACCGCTGTTTGGTACCCACACTAAACATTGTTTTGCCCGTAAATTTTACAGTCGAAAGCTGTGCAGCGAGTTGCCTCCTTTTTACCGTAATTACAGCGGTTCCCATATTTTGACGGTGTTTTCCCGTACTTTCGCTTTCACTAATTGCTTATTCCAGTACTTTTAACTTCGTATTCATGTAAGTATATGTTGGTTTACACTAATTCAACTACAAAATACCCGTAGCAACTTCTATTTATGCTCCATGTAGGCATACATTGTATAGACAGCCGAAGTGTGACGTGGTTTGACATGGTAATTGGCTCTAAACATCATGGCCGTCGGAAAAAGCACTGAGACACGGTTTAGTGATTTTTAGGGCAGAGCCATTGCCTATAGGCAACTAACAAAAGATGACGTCATCACTTCGGCAGACTATACTCGCAGTTGCACACATCTACTACAGTGAAACTTGTCTATAGTGGCCACCCAAGCGACCCACAAAATGTGGCCAGAATAAGCAGGTGGCCCTTATATAGAGGTTTAGCGTTCACATGCATGAATATCCAAACATCAAAAAACAGACCACAGTGCATGTCTATAGTTAAAAAAACGGCTAAAAGTTAAGTGTATGAAAGGTTTCCTCATTAAAAAGTTGAAAATCTTTTAGTTTTTGATAATTTTTTAAAGATCCTCATAAAATTTCCTAGAGTAGCTTGATTAATTGAGGCAATTTACTGTGTGTGGCCAGATTATCCAGGTTCAACTGCCATAGGATTGTACACACAGAAATCCTAGTGCCCTGGCCACTGGCCGCGTTAGAGAGGGGCCCTAATATTAAGGTTCCACCTCCATATGACCGAACAAATGTGGCCACTTTAGACAGGTGGCCTCTTTATAGAGGTGGCCTGAGGAGCAGGTTTCACTGTACAATTAAATTTACTGTTAGTCGCTCATCTGTCACCATCTAAGTACAAAAAGCAGAAGAACTGGAAACTGAAGAAAATATTTACACGGGAAATCTTTTCAGTTAAGCCCAATCCCACAATGCATTGTGAAAGGATTTGTACGGGTTCAGCCGTAAAAATTAATTTACGGGCACTTCTCGTAAAAATGTACGTACTCTTTACCATAAAAAAATACGGTAATTTTTTAACAGCGCAATGCCACAGTCCGAGTAGGCTAACTGGGAATTGGATTTTATTATTCACGGTTTCACATTGCCAGGCATTTTTTATGAGTGTGGTTGTTGGTTCTTTCGATAACTCCTTTTTTAACCTATCGTTGAATCTTAAAGGAAGTAGTTGTGGCGGAGGGAGTTTGAATGAACGGTCCCTCCAACCATCACACTCGATGAAAAACTTTCACAGATTTGTAATCAGCCACCACGAGATCACCACGAGGAGAGAACGTCAAGTCGAAGGGGAAATATAATCCCTGAGCTATGCACTGTACATGTACTCCTTGTGCAGTGTAATGATGCAGTTCACTCTTTCCGACCATGTCAACACTGGGATGTGCTGTCACGTAAATATCACCCGCCTCGTCGCAGCACACACCGGTAGGTCTCATGGGCCGACCGTTTGATTCCGTGCTGATGCTGAAAACCTCACGACCCGAAAGATCTAGGCAGAGTAACCTGCTCGCACCGTAAAAAGATAAAATTAAACAGTCTTCGTGTTGGAAGGCAATGCGTGCTGGGCATATGTCAGTGGGAATGATTGAAATCAACGACCCATCAAGGTTTGTCACATACACAACGTTTCTGTCTAAGTCTACCACAGCTACGCGATTTTGCTCATCCGTAGCAATACAATTAAGTTTACTTTCTCGCAGTTCCCCAGATTCATCTTGTGCCGGTCTGAACTGACGAATCAACTGCTGATCAGTGTTAAACACTTTAACCAAATCGCCATCTGTGACCAATATCAAATTGTCTCGTGTCACTGCCACGTTGTGTGGAGCTTTTAAGCCACCTTCTGGATTAAAGGAAGTCTTGAAGCGTCCATCAGACGTAAATACAGAGACTGTTGCCGCATCTCTGTTCACTACGACAATGTCACCGTTTTTTAAGGTACCAAAATTATGTGCTCTGAACTTGCCATCTTCAGTTTCCTCCCCCTTGAACTCATTCTTCAACAGCCACTTTTCCTCATGAAGTATTTCCCCCAGATCTGTATCGGAGACTACATCTTGACACTTGAACCCAATAAATGACTTCTTGTGGTCGCCTTGTTCAAACAGGAGTTCCTCCTGAAATTCCAGGTTGTGCATCACCTTGGGCCTAAGATCCAACATCTCAAAGTCGTCAGCACGTTCCATCATGTCGCTCACAGCGGTCACAATGGTCTTGGCTCTCTCCATCTTGTCACGATTACTGTTGAACACTTTTTCATACTCTTCATCTCTGTCCTTACCGATTTGGGTGATCTCGTCTCTGAGAAGCCGAGCCTTGGTTTGAATTTTGGCAATTTCCTCTTTCTCCTTGGCGGCAACATCATCGCATGCCTTGGTCACCATCAGCTTCAATCTCTTCCGTGAGTGAGATATGGATTCTTGCGAGGCTTGGAATTCCTTGCTCTCCTGAAACTTCTTCAAAACATCATCAACATCTTTACGATGAGATCCAATAGCATCGGCAATGCTGCTTAATGTATGTTCTGCTGTATGATGGTCAATCACTCCACACATTGAACAGATCAGTATCTTGCAAGTCTCGCAGTAAAAGGAGAGATATTGGTCAGGGTGCTGTGTGCATTTTCGGGAATGGGGATCCTTAGCTGTTACGTCCTGGCGCGAACTGAGATCTGACACAATTCGGTGTTTCTTGGTGAGTTTGACGCGCTTGTGAGCAGCCTCACATTGTTGGCAAATGTTAGCATTGCAGTCCAGGCATCGGAAGACGGCCTCCAAACCGTCTTCACACTCTTCACAAATGAGATTAGAAGCCGAGGTTTCCTCAGGGAACTTCTCCCGTTTGTTGACGTCATCGACAAGCGAGCTCATGAAGAAACAGTTCTTGAGATTCTCAAGGCGCGAGTCTGGAATCTCCGTGGCCTTCCTACAGACTGGGCAGATGATCTTATCAGCATCAGGTTGATGCTTGCTGACCAAGTCTTCCAAGCAATTCCGACAGAAACTATGGAGGCAGTCAAGTATTTTCGGATCTTGGAAACGGCGCAAGCAGATTGGGCATTCCAGATGTTCCTGGCTGATCTCACATTTGGCTGTAGATTCGGCCATCGCACTTTTTGTTTAAATGTGCCTGGGGAAAATAACATATCATAACTTAGGACAGGTTTACAAAAGTAAGCGGTTTGGTTGTAACCCCATGTCCATTTTATGTATGCTGTTAGTGTTACCAATTTGTGTTGTAAATAAGAAACATTTTATAATTTTGTTAGGAAATACAAAATTCAGTACTAAATCAAACCGTATACAAATTTGGTGTTGTTTGTGGGGGGAAACTTGGTACGGGGTCTCCTGCGAAATGTTTTATAACTAGTTTGAATTTACATGTACTTCTTACCATTTCAAACAACATGCAAATAAAAAATGCATTGAATGCTGTACAAGGCCTATGAATAACAGTTTCAATGCGCCAACAAAGAAATGATGTCATTTCGATGTCACAGGCCCGATTTGTGCGCCAAGTACATGTACTGTGGTATTTAAGATGTGGCGAGTAATTGTTCTTCGATGAGACAAAAATAAAGATCACGATCACTCCCGCTCGTAAGTTAGCATCCACTAATAGTATACACCCATGCAGTCTACTGCGGTTTATGATTACATGTACATGTATAGTGACAGTAAATTGCATTAAAATTCTCACGTTTTTGGTTCCGTGTTAAACACACGAGTAAGACTGTCGCTACGCAGCTGCGATCCGGCGTTACAAGACATGTTTTTTATGTTGTCGTATAGTTTGTTTGCGAATTTGTGGGGGAAAACAGAATATCGTACATGTACAATGAAACCTGTATATAGTGGCCACCCTCGAGATCGGGGAAAAGCTGGTCACTTTAAACAGGTTGCATTACCGTATACACATGGCATTTGGGAGTGGGACCAACTTCGGGTGGCCACTATAAACAGGCGCAGGTGGCCTCTTTATCAAGGTGCAGGTGGCATCTTTATAGCAGGTTAACTGTGGTATAATGAACGAACGTGAATCCTGCAAGCTAAAATGTTTCTGGAACTTCCGGGTGATCGAAACTAAGTGAAACCTAAATTATATTAATTCCAGCCACAGGCATTCCTGAACTATAACTTGCACTTTGCGTACTTACCGTAAACTGTATACTCGCCGTTCACAGATAGCCTATCGTTTGATAGCGTAAAGTACTAAATGGGTGTCGGCCGGAAGAAATCACAAACAGAAGCACAAAATGGCGCCGCGAAAAATGATCACGAGTGATTTCGAAACGAGTTGTGGTCCAAAAATAGCAGGGGAATTCCCAGACATGAGAAACTGCTGGCTCGAGGTGAAAGGTCAGATGAATCGTGTGTACGTACGATGCACTAGATTGGACACAGTAACAGCTATTCATGTGCAACATTTGGCTTTTCATTTTCTTGTCCAGTGCGACGCAGATCTAGTACAACTGCACTCATTTTATATTAAATCGTATTTTGCTACATAATAATACAGTGACAATACAGTCTATATAGGCCCATTGGCATTTTGTACGACAGTTTGTATATTATTATACACGATGAATGACTGTTAAAATTCAGCCGTGAATCGCGACATGAATTTTGTTTTTTACAGCCGATTCACACTTGAAACTGACAACTATAAACAGATAAAGATGTAATGAAATTCGCCTCACAAATTGGATTTCCGACCGCATTTAGGCCAACGTTTGGTTCAGTCGGTGCTGGGTCCAAAGGGAAGGTTGTTTTTATGCTCATAATAATGGGAAACAAATAAAAGACTAAATGGAAGGCGCCAATAAAACTAAAAACACGTTAGTACACAATACACATGTATATGTCATATATTTACATTTCCCCAAATTTTAATGATCAAAGTTGGGCTAAATTCTATTTTGGTGAACGGACAGTTTGTTTATTTCGTCTCAACACAGTTGGCCGATACATTGCTCATTTCACCATGATCTCACTGATGACCACATCAGGATGGGATAATCTCATGCACTGCCACCAAATGTACATTATTAGGCCCATCGCCTTTTGCATAATTTCGTTAAATTGATTGTCTAACAGTATCAAGTTGTAGCAAATGTGACCATTAAATCATCCCTAAAAATAGCATTTGAACTTTGACCCCGATAGAAGCATTACATAAATTGTCAAAACAATCTTCTCTATAAGTACTTGATATTAAGATCAATGAAACACAGATAGCAAATAGTCGATTCTTGTTTACAATTTAAATACTGTGTAAAGAAACCAAGCACTTAATAAATCAAATACATAAAACTATATAGTTTTTCAACAAGTTCCTAAAGTTGCCATGAGTTAGTTTTTGAGCACTACACGATAGATATCAACCAGGGTTGTAGTCGAGTCCATCACAAGTCTGTCACAAGTCCAGAGCCGATAAAATCACAAATCTGTGACAAGTCCCGCACAAGTCCGTCTCAAGTCCAGTAAGAAGAAGCAAAGGATGAACATGCACAAAATAATGCCTTTTTTGGAGTTTATTTAAAAAGCTTGTGACTTGAATTAAGACCCATGGACTTGTGATGGACTTTTGAAGGCTTGTGCAGGACTTGTGATGGACTCGACTACAACCCTGATATCAACATATCTAAAGAAGCTATGAATGGATATAACGAAATAATATGAATTTCTTAATATAGTATTAGAACATTTGCACCACAGAAGCATTGCAAAATTTTTCAAAACAATCTCCTCTGTAAGTACTTGATAAGATCAATATACATGACAGATATCAAATAGTCGATTGTTGTTTTAGAACTTTAATACTGTATAAAGAAACCAATACTTAATAAACTAAATAAAGCAAAGCCTATAGTTTTTTGACAAGTTTCTAAAGGCGCTATGAGCATTACACAATGAATATCTACTTAAAGGGCCCCTTATTTAGGATTTTTATCAATGAAATCTATGCTTTAAAACCACTTTACTCAGTTAAAGTCATAAAAATCCTATTTGGAGCTTGCTTTGGGGGTTAAAACAAAGGTTTTTAGTTTTTATGCTAATGCAAATATGCATATTCATGACCAAGGTCACGATGTCACAAGAGGCAAACACAGGAAAAATCACATTCAACTGTGCACAAAAGATTCCACTTTTTTCTCAATTTTCCTAAAACTTTTGTAATCCATGGCTGTTTGAGTTTGTTTTACATGTTGCCTGCTGTAAGCCATGACAAAACTGGGGGTAGAAACTGCAGCAATTTGCCACAAGTCCAACTTGAAGTCTTATGTTTTTTCTTAATTTTTCCCTTCTGTCTTCCTTATGTGATGCACTCAAAACAGCGCCCTCTGTCTGTGATTTATTGCAATGAAATCTTCAAAGTTGAAAAAGGCCACCTTTTATTGATTTTACATCTAAACGAACAATAGTATGTCTTGCTGAACAAGTAATCCGTCATTATGAAGCAAAGCTTAGGCACAAAGTTGTTTAGCATGTCACAGGCCCTTTAAGCTTTGTATATACATGTAATGAAATAATATGACTTTTCTTTTACAATAAACTGTGATTAATCGTAAATTCAGGTCTAATCGAAATATTGAAATATTTGTTTCTTCAAATTGACAATACTTGTTCTCCTTTCATCAGAATCACACTCATGAGAGGGATCGTGGATTGTGCTACTGCAATCATTATGTGAACATTTTCTTCAAAATCAAACATAACTATAGGCATTTGATTGTTTTCTTCACATCTTGCTGAAGAGGATTAAATTCCAATTAAAATTGGAATTTCGTTATTGAAACTGGACATTGTGATCGGTCAATTAAACAATTTACAAAATAAGAATTGGGCAATAACAAATCCATTTTAAAGCTGATTTCTATGTACATGTATCATTTTCAGTCGTTTTGCAGGTTCGTTTTCACCGAATTGAAATGGGAGGGGCACCTGACCCAAGACTAAACGGCCAGAAAGACTGTTTTGCATGGTGGTCGAAAAGGGAAGGCACTACCGGTAAGTTGTGTTGGGGGAAAACTGGGGGAATTTAGGGGCAACCTATAGGTCCCCGTGCAGGTATACTCCCACACGTGACTATACCGCTGTTTGGTACCCACAACGTAAACATTGTTTGCCCGTAAATTTTACGGTCGAAACTCGAAAGCTGTGCAGCGAGTTGCCTCCTTTTTACCGTAATTATAGCGGTTGTCCTGTAAATTGTTAAACGGGAAATCCTGTAAAATGTTACGTTATTTCCGTATTTTGACGGTGCTTTCCCGTACTTTCGCTTTCACTAATTACTTATTCCAGTACTTTCAACTTCGTATTCATGTAAGGTATGTTAGTTGACACTAATTCAACTACAAAATACCTGTAGCAACTTCTATTTATGCTCCATGTAGGCATACATCGTATAGATAGCCGAAGTGTGACGTGGTTGACATGGTAATTGGCTCTAAACATCATGGCCGTCTGAAAAAGCACTGAGACACGGTTCAGTGATTTTTAGTGTAGAGCCATTGCCTATAGGCAACTAACAAAAGATGACGTATTCACTTCGGCAATCTATACTCACGGTTGCACACATCTACTGAAATTAAATTTACTATTAGTCGCTCATCTGTCACCATCTTAAGTTAACTTGTACCCAACAACTGTCAATATTACATCTTTCCAAGCAAAAAAACCCAATTACAAAAAGCAGAAGAACTGAAAATTGAATAAAATCACCATATTTACACGGGAATTTTTTTCAGTAAAGCGCAATCCCACAATGAATTGTAAAAGGATTTTTACGGGTTCGGCCGTGAAAATTCATTAAAAATGTACGTACTTTCTACCGTAAAAAAAACGGTAATTTTTTAACAGTGCAATGTCACAGTCCGAGTAGGCTAACTGGGAATTCGAATTTTTTTTATTGCCGTTTCACAGTGCCGGGAATTTTTTAAGGGTGTGGTTGTTGGTTCTTTCGATAACTCCTTTTTCAACCTATCGTTGAATCTTAAAGGAAGTAGTTGTGGCGGTGGGAGTTTGAATGAACGGTCTCTCCAACCATCACACTCGATGAAAAACTTTCACAGAGTCGCAATCAGCCACCACGAGATCACCACGAGGAGAGAACGTCATGTCGAATGGCCAAAATAATTCCTGAGTTATGCACTGTACATGTACTCCTTGTGCAGTGTAATGATGCAGTTCACTCTTTCCGGCCATGTGAACACTGGGATGCCGAGCTGTCACGTAAATATCACCCGCCTCGTCGCAGCACACGCCGGTAGGTTTCATGAGCTCACCGTTTGGCTCGGTGCTGATGCTGAAAATCTCATGACCCGAATGATCTAGGCAGAGTAACCTGCTCGCACCGTAAAGAGATAGAATTAAACGGTCGTTGTGTTGGAAGGCAATCTCTCCTGGGCATATGTTAGTGGGAATGATTGAAATCAACGACCCATCGAGGTTTGTCACATACACAACGTTTCTTTCTATGTCTGCCACAGCTACGTGATTTTGCTCATCCGTAGCAATACAAGTAAGTTTACTTTCTTGCAGTTCCCCAGATTCATCTTGTGCCGGTCTGAACTGAGGAATCAGCTGCTGATCAGTGTTAAGCACTTTAACCAAATCGCCATCTGTGACCAATATCAGATTGTCTCGTGTCACTGCCACGCTGTGTGGAGCTTTTAAGCCACATTCTGGTTTAAAAGAAGTCTTGAAGTGTCCATCAGATGTAAATACAGAGACTGTCGCAGCGTGTCTGCTCGTTACGACAATGTGGCCGTTTTTTAAGGTGCCAATGCTATTTGCTCTTAATACATTGTCTTTTGGTCCATCGCCCTTGAACTCATTCTTCAACAGCCACTTTTCCTCACGAAGTATTTCCCCCAGATCTGTTTCCGAGACTACATCTTGACACTTGAACCCAATAAATGACATCTTGTGGTCACCTTGTTCAAACAGGAGTTTCTCCTGAAATTCCAGGTTGTGCATCACCTTGGGCCTAAGATCCAACATCTCAAAGTCGTCAGTATGTTCCATCAGGTCGCTCACAGCGGTCACAATGGTCTTGGCTCTCCCCATCTTGTCACGATTACTGTTGAACACTTTTTCATACTCTTCATCTCTGTCCTGACCGATTTTCTTAATCTCGTCTCTGAGAAGCCGAGCCTTGGTTTGAATTTTAGCAATTTCGTCCTTCTCCTTGGCGGAAACATCATCGCATGCCTTGGTCACCATCAGCTTCAATCTCTTCCGTGAGTGAGATATGGATTCTTGCCAGGCTTGGAATTCCTCCTCGCTCTTCTGAAACTTCTTCAAGACGTCATTAACATCTTTACGATGAGATCCAGTAGCATCGGCAATGCTGCTTAATGTGTGTTCCGCTGCTGTACGATGGTCAATCACTCCACACATTGCACAGATAAGTATCTTGCAAGTCTGGCAGTAAAGAGAGAGATTTTGGTCAGGGTGCTGTGTGCATTTTGGGGAATATGGATCCTTAGCTGTGACGTCCTGGCGCGCACTGAGATCTGACACAATTCGGTGTTTCTTGGTGTTTTTTGCGCGCTTGTGAGCGGCCTGGCATTGTTGGCAGATGTTCGCATTGCAGTCCAGGCATCGGAAGACGGCCTCCAAACCGTCTTCACACTCTTCACAAATCAGATTAGAAGCCGAGGTTTCCCCAGGTAACTTCTCCCGTTTGTTGACGTCATCGACAAGCGCGTTCAGGAAGAAACAGTTCTTGATATTCTCAAGGCGCGAGTCTGGAATCTCCGTGGTCTTCCTACAGACTGGGCAGATGATCTTATCAGCATCAGGTTGATGCTTGCTGACCAAGTCTTCCAAGCAATTCCGACAGAAACTATGAAGGCAATCGAGTATTTTCGGATCTTGGAAACGGCGCAAGCAGATTGGGCATTCCAGATGTTCCTGGCTGATCTCACATTTGGCTGTAGATTTGGCCATCGCACTTTTTGTTTAAATGTGACTGAGGAAAAAATAAAATACATGTAAATAAAAATCTTACGGATAGGTTTACAAAAATAAAGTTTGGTTGTGTCCCCAGCTTCATCCTATACTTACTATTAACATTTCGCGATGACAGTCAGTTCTTGTGTAGAGATGTAAGGCTGAGGAAAGAATCCCCCTCGCGTGTAATTTATGCTCAAAACCCGTTGGGTAAATCAGGAGAATTGGAAGTTTTTATTAGTGAAATTTTTAGTATCTTCTGCTAACTTTGCCTTTTTGTCATCAAACCTGTAATTTTACACTTAGGTTATAATTTTGCTATCGTAGTACAAATCCTATTTGTATCCGGATATGGAATTCAGCCGAAAATGGAACAAACGTAACGTGAACAAACGTAAACCCACAGCAAGCCACATGCGTCAATTTAAATGAGTTTTAAAAATAATTGATTTCGGGAATTCAACATTATCTATTGACACACTAAAATTCCAATCACTTTCCTGCACTATAATTACTCTGATTACTTACTTTAAAAGCTATACACTCGTCCTTCAACTATAGAATAGGTTTGGCGCAATGGGCGTCTGAAGAGATGAACTGCAAAATGGCGCATCAAAAAATAAGTCACGAGTGATGTCGAAACTCACCTGATCTGAAAATAGCTGCTGGAATTTCCACGGTTGTTCCAGGTTAAGGGTTGAGTAAATAAGATTGATTGGATATGGGGCGCAACTGGTAAATTATACGCAACAATTTGTTGTTCAAAGTTCATTTTGGTATCGTAGA
The DNA here is from genome assembly GCA_037783545.1 of Henricia sp. BOLD:AAB3569. NCBI lineage: Eukaryota > Metazoa > Echinodermata > Asteroidea > Spinulosida > Echinasteridae > Henricia > Henricia sp. BOLD:AAB3569. Next base: position 1,105,026 of record JBBELK010000882.1, read on the forward strand.
TTTCCAGAACAATTACATTCAGAAATGTCAGCTACATTGGTCATGAACTTTCCTCCTTGCATAGATGCAGCGATGTTTCAGAAAAGATGTCAATATAATGCATTGTCGTGCTTTCTTTTGTCATAAGACACAACGTTAATATCGTTAATATGATATGGGAATATTGCATTGGTACTAAGCACCAATCAAACTTTCAACTGTATCAATAATATCTGCCATTAATATGCCATGCCCAAAGACAACAACGCACTAAAAACTTGTCACATTATGCGCTGCACCGCGAAACATAAGCGCATGCATGATGTGGTGTACATGTACCGGCGCCGCTCCCAAGGCGCTTTACCGACTATGTGTCCGCATTGGACTTATCGTCTCGATAAAGGTTACCTGGTCAATTTTCCTGGGCAGCAGTTGGCCAGGAATAGTAACTGCTGGACTCTGCAGGTACATCATGTATTATTTACAGTCGTTTCGCAGGTTCCTTTTCACCAAACTCTTTAAAAGAGTGAAAATCACTCCAAAAAAGAGCATATATAAGGAACAATTCTCTTTCAAGCTGTCCCTTATATTGTTTAATTTTTGTGGAGTTATTTTCTCTTTTGTAGTGCTTTTATAAGAAATTTACTCTTTTGAAGAGTGAGTTTTCCACTCTTTTGTATTTAAAGAGTGAACAGATCAAGATAGAATTTCGCCTCACAAATTGGATTTGCAACCGCATAGGCCAACGTTTTAAATATGATCAACTTAGGCAAAGTTCCACAGACAGTTTGTTTATTTCGTGTCAACACAGTTGGCCTATACATTGCTCATTTCACCATGATCTCACTGATGACCACATCAGGATGGGATAATCTCATGCACTGCCACCAAATGTACATTATTAGGCCCATCGCCTTTTGCATAATTTTGTTAAATTGATTGTCTAACAGTATCAAGTTGAAGCAACTGTGACCAGTAAATCATCCCTAAAAATAGCATTTGAACTTTGACCCCGATAGAAGCGTTACATAAATTGTCAAAACAATCTTATCTATAAGTACTTGACATTAAGATCAACGAAACACAGATATCAAATAGTCGATTATTTTTTACAATTTCAATACTGTGTAAAGAAACCAAGTACTTAATAAATCAAATACATAAAGCTGTATAGTTTTTTAACAAGTTCCTAAAGTTGCCATGAGTTAGTTTTTAAGCACTACACGATAGATATCAACCAGGGTTGTAGTCGAGTCCATCACAAGTCTTTCACAAGTCCAGAGCCGATAAAATCACAAGTCTGTGACAAGTCCCGCACAAGTCCGTCTCAAGTCCAGTAATAAGAAGCAAAGGATGAACATGCACAAAAGAATGCCTTTGTTGGGGTTCATTTGAATAGCTTGTGACTTGAATTAAGACGCAGGGACTTTCGAAGGCTTGTGCGGGACTTGTGATGGACTCGACTACAACCCTGATATCAACATATCTAAAGAAGCTATGAATGGATATAACAAAATAATATTAATATTTTAATATAATGGCATTTGAACATTTACACCACAGAAGCATTACAAAATTTGTCAAAACAATCTCCTCTGTAAGCACTTGATATAAGATCAATATATATGACAGATATCAAATAGTCGATTCTTTTTTTAGAACTTCAATACTGTATAAAGAAAGCAAGCACTTAATAAACTAAATAAAGCAAAGCCTATAGTTTTTTGACAAGTTTCTAAAGGTGCTATGAGCATTACACAATGGATATCTACTTAAGCTATGCATATAGGCCTACATGTAATGAAATAATATGAATTGTCTTTTACAATAAACTGTGATTAATTGGGAATCCAGATCTAATCGAAATATTGAAATATTTGTTTCTTCAAATTGACAATACTTTTTCTCCTTTCATCAGAATCACACTCATGAGAGGGATCGTGGATTATACTGCAATCGTTCTTATGTGAACCTTTTCTTCATAATCAAACATAACTAGGCATTTGATTGTTTTCTTTACATCTTTCTTCGGGAAATCCCGTAAAATGTTACGTTATTCCCGTATTTTGATGGGGGGAGGGTGCGCCCCCAAGAAAATTAACATATTTACACGGGAAATCTTTTCAGTTAAGCGCAATGTGAAAGGATTTTGACGTAAAAATTCATTAACGGGTACTTCTCGTAAAAATGTATGTACTTTCTACCGTAAAAAATACGGTAATTTTTTAACAGTGCAATGCCACAGCCCGAGTAGGCTAACTGGGAATTGGTTCTTTTTTGCCGTTTCACAGTGCCGGGCATTTTTTATGAGTGTGGTTGTTGGTTCTTTCGATAACTCCTTTTTCAACCTATCGTTGAATCTTAAAGGAAGTAGTTGTGGCGGTGTGAGTTTTAATGAACGGTCCCTCCAACCATCACACTCGATGAAAAACTTTCACAGATAAGCAATCAGCCATCACGAGATCACCACGATGAGAGAACGTCATGTCGAAGGGCCAACATAATCCCTGGGCTATGCACTGTACATGTACTCCTTGTGCAGTGTAATGATGCAGTTCACTCCTTCCGGCCGTGTTAACACTGGGACGTGCTGTTACGTAAATATCACCCGCCTCGTCGCAGCACACGCCGCTAGGTTTCATGAGCTGACCGTTTGGCTCGGTGCTTATGTTGAAAATCTCATGACCAGAAAGATCTAGGCAGAGTAACCTCTTCTCACCGTAAAGAGATAGAACCAAACGGTCGCCGTGTTGGAAGGCAATCTCTCCTGGGCATATGTCAGTGGGAATGATTGAAATCAACGACCCATCAAGGTTTGTCACATACACAACGTTTCTTCCTTCGTCTGCCACAGCTACGCGATTTTGCTCATCCGTAGCAATACAATTAAGTTTACTTTCTCGCGTTTCTCCAGATTCATCTTGTGCCGGTCTGAACTGACGAATCAACTGCTGATCAGTGTTAAACACTTTAACTAAATCACCATCATTGACCAATATCAAATTGTCTCGTGTCACTGCCACGTTGTGTGGAGCTTTTAAGCCACCTTCTGGATTAAAGGAAGTCTTGAAGTGTCCATCAGACGTAAATACAGAGACTGTTGCCGCTTCTCTGTTCACTACGACAATGTCACCGTTTTTTAAGGTGCCAACGCCCTGTGCATAGAATTTTCCGTCTTCAGTTTTCTCCCCCTCAAACTCATTCTTCAACAGCCACTTTTCCTCATGAAGTATTTCCCCGAGATCTGTATCGGAGACTACATCTTTACACTTGAACCCAATAAATGACTTCTTGTGGTCAACTTGCTCAAACAGGAGTTCCTCCTGAAATTCCAGGTTGTGCATCACCTTGGGCCTAAGATCCAACATCTCAAAATCGTCAGCACGTTCCATCAGGTCGCTCACAGCGGTCACAGTGGTCTTGGCTCTCTCCATCTTGTCATAATTACTGTTGAACACCTTTTCATACTCTTCATCTCTGTCCTTACCAATTTTGGTGATCTCATCTCTGAGAAGCCGAGCCTTTGTTTGAATTTTGGCAATTTCCTCTTTCTCCGTAGCAGAAACATCATCGCATGCCTTGGTCACCATCAGCTTCAATCTCTTTCGTGAGTGAGATATGGATTCTTGAGAGGCTTGGAATTCCTCCTCGCTCTTCTGAAACTTCTTCAAGACGTCATTAACAACTTTACTATGAGATCCAATAGCATCGGCTGTGCTGCTTAATGTATGTTCTGCTGTACGATGGTCAATCAATCCACACGTTGAGCAGATCAGTATCTTGCAAGTCTCACAGTAAAAGGAGAGATCCTGGTTAGGGTGCTGTGTGCATTTTGGGGAATAAGGATCCTTGGCTGTGACGTCCTGGCGCGGACTGAGATCTGACACAATTCGATGTTTCTTGGTGTGTTTCACGCGCTTGTGCGCAGCCTCACATTGTTGGCAGATGTTCGCACTGCAGTCCAGGCATCGGGAGACAGCCTCCAAACCGTCTTCGCACTCTTCACAGATCAGATTAGAAGCCGAGGTTTCTCCAAGTAACTTCTCCCGTTTGTTGACGTCATCGACAAGCGCGTTCATGAAGAAACAGTTCTTGAGATTCTCAAGGCGCGAGTCTGGAATCTCCGTGGTCTTCCTACATACTGGGCAGACGATTCTATCAGCATCAGGTTCATACTTGCTGACCAAGTCCTCCAAGCAATTCCGACAGAAACTGTGAAGGCAGTCAAGTATTTTCGGATCGTGGAAACGGCGCAAGCAGATTGGGCATTCAATATGTTCCTGGCTGATCTCACATTTGGCTGTAGATTCGGCCATCGCACGTTTTGTTTAAATGTGCCTGGGGAAAATGAAATATCATAACTTACAGACAGGTTTACAAAAGTATAAGGTTTGGTTGTATCCCCAGGTCCATCAGTAATGATCTTATGTATATTATGCTGTTAGTGTTACCAATTTGTGTTGTAAATAAGAAACATTTTATACTTTTATGTTAGGAAATACAAAATTCAGTACTAAATCAAACCGTGAGGAAAAACTGGCTGCGGGGTCTCTTGCGAAATGTTTTATAACTAGTTTGAATTTACATGTACTTCATACCATTTTAAACAGTATGCAAATAAAAACTGCGTTGAATGCTGTACAAGGCCTATGAATAATTATAATAAACAGTTTCAATGCGCCAACAAAGTATGTCATTTCGATGTCAAAGGCCCGATTTGTGCGCCAAGTACATGTACTGTGGTATTTAAGATGTGGCAAGTAATTGTTCTTCGATGAGACAAAAATAAAGATCATGATCACTCCCGCTCGTAAGTAAGCATCCACTAATAGTATACACCCATGCAGTCTACTGCGGTTGATGATTACATGTACATGTATAGTGACAGTAAATTGCATTAAAATTATCACGTTTCTGGTTCCATGTTAAACACACGAGTAAGACTGTCGCTACGCAGCTGCGATCCGGCGTCGTGACAAGACATGTTTTTTTATGCTGTCGTATAGTTTGTTTGCGAACTTAATTTGTGGGGGGAAAACAGAATATCGTACATGTACAATGAAACCTGTATATAGTGGCCACCCTCGAGATCGGGGAAAAACTGGTCACTTTAAACAGGTTGCATATTACCACACATGGCATTTGGGAGTAGGACGAACGTCGGGTGGCCACTATAAACAGGCGCAGGTGGCCTCTTTATCAAGGCGCAGGTGGCCTCTTTATCAAGGTGGCCGTAATAGCAAGTTAACTGTGGTATAATGAACGAACGTGGATCCTGCAAGCTATATTCTTCTTTAAAAATAAAATGTTTCTGGAACTTCCGGGTAAAATTAAGTGAAACCTAAATTATATTAATTCCAGAGCCACATTCCTAAACTAACTTGCACTTTGCGTACTTACCGTAAACTGTATATACTCGTCGTTCAAAGATAGCCTATCGATCGTTTGATAGCGTAAAGTACTAAATAGGTGTCGGAAGAAGTCAAACAAAAGCACAAAATGGCGCCGCGACAAATGATCACGAGTGATTTCGAAACGAGTTGCGGTCCAAAAATAGCAGGGGAATTCCCAGACATGAGAAACTGCTGGCTGAAGGTGAAAGGTCAGATGAATCGTGTGTACGTACGGTGCACTAGATTGGACACAGTAACAGCTATTCATGCGCAACATTTGGCTCTTCATTTTCTTGTCCAGTGAAACAGATCTCTGCAACTTCACTCATTGTATTAAATCCGCGTATTTTGCTACATAATAATACAGTGACAATACGTAAGGCCCATTGGCAATTTGTACGACAGTTTGTACATTATATACGATGAATGGCTGTTAAAATTTAGCCGTGAATCGCGACATTAATTTTTGTTTTTGACAGGCGATTTACACTTGAAACTTACAACTATAAACAGATAAAGATGTAATGAAATTCGCCTCACAAATTGGATTTCCAACCGCATTTAGGCCAACGTTTGGTTCAGTCGGTGCTGGGTCTAAAGGGAAGATTGTTTTATGCTCATAATAATGGGAAACAAATAATAGCCTAAATGGAAGGCACCAATAAAACTAAAAACACGTTAGTACACAATACACATGTATATATATGCCATATATTTGCTTTTCCCCAAATTTGAATGATCAAAGTTGGGCTAAATTATATTTTGATGAACGTACAGTTTGTTTATTTCGTGTCAACACAGTTGGCCGATATATTGCTCATTTCACCATGATCTCACTGATGACCACATCAGGATGGGATAATATCATGCACTGCCACCAAATGTACATTATTAGGCCCATCGCTTTTTAAACAATTTTGTTAAATTGATTGTCTAACAGTATCAAGTTGTAGCAAATGTGACCATTAAATCATCCCTAAAAATAGCATTTGAACTTTGACCCTGATAGAAGCATTACATAAATTGTCAAAACAATCTTCTCTATAAGTACTTGATATTAAGATCAATGAAACACAGATATCAAATAGTCGATTCTTTTTTACAATTTCAATACTGTGTAAAGAAACCAAGTACTTAATAAATCAAATACATAAAGCTGTATAGTTTTTTAACAAGTTCCTAAAGTTGCCATGAGTTAGTTTTTAAGCACTACACGATAGATATCAACCAGGGTTGTAGTCGAGTCCATCACAAGTCTTTCACAAGTCTAGAGCCGATAAAATCACAAGTCTGTGACGAGTCCCGCACAAGTCTGTCTCAAGTCCTGTAAAAAGAAGCAACGGATGAACATGCACGAAAGAATGCCTTTGTTGGGGTTCATTTGAATAGCTTGTGACTTGAATTAAGACGCAGGGACCTTTGAAGGCTTGTGCGGGACTTGTGATGGACTCGACTACAACCCTGATATCAACATATCTAAAGAAGCTATGAATGGATATAACGAAATAATATTATTTTTTTAATATAGCATTTGAACATTTACACCACAGAAGCATTGCAACATTTTTCAAAACAATCTCCTCTGTAAGTACTTGATAAGATCAATATATATGACAGATATCAAATAGTCGATTGTTGTTTTAGAACTTCAATACTGTATAAAGAAACCAAGTACTTAATAAACTAAATAAAGCAAAGCCTGTAGTTTTTGACAAGTTTCTAAAGGTGCTATGAACATTACACAATGAATATCTACTTAAGCTCTGCATATACATGTAATGAAATAATATTAATTTTCTTTTACAATAAACTGTGATTAATCGTAAATTCAGGTCTAATCGAAATATTGAAATATTTGTTTCTTCAAATTGACAATACTTTTTCTCCTTTCATCAGAATCACACTCATGAGAGGGATCGTGGATTGTGCTACTGCAATCATTATGTGAACCTTTTCTTTAAAATCAAGCGTTGGTATTTGATTGTTTTCTTTACATCTTTCTGAAGAGGATTAAATTCCCGTTAAAATAGGAATTTCGTTATTGAAACTGGACATTCTGATCGGTCAATTGAACAACTTACAAAATAAGAATTGAGCAATAACAAATCCATTTTAAAGCTTATTATATGTACGTGTATCATTTTCAATCGTTTTGCAGGTTCGTTTTCACCGAATTGAAATGGAAGGGACACCGGACCCAAGACTAAAAGGCCAGAAAGACTGTTTTGCATGGTGGTCGAAAAGGGAAGGCACTACCGGTAAGTTTTGTTGGGGGAAAACTGGGGGAATTTATAGGGAAACCTAGGTCCCCTTGCAGGTATACTCCCGCACGTGGCTATACCGCTGTTTGGTACCCACAACGTAAACATTGTTTTGCCCGTAAATGTTACGGTTGAAAGCTGTGCAGCGAGTTGCCACCTTTTTACCGTAATTATAGCGGTTGTCCCGTAAATTGTTTAACGCGAAATCCCCTAAATGTCTACGTTATTCCCGTATTTTGACGGTGCTTTCCCGTGCTTTCGCTTTCACTAATTACTTATTCCAGTACTTTTAACTTCGTATTCATGTAAGGTATGTTAGTTGACACTAATTCAACTACAAAATACCTGTAGCAACTTCTGTTTATGCTCCATGTAGGCATACATCGTATAGACAGCCGAAGTGTGACGTGGTTTGACATGGTAATTGGCTCTAAACATCATGGCCGTCGGAAAAAGCACTGAGACACGGTTTAGTGATTTTTAGGGCAGAGCCATTGCCTATAGGCAACTAACAAAAGATGACGTCATCACTTCGGCAGACTATACTCGCGGTTGCACACATCTACTACATGTAGGCCTACAATTAAATTTACTATTAGTCGCTCATCTGTCACCATCTTAAGTTAACTTGTACCAAACAACTGTCAATTTTGCACAAAAAGCAGAAGAACTGAAAACTGAAGAAAATATTTACACGGGAAATCTTTTCAGTTAAGCCCAATCCCACAATGCATTGTAAAAGGATTTTTACGGGTTCGGCCGTAAAAATGCATTTACGGGCACTTCTCGTAAAAATGTACGTACTTTCTTCCGTAAAAAATACGGTAATTTTTTAACAGTGCAATGCCACAGTCCTAGAGGCTAACTGGAAATTGGATTTTATTTGGCCGTTTCACGGTGCCAGGCATTTTTTATGAGTGTGGTTGTTGGTTCTTTCGATAACTCCTTTTTCAACCTATCGTTGAATCTTAAAGGAAGTAGTTGTGGCGGAGGGAGTCAGTTTGAATGAGCGGTCCCTCCAACCATCACACTCGATGAAAAACTTTCACAGAGTCTTGATCAGCCACCACGAGATCACCACGAGGAGAGAACGTCAAATCGAATGGCCAAAATAATTCCTGAGTTATGCACTGTATATGTACTCCCTGTGCAGTGTAATGATGCAGTTCACTCCTTTCGGTCGTGCCATCAGTGGCATGATGAACTGTCACGTAAATATCACCCGCCTCATCGCAGCGCACGCTGCTAGGTTTCATGGGCTGACCGTTTGATTCAGTGCTGATGCTGAAAACCTCATGACCCGAAAGATCTAGGCAGAGTAACCTCTTCGCATTGTAAAGAGATAGAAGTAGACGGTCGTCGTGTTGGAAGGCAATGTCTGTTGGGCATATGTCAGTGGGAATGATTGAAATCAACGACCCATCAAGGTTTGTCACATACAAAACGTTTCTTTGATTGTCTGCAACAGCTGCGCGATTTTGCTCATCCGTGACAATACAAGAAAGTTTACTTTTTCGCAGCTCCCCAGATTCATCTTGTGCCGGTCTGAACTGACGAATTAACCCCTGATCAGTGTTAAACACCTTGACCAAATCGCCATCTGTGACCAATATCAGATTGTCTCGTGTCACTGCCACGTTGCGTGGAGCTTTTAAGCCAACTTCTGGATTAAAGGAAGTCTTGAAGTGTCCATCAGACGTAAATACAGAGACTGTTGCCGCGTCTCTGTTCATTACGACAATGTCACCGTATTTTAAGGTGCCAATGTTATATGCTCTAAATAACTTGTCTTTAGTTCCATCGCCCTTGAACTCATTCTTCAACAGCCACTTTTCCTCATGAAGTATTTCCCCCAGATCTGTATCCGAGACTACATCTTGACACTTGAACCCAATGAATGACTTCTTGTGGTCACCTCGTTCAAACAGGAGTTCCTCCTTAAATTCCAGGTTGTGCATCACCTTGGGCCTAAGATCCAACATCTCAAAGTCGTCAGCACGTTCCATCAGGTCGCTCACAGCGGTCACAATGGTCTTGGCTCTCTCCATCTTGTCACGATTACTGTTGAACACTTTTTCATACTCTTCATCTCTGTCCTTACCGATTTTGGTGATCTCGTCTCTGAGAAGCCGAGCCTTGGTTTGAATTTTGGCGACTTCCTCTTTCTCCTTGGCGGAAACATCATCGCATGCCTTGGTCACCATCAGCTTCAATCTCTTCCGTGAGTGAGATATGGATTCTTGAGAGGCTTTGAATTCCTCCTCGCTCTTCTGAAACTTCTTCAAGACGTCATTAACATCTTTACGATGAGATCCAATAGCATCGGCAATGCTGCTTAATGTATGTTCCGATGCTGTACGATGGTCAATCAATCCACATGTTGAGCAGATCAATATCTTGCAAGTCTCACAGTAAAATGAGAAATCATGGTTAGGGTGCTGTGTGCATTTTGGGGAATGAGGATCCTCAGCTGTGACGTCCTGGCGCGGACTGAGATGTGACACAATTCGGTGCTTCTTGGTGTGTTTAAAACGCTTGTGCGCGGCCTGGCATTGTTGGCAGATGTTCGCATTGCAGTCCAGGCATCGGGAGACGGCCTCCAAACCGTCTTCGCACTCTTCACAAATCAGATTAGAAGCAGAGGTTTCTCCAAGTAACTTCTCCCGTTTGTTGACGTCATCGACAAGCGAGCTCAGGAAGAAACAGTTCTTGATATTCTCAAGGCGCGAGTCTGGAATCTCTGTGGCCTTCCTACAGACTGGGCAGATGATCTTATCAGCATCGGGTTGGTGCTTGCTGACCAAGTCTTCCAAGCAATTCCGACAGAAACTGTGGAGGCAGTCAAGTATTTTCGGATCTTGGAAACGGCGCAAGCAGATTGGGCATTCCAGATGTTCCTGGCTGATCTCACATTTGGCTGTAGATTCGGCCATCGCACTTTTCGTTTAAATGTGCCTGGGGAAAATAAAATATCATAACTTGCAGACAGGTTTACAAAAGTAAGGCTTGGTTGTAACTCCATGTCCATCAGTAATGATCTTATGTATGTTGTTAGTGTTACCAATTTGTGTTGTATATAAGAAACATTTTTTACTTTTGTGAGGAAATACAACATTCAGTACTAAATCAAACCGTATACGAATTTAGTGTTGTTTGTGGAGGGGAAACTTGGTACGGGGTCTCCTGCGAAATGTTTTATAACTAGTTTACATGTTACATGTAGTTCTTACCATTTCAAACAATGTGCAAATAAAAACTGCATTGAATGCTGTACAAGGCCTATGAATAATTATAATCAACAGTTTCAATGCACCAACGAAGTATTGATGTCATTTCGATGTCACAGGCCCGATTTGTGCGCCAAATACATGTACTGTGGTATTTAAGTTGTGGCGAGTGATCGTTCCGCTGTGTTCTTCGATGAGACAAAAATAAAGATCATGATCACTCCCGCTCGTAAGTAAGCATCCACTAAGAGTATACACCCATGGGCTGCGTTCGGGCGTGCAGTTCTCGTTACTCGGGAGTAATGCGTGCGCATTGCCCTCGGGTCACATAACGCGAACGGCAAATCCGCAGTCCGCTTGCGCGAATGGCAATCAGTGAACAAGACGGACGTCTCTTGCCATCACTGCACAAAAAAATGCCGTTTCATTGCTCACAAGAAACTGAGGAAATACAGGCCGTAAGTCGTGAGAACCTTTGATGCCGTCTAAAACAAACCTTAGTGAGTTATTGTTTCAGTTATTGAGTTGACACGTTAAGCAAATTCACAAAAAATCCCACCCATATTCCACCATCTTCGTACAAATCACATGACACTTGACAGGAGTACGAGCACACTCCCCATTTGTTGGGGAGTAGTGAGAGCATACTCTCATTGACCCGAGTGTCGTTATTCTTGCCGTTCACGCGCGCAGGATCAGGAGTATAACTCGTGTTAACACGAGTACACGCCCGAACGCAGCCATGCAGTCTACTGCGGTTTTTGAATACATTATAGTGACAGTAAATAGCATTGAAAATTCTCACGTTTCTGGTTCCGTGTTAAACACATGGGTGAGACTGTCGCTACGCAGCTGCGATCCGGCGTGGTGACAAGACATGTTTTGTTATGCTGTCGTATAGTTTGTTTGCGAATTTGTGGGGGAAAAACATAATATCCGTACATGTACAATGAAACCTGTATATAGTGGCCACCCTCGAGATCGGGGAAAAACTGGTCACTTTAAACAGGTTGCATGTTACCACACATGGCATTTGGGAGTGGGACGAACTTCGGGTGGCCACTATAAACAGGCGCAGGTGGCCTCTTTATCAAGGTGCAGGTGGCATCTTTATCAAGGTGGCCTTAATAGCAAGTTAACTGTGGTATAATGAACGAACGTGAATCCTGCAAGCTATATTCTTCTTTAAAAATAGAATGTTTCTGGAACTTCCGGGTGAAACAGTGAAACCTAAATTATATTAATTAGCCACATTCCTGAACTAACTTGCACTTTGCGTACTTACCGTAAAACTGTATACTCGCCGTTCACAGATAGCCTATCGTTTGATAGCGTAAAGTACTAAATAGGTGTCGGTAGAAGTCACAAACAGAAGCACAAAATGGCGCCGCGAAAAATGATCACGAGCGATTTAGAAACGAGTTGTGGTCCAAAAATAGCAGGGGAATTCCCAGACATGAGAAACTGCTGGCTCGAGGTGAAAGGTCAGATGAAGCGTGTGTACGTACGGTGCACTAGATTGGACACAGTAACAGCTATTCATGCGCAACATTTGGCTCTTAATTTTCTTGCCCAGTGACGCAGATCTGTGCAACTTCACTCATTTTATTAAATCGTATTTTGCTACATAATGATACAGTAACAATACGGTATAGGCCCTAGCATTTTGTACGACAGTTTGTATATTATACACGATGAATTAATGTTAACATTTAGCCGTGAATGGCGACATGAATTTGTGTTTTTGACAGGCGATTCGCATATGAAACTGACAACTATAAACAAATAAAAGATGTCATGAAATTCGCCTCACAGATTGGATTTCCGACCGCATTTAGGCCAACGTTTGGTTCAGTTGGTGCTGGGTCCAAAGGGAAGGTTGTTTTTATGCTCATAATAATGGGAAACAAATAATAGACTAAATGGAAGGCACCAATAAAACTAAAAACACGTTAGTACACAATACACATGTATATGCCATATATTTGCATTTCCCCAAATTTTAATGATCAAAGTTGGGCTAAATTCTATTTTGGTGAACGGACAGTTTGTTTATTTCGTCTCAACACAGTTGGCCGATACATTGCTCATTTCATCATGATCTCACTGATTACCACATCAGGATGGGATAATCTCATGCACTGCCACCAAATGTACATTTATTAGGCCCATCGGCCCATAGAATGTCTAACAGTATCAAGTTGTGGCAAATGTGACCAGTAAATCATTCCTAAAAATAGCATTTGAACTTTGACCCCGATAGAAGCATTACATAAATTGTCAAAACAATCTTCTCTATCAGTACTTGATATTAAGATAAATGAAACATAGATATCAAATAGTCGATCCTTGTTTACAATTTCAATACTGTGTAAAGAAACCGAGCACTTAATAAATCAAATACATAAAGCTGTATAGTTTTTTAACAAGTTCCTAAAGTTGCCATGAGTTAGTTTTTAAGCACTACACGATAGATATCAACCAGGGTTGTAGTCGAGTCCATCACAAGTCTTTCACAAGTCCAGAGCCGATAAAATCACAAGTCTGTGACAAGTCCCGCACAAGTCCGTCTCAAGTCCAGTAAGAAGAAGCAAAGGATGAACATGCACAAAATAATGCCTTTCTTGGAGTTCATTTGAATAGCTTGTGACTTGAATTAAGACCCAGGGACTTGTGGTGGACTTTTGAATGCTTGTGCAGGACTTGTGATGGACTCGACTACAACCCTGATATCAACATATCTAAAGAAGCTATGAATGGATATAACGAAATAATATTATTTTTTTAATATAGCATTTGAACATTTACACCACAGAAGCATTGCAACATTTGTCAAAACAATCTCCTCTGTAAGTACTTGATAAGATCAATATACACTCGGCAAAAGAAGTTCTTGGTAAAAGTTCAAATAATTTTTAAAAATAATTCATAAAAAGCACATTATTGTATATCAATATGACCACACAATAGTTCTCTACCAGCATGATATGGAGTTAACGCGTGAGCAATCATGCATGGCTGGTTACACGCATTGAACAATAGCAAGTACAGTAACAGAAAATTGCAAGAAATGGAGCATTCAAATGCTAATAACTGGGAAAATCTCTCAATCAAAGAATTCAGCCAGGTGACTCTCTTCAAGATGTCAGGCGTTATCTCCTTGAAGAATGGGACAACATCACACCAGAGCAAATCCGCCGACTTGTGAGAAGCATGCGACGTCGATGTGCTGCACTTATTCAGAGCCAGGGAGGACAAACAAGATATTGAACTGTTTTTGATTATGCCGAGATACTGAAATTTGACATTTTTATCATTGCCTAAATTTTGTTAACAATTCCAGTGGAATAATGATGCATCCAAGATGGATAATTTCCTCTTCTTTTCAAAATGGCATTTAATTTTGACTTGACAATGTGCACAGGATTTGTTAAATAATGAACCCCCAGCAAAGAAACATACTGCTTTTTTCTTTCAATGGATCATTATGCCACATAAACTGTTTCACAATTGAATAACTGAATGCTCCATTTCTTGCAATTTTCTGTTACTGTACTTGCTATTGTTTAATGCGTGTAACCAGCCATGCATGATTGCTCACGCGTTAACTCCATATCATGCTGGTAGAGAACTATTGTGTGGTCATATTGATATACAATAATGTGCTTTTTATGAATTATTTTTAAAAATTATTTGAACTTTTACAAGTGTCCAAGAACTTCTTTTGCCGAGTGTATGACAGATATCAAATAGTCGATTGTTGTTTTAGAACTTCAATACTGTATAGAGAAACCAAGTACTTAATAAACTAAATAAAGCAAAGCCTATAGTTTTTTGACAAGTTTCTAAAGGTGCTATGAGCATTACACAATGAATATCTACTTAAGCTATGCATATACATGTAATGAAATAATATGAATTTTCTTTTACAATAAACTGTGATTAATCGTAAATTCAGGTCTAATCGAAATATTGAAATATTCGTTTCTTCAAATCGACAATACTTTTTCTCCTTTCATCAGAATCACACTCATGAGAGGGATCGTGGATTGTGCTACTGCAATCATTATGTGAACCTTTTCTTCAAATTCAAGCGTAGGCATTTAATTGTTTTCTTTACATCTTTCTGAAGAGGATTACATTCCCGTTAAAATGGGAATTTTGTTATTGAAACTGGACGTTCTGATTGGTCAATTGAAAAATTCACAAAACAAGAACTGAGCAATAACAAATCCGTTTTAAAGCTTATTCTATGTACATGTATCGTTTTCAGTCGTTTTGCAGGTTGGTTTTCACCGAATTGAAATGGAAGGGGCACCAGACACAAGACTAAACGGCCAGAAAGACTGTTTTGCATGGTGGTCGAAAAGGGAAGGCACTACCGGTAAGTTTTGTTGGGGGAAAACAGTGGGAATTTATAAGGGAACCTAGGTCCCCGTGCAGGTGTACTCCCGCACGTGACTATATACCGCTGTTTGGTACCCACACTGTAAACATTGTTTGCCCGTAAATGTTACGGTCGAAAGCTGTGCAGCGAGTTGCCACCTTTTTACCGTAATTATAGCGGTTGTCCCGTAAATTGTTTAACGGGAAACCCCGTAAAATATTACGTTATTCCCATATTTGACGGTTTTTTCCCGTACTTTCGCTTTTACTAATTACTTATTCCAGTACTTTTAACTTCGTATTCATGTAAGGTATGTTGGTTGACACTAATTCAACTATAAAATACCTGTAGCAACTTCTATTTATGCTCCGTATAGGCCTACATCGTATAGACAGCCGAAATGTGACGTGTTAACATGGCAATTGGCTCTAAACATCATGGCCGTCAGAAAAAGCACTGAGACACAGTTCAGTGATTTTTAGTGTAGAGCCATTGCCTATAGGCAACTAACAAAAGCTGACGTATTCACTTCGGCAATCTATACTCACGGTTGCACACATCTACTAAATTAAATTTACTATTAGTCGCTCATCTGTCACCATCTTAAAGGTACACACCGGCTTCGTTGGGCTGATTTAGGCACATACAAGATTCTGAATGCCCTTCCGAAATAAACACATCTACTAAAATTAAATTTACTATTAGTCGCTCATCTGTCACCATCTTAAGTTAACTTGTACCAAACAACTGTCAATTTTGCATCTTTCCAAGCAAAAAACTAAATTACAAAAAGCAGAAGAACTGAAAACTGAAGAAAATTACCATATTTACACGGGAAATCTTTTCAGTTAAGCGCAATCCCACAATGCATTGTGAAAGGACATTTACGGGTTCAGCCGTAAAAACTCATTTACGGGCACTTCTTGTAAAAATGTACGTATACTTTCTATACCGTTAAAAATACGGTAAATTTTTAACAGTGCAATGCCACAGTCCGAGTAAGCTAACTAGGAATTGGATATTTTTTTTGCCGTTTCACAGTGCCAGGCATTTTTTTTATGAGTTTGGTTGTTGGTTCTTTCGATAACTCCTTTTTCAACCTATCGTTGAATCTTAAAGGAAGTAGTTGTGGCGGTGGGAGTTTGATGAACGGTCCCTCTAACCATCACACTCGATGAAAAACTTTCACAGAGTTGCAATCAGCCACCACGAGATCACCACGAGGAGAGAACGTCATGTCGAAGGGCCAAAATAATTCCCGAGCTATGCACTGTACATGTACTCCTTGTGCAGTGTAATGATGCAGTTCACTCTTTCCGGTCATGTCAACACTGGGATGCCGAGCTGTCACGTAAATATCACCCGCCTCGTC
The DNA here is from genome assembly GCA_037783545.1 of Henricia sp. BOLD:AAB3569. NCBI lineage: Eukaryota > Metazoa > Echinodermata > Asteroidea > Spinulosida > Echinasteridae > Henricia > Henricia sp. BOLD:AAB3569. Next base: position 1,121,645 of record JBBELK010000882.1, read on the forward strand.
GCAGCACACGCCGGTAGGTTTCATGAGCTGACCGTTTGATTCAGTGCTGATGTTGAAAATCTCATGACACGAAAGATCTAGGCAGAGTAACCTGCTAGCATACCAAATAGATAGGACTAAACGGTCGTCGTTTTGGAAGGCAATGCCTGCTGGGCATATCTCAGTGGGAATGATTGAAATCAACGACCCATCAAGGTTTGTCACATACACAACGTTTCTTTCTATGTCTGCCACAGCTACGCGATTTTGCTCATCTGTAGCAATACAAATAAGTTTACTTTTTCGCAGTTCCCCAGATTCATCTTGTGCCGGTCTGAACTGACGAATCAACTCCTGATCAGTGTTAAACACTTTAACCAAATCGCCATCTGTGACCAATATAATATCGTCTCGTGTGACTGCCACGCCGTGTGGAGCCTTTAAGCCACCTTCTGGATTAAAGGAAGTCTTGAAGTGTCCATCAGATGTAAATACAGAGACTGTTGCCGCTTCTATGTTCACTACGATAATGTCACCGTTTTTAAAGGTGCCAATGCTATATGCTCTAAATAACTTGTCTTTAGTTCCATCGCCCTTGAACTCATTCTTCAACAACCACTTTTCCTCATGAAGTATTTCCCCCAGATCTGTATCGGAGACTACATCTTGACACTTGAACCCAATAAATGACTTCTTGTGGTCAACTTGTTCAAACAGAAGTTCCTCCTGAAATTCCAGGTTGTGCATCACCTTGGGCCTAAGATCCAACATCTCAAAGTCGTCAGCACGTTCCATCAGGTCGCTCACAGCGGTCACAATGGTCTTGGCTCTCTCCATCTTGTCACGATTACTGTTGAACACTTTTTCATACTCTTCATCTCTGTCCTTACCAATTTTGGTGATCTCGTCTCTGAGAAGCCGAGCCTTGGTTTGAATTTTGGCAATTTCCTCTTTCTCCTTGGCGGAAACATCATCGCATGCCTTGGTCACCATCAGCTTCAATCTCTTCCGTGAGTGAGATAAGGATTCTTGCGAGGCTTGGAATTCCTCCTCGCTCTTCTGAAACTTCTTCAAGACGTCATCAACATCTTTACGATGAGATCCAATAGCATCGGCAATGCTGCTTAATGTATGTTCTGCTGTACGATGGTCAATCAATCCACACGTTGAGCAGATCAGTATCTTGCAAGTCTCGCAGTAAAAGGAGAGATTGTGGTCAGGGTGCTGTGTGCATTTTGGGGAATGAGGATCCTTAGCTGTGACGTCCTGGCGCGGACTGAGATGTGACACAATTCGGTGTTTCTTGGTGTGTTTCAAGCGCTTGTGAGCAGCCTCACATTGTTGGCAGATGTTCGCATTGCAGTCCAGGCATCGGAAGACGGCCTCAAAACCGTCTTCACATTCTTCACAAATCAGATTAAAAGCCGAGGTTTCTCCAAGTAACTTCTCCTGTTTGTTGACGTCATCGACAAGCGCGTTCAGGAAGAAACAGCTCTTGAGATTCTCAAGGCGCGAGTCTGGAATCTCCGTGGCCTTCCTACATACTGGGCAGATGATCTTATCAGCATCAGGTTGGTGCTTGCTGACCAAGTCTTCCAAGCAATTCCGACAGAAACTATGAAGGCAGTCAAGTATTTTCGGATCTTGGAAACGGCGCAAGCAGATTGGGCATTCCAGATGTTCCTGGCTGATCTCACATTTGGCTGTAGATTCGGCCATCGGACTTTTTGTTTAAATGTGCCTGGGGAAAATGAAATATCATAACTTGCAGACAGGTTGGCAAAAGTAAGGTTTGGTTGTAACCCCAGGTCCATCAGTAATTATCTTATGTATAATGTTATTTTTAGTCGTACCAATTTGTGTTGTAAATAAGAAAATGTTATACTGTTGTGAGGAAATACAAAATTCAGTACTAAATCAAACCGTATACAAATTTGGTGTTGTTTGTGGGAAAACTTGGTACGGGGTCTCCTGCGAAATGACCGTACAGTTTGAATTTACAGGTACTTCTTACCATTTCAAACAAGGCCTATGAATAACAGTTTCAATGCGCCAACAAAGTAATGATGTCATTTCGATGACACAGGCCCGATTTGTGCGCCAAGTACATGTACTGTGGTATTTAAGATGTGGCGAGTAGGCCTAATTGTTCTTCGATGAGACAAAAATAAAGATCACGATCACTCCCGCTCGTAAGTAAGCATCCACTAATACTATAGTACATGTATACACCCATGCAGTCTACTGCGGTTTATGATTACATTTACAGTAAATAGCATTGAAAATTCTCACGTTTTTGGTTCCGTGTTAAACACACGGTACGAGTGAGACTGTCGCTACGCAGCTGCGATCTGGCGTCAAAAGGCCATGCTTTTTATGCTGTCGTATAGTTTGTTTGCAAATTTGTGGAGGGGGGAGGGGGGGGGGTGGGGGGGGGTGGGGGCCGGGGGGGACCGAATATCCGTACATCCGTACATCCGTACATCCGTACATCCGTACATGTACAATGAAACATGTATATAGTGGGCCACCCTCGGGATCGGGGTAAAAACTGGTCACTTATTTAAACAGGTTGCATTACCGTATACACATGGCATTTGGGAGTGGGACCAACTTCGGGTGGCCACTATAAACAGGTGCAGGTGGCCACTATAAACAGGCGCAGGTGGCATCTTTATCAAGGTGGCCTTAATAGCAGGTTAAACTGTGGTATAATGAACGAACGTGGATCCTGCAAGCTATATTCTTCTTTACAAATAAAATGTTTCTGGAACTTCCGGGTGAAACTAGTGAAACCTAAATTCTATGAATTCCAGCCACATTCCTGAACTAACTTGCACTTTGCGTACTTACCGTAAAACTGTATACTCGCCGTTCACAGATAGCCTATCGTTTGATAGCGTAAAGTACTATAAATAGGTGTCGGAAGAAGTCACAAACAAAAGCACAAAATGGCGCCGCTAAAAATGATCACGAGCGATTTCGAAACGAGTTGTGGTCCAAAAATAGCAGGGGAATTCCCAGACATGAGAAACTGCTGGCTCGAGGTGAAAGGTCAGATGAATCGTGTGTACGTACGGTGCACTCGATTGGACACGGTACAGCTATTCATGCGCAACATTTGGCTCTTCATTTTCTTGTCCAGTGACGCAGATCTCTGCAACTGCACTCATTCTATTAAGTCCGCGTATTTTGCTACATAATAATACGGTGACAATATGGTATAGGCCCATGGCATTTTGTACGTCGACAGTTTGTATATTATACACGATGAATGACTGTTAAAATTCAGCCGTGAATCGCGACATGAATTTTTGTTTTTAACAGGCGATTCACACTTAAAACTGACAACTATAAACAGATAAAGATGTAATGAAATTCGCCTCACAAATTGGATTTCCATACGCATTTAGGCCAACGTTTGGTAGAGTCGGTGCTGGGTCCAAAGGGAAGGTTGTTTTTATGCTCATAATAATGGGAAACAAATAATAGACTAAATGGAAGGCACCAATAAAACTAAAAACACGTTAGTACACAATACACATGTATATGCTATATATTTGCATTTCCCCCAATTTTAATGATCAAAGTTGGGCTAAATTCTATTTTGGTGAACGGACAGTTTGTTTATTTCGTCTCAACACAGTTGGCCGATACATTGCTTATTTCACCATGATCTCACTGATGACCACATCAGGATGGGATAATATCATGCACTGCCACCAAATGTACATTATTAGGCCCATCGCCTTTTGCATAAATTGATTGTCTAACAGTATCAAGTTGTAGCAAATGTGACCAGTAAATCATCCCCAAAAATAGCATTTCAACTTTGACCCCGATAGAAGCATTACATAAAGTGTCCAAACAATCTTCTCTACAAGTACTTGATATTAAAATCAATGAAACACAGATAGCAAATAGTCGATTCTTGTTTACAATTTAAATACTGTGTAAAGAAATCAAGTACTTAATAAATCAAATACATAAAGCTATATAGTTTTTTTTTGACAAGTTCCTAAAGTTGACATGAGTTAGCTTTTAAGCACTACACGATAGATATCAACCAGGGTTGTAGTCGAGTCCATCACAAGTCATTTACAAGCCCAGAGCCAATAAAATCACAAGTCTGTGACAAGTCCCGCACAAGTCCGTGTCAAGTCCAGTAACAAGAAGCAAAGGAAGAACACGCACAAAATAATGCCTTTCTTGGAGTTCATTTGAATAGCTTGTGACTTGAATTAAGACCCATGGACTTGTGGTGGACTTTTGAAGGCTTGTGCAGGACTTGTGATGGACTCGACCACAACCCTGATATCAACATATCTAAAGAAGCTATGAATGGATATAACAAAATAATATTAATATTTTAAAGAACGCTGAATGACGCAATAGGGCGACACTTCGGCAAGACTCTCGCCGGAGACCACCGAAATTTCGGCAAGAATCACTCAAAATGACACCTTATTTTTTTACCCAAAGCTTCCGGAGATGGTCACAGACCTAAGAGAGACAGTTCCAGACCCAATAAAAATGGTTCTCGATTTTAAAAAAATGGTTTTTGACCTTAAAAAATGAATTTTAAACTCAAAAATATTAGGGCGACACCAAAATGTCGCCCTATTGAGCAGGTCGCCCTAATATACCTTTTTTACACACGATTTGTCGCCCTATCCTACAATTCATAGTTTTTTAATATAGCATTTGAACATTTACACCACAGAAGCATTACAAAATTTGTCAAAACAATCTCCTTTGTAAGTACTTGATAAGATCAATATACATGACAGATATCAAATAGTCGATTCTTTTGTTTTAGAACTTCAATACTGTATAAAGAAACCAAGTACTTAATAAACTAAATAAAGCAAAGCCTATAGTTTTTTGACAAGTTTCTAAAGTTGCTATGAGCATTACACAATGAATATCTACTTAAGCTATGCATATACATGTAATGAAATAATATGAATTTTCTTTTACAATAAACTGATTAATCGTAAATTCAGGTCTGATCGAAATATTGATTTCTTTAAATTGACAATACTTGTTCTCCTTTCATCAGAATCACACTCATGAGAGGGATCGTGGATTGTGCTGCTGCAATCATTATGTGAACATTTTCTTCAAAATCAAACATAACGAGGCATTTGATTGTTTTCTGAAGAGGGTTAAATTCCCATTAAAATAGGAATTTCGATATTGAAACTGGACATTCTGATCGGTCAATTGAACAATTTACAAAATAAGAATTGGGCAATAACAAATCCGTTTTAAAGCTTATTCTATGTACATGTATCATTTCCAGTCGTTTTGCAGGTTCGTTTTCACCGATTTGAAATGGAAGGGACACCGGACCCAAGACTAAACGGCCAGAAAGACTGTTTTGCATGGTGGTCGAAGAGGGAAGTCATTACCGGTAAGTTGTGTTGGGGGAAAACTGGGATAATTTAGAGGGGAACCTATAGGTCCCCGTGCAGGTATACTCCCGCACGTGACTATACCGCTGTTTGGTACCTACACTGTAAACAATGTTTTGCCCGTAAATTTTACGGTCGAAAGCTGTGCAGCGAGTTGCCTCCTTTTTACCGTAATTATAGCGGTTGTCCAGTAAATTGTTCAACGCGAAATCCCGTAAATGTCTACGTTATTCCCGTATTTTGACGGTACTTTCCCGTACTTTCGCTTTCACTAATTACTTACTCCAGTACTTTTAACTTCGTATTTGGTATGTTGCTTGACACTAATTCAACTACAAAATACCTGTAGCAACTTCTATTTATGCTACATGTAGGCATACATCGTATAGACAGCCGAAGTGTGACATGGGTTGCCATGGTAATTGGCTCTAAACATCATGGCCGTCGGAAAAAGCACTGAGACACGGTTCAGTGATTTTTAGTGTAAAGCCATTGCCTAGGGAACTAACAAAAGATGACGTATTCACTTCGGCAGTCTATACTCACGGTTGCACAGATCTACTAAAATTAAATTTACTATTTGTCGCTCATCTGTCACCATCTTAAGTTAACTTGTACTGTCAATTTTGCGTCTTTCCAAGCAAAAAACAACTCAATTACAAAAGCAGAAGAACTGAAAACTTAAGAAAATCACCATATTTACACGGGAAATCTTTTCAGTTAAGCGCAATCCCACAATGCATTGTGAAAGGATTTTTACGGATTCGGCCAGTAAAAATTCATTTACGGGCACTACTCGTAAAAATGTACGTACTTTGTACGGTAAAAAATACGGTATTTGTTTAACATTGCAATGCCACAGTCCGAGTAAGCTAACTGGGAATCGGATTTTTTTCACCGTTTCACAGTGCCAGGAATTTTTTAAGAGTGTGGTTGTTGGTTCTTTCGATAACTCCTTTTTCAACCGATCGTTGAATCTTAAAGGAAGTAGTTGTGGCGGAGGGAGTCAGTTTGAATGAGCGGGCCCTCCAACCATCACACTCGATGAAAAACTTTCACAGAGTCTTGATCAGCCACCACGAGATCACCACGAGGAGAGAATGTCATGTCGAAGGGCCAAAATAATCCCTGGGCTATGCACTGTACATGTACTCCTTGTGCAGTGTAATGATGCAGTTCACCCTTTCCGGCCATGTCAACATTGGGGTGTGCTGTCACGTAAATATCACCCGCCTCGTCGCAGCACACGCCGCTAGGTCTCATGGGCTGACCGTTGGATTCAGTGCTGATGCTGAAAAGCTCATGACCCGAAAGATCTGTGCAGAATAACCTGCTCGTAACGTAAAGAGATAGAATTAAACGGTCGTCGTGTTGGAAGGCAATCCTTCCTGGCCCTATCTCAGTGGGAATGATTGAAATCAACGACCCGTCAAGGTTTGTCACATACACAATGTTTCTTTCTATGTCTGCCACAGCTACGCGATTTTGCTCATCAGTAGCAATACGAAGAAGTTTACTTTCTCGCAGTTTCCCAGATTCATCTTGTGCCGGTCTGAACTGACGAATCAACTGCTGATCAGTGTTAAACACTTTAACCAAATCACCATCTGTGATCAATATCAAATTGTCTCGTGTCACTGCCACGCTAGATGGAGCCTTTAAGACACCTTTTGGATTAAATGAAGTCTTGAAGTGTCCATCGGACGTAAATACAGAGACTGTCGCCGCGAGTCTGTTAATTACGACAATGTCACCGTTTTTTAAGGTGCCAATGCTATGTGCTCTGAAAAACTTGTCTTTAGTTCTATCGCCCTTGAACTCATTCTTCAACAGCCACTTTTCCTCATGAAGTATTTTCCCCAGATCTGTATCTGAGACTACATCTTGACACTTGAACCCAATAAATGACTTATTGTGGTCACCTTGTTCGAACAGGAGTTCCTCCTGAAATTCCAGGTTGTGCATCACCTTGGGCCTAAGATCCAACATCTCAAAGTCGTCAGCACGTTCCATCAGGTCGCTCACAGCGGTCACAATGGTCTTGGCTCTCTCCATCTTGTCACGATTACTGTTGAACACTTTGTCATACTCTTCGTCTCTGTCATTACCGATTTTGGTGATCTCGTCTCTGAGAAGCCGAGCCTTGGTTTGAATTTTGCCGACTTCCTCTTTCTCCTTGGCGGAAACATCATCGCATGCCTTGGTCACCATTAGCTTCAATCTCTTTCGTGAGTGAGATATGGATTCTTGAGAGGCTCGGAATTCCTCCTCGCTCTTCTGAAACTTCTTCAAGACGTCATTAACAACTTTACGATGAGATCCAATAGCATCGGCAATGCTGCTTAATGTGTGTTCGGCTGGTGTACGATGGTCAAGCACTAAACACATTGAGCAGATCAGTATCTTGCAAGTCTCACAGTAAAAGGTGAGATCCTGGTTAAGGTGCTGTGTGCATTTTGGGGAATCAGGATCCTTAGCTGTGACGTCCTGGCGCGGACTGAGATCTGATATAATTCGGTGCTTCTTGGTGTGCCTTGAACGCTTGTGCGCAGCCCTACATTGTTGGCAGATGTTCGCATTGCAGTCTAGGCATCGGTAGATGGCCTCCAAACCCTCTTCACACTCTTCACAAATCAGATTAGAAGCCAAGGTTTCTTTAAGTAACTTCTCCCGTTTGTTGACGTCATCGACAAGCGCGTTCATGAAGAAACAGTTCTTGAGATTCTCAAGGCGCGAGTCTGGAATCTCCGTGGCCTTCCTACAGACTGGACAGATGATCTTATCAGCGTCAGGTTGATACTTGCTGGCCAGGTCCTCCAAGCAATTCCGACAGAAACTATGGAGACAGTCAAGGATTTTCGGATCTTGGAAACGGCGCAAGCAGATTGGGCACTCCAGATGTTCCTGGCTGATCTCACATTTGGCTGTAGATTCGGCCATCGCACTTTTTGTTTAAATGTGCCTGGGGAAAATAAAATATCATAACTTGCAGACAGGTTTACAAATGTAAGGTTTGGTTGTAACTCAATGTCCATCTTATGTATGCTGTTAGTGTTACCAATTTGTGTTGTAAATAAGAAACATTTTAAACTTTTGTGAGGAAATACAAAATTCAGGACTAAATTAAACCGTATACAAATTTGGTGTTGTTTGTGGGGGAAAACTTGGTACGGGGTCTCCTGCGAAATGTGTTATAACTAGTTTGAATTTACATGTACTTCTTACCATTTCAAACAGTATGCAAATAAAAACTGCATTGAATGCTGTACAAGGCATATGAATAATTATAATCAACAGTTTCAATGCGCCAAGAAAGAAATGATGTCGTTTCGATGACACAGGCCCGATTTGTGCGCCAAGTACATGTACTGTGGTATTTAATATGTGGCGAGTGATTGTTACGCTGTGTTCTTCGATGAGACAAAGATCATGATCACTCCCGCTCGTAAGTTAACATCCACTAATAGTAGCCTACACCCATGCAGTCTACTGCGGTTTAATATGATTACATGTATAGTGACAGTAAATTGCATTGGAATTTCTCACGTTTCTGGTTCCGTGTTAAACACACGAGTGAGACTGTCGATACGCAGCTGCGATCCGGCTTCGTGACAAGACATGTTTTTATGCTGTCGTATAGTTTGTTTGCGAATTTGTGGGGGGAAAACAGAATATCCGTGCATGTACAATGAAACCTGTATATAGTGGCCACCCTCGGGATCGGGGAAAAACTGGTCACTTTAAACAGGTTGCATATTACCACACATATGCCATGGCATTTGGGAGTAGGACGAACGTCGGGTGGCCACTATAAACAGGCGCAGATGGCCTCTTTATCAAGGTGTAGGTGGCATCTTTATAGCAGGTTAACTGTGGTATAATGAACGAACGTGAATCCTGCAAGCTAAAATGTTTCTGGAACTTCCGGGTGATCGAAACTAAGTGAAACCTAAATTCCATTAATTCCAGCCACATTCCTGAACTAACTTGTACTTTGCGTACTTACCGTAAAACTGTATACTCGCCGTTCACAGATAGCCTATCGTTTGATAGCGTAAAGTACTAAATAGGTGTCGGAAGAAGTCGCAAACAAAAGCACAAAATGGCGCCGCGACAAATGATCACGAGCGATTTCGAAACGAGTTGCGGTCCAAAAATAGCAGGGGAATTCCCAGACATGAGAAACTGCTGGCTCGAGGTGAAAGGTCAGATGAATCGTGTGTACGTACGGTGCACTCGATTGGACACGGTACAGCTATTCATGCGCAACATTTGGCTTTTCATTTTCTTGCCCAGTGACGCAGATCTCTGCAACTACACTCATTATATTAAATCCGCGTATTTTGCTACATAATAATACAGTGACAATATGGTATAGGCCCATGGCATTTTGTACGACAGTTTGTATATTATACACGATGAATGACTGTTAAAATTCAGCCGTGAATCGCGACGTGAATTTTTGTTTTTGACAGGCGATTCACACTTAAAACTGACAACTATAAACAGATAAAGATGTAATGAAATTCGCCTCACAAATTTGATTTCCGACTGCATTTAGGCCAACGTTTGGTTCAGTCGGTGCTGGGTCCAAAGGGAAGGTTGTTTTTATGCTCATAATAATGGGAAACAAATAATAGACTAAATGGAAGGCACCAATAAAACTAAAAACACGTTAGTACACAATACACATGTATATGCCATATATTTACATTTCCCCCAATTTTAATGATCAAAGTTGGGCTAAATTCTATTTTGGTGAACGGACAGTTTGTTTATTTCGTCTCAACACAGTTGGCCGATACATTGCTCATTTCACCATGATCTCACTGATGACCACATCAGGATGGGATAATCTCATGCACTGCCACCAAATGTACATTATTAGGCCCATCGCCTTTTGCATAATTTTGTTAAATTGATTGTCTAACAGTATCAAGTTGAAGCAACTGTGACCAGTAAATCATCCCTAAAAATAGCATTTGAACTTTGACCCCGATAGAAGCATTTACATAAATTGTCAAAACAATCTTCTCTATAAGTACTTGATATTAAGATCAATGAAACACAGATAGCAAATAGTCGATTCTTGTTTACAATTTAAATACTGTGTAAATAAACCAAGTACTTAATAAATCAAATACATAAAGCTATATATTTTTTTAACAAGTTCCTAAAGTTGCCATGAGTTAGTTTTTAAGCACTACACGATAGATATCAACCAGGGTTGTAGTCGAGTCCATCACAAGTCTTTCACAAATCCACAGCCGATAAAATCACAAGTCTGTGACAAGTCCAGCAAGAAGAAGCAAAGGATGAACATGCACAAAAGAATGCCTTTGTTGGAGTTCATTTGAATAACTTGTGACTTGAATTAAGACCCATGGACTTGTGGTGGACTTTTGAAGGCTTGTGAGGACTTGTGATGGACTCGACTACAACTCTGATATCAACATATCTAAAGAAGCTATGAATGGATATAACGAAATAATATTATTTTTTTAATATAGCATTTGAACATTTACACCACAGAAGCATTACAACATTTGTCAAAACAATCTCCTCTGTAAGTACTTGATCAGATCAATATATATGACAGATATCAAATAGTCGATTCTTGTTTTAGAACTTCAATACTGTATAAAGAAATCAAGTACTTAATAAACTAAATAAAGCAAAGCCTATAGTTTTTGACAAGTTTCTAAAGGTGCTATGAGCATTACACAATGAATATCTACTTAAGCTATGCATATACATGTAATGAAATAATATGAATTTCCGTTTACAATAAACTGTTATTAATCGTGAAATCAGGTCTAATCGAAATATTGAAATATTGAAATATTTGTTTCTTTAAATTGACAATATTTGTTCTCCTTTCATCAGAATCACACTCATGAGAGGGATCGCGGATTGTGCTACTGCAATCATACGTGAACTTTTTTTTTCAAAATCAAACATAACTAGGCATTTGATTGTTTTCATTACATCTTTCTGAAGAGGATTCAATTCCCTTTAAATTGGCACTTTCGTTATTGAAACTGGACATTCTGATCGGTCAATTTAATCATTTACGAAATAAGAATTGAGCAATAACGAATCCGTTTTAAAGCTTATTCTATGTACATGTATCATTTTCAGTCGTTTCGCAGGACTGGTTCGTTTTCACCGAATCCAAATGGAAGGGGCATGGCACCGGACCCAGGACTATAACGGCCAGATAGAAAGACTGTTTTGCATGGTGGTCGAAAAGGAAAGGCCCTGCTGGTAAGTTTTGTTGGGGGAAACCTGTGGGAATTTAGGGGAACCCTAGGTCCCCATGCATGTATACTCTCCCAGTGACTATACTGTTGTTCGGTACCTAATGCCACAGTCCGAGTAGGCTAACTAGGAATTAGATTTTCCACAGAATATTCAATAACGACAAAGACATGCTCGAGCACTTTTCGACTTGCACTCGTCAGAGCAAAACGCAAAAAAATTGGCGGGGGGGGGGGGGGGTCGGGGGGGGGGGGGTGGGGGGGGGGGGGGGGGTCGGGGGGGGGGGGGGGGGTGGGGGGGGGGGGGGGTCGGGGGGGGGGGGTCCTTATTGAGACCTATCGTTGAATATGAAGGAAATAGTTGTGGCGTTGGGAGTTTGAAAGAGCGGTCCCTCCAACCAGTATGCACATATCAATTGTTTCCCCCCTCCTTTTTCAACCTATCGTTGAATCTTAAAGGAAGTAGTTGTGGCGGAGGGAGTTTGAATGAACGGTCCCTCCAATCATCACACTCGATGAAAAACTTTCACAGAGTTTTGATCAGCCACCACGAGATCACCACGAGGAGAGAACGTCATGTCGAATGGATTAAATAATCCCTGAGCTATGCACTGCACATGTACTCCTTGTGCAGTGTAATGATGCAGTTCACTCTTTCCGGCCATGTCAACACTGGGATGAAATGTCACGTAAATATCACCCGCCTCGTCGCAGCACACGCCGCTAGGTTTCATGAGCTGACCGTTTGATTCCGTGCTGATGCTGAAAACCTCGCGACCCGAAAGATCTAGACCGAAGACCTCTTCGCACCGTAAAGAGATAGAACCAAATGGTCGTCGTGTTGGAACGCAATCTCTCCTGGGCATATGTCAGTGGGAATGATTGAAATCAACGACCCATCAAGGTTTGTCACATACACACCGTTTTTTCCTTTGTATGCCACAGCTACGCGATTTTGCTCATCCGTAGCAATACAAGAAAGTTCACTTTTTCGCAATTCCTCAGATTCATCTTGTGCCGGTCTGAACTGACGAATCAACTGCTGATCAGTGTTAAACACTTTAACCAAATCGCCATCTGTGACCAATATCAAATTGTCTCGTGTCACTGCCACGCTGTATGGAGCCTGCAAGCCACCTTCTGGATTAAAGGAAGTCTTGAAGTGTCCATCGGACGTAAACACAGAGACTGTTGCCGCTTCTCTGTTCGTTACGACAATATCACTGTTTCTTAAGACGCCAATGCCCTGTGCATATAATTTGCCGTCTTCAGTTTTCTCCCCCTCAAACTCATTCTTCAACAGCCACTTTTCCTCATGAAGTATTCCCCCCAGATCTGTATCGGAGACTACATCTTTACACTTGAACCCAATAAATGACTTCTTGTGGTCACCTTGTTCAAACAGGAGTTCCTCCTGAAATTCCAGGTTGTGCATCACCTTGGGCCTAAGATCCAACATCTCAAAGTCGTCGGCATGTTCCGTCAGGTCGCTCACAGCGGCCACAATGGTCTTGGCTCTCTCCATCTTGTCAAGATTACTGTTGAAGACTTTTTCATACTCTTCATCTCTGCCCTTGCCTATTTTGGTGATCTCGTCTCTGAGAAGCCGAGCCTTGGTTTGAATTTTTGCGATTTCCTCTTTCTGCTTGGTGGAAACATCATCGCATGCCTTGGTCACCATCAGCTTCAATCTCTTCCGTGCGTGGGATAATGATTCTTGCGAGGCTTGGAATTCCTCCTCGCTCTTCTGAAACTTCTTCAAGACGTCATCAACGTCTTTACGATGAGATCCAATAGCATCGGCAATGCTGCTTAATGTGTGTTCCGCTGCTGTACGATGGTCAAGCGCTACACACATTGCACAGATCAGTATCTTGCAAGTCTCACAGTAAAAGGAGAGATCCTGGTCAGGGTGCTGTGTGCATTTTGGGGAATGGGGATCCTTAGCTGTGACGTCCTGGCGCGGACTGAGATCTGACACAATTCGATGTTTCTTGGTGTGTTTCAAGCGCTTGTGAACAGCCTCGCATTGTTGGCAGATGTTCGCACTGCAGTCTAGGCATCGGAAGACGGCCTCCAAACCGTCTTCACACTCTTCACAAATCAGATTAGAAACCGAGGTTTCTCCAAGTAACTGCTCCCGTTTGTTGACGTCATCGACAAGCGAGCTCAGGAAGAAACAGTTCTTGAGATTCCCAAGGCGCGAGTCTGGAATCTTCGTTGCCTTCCTACAGACTGGGCAGATGATCTTATCAGCATCGGGTTGATACTTGCTGACCAAGTCTTCCAAGCAATTCCGACAGAAACTATGGAGGCAGTCAAGTATTTTCGGATCTTGGAAACGGCGCAAGCAGATTGGGCATTCCAGATGTTCCTGGCTGATCTCACATTTGGCTGTAGATTCGGCCATCGCACTTTTTGTTTAAATGTGCCTGGGGAAAATGAAATATCATAACTTGCAGACAGGTTTACAAAAGGTAAGGTTTGGTTGTAACCCCAGGTCCATCAGTAATGATCTTATATGCTGTTATGTCCATCTTATGTATACTTTTGGCGTTACCAATTTGTGTTGTAAATAGAAAATATGTTATGCTTTTATGTGACGAAATACAGATTTTAGTACTAAATCAAACCGTAAAAACTTGTATTGGATTTGGCTGTGGCCTCCTGCGGAATGTTTTATAACTAGTTTAATCTTACTTCGTTGTTACTGCGTTGTGAATATTATAAATATATAATTAAAAGTTTCAATGCGCCAATAAATAAATGATGTCGTGTTTTACACGAATTATGGAATTATCCCGTCGGTCGAAACGATGTTAAGTGGAAGTAGGCCTAATCTTCCACTTATAGTCTAACCATGGAGGTAGGAAAAGATGCGGTGAGTGATTGTTCAGCTACGTGCTCCTTGAAGGAGACAAAAATCATGATCACTCCCACTTGAGTTATATCATCCACTAATAGCACACCCATACATTCTACTTGTATGGTTTATGATAATACTTGTATGTATATAGTTGCAATGAATGTTCGTGTTAAACACATTAGACTTGTTAGTGAGATTATCGCTACGGTAGCCTAGGCCAACGCAGCTGTGATCCGTCACAAGGCCATGCCGTTTTATTCTTGGTTGGCGAATTTGTGCGGGGAAATGAATGTCGTACAATGAAACGAATGTCGTACAATGAAACATGTACATGTATATTACTTGGCACCCTTGGGACCGCAAAAAAATGGCTACTATAAACAGGTGTCTCCTTGTATATAGGCCTACTGGTTGCATTAGCATTGGACATTATACATTAAGGGGGCATTAAGGTGGACTTAATAGCAGGTTTGAGTGCAACGATCGTAAATTCACAGCAAGCGGGATGAAACCTACATGGTAATTCCAGCCAATTCCCGAGTACTTACCGTATAAAACTGTGTGTAGTCTATAGTCGTCGTTCACCCGTATAATGTAATCTGTCTTTTTATGACGTAGATCGTAAGGTACTAAATGTGTCTCAGAACCTTAAGTCGCAAATGAAAGCAAAAAATTGCGAAAACTGGTCACGAAACAAGCCGTGTTGGTTTGTGAACCAAAAATAGCTGCGGGAATTCCTAGACATGAGAAACTGCTGTCTCGGGGTGAAAGGTCAGATAAAGTGTGTACGTACGCCTACGGTGTATTGGATTGGACACAGCGGTAATATCTTTTCATACGCAGCTATAGTCAGGGAATTTTGCTGAAACCTGGGAACTAAATCGTTACCAAATAATTTCTTCGCCAATGTGTTAGTGAAGGTGTCTACTAACACCTCTTAAAAAGTTGAAATTCAATTCCCCTAGGAAACCACGTGACAGCTTCTAAAAGTTTTACCTCAAAAATACGGTACAGACAACAGCCGTTGACAAAGCGCCCATTTGTTTTGAATGGTGTGCGCCTAAGCAGACGACTGTTTTGTGTTTAATACTGGCGCAAATGCGGGCAGCGCTGTGATTGGATTGGATTCTGGTGCTGCTCCTGGGGTTTTCTGTGGTTCTGAATCGAATTCTGAGGTTTTTAAAATGATGAAAGGTCAGGGTCACGTGACTAAGCTGAGAATCGGGGCCATTTCCAAGATTGCCGCCATTGAAATTTACAGGTGCCATAGGCGTAGGCCGTGTCAGGTATACCTAGAGTCGGCCGATTTTAAAGATCTTGGCGTTGATACTATGGTTTTGCATGGTGCTGAATCCAATTCCGAGGTTTTTATAAATTACGATGAAAGTTCAGAGTCACGTGATTAGGCTGAGGATCAGGGTCATTTCCAGGAACTTTCCTTTTTACCCAACGTGCACCACCTGAAAACAGCCCGATTTGCCAGGTAGGCCTATATACCATATCGAATAGCCGCCATTTCGTTTTCGTGGGGCACCTTTTGTTACTTAAACCGTTCAACAATGGAAGCACAATATGTGCAATCATGCATGTCCTTAAGGAACAAAGAAACTGCCCAACAGAATCGCGGCTATTCGATACGGTCTATAGCGCGAAGGCGGGTCTTAAGTCGCGCTGGCAAGTATTCTTTTTGCGACCATAGAAAGAAATCCGCGGCAAATCCACGCTCAATAAAATACCAAAACACAATGGAAATTCCTGGCGGTGCCCAGATACCGCCTGGAATGTCTGTGTTCCCCCTGGAATACGCCTGGAATTTCTTTTGTGTTTAGGTATTTTAATGAGCGTATAGAAATGCCACAGATTTCTTTTTATGGTCGCAAAAAGAATACTAGCCAGCGCGACTTAAGACCCTTTTTTGCAGAGCGGGTCACATTTATGCAAATATAATAATTTAGTACAAATCTATCACGCAACTGGTCTATCATTGGCACCGAGTGGCACTAAACGTCCCCGAAATGTACCACACACACTTTCTTAACAATGTGAACATGATCAGAGGCTAAATATTCTTACAAAAGTTGAAGTTTTGCGCGGCCTTCGGAATTGCTTGGTAATTTCTGGAATCGGCAAGCTACTACTCATATAATCGAATATAAATGAAAGGAATCGATTTCTACTAGGAATCGATACCTCAAACATCTGGAATCGCGATTACGATTCCTAAAGTGGGATAGATTCTACCCGATTCCGGCGCCGAATCGCCCAAGCCCTGCAGTATTATAATGACGTGGGGTGTTACTGTTATGTCCGAGCGGTCTAGCGCGTCGAACTCAAGTTCCTGTGCCAGTACTAGAATGTGGGTTCGATTCCGGGCCGTGACGGGTTGTAGCACTTGTGCTCTTGAGCAAGGCACTTAATCACAATTGTTCCGTCCTTCGGAAGGGATGTAAAGCCGTTGGTCCAGTGTGTTACATGTAACGCACTTTAAAGATCCCAGAGCATTCTTTCGTGAAGAGCAAGGGGAGGGATTCCCCGGTGTCTCTGGCCGTTTCTAATTCAACTTAGGTTGATAGTTATTCGAATATCTATATTAATTGATATCTATGTTAATCGATATCTATGTTAATTGATATCTATGTTAATTGATCCTATTCCTGTAATTGGCGGTTCTTCCGCTGTTGGATGTGGTGAATAAATAAATAATAGAGCATTTCAACCGACAGCCATGCATGTGAGGGACCGGAGCTGCGTTCTACATCAGCAGCCTAAATACGGGGGGTCAGATTCCCACCACCTTCAGTTATTAATTTCTCACACAAAGTACCGTTTTGGTCTGAAATAAAATCATGTGGTGTTTGATACCATTGTTTTAACACTTGTCAACTCGTGAAAAACATATTGGGGTCAGTGCAAATGATGTGTTCTACCTTTAAAACTGAATATAAACAGAACAATAAAACCTATAAACAGAATGATACAAATGTTATGAAATTCGCCTCACCAATTGGATTTCCAACCGCATTTAGGCCAACGTTTGGTTCAGTCGGTGCTGGGTCCAAAGGGAAATATGGTTTCATTCGGTTGAATGATCGTATAACGGCTTTACGGTCCTGTGTATTCTGTATCAGTATTGTGTTCACAATTTGCTATGCATGACTGGTCATTATTGGCATTCTAAGTACAACGTATATAAAGGTACAGTTAAGGTCCTTTCTTCATTCAGGTCGCGTCTACTCTCTGCCGAGCACGTTAACAGTACACTATTACCGTACCCAACTTATCGCAATGGAATTAGTTATAAATTCCTGCTAATTTGTTCGCCCTTAAGCTGAACTATTGTACACATTTCCCGACTGTCTTCTTATGCCTATGAATTAGCAATCCCCCCCCTCCCACCCTATGAGAGCATTAATTGCTTGTCTTTATCCGCTGAGATTTTCAATTTTGGGCTTATAATTTACTTTATACGCACCAACTTTACGTATGTTGCATCAGTGATTATCCACTCTGGCCTCTAAAGCAATGCTGTGCTTTATTAAACAGGTGTTGTGCTAATTTGTTCGCCCTTAAGCTGAACTATTGTACACATTTCTTCTGATGCCTATGACTTAGCACCCCCCTCCCACCCTATGAGAGCATTGCTTGTCTGTTGTCGTTTTTTGTTTGTGATTTCCCCCCAGGTTCGACGCTTTAAACGTCGGTCTGTTCTTCACGAGGTGAACACTGATGAACCAGGCTCGGACAGTTAAGCTATACGTAAAAGACAACTCGATGTAAGGCTTTTTGTCAGTAATGTCATTTTCTGTCGTACGGAAATTTAAGGGCATTCCAATAAGATATTTATTGATCTGCATCTCGTTTGAATTACTTATTGCAATTCGGTCGAAGTATGCACAACTGATGTAAATTCCTCCCGTATTTAACACGAAAGGCACTATTCAAAAATAGTACGTAAGTCCCACTTCAGCAAAATTAGTTATTTTCTACGTTGTATTTCTTTCCATACTTTTCAGTATCTTATCCATTCAAACGTACCGGTAATTCATATTTTTAGCCCCGTGAGTATTTTACGGTCGATACGGGCTTATAGGATTATACAAATCGTACTGTTTCGCACTTAGAATTGTCCTTGAACTGTCTTGAATTTGCACAACGACTGCATGCGTCAATATCCTCTGTTCTTGGAGGTGAATGTTTTGCTATTTGGCCAAATGCATGTTTTACCTGCGCGCGAATGATATATTTTATACGCTAGTAAGACGATTTCTAGTCATGTAGAACTAATATTGAAATATTCCGGCCCTGGATTTCATTTTCCAATAAACGCTTTCTTATATGATTCATATTCAGTTTGTTGTATAACGTTTAAACTGTACTACAACTCTGTGTAGTATTCATGATGCGCTATTTATGAACAGTCCTTCCTTAAAGTTCGGTTATTGAACCACGGCTTTTAACACTAACGTAGTTGGGATTTAAGACCATCTCGAGTCTATTGTGTTGGTTCTTGAAGTTTGGGATGGTTGTTTGCCTGTAGAGGGCTATCTATATCCGCTGAGATTTTCAATTATGGGCCTATAATTTACTTTATACGCACCAACTTTACGTATGTTGCATCAGTGATTATCCACTCTGGCCTCTAAACCAATGCTGTGCTTTATTAAACAGGTGTTGTGCCCCGTTCCTTTTTATCGACATACTACTTCTGCTCATTCAGTCAAATTGATATTTCATTTTCGACTAGTGAATGTAATTATGGCTTAATTCACTCCCCGATCGTGCGTACCGAGGCCCTGTTGTAACGTCGCTTTTTTAATAGCAGAATAAAAATTCCCCGAGATCTCGGGACGATCATCCATCCGCCGCAGCAACATGCCTGCTTCCCGCAAAATGCACGTATAGCTGGCACAACAAGCTTGATCACCCTAAATTAACTGCTGGTAACATGCAGTTCACTGTACTGGTCAGAGCGCATACTATTGTGCATCTGCGCATGCTCGAGGCTACAATACCCATTCATTCAATAAACCTAAGCTCGTTGCATGCTACCCGCAAAATGCACGTATAGCTGGCACAACAAGCTTGATCACCCTAAATTAACTGCTGGTAACATGCAGTTCACTGTACTGGTCAGAGCGCATACTCTATTGTGCATCTGCGCATGCTCGAGGCTACAATACTCATTCATTCAATAATCCTAAGCTCGTTGCATGCTACATGTACCTGTGCAGAAGCGTGCTGCCTCCGGTTGTCAGCTGACCAATTAGCGCGCAACATTCTGAACACGTCATTCCCGCATAATTTTGTTTTCTCGATAGCGTCACCGACACAATCTTGTGTTTTGCTCCGAGTGCAAGTCGAAAAGATTTAGCATGTCTTTGTTTTATTATAATTTGCAGTACCAAACATTTATTCAATTATATTTGAAGATTACGCTGTTCTGAAAATTTCTGGAATTATTATTGCTTGAATTGGAATAATTTTCATAAATACTGTACTTGCGAGTATGAATTCCTAATTATAATATATTTATACATGTACATGTACCTCGGCGAGCCTATCGGGCGTAGTTTACTGCTTCTGTTCTTGTGTTCGGTCCTTCCTGTAGATAATTCAAGTCGAATCAAGCTAAGAACAGTACGACGTTTTAGTTCAAGTACATATCATATACATTGGTGTTAAAAGCTGTTAATTTCCGTTATAAGGGTTGTAACGTGAACGAGACCAATATTACCGGGTGAATTTTGAAAGCCTAAGCGCTTGGTTTCCAGAATAATGGCTGTAGTACTATTGTTATGCAAAATGCACATTCGAAACTTGGAAAGTTTAAAGGGCTGGTTAAGAAGGAACCTATTCATATACACTGGTGTATATATGCCAGAGAATAACTCGTCGAGAGTAACCTGTTGTACAGTTATATGAAGGATTGAATATTGAGTTGAAACGAACCGGACAATGTCCAGAGGCCTCTTGGGCTTGGTCAGGTGGGACCAATATGTTGTGTTTTTCGTTGTCTTTATGTGGATGCATGCATGTTTTCACTTTAGCTTAACCCCTTTGACAAATTCGGATTTGTTTCAAAACCCCGGGAACAAACCTAGGTAATGTGGTAATGATAAGGGGAGTGCGCCTCCTTTTGGTGTCCTAGGATGCACCCACGTTTCCTCCTAAAAAACAAAGAAAAGATAAAAGGAGGTTTTTCGTGGCCTCCGAGCGCCAGCAGTTTTTGCTGCATGGACTGACGCCAAAAGCATTGCCATGTTCCTGGGCGAGTTCTCGATCCCAGAGATTTCTCTGATTGTCGTAGCACATGGAAATCTGTCATGCTTACTATTTTGCCTTTTTCGTGTTGTGTTCAGACATTCTTGATGTATTTATTTCACACGATAGACCTTTTCACTTTGTTGTTCAGTACGTTTTGGTGTTTACAATGTACTAATCTTACTCTTAATTGTTAAAATGTAGCCTATGTTTTTGAGTTTGAGTTGTTGAGAGCCGGACGATGTCCGAAGAGCCTAAAGGGCTTGGTTCCAGATGGATACCAGGAGAAGATGCTGTTTCGTTCTAATTACATGCACTCACAAGATGCTTTTGTTTTAATTTTCTCGACCTTCCACAGGTGGAGGTATTACTAATACCATTTAACTTGATGATTATTCGTTGCAATGTACATCGTAGTTTTTTATAACATGTACTGTTGAAATAGGTTGAAAGGTGCTCGGCAATAGAGTTCCCGGCCACTATCCCATGCTGTATCAATAAAACATTTAAATAATATGTTCTTTGTTATTCGACTCATTCATTAGAATCAAACTGCTTTTCATTCGTATGAGCGAAGCGAAGGAGAATGAAAGGTTGTTTTTATGCTCATAATAATGGGAAACAAATAATAGACTAAATGGAAGGCACCAATAAAACTAAAAACACGTTAGTACACAATACACATGTATATGCCATATATTTACATTTCCCCAAATTTTAATGATCAAAGTTGGGCTAAATTCCATTTTGGTAAACGGGCAGTTTGTTTATTTCGTCTCAACACAGTTGGCCGATACATTGCTCATTTCACCATGATATCACTAAATGACCACATCAGGATGGGATAATCTCATGCACTGCCACCAAATGTACATTATTAGGCCCATCCCATTTTGCATAATTTTGTTAAGTTGATTGTCTAACAGTATCAAGTTGTGGCAAATGTGACCAGTAAATCATCCTAAAAATAGCATTTGAACTTCGACCCCGATAGAAGCATTTACATAAATTGTCAAAACAATCTCCTCCATAAGTACTTGATATTAAGATCAATGAAACACAGACAGCAAATAGTCGATTCTTGTTTACAATTTAAATACTGTGTAAAGAAACCAAGTACTTAATAAATCAAATACATAAAGCTGTATAGTTTTTTAACGAGTTCCTAAAGTTGCCATGAGTTAGTTTTTAAGCACTACACGATAGATATCAACCAGGGTTGTAGTTGAGTCCATCACAAGTCTTTCACAAGTCCAGAGCCGATAAAATCACAAGTCTGTGACAAGTCCCGCACAAGTCCGTCTCAAGTCCAGTAAGAAGAAGCAAAGGATGAACATGCACAAAAGAATGCCTTTCTTGGAGTTCATTTGAATAGCTTGTGACTTGAATTAAGACCCAGTGACTTGTGGTGGACTTTTAAAGGTTTGTGCAGGTCCGAAATGATGGACTCGACTACAACCCTGATATCAACATATCTAAAGAAGCTATGAATGGATATAACGAAATAATATCAATTTCTTAATATAGTATTTGAACATTTACACCACAGAAGCATTACAAAATTTGTCAAAACAATCTCCTCTGTAAGTACTTGATAAGATCAATATATATTTGACAGATATCAAATAGTCGATTCTTGTTTTAGAACTTCAATACTGTATAGAGAAACCAAGTACTTAATAAACTAAATAAAGCAAAGCCTGTAGTTTTTTGACAAGTTTCTAAAGGTGCTATAAGCATTACACAATGAATATCTACTTAAGCTATGCATATACATGTAATTAAATAATATGAATTGTCTTTTACAATAAACTGTGATTAATTGGGAATCCAGATCTAATCGAAATATTGAAATATTTGTTTCTTGAAATTGACAATACTTGTTCTCCTTTCATAAGAATCACACTCATGAGAGGGATCGTGGATTGTGCTGCTGCAATCATTATGTGAACCTTTTTTCAAAATCAAACATAAGTAGGCATTTGATTGTTTTCTTTACATCTTTCTGAAGAGGATTAAATTCACATTAAAATGGGAATTTTGTTATTGAATCTGGACATTGTGATCGGTCAATTGAAACATTTACAAAATAAGAATTGGGCAATAACAAATCCGTTTTAAAGCTTATCCTATGTACATGTATCATTTTCAGTCGTTTTGCAGGTTCGTTTTCACCGAATTGAAATGGAAGGGGCACCGGACCCAAGACTAAACGGCCAGAAAGACTGTTTTGCATGGTGGTCGAAAAGTGAAGGCACTAGGTAGGCGCGGTAAGTTTTGTTGGGGAAGACCTGAGGGAATTTAAGGAGAACCCAGGTCCCCGTGCAGGTATACTGCCGCACGTGACTATACCGCTGTTTGGTACCCACACTGTCAACATTTTTTTGCCCGTAAATTTGACGGTCGAAAGCTGTGCAGCGAGTTGGCACCTTTCTACCGTAATTATAGCAGTTGTCCCGTAAATTGTTAAACAGGAAATCCCGTAAAATATTACGTTATTCCCATATTTGACGGTGCTTTCCCGTGCTTTCTCTTTCACTAATTGCTTATTCCAGTACTTTTAACTTCGTATTCATGTAAGGTATGTTGGTTGACACTAATTCAACTATAAAATACCTGTAGCAACTTCTATTTATGCTCCATGTAGGCATACATTGTATAGACAGCCGAAGTGTGACGTGGGTTGACGTGGTAATTGGTTCCAAACATCATGGCCGTCGGAAAAAGCACTGAGACACGGTTCAGTGATTTTTAGTGTAGAGCCATTGCCTAGGCAACTAACACAATATGACGTATTCACTTCGGCAGTCTGTACTCACGGTTGCACACATCTACTAAAATTGAATATACTATTAGTCGCTCATCTGTCACCATCTTAAGTAAACTTGTACCCAACAACTGTCAATATTACATCTTTCCAAGCAAAAAACTCAATTACAAAAAGCAGAAGAACTGAAAACTGAAAAAAATCACAATTTTTACACGGGAAATATTTTCAGTTAAGCGCACTCCCACAATGCATTGTAAAAGGATTTTTACGGGTTCAGCCCGTAAAAATTCATTTACGGGCTCTTCCCGTAAAAATGTACCGTGAAAAATACGGTAATGTTTTTACAGTACAATGCCACAGTCCGAGTAGGCTAACTGGAAATTTGGATTTTATTGTTCACCGTTTCACAGTGCCAGGCATTTTTTATGAGTGTGGTTGTTGGTTCTTTCGATAGCTCCTTTTTCAACCTATCGTTGAATCTTAAAGGAAGTAGTTGAGGCGGAGGGAGTTTGAATGAACGGTCCCTCCAGTCATCACACTCGATGGAAAACTTTCACAGATTTGAAATCAGCCGACACGAGATCACCACGAGGAGAGAACGTTATGTCGAAGGGCCAATATAATTTCTGTGTTATGCACTGTACATGTACTCCTTGTGCAGTGTAATGATGCAGTTCACTCCTTCCGGTCGTGTCATCAGTGGCATGATCAACTGTCACGTAAATATCACCCGCCTCATCGCAGCACACGCCGCTAGGTCTCATGGGCTGACCGTTTGGTTCAGTGCTGATGTTGAAAACCTTATCACCCAAAAAATCTAGCCAGATTAACCTCCTCACATAGTAAAGAGATATAATTAAACGGTCGTCGTGTTGGAAGGCAATGCCTGATGGGCATATGTCAGTAGGAATGATTGAAATCAACGACCCATCAAGGTTTGCCACATACACAACGTTTCTTTCTTCGTCTGAAACAGCTACGCGATTTTGCTCATCCACAGTAATACAAGTAAGTTTACTTTTTCGCAATTCCCCAGATACATCTTGTGCCGGTCTGAACTGACGAATCAACTCCTGATCAGTGTTAAACACTTTAACTAAATCACCATCTGTGACCAATATCAAATTGTCTCGTGTCACTGCCACGCTCTGCGAAGTAGCTGCTCTACATGTCGTGAAAGGCAAGTCGGTATTTTCGTACATGTTTTGGTTTTTATTTGCGTTTTATTTGCCGTGCAATACTGCCTGCAGTGGAGATACACGGGAGCATGTAACCTGCCTCAAAGTACGGGAATACAGTAGACTCAGGCGGAAATTCCCCCTGAATTTATCATATTCCTGTATTTCAGCGAGTCGGGTTACATTTTTGGTAAATTGTACACCCTGTTGAAACTCCACTGCACCCCTGCATGCAAATAATAACTAGGAAATTGAGAGAAACATGCCGACTTATTTTACATGAAGTGTGGTGCATCTACAACACAAAAATTGAACTGTAAAGGTCAACAAGAAACAGTCGTCAATAACCTGGACTGCTTCGTTCAGTTACATAGAATTGTTTCTGTACAGAAGGCTTTGTTAAAGAACAAAACCATGCACAAAACTATCACTTAGTCGTCTGTTGAAAAACAGAAGAATCTTCTGTGAATTTACAATTCCAAATAACAGTAGCATCTACTGTATGCAAACAGAGAAAACAAAAAAGTAGAATGTACTGTTCAAAAACAGTACGCTATGTAATGCCAATTGACATATGAATGTACTGTAAATGAACAGATTTTTTTAACAGTGTAGGTCCCCGTGCAGGTATACTCCCGCACGTGACTATACCGCTGTATGGTATGGTACCCACACTGTAAACATTGTTTTGCCCGTAAATTTTACGGTCGAAAGCTGTGCAGCGAGTTGCCTCCTTTTTACCGTAATTTTAACGGTTGTCCCGTAAATTGTTAAACGGAAAGTCCCGTAAATTGTTAAACGGGAAATCCCGTAAATTGTTACGTTATTCCCGTATTTTTACGGTGCTTTCCCGTACTTTCGCTTTCACTAAATACTTATTCCAGTACTTTTAACTTCGTATTTATGTAAGGTATGTTGGTTGACACTAATTCAACTACAAAATACCTGTAGCAACTTCTATTTATGCTACATGTAAGCATACATCGTATAGACAGCCGAAGTGTGACATGGGTTGCCATGGTAATTGGCTCTAAACATCATGGCCGTCGGAAAAAGCACTGAGACACGGTTTAGTGATTTTTAGTGTTTAGAGCCATTGCCCAGGCAACTGACAAAAGATGACGTATTCACTTCGGCAGTCTATACTCACGGTTGCACACATCTACTAAAATTTAATTTACTATTAGTCGCTCATCTGTCACCATCTTAAGTTAACTTGTACTAAACAACTGTCAATTTTGCACAAAAAGCAGAAGAACTGAAAACTGAAGAAAATATTTACACGGGAAATCTTTTCATTTAAGCCCGATCCCACAATGCATTGTGAAAGGATTTTTACGGGTTCGGCCGTAAAAATTCATTTACGGGCACTTCTCGTAAAAATGTACGTACTTTCTTCCGTAAAAAATACGGTAATGTTTTAACAGTGCAATGCCACAGTCCGAGTAGGCTAACTGGGAATTGGATTTTATTTGGCCGTTTCACAGTGCCGGGCATTTTTTAAGAGTGTGGTTGTTGGTTCTTTCGATAACTCCTTTTTCAACCTATCGTTGAATCTTAAAGGAAGTAGTTGTGGCGGAGGGAGTTTGAATGAACGGTCCCTCCAACCATCACACTCGATGAAAAACTTTCACAGAGTTTTGATCAGCCACCACGAGATCACCACGAGGAGAGAACGTCAAGTCGAAGGGCCAAAATAATTTCTGTGTTATGCACTGTACGTGTACTCCTTGTGCAGTGTAATGATGCAGTTCACTCTTTCCGGCCGTGTCAACACTGGGACGCCGAGCTGTCACGTAAATATCACCCGCCTCGTCGCAGCACACGCCGGTAGGTGTCATGGGCTGACCGTTTGATTCCGTGCTGATGTTGAAAATCTCATGACCTGAAAGATCTAGGCAGATTAACCTGCCCGCAGACCAAATAGATAGGACCAAACGGTCGTCGTGTTGGAAGGCAATCCTTGCTGGGCATATCTCAGTGGGAATGATTGAAATCAACGACCCATCGAGGTTTGTCACATACACAACGTTTCTTTCTTCGTCTCCAACAGCTACGCGATTTTGCTCATCCGTAGCAATACAAATAAGTTTACTTTTTCGCAGTTCACCAGATTCATCTTGTGCCGGTCTGAACTGACGAATCAACTGCTGATCAGGGTTAAACACTTTAACCAAATCGCCATCTGTGACCAATATCAAATTGTCTCGTGTCACTGCCACGCTGCGTGGAGCTTTTAAGCCACCTTCTGAATTAAAGGAAGTCTTGAAGTGTCCATCAGACGTAAATACAGAGACTGTTTCCGTGTCTATGTTCGTTACTACAATGTCACCGTTATTAAAGGCGCCAATGCTTGCATATAATTTGCCGTCTTCAGTTTCCTCCCCCTCGAACTCATTCTTCAACAGCCACTTTTCCTCATGAAGTATTTCCCCCAGATCTGTATCGGAGACTACATCTTGACACTTGAACCCAATGAACGACTTCTTGTGGTCACCTTGTTCAAACAGGAGTTCCTCCTGAAATTCCAGGTTGTGCATCATGTTGGACCTAAGATCCAACATCTCAAAGTCGTCAGCATGTTCCATCAGGTCGCTCACAGCGGTCACGATGGTCTTGGCTCTCTCCATCTTGTCACGATTACTGTTAAACACTTTTTCATACTCTTCATCTCTGTCCTTACCGATTTTGGTGATCTCGTCTCTGAGAAGCCGAGCCTTGGTTTGAATTTTGGCGACTTCCTCTTTCTCCTTGGCGGAAACATCATCGCATGCTTTGGTCACCATCAGCTTCAATCTCTTCCGTGAGTGAGATATGGATTCTTGAGAGGCTTGGAATTCCTCCTCGCTCTTCTGAAACTTCTTCAAGACGTCATCAACATCTTCACGATGAGATCCAATAGCTTCGGCAATGCTGGTGAGCGTATGTTCTGCTGTACGGTGGTCAAATGCCGAACACATTGCGCAGATCAGTATATTGCAAGTCTCGCAGTAAAGAGAGAGATTGTGTTCAGGGTGCTGTGTGCATTTTGGGGAATGAGGATCCTTAGCTGTAACGTCCTGGCGCGAACTGAGATCTGACACAATTCGGTGTTTCTTGGTGTGTTTCAAGTGCTTGTGAACAGCCTCACATTGTTGGCAGATGTTCGCACTGCAGTCCAGGCATCGGGAGACGGCCTCCAAACCGTCTTCACATTCTTCACAAATCAGATTAGAAGCCGAGGTTTCCCCAAGTAACTTCTCCCGTTTGTTGACGTCATCGACAAGCGAGCTCCGGAAGAAACAGCTCTTGAGATTCTCAAGGCGTGAGTCTGGAATCTCCGTGGCCTTCCTACAGACTGGGCAGATGATCTTATCAGCACCAGGTTGATACTTGCTGACCAAGTCTTCCAAGCAATTCCGACAGAAACTATGGAGGCAGTCAAGTATTTTCGGATCTTGGAAACGGTGCAAGCAGATTGGGCATTCCAGATGTTCCTGGCTGATCTCACATTTGGCTGTAAATTCGGCCATCGCACTTTTTGTTTAAATGTGCCTGGGGAAAATGAAATATCATAACTTGCAGACCGGTTTACAAAAGTAAGGCTTGGTTATAACCCCATGTCCATCTTATGTATGTTGTTACTGTTACCCATTTGTGTTGTAAATAAGAAACATTTTATACTTTTGTGAGGAAATACAAAATTCAGGACTAAATCAAACCGTATACAAATTTGGTGTTGTTTGTTGGGGAACTTGGTACGGGGTCTCCTGCGAAATGTTTTATAAATACGTGTAGTTTGAATTTACATAAACTTCTTACTATTTCAAACAGTGTGCAAATAAAAACTGCATTGAATGCTGTACAAGGCCTATGAATAATTATAATCAACGGTTTCAATGCGCTAACAAAGTAATGATGTCATTTCGATGACACAGGCCCGATTTGTGCGCCAAGTACATGTACTGTGGTATTTAAGATGTGGCGAGTAATTGTTCTTCGATGAGACAAAAATAAAGATCATGATCACTCCCGCTCGTAAGTTAGCATCCACTAATAGTATACACCCATGCAGTCTACTGCGGTTTATGATTACATGTACATGTATAGTGACAGTAAATAGCATTGAAAATTCTCACGTTTCTGGTTCCGTGTTAAACACACGAGTGAGACTGTCGCTACGCAGCTGCGATCCGGCGTTACAAGACATGTTTTTTATGCTGTCGTATAGTTTGTTTGCGAATTTGTGGGGGGAAACAGAATATCGTACATGTACAATGAAACCTGTATATAGTGGCCACCCTCGAGATCGGGGAAAAACTGGTCACTTTAGACACAGGTTGCATTACCACACATGGCATTTGGGAGTAGGACGAACTTCGGGTGGCCTCTTTATCAAGGTGCAGGTGCATGGCCTCTTTATCAAGGTGCAGGAGGCATCTTTATCAAGGTGGCCTTAATAGCAAGTTAACTGTGGTATAATGAACGAACGTGAATCCTGCAAGCTATATTCTTCTTTAAAAATAAAATGTTACTGGAACTTCCAGGTGAAACAGTGAAACCTAAATTATATTAATTTCAGCCACATTCCTAAACTAACTTGCACTTTGCGTACTTACCGTAAAACTGTATACTCGCCGTTCACAGATAGCCTATCGTTTGATAGCGTAAAGTACTAAATGGGTGTCGGAGGAAGTCACAAACAAAAGCAAAAAAAATGGCGCCGCGAAAAAATGATCACGAGCGATTTCGAAACGAGTTGTGGTCCAAAAATAGCAGGGGAATTCCCAGACATGAGAAACTGCTGGCTCGAGGTGAAAGGTCAGACGAAGCGTGTGTACGTACGGTGCACTAGATTGGACACGGTAACAGCTATTCATGCGCAACATTTGGCTCTTCATTTTCTTGTCCAGTGACGCAGATCTCTGCAACTGCACTCATTGTATTAAATCCGCGTATTTTGCTACGTAATAATACAGTGACAATACGGTATAGGCCCATGCCATTTTGTACGACAGTTTGTATATTATACACGATGAATGACTGTTCAAATTCAGCCGTGAATCGAGACGTGAATTTTTGTTTTTGACAGGCGATTCACACTTGAAACTGACAACTATACACAATACACATGTATATGCCATATATTTACATTTCCCAAATTTTAATGATCAAAGTTGGGCTAAATTCTATTTTGATGAACGTACAGTTTGTTTATTTCGTCTCAACACAGTTGGCCGATACATTGCTCATTTCACCATGATCTCACTGATGACCACATCAGGATGGGATAATCTCATGCACTGCCACCAAATGTATATTATTAGGCCCATCGCTTTTTAAACAATTTTGTTAAATTGATTGTCTAAAGTGGTGTTCCCATTGGACTATTTTTGGTTAAACTCCCGTGGTTGTGCGGGAGAGTAGCAAAATTTAGTCCAATGGGGACGCACGGAGAATTAGCGTCCCTGTAAAGTTACCGCGACCACGATGTAAAACTTACAGGGTAAAAGAGGCCGCGGAAACTTTCCGCTCAGCCGCGGGAGTTTTACAGGGCCCTCGAAAAGTCCAATGGGAACAGCGCCGCCCTGTAGAACTACCGCTACCGCTGTGTAAAATGCCAAATGGATGACGTCACTTCCTGCATTGTGCAATCCCACCACACATTGCGCGAAAATTCTTGTTCCGTTATTATGTACTGTACATGCCATGTACGTACGTACGTACGCACGTGTTTTTTTCATGCTCATTTCTTCGCAAATATAATGGCAAGTTTAATAGAAGTTGTTCGAAATTTGATTGGGTTTCCTGAAAACGAAACTCCTGTTAGGTCAAAGGTTATGTAAACTACGCCCTCAATTGACCACATATGGCCAGCCAAATAGCTAAATTTTCCGCTCGCGTCGTGTAAAATATATGGTAGTAGGAACGCACGGGAGATTTACAGGAAGGAATGTTTACAGGGAGTCGCGGAAAGTTCCCGCGA
This sequence comes from Henricia sp. BOLD:AAB3569, assembly GCA_037783545.1. Taxonomy (NCBI): domain Eukaryota; kingdom Metazoa; phylum Echinodermata; class Asteroidea; order Spinulosida; family Echinasteridae; genus Henricia; species Henricia sp. BOLD:AAB3569. Next base: position 1,152,341 of record JBBELK010000882.1, read on the forward strand.
GGGCGCGTAAAAAGAAGTCCAATGGGAACGCGCCTTAACAGTATCAAGTTGTAGCAAATGTGACCAGTAAATCATTCCTAAAAATAGCATTTGAACTTTGACCCCAATAGAAGCATTACATAAATTGTCAAAACAATCTCCTCCATAAGTACTTGATATTAAGATTAATGAAATACAGATAGCAAATAGTCGATTCTTGTTTACAATTTAAATACTGTGTAAAGAAACCAAGTACTTAATAAATCAAATACATAAAGCTGTATAGTTTTTAACAAGTTCCTAAAGTTGCCATGAGTTAGTTTGTAAGCACTACACGATAGATATCAACCAGGGTTGTAGTCGAGTCCATCACAAGTCTTTCACAAGTCCAGAGCCGATAAAATCACAAGTCTGTGACAAGTCCCGCACAAGTCCGTCTCAAGTCCAGTAAAAAGAAGCAAAGGATGAACATGCACAAAATAATGCCTTTGTTGGAGTTCATTTGAATAGCTTGTGACTTGCATTAAGACCCAGGGACTTGTGGTGGACTTTTGAAGGCTTGTGCAGGACTTGTGATGGACTCGACTACAACCCTGATATCAACATATCTAAAGAAGCTATTAATGGATATAACGAAATAATATTAATTTTGTAATATAGCATTTGAACATTTACCCCACAGAAGCATTACAAAATTTGTCAAAACAATCTCCTCTGTAAGTACTTGATAAGATTAATATGTATGACAGATATAAAATAGTCGATGCTTTTTATTTTAGAACTTCAATACTGTATAAAGAAACCAAGTGCTTAATAAACTAAATAAAGCAAAGCCTATAGTTTTTGACAAGTTTCTAAAGGTGCTATGAGCATTACACAATGAATATCTACTTAAGCTATGCATATACATGTAATGAAATAATATGAATTTTCTTTTACAATAAACTGTGATTAATCGTAAATTTAGGTCTAATCGAAATATTGAAAATGTTGTTTCTTTAAATTGACAATACTTTTTCTCCTTTCATCAGAATCACACTCATAAGAGGGATCGTGGATTGTGCTACTGCAATCATTATGTGAACCTTTTCTTCAAAATCAAGCGTATGCATTTGATTGTTTTCTTTACATCTTTCTGAAGAGGGTTAAATTCCCATTAAAATAGGAATTTCGATATTGAAACTGGACATTCTGATTGGTCAATTGAACAATTTACAAAATAAGAATTGGGCAATAACAAATCCGTTTTAATAAAGCTTATTATATGTACAAGTATCATTTTCAGTCGTTTTGCATGAGGTTCGTCTTCACCGAATTGAAATGGAAGGGGCACCGGACCCAAGACTAAACGGCCAGAAAGACTGTTTTGCATGGTGGTCGAAAAGGAAAGGCACTACCGGTAAGTTTTGTTGGGGGGAAACGGTGGGAATTTATTGGGGAATCTAGGTCCCCGTGCAGGTATACTCCAGCACGTGACTATACCGCTGTTTGGTACCCACACTGTAAACAATGTTTTGCCCGTAAATTTTACGGTCGAAAGCTGTGCAGCGAGTTGCCTCCTTTTTACCGTAATTATAGCGGTTGTCCCGTAAATTGTTTAACGGGAAATCCCGTAAAATGTTACGTTATTCCCGTATTTTGACGGTGCTTTTCCGTACTTTCGCTTTCACTAATTACTTATTCCAGTACTTTTAACTTCGTATTCATGTAAGATATGTTAGTTGACACTAATTCAACTACAAAATACCTGTAGCGACTTCTATATTTATGCTCCATGTAGGCATACATCGTATAGACAGCCGAAGTTGACGTGGTTGACATGGTAATTGGCTCTAAACATCATGGCCGTCGGAAAAAGTGCTAAGACACGGTTCAGTGATTTTTAGTGTAAAGCCATTGCCCAGGCAACTAAAAAAAGCTGACGTATTCACTTCGGGAGTCTATACTCACGGTTGCACACATCTACTAAAAATAAATTTACTATTAGTCGCTCATCTGTCACCATCTTAAATTAACTTCTACCAAATAACTGTCCATTTTGCATCTTTGCAAGCAAAAAAATCAATTACAAAAAGCAGAAAACTAAAGAAAATCACCATATTTACACGGAAAATCAGTTAAGCGCAATCCCACAATGTATAGTGAAAGGATTTTTACAGGTTCGGCCCGTAAAAATTCATTCACGGGCACTTCTCGTAAAAATGTACGTAGGCCTACTTTCTACCGTAAAAAAATACGGTAATTTGTTAACAGTGCAATGCCGTTTCACAGTGCCGGGCATTTTTTAAGAGTGTGGTTGTTGGTTCTTTCGATAACTCCTTTTTCAACCTTTCATTGGATTTTAAAGGAAGTAGTTGTGGCGGTGGGAGTTTGAATGAACGGTCCCTCCAATCATCACACTCGATCAAAAACTTTCACAGATTTGAAATCAGCCACCACGAGATCACCACGAGGGGAGAACGTCACGTCGAAGGGGAAATATAATCCCTGAGTTATGCACTGTACATGTAGGCTACTCCGTGTGCAGTATAATGATGCAGTTCACTCTTTCCGGCCGTGTTAACACTGGGATGAACAACTGTCACGTAAATATCACCCGCCTCGTCGTAGCACACGCCGGTAGGCCTCATGGGCTGACCGTTTGATTCAATGCTGATGTTGAAAATCTCATGACCTGAAAGATCTAGGCAGAGTAACCTCCTCGCACCGTAAAGAGATAAAATTAAACGGTCATCGTGTTGAAAGGCAATCTCTCCTGGCCATATGTCAGTGGGAATGATTGAAATCAACGACCCCTCAAGGTTTGTCACATACACAACGTTTCTTTCTTTGTCTGCAACAGCTACGCGATTTTGCTCATCCGTAGCATACAAACAAGTTTACTTTCTCGCAGTTCCCCAGATTCATCTTGTGCCGGTCTGAACTGACGAATCAACTGCTGATCAGTGTTAAACACTTTAACCAAATCTCCATCTGTGACCAATATCAAATTGTCTCGTGTCACTGCCACGTTGTGTGGAGCTTTTAAGCCACATTCTGGATTCAATAAAGTCTTGAAGTGTCCATCAGACGTAAACACAGAGACTGTTGCCGCGTCTCTGTTTGCTACGACAATGTCACCGTTTTTTAAGGCGTCAACGCTATATGCTCTAAATAACTTGTCTTTAGTTCCATCGCCCTTGAACTCATTCTTCAACAGCCACTTTTCCTCATGAAGTATTTCCCCCAGATCTGTATCGGAGACTACATCTTGACACTTGAACCCAATGAATGACTTCTTGTGGTCAACTTGTTCAAACAGGAGTTCCTCCTTAAATTCCAGGTTGTGCATCACCTTGGGCCTAAGATCCAACATCTCAAAGTCATCAGCACGTTCCATCAGGTCGCTCACAGCGGTCACAATGGTCTTGGCTCTATCCATCTTGTCACGATTACTGTTGAACACTTTTTCATACTCTTCATCTCTGTCCTTACCGATTTTGGTGATCTCATCTCTGAGAAGCCGAGCCTTGGTTTGAATTTTGGCAATTTCTTTCTCCTCCTTGGCGGAAACATCATCGCATGCCTTGGTCACCATCAGCTTCAATCTCTTCCGCGAGTGAGATATGGATTCTTGGAAAGCTTGGAATTCTTCCTCGCTCTCCTCAAACTCTATCAAGACGTCGTCAACGTCTTCACGATGAGATTCAATAGCATCGGCAATGCTTGTGAATGTATGTTCTGCTGTACGGTGGTCAAATGCTGCACACATTGCGCAGATCAGTATCTTGCAAGTCCCGCAGTAAAGAGAGAGGTTGTGGTCAGGGTGCTGTGTGCATTTTGGGGAATGAGGATCCTTAGCTGTGACGTCCTGGCGCGGACTGAGATCTGACACAATTCGGTGTTTCTTGGTGTGTTTCAAGCGCTTGTGAGCAGCCTGGCATTGTTGGCAGATGTTCGCACTGCAGTCCAGGCATCGGGAGATGGCCTCCAAACCGTCTTCGCACTCTTCACAAATCAGATTAGAAGTCGAGGATTCTCCAAGTAACTTCTCCCGTTTGTTGACGTCATCGACAAGCGAGCTCAGGAAGAAACAGTTCTTGAGATTCTCAAGGCGCGAGTCTGGAATCTCGGTGGTCTTCCTACAGACTGGGCAGATGATCTTATCAGCATCAGGTTGATGCTTGCTGACCAAGTCTTCCAAGCAATTCCGACAGAAACTATGGAGGCAGTCAAGTATTTTCGGATCTTGGAAACGGCGCAAGCAGATTGGGCATTCCAGATGTTCCTGGCTGATCTCACATTTGGCTGTAGATTCGGCCATCGCACTTTTTGTTTAAATGTGCCTGGGGGAAATGAAATATCATAACTTGCAGACAGGTTTACAAACGTAAGGTTTGGTTGTAACTCAATGTCCATCTTATGTACATGTATGCTGTTAGTGTTACCAATTTGTGTTGTAAATAAGAAACCTTTTATACTTTTGTGAGGAAATACAAAATTCAGTACTAAATCAAACCGTATACAAATTTGGTGTTGTTTGTGAGGGAAAACTTGGTATGGGGTCTCCTGCGAAATGTTTTATAACTAGTTTGAATTTACATGTACTTCTTACCATTTCAAACAATGTGCAAATAAAAAATGCATTGAATGCTGTACAAGGCCTATGAATAACAGTTTCAATGCGCCAACAAAGTAATGATGTCATTTCGATGTCACAAGCCCGATTTGTGCGCCAAGTACATGTACTGTGGTATTTAAGATGTGGCAAGTAATTGTTCTTCGATGAGACAAAAATAAAGATCATGATCACTCCCGCTCGTAAGTAAGCATCCACTAATAGTATACACCCATGCAGTCTACTGCGGTTGATGATTACATGTACATGTATAGTGACAGTAAATTGCATTAAAATTATCACGTTTTTGGTTCCATGTTAAACACACGAGTGAGACTGTCACTACGCAGCTGTGATCCGGCGTCGTGACAAGACATGTTTTTTTATGCTGTCGTATAGTTTGTTTGCGAACTTAATTTGTGGGGGGAAAACAGAATATCGTACATGTACAATGAAACCTGTATATAGTGGCCACCCTCGAGATCGGGGAAAAACTGGTCACTTTAAACAGGTTGCATATTACCACACATGGCATTTGGGAGTAGGACGAACGTCGGGTGGCCACTATAAACAGGCGCGGGTGGCCACTATAAACAGGCGCGGGTGGCCACTATAAACAGGCGCAGGTGGCCTCTTTATCAAGGTGCAGGTGGCATCTTTATCAAGGTGGCCTTAATAGCAAGTTAACTGTGGTATAATGAACGAACGTGAATCCTGCAAGCTATATTCTTCTTTAAAAATAAAATGTTTCTGGAACTTCCGGGTGAAACTATAAGTGAAACCTAAATTCCATTAATTCCAGCCACATTCCTGAACTAACCTGCACTTTGCGTAGCCTACTTACCGTAAAACTGTATACTCGCCGTTCACAGATAGCCTATCGTTTGATAGCGTAAAGTACTAAATGGGTGTCGGCCGGAAGAAATCACAAACAGAAGCACAAAATGGCGCCGCGAAAAATGATCACGAGCGATTTCGAAACGAGTTGTGGTCCAAAAATAGCAGGGGAATTCCCAGACATGAGAAACTGCTGGCTCGAGGTGAAAGGTCAGATGAATCGTGTGTACGTACGGTGCACCAGAATGGACACGGTAACAGCTATTCATGCGCAACATTTGGCTTTTCATTTTCTTGCCCAGTGAAACAGATCTGTGCAACTTCACTCACATTTTATTAAATCGTATTTTGCTACATAATGATACAGTAACAATACGGTATAGGCCCATAGCATTTTGTACGACAGTTTGTATATTATACACGATGAATTAATGTTAACATTTAGCCGTGAATGGCGACATGAATTTGTGTTTTTGACAGGCGATTCGCATATGAAACTGACAACTATAAACAAATAAAAGATGTAATGAAATTCGCCTCACAGATTGGATTTCAGACCGCATTTAGGCCAACGTTTGGTTCAGTCGGTGCTGGGTCCAAAGGGAAGGTTGTTTTTATGCTCATAATAATGGGAAACTAAATAATAGACTAAATGGAAGGCACCAATCAAACTAAAAACACGTTAGTACACGTTAGTACACAATACACATGTATATGCCATATATTTACATTTCCCCAAATTTGTATGATCAAAGTTGGGCTAAATTCCATTTTGGTGAACGGACAGTTTGTTTATTTCGTCTGAACACAGTTGGCCGATACATTGCTCATTTCACCATGATCTCACTAATGACCACATCAGGATGGGATAATCTCATGCACTGCCACCAAATGTACATTATTAGGTCCATCGTCTTTTGCATAATTTCGTTAAATTGATTGTCTAACAGTATCAAGTTGTGGCAAATGTGACCAGTAAATCATCCCTAAAAATAGCATATAAACTTTGACCCCAATAGAAGCATTACATAAATTGTCAAAACAATCTCCTCCATAAGTACCGTACTTGATATTAAGATCAATGAAACACTGATATCAAATTGTCGATTCTTGTTTACAATTTAAATACTGTGTAAAGAAACCAAGTATATACCTAATAAATCAAATACATAAAGCTGTATAGTTTTTTAACGAGTTCCTAAAGTTGCCATGAGTTAGTTTTTAAGCACTACGCGATAGATATCAACCAGGGTTGTAGTCGAGTCCATCACAAGTCTTTCACAAGTCCAGAGCCGATACAATCAAAAGTCTGTGAAGAGTCCCGCACAAGTCCGTTTCAAGACAGTCCAGTAAGAAGAAGCAAAGGATGAACATGCACAAAATAATGCCTTTGTTGGAGTTCTTTTGAATATGTTTTGAATATGATTAGGGACTTGTGAAGGCTTTTGAGGACTTGTGATGGACTCGACTACAACCCTGATATCAACAAATCTAAAGAAGCTATGAATGGATATAACAAAATAATATTAATTTTTTAATATAGTATTTGAACATTTACACCACAGAAGCATTGCAAAATTTGTCAAAACAATCTCCTCTGTAAGTACTTATAAGATCAATATATTTGACAGATATCAAATAGTCGATTCTTTTTTTAGAACTTCAATACTGTATAAAGAAACCAAGTACTTAATAAACTAAATAAAGCAAAGCCTATAGTTTTTGACAAGTTTCTAAAGGTGCTATGAGCATTACACAATGAATATCTACTTAAGCTATGCATATAGTAATGAAATAATATTAATTTTCGTTTAATAAACTGTGATTAATCGTGAATTCAGATCTAATCGAAATATTGAAATATTTGTTTCTTCAAATTGACAATACTTTTTCTCCTTTCATGAGAATCACACTCATGAGAGGGATCGTGGATTGTGCTACTGCAATCATTATGTGAACCTTTTCTTCAAAATCAAACATAACTAGGAATTTGATTGTTTCTTTACATCTTTCTGAAGAGGATTAAATTCCCGTTAAAATGGGAATTTCGTTATTGAAACTGGACATTCTGATCGGTCAATTGAACAATTTACAAAATAAAAACTGAGCAATAACAAATCCGTTTTAAAGCTTATTATATGTACATGTATCATTTTCAGTCGTTTTGCAGGTTCGTTTTCACCGAATTGAAATGGAAGGGGCACCTGACCCAAGACTAAACGGCCAGAAAGACTGTTTTGCACGGTGGTCGAAAAGGGAAGGCACTACCGGTAAGTTGTGTTGGGGGAAACTGGGGGAATTTAGGGGCAACCTACAGGTCCCCGTGCAGGTATACTCGACACTCCCGCACGTGACTATTCCGCTGTTTGATACCCACACTGTAAACATTGTTTTGCCCGTAAATTTCACGGTCGAAAGCTGTGCAGCGAGTTGCCTCCTTTTTACCGTAATTATAGCGATTGTCCCGTAAATTGTTTAACGGGAAATCCCGTAACATTTTACGTTATTCCCGTATTTTGACAGTGCTTTCCCGTACTTTCGCTTTCACTAATTACTTATTCCAGTACTTTTAACTTCGTATTCATGTAAGGTATGTTGGTTGACACTAATTCAACTATAAAATACCTGTAGCGACTCCTTTTTGTGCTCAATGTAGGCATACATCCTATAGACAGCCGAAGTGTGACGTGTTGACATGGTAATTGGTTCTAAACAGCATGGCCGTCGGAAAAAGCACTGAGACACGGTTCAGTGATTTTTAGTGCAGAGCCATTGCCTATAGGCAACTAACAAAAGATGACTTATTTACTTCGGCAGTCTATACTCACGGTTGCACAGATCTACTAAAATTAAATTTATTATTTGTCGCTCATCTGAGTAGTGTCTAGGGTCTTGATGAGACAATCTATTGTTAGTTTATGCATAATGCACAAATACAATGGAACTCATTAGCATAACAATTAAACATACTGACCAATGATAAGCTTGGGCTTGATGAGACAGATTATGCAAGCGTGGGTATAGGGCCAATGAGAAGCTTGGGATTGATGAGACAGATTATGCAAGCGTGGGTTTAGGGCTAATGAGAAGCTTTGGTTTGATGAGACAGATTATGAAAGCGTGGGTTTAGGGCCAATGGGGAGCTTGGGATTGATGAGACAAATATGCACGCGTGGGTTTAAGACAAATGGGGTGCTAAGCTTGATGGGATGATTTTGCCCAATAATTTTAAAGCAGGTGGATTTGGAATAGGCCAATGGGATGCGATGCGTCATTAAAAATCTACCAATCAAATTATATTGCCAACATTAAATTTAGCCAATCAAATTCAATGCATCATTTAAAATTAACCAATCGTTGGTAACTTTCATTTCAAGCATTCATATTGAATGCATCATTTTGTTTGAATTTCAACCAATGATATTCAATGGATCATTTAAAATTAGCCAAACGTTGGCAACTTTCATTTCAACCGATCATATTCAATGCACCATTTGAAATCAACCAGTCGTTTACATGTTTGAATTTCGACCAATGATATTCAATGCACCATTTAAAATTAACCAATCGTTGGCAACTTTCATTTCAACCCATCCTATTCACTGCATCATTTAAAATTAACCAATCGTTGGTAACTTTCATTTCAAGCATTCATATTCAATGCATCATTTTGTTTGAATTTCAACCAATGATATTCAATGCATCATTTGAAATTAACCAATCGTTGACATGTTCGAATTTCAACCAATCATATTCAAGGCACCATTTGAAATCAACCAATTGTTTACATGTTTGAATTTCGACCAATGATATTCAATGCAACATTTAAAATTAACCAATCGTTGGCAACTTTCATTTCAACCAATCCTATTTATTGCATCATTTGAAATTAACCAATCGTTTACATGTTTGAATTTCAACCAGTCATATTCAGTGCATCACTTGGAATTAAGCATTCGTTTACACGTTTGAATTTTAACCAATCATATTCAGCGCATCATTCAAAATTAACTAATCGTTTACATGTTTGAATTTCAACAAATCCTATTCAATGCATCATTTGAAATTAACCAATCGTTTACATGTTTGAATTTCAACCAAAGTTATTCAGTGCATCATTTGAAATCATCCAATCAATTTTAAAAATTTCAGTTCAGTCAATCTGATTTTGACGCGTCATTTAATTATTGCAAAACATTATTTAAAAAAAAATAAACACAAAAAAATTAATTAAACCAATCAGATTCAGTGATCGTTTAAAAATAACAAAACCGTTTTAAAAGTCAAATTAAACCATTTGGATTATATGCGTCTATTAAAATTATAGCCAATTGTTGGTAACTTTAAATTCACGTGTATCATTTTAAATGAGCCAATCGTTGTTAACATTGAATTGAGCCAAACAGATTCATGCATCATTTAAAATTACGCAAAAATTAACCAATCGTCGGAAACTTTCGTTTTCACCAATCATATGCTATTCAGTGCCTCATTGTAAAATAGCCAATCGTTTTCAATATTGAATTGAGCCAGACGAATTCATGCATCATTTAAAATTACGCAAAAATTAACCAATCGTCGGAGGCTTTCATTTCCACCAATCATATGGTATTCAGTGCCTCATTTGAAATTACCCAATCGTTACATGTTTAAATTTCAACCAAACATATCCAGTGCATCAATTTAAATTAACCAATCATCTAAAAGATTGAATTGTAACAGACGGCTGTAGTGCATCCACATTGTAAATATATTCGATAGTTTTCGGGTTTAAATGTCAGCTACTCCTAAAGTCATTAAATACAAAGGCGTCTTTGCACATGGCTTCCTAATGTATTTCCACTCACCATACAAGCTCCAAGAGGAATTTTCCTTGACGCATATGTGAAACGTTGCTGAACCGGAACATGGTAAAAATCCTCCCCATCGAAAATGTACCATGACTCCGCTACCCGCTAACACACCGAAACAGACGGGGAAAAATCTCTCCTATATGCATTGTCTAGTGTGTGATTTGTGAGAGCTTGAACAAGAGAATTTGAACTGCTACAAGAACTGAATCGGCGAACGGGGTTGCTAGCATCTTCTATTTAGTGGGGAATTATTTTCACACGTATCCGACCCTGTTTTTCACACCACTTTCAGTATACATAGTTAAGGGATTACGCGCGACTGCCCTTTTCACTGTTCGATAGAGGATTAGTGGGTATGTGGGTAGTGGGTATGACCACCGACAATGGACACGATCGATATTGAATGGACCGTGATACCATTAACGATAATTACCCTTCGTTGGTCTCAATGGGGGTTATCCTATTGACACGTATTTTGTCTCATCAATATTTCAGGTTTCAATTGAGTATTGTACACAAGTGTCTCATAAAGTTTTCTAGCTCGCTCTACAAACAATAGACGAATGGACTTCTTTGGCACCAGTACGTGCATGTCCTATAGCGACCCCCAAACAAACGTTGATTTTCCTAGCAACACATCGGGGTTGTTGACATTGTGTATACATGATGAGTGACAACAAATTACGTCATCATGTTTTTCAAACCTACGATGTCGGCTCTTTTCCCATGTATGATAGTATCTTTTTCTCGATTTTTGTTTCTCTTGTACCATGACAAAAAGTTCGCTCAGAGTGATGAACTGTCAGGGGTAGAAGACATCACCCCATAAATATAATTCAATCGACACTATAGTTCCCAGAAATTATCGTTATTTTGACTAACTTATGTTTACTGACAATGTATTACATAAACAAAACAAATTGCGGTTGATTTAATCAATAAATATTTACGATTGATCAAAAGTAAATACTTACGTAAAAGACACTCAATATATCAATCTATAGCATCATATAATTCTGAACGGGCTGTTTGGTGTCACCCTTATTGATAATGGAGTGCCTACTAGAGGTAACTATTTTATATAATAATTTTGTTTCTACCAAAGTCACTATTACAATGCATATTATTTTAAAATAACAATTTCTTTCTGAAACTACTAGTTTTTAATCACCACCGCGTTCCTCACGGGCTACTTATTCGTCTTGTTGGAACAGTCCGTTAAATTTGGCCTCGTGTTTAGGCATTACTCTGTTCAAGGCTCTGTTTACTTCCATGCCTTTATTTACTTTTTCTTCGAGATCTTCCACAATCTCTTGATGAGTATCGTTATCTTTCAGATATAGGTAACTTGACAAGAAATCCTTGTAGTTGTTGAAAAAGATTTGCTCGACTGCCCAGAGGGTCTTCCTATTGGCTTTTTCCTTGGCTTGATCTTCATCCATACCCTCGCTGACATACTTTTCATATTTTTCACTCCACATGTCGTCAGTGGATTTTTTGGCTTCTTCCAACCAGTCTCGATAGGCGCGACATTGTCTTCCAATTCAGAATCGGACTCATCCGATGATTTGTCATCTTTCTCCGTTTCAGATTCCGATTCATCTTCCTCAAAATCTTCGTCATCAGCATACGTAGAGTCAGTTCCACAGCTTTCTATTTCTGAATCTTGAAATCTACGCTTTTTAAAATCGGGTTCATAATTATCCACGTCCGAATATTCAGATTGAATAAGTTCAATTTCACGATCATCGTCAACTCTGTCCGTTTGAGATTCATCTTCTGCATGCACATTCTCTGCATGCCGCCGTAGGTTATATTTCCGCTCAAAGCTTTTGTCACACTGGTGGCAAGCATGGGGTTTGATTGCAGAAGCAGCATTCATGTTGAATATTTGAAGGTTGATCTCCGAATGGTAAAAATCGGATTAAATCGTTAATATATATAACTACTCATATTGCTTATACCTCTGATCTTTGTGCTCATATGCACATGCCCTGCACATTCTCTTGCTCTCATATAACGACCGTGTTTACTCATTTTCGCTGCTCTTTTGCTCAATTCGCTGCTCTTTTGCTCAATTCGCGCTGCTCTTTTGCTCAATTCGCGCTGCTCATTGCTCATTTAGCTGCTCATTTGCTCAATTCGCTGCCCATTCTTCCCAATTCGCTGCTCATTTGCTCAATTCGTTGCTCATTGCTCATTTCGCTGCGAAGTGAGCAAATGAGCAGCGAAATGAGCAAATGAGCAGCGAATTGGAAAGAATGGGCAGCGAATTGAGCAAATGAGCAGCTAAATGAGCAATGAGCAGCGCGAATTGAGCAAAAGAGCAGCGCGAATTGAGCAAAAGAGCAGCGAAAATGAGTAAACACGGTCGTTATATGAGAGCAAGAGAATGTGCAGGGCATGTGCATATGAGCACAAAGATCAGAGGTATAAGCAATATGAGTAGTTATATATATTAACGATTTAATCCGATTTTTACCATTCGGAGATCAACCTTCAAATATTCAACATGAATGCTGCTTCTGCAATCAAACCCCATGCTTGCCACCAGTGTGACAAAAGCTTTGAGCGGAAATATAACCTACGGCGGCATGCAGAGAATGTGCATGCAGAAGATGAATCTCAAACGGACAGAGTTGACGATGATCGTGAAATTGAACTTATTCAATCTGAATATTCGGACGTGGATAATTATGAACCCGATTTTAAAAAGCGTAGATTTCAAGATTCAGAAATAGAAAGCTGTGGAACTGACTCTACGTATGCTGATGACGAAGATTTTGAGGAAGATGAATCGGAATCTGAAACGGAGAAAGATGACAAATCATCGGATGAGTCCGATTCTGAATTGGAAGACAATGTCGCGCCTATCGAGACTGGTTGGAAGAAGCCAAAAAATCCACTGACGACATGTGGAGTGAAAAATATGAAAAGTATGTCAGCGAGGGTATGGATGAAGATCAAGCCAAGGAAAAAGCCAATAGGAAGACCCTCTGGGCAGTCGAGCAAATCTTTTTCAACAACTACAATGATTTCTTGTCAAGTTACCTATATCTGAAAGATAACGATACTCATCAAGAGATTGTGGAAGATCTCGAAGAAAAAGTAAATAAAGGCATGGAAGTAAACAGAGCCTTGAACAGAGTAATGCCTAAACACGAGGCCAAATTTAACGGACTGTTCCAACAAGACGAATAAGTAGCCCGTGAGGAACGCGGTGGTGATTAAAAACTAGTAGTTTCAGAAAGAAATTGTTATTTTAAAATAATATGCATTGTAATAGTGACTTTGGTAGAAACAAAATTATTATATAAAATAGTTACCTCTAGTAGGCACTCCATTATCAATAAGGGTGACACCAAACAGCCCGTTCAGAATTATATTATGCTATAGATTGATATATTGAGCGTCTTTTACGTAAGTATTTACTTTTGATCAATCGTAAATATTTATTGATTAAATCAACCGCAATTTGTTTTGTTTATGTAATACATTGTCAGTAAACATAAGTTAGTCAAAATAACGATAATTTCTGGGAACTATAGTGTCGATTGAATTATATTTATGGGGTGATGTCTTCTACCCCTGACAGTTCATCACTCTGAGCGAACTTTTTGTCATGGTACAAGAGAAACAAAAATCGAGAAAAAGATACAATCATACATGGGAAAAGAGCCGACATCGTAGGTTTGAAAAACATGATGACGTAATTTGTTGTCACTCATCATGTATACACAATGTCAACAACCCCGATGTGTTGCTAGGAAAATCAACGTTTGTTTGGGGGTCGCTATAGGACATGCACGTACTGGTGCCAAAGAAGTCCATTCGTCTATTGTTTGTAGAGCGAGCTAGAAAACTTTATGAGACACTTGTGTACAATACTCAATTGAAACCTGAAATATTGATGAGACAAAATACGTGTCAATAGGATAACCCCCATTGAGACCAACGAAGGGTAATTATCGTTAATGGTATCACGGTCCATTCAATATCGATCGTGTCCATTGTCGGTGGTCATACCCACTACCCACTAATCCTCTATCGAACAGTGAAGGGCAGTCGCGCGTAATCCCTTAACTATGTATACTGAAAGTGGTGTGAAAAACAGGGTCGGATACGTGTGAAAATAATTCCCCACTAAATAGAAGATGCTAGCAACCCCGTTCGCCGATTCAGTTCTTGTAGCAGTTCAAATTCTCTTGTTCTAGCTCTCACAAATCACACACTAGACAATGCATATAGGAGAGATTTTTCCCCGTCTGTTTCGGTGTGTTAGCGGGTAGCGGAGTCATGGTACATTTTCGATGGGGAGGATTTTTACCATGTTCCGGTTCAGCAACGTTTCACATATGCGTCAAGGAAAATTCCTCTTGGAGCTTGTATGGTGAGTGGAAATACATTAGGAAGCCATGTGCAAAGACGCCTTTGTATTTAATGACTTTAGGAGTAGCTGACATTTAAACCCGAAAACTATCGAATATATTTACAATGTGGATGCACTACAGCCGTCTGTTACAATTCAATCTTTTAGATGATTGGTTAATTTAAATTGATGCACTGGATATGTTTGGTTGAAATTTAAACATGTAACGATTGGGTAATTTCAAATGAGGCACTGAATACCATATGATTGGTGGAAATGAAAGCCTCCGACGATTGGTTAATTTTTGCGTAATTTTAAATGATGCATGAATTCGTCTGGCTCAATTCAATATTGACAACGATTGGCTATTTTACAATGAGGCACTGAATAGCATATGATTGGTGAAAACGAAAGTTTCCGACGATTGGTTAATTTTTGCGTAATTTTAAATGATGCATGAACCTGTTTGGCTCAATTCAATGTTAACAACGATTGGCTCATTTAAAATGATACACGTGAATTTAAAGTTACCAACAATTGGCTATAATTTTAATAGACGCATATAATCCAAATGGTTTAATTTGACTTTTAAAACGGTTTTGTTATTTTTAAACGATCACTGAATCTGATTGGTTTAATTAATTTTTTTGTGTTTATTTTTTTTTAAATAATGTTTTGCAATAATTAAATGACGCGTCAAAATCAGATTGACTGAACTGAAATTTTTAAAATTGATTGGATGATTTCAAATGATGCACTGAATAACTTTGGTTGAAATTCAAACATGTAAACGATTGGTTAATTTCAAATGATGCATTGAATAGGATTTGTTGAAATTCAAACATGTAAACGATTAGTTAATTTTGAATGATGCGCTGAATATGATTGGTTAAAATTCAAACGTGTAAACGAATGCTTAATTCCAAGTGATGCACTGAATATGACTGGTTGAAATTCAAACATGTAAACGATTGGTTAATTTCAAATGATGCAATAAATAGGATTGGTTGAAATGAAAGTTGCCAACGATTGGTTAATTTTAAATGTTGCATTGAATATCATTGGTCGAAATTCAAACATGTAAACAATTGGTTGATTTCAAATGGTGCCTTGAATATGATTGGTTGAAATTCGAACATGTCAACAATTGGTTAATTTCAAATGATGCATTGAATATCATTGGTTGAAATTCAAACAAAATGATGCATTGAATATGAATGCTTGAAATGAAAGTTACCAACGATTGGTTAATTTTAAATGATGCAGTGAATAGGATGGGTTGAAATGAAAGTTGCCAACGATTGGTTAATTTTAAATGGTGCATTGAATATCATTGGTCGAAATTCAAACATGTAAACGACTGGTTGATTTCAAATGGTGCATTGAATATGATCGGTTGAAATGAAAGTTGCCAACGTTTGGCTAATTTTAAATGATCCATTGAATATCATTGGTTGAAATTCAAACAAAATGATGCATTCAATATGAATGCTTGAAATGAAAGTTACCAACGATTGGTTAATTTTAAATGATGCATTGAATTTGATTGGCTAAATTTAATGTTGGCAATATCATTTGATTGGTAGATTTTTAATGACGCATCGCATCCCATTGGCCTATTCCAAATCCACCTGCTTTAAAATTATTGGGCAAAATCATCCCATCAAGCTTAGCACCCCATTTGTCTTAAACCCACGCGTGCATATTTGTCTCATCAATCCCAAGCTCCCCATTGGCCCTAAACCCACGCTTTCATAATCTGTCTCATCAAACCAAAGCTTCTCATTAGCCCTAAACCCACGCTTGCATAATCTGTCTCATCAATCCCAAGCTTCTCATTGGCCCTATACCCACGCTTGCATAATCTGTCTCATCAAGCCCAAGCTTATCATTGGTCAGTATGTTTAATTGTTATGCTAATGAGTTCCATTGTATTTGTGCATTATGCATAAACTAACAATAGATTGTCTCATCAAGACCCTAGACACTACTCATCTGTCACCATCTTAAGTTAACTTGTACTGTCAATTTTGCGTCTTTCCAAGCAAAAACAACTCAATTACAAAAAGCAGAAGAACTGAAAACTTAAGAAAATCACCATATTTACATATTAGTAAAAATTCATTTACGGGCACTACTCGTAAAAATGTACGTACTTTGTACGGTAAAAAATACGGTATTTGTTTAACAGTGCAATGCCACAGTCCGAGTAAGCTAACTGGGAATCGGATTTTTTTTCACCGTTTCACAGTGCCAGGAATTTTTTAAGAGTTTGGTTGTTGGTTCTTTCGATAACTCCTTTTTCAACCTATCGTTGAATCTTAAAGGAAGTAGTTGTGGCGGAGGGAGTTTGAATGAACGGTCCCTCCAACCATCACACTCGATGAAAAACTTTCACAGATTTGTAATCAGCTACCACGAGCTCACCACGAGGAGAGAACGTCATGTTGAAGGGGAAATATAATCCCCGAGCTATGCACTGTACATGTACTCCTTGTGCAGTGTAATGATGCAGTTCACTCATTCCGGCCGTGTCAACACTGGGACGTGCTGTCACGTAAATATCACCCGCCTCGTCGCAGCACACGCCGGTAGGTCTCATGGGCTGACCGTTTGGCTCGGTGCTGATGCTGAAAACCTCATGACCCGAAAGATCTAGGCAGAGTAACCTCCTCGCACCGTAAAGAGATAGAATCAAACGGTCGTCGTGTTGGAACGCAATCTCTCCTGGCCATTTGTCAGTGGGAATGATTAAAATCAACGACCCATCATGGTTTGTCACATACACAACGTTTTTTCCTTTGTATGCAACAGCTACGCGATTTTGCTCATCCGTAGCAATACAAACAAGTTTACTTTCTCGCAGTTCCCCAGATTCATCTTGTGCCGGTCTGAACTGACGAATCAACTGCTGATCAGTGTTAAACACTTTAACCAAATCGCCATCTATGACCAATATCAAATCGTCTCGTGTCACTGCCACACCGTGCGGAGCTTTTAAGCCACCTTCTGGGTTAAAGGAAGTCTTGAAGCGTCCATTAGACGTAAATACAGAGACTGTTGCCGCGTTTATGTTCGTCACGACA
This sequence comes from Henricia sp. BOLD:AAB3569, assembly GCA_037783545.1. NCBI lineage: Eukaryota > Metazoa > Echinodermata > Asteroidea > Spinulosida > Echinasteridae > Henricia > Henricia sp. BOLD:AAB3569. Next base: position 1,170,062 of record JBBELK010000882.1, read on the forward strand.
ATGTCACCGTTTTTTAAGGTGCCAATGCCCTGTGCATAGAATTTTCCGTCTTCAGTTTTCTCCCCCTCAAACTCATTCTTCAACAGCCACTTTTCCTCATGAAGTATTTCCCCCAGATCTGTATCTGAGACTACATCTTGACACTTGAACCTAATAAATGACTTCTTGTGGTCACCTTGTTCAAACAGGAGTTCCTCCTTAAATTCCAGGTTGTGTATCACCTTGGGCCTAAGATCCAACATCTCAAAGTCGTCAGCACGTTCCATCAGGTCGCTCACAGCGGTCACAATGGTCTTGGATCTCTCCATCTTGTCACGATTACTGTTGAACACTTTTTCATACTCTTCATCTCTGTCCTTACCGATTTTGGTGATCTCGTCCCTGAGAAGACGAGCCTTGGTTTGAATTTTGGCAATTTCCTCTTTCTCTTTAGCAGAAACATCATCGCATGCCTTGGTCACCATCAGCTTCAATCTCTTTCGTGAGTGAGATATGGATTCTTGAAAGGCTTGGAATTCTTCCTCGCTCTTCTGAAACTTCTTCAAGACGTCATCAACATCTTTACGATGAGATCCAATAGCGTCGGCAATGCTGCTTAATGTGTGTTCTGCTGCTGTACGATGGTCAATCACTCCACACATTGAACAGATCAGTATCTTGCAAGTCTCGCAGTAAAAGGAGAGATTGTGGTCAGGGTGCTGTGTGCATTTTGGGGAATGGGGATCCTTAGCTGTGACGTCCTGGCGCGGACTAAGATCTGACACAATTCGGTGTTTCTTGGTGTGTTTCAAGCGCTTGTGAACAGCCTCACATTGTTGGCAGATGTTCGCATTGCAGTCCAGGCATCGGAAGACGGCCTCCAAACCGTCTTCACATTCTTCACAAATCAGGTTAGAAGCCAAGGCTCCTCCAAATAACTTCTCCCGTTTGTTGACGTCATCGACAAGCGAGCTCAGGAAGAAACAGCTCTTGAGATTCTCAAGGCGCGAGTCTGGAATCTCCGTGGCCTTCCTACAGACTGGGCAGATGATCTTATCAGCATCAGGTTGGTGCTTGCTGACCAAGTCTTCCAAGCAATTCCGACAGAAACTATGGAGGCAGTCAAGTATTTTCGGATCTTGGAAACGGCGCAAGCAGATTGGGCATTCCAGATGTTCCTGGCTGATCTCACATTTGGCTGTAGATTCGGCCATCGAACTTTTTGTTTAAATGTGCCTGGGGAAAATGAAATATCATAACTTGCAGACAGGTTTACAAACGTAAGGTTTGGTTGTAACTCATTGTCCATCTTATGTATGCTGTTAGTGTTACCAATTTGTGTTGTAAATAAGAAACATTTTATACTTTTGTGAGGAAATACAAAATTCAGTACTAAATCAAACCGTATACAAATTTTGTGTTGTTTGTGGGGGAAAACTTGGTACGGGGTCTCCTGCGAAATGTGTTATAACTAGTTTGAATTTACATGTACTTCTTACCATTTCAAACAACATGCAAATAAAAAATGCATTGAATGTTGTACAAGGCCTATGAATAACAGTTTCAATGCGCCAACAAAGTAATGATGTAATGATGTCATTTCGATGTCACAGGCCCGATTTGTGCGCCAAGTACATGTACTGTGGTATTTAAGATGTGGCGAGTAATTGTTCTTCGATGAGACTAAAATAAAGATCATGATCACTCCCACTCGTAAGTATACATCCAGTAATAGAATACACCCATGCAGTCTACTGCGGTTTATGATTACATGTACATGTATAGTGACACTAAATTGCATTAAAATTCTCACGTTTCTGGTTCCGTGTTAAACACATGAGTGAGACTGTCGCTACGCAGGTGCGATCCGGTGTCACAAGACATGTTTTTTATGCTGTCGTATAGTTTGTTTGCGAATTTGTGGGGGAAAACAGAATATTGTACATGTACAATGAAACCTGTATATAGTGGCCACCCTCGAGATCGGGGAAAAACTGGTCACTTTAAACAGGTTGCATATTACCACACATGGCATTTGGGAGTAGGACGAACTTCGGGTGGCCACTATAAACAGGTCCAGGTGGCCTCTTTATCAAGGTGCAGGTGGCATCTTTATCAAGGTGGCCTTAATGGCAAGTTAACTGTGGTATAATGAACTAACGTGAATCCTGCAAGCTATATTCTTCTTTAAAAATAAAATGTTTCTGGAACGTTCCGGGTGAAACTAAGTGAAACCTAAATTCCATTAATTCCAGCCACATTCCTGAACTAACTTGCACTTTGCGTACTTACCGTAAAACTGTATACTCGCCGTTCACAGATAGCCTATCGTTTGATAGCGTAAAGTACTAAATGGGTGTCGGCCGGAAGAAATCACAAACAGAAGCACAAAATGGCGCCGCGAAAAATGATCACGAGTGATTTCGAAACGAATTGTGGTCCAAAAATAGCAGGGGAATTCCCAGACATGAGAAATGCTGGCTCGAGGTGAAAGGTCAGATGAATCGTGTGTACGTACGGTGCACTAGATTGGACACGGTAACAGCTATTCATGCGCAACATTTGGCTCTTCATTTTCTTGTCCAGTGAAACAGATCTCTGCAACTGCACTCATTATATTATATCCGCGTATTTTGCTACATAATAATACAGTGACAATACAGTCTATAGGCCCATTGGCAATTTGTACGACAGTTTGTATATTATACACGATGAATGACTGTTAAAATTCAGCCGTAAATCGCGACATGAATTTTTGTTTTTGACAGGCGATTCACACTTGAAACTGACAACTATAAACAGATAAAGATGTAATGAAATTCGCCTCACAAATTGGATTTCCAACCGCATTTAGGCCAACGTTTGGTTCAGTCGGTGCTGGGTCCAAAGGGAAGGTTGTCTTTATGCTCATAATAATGGGAGACAAATAATAGACTAAATAGAAGGCGCCAATAAAACTAAAAACACGTTAGTACACAATACACATGTATATGCCATATATTACATTTTCCCAAATTTTAATATCAAAGTTGGGCTAAATTATATTTTGGTGAACGGACAGTTTGTCTATTTCGTCTCAACACAGTTGGCCGATACATTGCTCATTTCATCATGATCTCACTGATGACCACATCAGGATGGGATAATCTCATGCACTGCCACCAAATGTACATTATTAGGCCCATCGCCTTTTGCATAATTTTGTTAAATTGATTGTCTAACAGTATCAAGTTGTAGCAAATGTGACTATTAACTCATCCCTAAAAATAGCATTTGAACTTCGACCCCGATATAAGCATTTACATAAATTGTCAAAACAATCTCCTCCATAAGTACTTGATATTAAGATCAATGAAACACAGATATCAAATAGTCGATTATTTTTTACAATTTCAATACTGTGTTAAGAAACCAAGCACTTAATAAATCAAATACATAAAGCTATATAGTTTTTTAACAAGTTCCTAAAGTTGCCATGAGTTAGTTTTTAAGCACTACACGATAGATATCAACCAGGGTTGTAGTCGAGTCTATCACAAGTCTAGAGCCGATAAAAATCACAAGTCTGTGACAAGTCCTGCACAAGTCCGTCTCAAGTCCAGTAAGAAGAAGCAGAGGATGAACATGCACAAAAGTATGCCTTTGTTGGAGTTTATTTGAATAGCTTGTTACTTGAATTAAGACCCAGGGACTTGTGGTGGACTTTTGAATGCTTGTGCAGGACTTGTGATGGACTCGACTTCAACCCTGATATCAACATATCTAAAGAAGCTATGAATGGATATAACGAAATAATATTAATTTTTTAATATAGCATTTGAACATTTACACCACAGAAGCATTATAAAATTTGTCAAAACAATCTCCTCTGTAAGTACTTGATAAGATCAATATATATATGACAGATATCAAATAGTCGATTGGTGTTTTAGAACTTCAATACTGTATAAAGAAACCAAGTAATTAATAAACTAAATAAAGCAAAGCCTGCAGTTTTTGACAAGTTTCTAAAGGTGCTATGAGCATTACACAATGAATATCTACTTAAGCTATGCATACATGTAATGAAATAATATTAATTTTCTTTTACAATAAACTGTGATTAATCGTAAATCCAGGTCTAATCGAAATATTGAAATATTTGTTTCTTCAAATTGACAATACTTTTTCTCCTTTCATCAGAATCACACTCATGAGAGGGATCGTGGATTGTGCTACTGCAATCATTATGTGAACCTTTCTTCAAAATCAAACGTAGGCATTTAATTGTTTTCTTTACATCTTTCAGAAGAGGGTTAAATTCCCGTTAAAATGGTAATTTCGTTATTGAAACTGGACACTGTGATTGCCTGATTTAAGAATTTACAAAATAAGAATTGGGCAATAACAAATCCATTTTAAAGCTTATTATATGTACATGTATAATTTTCAGTCGTTTCGCAGGTTCGTTTTCACCGAATTGAAATGGAAGGGGCACCGGACCCAAGACTAAACGGCCAGAAAGACTGTTTTGCATGGTGGTCGAAAAGGAAAGGCACTACTGGTAAGTTTTGTTGGTGGGAAACTGGGGGAATTTATAGGGGAACCTAGGTCCCCGTGCAGGTATACTCCCGCACGTGACTATACCGCTGTTTAGTACCCACACTGTAAACTTTTTTTACAGTGTTGAGTTGCCTCCTCAGTGTTACCGTAATTATAGCGGTTGTCCCGTAAATTGTTTAACGGGAAATACTGTAAAATTCTACATTTATTCCCGTATTTTGACGGTGCTTTCCCGTGCTTTCGCTTTCACTAATTACTTATTCCAGTACTTTTAACTTCGTATTCATGTAAGGTATGTTGGTTGACACTAATTCAACTACAAAATACCTGTAGCAACTTCTATTTATGCTCCATGTAGGCATACCTCGTATAGACAGCCGACGTGTGACGTGTTTAACATGGCAATTGGCTCTAAACATCATGGCGGACGGAAAAAGCACCGAGACACGGTTCAGTGATTTGTAGTGCAGAGCCATTGCCTATAGGCAACTAACAAAAGATGACGTATTCACTTCGGCAGTCTATACTCACGGTTGCACACATCTACTAAACTTAAATTTACTATTAGTCGCTCCTCTGTCGCCATCTTAAGTTAACTTGTACCCAACAACTGTAAATTTTACATCTTTCCAAGCAAACAACTCAATTACAAAAAGCAGAAGAACTGAAAATTGAAGAAAATCACCATATATTATTTACACGGGAAATCTTTTCAGTTAAGCGCAATCCCACAATGAATTGTAAAAGGATTTTTACGGGTTCAGCCGTAAAAATTCTTTTCCGGGCACTTCTCGTAAAAATGTACGTACTTTCTGCAGTAAAAAAATACGGTAATTTGTTAACAGTGCAATGCCACAGTCCGAGCAGGCTAACTGGGAATTGGATTTTATTATTCACCGTTTCACAGTGCCAGGCATTTTTTTATGAGTGTGGTTGTTGGTTCTTTCGATAACTCCTTTTCCAACCTATCGTTGAATCTTAAAGGAAGTAGTTGTGGCGGTGGGAGTTTGATGAACGGTCCCTCCAACCATCACACTCGGTAAAACACTTTCACAGAGTTTTGATCAGCCACCACGAGATCACCACGAGGAGAGAACGTCATGTCGAAGGGCCAAAATAATTCCCGAGCTATGCACTGTACATGCACTCCTTGTGCAGTGTAATGATGCAGTTCACTCTTTTCGGCCATGTCGTCGCTGAGATGCTGCGCTGTCACGTAAATGTCACCCGCCTCGTCGCAGCACACGCCGGTAGGTTTCATGAGCTGACCGTTTGATTCAGTGCTGATGTTGAAAATTTCATGACACGAAAGATCTAGGCAGAGTAACCTGCTAGCATACCAAATAGATAGCACTAAACGGTCGTCGTTTTGGAAGGCAATGCCTGCTGGGCATATCTCAGTGGGAATGATTGAAATCAACGACCCATCAAGGTTTGTCACATACACAACGTTTCTTTCTTCGTCTGCCACAGCTACGCGATTTTGCTCATCCGTAGCAATACAAGTAAGTCTACTTTCTTGCGGTTCCCCAAATTCATCTTGTGCCGGTCTGAACTGACGAAACAACTGCTGATCAGTGTTAAACACTTTAACCAAATCGCCATCTGTGACCAATATCAAATTGTCTTGTGTAACTGCCACGTTGCGTGGAGCTTTTAAGCCATCTTGTGAGTTAAAAGAAGTCTTGAAGTGTCCATCAGACGTAAATACAGAGACTGTTGCCGCTTCTCTGTTCACTACGACAATGTCACCGTTTTTTAAGGTGCCAACGCCCTGTGCATAGAATTTGCCGTCTTCAGTTTTCTCCCCCTCAAACTCATTATTCAACAGCCACTTTTCCTCATGAAGTATTTCCCCCAGATCTGTATCGGAGACTACATCTTTACACTTGAACCCAATAAATGACTTCTTGTGGTCAACTTGCTCAAACAGGAGTTCCTCCTGAAATTTCAGGTTGTGCATCACCTTGGGCCTAAGATCCAACATCTCAAAGTCATCAGCACGTTCCATCAGGTCGCTCACAGCGGTCACAATGGTCTTGGCTATCTCTATCTTGTCACGATTACTGTTGAACACTTTTTCATACTCTTCATCTCTGTCCTTACCGATTTTGGTGATCTCGTCTCTGAGAAGCCGAGCCTTGGTTTGAATTTTAGCAATTTCGTCCTTTTCCTTGGCGGAAACATCATCGCATGCCTTGGTCACCATCAGCTTCAATCTCTTCCGTGAGTGAGATATGGATTCTTGCGAGGCTTGGAATTCCTCCTCGCTCTCCTGAAACTTCTTCAAGACGTCATTAACATCTTTACGATGAGATCCAATGGCATCGGCAATGCTGGTGAGCGTATGGTCTGCTGTACGGTGGTCAAATGCCGAACACATTGCGCAGATCAGTATCTTGCAAGTCTCGCAGTAAAGAGAGAGATTGTGGTCAGGGTGCTGTGTGCATTTTGGTGAATGAGGATCCTTAGCTGTGACGTCCTGGCGCGGACTGAGATCTGACACAATTCGGTGTTTCTTGGTGTGTTTCAAGCGCTTGTGAACAGGCTCACATTGTTGGCAGATGTTCGCATTGCAGTCTAGGCATCGAGAGACGGCCTCCAAACCGTCTTCACACTCTTCACAAATCAGATTAGAAGCTGAGGTTTCCCCAAGTAACTTCTCCCGTATGTTGACGTCATCGACAAGCGCGTTCAGGAAGAAACAGCTCTTGAGATTCTCAAGGCGCGAGTCTGGAATCTCGGTGGTCTTCCTACAGACTGGGCAGATGATCTTATCAGCATCAGGTTGGTGCTTGCTGACCAAGTCTTCCAAGCAATTCCGACAGAAACTGTGGAGGCAGTCAAGGATTTTCGGATCATGGAAACGGCGCAAGCAGATTGGGCATTCCAGATGTTCCTGGCTGATCTCACATTTAGCTGTAGATTCGGCCATCGACTTTTTGTTTAAATGTGCCTGAGGGGAAAATGAAATACATGTAAATAAAACTCTTACAGATAGATTTACACAATTAATGTTTGGTTGTGTCCCAAGCTTTATCCAATACTTACTGCTAACATTTCGCGATGACATGTTCTTGTGTAGAGATGTAAGTCTGAGGAAAGAATTTCCCCCGCGTGGATCTATGCTCAAAACCCCTTGGGGAAATCAGGAGAATTTGAAGTTTTATTTGGTAACATTTTGACATCTTCTGCTAATTTTGCCTTTTTGTCACCAAACCTGTAATTTTACATGTGGTTTATAATTATGCTATCGTAGTACAATTCATATTTGTGTCTGGATATGGAATTCAACCCAAAATGGAACAAACGTAATGTGAACAAACGTAAACACCCATCAAGCCACATGCGTCAATTTAAATGAGTTTTAAAAATAATTGATTTCGGGAAGTCAACATTATCTATTGACACACTAAAATTCCAATCACTTTCCTGCACTATAATTACTCTGATTACTTACTGTAAAAGCTATACACTCGTCCTTCAACTATAGAATACGTTTGGCGTAATGGGCGTCTGAAGAGATGAACTGCAAAATGGCGCATCAAAAAATAAGTCACGAGTGATGTCGAAACTCACCTGATCTAAACCAAAATAGCTAATCTGGAATTTCCACGCTTGATAAACTGTTCAAGGTGAAAGGTTGGGTAAATAAATTTGATTGGATACGGGGCGGAACTGGTAATTAGGCATAATAGGCAGCAATCTGCTGTTCAGAGTTCATTTTGGTATCGTAGATGTCCAGAACAATTACATTCAGAAATGTCAGCTGCATTGGTCATGAACTTTCCTCCTTGCATAAATGCAGCGATGTTTCAGAAAATATGTCAATATAATGCATTGTCGTGCTTTCTTTTGTCATAAGACACAACGTTAATATCGTTAATATTATATGGGAATATTGCATTTGGTACTGAGCACCAATCAAACTTTCTACTGTATCAATAATATCTGCCATTAATATGCCATGCCCATAAATAACAACGCACTGAAACCTTGTCACATTATGCGCTGCACCGCGAAACATAAGCGCATGCATGATGTGGTGTACATGTACCGGCGCCGCTCCCAAGGCGCTTCACCGACTCGCTGTGTCCGCATTGGACTTATCATCTCGGGAAAAGTTACCTGGTCAATTTTCCTGGGCAGCAGTTGGCCAGGAATAGTAACTGCTGGACTCTGCAGGTACATCATGTATTATTTACAGTCGTTTCGCAGGTTCCTTTTCACCAAACTCTTTGAAAATCACTCCAAAAAAGAGCCATATAAGGAACAATTCTCTTTCAATTTGATAAGAAATTTAATTTGATAAGAAATTTACTCTTTTGAAGAATGAGTTTTTCACTCTTTTGCATTTAGAGAGTAAACAGATCAAGTTAGAATTTCGCCTCACAAATTGGATTTGCAACCGCATAGGCCAACGTTTTTAAATATGTTCAACTTATGCAAAGTTCCACGGACAGTTTGTTTATTTTGTCTCAACACAGTTGGCCGATACATTGCTCATTTCACCATGATCTCACTGATGACCACATCAGGATGGGATAATCTCATACACTGCCACCAAATCTACATTATTATAGGCCATCGCCTTTGGCATAAATTTGTTAAATTGATTGTCTAACATTATCAAGTTGTAGCAAATGTAACCAGTAAATCATCGCTTAAAATAGCATTTGAACTTTGACCCCAATAGAAGCATTACATATATTAAGATCAATGAAATACAGATAGCAAATAGTCGATTCTTGTTTACAATTTAAATACTGTGTAAAGAAACCAAGTACTTAATAAATCAAATACATAAAGCTATATATCTTTTTAACAAGTTCCTAAAGTTGCCATGAGTTAGTTTTTAAGCACTACACGATAGATATCAACCAGGGTTGTAGTCGAGTCCATCACAAGTCTTTCACAAGTCCAGAGCCGATAAAAACACAAGTCTGTGACAAGTCCCGCACAAGTCCGTCTCAAGTCCAGTAACAAGAAGCAAAGGATGAACTCATCCAAAACAATACCTTTGTTGGAGTTCATTTAAATAGCTTGTGACTTGAATGAGGACCCAGTGACTTGTGGTGGACTTGTGAAGGCTTGTGAGGACTTGTGATGGACTCGACCACAACCCTGATATCAACATATCTAAAGAAGCTATGAATGGATATAACAAAATAATATGAATTTTTTAATATAGCATTTGAACATTTACACCACAGAAGCATTACAACATTTGTCCAAACAATCTCCTCTGTAAGTACTTGATAAGATCAATATATATGACAGATATCAAATAGTCGATTATTTTGTTTTAGAACTTCAATATTGTATAAAGAAACCAAGTACTTAATAAACTAAATAAAGCAAAGCCTATAGTTTTTTGACAAGTTTCTAAAGGTGCTATGAGCATTACACAATGAATATCTACTTAAGCTATGCATATACATGTAATGAAATAATATGAATTTTCTTTTACAATAAACTGTGATTAATCGTGAATTCAGATCTAATCGAAATATTGAAATATTTGTTTCTTCAAATTGACAATACTTTTTCTCCTGTCATCAGAATCACACTCATGAGAGGGATCGTGGATTGTGCTACTGCAATCATTATGTGAACCTTTTCTTCAAAATCAAACATAACTAGGTATTTGGTTGTTTTCTTTACATCTTTCTGAAGAGGATTAAATTCCCATTAAAATGGGATTTTCGATATTGAAACTGGACATTCTGATTTACAATTTACAAAATAAGAACTGAGCAATAACAAATCCGTTTTAAAACTTACTCTATGTACATGTATCATTTTCAATCGTTTCGCAGGTTCGTTTTCACCAAATTGAAATGGAAGGGGCACCTGACCCAAGACTAAACGGCCAGAAAGACTGTTTTGCATGGTGGTCGAAAAGGGAAGGCACTACCGGTAAGTTGTGTTGGGGGGAAACAGTGGGAATTTATAGGGGAATCTAGGTCCCCGTGCAGGTATACTCCGGCACGTGACTATACCGCTGTTTGGTACCCACACTGTAAACAATGTTTTGCCCGTAAATTTTACGGTTGAAAGCTGTGCAGCAAGTTGCCCTTCTTTTTACCGTAATTATAGCGGTTGTCCTGTACCGTTGTTAAACGGGAAATCCCGTAAATTGTTACGTTATTCCCGTATTTTTACGGTGCTTTCCCGTACTTTCGCTTTCACTAATTTCGTATTCTAGTACTTTTAACTTCGTATTCATGTAAGGTATGTTGGTTGACACTAACCCAACTACAAAATACATGTAGCAACTTCTATTTATGCTCCATGTAGGCATACATTGTATAGACAGCCGAAGTGTGACGTGGTTGCCATGGTAATTGGCTCTAAACATCATGGCCGTCGGAAAAAGCACTGAGACACGGTTGAGTGATTTTTAGTGCAGAGCCATTGCCTAGGCAACTAACAAAAGATGACGTATTAACTTCGGCAGTCTATACTCACGGTTGCACACATCTGCTAACATTAAATTTAATATTTGTCGCTCATGTCACCATCTTAAGTTAACTTGTAGGACAACTGTCCTTTTTACATCTTTTCAAGCAAAAACTCAAATACAAAAAGCAGACGAACTGCAAACTGAAGAAAATTAACATTTACACGGGAAATCTTTTCAGTTAAGCGCAATCCCACAATGCATTGTGAAAGGATCTTTACGTAAAAATTCATTAAAGGGACTTCTCGTAAAAATGTACGTACTTTCTACCGTAAAACAGTGCAATGCCACGAGTAGGCTAACTGGGAATTTGATTATTTTTTTGCCGTTTCACTGTGCTGGGCATTTTTTAAGGGTGTGGTTGTTGGTTCTTTCGATAACTCCTTTTTCAACCTATCGTTGAATCTTAAAGGAAGTATAGTTGTGGCGAAGGGAGTTTGAATGAACGGTCCCTCTAGCCATCACACTCGATGGAAAACGTTCACAGAGTTCCAATCAGCCACCAGGAGCTCACCATGAGGAGAGAACGTCATGTCGAAGGGCATAAATAATCTCTGAGCTATGCACTGTACATGTACTCCTTGTGCAGTGTAATGATGCAGTTCACTCTTTTCGCCCCTGTAATCACTGAGGTTAACTGTCACGTAAATATCACCCGCCTCGTCGCAGCACACGCCGTAAGGTATCATGAGCTGATCGTTTGATTCAGTGCTTATGCTGAAAATCTCATGACCCGAAAGATCTAGGCAGAGTAACCTCCTCGCATTGTAAAGAGATATAATTAAACGGTCGTCGTGTTGGAAGGCAATGCCTGATGGGCATATGTCAGTGGGAATGATTGAAATCAACGACCCATCGAGATTTGTCACATACACAACGTTTCTTTCTTCGTCTCCAACAGCTACGCGATTTTGCTCATCCGTAGCAATACAATTAAGTTTACTTTTTCGCAGTTCCCCAGATTCATCTTGTGCCGGTCTGAACTGACGAACCAACTGCTGATCAGTGTTAAACACTTTAACCAAATCTCCATCTGTGACCAATATCAAATTGTCTCGTGTCACTGCCACGCTGTTTGGAGCCTGTAAGCCACCTTCTTGATTAAAGGAAGTCTTGAAGTGTCCATCAGACGAAAATACAGAGACTGTTGCCGCGTCTCTGTTCACTACGACAATGTCACCGTTTTTTAAGGTGCCAATGCTCTCTGGACAGAATTCGCTGTCTTCAGTTTCCTCCCCCTCGAACTCATTCTTCAACAACCACTTTTCCTCATGAAGTATTTCCCCCAGATCTGTATCGGAGACTACATCTTGACACTTGAACCCAATAAATGACTTCTTGTGGTCAACTTGTTTAAACAGAAGTTCCTCCTGAAATTCCAGGTTGTGCATCACCTTGGGCCTAAGATCCAACATCTCAAAGTCGTCAGCATGTTCCATCAGGTCGCTCACAGCGGTCACAATGGTCTTGGCTCTCTCTATCTTGTCAAGATTACTGTTGAACACTTTTTCATACTCTTCATCTCTGTCCTTACCGATTTTGGTGATCTCGTCTCTGAGAAGCCGAGCCTTGGTTTGAATTTTGGCAATTTCCTCTTTCTCCTTGGCGGAAACATCATCGCATGCCTTGGTCACCATCAGCTTCAATCTCTTCCGTGAGTGAGATAAGGATTCTTGCGAGGCTTGGAATTCCTCCTCGCTCTTCTGAAACTTCTTCAAGACGTCATCAACATCTTTACGATGAGATCCAATAGCATCGGCAATGCTGCTTAATGTATGTTCCGCTGTACGATGGTCAATCAATCCACACGTTGAGCAGATCAGTATCTTGCAAGTCTCACAGTAAAAGGAGAGATCCTGGTTAGGGTGCTGTGTGCATTTTGGGGCATGAGGATCCTTAGCTGTGACGTCCTGACGCGGACTGAGATCTGACACAATTCGGTGTTTCTTGGTGTGTTTCAAGCGCTTGTGAACAGCCTCACATTGTTGGCAGATGTTCGCATTGCAGTCCAGGCATCGGGAGACGGCCTCCAAACCGTCTTCACACTCTTCACAAATCAGATTAGAAGCAGAGGTTTCCCCAAGTAACTTCTCCCGTATGTTGACGTCATCGACAAGCGCGTTCAGGAAAAAACAGTTCTTGATATTCTCAAGGCGCGAGTCTGGAATCTCCGTGGCCTTCCTACAGACTGGGCAGATGATCTTATCAGCATCGGGTTGGTGCTTGCTGACCAAGTCTTCCAAGCAATTCCGACAGAAACTGTGGAGGCAGTCAAGTATTTTCGGATCTTGGAAACGGCGCAAGCAGATTGGGCATTCCAGATGTTCCTGGCTTATCTCGCATTTGGCTGTAGATTCGGCCATCGCACTTTTTTGTTTAAATGTGCCTGGGGAAAATGAAATATCGTAACTTGCAGACAGGTTGACAAAAGTAAGGTTTGGTTGTAACTCCAGGTCAATCCTATGTATGCTGTTAGTGTTACCAATTTGTGTTGTAAATAAGAAACATTTTATACTTTTGTGAGGAAATACAAAATTCAGTACTAAATCAAACCGTATACAACTTTGGGTTGTTTGTGGGGAAAAATTGGTACGGGGTCTCCTGCGAAATGTTTTATAACTAGTTTGAATTTACATGTACTTCTTACCATTTCAAACAACATGCAAATAAAAAATGCATTGAATGCTGTACAAGGCCTATGAATAACAGTTTCAATGCGCCAACAAAGAAATGATGTCATTTCGATGTAACAGGCCCGATTTGTGCGCCAAGTACATGTACTGTGGTATTTAAGATGTGGCAAGTAATTGTTCTTCGATGAGACTAAAATAAAGATCATGATCACTCCCACTCGTAAGTATACATCCAGTAATAGTAGGCTACACCCATGCAGTCTACTGCGGTTTATGATTACATGTACATGTATAGTGACAGTAAATTGCATTAAAATTCTCACGTTTCTGGTTCCGTGTTAAACACATGGGTAAGACTGTCGCTACGCAGCTGTGATCCGACGTCACAAGACATTTTTTTATGCTGTCGTATAGTTTGTTTGCGAATTTGTGGGGGAAAACAGAATATCGTACATGTACGATGAAACCTGTATATAGTGGCCACCCTCGAGATCGGGGAAAACTGGTCTGCAGGTTGCATATTGCCACACATGGCATTTGGGAGTAGGACGAACGTCGGGTGGCCACTATAAACAGGCGCAGGTATATATGATATATTTATCAAGGTGCAGGTGGCATCTTTAAAGCAGGTTAACTGTGGTATAATGAACGAACGTGAATCCTGCAAGCTAAAATGTTTCTGGAACTTCCGGGTGATCGAAACTAAGTGAAACCTAAATTATATTAATTCCAGCCACATGCATTCCTGAACTAACTTGCACTTTGCGTACTTACCGTAAACTGTATACTCGCCGTTCACAGATAGCCTATCGTTTGATAGCGTAAAGTACTAAACGGGTGTTGGAAGAAGTCACAAACAGAAGCACAAAATGGGGCCGCAAAAAATGATCACGAGCGATTTAGAAACGAGTTGTGGTCCAAAAATAGCAGGGGAATTCCCAGACATGAGAAACTGCTGGCTCGAGGTGAAAGGTCAGATGAATCGTGTGTACGTACGGTGCACTAGATTAGACACGGTAACAGCTTTTCATGCGCAACATTTGGCTCTTCATTTTCTTCCCCAGTGAAACAGATCTCTGCAACTGCACTCATTTTTTTTAAAATCCGCGTATTTTGCTACATAATAATACAGTGACGATACGGTATAGGCCCATTGGCATTTTGTACGGCAGTTTGTATATTATACACGATGAATGACTGTTAAAATTCAGCCGTGAATCGAGACTTGAATTTTTGTTTTTGACAGGCGATTCACACTTGAAACTGACAACTATAAACAGATAAAGATGTAATGAAATCCGCCTCACAAATTGGATTTCCAACCGCATTTAGGCCAACGTTTGGTTCAGTCGGTGCTGGGTCCAAAGGGAAGGTTGTTTTTATGCTCATAATAATGGGAAACAAATAATAGACTAAATGGAAGGCACCAATAAAACTAAAAACACGTTAGTACACAATACACATGTATATGCCATATATTTACATTTCCCCAAATTTTAATGATCAAAGTTGGGCTAAATTCCATTTTGGTGAACGTGCAGTTTGTTTATTTCGTCTCAACACAGTTGGCCGATGCATTGCTCATTTCACCATGATCTCACTGATGACCACATCAGGATGGGATAATCTCATGCACTGCCACCAAATGTACATTATTAGGCCCATCGCCTTTTGCATAATTTTGTTAAATTGATTGTCTAACAGTATCAAGTTGTAGCAAATGTGACTATTAACTCATCCCTAAAAATAGCATTTGAACTTCGACCCCGATATAAGCATTTACATAAATTGTCAAAACAATCTCCTCCATAAGTACTTGATATTAAGATCAATGAAACACAGATATCAAATAGTCGATTATTTTTTACAATTTCAATACTGTGTTAAGAAACCAAGCACTTAAAGGAACACACCTTCTTTGTTGGGCTATTTTGGGCTCGAAATAGACCCATACATTATTCTGAAGCGCATTCGAGAGTAAATTAGATATATCCTGAAAAGACGCCGTCAAATTTAGCCGTTTTTGAGCACTTTTGAAAAATCCAAGGTCACGTGACTTTTCGGAACCAAATTCTGGTTCCGAAAAGTCACGTGGTCTTGTGAGTTAGTTGTATTTCCAGCCGTATAAAAGTTTGTTACTGCAGAACTGCACCAAGTTCAACACTGATTTCCCCCCAATATTTATAAGTAATTGACAAAAGAGAGACTATTTATACAGGTATGAAACAAAGTTAAACATAAGTATGAAAATTCGAACATAATTGTTTGTTTCGAGAGTCCGGGGAACGGGAGCGAGCGCGTGCTACGGCAGGCTACCGTGGAGTGTAGAAATTTGCCCCGCGCAGCATGCACGGCAAATAGCCTGCAGGAGTGCACACACAGGGTACAGGTCAACTCGGTCCCAAGTCAACTCGGTTGACCGGGACCGAGTTGACTTGGGACCGAGTTGACTCGAAACCCACACACACGTAGGCGTGTTGCTTCGGTGGACTTGTCCAAGATGCGAATCGAGGTCTTGTATGTGGTTACACTCACACAAACCGAGGGCGGCCTGCAAACCGAGCTCGTCCTCGGTTTGTGATTACTACAGAAATGGCAAGTATTTTTTAACTACACAGTGTTACATGTATGGGTGGGAGGCGGGCCTTTCATATTTATCATAAATACCATCCTCGCTTCTTTGCCGAAAATTACTGAACTTAATGAGCCAATCTCGACCCCCCCCCTCCCCCCCGCCCCCCCCATTTCAATGTTGGGCCTGGGACTCGCCGCGGCGGACGCAACTCCGAACAACATTGAATTGGGGGGGGGGGGGGGGGGTAACATCCTCCTCAACTTAGCTGCGTCAACTGTACAGAATTGCTAACACGTTATGTCGAAACAATAAAAATACACAGGCGAATTGCAGTAGCAGAAATTAATTTAAATATTTACCAACAATTTATTGCACAAATACATTTATTTCGACGACTCTCCTCGGAGCAACACCAACAGACCGGCGCTGGGTGACCAAGGGTAATAACAGCGTACCTGACCCTTTCCGCAAAAGACCCGAAACGTATTGACGTCACGCGATGTTTACCGCGGTGCATTATGGGTGAAAAGTGGGGCCGAAATCGCTAGTTTTCGAACTTCGCGTGCGTTGCATGCATAGCGCCTATCGTATTATGCACGTAACTTTGTGAACTTTACTAACCGCTTCGCTGGCAATAAACGTCCAAAACAAAGATCGTAAATTTATAAAATGGTTCGTGTCAACTTAGTTGTGCCTGCGTGAGTTGTAAGCGCACGACGGACACCGGAACTATGGTGTTAACTTTTAAGGCTTCAAAAGGCGGCGAAAATGGCCCTGCAATAATTGTGCAAACTAGCGATGCAGAGATTTTGTCCCTATTTTGTACCCATAATGCACCGCGGTAAGCATTGCGTGACGTCATTATGTTATAGGTCTATTCATCCATATCTGTACTGAAAGGTACAAGTATACGGTCTTTCGACAACGTTCGACCGTCGTCAAACACATTTCGTTAAATTTGTGTTTTATCTCATATTAATTTCCTCATTTCATTGAATGATGCAATTTTTACAAAAGTAATTTTATTTATTTATTTGTTTCCATTGAAGGTATGTAATATGTTAGATTTGGAAAATACATGTGGTTATTGAATGTCAAAGCGCCCCACTGGACAAGCCTGCAACGGTTAACCTTTTAAAAAAATTATATATATATATATATATATTCCGTTCGGCGGTAAATCGTCGGATAAGACCGTGACAGCGGATCGCGTTGTCAGTATGGCCACAATAACAAAAACAACATTTTCAGATTCACAATTCATAAATTGTCTAACATTTTTTTTTTTCGTTTGATGGCGTCTGCCCGGGTTGATTTTGTGGGTAAATTGGATGCAACCCACCACCCCTCCTACCCCCCACCTTCCCGGTCGACCAAGACACTTTACCAGCCTCTGTCAAACAATTATGTCAGGTTCATCAAAATGACGCATTTTAAATAACCATCCTATGAAAAAAATCAGGACAAAAAAGTGGTGTTTTTTTTACAGTTTGTATTCAGGAGACGACTTTGGTATTCTTATTCATCTAAGTTTTGGCAATAAATCATTTTAAGCAGAGGCATTTAGGCCTTATTATGGTGTGGCAATTGTATTTGGGGCTATTACGCAATTCGTTTTACTGAGGCTGGCTATATAAGCACGCGGTCGCAAACTACGTCCTCGGTGTTGTACACGTAGTCCTCAGTGTACGTTGTTTACAAGTATATGTGCACGTACGTTCGTGAAGAAAAAACATGATGCCAACTCCTCAAAAGAAAACGGAATTTCCTATTCGGTCGTCCGGGCTGTCCAGTGAAATCGTGAGCAGAAAATTGGAGATATCCTGAGCAGGAGAAGAGCGAATCGTTTGTGACAAAGTCGTGAGGCTCTCGCGTAGTTGCAACGGCTGGTAAAGCGTATAACCCGTCTTTTGACCGTTTTTGTTATTTTTGCACTTCTTTAGTAAATTACGGGATATTTTGATGATATTTTTTTCGCAAGGACCATCAAAAAAGTATTGTCAATGCTGCTACATCACTAAATCATGTAAACAGTAGGCAGGTGTGTACCTTTAATAAATCAAATACATAAAGCTATATAGTTTTTTAACAAGTTCCTAAAGTTGCCATGAGTTAGTTTTTAAGCACTACACGATAGATATCAACCAGGGTTGTAGTCGAGTCCATCACAAGTCTTTCACAAGTCTAGAGCCGATAAAAATCACAAGTCTGTGACAAGTCCTGCACAAGTCCGTCTCAAGTCCAGTACGGTTGAAGAAGAAGCAGAGGATGAACATGCACAAAAGTATGCCTTTGTTGGAGTTTATTTGAATAGCTTGTTACTTGAATTAAGACCCAGGGACTTGTGGTGGACTTTTGAATGCTTGTGCAGGACTTGTGATGGACTCGACTTCAACCCTGATATCAACATATCTAAAGAAGCTATGAATGGATATAACGAAATAATATTAATTTTTTAATATAGCATTTGAACATTTACACCACAGAAGCATTATAAAATTTGTCAAAACAATCTCCTCTGTAAGTACTTGATAAGATCAATATATATGACAGATATCAAATAGTCGATTCTTTTGTTTTAAAACTCCAATACTGTATAAAGAAACCAAGTACTTAATAAACTAAATAAAGCAAAGCCTATAGTTTTTGACAAGTTTCTAAAGGTGCTATGAGCATTACACAATGAATATCTACTTAATCTATGCATATACATGTAATGAAATAATATGAATTTTCTTTTACAATAAACTGTGATTAATCGTGAATTCAGATCTAATCGAAATATTGAAATATTTGTTTCTTCAAATCGACAATACTTTTTCTCCTTTCATCAGAATCACACTCATGAGGGATCGTGGATTGTGCTACTGCAATCATTATGTGAACCTTTTCTTCAAAATCGAGCGTAGGCATTTGATTTTTTTTTTTTACATCTTTCTGAAGAGGGTTAAATTCCCATTAAAATAGGAATTTCGATATTGAAACTGGACATTCTGATTGGTCAATTGAACAACTTACAAAATAAGAACTGAGCAATAACAAATCCGTTTTAAAGCTTATTATATGTACATGTATCATTTTCAGTCGTTTTGCAGGTTCGTTTTCACCGAATTGAAATGGGAGGGGCACCTGACCCAAGACTAAACGGCCAGAAAGACTGTTCTGTAGGGTTGTCGAAAAGGGAGGGCACTACCGGTAAGTTGTGTATAGGGGGAAAACTGGGGGAATTTAAGGGGAACCTAGGTCCCCATGCAGGTATACTCCCGCACGTATACCGCTGTTTGGTACCGACACTGTAAACAATAATTGGCCGTAAATTTACGGCTGAAAGCTCTGCAGCGCGTTGCGACATTTTTACCGTAATTATAGCGGTTGTCCCGTCAATTGTTAAACAGGAAATCCCGTATTTTGACGGTGTTTTTCCCGTACTTTCGCTTTCACTAATTACTTATTCCAGTACTTTTAACTTCGTATTCATGTAAGGTATGTTGGTTGACACTAATTCAACTACAAAATACCTGTAGCGACTTCTATTTATGCTTCGTATCTAGGCATACATCGTATAGACAGCCCAAGTGTGACGTGGGTTGACATGGTAATTGGCTCTAAACATCATGGCCGTCGGAAAAAGCACTGAGACACGGTTTAGTGATTTTTAGTGTAAAGCCATTGCCTAGGCAACTAACAAAAGATGACGTATTCACTTCGGCAGTCTATACTCACGGTTGCACACATCTACTAAAATTTAATTTACTATTAGTCGCTCATCTGTCACCATCTTAAGTTAACTTGTACTAAACAACTGTCAATTTTGCACAAAAAGCAGAAGAACTGAAAACTGAAGAAAATATTTACACGGGAAATCTTTTCAGTTAAGCCCAATCCCACAATGCATTGTAAAAGGATTTTTACGGGTTCGGCCCGTAAAAATTCATTTACGGGCACTTCTCGTAAAAATGTACGTACTTTCTTCCGTAAAAAATACGGTAATGTTTTAACAGTGCAATGCCACAGTCCGAGTAGGCTAACTGGGAATTGGATTTTATTTGGCCGTTTCACAGTGCCGGGCATTTTTTAAGAGTGTGGTTGTTGGTTCTTTCGATAACTCCTTTTTCAACCTATCGTTGAATCTTAAAGGAAGTAGTTGTGGCGGAGGGAGTTCGAATGAACGGTCCCTCCAGTCATCACACTCGATGGAAAACTTTTACGGAGTTTTGATCAGCCACCACGAGATCACCACGAGGAGAGAACGTCAAGTCGTAGGGCCAAAATAACTCCTGAGCTGTGCACTGTACATGTACTCCTTGTGCAGTGTAATGATGCAGTTCACTCCTTCCGGCGATGTGAACACTGGGATGAACTGTTACGTAAATATCACCCGCCTCGTCGCAGCACACGCCGCTAGGTCTCATGGGCTGACCGTTTGATTCAGTGCTGATGCTGAAAACCTCATGACCTGAAAGATCTAGGCAGAGTAACCGCTTGGCATCGAAAAGAGATAGAATTAAACGGTCGTCGTGTTGGAAGGCAATGCGTGCTGGGCATATGTCAGTGGGAATGATCGAAATCAACGACCCATCGAGGTTTGTCACATACACAACGTTTTTTTTCATGTCTACACTTGCAACAGCTACGCGATTTTGCTCATCCGTAGCAATACAAATAAGTTTACTTTCTCGCAGTTCCCCAGATTCATCTTGTGCCGGTCTGAACTGACGAATCAACTGTTGATCAGTGTTAAACACTTTAACTAAATCACCATCTGTGACCAATATCAAATTGTCTCGTGTCACTGCCACGCTGTGCGGAGCCTTTAAGCCACCTTCTGGATTAAAGGAAGTCTTGAAGTGTCCATTAGACGTAAATACAGAGACTGTTGCCGCGTCTCTGTTCACTACGACAATGTCACCGTTTTTTAAGGTGCCAATGCTCTCTGCACAGAATTCGCTGTCTTCAGTTTCCTCCCCCTCGAACTCATTCTTCAACAGCCACTTTTCCTCACTAAGTATTTCCCCCAGATCTGTATCGGAGACTACATCTTGACACTTGAACCCAATGAATGACTTCTTGTGGTCGCCTTGTTCAAACGGGAGTTCCTCCTGAAATTCCAGGTTGTGCATCACCTTGGGCCTAAGATCCAACATCTCAAAGTCGTCAGCACGTTCCATCAGGTCGCTCACAGCGGTCACAATGGTCTTGGCTCTCTCCATCTTGTCACGATTACTGTTGAACACTTTTTCATACTCTTCATCTCTGTCCTTACCGATTTTGGTGATCTCGTCTCTGAGAAGCCGAGCCTTGGTTTGAATTTTGGCGACTTCCTCTTTCTCCTTGGCGGAAACATCATCGCATGCCTTGGTCACCATGAGCTTCAATCTCTTTCGTGAGTGAGATATGGATTCTTGAGAGGCTCGGAATTCCTCCTCGCTCTTCTGAAACTTCTTCAAGACGTCGTCAACATCTTTACGATGAGATCCAATAGCATCGGCAATGCTGCTTAATGTGTGTTCGGCTGGTGTACGATGGTCAATCACTCCACACATTGCACAGATCAGTATCTTGCAAGTCTCACAATAAAAGGAGAGATCCTGGTTGAGGTGCTGTGTGCATTTTGGGAAATGGGGATCCTTAGCTGTGACGTCGTGGCGCGGACTGAGATCTGACACAATTCGGTGTTTCTTGGTGTGTTTCACGCGCTTGTGAGCAGCCTCACATTGTTGGCAGATGTTCGCATTGCAGTCCAGGCATCGGAAGACGGCCTCCAAACCGTCTTCACACTCTTTACAAATCAGATTAAAAGCCGAGGTTTCTCCAAGTAACTTCTCCCGTTTGTTGACGTCATCGACAAGCGCGTTCATGAAGAAACAGTTCTTGATATTCTCAAGGCGCGAGTCTGGAATCTCCGTGGCCTTCCTACAGACTGGGCAGATGATCTTATCAGCATCAGGTTGATACTTGCTGGCCAGGTCCTCCAAGCAATTCCGACAGAAACTATGGAGGCAGTCAAGTATTTTCGGATCTTGGAAACGGCGCAAGCAGATTGGGCATTCCAGATGTTCCTGGCTGATTTCACATTTGGCTGTAGATTCGGCCATCTCACTTTTTGTTTAAATGTGCCTGGGGAAAATGAAATATCATAACTTGCAGACAGGTTTACAAACGTAAGGTTTGGTTGTAACCCCATGTCCATCTTATGTATGCTGTTTAATAGTGTTACCAATTTGTGTTGTAAATAAGAAACATTTTATACTTTTGTGAGGAAATACAAAATTCAGTACTAAATCAAACCGTCTACAAATTTGGTGTTGTTTGTGGGGGAAACTTGGTACGGGGTCTCCTGCGAAATGTTTTATGTACTTCTTACCATTTCAAACAATGTGCAAATAAAAACTGCATTGAATGCTGTACAAGGCCTATGAATAATTATAATCAACGGTTTCAATGCGCCAACAAAGTAATGATGTCATTTCGATGTCACAGGCCCGATTTGTGCGCCAAGTACATGTACTGTGGTATTTAAGTTGTGGCGAGTGATTGTTCCGCTGTGTTCTTCGATGAGACAAAAATAAAGATCATGATCAATCCCGCTCGTAAGTTAGCATCCACTAATAGTATACACCCATGCAGTCTACTGCGGTTTATGATTTAGTGACAGTAAATTGCATTAAAATTCTCACGTTTCTGGTTCCGTGTTAAACACATAAGTGAGACTGTCGCTACGCAGCTGCGATCCGGCGTCACAAGACATGTTTTTTATGCTGTCGTATAGTTTGTTTGCGAATTTGTGGGGGAAAACAGAATATCGTACATGTACAATGAAACCTGTATATAGTGGCCACCCTCGAGGGAAAACTGGTCACCTTAAACAGGTTGCATATTACCACACATGGCATTTGGGAGTAGGACGAACTTCGGGTGGCCACTATAAACAGGCGCGGGTGGCCTATTTATCAAGGTGCAGGTGGCCTCTTTATCAAGGTGGCCTTAATAGCAAGTTAACTGTGGTATAATGAACAAACGTGAATCCTGCAAGCTATATTCTTCTTTAAAAATAAAATGTTTCTGGAACTTCCGGGTAAAACAGTGAAACCTAAATTATATTAATTCCAGAGCCACATTCCTGAACTATAACTTGCACTTTGCGTACTTACCGTAAAACTGTATACTCGCCGTTCACAGATAGCATATCGTTTGATAGCGTAAAGTACTAAATAGGTGTCGGAAGAAGTCACAAACAAAAGCACAAAATGGCGCCGCTAAAAATGATCACGAGTGATTTCGAAACGAGTTGTGGTCCAAAAATAGCAGGTGAATTCCCAGACATGAGAAACTGCTGGCTCGAGGTGAAAGGTCAGATGAAGCGTGTGTACATACGGTGCACTAGATTGGACACGGTAACAGCTATTCATGCGCAACATTTGGCTTTTTGCCCAGTGAAACAGATCTCTGCAACTGCACTCATTCTATTAAATCCGCGTATTTTGCTACATAATAATACAGTGACAATACGTAAGGCCCATTGGCAATTTGTACGACAGTTTGTATATTATACACGATGAATGACTGTTAAAATTCAGCCGTGAATCGCGACGTGAATTTTTGTTTTTGACAGGCGATTCACACTTGAAACTGACAACTATAAACAGATAAAGATGTAATGAAATCCGCCTCACAAATTGGATTTCCAACCGCATTTAGGCCAACGTTTGGTTCAGTCGGTGCTGGGTTCAAAGGGAAGGTTGTTCTTATGCTCATAATAATGGGAAACAAATAATAGACTAAATGGAAGGCACCAATAAAACTAAAAACACGTTAGTACACAATACACATGTATATGCTATATATTTGCATTTCCCCCAATTTTAATGATCAAAGTTGGGCTAAATTCTATTTTGGTGAACGGACAGTTTGTTTATTTCGTGTCAACACAGTTGGCCGATACATTGCTCATTTCACCATGATCTCACTGATGACCACATCAAGATGGGATAATCTCATGCACTGCCACCAAATGTACATTATTAGGCCCATCGCTTTTTAAACAATTTTGTTAAATTGATTGTCTAACAGTATCAAGTTGTAGCAAATGTGACCAGTAAATCTTCCCTAAAAATAGCATTTGAACTTTGACCCCGATAGAAGCATTTACATAAATTGTCCAAACAATCTTCTCTATAAGTACTTGATATTAAGATTAATGAAATACAGATAGAAAATAGTCGATTCTTGTTTACAATTTAAATACTGTGTAAAGAAACCAGGCACTTAATAAATCAAATACATAAAACTATATAGTTTTTTAACAAGTTCCTAAAGTTGCCATGAGTTAGTTTTTAAGCACTACACGATAGATATCAACCAGGGTTGTAGTCGAGTCCATCACAAGTCTTTCACAAGTCCAGAACCAATAAAATCACAAGTCTGTGACAAGTCCCGCACAAGTCCGTGTCAAGTCCAGTAACAAGAAGCAAAGGAAGAACACGCACAAAATAATGCCTTTCTTGGAGTTCATTTGAATAGCTTGTGACTTGAATTAAGACCCGGAGACTTGTGGTAGACTTTTGAAAGCTTGTGATGGACTCGACTACAACCCTGATATCAACATATCTAAAGAAGCTATGAATGGATATAACAAAATAATATGAATTTTTTAATATAGTATTTGAACATTTACACCACAGAAGCATTACACAATTTTTCAAAACAATCTCCTCTGTAAGTACTTGATAAGATTAATATATATATGACAGATATCAAATAGTCGATTCTTTTTTTAGAACTTCAATACTGTATAAAGTAACCACGTACTTAATAAATTAAATATAGCAAAGCCTTTAGTTTTTTAAACAAGTTTCTAAAGGTGCTATGAGCATTACACAATGAATATCTACTTAAGCTATGCATATACATGTAATGAAATAATATGAATTTTCGTTTAATAAACTGTGATTAATCGTGAATTCAGATCTAATCGAAATATTGAAATATTTGTTTCTTCAAATTGACAATACTTTTTCTCCTTTCATGAGAATCACACTCATGAGAGGGATCGTGGATTGTGCTACTGCAATCATTATGTGAACATTTTCTTCAAAATCAAACATAACTAGGAATTTGATTGTTTTCTTTACATTTTTCTGAAGAGGATTACATTCCTGTCAAAATGGGAATTTCGTTATTGAAACTGGACATTCTGATCGGTCAATTGAACAATTTACAAAATAAAAACTGAGCAATAACAAATCCGTTTTAAAGCTTATTATATGTACATGTATCATTTTCAGTCGTTTTGCAGGTTCGTCTTCACCGAATTGAAATGGAAGGGGCACCGGACCCAAGACTAAACGGCCAGAAAGACTGTTCTGCATGGTGGTCGAAAAGGAAAGGCAATATACTGGTAAGTTGTGTTGGAGGGAAACAGTGGGAATTTATAGGGGAACCTAGGTCCCCGTGCAGGTATACTCCAGCACGTGACTATACCGCTGTTTGGTACCCACACTGTAAACAATTGTTTGCCCGTAAATTTTACGGTCGAAAGCTGTGCAGCGAGTTGCCACCTTTTTACCGTAATTATAGCGGTTGTCCCGTAAATTGTTAAACAGGAAATCCCGTAAAATGTTATGTTACTCCCGTATTTTGACGGTGCTTTCCCGTACTTTCGCTTTCACTAATTACTTATTCCAGTACTTTTAACTTCGTATTCATGTAAGGTATGTTGGTTGACACTAATTCAACTACAAAATACCTGTAGCAACTTCTATTTATGCTTCATGTAGGCATGCATCGTACAGACAGCCGATGTGTGACGTGTTGATATGGTAATTGGCTCTAAACATCATGGCTGTCGGAAAAAGCACTGAGACACGGTTCAGTGATTTTTAGTGCAGAGCCATTGCCCAGGAAACTAACAAAAGATGACGTATTCACTTCGGCAGTCTATACTCACGGTTGCACAGATCTACTAAAATTGAATTTACTATTAGTCGCTCATCTGTCACCATCTTAAGTTAACTTGTACCAAACAACTGTCCATTTTGCATCTTTCCAAGCAAAAACCTCAATTACAAAAAGCAGAAGAACTTAAAACTGAAGAAAATCACCATATTTACACGGGGAAATATTTTCAGTTAAGCGCAATCCCACAATGCATTGTGAAAGGATTTTTACGGATTCGGCCGTGAAAATTCATTTACGGTTATTTCCCGTAAAAATGTACCGTGAAAAATACGGTAATGTTTTTACAGTGCAATGCCACAGTCCGAGTAGGCTAACTGAGACATTTTTTTTTTGCCGTTTCACAGTGCCAGGAATTTTTTAAGAGTGTGGTTGTTGGTTCTTTCGATAACTCCTTTTTCAACCTATCGTTGAATCTTAAAGGAAGTAGTTGTGGCGGTGGGAGTTTGAATGAACGGTCTCTCCAACCATCACACTCGATGAAAAACTTTCACAGATTCGAAATCGGCCACCACGAGCTCACCACGAGGAGAGAACGTCATGTCGAAGGGCAAATATAATCCCCGAGCTATGCACTGTACATGTACTCCTTGTGCAGTGTAATGATGCAGTTCACTCTTTCCGGCCATGTTAACATTGGGGTGTGCTGTCACGTAAATGTCACCCGCCTCGTCGCAGCACACGCCGCTAGGTCTCATGGGCTGACCGTTTGGTTCAGTGCTGATGCTGAAAACCTCATGACCTGAAAGATCTAGGCAGAGTAACCTCCTCGCACCGTAAAGAGATAGAACCAAATGGTCGTCGTGTTGAAAGGCAATCTCTATTGGGCATATGTCAGTGGGAATGATTGAAATCAACGACCCATCGAGGTTTGTCACATACACAACGTTTCTTTCTTCGTCTGAAACAGCTACGCGATTTTGCTCATCCACAGTAATACAAGTAAGTTTACTTTTTCGCAGTTCCCCAGATACATCTTGTGCCGGTCTGAACTGACGAATCAACTCCTGATCAGTGTTAAACACTTTAACTAAATCACCATCTGTGACCAATATCAAATTGTCTTGTGTCACTGCCATGCTGTACAATGGAACATGCAAGCCACCTTCTGGATTAAAGGAAGTCTTAAAGTGTCCATCAGACGTAAATACAGAGACTGTTGCCGCGTCTCTGTTCGTTACGACAATGTCACCGTTTTTTAAGGCGCCAATGCTATAGAATTCGCTGTCTTCAATTTCCTCCCCCTTGAACTCATTTTTCAACAGCCACTTTTCCTCATGAAGTATTTCCCCCAGATCTGTATCGGAGACTACATCTTGACACTTGAACCCAATGAACGACTTCTTGTGGTCACCTTGTTCAAACAGGAGTTCCTCCTGAAATTCCAGGTTGTGCATCACCTTGGGCCTAAGATCCAACATCTCAAAGTCGTCAGCACGTTCCATCAGGTCGCTCACAGCGGTCACAATGGTCTTGGCTCTCTCCATCTTGTCACGATTACTGTTGAACACTTTTTCATACTCTTCATCTCTGTCCTTACCGATTTTGGTGATCTCGTCTCTGAGAAGCCGAGCCTTGGTTTGAATTTTGGCAATTTCCTCTTTCTCCTTAGCAGAAACATCATCGCATGCCTTGGTCACCATCAGCTTCAATCTCTTCCGCGAGTGAGATATGGATTCTTGGAAAGCTTGGAATTCTTCCTCGTTCTCCTCAAACTCCATCAAGACGTCGTCAACGTCTTCACGATGAGATTCAATAGCATCGGCAATGCTTGTGAATGTATGCTCTGCTGTACGGTGGTCAAATGCTGCACACATTGCGCAGATCAGTATCTTGCAAGTCCCGCAGTAAAGAGAGAGATTGTGGTCAGGGTGCTGTGTGCATTTTGGGGAATGAGGATCCTTAGCTGTAACGTCCTGGCGCGGACTGAGATCTGACACAATTCGGTGTTTCTTGGTGTGTTTCAAGCGCTTGTGAATAGCCTCACATTGTTGGCAGATGTTCGCATTGCAGTCCAGGCATCGGGAGACTGCCTCCAAACCGTCTTCGCACTCTTCACAAATCAGATTAGAAGCCGAGGTTTCTCCAAGTAACTTCTCCCGTTTGTTGACGTCATCGACAAGCGAGCTCCGGAAGAAACAGCTCTTGAGATTCTCAAGGCGCGAGTCTGGAATCTCCGTGGTCTTCCTACAGACTGGGCAGATGATCTTATCGGCATCAGGTTGATGCTTGCTGACCAAGTCTTCCAAGCAATTCCGACAGAAACTATGGAGACAGTCAAGTATTTTCGGATCTTGGAAACGGCGCAAGCAGATTGGGCATTCCAGATGTTCCTGGCTGATCTCACATTTGGCTGTAGATTCGGCCATCGCACTTTTTGTTTAAATGTGTCTGGGGAAAATAAAATATCATAACTTGCAGACAGGTTTACAAACGTAAGGTTTGTTGTAACTCAATGTCCATTAGTAATGATCTTATGTATGCTGTTAGTGTTACCAATTTGTGTTGTAAATAAGAAACATTTTATACTTTTGTGAGGAAATACAAAATTCAGTACTAAATCAAACGGTACAAATTTAGTGTTGTTTGTGGGGAAAAACTTGGTACAGGGTCTCCTGCGAAATGTTTTATAACTAGTTTGAATTTACATGTACTTCTTACCATTTCAAACAGTATGCAAATAAAAAATGCATTGAATGCTGTACAAGGCCTATGAATAACAGTTTCAATGCGCCAACAAAGTAATGATGTCATTTCGATGACACATGCCAGATTTGTGCGCCAAGTACATGTACTGTGGTATTTAAGATGTGGCGAGTAATTGTTCTTCGATGAGACGAAAATAAAGATCATGATCACTCCCGCTCGTAAGTAAGCATCCACTAATAGTATACACCCATGCAGTCTACTGCGGTTTATGATTACATGTATATGTATAGTGACAGTAAATTGCATTGGAAATTCTCACGTTTTTGGTTCCGTGTTAAACACACGAGTGAGACTGTCGCTACGCAGCTGCGATCCGGCGTCGTGACAAGACATGTTTTTTTTATGCTGTCGTATAGTTTGTTTGCGAATTTGTGGGGGAAAAACAGAATATCCGTACATGTACAATGAAACCTGTATATAGTGGCCACCCTCGGGATCAGGGAAAACTGGTCACTTTAAACAGGTTGCATTACCGTATACACATGGCATTTGGGAGTGGGACCAACTTCGGGTGGCCACTATAAACAGGCGCAGGTGGCCTCTTTATCAAGGTGCAGGTGGCATCTTTATCAAGGTGGCCTTAATAGCAGGTTAAATGTGGTATAATGAACGAACGTGAATCCTGCAAGCTATATTCTTCTTTAAAAATAAAATGTTACTGGAACTTCCGGGTGAAACAGTGAAACCTAAATTATATTAATTCCAGCCACATTCCTAAACTAACTTGCACTTTGCGTACTTACCGTAAAACTGTATACTCGCCGTTCACAGATAGCCTATCGTTTGATAGCGTAAAGTACTAAATAGGTGTCGGAAGAAGTCACAAACAAAAGCACAAAATGGCGCCGCGACAAATGATCACGAGCGATTTCGAAACGAGTGCGTTCCAAAAATAGCAGGGGAATTCCCATACATGAGAAACTGCTGGCTCGAGGTGAAAGGTCAGATGAATCGTGTGTACGACAGTGCACTAGATTGGACACGGTAACAGCTATTCATGCGCAACATTTGGCTTTACATTTTCTTGCCCAGTGACGCAGATCTCTGCAACTGCACTCTTTCTATTAAGTCCGCGTATTTTGCTACATAATAATACAGTGACAATATGGTATAGGCCCATTGGCATTTTGTACGACAGTTTGTATATTATACACGATGAATGACTGTTCAAATTAAGCCGTGAATCGCGACATGAATTTTTGTTTTTGACAGGCGATTCACACTTAAAACTGACAACTATCAACAGATAAAGATGTAATGAAATTCGCCTCACAAATTGGATTTCCAAACGCATTTAGGCCAACGTTTGGTTCAGTCGGTGCTGGGTCCAAAGGGAAGGTTGTTTTTATGCTCATAATAATGGGAAACAAATAGACTAAATGGAAGGCACCAATCAAACTAAAAACACGTTAGTACACAATACACATGTATATGCCATATATTTACATTTCCCAAAATTTTAATGATCAAAGTTGGGCTAAATTCCATTTTGGTGAACGTGCAGTTTGTTTATTTCGTCTCAACACAGTTGGCCGATACATTGCTCATTTCACCATGATCTCACTGATGACCACATCAGAATGGGATAATCTCATGCACTACCAAATGTACATTATTATAGGCCATCGCTTTTTGCATAATTTTGTTAAATTGATTGTCTAACAGTATCAAGTTGTAGCAAATGTGACCAGTAAATCATCCCTTAAAATAGCATATGAACTTTTACCCCAAATAGAAGCATTACATAAATTGTCAAAACAATCTCCTCCATAAGTACTTGATATTAAGATTAATGAAATACAGATAGCAAATAGTCGATTCTTGTTTACAATTTAAATACTGTGTAAAGAAATCAAGTACTTAATAAATCAAATACATAAAGCTGTATAGTTTTTTAACAAGTTCCTAAAGTTACCATGAGTTAGTTTTTAAGCACTACACGATAGATATCAACCAGGGTTGTAGTCGACTCCATCACAAGTCTTTCACAAGTCCAGAGCCGATAAAATCACAAGTCTGTGACAAGTCCTGCACAAGTCCGTCTCAAGTGCAGTAACAAGAAGCAAAGGATGAACATGCACAAAAGAATGCCTTTGGAGTTAATTTGAATAGCTTGTAACTTGAATTAGGACCCAGGGACCTGTGGTGGACTTTTGAAGGCTTGTGATGGACTTGTGATGGACTCGACTACAACCCTGATATCAACATATCTAAAGAAGCTATGAATGGATAGGCCTATAACAAAATAATATTAATATTTTAATATAGCATTTGAACATTTACACCACAGAAGCATTGCAAAATTTGTCAAAACAATCTCCTCTGTAAGTACTTGATAGGATCAATATATATATGACAGATATCAAATAGTCGATTGTTGTTTTAGAACTTCAATACTGTATAAAGAAACCAAGTGCTTAATAAACTAAATTAAGCAAAGCCTGTAGTTTTTTTTACAAGTTTGTAAAGGTGCTATGAGCATTACACAATGAATATCTACTTAAGCTATGCATTTACATGTAATGAAATAATAGGAATTTTTGTTTACAATAAACTGTGATTAATCGTGAACTCGGATCTTATCGAAATATTGAAATATTTGTTTCTTCAAATTGACAATACTTTTTCTCCTTTCATCAGAATCACACTCATGAGAGGGATCGTGGATTGTGCTACTGCAATCATTATGTGAACCTTTTCTTCAAAATCAAACATAACTAGGCATTTTATTGTTTTCTTTACATCTTTCTGAAGAGGATTAAATTCCCGTTAAAATGGGAATTTCGTTATTGAAACTGGACATTGTGATCGGTCAATTGAACAATTTACAAAATAAGAATTGGGCAATAACAAATCCGTTTTAAAGCTTATTATATGTACATGTATCATTTTCAGTCGTTTTGCAGGTGTGTTTTCACCGAATTGAAATGGAAGGGGCACCGGACCCAAGACTAAACGGCCAGAAAGACTGTTTTGCATGGTGGTTGAAAAGGAAAGTCGCTACCGGTAAGTTTTGTTGGGGGGAAACGGTGGGAATTTATTGGGGAATCTAGGTCCCCGTGCAGGTGTACTCCCGCACGTGACTATACCGCTGTTTGGTACCCACACTGTAAACAATGTTTTGCCCGTAAATTTTACGGTCGAAAGCTGTGCAGCGAGTTGCCACCTTTTTACCGTAATTATAGCGGTTGTCCAGTAAATTGTTTAACGCGAAATCCCGTAAATGTCTACGTTATTCCCGTATTTTGACGGTGCTTTCCCGTACTTTCGCTTTTACTAATTACTTACTCCAGTACTTTTAACTTTGTATTCATGTAAGGTATGTTGGTTGACACTAATTC
This sequence comes from Henricia sp. BOLD:AAB3569, assembly GCA_037783545.1. Lineage (NCBI taxonomy): Eukaryota > Metazoa > Echinodermata > Asteroidea > Spinulosida > Echinasteridae > Henricia > Henricia sp. BOLD:AAB3569. The sequence goes on from JBBELK010000882.1 coordinate 1,202,258, forward strand.
AACTACAAAATACCTGTAGCAACATCTATTTATGTTCAGCTCCATGTAGGCATAGGCCTACATCGTGTACACAGTGGTTTGACATGGTAATTGGTTCTAAACATAACATCATGGCCGTCGGAAAAAGCACTGAGACACGGTTCAGTGATTTTTAGTGTAAAGCCATTGCCAAGGCAATTAACTAACAAAAGATGACGTATTCACTTCGGCAGTCGCGGTTGCACACATCTACTAAAATTAAATTTACTATTAGTCGCTCATCTGTCACCATCTTAAGTTAACTTCTACCAAACAACTGTCCATTTTGCATCCTTGCAAGCAAAAAACTCAATTACAAAAAGCAGAAAACTAAAGAAAATCACCATATTTACACGGAAAATCAGTTAAGCGCAATCGCACAATGTATAGTGAAAGGATTTTTACAGGTTCTGCCCGTAAAAATTCATTCACGGGCACTTCTCGTAAAAATGTACGTAGGCCTACTTTCTACCGTAAAAAAATACGGTAATTTGTTAACAGTGCAATGCCGTTTCACAGTGCCGGGCCTTTTTTAAGAGTGTGGTTGTTGGTTCTTTCGATAACTCCTTTTTCAACCTATCGTTGAATCTTAAAGGAAGTAGTTGTAGCGGAGGGAGTTTGAATGAACGGTCCCTCCAATCTTCACACTCGATGAAAAACTTTCACAGATTTGAAATCAGCCACCACGAGATCACCACGAGGGGAGAACCTCACGTCGAAGGGGAAATATAATCCCTGAGTTATGCACTGTACATGTACTCCTTGTGCAGTATAATGATGCAGTTCACTCTTTCCGGCCGTGTTAACACTGGGATGAACAACTGTCACGTAAATATCACCCGCCTCGTCGCAGCACACGCCGGTAGGCCCCATGGGCTGACCGTTTGATTCAATGCTGATGTTGAAAATCTCATGACCTGAAAGATCTAGGCAGAGTAACCTCCTCGCACCGTAAAGAGATAAAATTAAACGGTCATCGTGTTGAAAGGCAATCTCTCCTGGCCATATGTCAGTGGGAATGATTGAAATCAACGACCCCTCAAGGTTTGTCACATACACAACGTTTCTTTCTTTGTCTGCAACAGCTACGCGATTTTGCTCATCCGTAGCAATACAAACAAGTTTACTTTCTCGCAGTTCCCCAGATTCATCTTGTGCCGGTCTGAACTGACGAATCAACTGCTGATCAGTGTTAAACACTTTAACCAAATCGCCATCTGTGACCGATATCAAATTGTCTCGTGTCACTGCCACGCCGTATGGAGCTTTTAAGCCACCTTTTGGATTAAAGGAAGTCTTGAAGTGTCCATCAGACGTAAATACAGCGACTGTTGCCCTGTCTCTGTTTATTACGACAATGTCACCGTTCTTTAAGATTCCAATGTTCTGTGCAAATGAATTGCCGTCTTTAGTTCCATCGCCCTTGAACTCATTCTTCAACAGCCACTTTTCCTCATGAAGTATTTCCCCCAGATCTGTAACCGAGACTACATCTTGACACTTTAACCCAATAAATGACTTCTTGTGGTCACCTTGTTCAAACAGGAGTTCCTCCTGGAATTCCAGGTTGTGCATCACCTTGGGCCTAAGATCCAACATCTCAAAGTCGTCAGCACGTTCCATCAGGTCGCTCACAGCGGTCACAATGGTCTTGGCTCTCTCCATCTTGTCACGATTACTGTTGAACACTTTTTCATACTCTTCATCTCTGTCCTTACCGATTTGGGTGATCTCGTCTCTGAGAAGCCGAGCCTTGGTTTGAATTTTGGCGATTTCCTGTTTCTCGTTAGAAGAAACATCATCGCATGCCTTGGTCACCATCAGCTTCAATCTCTTTCGTGAGTGAGATATGGATTCTTGAGAGGCTTGGAATTCATCCTCGCTCTTCTGAAACTTCTTCAAGACGTCATCAACATCTTTACGATGAGATCCAATAGCATCGGCAATGCTGCTTAATGTGTGTTCGGCTGGTGTACGATGGTCAAGCGCTACACACATTGCACAGATCAGTATCTTGCAAGTCTCACAGTAAAAGGTGAGATCCTGGTTAAGATGCTGTGTGCATTTTGGGGAATGAGGATCCTTAGCTGTGACGTCCTGGCGCGGACTAAGATCTGACACAATTCGGTGTTTCTTGGTGTGTTTTAAGCGCCTGTGAGCAGCCTCACATTGTTGGCAGATGTTCGCATTGCAGTCCAGGCATCGGAAGACGGCCTCCAAACCGTCTTCACACTCTTCACAGATCAGATTAGAAGCCGGGGTTTCTCCAAGTAACTTCTCCCGTTTGTTGACGTCATCGACAAGCGAGCTCAGGAAGAAACAGCTCTTGAGATTCTCAAGGCGCGAGTCTGGAATCTCCGTGGTCTTCCTACAGACTGGGCAGATAATCTTATCAGCATCAGGTTCATACTTGCTGACCAAGTCTTCCAAGCAATTCCGACAGAAACTATGGAGGCAGTCAAGTATTTTCGGATCTTGGAAACGGCGCAAGCAGATTGGGCATTCCAGATGTTCCTGGCTGATCTCACATTTGGCTGTAGAATCGGCCATCGGACTTTATGTTTAAATGTGCCTGGGGAAAATAAAATATCATAACTTAGGACAGGTTTACAAAAGTAAGGTTTGGTTGTAACCCCATGTCCATTTTATGTATGCTGTTAGTGTTACCAATTTGTGTTGTAAATAAGAAACATTTTATACTTTTGTGAGGAAATACAAAATTCAGTACTAAATCAAACCGTATACAACTTTGGGTTGTTTGTGGGGAAAACTTGGTACGGGGTCTCCTGCGAAATGTTTTATAACTAGTTTGAATTTACATGTACTTCTTACCATTTCAAACAACATGCAAATAAAAAATGCATTGAATGCTGTACAAGGCCTATGAATAACAGTTTCAATGCTCCAACAAAGTAATGATGTCATTTCGATGTCACATGCCCCATTTGTGCGCCAAGTACATGTACTGTGGTATTTAAGATGTGGCGAGTAATTGTTCTTCGATGAGACAAAAATAAAGATCATGATCACTCCCGCTCGTAAGTAAGCATCCACTGAAAGTACACCCATGCAGTCTACCGCGGTTGATGATTACATGTATAGTGACAGTAAATTGCATTAAAATTCTCACGTTTCTGGTTCCGTGTTAAACACACGAGTAAGACTGTCGCTACGCCGCTGCGATCCGACGTCGTGACAAGACATGTTTTTTATGCTGTTCGTATAGTTTGTTTGCGAATTTGTGGGGGAAAAACAGAATATCCGTACAATAAGACCTTTATATAGTGGCCACCCTCGAGATCGGGGAAAAACTGGTCACTTTAGACTGTTAGACACAGGTTGCATATTACCACACATGGCATTTGGGAGTATGACGAACTTCGGGTGGCCACTATAAACGGGTGCAGGTGGCATCTTTATCAAGGTGGCCTTAATAGCAAGTTAACTGTGGTATAATGAACTAATGTGAATCCTGCAAGCTATATTCTTCTTTAAAAATAAAATGTTTCTGGAACTTCCGGGTGAAACAGTGAAACCTAAATTCTATTAATTCAGCCACATTCCTGAATAAACTTGCACTTTGCGTACTTACCGTAAAACTGTATACTCGCCGTTCACAGATAGCCTATCGTTTGATAGCGTAAAGTACTAAATGGGTGTCGGAAGAAGTCACAAACAAAAGCACAAAATGGCGCTGCGAAAAATTATCACGAGCGATTTAGAAACGAGTTGTGGTCCAAAAATAGCAGGTGAATTCCCAGACATGAGAAACTGCTGGCTCGAGGTGAAAGGTCAGATGAAGCGTGTGTACGTACGGTGCACTCGATTGGACACGGTACAGCTATTCATGCGCAACATTTGGCTTTTCATTTTCTTGCCCAGTGACGCAGATCTCTGCAACTACACTCATTATATTAAATCCGCGTATTTTGCTACATAATAATACAGTGACAATATGGTATAGGCCCATGGCATTTTGTACGACAGTTTGTATATTATACACGATGAATGACTGTTAAAATTTAGCCGTGAATCGCGACATGAATTTTTGTTTTTGACAGGCGATTCACACTTGAAACTGACAACTATAAACAGATAAAGATGTAATGAAATTCGCCTCACAATTTGGATTTCAAAACGCATTTAGGCCATCGTTTGGTTCAGTCGGTGCTGGGTCCAAAGGGAAGGTTGTCTTTATGCTCATAATAATGGGAGACAAATAATAGACTAAATGGAAGGCACCAATAAAACTAAAAACACGTTAGTACGCAATACACATGTATATGCCATATATTTACATTTCCCCAAATGTTAATGATCAAAGTTGGGCTAAATTCCATTTTGGTAAACGGACAGTTTGTTTATTTTGTCTCAACACAGTTGGCCGATACATTGCTCATTTCACCATGATCTCACTGATGACCACATCAGAATGGGATAATCTCATGCACTACCAAATCTACATTATTATAGGCCATCGCCTTTTGCATAATTTTGTTAAATTGATTGTCTAACAGTATCAAGTTGTAGCAAATGTGACCAGTAAATCATCCCTAAAAATAGCATTTGAACTTTGACCCCGATAGAAGCATTTACATAAATTGTCCAAACAATATTCTCTATAAGTACTTGATATTAAGATTAATGAAATACAGATAGAAAATAGTCGATTCTTGTTTACAATTTAAATACTGTGTAAAGAAACCAAGTACTTAATAAATCAAATACATAAAGCTGTATAGTTTTTTAACAAGTTCCTAAAGTTGCCATGAGTTAGTTTTATAAGCACTACACGATATAGTCCATGGGCCAGAGGGGCCCACCGTGCACCTCCCCCTAGAATTGACGAAACAACATTTTTCTAGTAGGTTTGCATCTGTACTTCATTTTAACACTTGTTAACATTCGATTAGCTGGGACTCACTACTCGAATTTGGATGTTACATGAACCCCCAAGCCCAAGACTTTTGACGGCCAACTTAGGGTTAGGGGAAATTCAAATACTCTTTGTTCCGTCAAATATTGTCGTAGAGATACAAGTTACCCCTCAAAATGTAGGTCTTGGTGAGCTCTACACAGTGGTATATGACTCATGTCTTTTAATTTAGTACGCAGGTCAACAGAGGTCAAAAGGTAAATTTTAAAGGGAGTTGCGCAAAATTTGGTAATCCTCGCCATTACACAAAAATTTACACGTACGTGCACCCTCCTAGAAATGACGAAACAACATTTTTCTAGTAGGTTTGCATCTGTACTTCATTTTAAGACATGTTAACACGAGATTAACCGAGACTTACTAGTTGATTTTGGATGTTACATGAACCCTAAAGCCCAAGACTTGACGGCCATTTTAGGGTTAGGGGAAATTCAAATATCCATTGTTCTGTCAATAATTGTCGTAGAGATACAAGTTACCCCTCAAAATGTAGGTATTGGTGAGTTCTACACAGTGGTACATGATTTATGTCTTTTAATTTAGTAAGTAGGTCAACAGAGGTCAAAAGGTCAATTTTAAAGGGAGTTTCGCTAAATTTGGTAATCCTCGCCATTCAACAAACGTGTAAATTAATAAAGTTTTACTACCTTATTTATACATGATATTATTCTGTCTCAACGTATTTTATTCGCCATATAAATACAGGTTAATTTGATTATAGTGGTAGAAAGGCTTTCTGCCACAACGTGGGAAATAGGTGGGTCAATATAACACCAAAAATACCCCAACATAAAAAAAATCATTGTCGAAGGGGTGGAGACAATGACTTCTCTAATATAACTACTGATGTCAAATATAGCTAATTTTATTATTCATTAATGTATATAACATGATACTGTGGCAAGACTGCCTGCACCAGCCACCATATGAGCCGCTAAGGCAGGGGGGGGGGGGGGGGGGGGGGGGGGGGGGCACTCTGCCAAAATTGCCTCCCTGACAACCTGCACTTCTAGGGCTGTTTTTAAGACATGGGATTCAAAAAGTCTGGTCAGGCACATGCAGGTTTAATCAGGATAAAAAACCTAACAAACTTGGCCATCCCGGTTCAGCCCAAAGCCATCCAAGCCAAGCTCAATGCCCTCCCAGCTATGCCCAAACCCCAAAACCCCAGCCCAAAGCCATCCTGGCCCAGCCTGATGCCATTCCGGCCCAGCCTGAAGTCATCAAGCCCCAGCCCAATGCCCTCCCAGCAAAAACATGAAGTCCAAAAGCCCAGCCTGAAGCCCCAAAGCCCAGCCTGAAGCCACCACAGCCCAACACGAAGCCACCCCGACCCAGCCCAAAGCTACCCCCGGCCCAGCCCAAAGCCCTCTGGTATTGATTTGGGCTGGGCCGGGTTGGCTTCGGGCTGGGCTGGGATGGCATAGGGCTGGGGTTTTGGGGTTTGGGCTGAGCTGGGAGAGCATTAGGCTTGGCTGAGATGGCTTCGGGCTTGGCTGGAATGGCTTCAGATTGGGCCGGGATGGCTTCAGACTGGGCCGGGATCTTCGGGCTGGGCTGGCATGGTTTCGGGCTAGACAGGGATGGCTTCGGGCTGGGTTGGGATGGCTTATAGCTGGGCTGGGATGGCGTCGGGCTGGGGTTTTGGGGTTTGGGCGTAGCTGGGAGGGCATTGGGCTTGGCTGGGATGGCTTCGGGCTAGACAGGGATGGCTTCGGGCTGGGTTGGGATGGTTTAAAGCTAGGCTGGGATGGCTTCGGGCTGGGGTTTTGGGGTTTGGGCGTAGCTGGGAGGACATTGGGCTTGGATGGAATGGCTTCGAGCTGGGCCAGGATGGCTTCAGGTTGGGCCGGGATGTCTTCAGACTGGGCTGGGATGGCCTCGGGCTGGGCTGGGATGGCCTCGGGCTGCGCTGGGAGGGCCACGGGCTGGGCTGGGATGGCCACGGGCTGGGCTGGGATGGCCTCGGGCTGGGCTGGGATGGCCTCGGGCTGCGCTGGGAGGGCCACGGGCTGGGCTGGGATGGCCACGGGCTGGGCTGGGATGGCCTCGGGCTGGGCTGGGAGGGCCTCGGGCTGCGCTGGGAGGGCCACGGGCTGGGCTGGGATGGCCACGGGCTGGGCTGGGATGGCCTCGGGCTGGGCTGGGAGGGCCAAGGGCTGGGCTGGGAGATCCTCGGGCTGGGCTAGAATTGCTTAAGTTGGGCCGGGATGGCTTCGGGCTGGGGTTTGGGGGTTTGAGCTAAGCTGGGAGGGCATTGGGCTTGGCTGGGAGGGCATTGGGCTTGGCTGAGATGGCTTCAGGCTGGGCTAGAATGGCTTCCCTTGGGCCGGGATGGCTTCAGACTGGGCCAGGATGGCTTCGGGCTGAGGTTTTGGGGTTGGGATGAGCTGGGAGAGCGTTGAGCTTGACTGAGATGTCTTTGGGCTGGGCCAGTATGGCTTCAGATTGGGCCTGGATGGCTTGAGGTTGGGCCGGGATGGCTTCAGACTGGGCTGGGATGGCTTCGGGCTGGGTCAGGATGGCTTCAGGCTGGGCCGGGATGGCTTCGGGCTTGGCTGGTATGGTTTCTAGCTAGACAGGGATGGCTTCAGGCTGGGTTGGGATGGCTTATAGCTGGGCTGGGATGGCGTCGGGCTGGGGTTTTGGGGTTTGAGCGTAGCTGGGAGGGCATTGGGCTTGGCTGGGATGGTTTCGGGCTGAGCCAAGATGGCTTCGGGTTGGGCCGGGATGGCTACGGCCTGGGCGGGATGGCTTCGGGCTGGGCCGGGATGGCTTCGGGCTGGGACGGGATGGCTTCGGGCTGGGACGGGATGGCTTCGGGCTGGGACGGGATGGCTTCGGGCTGGGACGGGATGGCTTCGGGCTGGGACGGGATGGCTTCGGGCTGGGACGGGATGGCTTAAGGCTGGGCCGGGATGGTTTTGGGCTCGGCTAGTATGGCTTCGGGCTAAACCGGGATGGTTTCTGGCTGAAACGGGATGGCTTTGATAGCTTCAGGCTAGGCTTTGATGGCTTCAGGCTTGCCTGGCATGGCTTCGGGCTGGGCTGGGATGTCTTTAGGCTGGGGTTTTCGGGTTTGAGCATAGCTGGGATGGCATTGAGCTTGGCTGGGATGGCTTCGGGCTGGGCTAGGATGGCTTAGAGCTGGGCTGGGATGGCTTCATGCTGAAGTTTGTTAGGTTTTTATCCTGATTAAACCTGCATGGGCCTAACCAGACCTTTTGAATCCCATGTCTCAAATACAGCCCTAGAAGTGCAGGTTGTCGGGGAGGCAATTCTGGTAGAGTGGCCCACCCTGCCTTAGCAGCTCATATGGTGGGTGGTGCAGCCAGTTTTGCCACAGTATCATGTTATACACATTACTGAACAATAGAATTAGCTACATCTGACATCAGCAGTTATATTAGAGAAGTCATTGTCTCCACCCCATCCATGCCTGTAAGGTTTTTTTTATGTTGGGGTATTTTTGGTGCTATATTGACCCACCTATTTAATTCCCACGTTGTGGCAGGAAGCCTTTCTACCACTATAATCAAATTAACCTGTATTTATATGGCGAATAAAATACGTTGAGACAGAATAATATCATGTATAAATACGGTAGTAAAACTTTATTAATTTACACGTACAGTTTTGTTGGATGGCGAGGATTACCAAATTTAGCGAAACTCCCTTTAAAATTGACATTTTGACCTCTGTTGACCTACTTACTAATTTAAAAGACATAAATCATGTACCACTGTGTAGATCTCACCAATACCTACATTTTGAGGGGTAACTTGTATCTCTACGACAATTTTTGACAGAACAATGGATATTTGAATTTCCCCTAACCCTAAAATGGCCGTCAAGTCTTGGGCTTTAGGGTTCATGTAACATCCAAAATCAACTAGTAAGTCTCGGTTAATCTCGTGTTAACATGTCTTAAAATGAAGTACAGATGCAAACCTACTAGAAAAATGTTGTTTCGTCATTTCTAGGAGGGTGCACGTACGTGTAAATTTTTGTTTAATGGCGAGGATTACCAAATTTTGCCCAACTCCCTTTAAAATTTACCTTTTGACCTCTGTTGACCTGCGTACTGAATTAAAAGACATGAGTCATATACCACTGTGTAGAGCTCACCAAGACCTACATTTTGAGGGGTAACTTGTATCTCTACGACAATTTTTGACGGAACAAAGAGTATTTGAATTTCCCCTAACCCTAAGTTGGCCGTCAAAAGTCTTGGGCTTGAGGGTTCATGTAACATCCAAATTCGAGTAGTGAGTCCCAGCTAATCGAATGTTAACAAGTGTTAAAATGAAGTACAGATGCAAACCTACTAGAAAAATGTTGTTTCGTCAATTCTAGGGGGGGGTGCACGGTGGGCCCCTCTGGCCCATGGACTAATAGATATCAACCAGGGTTGTAGTCGAGTCCATCACAAGTCTGTCACAAGTCCAGAGCCGATAAAATCACAAGTCTGTGACAAGTCCCGCACAAGTCCGTGTCAAATCCAGTAACAAGAAGCAAAGGATGAACATGCACAAAAGAATGCCTTTGTTGGAGTTCATTTGAATAGCTTGTTACTTGAATTCAGACCCAGGACTTGTGGTGGACTTTTGAAGGCTTGTGATGGACTTGTGATGGACTCGACTACAACCCTGATATCAACATATATAAAGAAGCTATGAATGGATATAACGAAATAATATTAATTTTTTAATATAGCATTTGAACATTTACACCACAGAAGCATTACAATTTTTTTTAAAACAATCTCCTCTGTAAGTACGTGATCAGATCAATAACTATGACAGATATTAAATAGTCGATTCTTTTGTTTTAGAACTGCAATACTGTATAAAGAAACCAAGTACTTAATAAACTAAATAAAGCAAAACCTGTAGTTTTTGACAAGTTTCTAAAGGTGCTATGAGCATTACACAATGAATATCTACTTAAGCTATGCATATACATGTAATGAAATAATATGAATTTTCTTTTACAATAAACTGTGATTAATCGTAAATTCAGGTCTAATCGAAATATTTAAATATTTGTTTCTTCAAATTGACAATACTTATGTATTTTTTCATGGGTAGCCAGACGGAGTGGAGAATACAATGAAAGGAATGCAGTAGCTGCGTGTTTAGCCAAGCATGCAGGAGCATTGTATGGTACGTGTAGTAGGACACTTACTGATTTGACGCACAAGCGTACGGACGCAGCCCCACCCAGCCCACCCTAGTGTTTTGTATGTTTGGTTTTTCATAATCCAGTGTATCTGCTTTTGTGCTCTCTGGAGATTGGGCAAATGTTGCTTATAATATTTATGGGCTTCTTAAATGCATCCGGGCCCCTTTTTAATTATTGAAACATTGTAACAAGATTATTGACCTGCAGGTTCTAACATTCCAATGCTCTGTTAACCTATATTTTTTAGACTGCATCTTTGCCAAACCACGTCGAATGACACAGGTAAGCAAACGTTGCCCTCTGCATCTTCACATCGAACTCATGTTTGGCACTCCGCGCTTGGCCTCAAGATCGGTGCTCCCCAAAATGGTATGTATTACTAACGTGTTTTTCTTTTGCAGGATGTTTTTACAGTAGTTAGGCGTATGAGAAAATATTTTATTCACGTTCGAGGAACGAGTTAGGGAATAATTTCTCCTTTCATCAGAATCACACTCATGAGAGGGATCGTGGATTGTGCTGCAATCATTATGTGAACCTTTTTTCAAAATCAAACATAACTAGGCATTTGATTGTTTTCTTTACATCTTTCTGAAGAGGATTAAATTCCCATTAAAATGGGAATTTTGTTATTGAATCTGGACATTGTGATCGGTCATGCCACAGTACGAGTAGGCTAACTGGGAATTTGATTTGTTTGTTTTGTTTTGCCGTTTCACAGTGCCGGGCATTTTTTAAGAGTTTGGTTGTTGGTTCTTTCGATAACTCTCTTTTCAACCTACATGTATATCGTTGAATCTTAAAGAAGTTAGTTGTCGCGGTGGGAGTTTGAATGAACGGTCCCTCCAATCATCACACTCGATGAAAAACTTTCACGGAGTTCCAATCAGCCACCACGAGATCACCACGAGCAGAGAACGTCATGTCGAATGGCCAATATAATCCCTGAGCTATACACTGTACATGTACTCCTAATGCAGTGTATTGTTGCAGTTCACTCCTTTCGCGCGTGTCAAAATCGAGATGATCAAATGTGACATAAATATCACCCGCCTCGTCGCAGCACACGCCGTAAGGCATCATGAGCTGACCGTTTGATTTAGTGCTGATGCTGAAAACCTCACGACCCGAAATATCTATGCAGAGTAACCTGCTCGCAACGTAAAGAGATAGAATTAAACGGTCGTCGTGTTGGAAGGCAATCCTTCCTGGGCATATCTCAGTAGGAATGATTGAAATCAACGACCCATCAAGGTTTGTCACATACACAACGTCTCTTTCTGAGTCTGCAACAGCTATGCGATTTTGCTCATCCGTAGCAATACAAGTAAGTTTACTTTCTCGCAGTTCCCCAGATTCATCTTGTGCCGGTCTGAACTGACGAATCAACTGCTGATCAGTGTTAAACACTTTAACCAAATCGCCATCTGTGACCAATAGCAAATTGTCTCGTGTCACTGCCACGTTGTGTGGAGCCTTTAATCCACCTTCTGGATTAAAGGAAGTCTTGAAGTGTCCACCGGACGTAAATACAGAGACTGTTGCCGCGTCTCTGTTCGTCACGACAATGTCACCGTTTTTTAAGGTACCAATGCTCTCTGCACAGAATTTGCCGTCTTTAGTTTCCTTCCCCTCGAACTCATTCTTTAACAGCCACTTTTCCTTATGAAGTATTTCCCCCAGATCTGTATCGGAGACTACATCTTGACACTTGAACCCAATGAACGACTTCTTGTGGTCACCTTGTTCAAACAGGAGTTCCTCCTTAAATTCCAGGTTGTGCATCACCTTGGGCCTAAGATCCAACATCTCAAAGTCGTCAGCACGTTCCATCAGGTCGCTCACAGCGGTCACAATAGTCCTGGCTCTCTCCATCTTGTTACGATTACTGTTGAACACTTTGTCATACTCTTCATCTCTGTCCTTACCGATTTTGGTGATCTCGTCTCTGAGAAGCCCAGCCTTGGTTTGAATTTTGGCAATTTCTTTCTCCTCCTTGGCGGAAACATCATCGCATGCCTTGGTCACCATCAGCTTCAATCTCTTCCGTGAGTGGGATAAGGATTCTTGCGAGGCTTGGAATTCCTCCTCGCTCTTCTGAAACTTCTTCAAGACGTCATCAACATCTTTACGATGAGATCCAATAGCATCGGCAATGCTGCTTAATGTGTGTTCGGCTGGTGTACGATGGTCAAGCGCTACACACATTGCACAGATCAGTATCTTGCAAGTCTCGCAGTAAAAGGAAAGATTGTGGTCAGGGTGCTGTGTGCATTTTGGGGAATGGGGATCTGCAGCTGTGACGTCCTGCCGCGGACTGAGATCGGACACAATTCGGTGTTTCTTGGTGCGTTTCATGCGCTTGTGAGCAGCCTCACATTGTTGGCAGATGTTCGCACTGCAGTCTAGGCATCGGGAGACGGCCTCCAAACCGTCTTCACACTCTTCACAAATCAGATTAGAAGCCGAGGTTTCTCCAAGTAACTTCTCCCGTATGTTGACGTCATCGACAAGCGAGCTCAGGAAGAAACAGCTCTTGAGATTCTCAAGGCGCGAGTCTGGAATCTCCGTGGCCTTCCTACATACTGGGCAGATGATCTTATCAGCATCAGGTTGGTGCTTGCTGACCAAGTCTTCCAAGCAATTCCGACAGAAACTATGGAGGCAGTCAAGTATTTTCGGATCTTGGAAACGGCGCAAGCAGATTGGGCATTCCAGATGTTCCTGGCTGATCTCACATTTGGCTGTAGATTCGGCCATCGCACTTTTTTGTTTAAATGTGCCTGGGGAAAATAAAATATCATAACTTGCAGACAGGTTTACAAACGTAAGGTTTGGTTGTAACTCAATGTCCATCAGTAATGATCTTATGTATGCTGTTAGTGTTACCAATTTGTGTTGTAAATAAGAAACATTTTATACTTTTGTGAGGAAATACAAAATTCAGTACTAAATCAAACCGTATACAAATTTGGTGTTGTTTGTGGGGGAGGGGGGGGGGGGGGAGGGGGGGGGGGGGGGGGAACTTGGTACCAGAACTTGGTACGAGGTCTCCTGCGAAATGTTTTATAACTAGTTTGAATTTACATGTACTTCTTACCATTTCAAACAATGTGCAAATAAAAACTGCATTGTATGCTGTACAAGGCCTATGAATAATTATAATCAACGGTTTCAATGCGCCAACAAAGTAATGATGTCATGTCGATGTCACAGGCCCGATTTGTGCGCCAAGTACATGTACTGTGGTATTTAAGTTGTGGCGAGTGATTGTTCCGCTGTGTTCTTAGATGAGACAAAAATAAAGATCATGATCACTCCTGCTCGTAAGTTAACTTACAGTCAAGAATTTGACATTTAGGAAATTAAAATCAATTAATATTGATCAGTTTAAAAATGATTTATGTACTTCCACCCTCATTCGCGATGTACCATCGGATCTGGACCGGCTAGTTAACATGTACAATAACACATTGGCTTCAGTATTGGACACGCATGCTCCTCTACGCTCGCGGACTGTCGTCACACGTGCTCAGGTGCCTTGGTTTACCAACGAGATTCGGGAGGCAAAGAGACTGCGTCGACGTGTAGAACGGAAATGGAGGTTATCTGGACTTGATGTAGATCTGAAAGCCTTTAAGTCCCAGAGGAACAAGACTACGCATATCATGAACAAAACACGCTGTGAATTTTATACCGATTTTATTGACAAAAACTGCGATAAAAATCAACGGAAATTGTTTTCAGCTGTAAAGCAATTGCTAAATCAGGATTCGGACACGTTATTTCCACAAAATTGTAATAAGCTTAATCTTGCCAATCAAATAGGGTCGTTTTTTGTTAAAAAGATCACTGATATACGTGTAGGGTTAGATAAATCGGTAGTTCCAGTTACTGTATAACCTGTTCTAATGCCTGTTAACAATTTAACGAATAATGCATTCCTTGATGAATTTAAGGTACTGGGTGAAGATTCTGTAAGGAAACTTATGTTGAAAGCACCTAGCAAGTCCTGCATCTTGGACCCGGTACCAACATGTATTGTGAAGGAATGCATTAATGAACTGTTGCCATCGGTAACATCAATTATTAACATGTCTCTGCAGAATGGAATAGTTCCTTGTTCCTGGAAGGAAGCCCTTGTAGTTCCAAAATTGAAACAACCTGGTTTGGACACGGGGTTTACGAATTTACGTCCCATTTCTAATTTGCAGTTTGTGTCCAAGTTAGTCGAACGTGCTGTCACTGATCAAGTTTATTCTTATTTAGTAAAAAATGAGTATTTGCCTAGTAATCAATCAGCTTATCGTCCGGGGTACAGTACGGAAACTGCATTATTGCGAATTAAGAATGACATTCTTATGAATATGGAAAAACAATGTGTAACTTTACTTGTGCTCTTAGACCTAAGTGCAGCTTTTGATACCGTGGATCATGGCATACTACTGACTCGATTGCGTAATAACTTTGGAATAACTGGAACTGTGTACAATTGGTTTGAATCATATTTATTGGGCAGATCCCAACGTATATCAGTTGACGGGGTATTATCAGATAGTTTTTATCTTGAATCTGGCGTCCCACAAGGTAGTTGTCTTGGTCCTTTATTGTTTTTGTTGTATTCCAGTGGGTTATTTAAGGTCACAGAGAAACATCTTTTACATGTACATTCATATGCTGACGATACACAACTTTATTTATCATTCAAACCCGGACCTGGTACAAATGAGTCTGTTGCTAAATGTGCCATTGAAAATTGTATCAATGAAATTCAACATTGGATGACTGTAAATAAACTCAAGCTTAATACTGGAAAAACAGAATTTCTTATTATAGGTACAAAAAAACAGCTGGAAAAGGTAACTGTGTCTCAATTGAATGTTGGTAATACTAGTGCATCATCTGGTGCTATACGTAACCTTGGGGTTTGGTTTGATTCCGGGCTTAAGCTGGGGTATCATGTAAATAAAATAAGTAACTCTGCAATTTACCACTTGTACAATTTGCGTAGAATTAGGAAGTTTTTAACTCAACAGTCTACAGAGTCTTTAGTGCATGCCTTTATAACAAGCAAACTAGATTACTGTAATAGCTTACTATATGGTATTTCCAGTACACACATTGGTAAATTACAAAGAATTCAAAATATTGCAGCTCGACTTGTAACCGGATTACCACGTACATGTCACATTATGCTAGTTCATCAATCCCTTCATTGGTTACCGGTTGTCTATCGTATTCAGTTTAAAATCTTGATTTTAACATTTAAATGTTTAAGCGGAACAGCTCCAGGGTATCTTTGTGACCTGGTGTCTGTTGTTCGTCAAAACAGATATAGTCTTCGTTCAATGAATAGTGTGTTACTGACTCCGGGGAATGTTAAATGTAAAGTTTCATTAGGCGATTGTGCTTTTCAGACCGCTGCCCCTAAATTATGGTCTAAACTTCCAGGTCTCATCAGAAATCTTAGGAGTCTTGAGAAGTTCAAAACCGAAGTTAAAACATATCTTTTTAAACTTGCCTTTGATTTATGATTTTTAATCTTAATTAAGTAACGATGATGTAATTAGTTTCGTTTTTAAAATGTGCAGCGCACATGAACATATTTATATGGAATGCGCGCTATATAAATGTAATTATTATTATTATTATTAACATCCACTAATAGTAGCCTACACCCATGCAGTCTACTGCGGTTTAATATGATTACATGTATAGTGACAGTAAATTGCATTGGAAATTCTCACGTTTTTGGTTCCGTGTTAAACACACGAGCGAGACTGTCGCTACGCAGCTGCGATCCGGCGTCACAAGACATGTTTTGTTATGCTGTCGTATAGTTTGTTTGCGAATTTGTGGGGGGGGGGAAACAGAATATCGTACATGTACAATAAAACCTGTATATAGTGGCCACCCTCAAGATCGGGAAAAACTGGTCACTTTAAACAGGTTGCATATTTACCACACATGGCATTTGGGAGTAGGACGAACGTCGGGTGGCCACTATAAACAGGTGCAGGTGGCCTCTTTATCAAGGTGCAGGTGGCATCTTTATCAAGGTGGCCTTAATAGCAAGTTAACTGTGGTATAATGAACTAATGTGAATCCTGCAAGCTATATTTTTCTTTAAAAATAAAATGTTTCTGGAACTTCCGGGTGAAACTAAGTGAAACCTAAATTCTATTAATTCCAGCCACATGCATTCCTGAACTATAACTTGCACTTTGCGTACTTACCGTAAAACTGTATACTCGCCGTTCACAGATAGCCTATCGTTTAATAGCGTAAAGTACTAAATGGGTGTCGGCCGGAAGAAATCACAAACGGAAGCACAAAATGGCGCCGCGAAAAAATGATCACGAGCGATTTCGAAACGAGTTGTGGTCCAAAAATAGCAGGGGAATTCCCAGACATGAGAAACTGCTGTCTCGAGGTGAAAGGTCAGATGAATCGTGTGTACGTACGGTGCACTCGATTGGACATAGTAACAGCTATTCATGCGCATCATTTGGCTTTTCATTTTTCTTGTCTAGTGACGCAGATCTAGATCTTTGCAACTGCACTCATTGTATTAAATCGTAGTTTGCTACATATTAATACAGTGACAATATGGTAAGGCCCATTGGCAATTTGTACGACAGTTTGTATATTATACACGATGAATGACTGTTAAAATTCAGCCGTGAATCGCGACATGAATTTTTGTTTTTGACAGGCGATTCACACTTGAAACTGACAACTATAAACAGATAAAGATGTAATGAAATTCGCCTCACAAATTGGATTTCCAACCGCATTTAGGCCAACGTTTGGTTCAGTTGGTGCTGGGTCCAAAGGGAAGGTTGTTTTTATGCTCATAATAATGGGAAACAAATAATAGACTAAATGGAAGGCACCAATAAAACTAAAAACACGTTAGTACACAATACACATGTGTATGCCATATATTTACATTTGCCCAAATATTAATGATCAAAGTTGGGCTAAATTCCATTTTGGTAAACGGACAGTTTGTTTATTTCGTTTCAACACAGTTGGCCGATACATTGCTCATTTCACCATGATCTCACTGATGACCACATCAGGATGGGATAATATCATGCAGTGCCACCAAATGTACATTATTAGGCCCATCGCATTTTGCATAATTTTGTTAAGTTGATTGTCTAACAGTATCAAGTTGTAGCAAATGTGACCAGTAAATCATCCCTAAAAATAGCATTTGAACTTTGACCCCGATAGAAGCATTTACATAAATTGTCAGAACAATCTCCTTTCATAAGTACTTGATATTAAGATTAATGAAATACAGATAGCAAATAGTCGATTCTTGTTTACCATTTCAATATTGTGTAAAGAAACAAAGGACTTAATAAATCAAATACATATATGTATAGTTTTTTAACAAGTTCCTAAAGTTGCCATGAGTTAGTTTTTAAGCACTACACGATAGATATCAACCAGGGTTGTAGTCGAGTCCATCACAAGTCTGTCACAAGTCCAGAGCCGATAAAATCACAAGTCTGTGACAAGTCCCGCACAAGTCCGTCTCAAGTCCAGTAACAAGAAGCAAAGGACGAACATACACAAAATAATGCCTTTGTTGGAGTTCATTTGAATAGCTTGTTACTTGAATTAAGACCCAGGGACTTGTGGTGGACTTTTTAAGGCTTGTGCAGGACTTGCGATGGACTCGACTACAACCCTAATATCAATGAATGGATATAACAAAATAATATTCATTTGTTAATGTAGCATTTGAACATTTACACCACAAAAGCATTACAAAATTTGTCAAAACAATCTCCTCTGTAAGTACTTGATAAGATCAAGATATAAAACAGATATCAAATAGTCGATTTTTTTTTTTTAGAACTTCAATACTGTATAAAGAAACTAAGTGATTAATAAACAAAATAAAGCAAAGCCTATAGTTTTTGACAAGTTTCTAAAGGTGCTATGAGCATTACACAATGAATATCTACTTAAGCTATGCATATACATGTAATGAAATAATATGAATGTTCTTTTACAACAAACTCTGATTAATCGTAAATTCAGGTCTAATCGAAACATTGAAATATTTGTTTCTTCAAATTGACAATACTTGTTCTCCTTTCATCAGAATCACACTCATGAGAGGGATCGCAGATTGTGCTACTGCAATCATTATGTGAACCTTTTCTTCAAAATCAAACGTAGGCATTTGATTGTTTTCTTTACATCTTTCAAAAGAGGATTAAATTCCTGTCAAAATGGGAATTTCGATACTGAAACTGGACATTCTGATCGGTCAATTGAACAATTTACAAAATAAGAATTGGGCAATAACAAATCCGTTTTAATAAAGCTTGTTCAATGTACATGTATCATTTTCAGTCGTTTTGCAGGTTGGTTTTCACCGAATTGAAATGGAAGGGGCACCGGACCCAAGACTAAACGGCCAGAAAGACTGTTTTGCATGGTGGTTGAAAAGGGAAGGCACTACCGGTAAGTTTTGTTGGGGGAATTTATAGGGGAACCTATCTCCGTGCAGGTATACTCCCGCACGTGACTATACCGCTGTTTGGTACCCACAACGTAAACATTGTTTTGCCCGAAATTTTACGGTCGAAACTCGAAAGTTGTGCAGCGAGTTGCCTCCTTTTTACTGTAATTATAGCGGTTGTCCGTAAATTGTTTAACGGGAAATCCCGTAAAATTGTACGTTATTACCGTATTTTGACGAAGCTTTTCCGTACTTTCGCTTTCACTAATTACTTATTCCAGTCCTTTTAACTTCGTATCCATGTAAGGTATGTTGGTCGACACTAATTCAACTACAAAATACCTGTAGCAACTTCTATTTATGCTCCATGTAGGCATACATTGTATAGACAGCCGACGTGTGACGTGTTTAACATGGCAATTGGCTCTAAACATCATAGCGGACGGAAAAAGCACTGAGACACGGTTCAGTGATTTTTAGTGTAGAGCCATTGCCTAGGCAACTAACAAAAGATGACGTATTTACTTCGGCAATCTATACTCACGGTTGCACACATCTACTAAGATTATATTTACTATTAGTCGTTCATCTGTCACCATCTTAAGTTAACTTGTACCAAACTACTGTCAATATTACATCTTTCCAAGCAACAAAAATCAATTACAAAAAGCAGAAGAACTTAAAACTGAAAAAAAAAATCACCATATTTACACGAGAAATCTTTTCAGTTAAGCGCAATCCCACAATGAATTGTGAAAGGATTTTTATGGGTTCGGCCCGTAAACATGCATTTACGGGCACTTCTCGTAAAAATGTACGTACTTTTTACCGTAAAAGATAAGGTAATTTTGTAACAGTGCAATGCCACAGTCCGAGTAGGCTAACTGGGAATTTGATTTTTTTTTTGCCGTTTCACAGTGCCGGGCATTTTTTAAGAGTTTGGTTGTTGGTTCTTTCGATAACTCCTTTTTCAACCTATCGTTGAATCTTAAAGGAAGTAGTTGTGGCGGTGGGAGGTTTAATGAACGGTCCCTCCAACCATCACACTTGATGAAAAACTTTCACAGATTTGAAATCAGCTACCACGAGATCACCACGAGGAGAGAACGTCATGTCGAATGGCCAAAATAATTCCCGAGTTATGCACTGTACATGTACTCCTTGTGCAGTGTAATGATGCAGTTCACTCCTTCTGGTCGTGCCATCAGTGGCATGATCAACTGTCACGTAAATATCGCCCGCCTCGTCGCAGCACACGCCGTCAGGTCTCATGAGCTGACCGTTTGACTCATTGCTTATGCTGAAAACCTCATGACCCGAAAGATCTAGGCAGAGTAACCTCCTCGCATCGTAAAGAGATAGAATTAAACGGTCGTCGTGTTGGAAGGCAATCTCTATTGGCCATATGTCAGTGGGAATGATTGAAATCAACGACCCATCGAGGTTTGTCACATACACAGCGTTTCTTTCTTCATCTGAAACAGCTACGCGATTTTGCTCATCGGTAGCAATACAAATAAGTTTACTTTTTCGCAGTTCCCCAGATTCATCTTGTGCCGGTCTGAACTGACGAATCAACTGCTGATCAGTGTTAAACACTTTAACCAAATCGCCATCTGTGACCAATATCAAATTGTCTCGTGTCACTGCCACGTTGTGTGGAGCCTTTAAGCCACCTTCTGGATTAAAGGAAGTCTTGAAGTGTCCATCAGACGTAAATACAGAGACTGTTGCCGCGTCTCTGTTCACTACGACAATGTCACCTTTTTTTAAGGTGCCAATGCTCTCTGCACAGAATTTGCCGTCTTGAGTTTCCTCCCCCTCGAACTCATTCTTCAACAGCCACTTTTCCTCATGAAGTATTTCCCCCAGATCTGTATCTGAGACTACATCTTGACGCTTGAACCCAATAAATGACTTCTTGTGGTCAACTTGTTCAAATAGGAGTTCCTCCTGAAATTCCAGGTTGTGCATCACATTGGGCCTAAGATACAACATCTCAATGTCGTCAGCACGTTCCATCAGGTCGCTCACAGCGGTCACAATGGTCTTGGCTCTCTCCATCTTGTCACGATTACTGTTGAACACTTTTTCATATTCTTCATCTCTGTCCTTACCGATTGTGGTGATCTCGTCTCTGAGAAGCCGAGCCTTGGTTTGAATTTTTGCAATTTCTTTCTCCTCCTTGGCGGAAACATCATCGCATGCCTTGGTCACCATCAGCTTCAATCTCTTCCGTGAGTGAGATAAGGATTCTTGAGAGGCTTGGAATTCCTCCTCGCTCTTCTGAAACTTCTTCAAGACGTCATCAACATCTTTACGATGAGATCCAATAGCATCGGCAATGCTGGTAAGCGTATGCTCTGCTGTACGATGGTCAATTACTCCACACATTGCACAGATCAGTATCTTGCAAGTCTCACAGTAAAAGGAGAGATCATGGTTAAGGTGCTGTGTGCATTTTGGGGAATGGGGATCCTTAACTGTGACGTCCTGCCGCGGACTGAGATCGGACACAATTCGGTGTTTCTTGGTGTGTTTCTCGCGCTTGTGCGCAGCCTCACATTGTTGGCAGATGTTCGCACTGCAGTCCAGGCATCGGAAGACGGCCTCCAAACCGTCTTCACACTCTTCACAAATGAGATTAGAAGCCGAGGTTTCCCCAAGTAACTTCTCCCGTTTGTTGACGTCATCGACAAGCGAGCTCAGAAAGAAACAGTTCTTGATATTCTCAAGGCGCGAATCTGGAATCTCCGTGGTCTTCCTACATACTGGGCAGATGATCTTATCAGCATCGGGTTCATACTTGCTGACCAAGTCTTCCAAGCAATTCCGACAGAAACTATGAAGGCAGTCAAGTATTTTCGGATCTTGGAAACGGCGCAAGCAGATTGGGCATTCCAGATGTTCCTGGCTGATCTCACATTTGGCTGTAGATTCGGCCATCGCACTTTTTGTTTAAATGTGCCTGGGGAAAATGAAATATCATAACTTGCAGACAGGTTTACAAAAGTAAGGTTTGGTTGTAACCCCATGTCCATCTTATGTATGCTGTTAGTTTTACCAATTTGTGTTGTAAATAAGAAATATTTTATACTTTTGTGACGAAATACAAAATTTAGTACTAAATCAAACCGTATACAAATTTGGTGTTGTTTGTGGGGGAACTTGGTATACGGGGTCTCCTGCGAAATGTGTTATAACTAGTTTGAATCTACATGTACTTCTTACCATTTCAAACAGTATGCAAATAAAAACTGCATTGAATGCTGTACAAGGCCTATGATTAACAGTTTCAATGCGCCAACAAAGTAATGATGTCATTTCGATGTCACAGGCCCGATTTGTGCGCCAAGTACATGTACTGTGGTATTTAAGATGTGGCGAGTAATTGTTCTTCGATGAGACTAAAATAAAGATCATGATCACTCCCGCTCGTAAGTAAGCATCCAGTAATAGTATACACCCATGCAGTCTACTGCGGTTTATGATTACATGTACATGTATAGTGACCGTGACAGTAAATTGCATTGATATTTCTCACGTTTTTCGTTCCGTGTTAAACACACGAGTGAGACTGTCGCTACGCAGCTGCGGTCCGGCGTCACAAGACATGTTTTTTATGCTGTCGTATAGTTTGTTTGCGAATTTGTGGGGGGAAAACAGAATATTCGTACATGTACAATGAAACCTGTATATAGTGGCCACCCTCGGGATCGGGAAAAACTGGTCACTTTAAACAGGTTGCATTACCGTATACACATGGCATTTGGGAGTGGGACCAACTTCGGGTGGCCACTATAAACAGGCGCAGGTGGCCACTATAAACGGGCGCAGGTGGCCTCTTTATCAAGGTGCAGGTGGCCTCTTTATCAAGGTGCAGGTGGCCTCTTTATCAAGGTGCAGGTGGCATCTTTATCAAGGTGGCCTTAATAGCAAGTTAACTGTGGTATAATGAACGAACGTGGATCCTGCAAGCTATATTCTTCTTTAAAAATAACATGTTTCTGGAACTTCCGGGTGAGGCTATAATAAGTGAAACCTAAATTATATTAGTTCCAGCCACATTCCTAGCTGAACTAACTTGCACTTTGCGTACTTACCGTAAAACTGTGTACTCGCCGTTCACAGATAGCCTATCGTTTGATAGCGTAAAGTACTAAATGGGTGTCGGAAGAAGTCACAAAAAAAGCTCAAAATGGCGCAGCGAAAAATGATCACGAGTGATTTCGAAACGCGTTGTGGTCCAAAAATAGCAGGGGAATTCCCAGACATGAGAAACTGCTGGCTCGAGGTGAAAGGTCAGATGAATCGTGTGTACGTACGGTGCACTAGATTGGACACAGTAACAGCTATTCATGCGCAACATTTGGCTCTTCATTTTCTTGTCCAGTGACGCAGATCTCTGCAACTGCACTCATTCTATTAAATCCGCGTATTTTGCTACATAATAATACAGTGACAATACGGTATAGGCCCATGCCATTTTGTACGACAGTTTGTATATTATACACGATGAATGACTGTTCAAATTCAGCCGTGAATCGAGACGTGAATTTTTGTTTTTGACAGGCGATTCACACTTAAAACTGACAACTATAAACAGATAAAGATGTAATGAAATTCGCCTCACAAATTAAATTTCCAAACGCATTTAGGCCAACGTTTGGTTCAGTCGGTGCTGGGTCCAAAGGGAGGGTTGTTTTTATGCTCATAATAATGGGAAACAAATAATAGCCTAAATGGAAGGCACCAATCAAACTAAAAACACGTTAGTACACAATACACACACTCTCAGAACGTTGGTTAAAAATATTAACCAACTTGGTTAAAATTTTAACCAACCATGTATTACCAGGTGAACATCCCAACAGTTGGTTAAAACCTTAACCAACCCTGGTTGGTTAAATTTTAATACGTGGTTGGTTAAAATTTTAAACCAATTATTGGTTAATTTTTTTTTAACCAATCTGTTGGTTAATGCCGAGTTGGGCAAATTTTAACCATGCAGTTGGTTATACCCGAATGGTTGGGCGTTTTACTGAAATGCTGTTCACAGTAATTGGGCAATATTTTACCAACAATTGGTTAATTTATTATGTTAAATGTTTTTAAAAAAGATATTTGGGTATAAAGGACACTAAATAAAGGCAAACACCACACGATGGACTTGACAGTTTTACATTTTTTAATTTTATTTATTTTGTGATATTTGATGTACATGTATATACTTTAGCAGCAGGTGTAGGCCAAATATATACTGGTATTTTCTAAATGAAAGTGTTTGGCTTCTTTCCAACATTTTCATTTTTAAATGTTTCACATCACACTGTGTTAACAATGAGTTCGAGAATGCTTGTGTGACGTTTAGCTCAGCTGCACTATATGAAGTCAGAGAAGAGCGTACTTTTATTTTTGTGGTTTACACAGCCAAAGAAAGGTTTAATTCAGATTAGGAAATAACACTTGCAAAATTTCCGAGTTGCAATTACAATGGCAAGTTCGTTCTACAGTGTGAGTAAAACAAAACTATATATACACTTTTCAAATTACTTTTTGTGTTTTAGTGTACCAATATTTATATGAGATGTTCTGACATGTATTTTGGATAGGTTCTCCTGTGTCCTTTAAATTATGTTTCATGCATGACCGCA
Organism: Henricia sp. BOLD:AAB3569; assembly: GCA_037783545.1. Taxonomy (NCBI): domain Eukaryota; kingdom Metazoa; phylum Echinodermata; class Asteroidea; order Spinulosida; family Echinasteridae; genus Henricia; species Henricia sp. BOLD:AAB3569. The sequence goes on from JBBELK010000882.1 coordinate 1,226,538, forward strand.
CATGAGGCAAATAAGGGTGTCGGGTGGAACACGACTTGCGCCAACATCAGAATTGAAAAAAAAACAGACCACCAAATTAATTATTTTCCGAAGAACCTGTTGCAAAATCCGGGACGGATGGCAGCTCTGCACTGGTTCAAATCCTTTTCTTTTTCCTAGCTATACTGAATTGGCGCAAGTCGTGTTCCACCCGACACCCTTATTTGCCTCATGTGCGGTCATGCATGAAACATAATTTAATTAAACTGCTACCAAAAGACACAGGAGAACTTATCCAAAATACATGTTGTCAAAACATCTCAAATAAATATTGATACACTAAAACACAACAAGTAATTTTAAAAGTGTATAGTTTTTTTTTTACTCAACCTGTAGTTGTGTCGAAAAAGTGGCCAAAATGAAGCTTTGATCAAAAAGACGTGGTTCACGCCGAAGCCTTGCTTAGCAGTAGCCTAGTCAGATCAACTGTGATGTGCATGATGAGTGGTTATGGCCTTGGCTTCTGCTGTCATAGTTGTTGTCGAGTAACAGTTGCTGCCAAGATGCCAAATCCGATCCGATCAGCCCCTCCTGTGTGGATAAACAAAATGAAACAAGGACTATTAACAATAAGATCCAAAGGCGAAAAGTGATAATCCCTACCTCTTAGGTGGGGCAGCCCGGCGGGAGTGGTGGGGAAAAGTTACACGTATACAGGCCGTGCGTAGCGAGTATGGTGTACTGTACACATGTGATGTAGTTTGTGGCCCGCACTCGCTGCACACGGCGCGCTGCATGCAACGTGAAAGTAACGTTATACTCGTGACAACCAGCGCGTACGGGTAAAAAATAACACTTTGAAATCGGCTTAAATCTTCGAGAAAGGTTTCCAAAACCGACCGATAGCAACCACTAAAATATCTCACCACCATTCACCGATCGACCCAGACAAATAACGAGGCAGAACTTACCTTAAATTAGTTGTTTCGGCTCGGAAACACCACTACATTTTGCAATTTTGCCGTCAACACATCCTCCATGACACGAGTCCTGTATACGTTTGTGTAGTAGTTTTACACGTACAAGGCACACACACACACGAAACGAACGCGCGTGGGCATTTTATCGCTGCTGCTATTCTGCAGACAATCGAGTCACTAACCAATGGTAGCTTTCACTGGACACCACGTGACATGGTTGGGCGAATTTTTTAACCAACTTTCGCTTTGCGGGGGATGTAAATTATAACCATAGTTGGTTAAAATACAGCCCTCTGATCTTATATTTTACACAACCCGCTGTTTACCCAACCAGAAAGCAGAATATTTCTTAACCAACCCCTGGTTAAAGAAAAATTTACCCAACTCATAGAATTTAACCAACATTGGGAGATTTTTAACCAACTGATTTTTAACCAGTGATATTTTAACCAGCGTTCTGAGAGTGCATGTATGCCATATATTTACATTTCCCCAAATTTTAATGATCAAAGTTGGGCTAAATTCCATTTTGGTGAACGGACAGTTTGTTTATTTCGTCTCAACACAGTTGGCCGATACATTGCTCATTTCACCATGATCTCACTGATGACCACATCAGGATGGGATAATCTCATGCACTGCCACCAAATGTATATTATTAGGCCCATCGCTTTTTAAACAATTTTGTTAAATTGATTGTCTAACAGTATCAAGTTGTAGCAAATGTGACCAGTAAATCATTCCTAAAAATAGCATTTGAACTTTGACCCCAATAGAAGCATTACATAAATTGTCAAAACAATCTCCTCCATAAGTACTTGATATTAAGATTAATAAAATACAGATAGCAAATAGTCGATTCTTGTTTACAATTTAAATACTGTGTAAAGAAACCAAGCACTTAATAAATCAAATACATAAAACTATATAGTTTTTTAACAAGTTCCTAAAGTTGCCATGAGTTAGTTTTTAAGCACTACACGATAGATATCAACCAGGGTTGTAGTCGAGTCCATCACAAGTCTGTCACAAGTCCAGAGCCGATAAAATCACAAGTCTGTGACAAGTCCCGCACAAGTCCGTCTCGAGTCCAGCAAGAAGAAGCAAAGGATGAACATGCACAAAAGAATGCCTTTGTTGGAGTTCATTCTGAATAGCTTGTGACTTGAATTAAGACCCAGGGACTTGTGGTGGACTTTTGAAGGCTTGTGCAGGACTTGTGATGGACTCGACTACAACCCTGATATCAACATATATAAAGAAGCTATGAATGGATATAACAAAATGATATGAATTGTTTAATATAGCATTTGAACATTTACACAACAGAAGCATTACAAAATTTGTCAAAACAATCTCCTCTGTAAGTACTTGATAAGATCAAGATATAAAACAGATATCAAATAGTCGATTTTTTTTTTTTAGAACTTCAATACTGTATAAAGAAACTAAGTGATTAATAAACAAAATAAAGCAAAGCCTATAGTTTTTGACAAGTTTCTAAAAGGTGCTATGAGCATTACACAATGAATATCTACTTAAGCTCTGCATATACATGTAATGAAATAATATGAATTTTCTTTTACAATAAACTGTGATTAATCGTAAATTCAGGTCTAATCGAAATATTGAAATATTTGTTTCTTCAAATTGACAATACTTTTTCTCCTTTCATCAGAATCACACTCATGAGAGGGATCGTGGATTGTGCTACTGCAATCATTATGTGAACCTTTTCTTCAAAATCAAGCGTAGGCATTTGATTGTTTTCTTTACATCTTTCTGAAGAGGATTAAATTCCCGTTAAAATAGGAATTTTGTTGTTGAAACTGGACATTCTGATCGGTCAATTGAACAATTTACAAAATAAGAATTGGGCAATAACAAATCCGTTTTAATAAAGCTTATTCTATGTACATGTATCATTTTCAGTCGTTTTGCAGGTTGGTTTTCACCGAATTGAAATGGAAGGGGCACCGGACCCAAGACTAAACGGCCTGAAAGACTGTTTTGCATGGTGGTCGAAAAGTGAAGGCACTAGGTAGGCGCGGTAAGTTTTGTTGGGGAAGACCTGAGGTAATTTAAGGAGAACCCAGGTCCCCGTGCAGGTATACTGCCGCACGTGACTATACCGCTGTTTGGTACCCACACTGTAAACATTGTTTTGCCCGTAAATTTTACGGTCGAAAGCTGTGCAGCGAGTTGCCTCATTTTTACCGTAATTATAGCGGTTGTCCCGTAAATTGTTTAACGGGAAATCCCGTAAAATTGTACGTTATTACCGTATTTTGACGAAGCTTTTCCGTACTTTCGCTTTCACTAATTACTTATTCCAGTCCTTTTAACTTCGTATTCATGTAAGGTATGTTGGTTGACACTAATTCAACTACAAAATACCTGTAGCAACTTCTATTTATGCTCCGTATAGGCCTACATTCGTATAGACAGCCGAAGTGTGACGTGGGTTGCCATGGTAATTGGCTCTAAACATCATGGCCGACGGAAAAAGCACTGAGACACAGTTCAGTGATTTTTAGTGTAGAGCCATTGCCTATAGGCAACTAACAAAAGCTGACGTATTCACTTCGGCAGTCTATACTCACGGTTGCACACATCTACTAAAATTAAATTTACTATTAGTCGCTTATCTGTCACCATCTTAAGTTAACTTACTACAACTGTCAATTTTGCATCTCAGTCCAAGAAAAAAACTGAAAACTCAAGAAAATCACCAGATTTACACTGAAAATATTTTCAGTTAAGCGCAATCCCACAATGCATTGTGAAAGGATTTTTACGGGTTCAGCCGCAAAAATTCATTTACGGGCACTTCTCGTAAAAATGTACGTACTTTTTACCATAAAAAAATACGGTAATTTTTTAACAGTGCAATGCCAGAGTCCGAGTAGGCTAACTGGGAATTGGATTTTATTTTCACCGTTTTACAGTGGCAGGCATTTTTTATGAGTATGGTTGTTGGTTCTTTCGATAACTCCTTTTTCAACCTATCGTTGAATATTAAAGGAAGTAGTTGAGGCGGAGGGAGTTTGAATGAACGGTCTCTTCAACCATCACACTCGATGAAAAACTTTCACAGAGTCTTGATCAGCCACCACGAGATCACCACGAGGAGAGAACGTCATGTGGAAGGGCCAATATAATTCCCGAGCTATGCACTGTATATGTACTCCTTGTGCAGTGTAATGATGCAGTTCACTTTTTCTGGCGATGTCAACACTGGGATTAACTGTCGCGTAAATATCACCCGCCTCGTCGCAGCACACGCCGCTAGGTCTCATGGGCTGACCGTTTGATTCAGTGCTGATGCTGAAAACCTCATGACCCGAAAGATCTAGGCAGAGTAACCTCTTCGCACCGTAAAGACATATAATCAAATGGTCGTCGTGTTGGAAGGTAATCTCTTCTGGACATATCTCGGTGGGAATGATTGAAATCAACGACCCATCAAGGTTTGTCACATACACAACGTTTCTTTCATTGTCTCCAACAGCTACGCGGTTTTGCTCATCCGTAGCAATACAAATAAGTTTACTTTCTCGCAGTTCCCCAGATTCATCTTGTGCCGGTCTGAACTGACAAATCAACTGCTGATCAGTGTTAAACACTTTAACCAAATCGCCATCCGTGACCAATATCAAATTGTCTCGTGTCACTGCCACGCCGTACAATGGAACATGCAAGCCACCTTCTGGATTAAAGGAAGTCTTGAAGTGTCCATCAGACGTAAATACAGAGACTGTTGCCGCGTCTCTGTTCGTTACGACAATGTCACTGTTTCTTAAGACGCCAATGCTCTCTGCAAATAAATTGCCGTCTTTAGTTCCATCGTCCTTGAACTCATTCTTCAACCGCCACTTTTCCTCATGAAGTATTTCCCCCAGATCTGTATCGGAGACTACATCTTGACGCTTGAACCCAATGAATGACTTCTTGTGGTCACCTTGTTCAAACAGGAGTTCCTCCTGAAATTCCAGGTTGTGCATCACCTTTGGCCTAAGATCCAACATCTCAAAGTCGTCAGCACGTTCCATCAGGTCGCTCACAGCGGTCACAATGGTCTTGGCTCTCTCCATCTTGTCACGATTACTGTTGAACACTTTTTCATACTCTTCATCTCTGTCCTTACCAATTTGGGTGATCTCGTCTCTGAGAAGCCGAGCTTTGGTTTGAATTTTGGCAATTTCCTCTTTCTTCTTGGCGGAAACATCATCGCATGCCTTGGTCACCATCAGCTTCAATCTCTTCCGTGAGTGAGATATGGATTCTTGAGAGGCTTTGAATTCCTCATCGCTCTTCTGAAACTTCTTCAAGACGTCATTAACATCTTTACGATGAGATCCAATGGCATCGGCAATGCTGGTGAGCGTATGGTCTGCTGTACGGTGGTCAAATGCCGAACACATTGCGCAGATCAGTATCTTGCAAGTCTCGCAGTAAAGAGAGAGATTGTGGTCAGGGTGCTGTGTGCATTTTGGTAAATGAGGATCCTTAGCTATGACGTCCTTGCGCGGACTAAGATCTGACACAATTCGGTGCTGCTTGGTGTGTTTAAAACGCTTGTGCGCAGGCTTACATTGTTGGCAGATGTTCGCATTGCAGTCTAGGCATCGGGAGACGGCCTCCAAACCGTCTCCACACTCTTCACAAATCAGATTAGAAGCTGAGGTTTCCCCAAGTAACTTCTCCCGTATGTTGACGTCATCGACAAGCGCGTTCAGGAAGAAACAGCTCTTGAGATTCTGAAGGCGCGAGTCTGGAATCTCGGTGGTTTTCCTACAGACTGGGCAGATGATCTTATCAGCATCAGGTTGGTGCTTGCTGACCAAGTCCTCCAAGCAATTCCGACAGAAACTGTGGAGGCAGTCAAGTATTTTCGGATCTTGGAAACGGCGCAAGCAGATTGGGCATTCCAGATGTTCCTGGCTGATCTCGCATTTGGCTGTAGATTCGGCCATCGCACTTTTTGTTTAAATGTGACTGAGGGAAAAATAAAATACATGTAAATACAAATCTTACAGATAGGTTTACAAAAATAAAGTTTGGTTGTGTCCCCAGCTTCATCCTATACTTACTATTAACATTTCGCGATGACAGTCAGTTCTTGTGTAGAGATGTAAGGCTGAGGAAAGAATCCCCTTCGCGTGTAATTTATGCTCAAAACCCGTTGGGGAAATCAGGAGAATTGGAAGTTTTTATTAGTGAAATTTTTAGTATCTTCTGCTAACTTTGCCTTTTTGTCATCAAACCTGTAATTTTACACTTGGGTTATAATTTTGCTATCATAGTACAAATCCTATTTGTATCCGGATATGGAATTCAACCCAAAATGGAACAAACGTAATGTGAACAAACGTAAACACCCAGCAAGCCACATGCGTCAATTTAAATGAGTTTTAAAAAGAATTGATTTCGGGAAGTCAACATTATCTATTGACACACGAAAAATCCAATCACTTTCCTGCACTATAATTACTCTGATTACTTACTGTAAAAGCTATACACTCGTCCTTCAACTATAGAATAGGTTTGGCGCAATGGGCGTCTGAAGAGATGAACTGCAAAATGGCGCATCAAAAAATAAGTCACGAGTGATGTCGAAACTCACCTGATCTGAAAATAGCTTCTGGAATTTCCACGGTTGTTCCAGGTTAAGGGTTGAGTAAATAAGATTGATTGAATATGGGGCGCGACTGGTAAATTATACGCAGCAATTTGCTGTTCAAAGTTCATTTTGGTATCGTAGATTTCCAGAACAATTACATTCAGAAATTTCAGCTGCATTGGTCATGAACCTTCCTACTTGCATATGGGAGCAGCGATGTTTCAGAAAAGATGTCAATATAATGCATTGTCGTGCTTTCTGTTGTCATAAGACACAACGTTAATATCGTTAATATTACATGGGAATATTGCATTTGGTACTGAGCACCAATCAAACTTTCGACTGTATCAATAATATCTGCCATTAAAGGCACAGGCTCGTCAGCAATGCGCGCCCGCCAAATTCGTGCTCGAAACACGCAGCTCCATGCCTTTTATTTGCTATGGAGCTGCGTATTGCGTGCACGGCACACATTTGGCGGGCGCGCATTGCTGACGAGCCTGTGCCTTTAATATGCACAGGCGTTCGCTTGCCAATCGCGGACGATATTGTTCTCTTTGTTAGACCTCCCTAAAACGTCCACGATTGTTTGGGAGAACAAACGCATGCATGCGTGATGTGGTGTACATGTACCGGCGCCGCTCCCAAGGCGCTTTACCGACTCTGTGTCCGCATTGGACTATATCGTCTCGATAAAGGTTACCTGGTCAATTTTCCTGGGCAGCAGTTGGCCAGGAATAGTAACTGCTGGACTCTGCAGGTACATCATGTATTATTTACAGTCGTTTCGCAGGTTCCTTTTCACCAAACTCTTTAAAAGAGTGAAAATCACTCCAAAAAAGATCCATATAAGGAACAATTCTCTTTCAAGCTGTCTTTTATATGGTTTAATTTTTGTGGAGTTATTTTCGCTCTTTTGAAGTGCTTTTATAAGGAATTTACTCTTTTGAAGAGTGGGTTTTCCACTATTTGGCATAGGCCAACGTTTTAAATATGACCAACTTATGCAAAGTTCCACGAACAGTTTGTTTATTTTATCTCAACACAGTTGCTCATTTCACCATGATCTCACTGATGACCACATCAGGCCGGATGGGATAATCTCATGCAGTGCCACCAAATGTACATTATTAGGCCCATCGCCATTTGCATAGTTTTGTTACATGTATATTGATTGTATAACAGTATCAAGTTGTGGCAAATGTGACCATTAAATCATCCCTGCATTTGAACATTGACCCCGATAGAAGCATTTACATAAATTGTCAAAACAATCTTCTTTATAAGTACTTGATATTAAGATCAATGAAACACAGATAGCAAATAGTCGATTCTTGTTTACAATTTAAATACTGTGTAAAGAAACCAAGTATACTTAATAAATCAAATACATAAAATACTATATAGTTTTTTGACAAGTTCCTAAAGTTGCCATGAGTTAGTTTTTAAGCACTACACGATAGATATCAACCAGGGTTGTAGTCGAGTCCATCACAAGTCTGTCACAAGTCCAGAGCCGATAAAATCACAAGTCTGTCACAAGTCCTGCACAAGTCCGTCTCAAGTCCAGTAACAAGAAGCAAAGGATGAACATACACAAAAGAATGCATTTGTTGGAGTTCATTTGAATAGCTTGTGACTTGAATTAAGACCCATGGACTTGTGGTGGACTTTTGAAGGCTTGTGTAGGACTTGCGATAGACTCGACTACAACCCTGATATCAACATATCTAAAGAAGCTATGAATGGATATAACGAAATAATATTAATTTTTTAATATATAGCATTTGAACATTTACACCACAGAAGCATTACAACATTTGTCCAAACAATCTCCTCTGTATAAGATTAATATGTATGACAGATATCAAATAGTCGATTCTTTTTTTAGAACTTCAATACTGTATAAAGAAAGCAAGCACTTAATAAACTAAATAAAGCAAAGCCTATAGTTTTTTGACAAGTTTCTAAAGGTGCTATGAGCATTACACAATGAATATCTACTTAAGCTATGCATATACATGTAATGAAATAATATGAATTTTCGTTTACAATAAACTGTGATTAATCGTGAATTCAGATCTAATCGAAATATTGAAATATTTGTTTCTTCAAATTGACAATACTTTTTCTCCTTTCATCAGAATCACACTCATGAGAGGGATCGTGGATTGTGCTACTGCAATTATTATGTGAACATTTTCTTCAAAATCAAACATAACTAGGAATTTGATTGTTTTCTTTACATTTTTCTGAAGAGGATTACATTCCTGTCAAAATGGGAATTTCGTTATTGAAACTGGAAATTCTGATCGGTCAATTGAACAATTTACAAAAGAAGAATTGGGAAATAACAAATCCCATAGCTTATCCTATTTACATGTATCATTTTCAGTCGTTTTGCAGGTTCGTTTTCACCGAATTGAAATGGAAGGGGCACCTGACCCAAGACTAAACGGCCAGAATGACTGTTTTGCATGATGGTGGTCGAAAAGGGAGGGCACTACCGGTAAGTTGTGTTGGGGGGGGGGGGGGAAACTGGGGGAATTTATAGGGGAACCTATAGGTCCCCGTGCAGGTATACTCCAGCACGTGACTATACCGCTGTTTGGTACCCACACTGTTTGGCCGTAAATTATTTTACGGCTGAAAGCTCTAGCAGCGCGTTGCGACCTTTTTACCGTAATTATAGCAGTTGTCCCGTAAATTGTTAAACAGGAAATTCCGTAAAATATTACGTTATTCCCATATTTTGACGGTGCTTTCCCGTACTTTCGCTTTGACTAATTACTTATTCCAGTACTTTTAACTTCGTATTCATCTAAGGTATGTTAATTGGTTGACACTAATTCCACTACAAAATACCTGTAGCAACTTCTATTTATGCTCGATGTATGCCTACATATATAGACAGCCGAAGTGTGACGTGTTGACATGGCAATTGGCTCTAAACATCATGGCCATAGGAAAAAGCACTGAGACACGGTTTAGTGATTTTTAGTGTAGAGCCATTGCCCAGGCAACTAACAAAAGATGACGTATTCACTTCGGCAGTCTATACTCACGGTTGCACACATCTACTAAAATAAAATTTACTATTAGTCGCTCATCTGTCACCATCTTAAAGGTACACACCGGCTTCGTTGGGCTGATTTGGGCTCAAAATTGACTCATACAAGATTCTGAATGCCCTTCCGAAATAAACACATCTACTAAAATTAAATTTACTATTAGTCGCTCATCTGTCACCATCTTAAGTTAACTTGTACCCAACAACTGTCAATATTACATCTTGCCAGGCATTTTTTTATGAGTGTGGTTGTTGGTCCTTTTCTAACCTATCGTTGAATCTTAAAGGAAGTAGTTGTGGCGGAGGGAGTTTGAATGAACGGTCCCTCCAACCATCACACTCGATGAAACACTTTCACAGAGTTTTGATCAGCCACCACGAGATCACCACGAGGAGAGAACGTCACGTCGAAGGGCCAAAATAATCCCTGAGTTATGCACTGTACATGTACTCCTTGTGCAGTGTAATGATGCAGTTCACTCTTTCCGGCCATGTCATCACTGGGATGCCGAGCTGTCACGTAAATATCACCCGCCTCGTCGCAGCGCGCGCTGCTAGGTCTCATGGGCTGACCGTTTGGTTCAGTGCTGATGTTGAAAACCTCATGACCCGAAAGATCTAGGCAGAGTAACCTCTTCCGATCGTAAAGAGATAGAATCAAACGGTCGTCGTGTTGGAAGGCAATGCGTGCTGGGAATATGTCAGTGGGAATGATTGAAATAAACGACCCATCGAGGTTTGTCACATACACAACGTTTTTTCCTTTGTATGCAACAGCTACGCGATTTTGCTCATCTGTAGCAATACAATTAAGTTTACTTTCTCGCAGTTCCCCAGATTCATTTTGTGCCGGTCTGAACTGACGAATCAACTGCTGATCAGTGTTAAACACTTTAACAAAATCGCCATCTGTGACCAATATCAAATTGTCTCGTGTCACTGCCACGTTGTGTGGAGCTTTTAAGCCACCTTCTGGATTAAAGGAAGTCTTGAAGTGTCCATCAGACGTAAATACAGAGACTGTTGCCCTGTCTCTGTTTATTACGACAATGTCACCGTTCTTTAAGACTCCAATGCTAAATGCTCTAAATAACTTGTTTTTAGTTCCATCGCCCTTGAACTCATTCTTCAACAGCCACTTTTCCTCATGAAGTATTTCCCCCAGATCTGTATCCGAGACTACATCTTGACACTTGAAGCCAATAAATGACTTCTTGTGGTCACCTTGTTCAATTAGGAGTTCCTCCTGAAATTCCAGGTTGTGCATCACCTTGGGCCTAAGATCCAACATCTCAAAGTCGTCAGCATGTTCCATCAGGTCGCTCACAGCGGTCACAATGGTCTTGGCTCTCTCCATCTTGTCGCGATTACTGTTGAACACTTTTTCATACTCTTCATCTCTGTCCTTACCGATTTTGGTGATCTCGTCTCTGAGAAGCCGAGCCTTGGTTTGAATTTTAGCAATTTCTTCCTTCTCCTTGGCGTAAACACCATCGCATGCCTTGTTCACCATCAGCTTCAATCTCTTCCGTGAGTGAGATATGGATTCTTGCGAGGCTTGGAATTCCTTGCTCTCCTGAAACTTCTTCAAAACGTCGTCAACTTCTTTACGATGAGATCCAACAGAATCTGTGATGCTGCTTAATGTGTGTTCTGCTGTATGATGGTCAATCACTCCACACATTGAACAGATGAGTATCTTGCAAGTCTCGCAGTAAAATGAGAGATCTTGGTCAGAGTGCTGTGTGCATTTTGGGGAATGAGGATCCTTAGCTGTTACGTCCTGGCGCGAACTGAGATCTGACACAATTCGGTGTTTCTTGGTGAGTTTGACGCGCTTGTGAGCAGCCTCACATTGTTGGCAAATGTTAGCATTGCAGTCCAGGCATCGGAAGACGGCCTCCAAACCGTCTTCACACTCTTCACAAATGAGATTAGAAGCCGAGGTTTCCTCAGGGAACTTCTCCCGTTTGTTGACGTCATCGACAAGCGAGCTCATGAAGAAACAGTTCTTGAGATTCTCAAGGCGCGAGTCTGGAATCTCCGTGGCCTTCCTACAGACTGGGCAGATGATCTTATCAGCATCAGGTTGATGCTTACTGACCAAGTCTTCCAAGCAATTCCGACAGAAACTATGGAGGCAGTCAAGTATTTTCGGATCTTGGAAACGGCGCAAGCAGATTGGGCATTCCAGATGTTCCTGGCTGATCTCACATTTGGCTGTAGATTCGGCCATCGCACTTTTTGTTTAAATGTACCTGCAAGGGGAAGATGAAATAATATAACTTGCATACAGAACTTTAAACTTCCGGGTTGAAACGTACACTAATTTTCCCGTCCAATTTCCTGAACTAATTTGCACTTTGATTGCTTACCGGGAAATTATACTCGCCGATAATCTGTCATTTAATAGCGTATGTAAAGTACTAAATATGTGAGTGTGTCGGCAGTCGAAAGAAGTCGCAAATACAAGCGCAAAATGGCGAAACTGGTCACGAAACAAGCCTGTTGTGGACCTAAAATAGCTGCTGGAATTCCCAGACATGAGAAACTTCTGGCTTGTGGTGAAAGGCCAGATATACTGTGTGTACTGGTGGCAGCTATTTATGCAATGTTAAAGGCTATTGATGCGTAGCATTTTGCTTTTCATTTTTCCTTGTCCTGTGACGCAGATCTTTATGTGCAACTGCACCCATATTTGCTACACAGAGGCGGAACAAGAAGCCCAATGGCATTTTGTATACGACAGTTTGTATACACGATGAATGGCTGTTAAACAGCTAGAATCCCCCCTTCCACATTTTTTTAGTTTTTCTGTTTACCATGGAGGTGTATGTGTCTACAACACCATCACAACTTGTTTTTCACAAAAAATCGACAGGCTTTTGCTTAAAACATAAAGCAGTTCTGACCCTCTTCATCCGAAATTCTGAAACGCTCGAGGTCACTCGGCTTGTTTATCAACAGGGTTTTGACGTCATCCTGAGAAACATACAAAACTGTCTGTGCAGTATTGAATGGAAAATACACGAAGTGAATGTTTATCATGCCTGTTTTGTCCTTGTAATTCAAAATACAAACGTGAAAAACACTTCATGTAATATGACAACAATCTATTATTACCTGTTTTGTGAAAAAAACGATGAAATTGTGGCTCACAATGAAGCTCTTTTGAAGTAAATACTGGTGCATTGCGACGGGTGGTTTTGTCACGGAACGAACGGCATTCACAGCGGTCTGTGTGCAGCATGGTACGGTCCCCTGCGGGCATAGTTCCCACGTGTTTGAACATCGGCCGTACAATAATAGAAAAGAAAATCTTTCTGCTCTTTTCTTTCATAGTGTCTGGTAAAACATACAACCACGCAGCTACTGGGCATATCTCTGGCTTTTTGGACCAACAAAATTCTTCAAAAAACACCATCTAACAGAGACGGTTTTCCAAGTTTTTTGCGCGTAAACGTATGGAGCTAACAATCGTGTTGACTTCTCTTTCTCAGGATTGCGTCACGGGGTCACGCGCATATCATGAATACCTAATGAGCATTTCAGAAATCGCGAAAATCTCATTTTCGAAAAGCGCACTTTTGCTTGCAATTTATCCACTTAAAACCGACAATTAAAAAATAATAAAAATCCACCTCGGCAAGAGGGATGTTTGGACTATCCAAAAAAGCCTAAATGCTGGATTTTCGTCAAGGGGGATTCTTCCTCTTTAAGATTTAGCCGTGATTCGCGACATGAATTTTTGTTTTTTAACAGGCGACTCACACTTGAAACTGACAACTATAAACAGATAAAGATGTAATGAAATTCGCCTCACAAATTGGATTTCCAACCGCATTTAGGCCAACGTTTGGTTCAGTCGGTGCTGGGTCCAAAGGGAAGGTTGTTTTTATGCTCATAATAATATGAAACAAATAATAGACTAAATGGAAGGCACCAATAAAACTAAAAACACGTTAGTACACAATACACATGTATATGCCATATATTTACATTTCCCGAAATATTAATGATCAAAGTTGGGCTAAATTCCATTTTGGTTAACGGACAGTCTGTTTATTTCGTTTCAACACAGTTGGCCGATAAATTGCTAATTTCACCATGATCTCACTGATGACCACATCAGGATGGGATAATCTCATGCACTGCCACCAAATGTACATTATTAGGCCCATCGCATTTTGCATAATTTTGTTAAGTTGATTGTCTAACAGTATCAAGTTGTGGCAAATGTGACCAGTAAATCATCCTAAAAATAGCATTTGAACTTCGACCCCGATAGAAGCATTTACATAAATTGTCAAAACAATCTCCTCCATAAGTACTTGATATTAAGATCAATGAAACACAGATAGCAAATAGTCGATTCTTGTTTACAATTTAAATACTGTGTAAAGAAATCAAGTAGGCCTACTTAATAAATCAAATACATAAAGCTGTATAGTTTTTTTTAAAGTTCCTAAAGTTGCCATTAGTTAGTTTTTAAGCACTACACGATAGATATCAACCAGGGTTGTAGCCGAGTCCATCACAAGTCTATCATAAGTCCAGAGCCGATAAAATCACAAGTCTGTGACAAGTCCAGCACAAGTCCGTCTCAAGTCCAGTAACAAGAAGCAGAGGATGAACATAATGCCTTTGTTGGAGTTCATTTGAATAGCTTGTGACTCGAATTAATAGGTCTCATGGGCTGACCGTTTGGTTCAGTGCTGATGTTGAAAACCTCATGACCCGAAAGATCTAGGCAGAGTAACCTCTTCCGATCGTAAAGAGATAGAATCAAACGGTCGTCGTGTTGGAAGGCAATGCGTGCTGGGAATATGTCAGTGGGAATGATTGAAATAAACGACCCATCGAGGTTTGTCACATACACAACGTTTTTTCCTTTGTATGCAACAGCTACGCGATTTTGCTCATCTGTAGCAATACAATTAAGTTTACTTTCTCGCAGTTCCCCAGATTCATTTTGTGCCGGTCTGAACTGACGAATCAACTGCTGATCAGTGTTAAACACTTTAACAAAATCGCCATCTGTGACCAATATCAAATTGTCTCGTGTCACTGCCACGTTGTGTGGAGCTTTTAAGCCACCTTCTGGATTAAAGGAAGTCTTGAAGTGTCCATCAGACGTAAATACAGAGACTGTTGCCCTGTCTCTGTTTATTACGACAATGTCACCGTTCTTTAAGACTCCAATGCTAAATGCTCTAAATAACTTGTTTTTAGTTCCATCGCCCTTGAACTCATTCTTCAACAGCCACTTTTCCTCATGAAGTATTTCCCCCAGATCTGTATCCGAGACTACATCTTGACACTTGAAGCCAATAAATGACTTCTTGTGGTCACCTTGTTCAATTAGGAGTTCCTCCTGAAATTCCAGGTTGTGCATCACCTTGGGCCTAAGATCCAACATCTCAAAGTCGTCAGCATGTTCCATCAGGTCGCTCACAGCGGTCACAATGGTCTTGGCTCTCTCCATCTTGTCGCGATTACTGTTGAACACTTTTTCATACTCTTCATCTCTGTCCTTACCGATTTTGGTGATCTCGTCTCTGAGAAGCCGAGCCTTGGTTTGAATTTTAGCAATTTCTTCCTTCTCCTTGGCGTAAACACCATCGCATGCCTTGTTCACCATCAGCTTCAATCTCTTCCGTGAGTGAGATATGGATTCTTGCGAGGCTTGGAATTCCTTGCTCTCCTGAAACTTCTTCAAAACGTCGTCAACTTCTTTACGATGAGATCCAACAGAATCTGTGATGCTGCTTAATGTGTGTTCTGCTGTATGATGGTCAATCACTCCACACATTGAACAGATGAGTATCTTGCAAGTCTCGCAGTAAAATGAGAGATCTTGGTCAGAGTGCTGTGTGCATTTTGGGGAATGAGGATCCTTAGCTGTTACGTCCTGGCGCGAACTGAGATCTGACACAATTCGGTGTTTCTTGGTGAGTTTGACGCGCTTGTGAGCAGCCTCACATTGTTGGCAAATGTTAGCATTGCAGTCCAGGCATCGGAAGACGGCCTCCAAACCGTCTTCACACTCTTCACAAATGAGATTAGAAGCCGAGGTTTCCTCAGGGAACTTCTCCCGTTTGTTGACGTCATCGACAAGCGAGCTCATGAAGAAACAGTTCTTGAGATTCTCAAGGCGCGAGTCTGGAATCTCCGTGGCCTTCCTACAGACTGGGCAGATGATCTTATCAGCATCAGGTTGATGCTTACTGACCAAGTCTTCCAAGCAATTCCGACAGAAACTATGGAGGCAGTCAAGTATTTTCGGATCTTGGAAACGGCGCAAGCAGATTGGGCATTCCAGATGTTCCTGGCTGATCTCACATTTGGCTGTAGATTCGGCCATCGCACTTTTTGTTTAAATGTACCTGCAAGGGGAAGATGAAATAATATAACTTGCATACAGAACTTTAAACTTCCGGGTTGAAACGTACACTAATTTTCCCGTCCAATTTCCTGAACTAATTTGCACTTTGATTGCTTACCGGGAAATTATACTCGCCGATAATCTGTCATTTAATAGCGTATGTAAAGTACTAAATATGTGAGTGTGTCGGCAGTCGAAAGAAGTCGCAAATACAAGCGCAAAATGGCGAAACTGGTCACGAAACAAGCCTGTTGTGGACCTAAAATAGCTGCTGGAATTCCCAGACATGAGAAACTTCTGGCTTGTGGTGAAAGGCCAGATATACTGTGTGTACTGGTGGCAGCTATTTATGCAATGTTAAAGGCTATTGATGCGTAGCATTTTGCTTTTCATTTTTCCTTGTCCTGTGACGCAGATCTTTATGTGCAACTGCACCCATATTTGCTACACAGAGGCGGAACAAGAAGCCCAATGGCATTTTGTATACGACAGTTTGTATACACGATGAATGGCTGTTAAACAGCTAGAATCCCCCCTTCCACATTTTTTTAGTTTTTCTGTTTACCATGGAGGTGTATGTGTCTACAACACCATCACAACTTGTTTTTCACAAAAAATCGACAGGCTTTTGCTTAAAACATAAAGCAGTTCTGACCCTCTTCATCCGAAATTCTGAAACGCTCGAGGTCACTCGGCTTGTTTATCAACAGGGTTTTGACGTCATCCTGAGAAACATACAAAACTGTCTGTGCAGTATTGAATGGAAAATACACGAAGTGAATGTTTATCATGCCTGTTTTGTCCTTGTAATTCAAAATACAAACGTGAAAAACACTTCATGTAATATGACAACAATCTATTATTACCTGTTTTGTGAAAACAAAATACTTCTTTTGAAGTAAATACTGGTGCATTGCGACGGGTGGTTTTGTCACGGAACGAACGGCATTCACAGCGGTCTGTGTGCAGCATGGTACGGTCCCCTGCGGGCATAGTTCCCACGTGTTTGAACATCGGCCGTACAATAATAGAAAAGAAAATCTTTCTGCTCTTTTCTTTCATAGTGTCTGGTAAAACATACAACCACGCAGCTACTGGGCATATCTCTGGCTTTTTGGACCAACAAAATTCTTCAAAAAACACCATCTAACAGAGACGGTTTTCCAAGTTTTTTGCGCGTAAACGTATGGAGCTAACAATCGTGTTGACTTCTCTTTCTCAGGATTGCGTCACGGGGTCACGCGCATATCATGAATACCTAATGAGCATTTCAGAAATCGCGAAAATCTCATTTTCGAAAAGCGCACTTTTGCTTGCAATTTATCCACTTAAAACCGACAATTAAAAAATAATAAAAATCCACCTCGGCAAGAGGGATGTTTGGACTATCCAAAAAAGCCTAAATGCTGGATTTTCGTCAAGGGGGATTCTTCCTCTTTAAGATTTAGCCGTGATTCGCGACATGAATTTTTGTTTTTTAACAGGCGACTCACACTTGAAACTGACAACTATAAACAGATAAAGATGTAATGAAATTCGCCTCACAAATTGGATTTCCAACCGCATTTAGGCCAACGTTTGGTTCAGTCGGTGCTGGGTCCAAAGGGAAGGTTGTTTTTATGCTCATAATAATATGAAACAAATAATAGACTAAATGGAAGGCACCAATAAAACTAAAAACACGTTAGTACACAATACACATGTATATGCCATATATTTACATTTCCCGAAATATTAATGATCAAAGTTGGGCTAAATTCCATTTTGGTTAACGGACAGTCTGTTTATTTCGTTTCAACACAGTTGGCCGATAAATTGCTAATTTCACCATGATCTCACTGATGACCACATCAGGATGGGATAATCTCATGCACTGCCACCAAATGTACATTATTAGGCCCATCGCATTTTGCATAATTTTGTTAAGTTGATTGTCTAACAGTATCAAGTTGTGGCAAATGTGACCAGTAAATCATCCTAAAAATAGCATTTGAACTTCGACCCCGATAGAAGCATTTACATAAATTGTCAAAACAATCTCCTCCATAAGTACTTGATATTAAGATCAATGAAACACAGATAGCAAATAGTCGATTCTTGTTTACAATTTAAATACTGTGTAAAGAAATCAAGTAGGCCTACTTAATAAATCAAATACATAAAGCTGTATAGTTTTTTTTAAAGTTCCTAAAGTTGCCATTAGTTAGTTTTTAAGCACTACACGATAGATATCAACCAGGGTTGTAGCCGAGTCCATCACAAGTCTATCATAAGTCCAGAGCCGATAAAATCACAAGTCTGTGACAAGTCCAGCACAAGTCCGTCTCAAGTCCAGTAACAAGAAGCAGAGGATGAACATAATGCCTTTGTTGGAGTTCATTTGAATAGCTTGTGACTCGAATTAATACCCAGGGACTTGTGGTGGACTTTTTAAGGCTTGTGCAGGACTTGTGATGGACTCGACTACAACCCTGATATCAACATATCTAAAGAAGCTATGAATGGATATAACAAAATAATATGAATTTTTTAATATAGCATTTAAACATTTACACCACAGAAGCATTATAAAATTTGTCAAAACAATCTCCTCTGTAAGTACTTGATAAGATCAATATATATGACAGATATCAAATAGTCGATTCTTTTGTTTTAGAACTCCAATACTGTATAAAGAAACCAAGTAGGCCTACTTAATAAACTAAATAAAGCAAAGCCTATAGTTTTTTGACAAGTTTCTAAAGGTGCTATGAGCATTACACAATCAATATCTACTTAAGCTATGCATATACATGTAATGAAATAATATGAATTTTCTTTTACAATAAACTGTGAATAATCGTAAATTCAGGTCTATTCGAAATATTGAAATATTTGTTTCTTCAAATTGACAAAACTTTTTCTCCTTTCATCAGAATCACACTCATGAGAGGGATCGTGGATTGTGCTACTGCAATCATTATGTGAACCTTTTTTCAAAATCAAACATAACTAGGCATTTGATTGTTTTCTTTACATCTTTCTGAAGAGGATTAAATTCCCATTAAAATGGGAATTTTGTTATTGAATCTGGACATTGTGATCGGTCAATTGAAAAATTTACAAAATAATTGGGCAATAACAAATCCGTTTTAAAGCTTATCCTATGTACATGCATCATTTTCAGTCGTTTTGTGGGTTCGTTTTCACCGAATTGAAATGGAAGGGGCACCGGACCCAAGACTAAACGGCCAGAAGAACTGTTTTGCATGGTGGTCGAAAAGTGAAGGCACTAGGTAGCCGGTAAGTTTTGTTGGGGAAGACCTGAGGGAATTTAAGGAGAACCCAGGTCCCCGTGCATGTATACTCCCGCACGTGACTATACCGCTGTTTGGTACCCACACTGTAAAAATTGTTTTGCCCGTAAATTTTACGGCTGAAAGCTGTGCAGCGAGTTGCCTCCTTTTTACCGTAATTATAGCGGTTGTCCAGTAAATTGTTCAACGCGAAATCCCGTAAAATGTCTACGTTATTCCCGTATTTTGACGGTACTTTCCCGTACTTTCGCTTTCACTAATTACTTATTCCAGTACTTTTAACTTCGTATTCATGTAAGGTATGTTGGTTGACACTAATTCAACTACAAAATACCTGTAGCGACTTCTATTTGTGCTCCATGTAGGCATACATCGTATAGACAGCCGAAGTGGGACGTGTTGATATGGTAATTGGCTCTAAACATCATGGCCATAGGAAAAAGCACTGAGACACGGTTCAGTGATTTTTAGTGTAGAGCCATTGCCCAGGCAACTAACAAAAGATGACGTATTCACTTCGGCAGTCTATACTCACGGTTGCACACATCTACTAAAATAAAATTTACTATTAGTCGCTCATCTGTCACCATCTTAAAGGTACACACCGGCTTCGTTGGGCTGATTTGGGCTCATATACAAGATTCTGAATGCCCTTCCGAAATAAACACATCTACTAAAATTAAATTTACTATTAGTCGCTCATCTTGCACCAAACGACTGTCCATTTTGCATCTTTCCAAGCAAAAAACCCATATACAAAAAGCAGACGAACTGAAGAAAACTGAAGAAAATTACCATATTTACCATCTTTTCAGTTAAGCGCAATCCCACAATGCATTGTGAAAGGACATTTACGGGTTCAGCCGTAAAAACTCATTTACGGGCACTTCTCGTAAAAATGTACGTATACTTTCTATACCGTTAAAAATACGGTAAATTTTTTACAGTGCAATGCCACAGTCCGAGTAAGCTAACTAGGAATTGGATTTTTTTTGCCGTTTCACAGTGCCAGGCATTTTATATGAGTTTGGTTGTTGGTTCTTTCGATAGCTCCTTTTTCAACCTATCGTTGAATCTTAAAGGAAGTAGTTGTGGCGGAGGGAGTTTGAATGAACGGTCCCTCCAACCATCACACTCGATGAAAAACTTTCACAGAGTTTTCATCAGCCACCACGAGATCACCACAAGGAGAGAATGTCATGTCAAATGGCCAAAATAATCCCTGAGCTATGCACTGTACATGTACTCCTTGTGCAGTGTAATGATGCAGTTCACTATTTCCGGCCATGTCAACACTGGGATGATCAAATGTCACGTAAATATCACCCGCCTCGTCGCAGCACACGCCGGTAGGCCTCATGGGCTGACCGTTTGATTCAATGCTGATGTTGAAAATCTCATGACCTGAAAGATCTAGGCAGAGTAACCTCTTCGCACTGTAAAGAGATAGGACCAAACAGTCGTCGTGTTGGAAGGCAATGCGTGCTGGGCATATGGGAATGATTGAAATCAACGACCCTTCAATGTTTGTCACATACACAACGTTTCTTTCCATGTCTCCCACAGCTACGCGATTTTGCTCATCCGTAGCAATACAATTAAGTTTACTTTCTTGCAGTTCCCCAGATTCATCTTGTGCCGGTCTGAACTGACGAATCAACTGCTGATCAGTGTTAAACACTTTAACCAAATCGCCATCTGTGACCAATATTAAATCGTCTCGTGTCACTGCCACGTTTTGTGGAGCTTTTAAGCCATGTTCTGCGTTAAAGGAAATCTTGAAGTGTCCAACAGACGTAAAAACAGATACTGTTGCCGCGTTTGTGTTCGGTACGACAATGTTACCGTTTTGTAAGGTGCCAACGCTATATGCTTCAAATAATTTGAACTCATTTTTCAACAGCCAGTTTTCCTTATGAAGTATTTCCCCCAGATCTGTATCGGAGACTACATCTTGACACTTGAACCCAATGAATGACTTCTTGTGGTCGCCTTGTTCAAATAGGAGTTCCTCCTGAAATTCCAGGTTGTGCATCACCTTGGGCCTAAGATCCAACATCTCAAAGTCGTCAGCACGTTCCATCAGGTCGCTCACAGCGGCCACAATGGTCTTGGCTCTCTCCATCTTGTCACGATTACTGTTGAATACTTTTTCATACTCTTCATCTCTGTCCTTGCCAATTTTGGTGATCTCGTCTCTGAGAAGCCGAGCCTTGGTTTGAATTTTGGCAATTTCCTCTTTCTCCTTGGCGGAAACATCATCGCATGCCTTGGTCACCATCAGCTTCAATCTCTTCCGTGAGTGAGATAAGGATTCTTGCGAGGCTTGGAATTCCTCCTCGCTCTTCTGAAACTTCTTCAAGACGTCATCAACATCTTTACGATGAGATCCAATAGCATCGGCAATGCTGCTTAATGTGTGTTCGGCCGGTGTACGATGGTCAAGCGCTACACACATTGAACAGATCAGTATCTTGCAAGTCTCGCAGTAAAAGGAGAGATTGTGGTCGGGGTGCTGTGTGCATTTTGGGGAATGAGGATCCTTAGCTGTAACGTCCTGGCGCGGACTGAGATCTGACACAATTCGGTGTTTCTTTGTGTGTTTCAAGCGCTTGTGAACAGCCTCACATTGTTGGCAGATGTTCGCATTGCAGTCCAGGCATCGGGAGACGGCCTCCAAACCGTCTTCACACTCTTCACAAATTAGATTAGAAGCCGAGGTTTCTCCAAGTAACTTCTCCCGTATGTTGACGTCATCGACAAGCGCGTTTAGGAAAAAACAGTTCTTGATATTCTCAAGGCGCGAGTCTGGAATCTCCGTGGCCTTCCTACAGACTGGGCAGATGATCTTATCAGCATCGGGTTGGTGCTTGCTGACCAAGTCTTCCAAGCAATTCCGACAGAAACTGTGGAGGCAGTCAAGTATTTTCGGATCTTGGAAACGGCGCAAGCAGATTGGGCATTCCAGATGTTCCTGGCTTATCTCGCATTTGGCTGTAGATTCGGCCATCGCACTTTTTTGTTTAAATGTGCCTGGGGAAAATGAAATATCGTAATTTGCAGACAGGTTGACAAAAGTAAGGCTTGGTTGTAACCCCAGGTCCATCAGTAATTATCTTATGTATGCTGTTAGTGTTACCAATTTGTGTTGTAAATAAGAAACATTTTATACTTTTGTGAGGAAATACAAAATTCAGTATACTAAATCAAACCGTATACAACTTTGGGTTGTTTGTGGGGAAAAACTTGGTACGGGGTCTCCTGCGAAATGTTTTATAACTAGTTTGAATTTACATGTACTTCTTACCATTTCAAACAATGTGCAAATAAAAACTGCATTGAATGCTGTACAAGGCCTATGAATAATTATAATGAACAGTTTCAATGCGCGAATAAAGTAATGATGTCATTTCGATGTAACAGGCCCGATTTGTGCGCCAAGTACATGTACTGTGGTATTTAAGATGTGGCAAGTAATTGTTCTTCGATGAGACTAAAATAAAGATCATGATCACTCCCGCTCGTAAGTATACATCCAGTAATAGTATACACCCATGCAGTCTACTGCGGTTTATGATTACATGTATAGTGATAGTAAATTGCATTAAAATTCTCACGTTTCTGGTTCCGTGTTAAACACACGAGTGAGACTGTCGCTACGCAGCTGCGATCCGGCGTCACAAGACATCATTTGTATGCTGTCGTATAGTTTGTTTGCGAAATTGTGGGGGGGAAACAGAATATCCGTACATGTACAATAAAACCTTTATATAGTGGCCACCCTCGAGATCGGGGAAAAGTTGGTCACTTTAGACAGGTTGCATATTACCACACATGGCATTTGGGAGTAGGACGAACTTCGGGTGGCCACTATAAACAGGCGCAGGTGGCCACTATAAACAGGTGCAGGTGGCCTCTTTATCAAGGTGCAGGTGGCCTCTTTATCAAGGTGGCCTTAATAGCAGGTTAACTGTGGTATAATGAACGAACGTGAATCCTGCAAGCTATATTCTTCTTTAAAAATAAAATGTTTCTGGAACTTCCGGGTGAAACTAGTGAAACCTAAATTCTATTAATTCCAGCCACATTCCTGAATAAACTTGCACTCGTCGTACTTACCGTAAAACTGTATACTCGCCGTTCACAGATAGCCTATCGTTTGATAGTACTGGGTGTCGGAAGAAGTCGCAAACAAAAGCACAAAATGGCGCCGCGACAAATGATCACGAGCGATTTCGAAACGAGTGCGTTCCAAAAATAGCAGGGGAATTCCCATACATGAGAAACTGCTGGCTCGAGGTGAAAGGTCAGATGAATCGTGTGTACGACAGTGCACTAGATTGGACACGGTAACAGCTATTCATGCGCAACATTTGGCTTTACATTTTCTTGCCCAGTGACGCAGATCTCTGCAACTGCACTCTTTCTATTAAGTCCGCGTATTTTGCTACATAATAATACAGTGACAATATGGTATAGGCCCATTGGCATTTTGTACGACAGTTTGTATATTATACACGATGAATGACTTTTAAAATTAAGCCGTGAATCGCGACATGAATTTTTGTTTTTGACAGGCGATTCACACTTAAAACTGACAACTATCAATAAAGATGTAATGAAATTCGCCTCACAAATTGGATTTCCAAACGCATTTAGGCCAACGTTTGGTTCAGTCGGTGCTGGGTCCAAAGGGAAGGTTGTTTTTATGCTCATAATAATGGGAAACAAATAGACTAAATGGAAGGCACCAATCAAACTAAAAACACGTTAGTACACAATACACATGTATATGCCATATATTTACATTTCCCAAAATTTTAATGATCAAAGTTGGGCTAAATTCCATTTTGGTGAACGTGCAGTTTGTTTATTTCGTCTCAACACAGTTGGCCGATACATTGCTCATTTCACCATGATCTCACTGATGACCACATCAGAATGGGATAATCTCATGCACTACCAAATGTACATTATTATAGGCCATCGCTTTTTGCATAATTTTGTTAAATTGATTGTCTAACAGTATCAAGTTGTAGCAAATGTGACCAGTAAATCATCCCTTAAAATAGCATATGAACTTTTACCCCAAATAGAAGCATTACATAAATTGTCAAAACAATCTCCTCCATAAGTACTTGATATTAAGATTAATGAAATACAGATAGCAAATAGTCGATTCTTGTTTACAAATTAAATACTGTGTAAAGAAACCAAGTACTTAATAAATCAAATACATAAAACTATATAGTTTTTTAACAAGTTCCTAAAGTTACCATGAGTTAGTTTTTAAGCACTACACGATAGATATCAACCAGGGTTGTAGTCGAGTCCATCACAAGTCTTTCACAAGTCCAGAGCCGATAAAATCACAAGTCTGTGACAAGTCCTGCACAAGTCCGTCTCAAGTGCAGTAACAAGAAGCAAAGGATGAACATGCACAAAATAATGCCTTTTTTGGAGTTTATTTAAAAAGCTTGTGACTTGAATTAAGACCCATGGACTTGTGATGGACTTTTGAAGGCTTGTGCGGGACTTGTGATGGACTCGACTACAACCCTGATATCAACATATCTAAATAAGCTATGAATGGATATAACGAAATAATATGAATTCTTTAATATAGCATTTAAACATTTACACCACAGAAGCATTATAAAATTTGTCAAAACAATCTCCTCTGTAAGTACTTGATAAGATCAATATATATATGACAGATATTAAATAGTCGATTGTTGTTTTAGAACTTCAATACTGTATAAAGAAACCAAGTACTTAATAAACTAAATAAAGCAAAGCCTATAGTTTTTTTGACAAGTTTCTATATAAAGGTGCTATGAGCATTACACAATGAATACCTACTTAAGCTATGCATATACATGTAATGAAATAATATGAATTTTCTTTTACAATAAACTGTTATTAATCGTAAAATCAGGTCTAATCGAAATATTGAAATATTGAAATATTTGTTTCTTTAAATTGACAATACTTGTTCTCCTTTCATCAGAATCACACTCATGAGAGGGATCGCGGATTGTGCTACTGCAATCATTATGTGAACCATTTCTTCAAAATCAAACAACTAGGCATTTGATTGTTTCTTTACATCTTTCTGATACAGAAGAGGATTAAATTCCTGTTAAAATGGGAATTTCGATATTGAAACTGGACATTCTGATTGGTCAATTGAACAATTTACAAAATAAGAATTGGGCAATAACAAATCCGTTTTAATAAAGCTTATTCTATGTACATGTATAATTTTCAGTCGTTACGCAGGTTCGTTTTCACCAAATTGAAATGGAAGGGGCAACGGACCCAAGACTAAACGGCCAGAAAGACAGTTTTGCATGGTGGTTGAAAAGGGAAGGCACTACCGGTAAGTTCTGTTAGGGGAAAACAGTGGGAATGTAGGGGAACCTAGGTCCCCGTGCAGGTATACTCCAGCACGTGACTATACCGCTGTTTGGTACCCACACTGTAAACATTGTTTTGCTCGTAAATTTTACTGTCGAAAGCTGTGCAGCAAGTTGCCTCCTTTTTACCGTAATTATAGCGGTTGTCCCGTAAATTGTTTAACGGGAAATCCCGTAAAATTCTACATTTATTCTCGTATTTTGACGGTGCTTTCCCGTGCTTTTCCTTTCACTAATTGCTTATTCCAGTACTTTTAACTTCGTATTCATGTAAGGTATGTTGGTTGACACTAATTCAACTACAAAATACCTGTAGTGACTTCTATTTATGCTCCATGTAGGCATACATCGTATAGACAGCCGAAGTGTGACGTGGTTGACGTGGTAATTGGTTCCAAACATCATGGCCGTCGGAAAAAGCACTGAGACACGGTTCAGTGATTTTTAGTGCAGAGAGCCATTGCCCAGGAAACTAACAAAAGATGACGTATTTACTTCGGCAGTCTATACTCACGGTTGCACACATCTACTAAAATTAGATTTACTATTAGTCGCTCATCTGTCACCATCTTAAGTTAACTTGTAACAACTGTCAATTTTGCATCTTAGTCCAAGAAAAAAATGAAAACTCAAGAAAATCACCATATTTACACAGGAAATCTTTTCAGTTAAGCACAATCCCACAATGCATTGTGAAAGGATTTTTACGGGTTCGGCCGTAAAAATGCATTTACGGGCACTTCTCGTAAAAATGTACGTACTTTCTACAGTAAAAATAATACGGTATTTTTTTAACAGTGCAATGCCACAGTCCGAGTAAGCTAACGAGGAATTGGATATGTTTTGCCGTTTCACAGTGCCAGGCATTTTTTTTATGAAATTGGTTGTTGGTTCTTTCGATAACTCCTTTTCAACCTATCGTTGAATCTTAAAGGCAGTAGTTGTGGCGGTGGGAGTTTGAATGAACGGTCCCTCCAACCATCACACTCGATGGAAAACTTTCACAGAGTCTTGATCAGCCACCACGAGATCACCACGAGGGGAGAACGTTATGTCGAAGGGGAAATATAATCCCTGAGCTATGCACTGTACATGTACTCCTTGTGCAGTGTAATGATGCAGTTCACTATTTCCGGCCATGTCAACACTGGGATGATCAAATGTCACGTAAATATCACCCGCCTCGTCGCAGCACACGCCGGTAGGCCTCATGGGCTGACCGTTTGATTCAATGCTGATGTTGAAAATCTCATGACCTGAAAGATCTAGGCAGAGTAACCTCTTCGCACTGTAAGGAGATAGGACCAAACAGTCGTCGTGTTGGAAGGCAATGCGTGCTGGGCATATGGGAATGATTGAAATCAACGACCCTTCAATGTTTGTCACATACACAACGTTTCTTTCCATGTCTCCCACAGCTACGCGATTTTGCTCATCCGTAGCAATACAATTAAGTTTACTTTCTTGCAGTTCCCCAGATTCATCTTGTGCCGGTCTGAACTGACGAATCAACTGCTGATCAGTGTTAAACACTTTAACCAAATCGCCATCTGTGACCAATATTAAATCGTCTCGTGTCACTGCCACGTTTTGTGGAGCTTTTAAGCCATGTTCTGCGTTAAAGGAAATCTTGAAGTGTCCAACAGACGTAAAAACAGATACTGTTGCCGCGTTTGTGTTCGGTACGACAATGTTACCGTTTTGTAAGGTGCCAACGCTATATGCTTCAAATAATTTGAACTCATTTTTCAACAGCCAGTTTTCCTTATGAAGTATTTCCCCCAGATCTGTATCGGAGACTACATCTTGACACTTGAACCCAATGAATGACTTCTTGTGGTCGCCTTGTTCAAATAGGAGTTCCTCCTGAAATTCCAGGTTGTGCATCACCTTGGGCCTAAGATCCAACATCTCAAAGTCGTCAGCACGTTCCATCAGGTCGCTCACAGCGGCCACAATGGTCTTGGCTCTCTCCATCTTGTCACGATTACTGTTGAATACTTTTTCATACTCTTCATCTCTGTCCTTGCCAATTTTGGTGATCTCGTCTCTGAGAAGCCGAGCCTTGGTTTGAATTTTGGCAATTTCCTCTTTCTCCTTGGCGGAAACATCATCGCATGCCTTGGTCACCATCAGCTTCAATCTCTTCCGTGAGTGAGATAAGGATTCTTGCGAGGCTTGGAATTCCTCCTCGCTCTTCTGAAACTTCTTCAAGACGTCATCAACATCTTTACGATGAGATCCAATAGCATCGGCAATGCTGCTTAATGTGTGTTCGGCCGGTGTACGATGGTCAAGCGCTACACACATTGAACAGATCAGTATCTTGCAAGTCTCGCAGTAAAAGGAGAGATTGTGGTCGGGGTGCTGTGTGCATTTTGGGGAATGAGGATCCTTAGCTGTAACGTCCTGGCGCGGACTGAGATCTGACACAATTCGGTGTTTCTTTGTGTGTTTCAAGCGCTTGTGAACAGCCTCACATTGTTGGCAGATGTTCGCATTGCAGTCCAGGCATCGGGAGACGGCCTCCAAACCGTCTTCACACTCTTCACAAATTAGATTAGAAGCCGAGGTTTCTCCAAGTAACTTCTCCCGTATGTTGACGTCATCGACAAGCGCGTTTAGGAAAAAACAGTTCTTGATATTCTCAAGGCGCGAGTCTGGAATCTCCGTGGCCTTCCTACAGACTGGGCAGATGATCTTATCAGCATCGGGTTGGTGCTTGCTGACCAAGTCTTCCAAGCAATTCCGACAGAAACTGTGGAGGCAGTCAAGTATTTTCGGATCTTGGAAACGGCGCAAGCAGATTTGGCATTCCAGATGTTCCTGGCTTATCTCGCATTTGGCTGTAGATTCGGCCATCGCACTTTTTTGTTTAAATGTGCCTGGGGAAAATGAAATATCGTAATTTGCAGACAGGTTGACAAAAGTAAGGCTTGGTTGTAACCCCAGGTCCATCAGTAATTATCTTATGTATGCTGTTAGTGTTACCAATTTGTGTTGTAAATAAGAAACATTTTATACTTTTGTGAGGAAATACAAAATTCAGTATACTAAATCAAACCGTATACAACTTTGGGTTGTTTGTGGGGAAAAACTTGGTACGGGGTCTCCTGCGAAATGTTTTATAACTAGTTTGAATTTACATGTACTTCTTACCATTTCAAACAATGTGCAAATAAAAACTGCATTGAATGCTGTACAAGGCCTATGAATAATTATAATGAACAGTTTCAATGCGCGAATAAAGTAATGATGTCATTTCGATGTAACAGGCCCGATTTGTGCGCCAAGTACATGTACTGTGGTATTTAAGATGTGGCAAGTAATTGTTCTTCGATGAGACTAAAATAAAGATCATGATCACTCCCGCTCGTAAGTATACATCCAGTAATAGTATACACCCATGCAGTCTACTGCGGTTTATGATTACATGTATAGTGATAGTAAATTGCATTAAAATTCTCACGTTTCTGGTTCCGTGTTAAACACACGAGTGAGACTGTCGCTACGCAGCTGCGATCCGGCGTCACAAGACATCATTTGTATGCTGTCGTATAGTTTGTTTGCGAAATTGTGGGGGGGAAACAGAATATCCGTACATGTACAATAAAACCTTTATATAGTGGCCACCCTCGAGATCGGGGAAAAGTTGGTCACTTTAGACAGGTTGCATATTACCACACATGGCATTTGGGAGTAGGACGAACTTCGGGTGGCCACTATAAACAGGCGCAGGTGGCCACTATAAACAGGTGCAGGTGGCCTCTTTATCAAGGTGCAGGTGGCCTCTTTATCAAGGTGGCCTTAATAGCAGGTTAACTGTGGTATAATGAACGAACGTGAATCCTGCAAGCTATATTCTTCTTTAAAAATAAAATGTTTCTGGAACTTCCGGGTGAAACTAGTGAAACCTAAATTCTATTAATTCCAGCCACATTCCTGAATAAACTTGCACTCGTCGTACTTACCGTAAAACTGTATACTCGCCGTTCACAGATAGCCTATCGTTTGATAGTACTGGGTGTCGGAAGAAGTCGCAAACAAAAGCACAAAATGGCGCCGCGACAAATGATCACGAGCGATTTCGAAACGAGTGCGTTCCAAAAATAGCAGGGGAATTCCCATACATGAGAAACTGCTGGCTCGAGGTGAAAGGTCAGATGAATCGTGTGTACGACAGTGCACTAGATTGGACACGGTAACAGCTATTCATGCGCAACATTTGGCTTTACATTTTCTTGCCCAGTGACGCAGATCTCTGCAACTGCACTCTTTCTATTAAGTCCGCGTATTTTGCTACATAATAATACAGTGACAATATGGTATAGGCCCATTGGCATTTTGTACGACAGTTTGTATATTATACACGATGAATGACTTTTAAAATTAAGCCGTGAATCGCGACATGAATTTTTGTTTTTGACAGGCGATTCACACTTAAAACTGACAACTATCAATAGGCCTAAAGATGTAATGAAATTCGCCTCACAAATTGGATTTCCAAACGCATTTAGGCCAACGTTTGGTTCAGTCGGTGCTGGGTCCAAAGGGAAGGTTGTTTTTATGCTCATAATAATGGGAAACAAATAGACTAAATGGAAGGCACCAATCAAACTAAAAACACGTTAGTACACAATACACATGTATATGCCATATATTTACATTTCCCAAAATTTTAATGATCAAAGTTGGGCTAAATTCCATTTTGGTGAACGTGCAGTTTGTTTATTTCGTCTCAACACAGTTGGCCGATACATTGCTCATTTCACCATGATCTCACTGATGACCACATCAGAATGGGATAATCTCATGCACTACCAAATGTACATTATTATAGGCCATCGCTTTTTGCATAATTTTGTTAAATTGATTGTCTAACAGTATCAAGTTGTAGCAAATGTGACCAGTAAATCATCCCTTAAAATAGCATATGAACTTTTACCCCAAATAGAAGCATTACATAAATTGTCAAAACAATCTCCTCCATAAGTACTTGATATTAAGATTAATGAAATACAGATAGCAAATAGTCGATTCTTGTTTACAAATTAAATACTGTGTAAAGAAACCAAGTACTTAATAAATCAAATACATAAAACTATATAGTTTTTTAACAAGTTCCTAAAGTTACCATGAGTTAGTTTTTAAGCACTACACGATAGATATCAACCAGGGTTGTAGTCGAGTCCATCACAAGTCTTTCACAAGTCCAGAGCCGATAAAATCACAAGTCTGTGACAAGTCCTGCACAAGTCCGTCTCAAGTGCAGTAACAAGAAGCAAAGGATGAACATGCACAAAATAATGCCTTTTTTGGAGTTTATTTAAAAAGCTTGTGACTTGAATTAAGACCCATGGACTTGTGATGGACTTTTGAAGGCTTGTGCGGGACTTGTGATGGACTCGACTACAACCCTGATATCAACATATCTAAATAAGCTATGAATGGATATAACGAAATAATATGAATTCTTTAATATAGCATTTAAACATTTACACCACAGAAGCATTATAAAATTTGTCAAAACAATCTCCTCTGTAAGTACTTGATAAGATCAATATATATATGACAGATATTAAATAGTCGATTGTTGTTTTAGAACTTCAATACTGTATAAAGAAACCAAGTACTTAATAAACTAAATAAAGCAAAGCCTATAGTTTTTTTGACAAGTTTCTATATAAAGGTGCTATGAGCATTACACAATGAATACCTACTTAAGCTATGCATATACATGTAATGAAATAATATGAATTTTCTTTTACAATAAACTGTTATTAATCGTAAAATCAGGTCTAATCGAAATATTGAAATATTGAAATATTTGTTTCTTTAAATTGACAATACTTGTTCTCCTTTCATCAGAATCACACTCATGAGAGGGATCGCGGATTGTGCTACTGCAATCATTATGTGAACCATTTCTTCAAAATCAAACAACTAGGCATTTGATTGTTTCTTTACATCTTTCTGATACAGAAGAGGATTAAATTCCTGTTAAAATGGGAATTTCGATATTGAAACTGGACATTCTGATTGGTCAATTGAACAATTTACAAAATAAGAATTGGGCAATAACAAATCCGTTTTAATAAAGCTTATTCTATGTACATGTATAATTTTCAGTCGTTACGCAGGTTCGTTTTCACCAAATTGAAATGGAAGGGGCAACGGACCCAAGACTAAACGGCCAGAAAGACAGTTTTGCATGGTGGTTGAAAAGGGAAGGCACTACCGGTAAGTTCTGTTAGGGGAAAACAGTGGGAATGTAGGGGAACCTAGGTCCCCGTGCAGGTATACTCCAGCACGTGACTATACCGCTGTTTGGTACCCACACTGTAAACATTGTTTTGCTCGTAAATTTTACTGTCGAAAGCTGTGCAGCAAGTTGCCTCCTTTTTACCGTAATTATAGCGGTTGTCCCGTAAATTGTTTAACGGGAAATCCCGTAAAATTCTACATTTATTCTCGTATTTTGACGGTGCTTTCCCGTGCTTTTCCTTTCACTAATTGCTTATTCCAGTACTTTTAACTTCGTATTCATGTAAGGTATGTTGGTTGACACTAATTCAACTACAAAATACCTGTAGTGACTTCTATTTATGCTCCATGTAGGCATACATCGTATAGACAGCCGAAGTGTGACGTGGTTGACGTGGTAATTGGTTCCAAACATCATGGCCGTCGGAAAAAGCACTGAGACACGGTTCAGTGATTTTTAGTGCAGAGAGCCATTGCCCAGGAAACTAACAAAAGATGACGTATTTACTTCGGCAGTCTATACTCACGGTTGCACACATCTACTAAAATTAGATTTACTATTAGTCGCTCATCTGTCACCATCTTAAGTTAACTTGTAACAACTGTCAATTTTGCATCTTAGTCCAAGAAAAAAATGAAAACTCAAGAAAATCACCATATTTACACAGGAAATCTTTTCAGTTAAGCACAATCCCACAATGCATTGTGAAAGGATTTTTACGGGTTCGGCCGTAAAAATGCATTTACGGGCACTTCTCGTAAAAATGTACGTACTTTCTACAGTAAAAATAATACGGTATTTTTTTAACAGTGCAATGCCACAGTCCGAGTAAGCTAACGAGGAATTGGATATGTTTTGCCGTTTCACAGTGCCAGGCATTTTTTTTATGAAATTGGTTGTTGGTTCTTTCGATAACTCCTTTTCAACCTATCGTTGAATCTTAAAGGCAGTAGTTGTGGCGGTGGGAGTTTGAATGAACGGTCCCTCCAACCATCACACTCGATGGAAAACTTTCACAGAGTCTTGATCAGCCACCACGAGATCACCACGAGGGGAGAACGTTATGTCGAAGGGGAAATATAATCCCTGAGCTATGCACTGTACATGTACTCCTTGTGCAGTGTAATGATGCAGTTCACTCTTTCCGACCATGTCAACACTGGGATGTGCTGTCACGTAAATATCACCCGCCTCGTCGCAGCACACACCGGTAGGTCTCATGGGCTGAACGTTTGATTCCGTGCTGATGCTGAAAACCTCACGACCCGAAAGATCTAGGCAGAGTAACCTGCTCGCACCGTAAAAAGATAAAATTAAACAGTCTTCGTGTTGGAAGGCAATGCGTGCTGGGCATATGTCAGTGGGAATGATTGAAATCAACGACCCATCAAGGTTTGTCACATACACAACCTTTCTTTCTATGTCTGCCACAGCCACGCGATTTTGCTCATCCGTAGCAATACAAAAAAATGTTACTTTCTCGCAGTTCCCCAGATTCATCTTGTGCCGGTCTGAACTGACGAATCAACTCCTGATCAGTGTTAAACACTTTAACCAAATCGCCATCTGTGACCAATATCAAATCGTCTCGTGTCACTGCCACGTTGTGTGGAGCTTTTAAGCCACCTTCTGGATTAAAGGAAGTCTTGAAGTGTCCATCAGACGTAAATACAGAGACTGTTGCCGTGTTTATGTTCGTTACTACAATGTCACCGTTATTAAAGGCGCCAATGCTTGCATATAATTTGCCGTCTTCAGTTTCCTCCCCCTTGAACTCATTCTTCAACAGCCACTTTTCCTTATGAAGTATTTCCCCCAGATCTGTATCGGAGACTACATCTTGACACTTGAACCCAATAAATGACTTCTTGTGGTCACCTTGTGCGAACAGGAGTTCCTCCTGAAATTCCAGGTTGTGCATCACCTTGGGCCTAAGATCCAACATCTCAAAGTCGTCAGCACGTTCCATCAGGTCGCTCACAGCGGTCACAATGGTCTTGGCTCTCTCCATCTTGTCACGGTTACTGTTGAACACCTTTTCATACTCTTCATCTCTGTCCTTACCGATTTTGGTGATCTCATCTCTGAGAAGCCGAGCCTTGGTTTGAATTTTGGCAATTTCTTTCTCCTCCTTGGCGGAAACATCATCGCATGCCTTGGTCACCATCAGCTTCAATCTCTTCCGTGAGTGGGATAAGGATTCTTGCGAGGCTTGGAATTCCTCCTCGCTCTTCTGAAACTTCTTCAAGACGTCATCAACATCTTTACGATGAGATCCAATAGCATCGGCAATGCTGCTTAATGTGTGTTCGGCTGGTGTACGATGGTCAAGCGCTACACACATTGAACAGATCAGTATCTTGCAAGTCTCGCAGTAAAAGGAGAGATTGTGGTCAGGGTGCTGTGTGCATTTTGGGGAATGGGGATCTGCAGCTGTGACGTCCTGCCGCGGACTGAGATCGGACACAATTCGGTGTTTCTTGGTGTGTTTCACGCGCTTGTGCGCAGCCTCACATTGTTGGCAGATGTTCGCACTGCAGTCCAGGCATCGGAAGACGGCCTCCAAACCGTCTTCACATTCTTCACAAATCAGGTTAGAAGCCGAGGCTCCTCCAAATAACTTCTCCCGTTTGTTGACGTCATCGACAAGCGAGCTCAGGAAGAAACAGTTCTTGATGTTCTCAAGGCGCGAGTCTGGAATCTCCGTGGCCTTCCTACAGACTGGGCAGATGATCTTATCAGCATCAGGTTGATGCTTGCTGACCAAGTCTTCCAAGCAATTCCGACAAAAACTATGGAGGCAGTCAAGTATTTTCGGATCTTGGAAACGGCGCAAGCAGATTGGGCATTCCAGATGTTCCTGGCTGATCTCACATTTGGCTGTAGATTCGGCCATCGCACTTTCTGTTTAAATGTGCCTGGGGGAAATGAAATATCATAACTTTCAGACAGGTTTACAAATGTAAGGTTTGGTTGTAACTCCAGGTCCATCAGTAATGATCTTATGTATGCTGTTAGTGTTACCAGTTTGTGTTGTAAATAAGAAACATTTTATAATTTTGTGAGGAAATACAAAATTCAGTACTAAATCAAACCGTATACAAATTTGATGTTTGTGGGGGAAAACTTGGTACGAGGTCTCCTGCGAAATGTGTTATAACTATAGTTTGAATTTACATGTACTTCTTACCATTTCAAACAGTATGCAAATAAAAACTGCATTGAATGCTGTACAAGGCCTATGAATAATTATAATCAACAGTTTCAATGCGACTACAAAGTAATGAATATGTCATTTCGATGTCACAGGCCCGATTTGTGCGCCAAGTACATGTACTGTGGTATTTAAGATGTGGCGAGTGATTGTTCCGCTGTGTTCTTCGATGAGACAAAAATAAAGATCATGATCACTCCCGCTCGTAAGTTAACATCCACTAATAGTAGGCTACACCCATGCAGTCTACTGCGGTTTATGATTACATGTACATCATGTATAGTGACAGTAAATTGCATTAAAATTCTCACGTTTCTGGTTCCGTGTTAAACACACGAGTGAGACTGTCGCTACGCAGCTGCGATCCGGCGTCGTGACAAGACATGTTTTTTTATGCTGTCGTATAGTTTGTTTGCGAATTTGTGGGGGAAAAACAGAATATTCGTACATGTACAATGAAACCTGTATATAGTGGCCACCCTCGGGATCGGGAAAAACTGGTCACTTTAAACAGGTTGCATTACCGTATACACATGGCATTTGGGAGTAGGACGAACTTCGAGTGGCCACTATAAACAGGTGCAGGTGGCCTCTTTATCAAGGTGCAGGTGGCATCTTTATCAAGGTGGCCTTAATAGCAGGTTAACTGTGGTATAATGAACGAACGTGAATCCTGCAAGCTATATTCTTCTTTACAAATAAAATGTTTCTGGAACTTCCGGGTGAAACTAGTGAAACCTAAATTCTATGAATTCCAGCCACATTCCTGAACTAACTTGTACTTTGCGTACTTACCGTAAACTGTATACTCGCCGTTCACAGATAGCCTATCGTTTGATAGCGTAAAGTACTAAATAGGTGTCGGAAGAAGTCACAAACAAAAGCACAAAATGGCGCTGCGAAAAATTATCACGAGCGATTTAGAAACGAGTTGTGGTCCAAAAATAGCAGGGAATTCCCATACATGAGAAACTGCTGGCTCGAGGGGAAAGGTCAGACGAAGCGTGTGTACGTACGGTGTACTAGATTGGACACGGTAACAGCTATTCATTTGGCTCTTCATTTTCTTGCCCAGTGAAACGGATATGTGCAACTGCACTCATTCTATTAAATCCGCGTATTTTGCTACATAATAATACAGTGACAATATGGTATAGGCCCATTGGCATTTTGTACGACAGTTTGTTTTTTATACACGATGAATGACTGTTAAAATTCAGCCGTTAATCGCGACATGAATTTTTGTTTTTGACAGGCAATTAATTCACACTTGAAACTGACAACTATAAACAGATAAAGATGTAATGAAATTCGCCTCACAAATTGGATCTTCAACCGCATTTAGGCCAACGTTTGGTTCAGTCGGTGCTGGGTCCAAAGGGAAGGTTGTTTTTATGCTCATAATAATGGGAAACAAATAATAGACTAAATTGAAGGCACCAATAAAACTAAAAACACGTTAGTACACAATACACATGTATATGCCATATATTTACATTTCCCCAAATTTTAATGATCAAAGTTGGGCTAAATTCCATTTTGGTGAACGGACAGTTTGTTTATTTCGTCTCAGCACAGTTGGCCGATACATTGCTCATTTCACCATGATCTCACTGATGACCACATCAGGATGGGATAATCTCATGCACTGCCACCAAATGTACATTATTACATCGCCTTTTGCATAATTTTGTTAAATTGATTGTCTAACAGTATCAAGTTGAAGCAAATGTGACCATTAAATCATCCCTAAAAATAGCATTTGAACTTTGACCCCGATAGAAGCATTACATAAATTGTCAAAACAATCTCCTCCATAAGTACTTGATATTAAGATCAATGAAACACAGATAGCAAATAGTAGATTATTTTTTACAATTTTAATACTGCGTAAAGAAACCATGAAATACTTAATCAATCAAATACATGAAGCTATATAGTTTTTTTTTTGGACAAGTTCCTAACGTTGCCATGAGTTAGTTTTTAAGCACGACACGATATATATCAACCAGGGTTGTAGTCGAGTCCATCACAAGTCTGTCACAAGTCTGTCACAAGTCTAGAGCCGATAAAATCACAAGTCTGTGACGAGTCCAGTAACAAAAAGCAAAGGAAGAACACGCACAAAATAATGCATTTCTTGGAGTTCATTCGAATAGCTTGTGACTTGAATTAATACCCAGGGACTTGTTGGTGGACTTTTGCAGGCCTGTGCAGGACTTGTGATGGACTCGACCACAACCCTGATATCAACATATCTAAAGAAGCTATGAATGGATATAACGAAATAATATTAATTTTTCAATATATAGCATTTGAACATTTACACTTTAGTGTATAGATAATTGAAACTTGACACACTAAGACTTAGATATATGCGTTGAAAGTAGTTTTATTTTTATTCAGCAAAGAACCGATAATTCATAGTATCGGGCAAGAATTAAGTATAACTGGAGAAAGTAAATTTGAGATGTTGCTTGCATGAGGACTGAAAACAGAGTGGTTAAAAATGAACAACGAATAAACTGTCTAGACATGTCACCAAGGGAAAAGGCCCCCTGGACCTGGTAACCTCATTATGAAGGTTGAACAAAAACCATTAACTGAAATTGGAAGGACAAAAGGGCTGGTCTGGTATAATTAAATCAACTCAAGTAATAGGTTGGACCTTGGTGCAAAGGAAAGTGATGAATGAATAGTTTTCTGAATCTGGGAGGTTTAACATCTGGTATTGTGATTATGGACTGTTATTAAGACATGGGGAAAATAACTTTAAAAAAGGAAACTAAATATTTACAAAAGTGTATTATACAAGAAAATCAGTGCAACAGTTTTATTTGCTGAAGTGTTCATAAGTCCACTTTAGAGAACGCTACAGGAGCCCCCTTCCAGTGAGTTTGTGGCAATTTTAGCGAACGAAAGTCACATAGCGTTGAGGCCAATTAACACGCCGGCCAGAGCGCGTTTGGCGGATGGGGGCTGGGACTGACGCTGGGGTAGTTTGTTCGGCATCTGTCGGGGGAGGTTCGGGTGTGACGGGAACAGAGATTGTCTCTGGCGTGATATCCAAATGGGCACTTTTCAGGCGGTCAATGCTAATCGTGTCCTTGCGATTGGCTAATTGAACCACAAAATGTTTGGCTGAGCGACTGAGCACTTTAAACGGGCCGTCATAGGGGGGTTGAAGAGGTTTGCGGACCGCATCACGACGAACAAAAACATGGGTGCATGTCTGTAGATCGTCGGGGACATTAATGTTAGTTCGTTGCTGAGAACGGCTTGGAGGTGGTAGGAGACGTTGCATCATGCGTTGCAAACGATGGACGTAGGCAGTGGGATCTAACTGAGCCTCCGCCGTGGTCGTGTCGAAAAATTCGCCGGGCAAGCGAAGAGTGGTGCCGTAAACACGCTCAGCAACACTGTGACCAAAATCTGACTTGACCGCAGTCCGAATTCCAAGGAGGACGAGTGGTAAAGTCTCTGTCCATTTGTTTGGATCGACTTGTGCCTTTAGTGACGATTTCAATTGCCTGTGGAAACGTTCCACAAGGCCATTTGCAATGGGATGATAAGCTGTTGTGCGTACGCGTTGTGTACCAAGCAGGTTGGTCAAGGCACGGAAAAGTGCTGATTCAAA
The DNA here is from genome assembly GCA_037783545.1 of Henricia sp. BOLD:AAB3569. Classification (NCBI taxonomy): domain Eukaryota; kingdom Metazoa; phylum Echinodermata; class Asteroidea; order Spinulosida; family Echinasteridae; genus Henricia; species Henricia sp. BOLD:AAB3569. The sequence continues at coordinate 1,265,406 of JBBELK010000882.1, forward strand.
CTGAGTTCCACGATCGGTGGTGATAGTCGATGGAACACCAAACATGGCAATCCATCGCGTGACAAAAGCACGGGCAACTGTTTCTGCGGTGATGTCAGTCAATGGAATGGCTTCTGGCCAACGCGTGAAGCGATCGATGCAGGTCAACATGTATGTGTATCCATTAGAAGGTGGTAATGGACCCACAATGTCAATGTGAACATGTGAAAATCTGGCATCTGGGGCAGCAAACTGAGTAAGAGGGGCAAAGGTATGACGATGGACCTTTGCGCGCTGACATTGTAAGCATGACTTTGCCCACTGTCGCACATCACGGTTAATACCGGGCCAAACATAGCGATCCGTGATGAGGCGTTGGGTGGCTCGAATTCCAGGGTGCGACAACGAATGTAGCGAGTCAAACACTTCCCGGCGTAATTCCACTGGAACAAATGGGCGTGAGTTTCCAGTAGAAATGTCACAGGTTAATGGTGTGTCACATGATGGGATAGGAACATCTTTGAGAGTGAGCGAGGATGGTGATGCGCGTAGTCGCGTGAGTTCCTCACTGGCGGTCTGTAACTCTGCCATTCTACGGAAATCTATGATGTTTGACTGCTCCGTGTATAGCGAGTTAAGTTCAACACGAGACAAGGCATCCGCTGCAGGGTTGTCCACCCCCTTTATGAATCGGATGTCACAAGTGAATTGGGAAATGAAATCGAGGTGTCGAATTTCACGTGGGGAATGTCTGTCCGTTGAAGATGAGAGAGCGTAGGTGAGGGGTTTGTGGTCCGTTAGCACATGGAACACACGGCCCTCGAGTTGGTGGCGAAAATGGCGAATGGCAAGATACACAGCTAAGAGTTCTCGTCCAAAGGCGCTGTAGCGCGTTTCGGCTGGTTGGAGCTTTTTGGAGAAGAATGAGATTGGCTGCCATGAATTACCTATCCATTGTTGAAGAACAGCTCCGACTGCAACATCCGAAGCATCCGTCATGACGCTCAGCGGAGCATCTGGCTTGGGATGTGTGAGAAGGGTAGCATTGGCGAGAGCAGCTTTGATTTCTTCAAATGAAGCTGTAGCGGCATCATTGAACGTAATTGGTGCTGACTTTTTTCCAGGGTTAGCCAGCAGAGCAGTGAGATGATGGAGGACATGAGAGCACCGTGGGATGAAGCGGCGGTAGAAATTAACAAGCCCAAGAAACTCTCGCAGTTTTGTCAGTGTAGTGGGTTGTGGAAAGTTCAAGATTGCGCTGACCTTTTCTGCGAGTGGATGTACCCCGTGGCTGTCGACTTGGTGTCCGAGGAACTCGAGTGTGTTCACTCCAAACTGACATTTTGCAGGGTTGATGATCACTCCGTACTGGTTAAGGCGATCGAACAGAAGACGAAGATGCTGTGCGTGTTGGTCTGCGTCGGTACTTGCCACTAAAAGGTCATCAATGTATGCGTAACAAAAGTCAAGTCCGCGTGTGACCTCATCTATAAAACGTTGAAATGTTTGAGCGGCGTTGCGTAGTCCAAATGGCATACGAACAAATTCAAAGAGTCCGAATGGAGTGGTGATGGCAGTTTTCGCGATGTCGTCTTGCGCCATTGGAATTTGATGGTACGCACGAACAAGGTCGATCTTGGAAAATATTGTTCCACCATGAAGAGTTGCTGTGAAATCTTGGATGTGGGGGACTGGGTACCGGTCTGGCACAGTGGACTGGTTCAGTGCCCGATAGTCCCCACATGGTCGCCAATCTCCGGGTTGCTTTTTGGGGACCATGTGGAGTGGGGAAGAGTAGTTACTACTTGAAGGGCGCACGATGCCCAAGTCCATCATATGTTGAAATTCGTCTTTAGCAACTTTGAGGCGGTCGGGTGCGAGACGACGTGGACGTGCTGCAATTGGCGGTCCAGTTGTGACAATGTGGTGTGTCACATTATGCTTAACCGGAGTTTCACTATAGACAGGTCGAATAATGTCCGGGTAGCCCTTCAAAATATCCGCAAAACGCGATGGGGTTGGTGTCGCGAGGACTGGACTGAGTGACGGCGTATTAGTGGCTGTTCCGTTAATGCCTAAATTTGTCGTGGCATCAATTAGCCTGCGGTTGCGAACGTCGACAAGAAAATTGAAGTGTCGGAGGAAATCAGTGCCTATGATATAATGCTGAACATCGGCGACAACAAACACCCAGCGGCAAGGCCGCCGGAGTCCAATGTCAAGTGTCAAGGATCTTTCACCGTAGGTAGCAATACTCGACGAATTTGCTGCCTGGAGATCCCGACCATGACACCGATGAGTGCGCTCCTGAGAAGAAGGAGGAATTACACTCACCTCCGCTCCTGTATCGACGAGAAATTGTTGTTTTGTTGTGCGGTCTGTGAGATAGAATAAGCGACTTGATGGTCGGCCAGCAAAACTTGTCGCCTCTAATTGCCGGCTTGGTCGTTTCCCTGGTTGGCACCTCCGGTGTACGAACACGGCTGTTGGCATTTGTGTGCGTTGGCACCAAATTTCCAGTGGTACCAACACTCTCCGGCGGTATCACGAGATGAGCTCTGGTCAGGACGACGGTAGTCATTGGGCCGGCTACGGCTGCGACTCCTTCCGCGTTGTTGGGTAGACTGCAGGGCCGAAACTAAAGCTGTCAACTGTTTCATTTCGTCCCGCAGTTGTTGTAGTTCTTGTGGTGCTGGGTTTACTGGCGTGGCTAAGCTGGCGACCTGTGGCTGCGCCGCTACGTCGATGACTTTGTCTGCAAGTTCCGCAAGCGGCTCCATTTTCATGGAGGCACCGGCAGAAGTCAACACCATCTGCACATTTGCAGGCAGCCGCTGAAGGAATAACTGGCGAAGAATTGACTCCTCCAGTGCCCTTTCACCAAGCAACTGTCGCATGTGGCGAAGCAGTTGGGAGGGCTTTCGGTCACCAAGCACCTCATCCGTGAGCAGTTGCTGCAAACGTTTCTGCTCGGTGGCCGTCGTGCGTTTTATCAGTTCCTCCCGAAGTGTTGTGTACGGTGTATCTTTCGGAGGGTCTAGTAGTAGGTCCCTCACTTCTTGCGCCACCTCAGGAGTCAGGGCTGAAATAATGTAGTCATACTTAGTCCTTTCAGTCTTTATTCCTCGTGTGGCAAACTGTGCCTCCACTTGTGCAAACCACACATGTGGGTCTGCTGGCCAGTACGGTGGCAATTTCAGGCTGATAGGTGCTACGATTGCACCATCTTTCGGATCCAAAATCACGTCCGGGTCACCAATTTAGTGTATAGATAATTGAAACTTGACACACTAAGACTTAGATATATGCGTTGAAAGTAGTTTTATTTTTATTCAGCAAAGAACCGATAATTCATAGTATCGGGCAAGAATTAAGTATAACTGGAGAAAGTAAATTTGAGATGTTGCTTGCATGAGGACTGAAAACAGAGTGGTTAAAAATGAACAACGAATAAACTGTCTAGACATGTCACCAAGGGAAAAGGCCCCCTGGACCTGGTAACCTCATTATGAAGGTTGAACAAAAACCATTAACTGAAATTGGAAGGACAAAAGGGCTGGTCTGGTATAATTAAATCAACTCAAGTAATAGGTTGGACCTTGGTGCAAAGGAAAGTGATGAATGAATAGTTTTCTGAATCTGGGAGGTTTAACATCTGGTATTGTGATTATGGACTGTTATTAAGACATGGGGAAAATAACTTTAAAAAAGGAAACTAAATATTTACAAAAGTGTATTATACAAGAAAATCAGTGCAACAGTTTTATTTGCTGAAGTGTTCATAAGTCCACTTTAGAGAACGCTACAACACCACAGAAGCATTGCAACATTTGTCAAAACAATCTCCTCTGTAAGTACTTGATAAGATCAATATGACAGATATCAAATAGTCGATTGTTGTTTTAGAACTTCAATACTGTATAAAGAAACCAAGTACTTATTAAACTAAATAAAGCAAAGCCTGCAGTTTTTTTGACAAGTTTCTAAAGGTGCTATGAGCATTACACAATGAATATCTACTTAAGCTATGCATATACATGTAATGAAATAATATGAATTTTCTTTTACAATAAACTGCATGTGAATAATCGTAAATTCAGGTCTATTCGAAATATGGAAATATTTGTTTCTTTAAATTGACAATACTTTTTCTCCTTTCATCAGAATCACACTCATATGAGAGGGATCGTGGATTGTGCTACTGCAATCATTATGTGAACCTTTTCTTCAAAATCAAGCGTAGGTATTCGATTGTAGTTACATCTTTCTGAAGAGGATTAAATTCCCATTAAAATAGGAATTTCGATATTGAAACTGGACATTCTGATTGGTCAATTGAACATTTACAAAATAAGAATTGAGCAATAACAAATCCGTTTTAAAGCTTATTCTATGTACATGTATCATTTTCAGTCGTTTTGCAGGTTTGTTTTCACCGAATTGAAATAGAAGGGGCACCGGACCCAAGACTAAACGGCCAGAAAGACTGCTTCGCATGGTGGTCGAAAAGGGAAGGCACTACCGGTAAGTTGTGTTGGGGGAAAACAGTGGGAATTTATAGGGGAATCTAGGTCCCCGTGCAGGTATACTCCCGCACGTGACTATACCGCTGTTTGGTACAGTGTAAACATTGTTTTGCCCGTAAATTTCACGGTCGAAAGCTGTGCAGCGAGTTGCGACCTTTTTACCGTAATTATAGCGGTTGTTCTGTAAATTGTTAAACGGCAAATCTCTTAAAATTTTACGTTATTCCCGTATTTTGACGGTGCTTGTCCGTACTTTCGCTTTCACTAATTACGTATTCCAGTACTTTCAACTTCGTATTCATGTAAGGTATGTTAGTTGACACTAATTCAACTACAAAATACCTGTAGCAACTTCTGTTTATGCTCCATGTAGGCATACATCGTATAGACAGCCGAAGTGTGACTTGGTTGACATGGTAATTGGCTCAAAACATCATGGCCGTCGGAAAAAGTGCTGAGACACGATTTAGTGGTTTTTAGTGTAGAGCCATTGCCAAGGCAACTAACAAAAGCTGACGTATTCACTTCGGCAATCTATACTCACGGTTGCACACATCTACTAAAATTAAATTTACTATTAGTCGCTCATCTGTCACCATCTTAAAGGTACACACCGGCTTCGTTGGGCTGATTTGGGCTCATATACAAGATTCTGAATGCCCTTCCGAAATAAACACATCTACTAAAATTAAATTTACTATTAGTCGCTCATCTTGCACCAAACGACTGTCCATTTTGCATCTTTCCAAGCAAAAAACTCATATACAAAAAGCAGACGAACTGAAGAAAACTGAAGAAAATTACCATATTTTCAGTTAAGCGCAATCCTACAATGCATTGTGGAAGGACATTTAAGGGTTCAGCAGTAAAAACTCATTTACGGGCACTTCTCGTAAAAATGTACGTATACTTTCTATACCGTTAAAAAAACGGTAATTTTTTAACAGTGCAATGCTACAGTCCGAGTAAGCTAACTGGGAATTGGATTTTTTTTTTGCCGTTTCACAGTGCCAGGCATTTTTTTATGAGTTTGGTTGTTGGTTCTTTCGATAACTCCTTTTTCAACCTATCGTTGAATCTTAAAGGAAGTAATTGTGGCAGTCAGTTTGAAAGAGCGGTCCCTTCAATCATCACACTCTATGAAAAACTTTCACAGAGTTTTGATCAGCCACTACGAGATCACCACGAGGAGAGAACGTCAAGTCGAAGGGCCAAAATAATCGCTGAGTTATGCACTGTACATGTACTCCTTGTGTAGTGTAATGATGCAGTTCACTCCATCCGGACGTGCCATCAGTGGAATGATGAACTGTCACGTAAATATCACCCGCCTCGTCGCAGCGCACGCTGCTAGGTCTCATGAGCTGACCGTTTGGTTCAGTGCTGATGCTGAAAACCTCATGACCTGAAAGATCTAGGCAGAGTAACCTCTTCCGACCGTAAAGAGATAGAATTAAACGGTCGTCGTGTTGGAAGGCAATCTCTGTTGGCCGTATGTCAGTTGGAATGATTGAAATCAACGACCCATCAAGGTTTATCACATACACAATGTTTCTTTCTATGTCTCCCACTGCTACGCGATTTTGCTTATCCGTAGCAATACAAACAAGTTTACTTTCTCGCAGTTCCCCAGATTCATCTTGTGCCGGTCTGAACTGACGAATCAACTGCTGATCAGTGTTAAACACTTTAACCAAATCGCCATCTGTGACCAATAGCAAATTGTCTCGTGTCACTGCCACGTTGTGTGGAGCCTTTAAGCCACCTTCTGGATTAAAGGAAGTCTTGAAGTGTCCAGCAGACGTAAATACAGAGACTGTTGCCGCGTTTCTGTTCACTACGACAATGTTACCGTTTTTAAAGGTGCCAATGCTATATGCTCTAAATAACTTGTCTTTAGTTCCATCGTCCTTGAACTCATTCTTCAACAGCCACTTTTCCTCATGAAGTATTTCCCCCAGATCTGTATCGGAGACTACATCTTGACACTTGAACCCAATAAATGACTTCTTGTGGTCACCTTGTTCAAACAGGAGTTCCTCCTGAAATTCCAGGTTGTGCATCACTTTGGGCCTAAGATCCAACATCTCAAAGTCGTCAGCACGTTCCATCAGGTCGCTCACAGCGGTCACAATGGTCTTGGCTCTCTCCATCTTGTCACGATTACTGTTGAACACTTGTTCATACTCTTCATCTCTGTCCTTACCGATTTTGGTGATCTCGTCTCTGAGAAGCCGAGCCTTGGTTTGAATTTTGGCAATTTCCTCTTTCTCCTTGGCGGAAACATCATCGCATGCCTTGGTCACCATCAGCTTCAATCTCTTTCGTGAGTGAGATATGGATTCTTGAGAGGCTTGGAATTCCTCCTCGCTCTTCTGAAACTTCTTCAAGACGTCATTAACATCTTTACGATGAGATCCAATAGCATCGGCAATGCTGGTCAGTGTATGTTCCGCTGTACGATGGTCAATCAATCCACACGTTGAGCAGATCAGTATCTTGCAAGTCTCACAGTAAAAGGAGAGATTGTGGTCAGGGTGCTGTGTGCATTTTGGGGAATGAGGATCCTTAGCTGTGACATCCTGGCGTGCACTAAGATCTGACACAATTCGGTGTTTCTTGGTGTGTTTCACGCGCTTGTGAGCAGCCTCACATTGTTGGCAGATGTTCGCATTGCAGTCCAGGCATCGGAAGACGGCCTCCAAACCGTCTTCACACTCTTTACAAATCAGATTAGAAGCCGAGGTTTCTCCAAGTAACTTCTCCCGTTTGTTGACGTCATCGACAAGCGCGTTCATGAAGAAACAGTTCTTGATATTCTCAAGGCGCGAGTCTGGAATCTCCGTGGTCTTCCTACAGACTGGACAGATGATCTTATCAGCATCAGGTTGATACTTGCTGGCCAGGTCCTCCAAGCAATTCCGACAGAAACTATGGAGGCAGTCAAGTATTTTCGGATCTTGGAAACGGCGCAAGCAGATTGGGCATTCTAGATGTTCCTGGCTGATCTCACATTTGGCTGTAGATTCGGCCATCGCACTTTTTGTTTAAATGTGCCTGGGGAAAATGAAATATCATAACTTAGGACAGGTTTACAAAAGTAAGGTTTGGTTGTAACCCCATGTCCATTTTATGTATGCTGATAGTGTTACCAATTTGTGTTGTAAATAAGAAACATTTTATACTTTTGTGAGGAAATACAAAATTCAGTACTAAATCAAACCGTATACAACTTTGGGTTGTTTGTGGGGAAAACTTGGTACGGGGTCTCCTGCGAAATGTTTTATAACTAGTTTGAATTTACATGTACTTCTTACCATTTCAAACAACATGCAAATAAAAAATGCATTGAATGCTGTACAAGGCCTATGAATAACAGTTTCAATGCGCCAACAAAGAAATGATGTCATTTCGATGTAACAGGCCCGATTTGTGCGCCAAGTACATGTACTGTGGTATTTAAGATGTGGCAAGTAATTGTTCTTCGATGAGACAAAAATAAAGATCATGATCACTCCCGCTCGTAAGTAAGCATCCACTAATAGTATACACCCATGCAGTCTACTGCGGTTGATGATTACATGTACATGTATAGTGACAGTAAATTGCATTAAAATTATCACGTTTCTGGTTCCATGTTAAACACACGAGTAAGACTGTCACTACGCAGCTGTGATCCGGCGTCGTGACAAGACATGTTTTGTTATGCTGTCGTATAGTTTGTTTGCGAACTTAATTTGTGGGGGGAAAACAGAATATCGTACATGTACAATGAAACCTGTATATAGTGGCCACCCTCGAGATCGGGGAAAAACTGGTCACTTTAAACAGGTTGCATATTACCACACATGGCATTTGGGAGTAGGACGAACGTCGGGTGGCCACTATAAACAGGCGCGGGTGGCCACTATAAACAGGCGCAGGTGGCCTCTTTATCAAGGTGCAGGTGGCATCTTTATCAAGGTGGCCTTAATAGCAAGTTAACTGTGGTATAATGAACGAACGTGAATCCTGCAAGCTATATTCTTCTTTAAAAATAAAATGTTTCTGGAACTTCCGGGTGAAACTATAAGTGAAACCTAAATTCCATTAATTCCAGCCACATTCCTGAACTAACCTGCACTTTGCGTAGCCTACTTACCGTAAAACTGTATACTCGCCGTTCACAGATAGCCTATCGTTTGATAGCGTAAAGTACTAAATGGGTGTCGGAAGAAGTCACAAACAAAAGCACAAAATGGCGCCGCGAAAAATGATCACGAGCGATTTAGAAAAGAGTTGTGGTCCAAAAATAGCAGGGGAATTCCCATACATGAGAAACTGCTGGCTCGAGGTGAAAGGTCATATGAATAGTGTGTACGTACGATGCACTAGATTGGACACGGTAACAGCTATTCATCATTCATGCGCAACATTTGGCTTTTCATTTTCTTGCCCAGTGACGCAGATATCTGTGCAACTGCACTCATTGTATTAAATCGTATTTTGCTACATAATAATACAGTGACAATACGGTATAGGCCCATGCCATTTTGTACGACAGTTTGTATGTTATATACACGATGAATGACTGTTAAAATTCAGCCGTGAATCGCGACATGAATTTTTGTTTTTAACAGGCGATTCACACTTGAAACTGACAACTATAAACATATAAAGATGTAATGAAATTCGCCTCACAAATTGGATTTCCAACCGCATTTAGGCCAACGTTTGGTTCAGTCGGTGCTGGGTCCAAAGGGAAGGTTGTTTTTATGCTCATAATAATGGGAAACAAATAATAGTCTAAATGGAAGGCACCAATAAAACTAAAAACACGTTAGTACACAATACACATGTATATGCCATATATTTACATTTCCCCAAATTTTAATGATCAAAGTTGGGCTAAATTCCATTTTGGTAAACGGACAGTTTGTTTATTTTGTCTCAACACAGTTGGCCGATACATTGCTCATTTCACCATGATCTCACTGATGACCACATCAGAATGGGATAATCTCATGCACTACCAAATCTACATTATTATAGGCCATCGCCTTTTGCATAATTTTGTTAAATTGATTGTCTAACAGTATCAAGTTGTAGCAAATGTGACCAGTAAATCATCCCTAAAAATAGCATTTGAACTTTGACCCCGATTGAAGCATTTACATAAATTGTCCAAACAATCTTCTCTATAAGTACTTGATATTAAGATCAATGAAACACAGATATCAAATAGTCGATTATTTTTTTACAATTTCAATACTGTGTAAAGAAATCAAGTACTTAATAAATCAAATACATAAAGCTATATATCTTTTTAACAAGTTCCTAAAGTTGCCATGAGTTAGTTTTTAAGCACTACACGATAGATATCAACCAGGGTTGTAGTCGAGTCTATCACAAGTCTGTCACAAGTCCAGAGCCGATAAAATCACAAGTCTGTGACAAGTCCCGCACAAGTCTGTCTTAAGTCCAGTAACAAGAAGCAAAATGATGAACATGCACAAAAGAATGCCTTTGTTGGACTTCATTTGAATAACTTGTGACTTGAATTAAGACCCAGGGACTTGTGGTGGACATTTAAAGGTTTGTGCAGGACTTATGATGGACTCGACTACAACCCTGATATCAGCATATCTAAAGAAGCTATGAATAGATATAACGAAATAATATCAATTTCTTAATATAGCATTTGAACATTTACACCACAGAAGCATTACAAAATTTGTCAAAACAATCTCCTCTGTAAGTACTTGATAAGATCAATATATATGACAGATATCAAATAGTCAATTCTTTTGTTTTAGAACTTTAATATTGTATAAAGAAACCAAGTACTTAATAAACTAAATAAAGCAAAGCCTATAGTTTTTTGACAAGTTTCTAAAGTTGCTATGAGCATTACACAATGAATATCTACTTAAGCTATGCATATACATGTAATGAAATAATATGAATTTTCTTTTACAATAAACTGTGATTAATCGTGAATTCAGATCTATAATCGAAATATTTAAATATTTGTTTCTTCAAATTGACAATACTTGTTCTCCTTTCATCAGAATCGCACTCATGAGAGGGATCGCGAATTGTGCTACTGCAATCATTATGTGAACCTTTTCTTCAAAATCAAACATAACTAGGCATTTGGTTGTTTTCTTTACATCTTTCTGAAGAGGATTAAATTCCTGTTAAAATGGGAATTTCGATATTGAAACTGGACATTCTGATTGGTCAATTGAACAATTTACAAAATAAGAATTGGGCAATAACAAATCCGTTTTAAAGCTTATGCTATGTACATGTATCGTTTTCAGTCGTTTTGCAGGTTCGTTTTCACCGAATTGAAATGGAAGGGGCACCTCACCCAAGACTAAACGTCCAGAAAGACTGTTTTGCATGGTGGTCGAAAAGGGAAGGCACTACCGGTAAGTTTTGTTGGGGAAAAACTGGGGGAATTTATAGGGGAACCTACAATCCTGGCCAAAATGGTTGGGCCACCTCCCCCGCTCCCCCGATCAATGTTGTTACTCCGCGCTGGAGCACAGACCGCGCGGAAATCAAACAACATTGAACGGGGGCCGGGGGGCCCAGCGAGTTTTGGCCAGGATTGTAGGTCCCCGTGCAGGTATACTCCCGCACGTGACTATACCGCTGTTTGGTACCCACACTGTAAACATTTTGTTGCCCGTAAATTTTACGGTCGAAAGCTGTGCAGCGAGTTGCCTCTTTTTTACCGTAATTATAGCGTTTGTCCCGTAAATTGTTTAACGGGAAATCCCGTAAAATTCTACATTTATTCCCGTATTTTGACGGTGCTTTCCCGTACTTTCGCTTTCACTAATTACTTATTCCAGTACTTTTAACTTCGTATTCATGTAAGGTATGTTGGTTGACACTAATTCAACTACAAAATACCTGTAGCAACTTCTATTTATGCTCCATGTAGGCATACATCGTATAGACAGCCGAAATGTGACGTGGTTGGCATGGTAATTGGCTCTAAACATCATGGCCGTCGGAAAAAGCACTGAGACACGGTTCAGTGATTTGTACTGTATAGAGCCATTGCCTAGGCAACTAACAAAATATGACGTATTCACTTCGGCAGTCTATACTCACGGTTGCACACATCTACTAAAATTAAATTTACTATTAGTCGCTCATCTGTCACCATCTTAAGTTAACTTGTACCCAACAACTGTAAATTTTGCATCTTTCAAAGCAAAAAACCCAAGTACAAAAAGCAGAAGAACTGAAAACTGAAGAAAATATTTACACGGGAAATCTTTTGAGTTAAGCGCAATCCCACAATGCACTGTAAAAGGATTTTTACGGGTTTAGCCCGTAAAAATTCATTTACGGGCACCCGTAAAAATGTACCTTGAAAAATACGGTAATGTTTTTACAGTGCAACACGTACCACAGTCCGAGTAGGCTAACTGGGAATTATATTTTATTGTTCACCGTTTCACAGTGCCAGGCATTTTTTTTTATGAGTGTGGTTATTGGTTCTTTCGATAACTCCTTTTTCAACCTATCGTTGAATCTTAAAGGAAGTAGTTGTGGCGGTGGGAGTTTGAATGAACGATCCCTCCAACCATCACACTCGATGAAAAACTTTCACAGATAAGCAATCAGCCATCACGAGCTCACCACGAGGAGAGAACGTCATGTCGAATGGCCAAAATAAACCCTGAGCTATGCACTGTACATGTACACCTTGTGCAGTGTAATGATGCAGTTTACTCCTTCCAGCCGTTTTAACACTGGGATGTACTGCCACGTAAATATCTCCCGCCTCGTCGCAGCACACGCCGGTAGGTTTCATGGGCTGACCGTTTGATTCAGGGCTGATGTTGAAAATCTCATGACCCGAACGATCTAGGCAGAGTAACCTGCCCGCAGACCAAATAGATAGGACTAAACGGTCGTCGTGTTGGAACGCAATGTCTGCTTGACATTTGTCAGTGGGAATTATTGAAATCAACGACCCATCAAGGTTTGTCACATACACAACGTTTCTTTCTAAGTCTGCCACAGCTACGCGATTTTGCTCATCCGTAGCAATACAAGTAAGTTTACTTTCTCGCAGTTCCCCAGATTCATCTTGTGCCGGTCTGAACTGACGAATCAACTGCTGATCAGTGTTAAACACTTTAACCAAATCGCCATCTGTGACCAATATCAGATTGTCTCGTGTCACTGCCACGCTGTATGGAGCCTGCAAGCCACCTTCTGGATTAAAGGAAGTCTTGAAGTGTCCATCAGACGTAAATACAGAGACTGTTGCCGCTTCTCTGTTCGTCACGACAATGTCACCGGTTTTTAAGGTGCCAACGCCCTGTGCATAGAATTTGCCGTCTTCAGTTTTCTCCCCCTTGAACTCATTTTTCAACAGCCACTTTTCCTCATGAAGTATTTCCCCCAGATCTGTATCTGAGACTACATCTTGACACTTGAACCCAATAAATGACTTCTTGTGGTCAACTTGTTCAAACAGGAGTTCCTCCTTAAATTCCAGGTTGTGCATCACCTTGGGCCTAAGATCCAACATCTCAAAGTCATCAGCACGTTCCATCAGGTCGCTCACAGCGGTCACAATGGTCTTGGCTCTATCCATCTTGTCACGATTACTGTTGAACACTTTTTCATACTCTTCATCTCTGTCCTTACCGATTTTGGTGATCTCATCTCTGAGAAGCCAAGCCTTGGTTTGAATTTTGGCAATTTCTTTCTCCTCCTTGGCGGAAACATCATCGCATGCCTTGGTCACCATCAGCTTCAATCTCTTCCGCGAGTGAGATATGGATTCTTGGAAAGCTTGGAATTCTTCCTCGCTCTCCTCAAACTCTATCAAGACGTCGTCAACGTCTTCACGATGAGATTCAATAGCATCGGCAATGCTTGTGAATGTATGTTCTGCTGTACGGTGGTCAAATGCTGCACACATTGCGCAGATCAGTATCTTGCAAGTCCCGCAGTAAAGAGAGAGGTTGTGGTCAGGGTGCTGTGTGCATTTTGGGGAATGAGGATCCTTAGCTGTGACGTCCTGGCGCGGACTGAGATCTGACACAATTCGGTGTTTCTTGGTGTGTTTCAAGCGCTTGTGAACAGCCTCACATTGTTGGCAGATGTTCGCATCGGAAGACGGCCTCCAAACCGTCTTCACACTCTTTACAAATCAGATTAGAAGCCGAGGTTTCTCCAAGTAACTTCTCCCGTATGTTGACGTCATCGACAAGCGCGTTCAGGAAGAAACAGCTCTTGATATTCTCAAGGCGCGAGTCTGGAATCTCCGTGGTCTTCCTACATACTGGGCAGATGATCTTATCAGCGTCAGGTTGATACTTGCTGACCAAGTCTTCCAAGCAATTCCGACAGAAACTATGGAGGCAGTCAAGTATTTTCGGATCTTGGAAACGGCGCAAGCAGATCGGGCATTCCAGATGTTCCTGGCTGATTTCGCATTTGGCTGTAGATTCGGCCATCGCACTTTTTGTTTAAATGTGTCTGGGGAAAATAAAATATCATAACTTGCAGACAGGTTTACAAACGTAAGGTTTGGTTGTAACTCCATGTCCATTTTATGTATGCTGTTAGTGTTACCAATTTGTGTTATAAATAAGAAACATTTTATACTTTTGTGAGGAAATACAAAATTCAGGACTAAATCAAACCGTATACAAATTTGGTGTTGTTTGTGGGGGAACTTGGTACGGGGTCTCCTGCGAAATGTTTTATAACTAGTTTGAATTTACGTGTACTTCTTTATACCATTTCAAACAATGTGCAAATAAAAACTGCATTGAATGCTGTACAAGGCCTATGAATAATTATAATCAACAGTTTCAATGCGCCAACAAAGTAATGATGTCATTTCGATGTCACAGGCCCGATTTGTGCGCCAAGTACATGTACTGTGGTATTTAAGATGTGGCGAGTGATTGTTCCGCTGTGTTCTTCGATGAGACAAAAATAAAGATCATGATCACTCCCGCTCGTAAGTTAACATCCACTAATAGTAGGCTACACCCATGCAGTCTACTGCGGTTTATGATTACATGTACATCATGTATAGTGACAGTAAATTGCATTAAAATTCTCACGTTTCTGGTTCCGTGTTAAACACACGAGTGAGACTGTCGCTACGCAGCTGCGATCCGGCGTCGTGACAAGACATGTTTTTTTATGCTGTCGTATAGTTTGTTTGCGAATTTGTGGGGGAAAAACAGAATATTCGTACATGTACAATGAAACCTGTATATAGTGGCCACCCTCGGGATCGGGAAAAACTGGTCACTTTAAACAGGTTGCATTACCGTATACACATGGCATTTGGGAGTAGGACGAACTTCGAGTGGCCACTATAAACAGGTGCAGGTGGCCTCTTTATCAAGGTGCAGGTGGCATCTTTATCAAGGTGGCCTTAACAAATTTTATCACTCAATGATAAAATTATTTATAAACAGGAAGGGAGGTGTGTTTTGTTCACACAGGATATTGATATTTGGTCTTGCTTACTGGCAATTTGACTGTACAAGTATGTTGTGTAAATTTCCAATGGCTGTTTAGGTTTTGGGTGGTTTTAGCTTGTGTGTGCATAACAGGAGTACCTAGCCTAATCTGGCCTAGGCCAATGAGAGCTAGGTTACATTCACAGTGTGTAGGATTTAGGCGGAAAGCTATAGCCATGTGGTCACTTTTGTCTCAGCCTTAAACTGCACAACATCTATTAATGAAAAGCTACATTCAGAATTAATTTTTTGAGTCTATTGAACATCAGCCTTTAACTGGACAACATACGTACGGGTGGATAATCAAGTATAGTGTCTGAAAGGATAGCGTCGTTAATCTCAAAACTAAAAGGATTAATTAGCACAGCAGGCAGACGTCGGGTATCCATTGAGTTACGGCTTGACGACTTTGTCTCGTCTGTGGACAAGAGACTTGGGAATATTAGGTTCCAACATGTCACGACCAAAGCGACAGGCAAGACCTTCTGCGAAGATGCGGGAAGCAGAAATGCACACACCACCCAAGAAGCGGCGAGGGAACCGTCAGGTCCACCCGGGGAGTGCTCCTGGGCAAGACGTGCCGGACATACATGTACATGTACCATATGCGCCAGTATCGGAGGAAGGACTGTCATCACAAGGCATTGCAGAGAAGTCTCAAGACCGTGGTGGTGAGTCCGTCCAGGTTGATGCCGTCACGAACATTAATACTAGTAATTTTAGTACAGGTAATAGTTGTACTGCTAAGTCATGTGCTGGCGATGGTAATCCATTCCTGAGTCAAGGCACCAATTTGACTACCGGTTTGCCAGAGATTGAGGCCCCAGTTATGTTATCTAACACATCCAACCGACTAGGCTATCAGGTCCCACTTTCCATTAAGGAAAAGATCTGGAAGAGCGAATATGTTGATTTCGCTCTTCTTTAATAAAGCAGATGATGACGAGTTCAAACTGGTCGTTGAGGGTAGCCAAATGGTCGTTCGAAAGGCCTCGGCTACTCGTGCCAAAAAGATTGACTCGATCGATAAATGGGCCTCTGCATTTCATACATTTATGTCAATCTTTGTCACACGCCATCCAAGTCGTGCGGTCGAGCTGTTAAAGTATGCAGAGACAGTTCGGCTGGCAGCCCGTCAATTCCCAGGGATGGGATGGCGAAATTATGACGAACAGTTTCGTCTTCGCCAAGAGCATGACCCATCTCGTCCTTGGGGGGTAATTGACACTGAGCTCTGGCTAACTGTTGCTGCAGCTGTAACAGTTTCTTCAATGGTTGGTAATACAAACACGAGCATCTCACAGCGCCTCCCATTTGACAGATTTTCGAATTCACAGCCTCGCAGGGCCTCGGCAGGCGAAGCCACGCAGCACCCACGCAAGGCCATTAGCCAAAGTGCAACCTCAGGGCAGTCCAAAAATGGCCTTCTGCCCTCTGGCAATTCTTTTCGTCCCTCCAACACCAATTAAAATCTTTGTTCTCAAAAAATGGCTGGAGGGCTACCCAAACAAAGGAGACGCAAATATTTTGGACACAGGATTTTCATCTGGTTTTTCCCTGCATTATAGAGGACCGAGATGTAGCCGGCAGGCCGACTGCCTTTCTTCGGCAGCGGCCAGACCGGAAATCGTTTCAGAGAAATTAGCAAAAGAAATTAGCCTTAATCGAATCGCGGGTCCATTTGACATCCCACCATTACAAAATTTTCAGTGCTCTCCTATTGGACTCGTGCCTAAACGTGAACCGAATTCATGGCGCCTCATTCACCATCTCTCTTTTCCTTCTGGCGAATCCATAAATGATTTCATTGACAAAAAAGAATGTACCGTCCATTACGCTTCATTTGATGAGGCAGTTGACTTAGCAATGTCAGTGGGGCCAGGTGCTTGGCTAGCCAAATCTGACATTAAATCGGCTTTTAGACTGCTCCCCGTTTCCCCACAGGATTTCGATCTGTTGGGTTTTACCTTCAAGGGTAAATACTATTTTGACAAATGCCTGCCAATGGGCTGTTCTATCTCTTGCTCCCTTTTCGAGAAATTTAGCACCTTTCTTGAATTCAAAGTGAAAGAATTGGCACAAAGCCAGTCTGTCACCCACTACTTGGACGATTTTCTTTTCGTTGGACCAAACGCGGTTTTTTGTGGCGCACTCCTTGGTGTGTTTGAGTCCACATGTGCAGCACTGGGGGTGCCAATTGCACGGGAAAAAACTGAGGGTCCCCAACAAAACTTACATACTTGGGGCTTGAAATTGACACCGTTCACAGGCAAGTCCGGGTACCACTGGCAAAGGTGCACGTGCTCAATGAGCAGCTGCAGAAAACACTGTGTAAGCACAAGATCACTCTTGTGAAAATGCAGTCCTTAATTGGATCACTTAAAGGACGTGTGAAATAGGGTTTTTATTAAATATAATAATAGTAGAGGGTGTGTTTTACACATTTTGGTCAATTTCAGAAAATTTGATTGTTCCGTTTTGGTGTAATTGCAAATATTATATTTTTATGCTAATGAGAATTTCCATATTCATGAGCAAATCCGTGATGTCATCTCAGGACAACAGAGGAAATCTCTATTGACTTGTGTACAAAAGTTTTTGTCATTTTCAGAGACTTCTTGGTGTTATGATCTGTATCAGTTTACTGAGTTTATTTAGTATGTCATTTGCAACAATCCCAACAAATTTGTTAGGGTCAGAAATGGATCAGTGGGCTATTGCTACTGTTTGAAATGTAATGTTCTTTCTTTGTTTTTCAACTGTGGGTTCCCTCCATGACTAGCAATAAACAGCGCCCTCGTCTGTCAAGAAAATTTTGAAGTAGAGAAAAGATCACTTCTTTCTGAAATGAAAACAAATTTCAGTTTGCCCCTTTGTCTGCAACACTTTGATCTTCTGTTTCGTGTATAAAAACAAATCGTTAATAATTTTCACTTCACTAAACCTTTAACTTTGTTTGTAAAGCAGTTGCGCCGGGCCGGGCATTTTTAGGTCGCCTCATTGCACTGACCCGTGGAATCACTCGACCACACCATAAGATTAGGCTTAACAAAGGGGCTAAACTTGACCTCCTTATGTGGATCGAATTTTTAAGTCATTTCAATGGGGTGTCCATGTTCCAGGATCGAGAATGGCGATCAAATGAATCGCTGCAATTGTTTACTGATGCAGCAGCAAGCATTGGTTTTGGGGCATGTTTTAAGAACAAGTGGTTTCAGGGTAGATGGCAAACCAAGGTTTTTAAGGACCCCCCATCCATTGCATTCCTGGAATTTTACCCGATCTTGGTGGCCGTTAAGTGCTGGGGACAGGAACTAGCTAATCAGCGGGTATTCTTCCATTGTGATAACATGGCAGTGGTTCACATAATTAACGGACAAACATCTCGCTGCCCAAAGATACTGCACCTCTTGCGAATGTTTGTCATTGAATGCTTGAAATTTAATATTCAGTTTTAAGCAGTTCATGTACCCGGAGTTAACAATGATTTAGCCGATGCTCTGTCTCGTTTCCAGAACGAAAGATTCCGAACAACACATCCGGGGGCAGCAGCTGTTATGACTCCGTTGCCAATTCTCCCTCAAATCTTGTAAACAGTGCAGAGATAAACCGCTTGTTGACAGTGGCTTTCTCACCTCACACTCAAAGGTCATATGCTTCCGGTTGGAATGCAATTTTAAGGTTCAGGCACGGTAGCATTGGCGAGAGCAGCTTTGATTTCTTCAAATGAAGCTGTAGCGGCATCATTGAACGTAATTGGTGCTGACTTTTTTCCAGGGTTAGCCAGCAGAGCAGTGAGATGATGGAGGACATGAGAGCACCGTGGGATGAAGCGGCGGTAGAAATTAACAAGCCCAAGAAACTCTCGCAGTTTTGTCAGTGTAGTGGGTTGTGGAAAGTTCAAGATTGCGCTGACCTTTTCTGCGAGTGGATGTACCCCGTGGCTGTCGACTTGGTGTCCGAGGAACTCGAGTGTGTTCACTCCAAACTGACATTTTGCAGGGTTGATGATCACTCCGTACTGGTTAAGGCGATCGAACAGAAGACGAAGATGCTGTGCGTGTTGGTCTGCGTCGGTACTTGCCACTAAAAGGTCATCAATGTATGCGTAACAAAAGTCAAGTCCGCGTGTGACCTCATCTATAAAACGTTGAAATGTTTGAGCGGCGTTGCGTAGTCCAAATGGCATACGAACAAATTCAAAGAGTCCGAATGGAGTGGTGATGGCAGTTTTCGCGATGTCGTCTTGCGCCATTGGAATTTGATGGTACGCACGAACAAGGTCGATCTTGGAAAATATTGTTCCACCATGAAGAGTTGCTGTGAAATCTTGGATGTGGGGGACTGGGTACCGGTCTGGCACAGTGGACTGGTTCAGTGCCCGATAGTCCCCACATGGTCGCCAATCTCCGGGTTGCTTTTTGGGGACCATGTGGAGTGGGGAAGAGTAGTTACTACTTGAAGGGCGCACGATGCCCAAGTCCATCATATGTTGAAATTCGTCTTTAGCAACTTTGAGGCGGTCGGGTGCGAGACGACGTGGACGTGCTGCAATTGGCGGTCCAGTTGTGACAATGTGGTGTGTCACATTATGCTTAACCGGAGTTTCACTATAGACAGGTCGAATAATGTCCGGGTAGCCCTTCAAAATATCCGCAAAACGCGATGGGGTTGGTGTCGCGAGGACTGGACTGAGTGACGGCGTATTAGTGGCTGTTCCGTTAATGCCTAAATTTGTCGTGGCATCAATTAGCCTGCGGTTGCGAACGTCGACAAGAAAATTGAAGTGTCGGAGGAAATCAGCGCCTATGATATAATGCTGAACATCGGCGACAACAAACACCCAGCGGCAAGGCCGCCGGAGTCCAATGTCAAGTGTCAAGGATCTTTCACCGTAGGTAGCAATACTCGACGAATTTGCTGCCTGGAGATCCCGACCATGACACCGATGAGTGCGCTCCTGAGAAGAAGGAGGAATTACACTCACCTCCGCTCCTGTATCGACGAGAAATTGTTGTTTTGTTGTGCGGTCTGTGAGATAGAATAAGCGACTTGATGGTCGGCCAGCAAAACTTGTCGCCTCTAATTGCCGGCTTGGTCGTTTCCCTGGTTGGCACCTCCGGTGTACGAACACGGCTGTTGGCATTTGTGTGCGTTGGCACCAAATTTCCAGTGGTACCAACACTCTCCGGCGGTATCACGAGATGAGCTCTGGTCAGGACGACGGTAGTCATTGGGCCGGCTACGGCTGCGACTCCTTCCGCGTTGTTGGGTAGACTGCAGGGCCGAAACTAAAGCTGTCAACTGTTTCATTTCGTCCCGCAGTTGTTGTAGTTCTTGTGGTGCTGGGTTTACTGGCGTGGCTAAGCTGGCGACCTGTGGCTGCGCCGCTACGTCGATGACTTTGTCTGCAAGTTCCGCAAGCGGCTCCATTTTCATGGAGGCACCGGCAGAAGTCAACACCATCTGCACATTTGCAGGCAGCCGCTGAAGGAATAACTGGCGAAGAATTGACTCCTCCAGTGCCCTTTCACCAAGCAACTGTCGCATGTGGCGAAGCAGTTGGGAGGGCTTTCGGTCACCAAGCACCTCATCCGTGAGCAGTTGCTGCAAACGTTTCTGCTCGGTGGCCGTCGTGCGTTTTATCAGTTCCTCCCGAAGTGTTGTGTACGGTGTATCTTTCGGAGGGTCTAGTAGTAGGTCCCTCACTTCTTGCGCCACCTCAGGAGTCAGGGCTGAAATAATGTAGTCATACTTAGTCCTTTCAGTCTTTATTCCTCGTGTGGCAAACTGTGCCTCCACTTGTGCAAACCACACATGTGGGTCTGCTGGCCAGTACGGTGGCAATTTCAGGCTGATAGGTGCTACGATTGCACCATCTTTCGGATCCAAAATCACGTCCGGGTCACCAATTTAGTGTATAGATAATTGAAACTTGACACACTAAGACTTAGATATATGCGTTGAAAGTAGTTTTATTTTTATTCAGCAAAGAACCGATAATTCATAGTATCGGGCAAGAATTAAGTATAACTGGAGAAAGTAAATTTGAGATGTTGCTTGCATGAGGACTGAAAACAGAGTGGTTAAAAATGAACAACGAATAAACTGTCTAGACATGTCACCAAGGGAAAAGGCCCCCTGGACCTGGTAACCTCATTATGAAGGTTGAACAAAAACCATTAACTGAAATTGGAAGGACAAAAGGGCTGGTCTGGTATAATTAAATCAACTCAAGTAATAGGTTGGACCTTGGTGCAAAGGAAAGTGATGAATGAATAGTTTTCTGAATCTGGGAGGTTTAACATCTGGTATTGTGATTATGGACTGTTATTAAGACATGGGGAAAATAACTTTAAAAAAGGAAACTAAATATTTACAAAAGTGTATTATACAAGAAAATCAGTGCAACAGTTTTATTTGCTGAAGTGTTCATAAGTCCACTTTAGAGAACGCTACAGGAGCCCCCTTCCAGTGAGTTTGTGGCAATTTTAGCGAACGAAAGTCACATAGCGTTGAGGCCAATTAACACGCCGGCCAGAGCGCGTTTGGCGGATGGGGGCTGGGACTGACGCTGGGGTAGTTTGTTCGGCATCTGTCGGGGGAGGTTCGGGTGTGACGGGAACAGAGATTGTCTCTGGCGTGATATCCAAATGGGCACTTTTCAGGCGGTCAATGCTAATCGTGTCCTTGCGATTGGCTAATTGAACCACAAAATGTTTGGCTGAGCGACTGAGCACTTTAAACGGGCCGTCATAGGGGGGTTGAAGAGGTTTGCGGACCGCATCACGACGAACAAAAACATGGGTGCATGTCTGTAGATCGTCGGGGACATTAATGTTAGTTCGTTGCTGAGAACGGCTTGGAGGTGGTAGGAGACGTTGCATCATGCGTTGCAAACGATGGACGTAGGCAGTGGGATCTAACTGAGCCTCCGCCGTGGTCGTGTCGAAAAATTCGCCGGGCAAGCGAAGAGTGGTGCCGTAAACACGCTCAGCAACACTGTGACCAAAATCTGACTTGACCGCAGTCCGAATTCCAAGGAGGACGAGTGGTAAAGTCTCTGTCCATTTGTTTGGATCGACTTGTGCCTTTAGTGACGATTTCAATTGCCTGTGGAAACGTTCCACAAGGCCATTTGCAATGGGATGATAAGCTGTTGTGCGTACGCGTTGTGTACCAAGCAGGTTGGTCAAGGCACGGAAAAGTGCTGATTCAAACTGAGTTCCACGATCGGTGGTGATAGTCGATGGAACACCAAACATGGCAATCCATCGCGTGACAAAAGCACGGGCAACTGTTTCTGCGGTGATGTCAGTCAATGGAATGGCTTCTGGCCAACGCGTGAAGCGATCGATGCAGGTCAACATGTATGTGTATCCATTAGAAGGTGGTAATGGACCCACAATGTCAATGTGAACATGTGAAAATCTGGCATCTGGGGCAGCAAACTGAGTAAGAGGGGCAAAGGTATGACGATGGACCTTTGCGCGCTGACATTGTAAGCATGACTTTGCCCACTGTCGCACATCACGGTTAATACCGGGCCAAACATAGCGATCCGTGATGAGGCGTTGGGTGGCTCGAATTCCAGGGTGCGACAACGAATGTAGCGAGTCAAACACTTCCCGGCGTAATTCCACTGGAACAAATGGGCGTGAGTTTCCAGTAGAAATGTCACAGGTTAATGGTGTGTCACATGATGGGATAGGAACATCTTTGAGAGTGAGCGAGGATGGTGATGCGCGTAGTCGCGTGAGTTCCTCACTGGCGGTCTGTAACTCTGCCATTCTACGGAAATCTATGATGTTTGACTGCTCCGTGTATAGCGAGTTAAGTTCAACACGAGACAAGGCATCCGCTGCAGGGTTGTCCACCCCCTTTATGAATCGGATGTCACAAGTGAATTGGGAAATGAAATCGAGGTGTCGAATTTCACGTGGGGAATGTCTGTCCGTTGAAGATGAGAGAGCGTAGGTGAGGGGTTTGTGGTCCGTTAGCACATGGAACACACGGCCCTCGAGTTGGTGGCGAAAATGGCGAATGGCAAGATACACAGCTAAGAGTTCTCGTCCAAAGGCGCTGTAGCGCGTTTCGGCTGGTTGGAGCTTTTTGGAGAAGAATGAGATTGGCTGCCATGAATTACCTATCCATTGTTGAAGAACAGCTCCGACTGCAACATCCGAAGCATCCGTCATGACGCTCAGCGGAGCATCTGGCTTGGGATGTGTGAGAAGGGTAGCATTGGCGAGAGCAGCTTTGATTTCTTCAAATGAAGCTGTAGCGGCATCATTGAACGTAATTGGTGCTGACTTTTTTCCAGGGTTAGCCAGCAGAGCAGTGAGATGATGGAGGACATGAGAGCACCGTGGGATGAAGCGGCGGTAGAAATTAACAAGCCCAAGAAACTCTCGCAGTTTTGTCAGTGTAGTGGGTTGTGGAAAGTTCAAGATTGCGCTGACCTTTTCTGCGAGTGGATGTACCCCGTGGCTGTCGACTTGGTGTCCGAGGAACTCGAGTGTGTTCACTCCAAACTGACATTTTGCAGGGTTGATGATCACTCCGTACTGGTTAAGGCGATCGAACAGAAGACGAAGATGCTGTGCGTGTTGGTCTGCGTCGGTACTTGCCACTAAAAGGTCATCAATGTATGCGTAACAAAAGTCAAGTCCGCGTGTGACCTCATCTATAAAACGTTGAAATGTTTGAGCGGCGTTGCGTAGTCCAAATGGCATACGAACAAATTCAAAGAGTCCGAATGGAGTGGTGATGGCAGTTTTCGCGATGTCGTCTTGCGCCATTGGAATTTGATGGTACGCACGAACAAGGTCGATCTTGGAAAATATTGTTCCACCATGAAGAGTTGCTGTGAAATCTTGGATGTGGGGGACTGGGTACCGGTCTGGCACAGTGGACTGGTTCAGTGCCCGATAGTCCCCACATGGTCGCCAATCTCCGGGTTGCTTTTTGGGGACCATGTGGAGTGGGGAAGAGTAGTTACTACTTGAAGGGCGCACGATGCCCAAGTCCATCATATGTTGAAATTCGTCTTTAGCAACTTTGAGGCGGTCGGGTGCGAGACGACGTGGACGTGCTGCAATTGGCGGTCCAGTTGTGACAATGTGGTGTGTCACATTATGCTTAACCGGAGTTTCACTATAGACAGGTCGAATAATGTCCGGGTAGCCCTTCAAAATATCCGCAAAACGCGATGGGGTTGGTGTCGCGAGGACTGGACTGAGTGACGGCGTATTAGTGGCTGTTCCGTTAATGCCTAAATTTGTCGTGGCATCAATTAGCCTGCGGTTGCGAACGTCGACAAGAAAATTGAAGTGTCGGAGGAAATCAGCGCCTATGATATAATGCTGAACATCGGCGACAACAAACACCCAGCGGCAAGGCCGCCGGAGTCCAATGTCAAGTGTCAAGGATCTTTCACCGTAGGTAGCAATACTCGACGAATTTGCTGCCTGGAGATCCCGACCATGACACCGATGAGTGCGCTCCTGAGAAGAAGGAGGAATTACACTCACCTCCGCTCCTGTATCGACGAGAAATTGTTGTTTTGTTGTGCGGTCTGTGAGATAGAATAAGCGACTTGATGGTCGGCCAGCAAAACTTGTCGCCTCTAATTGCCGGCTTGGTCGTTTCCCTGGTTGGCACCTCCGGTGTACGAACACGGCTGTTGGCATTTGTGTGCGTTGGCACCAAATTTCCAGTGGTACCAACACTCTCCGGCGGTATCACGAGATGAGCTCTGGTCAGGACGACGGTAGTCATTGGGCCGGCTACGGCTGCGACTCCTTCCGCGTTGTTGGGTAGACTGCAGGGCCGAAACTAAAGCTGTCAACTGTTTCATTTCGTCCCGCAGTTGTTGTAGTTCTTGTGGTGCTGGGTTTACTGGCGTGGCTAAGCTGGCGACCTGTGGCTGCGCCGCTACGTCGATGACTTTGTCTGCAAGTTCCGCAAGCGGCTCCATTTTCATGGAGGCACCGGCAGAAGTCAACACCATCTGCACATTTGCAGGCAGCCGCTGAAGGAATAACTGGCGAAGAATTGACTCCTCCAGTGCCCTTTCACCAAGCAACTGTCGCATGTGGCGAAGCAGTTGGGAGGGCTTTCGGTCACCAAGCACCTCATCCGTGAGCAGTTGCTGCAAACGTTTCTGCTCGGTGGCCGTCGTGCGTTTTATCAGTTCCTCCCGAAGTGTTGTGTACGGTGTATCTTTCGGAGGGTCTAGTAGTAGGTCCCTCACTTCTTGCGCCACCTCAGGAGTCAGGGCTGAAATAATGTAGTCATACTTAGTCCTTTCAGTCTTTATTCCTCGTGTGGCAAACTGTGCCTCCACTTGTGCAAACCACACATGTGGGTCTGCTGGCCAGTACGGTGGCAATTTCAGGCTGATAGGTGCTACGATTGCACCATCTTTCGGATCCAAAATCACGTCCGGGTCACCAATTTAGTGTATAGATAATTGAAACTTGACACACTAAGACTTAGATATATGCGTTGAAAGTAGTTTTATTTTTATTCAGCAAAGAACCGATAATTCATAGTATCGGGCAAGAATTAAGTATAACTGGAGAAAGTAAATTTGAGATGTTGCTTGCATGAGGACTGAAAACAGAGTGGTTAAAAATGAACAACGAATAAACTGTCTAGACATGTCACCAAGGGAAAAGGCCCCCTGGACCTGGTAACCTCATTATGAAGGTTGAACAAAAACCATTAACTGAAATTGGAAGGACAAAAGGGCTGGTCTGGTATAATTAAATCAACTCAAGTAATAGGTTGGACCTTGGTGCAAAGGAAAGTGATGAATGAATAGTTTTCTGAATCTGGGAGGTTTAACATCTGGTATTGTGATTATGGACTGTTATTAAGACATGGGGAAAATAACTTTAAAAAAGGAAACTAAATATTTACAAAAGTGTATTATACAAGAAAATCAGTGCAACAGTTTTATTTGCTGAAGTGTTCATAAGTCCACTTTAGAGAACGCTACAACACCACAGAAGCATTGCAACATTTGTCAAAACAATCTCCTCTGTAAGTACTTGATAAGATCAATATGACAGATATCAAATAGTCGATTGTTGTTTTAGAACTTCAATACTGTATAAAGAAACCAAGTACTTATTAAACTAAATAAAGCAAAGCCTGCAGTTTTTTTGACAAGTTTCTAAAGGTGCTATGAGCATTACACAATGAATATCTACTTAAGCTATGCATATACATGTAATGAAATAATATGAATTTTCTTTTACAATAAACTGCATGTGAATAATCGTAAATTCAGGTCTATTCGAAATATGGAAATATTTGTTTCTTTAAATTGACAATACTTTTTCTCCTTTCATCAGAATCACACTCATATGAGAGGGATCGTGGATTGTGCTACTGCAATCATTATGTGAACCTTTTCTTCAAAATCAAGCGTAGGTATTCGATTGTAGTTACATCTTTCTGAAGAGGATTAAATTCCCATTAAAATAGGAATTTCGATATTGAAACTGGACATTCTGATTGGTCAATTGAACATTTACAAAATAAGAATTGAGCAATAACAAATCCGTTTTAAAGCTTATTCTATGTACATGTATCATTTTCAGTCGTTTTGCAGGTTTGTTTTCACCGAATTGAAATAGAAGGGGCACCGGACCCAAGACTAAACGGCCAGAAAGACTGCTTCGCATGGTGGTCGAAAAGGGAAGGCACTACCGGTAAGTTGTGTTGGGGGAAAACAGTGGGAATTTATAGGGGAATCTAGGTCCCCGTGCAGGTATACTCCCGCACGTGACTATACCGCTGTTTGGTACAGTGTAAACATTGTTTTGCCCGTAAATTTCACGGTCGAAAGCTGTGCAGCGAGTTGCGACCTTTTTACCGTAATTATAGCGGTTGTTCTGTAAATTGTTAAACGGCAAATCTCTTAAAATTTTACGTTATTCCCGTATTTTGACGGTGCTTTTCCGTACTTTCGCTTTCACTAATTACGTATTCCAGTACTTTCAACTTCGTATTCATGTAAGGTATGTTAGTTGACACTAATTCAACTACAAAATACCTGTAGCAACTTCTGTTTATGCTCCATGTAGGCATACATCGTATAGACAGCCGAAGTGTGACTTGGTTGACATGGTAATTGGCTCAAAACATCATGGCCGTCGGAAAAAGTGCTGAGACACGATTTAGTGGTTTTTAGTGTAGAGCCATTGCCAAGGCAACTAACAAAAGCTGACGTATTCACTTCGGCAATCTATACTCACGGTTGCACACATCTACTAAAATTAAATTTACTATTAGTCGCTCATCTGTCACCATCTTAAAGGTACACACCGGCTTCGTTGGGCTGATTTGGGCTCATATACAAGATTCTGAATGCCCTTCCGAAATAAACACATCTACTAAAATTAAATTTACTATTAGTCGCTCATCTTGCACCAAACGACTGTCCATTTTGCATCTTTCCAAGCAAAAAACTCATATACAAAAAGCAGACGAACTGAAGAAAACTGAAGAAAATTACCATATTTTCAGTTAAGCGCAATCCTACAATGCATTGTGGAAGGACATTTAAGGGTTCAGCAGTAAAAACTCATTTACGGGCACTTCTCGTAAAAATGTACGTATACTTTCTATACCGTTAAAAAAACGGTAATTTTTTAACAGTGCAATGCTACAGTCCGAGTAAGCTAACTGGGAATTGGATTTTTTTTTTGCCGTTTCACAGTGCCAGGCATTTTTTTATGAGTTTGGTTGTTGGTTCTTTCGATAACTCCTTTTTCAACCTATCGTTGAATCTTAAAGGAAGTAATTGTGGCAGTCAGTTTGAAAGAGCGGTCCCTTCAATCATCACACTCTATGAAAAACTTTCACAGAGTTTTGATCAGCCACTACGAGATCACCACGAGGAGAGAACGTCAAGTCGAAGGGCCAAAATAATCGCTGAGTTATGCACTGTACATGTACTCCTTGTGTAGTGTAATGATGCAGTTCACTCCATCCGGACGTGCCATCAGTGGAATGATGAACTGTCACGTAAATATCACCCGCCTCGTCGCAGCGCACGCTGCTAGGTCTCATGAGCTGACCGTTTGGTTCAGTGCTGATGCTGAAAACCTCATGACCTGAAAGATCTAGGCAGAGTAACCTCTTCCGACCGTAAAGAGATAGAATTAAACGGTCGTCGTGTTGGAAGGCAATCTCTGTTGGCCGTATGTCAGTTGGAATGATTGAAATCAACGACCCATCAAGGTTTATCACATACACAATGTTTCTTTCTATGTCTCCCACTGCTACGCGATTTTGCTTATCCGTAGCAATACAAACAAGTTTACTTTCTCGCAGTTCCCCAGATTCATCTTGTGCCGGTCTGAACTGACGAATCAACTGCTGATCAGTGTTAAACACTTTAACCAAATCGCCATCTGTGACCAATAGCAAATTGTCTCGTGTCACTGCCACGTTGTGTGGAGCCTTTAAGCCACCTTCTGGATTAAAGGAAGTCTTGAAGTGTCCAGCAGACGTAAATACAGAGACTGTTGCCGCGTTTCTGTTCACTACGACAATGTTACCGTTTTTAAAGGTGCCAATGCTATATGCTCTAAATAACTTGTCTTTAGTTCCATCGTCCTTGAACTCATTCTTCAACAGCCACTTTTCCTCATGAAGTATTTCCCCCAGATCTGTATCGGAGACTACATCTTGACACTTGAACCCAATAAATGACTTCTTGTGGTCACCTTGTTCAAACAGGAGTTCCTCCTGAAATTCCAGGTTGTGCATCACTTTGGGCCTAAGATCCAACATCTCAAAGTCGTCAGCACGTTCCATCAGGTCGCTCACAGCGGTCACAATGGTCTTGGCTCTCTCCATCTTGTCACGATTACTGTTGAACACTTGTTCATACTCTTCATCTCTGTCCTTACCGATTTTGGTGATCTCGTCTCTGAGAAGCCGAGCCTTGGTTTGAATTTTGGCAATTTCCTCTTTCTCCTTGGCGGAAACATCATCGCATGCCTTGGTCACCATCAGCTTCAATCTCTTTCGTGAGTGAGATATGGATTCTTGAGAGGCTTGGAATTCCTCCTCGCTCTTCTGAAACTTCTTCAAGACGTCATTAACATCTTTACGATGAGATCCAATAGCATCGGCAATGCTGGTCAGTGTATGTTCCGCTGTACGATGGTCAATCAATCCACACGTTGAGCAGATCAGTATCTTGCAAGTCTCACAGTAAAAGGAGAGATTGTGGTCAGGGTGCTGTGTGCATTTTGGGGAATGAGGATCCTTAGCTGTGACATCCTGGCGTGCACTAAGATCTGACACAATTCGGTGTTTCTTGGTGTGTTTCACGCGCTTGTGAGCAGCCTCACATTGTTGGCAGATGTTCGCATTGCAGTCCAGGCATCGGAAGACGGCCTCCAAACCGTCTTCACACTCTTTACAAATCAGATTAGAAGCCGAGGTTTCTCCAAGTAACTTCTCCCGTTTGTTGACGTCATCGACAAGCGCGTTCATGAAGAAACAGTTCTTGATATTCTCAAGGCGCGAGTCTGGAATCTCCGTGGTCTTCCTACAGACTGGACAGATGATCTTATCAGCATCAGGTTGATACTTGCTGGCCAGGTCCTCCAAGCAATTCCGACAGAAACTATGGAGGCAGTCAAGTATTTTCGGATCTTGGAAACGGCGCAAGCAGATTGGGCATTCTAGATGTTCCTGGCTGATCTCACATTTGGCTGTAGATTCGGCCATCGCACTTTTTGTTTAAATGTGCCTGGGGAAAATGAAATATCATAACTTAGGACAGGTTTACAAAAGTAAGGTTTGGTTGTAACCCCATGTCCATTTTATGTATGCTGATAGTGTTACCAATTTGTGTTGTAAATAAGAAACATTTTATACTTTTGTGAGGAAATACAAAATTCAGTACTAAATCAAACCGTATACAACTTTGGGTTGTTTGTGGGGAAAACTTGGTACGGGGTCTCCTGCGAAATGTTTTATAACTAGTTTGAATTTACATGTACTTCTTACCATTTCAAACAACATGCAAATAAAAAATGCATTGAATGCTGTACAAGGCCTATGAATAACAGTTTCAATGCGCCAACAAAGAAATGATGTCATTTCGATGTAACAGGCCCGATTTGTGCGCCAAGTACATGTACTGTGGTATTTAAGATGTGGCAAGTAATTGTTCTTCGATGAGACAAAAATAAAGATCATGATCACTCCCGCTCGTAAGTAAGCATCCACTAATAGTATACACCCATGCAGTCTACTGCGGTTGATGATTACATGTACATGTATAGTGACAGTAAATTGCATTAAAATTATCACGTTTCTGGTTCCATGTTAAACACACGAGTAAGACTGTCACTACGCAGCTGTGATCCGGCGTCGTGACAAGACATGTTTTGTTATGCTGTCGTATAGTTTGTTTGCGAACTTAATTTGTGGGGGGAAAACAGAATATCGTACATGTACAATGAAACCTGTATATAGTGGCCACCCTCGAGATCGGGGAAAAACTGGTCACTTTAAACAGGTTGCATATTACCACACATGGCATTTGGGAGTAGGACGAACGTCGGGTGGCCACTATAAACAGGCGCGGGTGGCCACTATAAACAGGCGCAGGTGGCCTCTTTATCAAGGTGCAGGTGGCATCTTTATCAAGGTGGCCTTACCCAGCAAACACAAAACGTTCACAAAACGTCTTGGATAAGTTTTATAAAGGTGACTTAGGTTTTTGTCTAATAAAACGTTTTATTAACGTGTATGAAACGTTCCAAAATGGTACATTTTCTCATGTGATGTTCCAGGCACGTTTTTAGGACGTTAGAAAAGGTACCGACAAAAACGTTTTATTTGGACGTTTGTAAAACGTTTTTCCTAGGACTCCTGAACAAAATTGAATTTACGTGTAGGTTGTATATAGGTTACTTACGTTTTTATCTTCAGCAAGGTTTTATTAACGTGCATGAAACGTTTCACGACGGTACGTTTTTTCTATGACGTCCAAAACACGTTTTAAGGACGTTAGATGGGTGACTGACATAACACGTTTTGTTCGGAGGTTTTATTAACGTGCATGAAACGTTTCACGACGGTACGTTTTTTTCTATGACGTCCAAAACACGTTTTAAGGACGTTAGATGGGGTACTGACATAACACGTTTTGTTCGGACGTTTGTAAAACGTTTTGTCCTGGAATTCTTCAAACATAAACAAACGCACGTACGTTTTATATTGGTCTCTTACGTTTTCGTCTTCAAAAACTTTCTAAACGTATATAAAACATTTCAGACGGTACTTTTTTTTCCTGTGACGTCCGAAACACGTTTTAAGAACGCAGGAGAAGGTACTGACATAAACGTTTTGCTCGGACGTTTCCAAAACGCTCTGAAAATCACGAAACTTTAATAAGTCTTTAATTACACGTATAGAGCCTTGCACGAGTAGGTGCTTTGTGTTTCTATTGTTACATCATTTAAATAAGAAAATCTGACCCCTGTCATGGCCGCCGGTGCAGCAGCTCTATAGGTTTTGTACAGATCACTTATTGTTTTTTATCGTCAAAAACTTTTTAAAACGTGTATCAAACGTTCCAAAATGGTACATTTTCTTCTGTGACATCAGTTCCAAACACGTTTTTAGGACGATGAAAAACAGATAACGTATAGTTCGTTTGGATATCTATAAATCGCTTCAAATATATCTTTACAAAAGTTTTATAAACGTGCACCAACCCAGCTAACACACCGAATGTTCGTTTTTGGTCACGTTTTTAGTTTAAATTTCGAGGGAACGTTCCTCGAACGTTCGTGGAAGTTACTGTTTTGAACTTCGATGGAACGTTCTGCCGACGTTTGAATATAACATTGCATTATAACATTCTAAAAACGTTATTTAATAACGTTTGGAGAATGTTAGTTTTTGGTCATATTTGTTTTGAACGTCGATGGGACGTTCTGTAGATGTTTGAATCTTGAAGCACGTTTTTTAATAACGTTGGGAAAAAGTTCCTTTTTGGTCACGTTCATTTTGAACGTCGAGGCGACGTTCTGCGGACATTAAAATTTAACGTTGCAGTGTAACGTTCTAGGAACGTTCTGAGAACGTTGTTAACAAAGTAAATCGCGCGGGGATAATTTTTCCGTAAATTTCACGGGAAAATGCCTTTGAGTTAAAAATTTACGTCGTAACCACGCACTGCCTGATTTCAAATGTAATACTTTTGTATATAAAGCCCACCTATAGTCTAAAAAGGTAATATTTTCAAGAAATAATAGAAAAATTTGGTTTCCAATGTTCACCAACCGTGACTACATACGAAGGAAATTCAAGGAGCATATATATCAAGCGTCGTAGTGTACCCAGTAGGAGGAAGTGACTGATGGTATCAAGAGCCGGAACTTCAGGTAAGCAATTAGTCAATATGGAATTACACATTGAGAATATTCCGATTACGTCATGATTACGTCATAAGAAAGGAAATTATCAATAAAGCTGTCATAATAAACGTGTTGTAAGTACAATTGACACGTTCTCTCAAAGTTCCGCGAACGTTCGGGGGACATTAATTAGGCACTTTAAATACGTTTTATGTACGTCGCATACTAACGTCTTTAAAACGTCCAAAAGTGTCCACAAAATAACGTCCAAAAAACATTTTGTTGAAAGTTCGGAAAACGTACCAGACACTTTCAAAAAACGTTCTAAAACGTTTTATGTACGTTGTTTTTACGTCCACAGAAACAAAAGAAACGTCTTTAAAACGTTTAGTACGTTCTGAAAACGTTCTGAAAACGTCGCAAACTAACGTTTTGAAAACGTGTAAAAGTGTCCACAAAATAACGTCCAAAAAACATTTTTGCCAACGTTTAGAAAACATAAGAGACACTTTTGAAAAACGTTTTAACACGTTTTTAAAACGTTTTATTGTTTGCTGGGTAATAGCAAGTTAACTGTGGTATAATGAACGAACGTGAATCCTGCAAGCTATATTCTTCTTTAAAAATAAAATGTTTCTGGAACTTCCGGGTGAAACTATAAGTGAAACCTAAATTCCATTAATTCCAGCCACATTCCTGAACTAACCTGCACTTTGCGTAGCCTACTTACCGTAAAACTGTATACTCGCCGTTCACAGATAGCCTATCGTTTGATAGCGTAAAGTACTAAATGGGTGTCGGAAGAAGTCACAAACAAAAGCACAAAATGGCGCCGCGAAAAATGATCACGAGCGATTTAGAAAAGAGTTGTGGTCCAAAAATAGCAGGGGAATTCCCATACATGAGAAACTGCTGGCTCGAGGTGAAAGGTCATATGAATAGTGTGTACGTACGATGCACTAGATTGGACACGGTAACAGCTATTCATCATTCATGCGCAACATTTGGCTTTTCATTTTCTTGCCCAGTGACGCAGATATCTGTGCAACTGCACTCATTGTATTAAATCGTATTTTGCTACATAATAATACAGTGACAATACGGTATAGGCCCATGCCATTTTGTACGACAGTTTGTATGTTATATACACGATGAATGACTGTTAAAATTCAGCCGTGAATCGCGACATGAATTTTTGTTTTTAACAGGCGATTCACACTTGAAACTGACAACTATAAACATATAAAGATGTAATGAAATTCGCCTCACAAATTGGATTTCCAACCGCATTTAGGCCAACGTTTGGTTCAGTCGGTGCTGGGTCCAAAGGGAAGGTTGTTTTTATGCTCATAATAATGGGAAACAAATAATAGTCTAAATGGAAGGCACCAATAAAACTAAAAACACGTTAGTACACAATACACATGTATATGCCATATATTTACATTTCCCCAAATTTTAATGATCAAAGTTGGGCTAAATTCCATTTTGGTAAACGGACAGTTTGTTTATTTTGTCTCAACACAGTTGGCCGATACATTGCTCATTTCACCATGATCTCACTGATGACCACATCAGAATGGGATAATCTCATGCACTACCAAATCTACATTATTATAGGCCATCGCCTTTTGCATAATTTTGTTAAATTGATTGTCTAACAGTATCAAGTTGTAGCAAATGTGACCAGTAAATCATCCCTAAAAATAGCATTTGAACTTTGACCCCGATTGAAGCATTTACATAAATTGTCCAAACAATCTTCTCTATAAGTACTTGATATTAAGATCAATGAAACACAGATATCAAATAGTCGATTATTTTTTTACAATTTCAATACTGTGTAAAGAAATCAAGTACTTAATAAATCAAATACATAAAGCTATATATCTTTTTAACAAGTTCCTAAAGTTGCCATGAGTTAGTTTTTAAGCACTACACGATAGATATCAACCAGGGTTGTAGTCGAGTCTATCACAAGTCTGTCACAAGTCCAGAGCCGATAAAATCACAAGTCTGTGACAAGTCCCGCACAAGTCTGTCTTAAGTCCAGTAACAAGAAGCAAAATGATGAACATGCACAAAAGAATGCCTTTGTTGGACTTCATTTGAATAACTTGTGACTTGAATTAAGACCCAGGGACTTGTGGTGGACATTTAAAGGTTTGTGCAGGACTTATGATGGACTCGACTACAACCCTGATATCAGCATATCTAAAGAAGCTATGAATAGATATAACGAAATAATATCAATTTCTTAATATAGCATTTGAACATTTACACCACAGAAGCATTACAAAATTTGTCAAAACAATCTCTTCTGTAAGTACTTGATAAGATCAATATATATGACAGATATCAAATAGTCAATTCTTTTGTTTTAGAACTTTAATATTGTATAAAGAAACCAAGTACTTAATAAACTAAATAAAGCAAAGCCTATAGTTTTTTGACAAGTTTCTAAAGTTGCTATGAGCATTACACAATGAATATCTACTTAAGCTATGCATATACATGTAATGAAATAATATGAATTTTCTTTTACAATAAACTGTGATTAATCGTGAATTCAGATCTATAATCGAAATATTTAAATATTTGTTTCTTCAAATTGACAATACTTGTTCTCCTTTCATCAGAATCGCACTCATGAGAGGGATCGCGAATTGTGCTACTGCAATCATTATGTGAACCTTTTCTTCAAAATCAAACATAACTAGGCATTTGGTTGTTTTCTTTACATCTTTCTGAAGAGGATTAAATTCCTGTTAAAATGGGAATTTCGATATTGAAACTGGACATTCTGATTGGTCAATTGAACAATTTACAAAATAAGAATTGGGCAATAACAAATCCGTTTTAAAGCTTATGCTATGTACATGTATCGTTTTCAGTCGTTTTGCAGGTTCGTTTTCACCGAATTGAAATGGAAGGGGCACCTCACCCAAGACTAAACGTCCAGAAAGACTGTTTTGCATGGTGGTCGAAAAGGGAAGGCACTACCGGTAAGTTTTGTTGGGGAAAAACTGGGGGAATTTATAGGGGAACCTACAATCCTGGCCAAAATGGTTGGGCCACCTCCCCCGCTCCCCCGATCAATGTTGTTACTCCGCGCTGGAGCACAGACCGCGCGGAAATCAAACAACATTGAACGGGGGCCGGGGGGCCCAGCGAGTTTTGGCCAGGATTGTAGGTCCCCGTGCAGGTATACTCCCGCACGTGACTATACCGCTGTTTGGTACCCACACTGTAAACATTTTGTTGCCCGTAAATTTTACGGTCGAAAGCTGTGCAGCGAGTTGCCTCTTTTTTACCGTAATTATAGCGTTTGTCCCGTAAATTGTTTAACGGGAAATCCCGTAAAATTCTACATTTATTCCCGTATTTTGACGGTGCTTTCCCGTACTTTCGCTTTCACTAATTACTTATTCCAGTACTTTTAACTTCGTATTCATGTAAGGTATGTTGGTTGACACTAATTCAACTACAAAATACCTGTAGCAACTTCTATTTATGCTCCATGTAGGCATACATCGTATAGACAGCCGAAATGTGACGTGGTTGGCATGGTAATTGGCTCTAAACATCATGGCCGTCGGAAAAAGCACTGAGACACGGTTCAGTGATTTGTACTGTATAGAGCCATTGCCTAGGCAACTAACAAAATATGACGTATTCACTTCGGCAGTCTATACTCACGGTTGCACACATCTACTAAAATTAAATTTACTATTAGTCGCTCATCTGTCACCATCTTAAGTTAACTTGTACCCAACAACTGTAAATTTTGCATCTTTCAAAGCAAAAAACCCAAGTACAAAAAGCAGAAGAACTGAAAACTGAAGAAAATATTTACACGGGAAATCTTTTGAGTTAAGCGCAATCCCACAATGCACTGTAAAAGGATTTTTACGGGTTTAGCCCGTAAAAATTCATTTACGGGCACCCGTAAAAATGTACCTTGAAAAATACGGTAATGTTTTTACAGTGCAACACGTACCACAGTCCGAGTAGGCTAACTGGGAATTATATTTTATTGTTCACCGTTTCACAGTGCCAGGCATTTTTTTTTATGAGTGTGGTTATTGGTTCTTTCGATAACTCCTTTTTCAACCTATCGTTGAATCTTAAAGGAAGTAGTTGTGGCGGTGGGAGTTTGAATGAACGATCCCTCCAACCATCACACTCGATGAAAAACTTTCACAGATAAGCAATCAGCCATCACGAGCTCACCACGAGGAGAGAACGTCATGTCGAATGGCCAAAATAAACCCTGAGCTATGCACTGTACATGTACACCTTGTGCAGTGTAATGATGCAGTTTACTCCTTCCAGCCGTTTTAACACTGGGATGTACTGCCACGTAAATATCTCCCGCCTCGTCGCAGCACACGCCGGTAGGTTTCATGGGCTGACCGTTTGATTCAGGGCTGATGTTGAAAATCTCATGACCCGAACGATCTAGGCAGAGTAACCTGCCCGCAGACCAAATAGATAGGACTAAACGGTCGTCGTGTTGGAACGCAATGTCTGCTTGACATTTGTCAGTGGGAATTATTGAAATCAACGACCCATCAAGGTTTGTCACATACACAACGTTTCTTTCTAAGTCTGCCACAGCTACGCGATTTTGCTCATCCGTAGCAATACAAGTAAGTTTACTTTCTCGCAGTTCCCCAGATTCATCTTGTGCCGGTCTGAACTGACGAATCAACTGCTGATCAGTGTTAAACACTTTAACCAAATCGCCATCTGTGACCAATATCAGATTGTCTCGTGTCACTGCCACGCTGTATGGAGCCTGCAAGCCACCTTCTGGATTAAAGGAAGTCTTGAAGTGTCCATCAGACGTAAATACAGAGACTGTTGCCGCTTCTCTGTTCGTCACGACAATGTCACCGGTTTTTAAGGTGCCAACGCCCTGTGCATAGAATTTGCCGTCTTCAGTTTTCTCCCCCTTGAACTCATTTTTCAACAGCCACTTTTCCTCATGAAGTATTTCCCCCAGATCTGTATCTGAGACTACATCTTGACACTTGAACCCAATAAATGACTTCTTGTGGTCAACTTGTTCAAACAGGAGTTCCTCCTTAAATTCCAGGTTGTGCATCACCTTGGGCCTAAGATCCAACATCTCAAAGTCATCAGCACGTTCCATCAGGTCGCTCACAGCGGTCACAATGGTCTTGGCTCTATCCATCTTGTCACGATTACTGTTGAACACTTTTTCATACTCTTCATCTCTGTCCTTACCGATTTTGGTGATCTCATCTCTGAGAAGCCAAGCCTTGGTTTGAATTTTGGCAATTTCTTTCTCCTCCTTGGCGGAAACATCATCGCATGCCTTGGTCACCATCAGCTTCAATCTCTTCCGCGAGTGAGATATGGATTCTTGGAAAGCTTGGAATTCTTCCTCGCTCTCCTCAAACTCTATCAAGACGTCGTCAACGTCTTCACGATGAGATTCAATAGCATCGGCAATGCTTGTGAATGTATGTTCTGCTGTACGGTGGTCAAATGCTGCACACATTGCGCAGATCAGTATCTTGCAAGTCCCGCAGTAAAGAGAGAGGTTGTGGTCAGGGTGCTGTGTGCATTTTGGGGAATGAGGATCCTTAGCTGTGACGTCCTGGCGCGGACTGAGATCTGACACAATTCGGTGTTTCTTGGTGTGTTTCAAGCGCTTGTGAACAGCCTCACATTGTTGGCAGATGTTCGCATCGGAAGACGGCCTCCAAACCGTCTTCACACTCTTTACAAATCAGATTAGAAGCCGAGGTTTCTCCAAGTAACTTCTCCCGTATGTTGACGTCATCGACAAGCGCGTTCAGGAAGAAACAGCTCTTGATATTCTCAAGGCGCGAGTCTGGAATCTCCGTGGTCTTCCTACATACTGGGCAGATGATCTTATCAGCGTCAGGTTGATACTTGCTGACCAAGTCTTCCAAGCAATTCCGACAGAAACTATGGAGGCAGTCAAGTATTTTCGGATCTTGGAAACGGCGCAAGCAGATCGGGCATTCCAGATGTTCCTGGCTGATTTCGCATTTGGCTGTAGATTCGGCCATCGCACTTTTTGTTTAAATGTGTCTGGGGAAAATAAAATATCATAACTTGCAGACAGGTTTACAAACGTAAGGTTTGGTTGTAACTCCATGTCCATTTTATGTATGCTGTTAGTGTTACCAATTTGTGTTATAAATAAGAAACATTTTATACTTTTGTGAGGAAATACAAAATTCAGGACTAAATCAAACCGTATACAAATTTGGTGTTGTTTGTGGGGGAACTTGGTACGGGGTCTCCTGCGAAATGTTTTATAACTAGTTTGAATTTACGTGTACTTCTTTATACCATTTCAAACAATGTGCAAATAAAAACTGCATTGAATGCTGTACAAGGCCTATGAATAATTATAATCAACAGTTTCAATGCGCCAACAAAGTAATGATGTCATTTCGATGTCACAGGCCCGATTTGTGCGCCAAGTACATGTACTGTGGTATTTAAAATGTGGCGAGTAATTGTTCTTCGATGAGACAAAAATAAAGATCATGATCACTCCCGCTCGTAAGTTAGCATCCACTAATAGTATACACCCATGCAGTCTACTGTGGTTTATGATTACATGTATATAGTGACAGTAAATAGCATTGCAAATTCTCACGTTTTTGGTTCCGTGTTAAACACATGAGTGAGACTGTCGCTACGCAGCTGCGATCCGGCGTCACAAGACATGTTTTTTATGCTGTCGTATAGTTTGTTTGCGAATTTGTGGGGGGGAAATAGAATATCCGTACATGTACAATGAAACCTGTATATGGTGGCCACCCTCGGGATCGGGGAAAAACTGGTCACTTTAAACAGGTTGCATATTAGTTATTACCACACATGGCATTTGGGAGTAGGACGAACTTCGGGTGGCCACTATAAACAGGTGCAGGTGGCCTCTTTATCAAGGTGCAGCTGGCATCTTTATCAAGGTGGCCTTAATAGCAGGATAACTGTGGTATAATGAACGAACGTGAATCCTGCAAGCTATATTCTTCTTTAAAAATAAAATGTTTCTGGAACTTCCGGGTGAAACTAAGTCATGTAAGTGTAACCTAAATACCATTAATTCCAGCCACAATCCTGAACTAACTTGCACTTTGCATACTTACCGTAAAACTGTATACTCGCCGTTCACAGATAGCCTATCGTTTGATAGCATAAAGTACTAAATGGGTGTCGGAAGAAGTCACAAACAAAAGCACAAAATGGCGCCGCGAAAAATGATCACGAGCGATCTAGAAAAGAGTTGTGGTCCAAAAATAGCAGGGGAATTCCCAGACATGAGAAACTGCTGGCTCGAGGTGAAAGGTCAGATGAATCGTGTGTACGTACGATGCACTAGATTGGACACAGTAACAGCTATTCATACGCAACATTTGGCTTTTCATTTTCTTGCCCAGTGACGCAGATCTCTGCAACTGCACTCATTCTATTAAATCCGCGTATTTTGCTACATAATAATACAGTGACAATACAGTCTATAGGCCCATTGGCAATTTGTACGACAGTTTGTATATTATACACGATGAATGACTGTTAAAATTCAGCCGTGAATCGCGACATGAATTTTTGTTTTTGACAGGCGATTCACACTTGAAACTGACAACTATAAACAGATAAAGATGTAATGAAATTCGCATCACAAATTGGATTTCCAACCGCATTTAGGCCAACGTTTGGTTCAGTCGGTGCTGGGTCCAAAGTGAAGGTTGTTTTTATGCTCATAATAATGAGAAACAAATAATAGACTAAATGGAAGGCACCAATAAAACTAAAAACACGTTAGTACACAATACACATGTATATGCCATATATTTACATTTCACCAAATTTTAATGATCAAAGTTGGGCTAAATTCCATTTTGGTGAACGGACAGTCTGTTTATTTCGTCTCAACACAGTTGGCCGATACATTGCTCATTTCACCATGATCTCACTGATGACCACATCAGGATGGGATAATCTCATGCACTGCCACCAAATGTACATTATTAGGCCCATCGCCTTTTGCATAATTTTGTTAAATTGATTGTCTAACAGTATCAAGTTGTAGCAACTGTGACCAGTAAATCATCCCTAAAAATAGCATTTGAACTTTGACCCCGATAGAAGCATTACATAAATTGTCAAAACAATCTCCTCCATAAGTACTTGATATTAAGATTAATGAAATACAGATAGCAAATAGTCGATTCTTGTTTACAATTTAAATACTGTGTAAAGAAATCAAGTACTTAATAAATCAAATACATATATGTATAGTTTTTTAACGAGTTCCTAAAGTTGCCATGAGTTAGTTTTTAAGCACTACACGATAGATATCAACCAGGGTTGTAGTCGAGTCCATCACAAGTCTGTCACAAGTCCAGAGCCGATAAAATCACAAGTCTGTGACAAGTCCCGCACAAGTCCGTCTCAAGTCCAGTAACAAGAAGCAAAGGACGAACATACACAAAATAATGCCTTTGTTGGAGTTCATTTGAATAGCTTGTTACTTGAATTAAGACCCAGGGACTTGTGGTGGACTTTTTAAGGCTTGTGCAGGACTTGCGATGGACTCGACTACAACCCTAATATCAATGAATGGATATAACAAAATAATATTCATTTGTTAATGTAGCATTTGAACATTTACACCACAAAAGCATTACAAAATTTGTCAAAACAATCTCCTCTGTAAGTACTTGTTAAGATCAATATATATATGACAGATATCAAATAGTCGATTTTTTGTTTTAGAACTTCAATATTGTATAAAGAAACCAAGTACTTAATAAACTAAATAAAGCAAAGCCTATAGTTTTTGACAAGTTTCTAAAGGTGCTATGAGCATTACACAATGAATATCTACTTAAGCTATGCATATACATGTAATGAAATAATAGGATTTTTCTTTTACAATAAACTGTAATTAATCGTGAACTCAGATCTAATCGAAATATTGAAATATTTGTTTCTTTAAATTGACAATACTTGTTCTCCTTTCATCAGAATCACACTCAAGAGAGGGATCGCGGATTGTGCTACTGCAATCATTATGTGAACCTTTTCTTCAAAATAAAACATAACTAGGTATTTGGTTGTTTTCTTTACATCTTTCTGAAGAGGATTAAATTCCAATTAAAATGGGAATTTCGATATTGAAACTGGACATTCTGATTGGTCAATTGAAAAATTCACAAAACAAGAACTTAGCAATAACAAATCCGTATTAAAGCTTATTCTATGTACATGTATCATTTTCAGTCGTTTTGCAGGTTCGTTTTCACCGAATTGAAATGGAAGGGGCACCGGACCCAAGACTAAACGGTCAGAAAGACTGTTTTG
Source organism: Henricia sp. BOLD:AAB3569 (assembly GCA_037783545.1). Classification (NCBI taxonomy): domain Eukaryota; kingdom Metazoa; phylum Echinodermata; class Asteroidea; order Spinulosida; family Echinasteridae; genus Henricia; species Henricia sp. BOLD:AAB3569. Next base: position 1,307,202 of record JBBELK010000882.1, read on the forward strand.
CACGGTGGTCGAAAAGGGAAGGCACTACCGGTAAGTTTTGTTGGGGGGAAAGTTGGGGGAATTTATAGGGGAACCTAGGTCCCCGTGCAGGTATACTCCCGCACGTGACTATACTGATGTTTGGTACCCGCACTGTAAACAATGTTTTGCCCGTAAATTTTACGGTCGAAAGCTGTGCAGCGAGTTGCCTCCTTTTTACCGTAATTATAGCGGTTGTCCCGTAAATTGTTAAACAGGAAATCCCGTATTTTGACGGTGCTTTCCCGTACTTTCGCTTTCACTAATTACTTATTCCAGTACTTTTAACTTCGTATTCATGTAAGGTATGTTGGTTGACACTAATTCAACTATAAAATACCCGTAGCAACTTCTATTTATGCTCCATGTAGGCATGCATCGTATAGACAGCCGAAGTGTGACGTGGGTTGACATGGTAATTGGCTCTAAACATCATGGCCGTCGGAAAAAGCACTAAGCTGAGACACGGTTAGGTGATTTTTAGTGTATATAGAGCCATTGCCTAGGCAACTAACAAAAGATGACGTATCACTTCGGCAGTCTATACTCACGGTTGCACACATCTACTAAAATTAAATTTACTATTAGTCGCTCATCGGTCACCATCTTAAGTTAACTTGTACCCAACAACTGTCAATATTACATCTTTCCAAGCAAAAAACCCAATTACAAAAAGCAGAAAAACTGAAAATTGAAGAAAATCACCATATTTACACGGGAAATCTGTTCAGTTAAGCGCAATCCCACAATGAATTGTGAGAATTTTTAAGGGTTCGGCCGTAAAAATTCATTTACGGGCACATCTCGTAAAAATGTACGTACTGTACTTTCTACTGTAAAAAAAATACGGATTTTTTTTTTTTTTTTACAGTGCAATGCCATAGTCCGAGTAGGCTAACTGGGAATTATATTTTTTTTATTTTTCCGTTTCACAGTGCCGGGCATTTTTTAAGAGTGTGGTTGTTGGTTCTTTCGATAGCTCCCTTTTCAACCTATCGTTGAATCTTAAAGGAAGTAGTTGTGGCGGAGGGAGTTTGAAAGAACGGTCCCTTCAACCATCACACTCGATGAAAAACTTTAACAGAGTTTTGATCAGCCACCACGAGTTCACCACGAGGAGAGAACGTCATGTCGAAGGGCCAGAATAATTCCCGAGTTATGCACTGTACATGTACTCCTTGTGCAGTGTAATGATGCAGTTCACTCTTTCCGGCCATGTCAACACTGGGTTGTGCTGTCACGTAAATATCACCCGCCTCGTCGCAGCACACGCCGGTAGGTTTCATGAGCTGACCGTTTGATTCCGTGCTGATGTTGAAAACCTCATGACCCGAAAGATCTAGGCAGAGTAACCTCTTCGCACCGTAAAGAGATAGAACCAAATGGTCGTCGTGTTGGAACGCAATCTCTCCTGGGCATATGTCAGTGGGAATGATTGAAATCAACGACCCATCAAGGTTTGTCACATACACACCGTTTTTTCCTTTGTCTCCCACAGCTACGCGATTTTGCTCATCGGTAGCAATACAAAGAAGTTTACTTTCTCGCAGTTCCCCAGATTCATGTTGTGCTGGTCTGAACTGACGAACCAACTGCTGATTAGTGTTAAACACTTTAACTAAATCGCCATCATTGACCAATATCAAATTGTCTCGTGTCACTGCCACGCTGCATGGAGCCTGCAAGCCACCTTCTGGATTAAAGGAAATCTTGAAGTGTCCATCGGACGTAAATACAGAGACTGTTGCCGCTTCTCTGTTCGTTACGACAATGTCACTGTTTTTTAAGACTCCAATGCTCTGTGCAAATACATTGCCGTCTTTAGTTTCATCGCCCTTGAACTCATTTTTAAACAGCCACTTTTCCTCATGAAGTATTTCCCCCAGATCTGTATCGGAGACTACATCTTGACACTTGAACCCAATAAATGACTTATTGTGGTCACCTTCTTCAAACAGGAGTTCCTCTTGAAATTCCAGGTTGTGCATCACCTTGGGCCTAAGATCCAACATCTCAAAGTCGTCAGCACGTTCCATCAGGTCGCTCACAGCGGTCACAATGGTCTTGGCTCTCTCCATCTTGTCACGATTACTGTTGAACACTTTTTCATACTCTTCATCTCTGTCCTTACTGATTTTGGTGATCTCGTCTCGGAGAAGCCGAGCCTTGGTTTGAATTTTGGCAATTTCCTCTTTCTCCTTAGCAGAAACATCATCGCATGCCTTAGTCACCATCAGCTTCAATCTCTTCCGTGAGTGAGATAAGGATTCTTGCGATGCTTGGAATTCCTCCTCGCTCTTCTTAAACTTTTTCAAGACGTCATTAACATCTTTACGATGAGATCCAATAGCATCGGCAATGCTGCTTAATGTGTGTTCGGCTGTACGATGGTCAAGCGCTACACACATTGAGCAGATCAGTATCTTGCAAGTCTCACAGTAAAAGGAGAGATTCTGGTTGAGGTGCTGTGTGCATTTTGGGGAATGAGGATCTTTAGCTGTGACGTCCTGGCGCGGACTAAGATCTGACACAATTCGGTGTTTCTTGGTGTGCCTTGAACGCTTGTGAGAAGCCCTACATTGTTGGCAGATGTTCGCATTGCAGTCCAGGCATCGGAAGACGGCCTCAAAACCGTCTTCACATTCTTCACAAATCAGATAAGAAGCCGAGGTTTCTCCGAGTAACTTCTCCCGTTTGTTGACGTCATCGACAAGCGAGCTCAGGAAGAAACAGCTCTTGAGATTCTCAAGGCGTGAGTCTGGAATCTCCGTGGTCTTCCTACAGACTGGGCAGATGATCTTATCAGCATCAGGTTGATACTTGCTGGCCAGGTCCTCCAAGCAATTCCGACAGAAACTATGGAGACAGTCAAGGATTTTCGGATCATGGAAACGGCGCAAGCAGATTGGGCATTCCAGATGTTCCTGGCTGATCTCACATTTGGCTGTAGATTCGGCCATCGCACTTTTTGTTTAAATGTGCCTGAGGGGAAAATGAAATACGTGTAAATAAAACTCTTACAGATAGATTTTCACAATTAATGTTTGGTTGTGTCCCAAGCTTTATCCAATACTTACTACTAACATTTCGCGATGACTTGTGTAGAGATGTAAGTCTGAGGAAAGAATTTCCCCCGCGTGGATTTATGCTCAAAACCCGTTGGGGAAATCAGGAGAATTTGAAGTTTTATTTGGTAAAATGTTGACATCTTCTGCTAATTTTGCCTTTTTGTCACCAAACCTGTAAGTTTACACGTGGTCTATAATTATGCTATCGTAGTACAAATCCTATTTGTGTCTGGATATGGAATTCAGCCGAAAATGGAAAGAACGTACACCCACAGCGAGCCACATGCGTCAATTTAAATGAGTTTTAAAAAGAATTGATTTCGGGAATTCAACATTATCTATTGACACACTAAAATTCCAATCACTTTCCTGCACTAACATTACTTTGATTACTTACTGTAAAAGCTATACACTCGTCCTTCAACTATAGAATACGTTTCGCGCAATGGGCGTCTAAAGAGATGAACCGCAAAATGGCGCATCAAAAAATAAGTCACGAGCGATTTCGAAACTCACCTGATCTGAAAATAGCTTCTGGAATTTCCACGGTTGTTCAAGGTTAAGGGTTGAGTAAATAAGATTGATTAAATATGGGGCGCAACTGGTAACTTATACGCAGCAATTTGCTGTTCAAAGTTCATTTTGGTATCGTAGATTTCCAGAACAATTACATCCAGAAATGTCAGCTACATTGGTCATGAACCTTCCTCCTTGCATAGATGCAGCGATGTTTAAGAAAAGATGTCAATATTATAATGCATTGTCGTGCTTTCTTTTGTCATAAGACACAACGTTAATATCGTTATTATTATATGGGAATATTGCATTGGTACTAAGCACCAATCAAACTTTCAACTGTATCAATAACATCTGCCATAAAATATGCCATATCCAAAAAGAACAACGCACTGAAAACTTGTCACATTATGCGCTGCACCGCGAAACATAAGCGCATGCATAATGTGGTGTACATGTACCGGAGCCGCTCCCAAGGCACTTTACCGACTTTGTGTCCGCATTGGACTTATCGTCTCGATAAAGGTTACCTGGTCAATTTTCATTGGCAGCAGTTGGCCAGGAATATTGCTGGACTCTGCAGGTACATCATGTATCATTTACAGTCGTTTCGCAGGTTCATTTTCACCGAACTCTTTAAAAGAGTGAAAATCACTCAAAAAAAGAGCCATATAAGGAACAATTCTCTTTCAAGCTGTCTCTTCATTATATGGTTTAATTTTTGTGGAGTTATTTTCTCTTTTGAAGTGCTTTTATAAGGAAATTACTTTTTTGAAGAGTGAGTTTTCCCACTCTTTTGCATTTAGAGAGTAAACAGATCAAGATATAATTTCGCCTCACAAATTGGATTTGCAACGGCATAGGCCAACGTTTTAAATATGATCAACTTATAGGCAAAATTCCACGGACAATTTGTTTATTTCGTCTCAACACAGTTGGCCGATACATTGCTCATTTCACCACGATCTCACTGATGACCACATCAGGATGGGATAATCTCATGCACTGCCACCAAATGTACATTATTAGGCCCATCGCCTTTTGCATAATTTTGTTAAATTGATTGTCTAACAGTATCAAGTTGTAGCAACTGTGACCATTAAATCATCCCTAAAAATAGCATATGAACTTTAACCCCGATAGAAGCATTTAGGCTACATAAATTGTCAAAACAATCTCCTCCATAAGTACTTGATATTAAGATTAATGAAATACAGATAGCAAATAGTCGATTCTTGTTTACAATTTAAATACTGTGTAAAGAAATCAAGTACTTAATAAATCAAATACATAAAGCTGTATAGTTTTTTAACAAGTTCCTAAAGTTGCCATGAGTTAGTTTTTAAGCACTACACGATAGATATCAACCAGGGTTGTAGTCGAGTCCATCACAAGTCTGTGACAAGTCCAGAGCCAATAAAATCACAAGTCTGTGACAAGTCCCGCACAAGTCCGTGTCAAGTCCAGTAACAAGAAGCAAAGGAAGAACACGCACAAAATAATGCCTTTCTTGGAGTTCATTTGAATAGCTTGTGACTTGAATTAAGACCCAGTGACTTGTGGTGGACTTTTAAAGGTTTGTGCAGGTCCGAAATGATGGACTCGACTACAACCCTGATATCAACATATCTAAAGAAGCTATGAATGGATATAACGAAATAATATCAATTTCTTAATATAGTATTTGAACATTTACACCACAGAAGCATTACAAAATTTGTCAAAACAATCTCCTCTGTAAGTACTTGATAAGATCAATATATATATGACAGATATCAAATAGTCGATTCTTGTTTTAGAACTTCAATACTGTATAGAGAAACCAAGTACTTAATAAACTAAATAAAGCAAAGCCTGTAGTTTTTTGACAAGTTTCTAAAGGTGCTATAAGCATTACACAATGAATATCTACTTAAGCTATGCATATACATGTAATGAAATAATATGAATTTTCTTTTACAATAAACTGTGATTAATCGTAAATTCAGGTCTAATCGAAAAAATGAAATATTTGTTTCTTTAAAATGACAATACTTTTTCTCCTTTCATCAGAATCACACTCATGAGAGGGATCGCGGATTGTGCTACTGCAATCATTATGTGAACCTTTTCTTCAAAATCAAGCGTAGGCATTTGATTGTTTTCTTTACATCTTTCTGAAGAGGATTAAATTCCCGTTAAAATAGGAATTTCGATATTGAAACTGGACATTCTGATCGGTCAATTGAACAATTTACAAAATAAGAATTGAGCAATAACAAATCCGTTTTAAAGCTTATTATATATGTACATGTATCATTTCCAGTCGTTTTGCAGGTTCGTTTTCACCGAATTGAAATGGGAGGGGCACCTGACCCAAGACTAAACGGCCAGAAAGACTGTTTTGCACGGTGGTCGAAAAGGGAAGGCACTACCGGTAAGTTTTGTTGGGGGAATTTATAGGGGAACCTATCTCCGTGCAGGTATACTCCCGCACGTGACTATACCGCTGTTTGGTACCCACAACGTAAACATTGTTTTGCCCGAAATTTTACGAAGCTTTTCCGTACTTTCGCTTTCACTAATTGCTTATTCCAGTACTTTTAACTTCGTATCCATGTAAGGTATGTTGGTTGACACTAATTCAACTACAAAATACCTGTAGAAACTTCTATTTATGCTCCATGTAGGCATACATTGTATAGACAGCCGAAGTGTGACGTGGGTTGACGTGGTAATTGGTTCCAAACATCATGGCCGTCGGAAAAAGCACTGAGACACGGTTCAGTGATTTTTAGTGTAGAGCCATTGCCCAGGCAACTAACAAAAGATGACGTATTCACTTCGGCAGTCTATACTCACGGTTGCACAGATCTACTAAAATTAAATTTACTATTAGTCGCTTATCTGTCACCATCTTAAGTTAACTTACTACAACTGTCAATTTTGCATCTCGGTCCAAGAAAAAAACTGAAAACTCAAGAAAATCACCAGATTTACACTGAAAATATTTTCAGTTAAGCGCAATCCCACAATGCATTGTGAAAGGATTTTTACGGGTTCAGCCGCAAAAATTCATTTACGGGCACTTCTCGTAAAAATGTACGTACTTTTTACCATAAAAAAATACGGTAATTTTTTTAACAGTGCAATGCCACAGTCCGAGTAGGCTAACTGGGAATTGGATTTTATTTTTACCGTTTTACAGTGGCAGGCATTTTTTATGAGTATGGTTGTTGGTTCTTTCGATAACTCCTTTTTCAACCTATCGTTGAATATTAAAGGAAGTAGTTGAGGCGGAGGGAGTTTGAATGAACGGTCTCTTCAACCATCACACTCGATGAAAAACTTTCACAGAGTCTTGATCAGCCACGACGAGATCACCACGAGGAGACAACGTCATGTGGAAGGGCCAATATAATTCCCGAGCTATGCACTGTACATGTACTCCTTGTGCAGTGTAATGATGCAGTTCACTCTTTCTGGCCATGTCAACACTGGGACGTGCTGTCACGTAAATATCACCCGCCTCGTCGCAGCACACGCCGATAGGTTTCATGAGCTGACCGTTTGATTCAGTGCTGATGTTGAAAATCTCATGACCTGAAAGATCTAGGCAGAGTAACCTGCTCGTATCGTAAAGAGATAGAATCAAACGGTCGTCGTGTTGAAAGGCAATCTGTTCTGGGCATATGTCAGTGGGAATGATTGAAATCAACGACCCATCGAGGTTTGTCACATACACAACGTGTCTTTCATTGTCTGCCACAGCTACGCGATTTTGCTCATCGACAGTAAAACAAATAAGTTTACTTTTTCGCAGTTCCCCTGATTCATCTTGTGCCGGTCTGAACTGACGAATAAACTCCTGATCAGTGTTAAACACTTTAACCAAATCGCCATCTGTGATCAATATAAAATTGTCTCGTGTCACTGCCACGTTGTGTGGAGCCTTTAAGCCACCTTCTGGGTTAAAGGAAGTCTTGAAGCGTCCATCAGATGTAAATACAGAGACTGTTGCCGCTTTTCTGTTCACTACGACAATGTCACCGTTTTTTAAGGTGCCAATGCTAAATGCTCTAAATAACTTGTCTTTTGTTCCATCGCCCTTGAACTCATTCTTCAACAGCCACTTTTCCTCATGAAGTATTTCCCCGAGATCTGTATCGGAGACTACATCTTTACACTTGAACCCAATAAATGACTTCTTGTGGTCAACTTGCTCAAACAGGAGTTCCTCCTGAAATTCCAGGTTGTGCATCACCTTGGGCCTAAGATCCAACATCTCAAAGTCGTCAGCACGTTCCATCAGGTCGCTCACAGCGGTCACAGTGGTCTTGGCTATCTCCATCTTGTCACGATTACTGTTGAACACTTTTTCATACTCTTTATCTCGGTCCTTACCGATTTTGGTGATCTCATCTCTGAGAAGCCGAGCCTTGGTTTGAATTTTTGCAATTTCTTTCTCCTCCTTGGCGGAAACATCATCGCATGCCTTGGTCACCATCAGCTTCAATCTCTTCCGTGAGTGAGATATGGATTCTTGAGAGGCTTCGAATTCCTCCTCGCTCTTCTGAAACTTCTTCAAGACGTCATCCACATCTTTACGATGAGATCCAATAGCATCGGCAATGCTGGTGAGTGTATGTTCTGCTGTTCGATGGTCAATTACTCCACACATTGCACAAATCAATATCTTGCAAGTCTCGCAGTAAAAGGAGAGATCGTGGTTAGGGTGCTGTGTGCATTTTGGGGAAAAAGGATCCTTAGCTGTGACGTCCTGGCGCGGACTGAGATCTGACACAATTCGGTGCTTCTTGGTGTGCCTTGAACGCTTGTGAGAAGCCCTACATTGTTGGCAGATGTTCGCATTGCAGTCTAGGCATCGGGAGACGGCCTCCAAACCGTCTTCACACTCTTCACAAATCAGATTAGAAGCCGATGTATCCCCAAGTAACTTCTCCCGTTTGTTGACGTCATCGACAAGCGAGCTCAGGAAGAAACAGCTCTTGAGATTCTCAAGGCGCGAGTCTGGAATCTCTGTGGCCTTCCTACAGACTGGGCAGATGATCTTATCAGCATCAGGTTGATGCTTGCTGACCAAGTCTTCCAAGCAATTCCGACAGAAACTATGGAGGCAGTCAAGTATTTTCGGATCTTGGAAACGGCGCAAGCAGATTGGGCATTCCAGATGTTCCTGGCTGATCTCACATTTGGCTGTAGATTCGGCCATCGCACTTTCTGTTTAAATGTGCCTGGGGGAAATGAAATATCATAACTTTCAGACAGGTTTACAAATGTAAGGTTTGGTTGTAACCCCAGGTCCATCAGTAATGATCTTATGTATGCTGTTAGTGTTACCAATTTGTGTTGTAAATAAGAAACATTTTATAATTTTGTGAGGAAATACAAAATTCAGTACTAAATCAAACCGTATACAAATTTGATGTTTGTGGGGGAAAACTTGGTACGAGGTCTCCTGCGAAATGTGTTATAACTATAGTTTGAATTTACATGTACTTATTACCATTTCAAACAGTATACAAATAAAAACTGCATTGAATGCTGTACAAGGCCTATGAATAATTATAATCAACAGTTTCAATGCGACTACAAAGTAATGAATATGTCATTTCGATGTCACAGGCCCGATTTGTGCGCCAAGTACATGTACTGTGGTATTTAAGATGTGGCGAGTGATTGTTTCGCTGTGTTTTTCGATGAGACAAAAATAATCACGATCACTCCCGCTCGTAAGTTAACATCCACTAGTATAGTACACCCATGCAGTCTACTGCAGTTTAATATGATTACATGTATAGTGACAGTAAATAGCATTGAAAATGCTCACGTTTCTGGTTCCGTGTTAAACACACGAGTGAGACTGTCGCTACGCAGCTGCGATCCGGCGTCACAAGACATCTTTTTTTTATGCTGTCGTATAGTTTGTTTGCGAATTTGTGGGGGAAAAACAGAATTTCCGTACATGTACAATAAAACCTGTATAAAGTGGCCACCCTCGAGATCGGGGAAAAACTGGTCACTTTATTTAAACAGGTTGCATATTTACCACATATGTGCACATGTATGTGCACACATGGCATTTAGGAGTAGGACGAAATTCGGGTGGCCACTATAAACAGGCGCAGGTGGCCTCTTTATCAAGGCGCAGGTGGCCTCTTTATCAAGGTGGCCTTAATAGCAAGTTAACTGTGGTATAATGAACGAACGTGAATCCTGCAAGCTATATTCTTCTTTAAAAAAAAAATGTTTCTGGAACTTCCGGGTGAAACTAGTGAAACCTAAATTCTATGAATTCCAGCCACATTCCTGAACTAACTTGTACTTTGCGTACTTACCGTAAACTGTATACCCGCCGTTCACAGATAGCCTATCGTTTGATAGCGTAAAGTACTAAATAGGTGTCGGAAGAAGTCACAAACAAATGCACAAAATGGCGCTGCGAAAAATTATCACGAGCGATTTATAAACGAGTTGTGGTCCAAAAATAGCAGGGGAATTCCCAGACATGAGAAACTGCTGGCTGGAGGTGAAAGGTCAGATGAATCGTGTGTACGTACGGTGCACTCGATTGGACACGGTACAGCTATTCATGCGCAACATTTGGCTTTTCATTTTCTTGCCCAGTGACGCAGATCTCTGCAACTACACTCATTATATTAAATCCGCGTATTTTGCTACATAATAATACAGTGACAATATGGTATAGGCCCATGGCATTTTGTACGACAGTTTGTATATTATACACGATGAATGACTGTTAAAATTCAGCCGTGAATCGCGACGTGAATTTTTGTTTTTGACAGGCGATTCACACTTAAAACTGACAACTATAAACAGATAAAGATGTAATGAAATTCGCCTCACAAATTTGATTTCCGACTGCATTTAGGCCAACGTTTGGTTCAGTCGGTGCTGGGTCCAAAGGGAAGGTTGTTTTTATGCTCATAATAATGGGAAACAAATAATAGACTAAATGGAAGGCACCAATAAAACTAAAAACACGTTAGTACACAATACACATGTATATGCCATATATTTACATTTCCCCCAATTTTAATGATCAAAGTTGGGCTAAATTCTATTTTGGTGAACGGACAGTTTGTTTATTTCGTCTCAACACAGTTGGCCGATACATTGCTCATTTCACCATGATCTCACTGATGACCACATCAGGATGGGATAATCTCATGCACTGCCACCAAATGTACATTATTAGGCCCATCGCCTTTTGCATAATTTTGTTAAATTGATTGTCTAACAGTATCAAGTTGAAGCAACTGTGACCAGTAAATCATCCCTAAAAATAGCATTTGAACTTTGACCCCGATAGAAGCATTTACATAAATTGTCAAAACAATCTTCTCTATAAGTACTTGATATTAAGATCAATGAAACACAGATAGCAAATAGTCGATTCTTGTTTACAATTTAAATACTGTGTAAATAAACCAAGTACTTAATAAATCAAATACATAAAGCTATATATTTTTTTAACAAGTTCCTAAAGTTGCCATGAGTTAGTTTTTAAGCACTACACGATAGATATCAACCAGGGTTGTAGTCGAGTCCATCACAAGTCTTTCACAAATCCACAGCCGATAAAATCACAAGTCTGTGACAAGTCCAGCAAGGAGAAGCAAAGGATGAACATGCACAAAAGAATGCCTTTGTTGGAGTTCATTTGAATAACTTGTGACTTGAATTAAGACCCATGGACTTGTGGTGGACTTTTGAAGGCTTGTGAGGACTTGTGATGGACTCGACTACAACTCTGATATCAACATATCTAAAGAAGCTATGAATGGATATAACGAAATAATATTATTTTTTTAATATAGCATTTGAACATTTACACCACAGAAGCATTACAACATTTGTCAAAACAATCTCCTCTGTAAGTACTTGATCAGATCAATATATATCACAGATATCAAATAGTCGATTCTTGTTTTAGAACTTCAATACTGTATAAAGAAATCAAGTACTTAATAAACTAAATAAAGCAAAGCCTATAGTTTTTGACAAGTTTCTAAAGGTGCTATGAGCATTACACAATGAATATCTACTTAAGCTATGCATATACATGTAATGAAATAATATGAATTTCCGTTTACAATAAACTGTTATTAATCGTGAAATCAGGTCTAATCGAAATATTGAAATATTGAAATATTTGTTTCTTTAAATTGACAATATTTTTTCTCCTTTCATCAGAATCACACTCATGAGAGGGATCGCGGATTGTGCTACTGCAATCATACGTGAACTTTTTTTTCAAAATCAAACATAACTAGGCATTTGATTGTTTTCATTACATCTTTCTGAAGAGGATTCAATTCCCTTTAAATTGGCACTTTCGTTATTGAAACTGGACATTCTGATCGGTCAATTTAATCATTTACGAAATAAGAATTGAGCAATAACGAATCCGTTTTAAAGCTTATTCTATGTACATGTATCATTTTCAGTCGTTTCGCAGGACTGGTTCGTTTTCACCGAATTCAAATGGAAGGGGCATGGCACCGGACCCAGGACTATAACGGCCAGATAGAAAGACTGTTTTGCATGGTGGTCCAAAAGGAAAGGCCCTTCTGGTAAGTTTTGTTGGGGGAAACCTGTGGGAATTTAAGGGAAACCTAGGTCCCCATGCATGTATACTCCCCAGTGACTATACTGTTGTTCGGTACCTAATGCCACAGTCCGAGTAGGCTAACTAGGAATTAGATTTTCCACAGAATATTCAATAACGACAAAGACGTGCTCGAGCACTTTTCGACTTGCACTCGTCAGAGCAAAACGCAAAAAAATTGGCGGGGGGGGGGGGGGGAAAGGGGGTCGCGGGGGGGGGGGGGGGGGGGGGGGGGGGGAAAGGGGGTCCTTATTGAGACCTATCGTTGAATATGAAGGAAATAGTTGTGGCGTTGGGAGTTTGAAAGAGCGGTCCCTCCAACCAGTATGCACATATCAATTGTTTCCCCCCTCCTTTTTCAACCTATCGTTGAATCTTAAAGGAAGTAGTTGTAGCGGAGGGAGTTTGAATGAACGGTCCCTCCAACCCTCACACTCGATGAAAAACTTTCACAGAGTTTTGATCAGCCATCACGAGATCACCACGAGGGGAGAACGTCATGTCGAATGGATTAAATAATCTCTGAGCTATGCACTGCACATGTACTCCTTGTGCAGTGTAATGATGCAGTTCACTCTTTCCGGCCATGTCAACACTGGGATGAAATGTCACGTAAATATCACCCGCCTCGTCGCTGCACACGCCGCTAGGTTTCATGAGCTGACCGTTTGATTCAGTGCTGATGCTGAAAACCTCATGACCCGAAAGATCTAGGCAGAGTAACCTCTTCGCACCGTAAAGAGATAGAACCAAATGGTCGTCGTGTTGGAACGCAATCTCTCCTGGGCATATGTCAGTGGGAATGATTGAAATCAACGACCCATCAAGGTTTGTCACATACACACCGTTTTTTCCTTTGTATGCCACAGCTACGCGATTTTGCTCATCCGTATAGCAATACAAGAAAGTTCACTTTTTCGCAATTCCTCAGATTCATCTTGTGCCGGTCTGAACTGACGAATCAACTGCTGATCAGTGTTAAACACTTTAACCAAATCGCCATCTGTGACCAATATCAAATTGTCTCGTGTCACTGCCACGCTGTATGGAGCCTGCAAGCCACCTTCTGGATTAAAGGAAGTCTTGAAGTGTCCATCGGACGTAAACACAGAGACTGTTGCCGCTTCTCTGTTCGTTACGACAATATCACTGTTTCTTAAGACGCCAATGCCCTGTGCATATAATTTGCCGTCTTCAGTTTTCTCCCCCTCAAACTCATTCTTCAACAGCCACTTTTCCTCATGAAGTATTCCCCCCAGATCTGTATCGGAGACTACATCTTTACACTTGAACCCAATAAATGACTTCTTGTGGTCACCTTGTTCAAACAGGAGTTCCTCCTGAAATTCCAGGTTGTGCATCACCTTGGGCCTAAGATCCAACATCTCAAAGTCGTCGGCATGTTCCGTCAGGTCGCTCACAGCGGCCACAATGGTCTTGGCTCTCTCCATCTTGTCAAGATTACTGTTGAAGACTTTTTCATACTCTTCATCTCTGCCCTTGCCTATTTTGGTGATCTCGTCTCTGAGAAGCCGAGCCTTGGTTTGAATTTTTGCGATTTCCTTTTTCTGCTTGGTGGAAACATCATCGCATGCCTTGGTCACCATCAGCTTCAATCTCTTCCGTGCGTGGGATAATGATTCTTGCGAGGCTTGGAATTCCTCCTCGCTCTTCTGAAACTTCTTCAAGACGTCATCAACATCTTTACGATGAGATCCAATAGCATCGGCAATGCTGCTTAATGTGTGTTCCGCTGCTGTACGATGGTCACGCGCTACACACATTGCACAGATCAGTATCTTGCAAGTCTCACAGTAAAAGGAGAGATCCTGGTCAGGGTGCTGTGTGCATTTTGGGGAATGGGGATCCTTAGCTGTGACGTCCTGGCGCGGACTGAGATCTGACACAATTCGATGTTTCTTGGTGTGTTTCAAGCGCTTGTGAACAGCCTCGCATTGTTGGCAGATGTTCGCACTGCAGTCTAGGCATCGGAAGACGGCCTCCAAACCGTCTTCACACTCTTCACAAATCAGATTAGAAGCCGAGGTTTCTCCAAGTAACTTCTCCCGTTTGTTGACGTCATCGACAAGCGAGCTCAGGAAGAAACAGTTCTTGATATTATCAAGGCGCGAGTCTGGAATCTCCGTGGCCTTCCTACAGACTGGGCAGATGATCTTATCAGCATCAGGTTCATACTTGCTGACCAAGTCTTCCAAGCAATTCCGACAGAAACTATGAAGGCAGTCAAGTATTTTCGGATCTTGGAAACGGCGCAAGCAGATTGGGCATTCCAGATGTTCCTGGCTGATCTCACATTTGGCTGTAGATTCGGCCATCTCACTTTTTGTTTAAATGTGCCTGGGGAAAATGAAATATCATAACTTGCAGACAGGTTTACAAACGTAAGGTTTGGTTGTAACTCAATGTCCATCAGTAATGATCTTATGTATGCTGTTAGTGTTACCAATTTGTGTTGTAAATAAGAAACATTTTATACTTTTGTGAGGAAATACAAAATTCAGTGCTAAATCAAACGGTACAAATTTAGTGTTGTTTGTGGGGGAAAACTTGGTACAGGGTCTCTTGCGAAATTTTTTATAACTAGTTTGAATTTACATGTACTTCTTACCATTTCAAACAGTATGCAAATAAAAACTGCATTGAATGCTGTACAAGGTCTATGAATAATTATAATCAACAGTTTCAATGCGCCAACAAAGTAATGATGTCGTTTCGATGACACAGGCCCGATTTGTGCGCCAAGTACATGTACTGTGGTATTTAAGATGTGGCGAGTGATTGTTCTTCGATGAGACAAAAAAGAAGATCATGATCACCCCCGCTAGTAAGTAAGCATCCACTGATACTATAGTACATGTATACACCCATGCAGTGTACTGCGGTTTATGATTACATGTATAGTGACAGTAAATTGCATTAACATTCTCACGTTTCTGGTTCCGTGTTAAACACATGTTTTTTTTTATGCTGTCGTATAGTTTGTTTGCGAATTTGTGGGGGAAAACAGAATATCCGTACATGTACAATGAAACCTGTATATAGTGGCCACCCTCGAGATCGGGGGAAAACTGGTCACTTTAAACAGGTTGCATTACCGTATACACATGGCATTTGGGAGTGGGACCAACTTCGGGTGGCCACTATAAACAGGCGCAGGTGGCCTCTTTGTCAAGGTGCAGGTGGCATCTTTATCAAGGTGGCCTTAATAGCAAGTTAACTGTGGTATATAATGAACGAACGTGAATCCTGCAAGCTATATTCTTTTTAAAAATAAAATGTTTCTGGAACTTCCGGGTGAAACAGTCAAACCTAAATTCTATTAATTCCAGCCACATTCCTAAATAAACTTGCACCTTTGCAGGCGCGGATCCAGGGGGGGGGGGGGGGGGGGGGGGGGGGGGTGGGGGGGGCGAGGGGGCACGTGCCCCCCCGGGCAAATTGAGTCCAAAAAAAAATGGGCGGAAAGGAAAGGAGGTAAAAGAAAAAAGGGGGGAGGGCAAGTAGTTGAGTCAAAAAAAAAAATGGGGGAAGGAAAGGCCGTAAAAAAAAAAGAGAAATCGGAGGGCAATCTTCTTAAAAAAAATACCGATGCCGATATTTTAACATCTGCGTATACTTTTTGGCTTTAAAAATACTGAAAAAATGCAATAAGGAAAAAAAGGTAATCAATCATGCCATGGAACTGAATTCCCCCCTCAACATCTAATCCCCATGGTGGAGTATAATTACTGGTTTGACCATTTTTCGTTTGTTATCGGTAGTCTGTGAAGTCGGGTTTGCTGACCTGATTCCTCAAAGTATATAAATCTGTTCTGTTTCGTCTGAAAAGGTCTCAAGGTATACCCTTGTGGAAATTTTTGCCGAGGACAACTTGACGCCAATACACATAGCCTGCCTACTAATGGTCTATTATGTCTTGCAGCCGATCTGCCGATGTTTTAACACAGGGCATCTAGTGCAAGGAACAGTCTGAAATCAAGTCCTTTTTTGAACTTTTCAACTGGACTGAATTAAAACCAAGAAAAAATCCGGAAAAATAAAAAATGATGATGGGTAAAAACTGCATATTAAATGCCAAATTGGGGAGGGAGAAACTTTATAGATTTTTGTCAACTTAACCGGGCGAAAATAATGGCTAAAAATAATGGCGAAAATAATTCTTCATACACACAATTCTCAAAACACACAACAATTTTCAAAAACTTTTGCTTAAAAAAGTCAGTTAAAAGTGGCCAGGAATCGCCCTTAGATTGCACCACAGAGCAATCTAGAATCCAAAATTTCCCGACCCCACGCCGTATAAGGGCTTCGCGCCTACGCGCTCGCATTTGTACCCTTTTCGTTGTGCACCCACCCCCCCCCCCCCCCCCCCCACCCCCCCCCCCCCCCGCCCCCTCCCCCCCCCCCCCCGTTTACACATTTCATGGATCCGAAAATAATTCTTCATAAACACAATTCTCAAAACACACAACAATCTTCAAAACTTTTGCTTAAAACAGTCAGTTAAAAGTGGCCAGGAATCGCCTTATAGATGCACCACAGAGAATCTAGAATCCAAATTTCCCGGGGCCCCGGACCCACGCGGAAGGGCTTCGCGCTACGCGCTCGCATTTGTCCCTTTTTGTTGTGACCCCCCGTTTACAAATTCTGGATCCGAAAATGATTCTTCATACACACAATTCTCAAAACACACACAATCTTCAAAACTTTTGCTTAAAAAAGTCCAGTTAAAAGTGGCCAGGAATCACCTTAGATTGCACCACAGAGCATCTAGAATCCAAAATTTCCGGGGCCTTAAGCGGGCCCGGACCCCCACGCCGTAAGGGCTACGCGCTCGCATTTGTCCCCTTTTTGTTGTGCCCCCCCGTTACAAAATTCCTGGATCCGAAAATAATTCTTCATACACACAATTCTCAAAACACACAACAATTTTCAAACTTTTGCTTAAAAAAGTCAGTTAAAAGTGGCCAGGAATCGCCTTAGATTGCACCACAGAGCATCTAGAATCCAAAATTCCCGACCCCCACGCCGTATAAGGGCTTCGCGCTACGCGCTCGCATTTGTCCCTTTTCGTTGTGCCACCAAACCCCCCCCCCCCCCCCCCCCGCCCCCTCCCCCCCCCCCCCCCCCCCCGTTTACACAATTCATGGATCCGAAAATAATTCTTCATAAACACAATTCTCAAAACACACAACAATCTTCAAAACTTTTGCTTAAAACAGTCAGTTAAAAGTGGCCAGGAATCGCCTTATAGATTGCACCACAGAGCATCTAGAATCCAAAATTTCCCGGGGCCCCCGGACCCCACGCCGGAAAGGGCTTCGCGCTACGCGCTCGCATTTGTCCCTTTTTGTTGTGACCCCCCGTTTACAAAATTCCTGGATCCGAAAATAATTCTTCATACACACAATTCTCAAAACACACAACAATTTTCAAAACTTTTGCTTAAAAAAGTCCAGTTAAAAGTGGCCAGGAATCACCTTAGATTGCACCACAGAGCATCTAGAATCCAAAATTTCCGACCCCAACGCCGTATAAGGGCTTCGCGCTACGCGCTCGCATTTGTCCCTTTTCGTTGTGCACCCACCCCCGCCCCCCCCGCCCCCTCCCCCCCGCCCCCCGCCCCCTCCCCCCGCCCCCCGCCCCCTCCCCCCCCCCCCCCCCCCGCCCCCCGCCCCCTCCCCCCCCCCCCCCCCCCGTTTACACAATTCATGGATCGAAAATAATTCTTCATAAACACAATTCTCAAAACACACAACAATCTTCAAACTTTTGCTTAAAACAGTCAGTTAAAAAGTGGCCAGGAATCGCCTTATAGATTGCACCACAGAGCATCTAGGAATCCAAAATTTCCCGGGGCCCGGACCCCACGCCGGAAGGGCTTACGCGCTACGCGCTCGCATTTGTCCCTTTTTGTTGTGACCCCCGTTTACAAAATTCCTGGATCCGAAAATGATTCTTCATACACACAATTCTCAAAACACACAACAATCTTAAAAACCTTTGCTTAAAACAGTCAGTTAAAAGTGGCCAGGAATCACCTTAGCTAGCACCACAGAGCATTCTAGAATCCAAAATTTCCCCGACCCCACGCCGTATAAGGGCTTCGCGCTACGCGCTCGCATTTGTCCCTTTTCGTTGTGCCACCCACCCCCGCCCCCCGCCCCCTCCCCCCGCCCCCCCGCCCCCTCCCCCCGCCCCCCCCGCCCCCTCCCCCCCCCCGCCCCCCGCCCCCTCCCCCCCCCCCCCCCCCCGTTTACACAATTCATGGATCCGAAAATAATTCTTCATAAACACAATTCTCAAACACACAACAATCTTCAAAAACTTTTGCTTAAAACAGTCAGTTAACAGTGGCCAGGAAATCGCTAATAGATTGCAACCACAGAGCATCTAGAATCCAAATTTCCCGGGGCCCCTGACCCCACCGCGGAAGGGCTTCGCGGCTACGCGCTCGCATTTGTCCCTTTTTGTGTTTTTTTTATTTATGCCCACGTTTACAAAATTCTGGATCCGAAAATGATTCTTCATACACACAATTCTCAAACACACAACAATCTCAAAACCTTTATGCTTAAACAAAAGTCAGTTAAAAGTGGCCAGGGAATCACCTAGATTGCACCACAGAGCATCTAGAATCCAAATTTCCCGGGGGCCCTTAAGCGGGCCCCGGACCCCACGCCGTAAGGGCTAACGCGCCTCGCATTTGTCCCTTTTGTTGTTGCCCCCCCGTTTACAAAATTCCTGGATCCGAAAATAATTCTTCATACACACAATTCTCAAAACAACACAACAATTTTCAAAACTTTGGCTTAAAAAAAGTCAGTTAAAAGTGGCCAGGGAACGCCTTAGTATTGCACCAACAGAGCATCTAGAATCCAAAATTTCCCGACACCCACGCCGTATAAGGCGCTTCGCGCCATTACGCGCTCCGCATTGTCCCCTTTTCGTTGTGCCACCCCACCCCCCGCCCCCCGCCCCCTCCCCCGCCCCCCGCCCCCTCCCCCCGCCCCCCGCCCCCTCCCCCCCCCCGCCCCCCCCGCCCCCTCCCCCCAGCCCCCCCCCCGTCCTTACACAATATTCATGGATCCGAAAATAATTCTTCATACAACACAATTCTCAAAACACACAACAATACTTCAAAACTTTTGCTTAAAACAGTCAGTTAAAAGTGGCCAGGAATCGCCTAATAGGATTGCACCACAGAGCATCTAGAATCCAAAATTTCCCGGGGGGCACCGGACCCCACGCCCGGAAAGGGCGTTCGAAGTCGCTACGCGCTCCAGCATTTGTCCCTTTTTGTTGTGACCCCCGTTTACAAAATTTTCCTGATCCCGCGCCTGCTTTGCGTACTTACCGTAAAAACGTATACCTCGCCGTTCACAAGATAGCCTATCGTTTGATAGCGTAAAGTACTAAATGGGTGTCGGCCGGAAGAAATCACCAACAGAAGACAAAATGGCGCCGCGAAAATGATCACGAGCGAGTTCGAAACGAGTTGTGCTCATAGAGTTGTATAAGCCGTAACTCTATGGTTGTGCTCCAAAAATAGCAGGGGCATTCCACAGACATGAGAAACGCTGGCTGGAGGTGAAAGGTCAGATGATCTTGTGTACGTACGGTGCACTAGATTGGACACAGTAACAGCTATTCATGCGCAACATTTGGCTCCTTCATTTTCTTGCCCAGTGACGCAGATCTTGTGCAACTTCACTCATTTTATTAAATCGTATTTTGCTACATATGATACAGTAACAATACGGTATAGGCCCTAGCATTTTGTCACGACAGTTTGTATATTATATACACGATGAATTAATTGTTAACATTTAGCCGTGAATGGCGACATTGAATTTGTGTTTTTGACAGGGCGATTCGCATATTGAAACTGACAACTATCAACAAATTAAAGAATGTAATTTGAAATTTGCCTCACAGATTGGATTTCCGACCGCATTTATGCCCAATGGTTTGGTTCAGTCGGTGTGGGTCCAAAGTTGTTCTTATGCTCATAATAATGGGAAACAAATAAGTATACTAATATAAGTTACCAATAAAACTAAAAACAAACGTTAGTACAAAAACACAATGTATATGCCATATGTTTGCATTCCTTCCCCAAATTTTAATGATCAAAGTTCCGTCTCATCACAGTGGCCGATACAATGCTCATTTCACCATGATCTCACTGATTAACCACATCAGGATGGGATTAAATCTCATAGCAGCTGCCATCAAATGTACATTATTATAGGCCATCAGCCTTTTGCATAATTGTGTTAAATTGATTGACTAACAGTATCAAGTTGTAGCAAATGTGACCAGTAAATCATCCTAAAAATAGCATATGAACTTTGACCCCGATAGAAGCATCACATAAATTGCCAAAACAATCTCCTCCGTAAGTACTTGATATTAAAATCAATGAAACTCAGATATCCAATAGTCGATCTTGTTTACAATTAAAATATGTGTAAAGAAACCCAGTACTTAATAAATCAAATACAATAAAGCTGTATAGTTTTTAACAAGTTTCCTAAAGTTGCCATGGAGTTAGTTTTTAAGCACTTCACGATAATAAAAGCAGGGTTGTAGTCGAGTCCATCACAAATGTCCGTGACAAGTCCCGTCTCAAGTCAGTAAAGAAGAAGCAAAGGATGAACATGCACAAAGAATGCCTTTGTGGAGTTCATTGAATAGCTTGTGACTTGAATAAAGACCCGGGACTTGTGGTGACTTTTTGAAGGCTGTGCATGACTTGTGATGGACTCGACTACAACCCCCATATAAACATATCTAAAGAAGCTATGATTGGATATAACGAAAAAATATGAATTTTTTAATATAGCAATTTGACATTTTACACCACAGAGCATTGCAAAATTGTTTCAAAACAATCTCCTCTGTAAGTACTTGATAGAGATCAGAATATATATATGACAGATATCAAATAGTCGATTTTTTTTTTTAGAACTTCAATACTGTATGAAGAAACCCAAGTACTTAATAAAAACTAAATAAAAGCAAAGCCTATAGTTTGTTCGACAAGTTTCTAAGATGCTATGAAGCATTACCAATGAATTATCTTACTATAAGCTATGCATATATCATGTAATGAAATAATATGAATTTTCTTTACAATAAACTGTGATAATCGTAATTCAGGTCTATCGAAATATTGAAATATTTGTTTCTTTAAATTGACAAAGCTTTTTCCCTCATCAGAATCACACATCAATGAGAGGGATCGTGGATTGTGCTACTGCAATCATATGTGAACCTTTTCTTCATAATCAACATACGAGGTATTAAAGTTTATTGCACTTTTCTTTACATCTTTCTGAAGAGGAATAAATTCCCGTTAAAATAGGAATTTCGTTATTGAAACTGGACATTGTGATCGGTCCATTTGAACAATCTACAAATAAGGAATTGGGTGATAACAAATCCATTTTAAAGCTTATTGCTATGTACATGTATCATTTTCAGTCGTTTGCAGGTTCGTCTTCACCGAATTGAAATGGAAGGGGCACCGACCCAAGACTAAACGGCCAGAAATGACTGTTACTGTAGGGTGTGGTGTCGAAAAGGGAATTAAAAGGGCACTACCGGTAAGTTGTGTATAGGGGGAAAACTTGGGTAATTTAGGGGGAACCTAGGTCCCCGTGCAGGTAATACTCCCGTACGTGACTTATACCGCTGTTGGTACCCACACCTGTAAAACCATTGTTTTGCCCTAAATTGTACGTCGAAAGCTGTGCAGCAGTTGCCTCCTTTTTACGTAATTATAGCGTTGTCCCGTAAATTGTTTAACAGAAATCCCGTAAAATGTTACGTTATTCCCGTATTTTGACGGTGCTTTTCCGTACTTTCGCTTTCACTACATTACTTATTCCAGTACTTTTTAACTTCGTATTTCATGTAAGGTATGTTAATTGGTTGACACTTATTTCATATGACAAAATACCTGTAGCGACTTTCTATTATGCTCGATGTATGCCTACATATATAGACAGCCGTAAGTGTGACGTGTTGACATTGGTAATTGGCTCTAAACATCATGGGCCGTCGAAAAAGCACCCGAAGCTACGGTTCGTGATTTTTAGTGTAGAGCCATTGCCTAGGCAAACTAACAAAAGATGACGTATTTACTTCGCAGTCTATACTCACGGTTGCACACACTACTAAAATTATAATTTACTATAGTCGCATCATCTGTCACCATCTTATATGTTAACTTGTACCCAACAACTGTCCATTTTACACATCTTTCCAAGGCAAAAAACTAAATACAAAAATGCCAGAAGAACTTGAAAACTTCAGAAAATCACATATTATACACGGAAAATCTTTTCAGTTAAGCCGCAATCCCACAATGCATTGTGAAAGATTTTTCCGGATTCGGCCGTAAAAATTCATTTACGGGCACTTCTCGTAAAATGTACGTACTTTCTACCGTAACAAAATACGGTAATTTGTTAACAGTGCAATGCACAGTCCGAGTAGGCTAACTGGGGAATTGGATTGTTTCATTCACACCGGTTTCCACGTGCCAGGCATTTTTTAATGAGTTTGGGTTGCTGGTTCTTTCGATAACTCCTTTTTCAAACCTATCGTTGTATCTAAGGAAGTAGTTGTTGCGGTGGGGAGTTTGAATGACGGTCCCTCCAAGGATCACACTCGATGAAAAACTTTCACAGAGTTTTCATCAGCCACCACGAGATCACCACGAGAAGAGAACGCATGTCGTAAGGGGCCAAAATAATTCCCGAGCTATGCACTGTACACATCTAGCTACTCCTTGTGCAGTGTAATGAATGCAGTCACTCTTTCCGGTCATGTCAACACTGGGATTGCGAGCAGTCACGTAAATATCACCCGCATCCCTCGCAGCACACGGCCCGGTAGGTTTCCATGAGCATGACCGTTTGATTCAGTGCTGATGTTGAAAATTTCAATGACACGCGAAAGATCTTGGCAGAGTAACCTGCTGCAAACCAAATAGATAGCACTAAACGGTCGTCGATTTGGATGGCAATGCCTGCTGGGCATATCTCAGTGGGAATGATTGAAACAACGACCCCATCAAGGTTTGTCACAATACACAACGTTTCTTTCTTCGTCTGCCACAGCTACGCGATTTTGCTCATCCAGTAGCAAAACAAGTAAGTCTACCTTCTTGCGGTTCCCCAAATTCATCTTTGTGCGGTCAGAACTGACGGAATCAACTGCTGACAGTGTTAACCACTTTACCAAATCGCCCATCTGTGTGACCAATATCAAAATTGTCCTCCGTGTCACTGCCAGTTGCGTGGAGCTTTTAATGCCATCTTGTGAGTTAAAAGGAAGTCTTGCTTGAAGTGTCCAACAGAACGTAAATACAGGGGGAGGAGGAATTGCCGTCTTCAGTTTTCTCCCCTCAAACTCATTATTCAACAGCCACTTTTCCTCATGAAGTATTTCCCCCAGATCTTGTATCGAGACTACATCTTTACACTTGACCCAATAAATGACTTCTTGTGGTCCAACCTTGCTCAAACAGGAGTTCTCCTGAAATTTCAGGTTGTAGCAACACCTTGGGCCTAAGATCAACATCTAAAAGTCGTCAGCACGTAACCAACATTTCGCTCACATCGTTCACAATGGGTCCTTGGCTCTTCTCCATCTTGTCCTGTTACTGTGAAACCCCTTTTCAAACTCATCATCTCTGTCCTTACCGTATTTGATCACACCACACATCTCCTCTCTCAATCAAATCCAAAATCCCAAACAAACACCACAATTCTTCCCCACACTCCATCCATTACCCCCACCTCACCCCAAAACCATCTATCACCTTAAAATCTCTTTACATATATCCAATACAACGCAATGCCAAAATCCCCTCATCACACCCCACTCCCAGCATTCCCCCCATCATTACTCTATCTCCATTAACATATTTCAGTCTTACCCACACCCCCCAATTCCTCACCCTACAAAATCCTACACTCCTACCCTCTCTCTCAATCCTTACCTATTACCTTGATCATCCAAACATTTTCCACATTTCCATTCAGTCCAGCATCGATACTATCCAAACCCTCACAACCCCAAAACAACAAAAAACACAACACCCAAATAACTCTCCCCAACCAATCCAACCCCCACCCAACCCAACCCCACCCCAACCCAAAAACCAACCCCCCCCCCCCCCACCCCCCCCCCCCCCCCACCCACCAACAAACCCCAACCCCACCACCACACCCACCCAAACCCAACCACCCCCCACCCACACCCCCCAAAACCCCAACCCCAAAACCCCACCAAGCATCCACACCCTTCCTGCTGACCCCACACCCAACACACCCCCAACCACCCCACAACAAAACCCCACCCCCCAACCCCAAACCCCCCCAACACCACCCACACAAACCCCACCACACACACCCCCCACAACAACTCACAACCCACACCACACACCCCCCCCCCCCCCCCCCCCCCCCCCCCCCCCCCCCCCCCCCCCCCCCCCCCCCCCCCCCCCCCCCCCCCCCCCCCCCCCCCAACCCCCCCCCCCCCCCCCCCCCCCCCCCCCCCCCCCCCCCCCCCCCCCCCCCCCCCCCCCCCCCCCCCCCCCCCCCCCCCCCCCCCCCCCCCCCCCCCCCCCCCCCCCCCCCCCCCCCCCCCCCCCCCCCCCCCCCCCCCCCCCCCCCCACCCAACTCCCACCCCCCCCCCCCCCCACCCACCCCCCCCCCCCCCCCCCCCCACACAACCACACACCCCCCCCCCCCCCCCCCCCCCCCCCCCCCCCCCCCCCCCCCCCCCCCCCCCCCCCCCCCCCCCCCCCCCCCCCCCCCCCCCCCCCCCCCCCCCCCCCCCCCCCCCCCCCCCCCCCCCCCCCCCCCCCCCCCCCCCCCCCCCCCCCCCCCCCCCCCCCCCCCCCCACCCCACACCACCCCCCCCCCCCCCCCCCCCCCCCCCCCCCCCCCCCCCCCCCCCAACACACCCACCCCACACAAAAAAAACAACACCCCCCCCCCCCCCCCCCCCCCCCCCCACCCAAACTTAAACATATAAAAACCCCCCCCCTCCCCCCCCCCTCCCTTTAATATATAATATATATATATACACAACCTACAACTGCAGGGGGAAGATGAAATAATATAACTTGCAGACAGAACTTTAAACTTCCGGGTTGAAACGTACACTAACATTCCCGTCAAATTTCCTGAACTAATTTGCACTTGATTGCTTACCGGGAAATTATACTCGCCGTTCACAGTATAATAATCTGTCGTTTAATAGGCGTATGTAAAGAACTAAATATGTGAGGTGTGTCCGGCAGTCGAAAGAAGTCGCAATAAAAGCGCAAAATGGCGAAACTGGTCACGAAACAAAAGACTGTTGTGGACCTAAAATAGCTGCTGGAATTCCCAGACATGAGAAACCTTCTTCTGCCGAGGTGAAAGGTCAGATATACTGTGTGTATGTAGTACTGGTAGCAGCTATTCATGCAATGTTAAAGGCTATTCCTGCGTAGCAATTTGCAATTTCATTTTCCTTGTTTGTGACCGCAGATCATTATGTGCCAACTGCACCCAAGATTTGCTACACAGAAGCTGAACAAAAGCCCAATGGCATTTTGTACGAGTTTGTATATACGATAATGGCTGTTAAACAGATAGAATCCCCCTTTCAACATTTTTTTAGTTTTTCGGTTTATCACAAAACTTGTTTTCACAAAAAAATCGACAAGGCTTTTGCTTAAAACATAAAGCAGTTCTGACCCTCTTCACCCGAAATTCTGGAAACCTCGAGGTCACTCGGCTTGTTTATCAAACAGGGTTTTGACGTCATCCTGAGAAACATACAAACGGTCCTGTGCAGTATTGAATGAAAATACACGAAGGAATGTTTATTATGCCTGTTTGTCCTTCAAAATACAAACGTGAAAAACACTTCATTGTAATATGACAACCATCTATTATTAACCCTGTTTTGTGAAAAAACGATGAAAATGTGGCTCACAATGAAGCTCCTTTTGAAGTAAATACTGGGTGCAATTGCGACGGGTGGTTTTGGTCACGGAACGAACCACGGCATTCACAGCGGTCTGTGTGCAGCATGGTACGGTCCCCTGCAAGCGTAGTTTTCCACGTGTTTGAACATCGGCCGATACAAGTATATCGAATGAGCGACTAATTTTTTCTCTCTCTTGATAATAGAACAGAAAATCTTTCTGCTCTTTTTTTTCATAGTGTCTGGGTAAAACTACAACCACGCAGCTACTGTGCATATCTCTGGCTTTTTGACCAACAAAATTCATTCAAAATAAAACACCATCTAACAGAGACGGTTTTCCAAGTTTTTTGCGCGTAAACGTAAGGAGCTAACAATCGTGTTGGACTTCTCTTTCACAGGATTGCGTACACGGGGTCACGCGCATATCATGAATACCTAATGTAGCGTTTAAGAAATCCAAAAATCTCATTTTCCGAAAGCGCACTTTTGCTTGCAAATTTATCCACTTAAAAAACAAACCGACAATTAAAAAATAAAAAAAATCACGTCGGCAAGAGGAGATTGGACTATCGAAAACAGCTAAATGCTGGATTTTCGTCAAGGGGATTCTTCCTCTTTAACATTAGACGTGATTCGCGACATGAATTTTTGTTTTTGACAGGCGATTCACACTTGAACTGACAACTATAAACAGATAAAGATGTAATGAAATTCGCCCTCACAAATTGATTTCCGACCGCAATTTAGGCCAACGTTTGGTTCAGTCGGTGCTGGGTCCAAAGGGAAGGTTGTTTATATGCTCATAATAATGGGAAACAAATAATAGACTAAATGGAAAGGCAACCAATAAAACTAAAAACACGTAGTATCACAAACACGATGTAATATGCCATAGTATTTACATTTTCCCCAAATTTAATGATCAAAGTTGGGGGCTAAATTCTATTTTGGTGAACGGACAGTTGTTTATTTCGTCTCAACACAGTTGGCCGATACATTGCTCATTTCACCAAGATCTCACTGATGACCACATCAAGGATGGATAATCTCATGCACATGCCACCAAAATGTACATTATTAGGCCCATCGCCTTTTGCAAAATTTTGTTATATTGATTGTCTAACAGTATCAGTTGTAGCAAATGTGACCATTTAATCATCCCTAAAAATAGCTTTTGAACTTTGACCCTGATCAGAAAGCATTACATATATAATTACTTGATATAAAGATCAATGAAACACAGATATCAAATTGTCGATTCTTATTTACAATTTCAATACGTGTAAGAAAAACAACGACTTAATAAATCAAAGACATAAAACTATATAGTTTTTTTAACAAGTTCCTAAAGTTGCCATGAGTTAGTTTTTAAAGCACTACACGATAGATATCAACCAGGGTTGTAGTCGAGTCCATCACATGTCTGTGACAAGTCCGTCTCAAGTCCGTAACAAGAAAGCAAAGGGTGAACATGCACACAAGAATGCCTTTGTTGGAGTTCATATTGAATAGCTTGTGACTTGAATTTAGAACCCAGGGACTTGTGGTGGACTTTTGAAAGGCTTGTGATGACTTGCGATGGACTCGGGTACTACAACCCTGATATCAACATATCTAAAATAAAGCTATGAATGGGATTTAACGAAATGTAATATTAATTTTTTATATATAGCATTTGAACATATACTCCATAGAAGCATTACAAAATTGTCAAAACAATCAGCCTCTGAAAGTACTTGATAAGATCAATATATATGACAGATAATCAAATAGATCGATTCTTTTTTTAGAACTTCAATACTGTATAAAGAAACCAAGTGCTTAATAAACTAAATAAAGCAAAGCCTATAGTTTTTTTGACAAGTTTCTAAGGTGCTATGAGCAATTACACAATCAATATCTACTTAAGCTAATGCATATACATGTAATGAAATAATATGAATTTTCTTTACAATTTAACTGTGAATAATCGTAAATTCAGGTCTATTCGAAATATTGAAATATTTGTTCTTCAAATTGACACAACTTTTTCTCTCCTTTCATCAGAATCACACTCATGAGATGGGATCAGTGGATTGTGCTACTGCAATCATATATGTGAAACCTTTTTCAAAATCAAACATAACTAGGGCATTTGATTGCTTTTCTTTACATATCTTTCTGAAGAGGGATTAAATTCCATTAAAATGGGGAATTTTGTTATTGAATCTGGACATTGTGATCGGTCAATTGAAAAATTTACAAAATAATTGGGCAATAACAATCACGTTTTAAAGCTATATCCTATGTACATGCATCATTTCAGTCGTTTGTGGGTTCGTTTTCACGAATTGAAATGGAAGGGCACCGGACCCAAGACTAAACGGCCAGAAAGAACTGTTTTGCATGGTGGTCGAAAAGTGAAGGCACTAGGTAGCCGGTAAGTTTTGTTGGGGAAGACCTGAGGGAATTTAAGGAGACCCAGGTCCCCGTGCATGTATACTCCCGCACCGTGACTATACCGGCTGTTGGTGGTACCCACACTGTAATAATTGTTTTTTGCCCCGTAAATTTTAGCGCTGAAAGCTGTGCAGCGAGTTGCCTCTCTTTTACCGTAATTATAGCGGTTGTCCAGTAAATTGTCAACGCGAAATCCCGTAAAATGTCTACGTTATTCCCGTATTTTGACGGTACTTCCTCGTACTTTCGCTTTCACTAATTACATATTCAGTACTTTTAACTTCGTATTCATGTAAGGTATGTTGGTTGACACTAATTCACTACAAAATACCTGTAGCGCTTTATTTGTGCTCCATGTAGGGCATACATCGTATAGACAGCCGATAGTGGACGTTTGATATGGTATTGGCTCTAAACAATCATGGCCATAGGAAAAAGCACTGAGACACGGTTCAGGTGATTTTTAGTGTAGAGCAATGCCCAGGCAACTAACAAAAGAGTGGAGTATTCACTTCGGCAGTCTATACTCTAACGGTTGCACACATCTACTAAAATAAAATTTACTATTAGTCGCTCATCTGTCACCATCTTAAAGGTAACACACCGGGCTTCGTTGGCTGATTGGGCAGCATATACAAGATTCTGATGCCCTTCCGAAATAAACACATCTACTAAAATTAAAATTACTATTAGTCGCTCATTCTTGCACCAAACGACGTCCATTTTGCATCCTTTCCAAGCAAAAAACCCCATATACAAAAAAGCAGACGAACTGAAGAAAACTGAAGAAAATTACCATATTTACATCTTTTCAGTTAAGCGCAATCCCACAATGCATTGTGAAAGGACATTTACGGGTTTCAGCCGTAAAAACTCATTTACGGGCACTTCTCGTAAAATGTACGTATACCTTTCTCATCACATACCGTTAAAAATACGGTAAATTTTTTACAGTGCAATGCCACAGTCCGAGTAAGCTAAACTTGGACTTGATTTTTTTGCCGTTTCACAGTGCCAGGCATTTTATATGAGTTTGGTGTTGGTTCTTTCGATAGCTCCTTTTTCAACTATCGTTGAATTCTAAAAAGGAAGTAGTTGTGGCGGAGGGAGTTGAATGAACGTCCCTCCAACCATCACACTCGATGAAAAACTTTCACAGAGTTTTTCATACCGCACCTCGAGATCACCACAAGGAGAGAATGTCATGTCAAATGGCAAAATAATCCCTAGAGCTATGCACTGTACATGTACTCCTTGTGCAGTGAAATGATGCACTTCACTATTCCGCCATTGTCAAACACTGGGATGATCAAAGTCACGTAAATATCACCCGCCTCGTCCGCAGCACACGCCGGTAGGCCCTCATGGGCTGACCGTTTGATTCAATGCTGATGTGAAAATCTCATGACCAGAAAAGATCTAGGCAGAGTAAACCTCTTCGCACTGTAAAGAGATAGGACCAAACAGTCGTCGTGTTGTAAGGCAATGCGTGCTGGGCATATGGGAATGATTGTAAAACACGACCCTCAATGTTTGTCACATACACAACGTTTCTTTCCCATGTCTCCCACAGGCTACGCGATTTTGCTCATCCGTAGCAATACAATTAAGTTTACTTTCTTGCAGTTCCCAGATTCATCTTGTGCCGGTCTGACTGACGAATCAAATGCTGATCAGTGTTAAACACTTTAAACCAAATCGCCATATGTGACCCAATATTAAATCGTCTCGTGTCACCTGCCTACGTTTGTGGAGCTTTTAAGCATGTTCTGCGTTAAAGGAAAATCTTGAAGTGTCCAACAAGACGTTAAAACGAGATACTGTTGCTCCGCGTTTGTGTTTCGGGCTACGACATTGTTACCGTTTTGTAAGGTGCCAACGCTATATGCTTCAAATTATTTGAACTCATTTTCAACAGCCAGTTTCCTTATGAAGTATTTCCCCCAGATCTGTATCGGAGGACTACATCTTGAACTTGATCCCAATGAATGACTTCTTGTGGTCCGCCTTGTTCAAATAGGAGTTCTCCGAATATTCAGGTTGTGCATCACCTTGCCTAAGAATCCAACATCTCAAAAAAGTCGTCAGCCACGTTCCATCAGGTCCGCTCACAGCGGCCACAATTGTCTTGGCTCTCTCCATCTTGTCACGATTACTGTTGAATACTTTTCATACTCTTCATCTCTGTCCTTGCCAATTTTGGTGATCTCGTCTCTGAGAAGCCGAGCCTTGGTTTGATTTTGGCAATTTCCTCTTTCTCCTTGGCGGAAACATCATCGCATGCCTTGGTCACCATCAGCTTCAATCTCTTCCGTGAGTGAGATAAGGATTCTTGCGAGGCTTGGAATTCCTCCTCGCTCTTCTGAAACTTCTCAAGACGTCATCAACATCTTTACGATGAAGATCCAATAGGCATCGGCAATGCTGCATAAGTGTGTGTTCGGCCGGTGTACGATGGTCAAGCGCATACACCACATTGAACAGATCAGTATCTTGCAAGTCTCGCCAGTAAAAGGAGAGATTGTGTTCGGGGCTGTGTGCATTTTGGGGAATGAGGATCCTTAGCTGTAACGTCCTGGCGCTGACTGAGATCTGACACAATTCGGTGTTTACTTTGTGTGTTCAAGCGCTTGTGACAGCCTCACATTGTGGCAGATGTTCGCATTGCAGTCCCAGGCATCGGATGACGGCCTCAACCGTCTTCACACTCTTCACAAATTAGATAGAAGCCGAGGTTTCTCCAAGTAACTTCCTCCCGTATGTTGACGTCATCGACAAGCGCGTTTAGAAAAAAACAGTTCTTAGATATTCTCAAGGCGCGAGTCTGGAATCTCCGTGGCCTTCTCTACAGACTAGGGCAGATGATTCTATCAGCATCGGGTTGGTGCTTGCTTGACCAAGGTCCTTCCAAGCAATTCCGACAGAAACTGTGGTGTCAGTCCAAGTATTTTAGGATCTTGGAAACGGCGCGCAAGCAGATTTGGGCATTCCAGATGTTCCTGGCTATCTCGCATTTGCTGTAGATTCGGCCATCGCACTTTTTGTTTTAAATGTGCCTGGGGAAAAGTGAAATATCGTAATTTGCAGACAGGTTGACAAAAGTAAGGCCTTGGTTGTAACCCCAGGTCCATCAGTAATTATCCTTATGTATGCTGTAGTGTTACCAATTGTGTTGTACATAAGAAACATTTTATACTTTTGTGAGGAAATACAAAATTCAGTATACTAAATCTAACCGTATACAACTTTGGGTTGTTTGTGGGGAAAAACTTGGTACGGGGGTCCTCCTGCGAAATGTTTTATAACTAGTTTGAATTTACATGTACTTCTTACCCATTTCAAACAATGTTGAAATAAAACTGCATTGAATGCTGTACAAGGGCCTATGAATAACTTCAACCTCACTCAAATGAACAGTTTCAATGCAGCGTATCAAAGTAATGATGTCATTTCGATGTAACGGCCCGATTTGTGCGCCAAGTACATGTACTAGAGGTATTTAAGATGTGCAAGTAATTGTTCTTTCGATGAGACTAAAATAAAGATTCATGATCACTCCCGCCTCGTAAGTATACAATGCCAGTAATAGTATACACCCATGCAGTCTACTGCGGTTTATGTATTACATGTATAGTGATAGTAAATTGGATAAAAAAATTCTCACGTTTCTGGTTCCGTGTTAAACACACGAGTGAGACTGTCGCTACCGCAGCTGCGATCCGGCGTCACAAGACATCATTTGTATGCTGTCGTATAGTTGTTTGCGGAAATTGTGGGGGGGAAACAGAATATTCCGTACATGTACAATAAAACCTTTATATAGTGGCCACCTCGAGGATCGGGGAAAAGTTGGTCAACTTTAGACAGGTTGCATATTACCAACACATAGGCCTTTGGGAGTAGGACGAACTTCGGGTGGCCCACTATAAACAGGCGCATGTGGCCCACTATAAACAGGTGCCAGGTGGCCTCTTTATCAAGGTGCAGGTGGGCCTCTTTATCAAGGTGGGCCATAATAGCAGGTTTAACTGTGGTATAATGAACGAACGTGAATCCTGCAAGCTATTTTCTTCTTTAAAAATAAAATGTTTCTGGAACTATCGGGTGAAACTAGTGAAACTAAATTACTATTAATTCCAGCCACATTCCTGAAATAAACTTGCACTCGTCGTACTTACCGTAAAACTGTAGGTATACCTCGCCGTTCACAGATAGCTATCGTTGATAGTACATGGGTGTCGGAAGAAGTCGCAGCAAACAAAATGCAAATGCGCCGCGACAAATGATCACGAGCGATTTCGAAACGAGTGCGTTCCAAAAATAGCAGGGGAATTCCCATACATTGAGAAACTGCTGGCTCGAGGTGAAAGGTCAGATGAATCGTGTTACGACAGTGCACTAGATTGGACACGGTAACAGCTATTCATGCGCAACATTTGGCTTTACAATTTCTTCACCAGGACGCAGATCTCTGCAACTGCACTCTATCTATTAGTCCAGCGTATTTTTTGGCTTACATAATAATACAGTGACCAATATGGTATAGGCCCATTGGCATTATTGTACGAACAGTTTGTATATTATACACGATGAAAGACTTTTAAAATTAAGCCGTGAATCGCGAATGATTTTTGTTTTGACAGGCGATTCACACTTAAAACTGACAACTACAATAAAGATGTATGAAAATTTCGCCTCACAATTGGATTTCCAACGCATTTAGGCCAAAAAAAACGTTTTTGGGGGTTCAGATCGGTGCTGGGTCCAAAGGGAAGGTTGTTTTTATGCTCATAATAATGGAAACAAATAGACTAAATGGAAGGCACCAATCAAACTAAAAAA
Source organism: Henricia sp. BOLD:AAB3569 (assembly GCA_037783545.1). Lineage (NCBI taxonomy): Eukaryota > Metazoa > Echinodermata > Asteroidea > Spinulosida > Echinasteridae > Henricia > Henricia sp. BOLD:AAB3569. The sequence continues at coordinate 1,340,740 of JBBELK010000882.1, forward strand.
CCAACACGTTAGTACACAATACACATGTATAGGCCATATATATTACATTCCCATAATTTTAAATGATCAAAGTTGGGCTAAATTCCATTTTGGTGAACGTGCAGTTTGTTTATTTCGTCTCAACACAGTTGGCCGATACATTGCTCGTATTCACCATGATCTCACTGATGACCACATCAGAATGGGATAATCTCATGCACTACCAAATGTACATTATATAGGCCATCGCTTTTTGCATAATTTTGTTAAAATTGATTGTCTAACAGTATCCAAGTTGTAGCAAAATGTGACCAGTAAATCATCCCTTAAAATAGCATATGAACTTTTACCCCAAATAAGAAGCATTACATAAATTGTCAAAACAATCTCCTCCATAAGTACTTGATATTAAGATTAATGAAATACAGATAGCTAATAGTCGATTCTTGTTACAAATAAATACTGTGTAAAGAAACCAAGTACTTCATAATCAAATACATAAAACTATATAGTTTTTTAACAAGTTCCTAAAGTTACATGAGTTTAGTATTTAAGACTACACGATAGATATCAACCAGGGGTTGTAGTCGAGTCCATCACAAGTCTTTCACAAGTCCAGAGCCGATAAATCACAAGTCTGTGACAAGTCCTGCTCATAGTCCGT